>CM060846.1:191398011-192825511 GCA_030762175.1 Metallyticus violacea
GGTCATCTATATGCTATAAGATGCCCATGTTCCAAAACTGAGTTGCTATTTTCAACTGGAAGTGCACTAAAATTAGTTGAAAACGTCTTGAAATATATAGGGAACATAACATGGTACTGTAGAGAAGAAACTGATCAACCCTGAGGGGCGGCAGTCATTCATTCGCATGTGCAAACAGGTATTATTGACTTGCACATCAAATATCCAGCTGGTATCGAAAGAGGTGGCAAAGTTTTGATAATGAGTATTACTCGATATCCCAACAATAACACAGATAAACTCTCTCGCAGCCGTACGTTTATCTGCTAGTAATCCTAATTTGTTATTGACTGAAACTAAATTATTATTCGTACGGTAAGACAGGGAAACTCTATCGTTAAACAATTTAACTTAAAGGCTCTGAAGAAAACGTGACGACTATAGGCTGCGATTCAATTTCACTCTACGTGGAGTATTTATGTCAGTTGTTAAATTCTAGACTACCATTGGCTTAAGCTAAAATATTATTGGAGTGGCAGAATAGAGAATTTCTATCACTAATTTTCAACGGCTCTGAAAAAAATGCGGCGACACAATTGTTACTTATTCGAAGTAAGCAGGTTGTACACGTTAAACGCGGCAATTATAAGAATATGAAAATTACGCATTATTTGTTGTGCATAATGCCAAATGAAACTGTGTTTTAATCGCTGTATCAAAACCAGTCACATTTGGTTGGCTTTCGTCCTTGCAAGACACTAACAGGAACGATCGATCGTCCCCGTGTATCCGAAACGCCCGGCTGTTGTTAAGGGATGTTCAATTCCTAACTCTTCCACTACATCGATCCAATTTTCAGTTTCGATCTCCTATGCTTGTAGTTGAAAACAGCAGCTCATTTTTAGATCATGGGCTTCTCATAGCACATAGATGACACAGGAAAATTGTTGAGGCATGTTTCGATATGAGTGCATTGACATGTTCCTTGTCAGTAACGTATGGAAAACCAAGCATGTTTGTGTTTTCAATTCCTTAAAGTTTTTCCAATAAGTAGTTACATATGAAAGCAATGTATGTTTGCTGTAGAGGCAGACCTAGAACTCGTATCCCAAGAGAGAGACCAACTTCTGGCAGGGCTAGAAAATTTATCTGTTCTCGTCGGATCTTCTTCAAACGAGAAGAAGAGAGTGTACGCCTCTGAAATGAATCTTTGATTCCAAACAGTAAAGTGTGGAAAGATGCCCTTATCATCGGTGTAATGACCGTTTCTAGAATTTCCTAAGAAAAGTAGCTATAGCTATTCCCTTCGCAATTTTCAGGGAAAGAAAGATCGACAGAGTTGCCATCACACAACTGGACAACTTTCAGGTAGATGAAGCACCATCTAACAGTAACATTAATGTGCTAATGTTAGAATGGCTAACTCGTCAGAATTTTTTTAACGTTCCAGGCCTAAATTTAGGGTACCTCCCAGGCATTTGCCATTTATGAAGACTGAGGAAAACCTGAAAAAAAAACTTCAGGTAGGGAGGACGGTCCTGACGAGATTCGAACCCTAGGCTTCCCGCTCAGGATTCTGCGCCTTAACGACCTCGGCCACCCGTGGCGGTACTCGTCATAATGTCACATCAAGAAACAAAAGACCACCTGTGATGCCTCAGTAGTAAAATGGGCGTTAAACACTAACCCCCCTCCAAAAGAAACAAAAGAGGAACTACTTCTAATTATAAAAAAATACCGTATTCAAAATATTTTGTGGATGAACTAGCAAAGAATTATGGTCATCAAATCAACAGACTACACACTTATCATTGTCACTTGAAGCAGTATTTATGAGATGCTGCTCCCAATTAAAATATCACTGAAATTAGCATAATCAATTACACATATTATAAATATTATTACAATCAATATGATCAATTTATGAGTATTCCTATTAGTATTTAAGTTATTTGTTTATTGGGCATTTGCTATTTGTGTATTTCCTGGGTAGTGAGAAGAAAAATATCTGGTGGACAGGAACTTTAGAAATAAACCAGAACATGTTGATTGTGAATGTGTTTTGTGCAGGACAAAAAACAAATGACCATGTACCTCCTTTGTATTTTACAGTAAGTTGCTTTGTGTACGAAGCGTCGCCCTTTTAAGGTTTCTTGAAAAGCTTAGAGCTTCGTTAACATCTAAAGGCGAAACATACTAAAAACAAGTTCATGAGAGTGAAATAAACCAGTTCCGTGCATAAGGGGGCCAAAGGGGAAAGTAACTCAAATTTAAGACCTAAGGAAAGGCCATTCAAGGATCGTAGGAAAAGTATATGCACGCCCCTCTGCCAATAGATACAAATTATTCAATAATAATAGTTCGAAGCGGTAGGAGATGGTCTAACGACCGGCGAAGGTATATGGGAGAAAAGATTAGGAGTTCGAAGCAGAAGAATGGTGTGAGTTTAGCTATCTGAGGACAGAGTGTGTTTTAGCTATCCGGGGAGAGTGATAGACAATTAGTTCGGTTATAGTGCAAGTGTGATCTAAGAACCGCCCAACAGAACTTAAAAAGGCGACCCTTAATAATGAATAACCAACACAAGTAAATAAAAAGTGCCATCTCCAATCTCCAGTCTTAAGATTTGCTTTTATACATTTCCTAGTTACCGACTATTTCCCCCGTTGACATGAAAATGTAACAAAATTCCAGCGCTCTATCGAATAGAGCTAGCTATGGCATAGTGAGACTTCAAGACAGCGGCGAGAGAGAAGAAGAACTGCATTTATTTTACAAATATTATGAGTATCCTAACTGATTAAAACCCATCCTTTTTCTTCCTTTCCTTCCCCCATTAAAACTATCGCACACTTCAATGCCAATCCTTTAAAGGTCAGAGTGTAACTCAGACACGATCGTTAAAATATTGGTCTGTACCTGTAGTTTTGATTAGAACTGTAGGCGCATGGAAAGAAGAGCGCAGAGATTTCATAGAATCATTCCAAAGACAAGAAAATAATATGAACGCTCACTCTCGCAAGCGCAATAGGTTTAAGTTTCTAATGTGCAAAATAACATAATGTATTGAGTGAATTAAAAAGAAAAGCTAAACAAGGATTAGATCACTTGGTGCAGCACTGCTTGAAAGATGAGAAGGGACAAAATGTGCCTATTAACTCGCCAGAGTAACTAAATAATTAATTATACTGAGTTTCTCTTAACCTTATTCATAACGTAAACAGTACCAGCTGTTCTGTTTTACGATATATATTAGTTGTAATACTTTATGTTAGTCATTTTAATTCTGTATCTGTACTAATAATAAAACTATGGTCATTGTGGAACTAATAAAGAAATATTTTCTTCAATGTGCAAACTGAAACTGTTACTACGGTTTCGCCCATTTATTATTATAAATTCTATATGCTTTCCCTTGATATAATAACCATACTGCATACTAATCTTTCATATGTCTATTTTTCATTTTTAATGTATATTCTTCGATCATCATGTGTCCTATAGCTTAACATATATGTAATATGATAAAAATTGGAGTTTTGTCTGCAATAGCGTTGAAAATGCGTGGAAGTCGTAAAACCTTGGAAGGGTGTAATCTTTTGTAAAAGTTTTGAACCAAGGTCATAACCCATTGTGCTCTGGTCCTTTAAAATGAGATATTTTTGTTAGGAGAAAGCGATTGTCCATTTAAAAACGTGTGTGTTAAAAATGAGTTTTTTAAATGACGTTGGAGGCAGTTGATCCCATTACAGCTGGAAACTATTAAAATTGGAAGCAGTTTGATGTATGATAGATATTATAATAATATTACATTACGCCGGGACAAACAATTCAGTAATCGAAACATCGTCGAAAAATTGTGCTAAAGTGATTTTACTCTCTCAACGGCAAAGCACCGATGGTTTTAAAAAAGTCACGTGAAATAAATTAATGTAACGTCAAAGCGCATGCTTGTTTTTAACGCCATTACCGCTCGCTAGTCCCGTTGATTTAGGAACAACAAAAATAGAGCAATTACCCCGAGACTTTGTTGTTTTGGGACGAATAAAATAAACATCAACTACAAGAATCTACACCGGCCGAGGCTATCTACAAATAACAACATCCATTAATATGCCCGCAAATCAATGGGCCTATTACAACTTCTTCGCCCACGACGTAACCGTCCCAAAGTTGTGAAGCGGGAGCCCAGTTTCGACTCCAGTAGGTACAGGGAAATGTAATTAGTAAGTATTGCTTATTAATGTTTGTTATTTTCTATGTATATAACTTTATAATACTATAATAATTCTGGAGAGTGAGTAGAGTGCAGAGTGGCAATATGCACATTAAAGAAATGAATAAGCAAATGTAATAAGAGAAATTCCATCTTACAAAATTGATGAGATATGTTGTATCTAGCCTGAATGGTTGTTCAGTTCACCACTTTCAGAAGTCAGTAGCAAGGCTAAATACTGTGTTCTCTCACGTCCTTTCTATTACCGTCGCCTAAAACGTCCTTGGAAAGGCAATATAGATACGAAGTTGAAGTTTCTCTCCTTTTGTCGCGCGATTTCTCAAACAGTGAAATCTGCCTAGGATAGCATGGACAACAATCGCCCAGTTAAAAACTATAGAGGGATTGCAGCCAGTCAGAGGGCTTGTTTTCGAACCTAGATTCCAGAAAGCTCCGAAGCCCAGCTATCTAATCATAAAGTAAATAGACATAGGAAGCTTATAGAACATTCTAAATTTTGAATTGAAGCATCGTGACGCTTAAAGAACGTTTAAATAACCCAATTTCTGGATTATTCAGGCAGCTGAAAACGTTTCGACAGCAAGGACAGTTGCTAATATTTCATCGAGCCGATAGCACGGGGAGTTGGGAATGTTTCGTCAAGTCAATAGCACGGGGCAGTTGCTAATAGTCCAGCGAGTCGCTAGCACTAGAATTTAAAACATTTCAATGAATTGATAACACAAGGGAGTTTTAAGTATTTCAGGACTTGCTAGTATTTCGACGAGTCTCAAGCCATGTTTTGTGTTAGTGAAACATGTTCTTTCGTCACTCAGACGAGTAAATTATTTAGTTTGAAGTTACCACGGTGAATTTACTATGAAAGTGTGGCGGAAAAGCAACAAAACAGCAAAACGAAAGATGAAAGTTATAAAGTCTTTTATCGCACGTGAAAATCGCAAAAGAAACTGTCCAGTAAAAAAGACTGCGAGAACATTCCTATTTAATACGTTGACAGTGGTTTAGAAGATTTCAGAACCATAAGAAAACTTTATAATAATCACCTTATGCAGTGCAACCTACATATATTCTATTTTCTACTACCGATCTAACGTCCTATTTCTCCCTTGGTTAAGTCCAGAAAAGCTACATAAGAACCCTGAGAAGATCACCACATCCGAATATGGCCGGATATGGTGTGTACAATGCCAACATATCTGTGCCATCGACGAAAACACAAGATTCATTAGCGGAAAAACCAGAGGAAGTGGCAACAAAGAGAGAGAGAGAGAGCCTGCCCATCAGAAATCAGCCCGCTCCGCCAACCTCGTATATCATAAACAACCATTATGTCAATCCACTCCTTTGTGATGTAATTTATTAATTCCAATCAATAATAATTCAATTCCTGCCACCCTGTGTTACCGCCGCAAATTGGCATCCATAACGTGGGGCCATTTAATTGATCAATCCAAAATAATTAACCATCCACAATACCGTCACAAATTTGCGCCTAAGTGGGGGCCTTTTAATTAACCAATCCAAAATAAATTTAACCATCCTCACAACCGCCGCAGTTAACGCACATCAACGTGGGGCCACTAACAATCAGGATAAGCTGCTACAATAAACCTCAACGTCTTACTCCCTCCACCTCGATTCATGTCCAGTCATAGTGTCTTATTATCTCTGGTTCATCCCAGCTGAGTTCGGAAAGATATAATATAGTGTATTGGTGCACGTGTTCACGGCAAATGTGTATCACCTGATAATACCTGCGATTTGTTTCACTGTACTTATATACACCTTTAGGAGATTTCAATTGATGTATACAGTTCAAGTGCAGGAAATCTACAATCCAAAATGGAATTTATTGTAATTTTAACCTGAACACAAAATTGTCACAATTTATATATATATATATATATATATATATATATATATATATATACCTACAGAATATATTAAAATTCGTAACAAAAACATTTCTTACATTTTCTTTTCTCAGTGTGCCAACCAACTGACGGACTCGGCTTCGATCTCAGTCAAAACATGCAGTCTGAGAAAGTCTTTTCCAACATTCTGTTACCTAGAAAAGATGAATTCCAGGTAGCTGCAAGTACCACAGACTGAGGACTCTTTGCGCGGCCATTACTTTCATCGCCTAGAATGTCCTTGGCAATTGGTAGGTTCTTACATCAGTGCAAGACTAGTTGTACCCTTCTTTCAAAATTTTATATAAATGGTTTAATTATGTGCATAATGTTATTTATTTAACAAATGTCACATACAATTTAGCACTTATGCCAATAGTACACGGGCTCTCCAGTATTTTTCAACAATACAATTAAAACTGCTTAATGCAGAGCACACGTCCAAATGTTCGGCCGTCAAATACCGTTGACGAGAATCACCAAGGGTACAATTTGATGAATGTAGAGGTGAGACCTCAGACAGTTTCGTCAACTACCGAAAGCGAGCGTCAACAGGTTTTCTTGGGTCGTCAGGTACACTTGTAGTGTTCTCACTAGTAGAAAACATGTCCAATAAATATGTTTGTATTACTATCGCTTTTGCTTTTATCAATTAACTGGTTATAAACAAAAATACTTATATAATAATACTCCGACATTTTTAAAAACAAATCAAATACCATGTGTTCCTAAATTCGTTTCTCAAACTACTAGGGAAGAATATACTCTCCTTAGAAGAAAAAGTTGGGAATTTTATTAAGGGTTAATTTCGTTGATTTGGTTTATCATTAAATTTAATGCGTCAAACATTTTCTTAGAGACCTTTTATTTTAGGCCTGAGTTCCTTTACGTGTCGTAAATCTACAACACGGAATCCACGGATTTACTTCCCTTTCGAAGTAAACCATACTTATAATTTTTACGCCCGAAAAATTTCCATCGACTATGGTCGGGATTGAACCCGCGATATTGAGTGTACGAGGGAACTATGGTAACATTTTTTTTATTTGGTTTATTTAGGACCCTCTTTAACATCTCGTTAATCAGCTTCCTATTCAATTCAGGGCGTGAAACGGCCAACAAATTTGCTCAGAGACCTCTTTTTTCAAATTTGAGGTTCTTTATCGTGCTGTAAATGTAGAACACGGGACCCACGGCTTTACTTCCTTTCCGAAAGCCATACTTAGAATTTTTACGCCCGAAAAAATCCATCGGGCCTGGCCGGAATCGAACCCCCGATCTTGGGTTTAGAAGGCAAGAATAGTTACCACTACACCACCAGGACCGACTATAGTTTCCACTAAGACCACTAGGACCGACGTGATTGGGAGTAAAATCGTAGTCTTCATTAACGTATTATGACAATAATTGCTGAAAGCAATGTGCGCAATCTATTAAATATGTCGCGGCGATCAATGGCAACATCATCCTGAAGATTCTGCAAGAGACACTGCCTGCGCTGCTCGAGTTCTGCACTGCAGTTTGATAGCATTTGAATTGCACATTCGGTCAACAATGCTCTGACCGCAGTGTACCCACTGCATGGCGTGCTATCGTACTATCGGCCTAACCCTACTTGGCATTTAATGAGCTGACATATGAGAGACAAATTGAATCAGAGGAGGAGCTCGTCGCAAGGGTGAGTGCAGCTGCCAACTCTGTAAGCTCATTGCCTAAGGTCTGTGAACGTATAAGGCAGTCACATTGTTGCAGAGTGTGTATTGAAGCAAACTGCCGCACATTTAGTATATTTAACAAAAATCGTATGTTTTTTCTTCTATTATTCCTACTAAATTTGAGCATTTAATTTAAGTTCTCTCGGTATAAATGCATTGAAGAATTATGATCTCCGTGGCTGCTTCTTCTGCTAATCAAAATGATTTTATTAAACTCCGTTTCCTCATTCAATAGCATTCCTACTGCCTATGTTTTTTCCACTAGGATGTCAACTTTGCAGTACTCGGCAACAAAATCTGCAATTTCTGCATCAAAGTGCACGTGTGTTACGAAAGCGAAATTAGCACATATCGTTGAAAGCAATTACAACTCTTTGCGTATAATGTCTATGTCCCGTAATTATATTTTGCACCACTAATGTGATCATTTATGAATAACTCAAGTCGCACAAATGTGAAAAATGTTAACTTCAAATGAGGACTTTGGAAACTGCTGCAGCGATTTAGGTTTCTTTTATTCATTACACAAGCAGCGCGTATTGTCGCATCACTTCCGCGCATAATTCAATGCAAGTACTTGCAATATATGCACCATGATTATTGAATAGTATTTTAGATATGCAAATGTAATATAGTATTTGCATCTGTAAAATTAAAATCCTCTAAATTATTAGTAAAACCTTTATAAATCTTTATAGGGTATTATATCAATTGCTGAAAATACAATAATAAATCAGAATTATTTGAGCTCAAATTTTGCAAGCAATAATGGGCATCTTATTTATAAACATTTATAATTTGTTCGTTATTGAAGAACTTTTTTACTAATTTACATTAAAGCAAACATATATATATATATATATATAAACTCATAAAAAAACACTCAAGAGTGCAATATAAAAAGATTCACATAACATTTCACACTAAAAACCGTAAAATTGAACACTAAAATCACACTATATTTCGAGCTTGGCTCTTGGTCACGTGATGAAAATGAACTCACGTGACCAAGAGCCAAGCTCGAAATATAGTGTGATTTTAGTGTTCAATTTTACGGTTTTTAGTGTGAAATTTTATGTGAATCTTTTTATATTGCACTCTGAGTGTTTTTTATGAGTTTTTATGCTTTTTAGAAGTTTTTATTACTCTATTAATAGTATATATGTGTGTGTGTGTATGTGTGTGTGCACTATAACAAGACACCGCAACGAGTGGCCGAGGTCGTTAAGGCACGGACTCGTGAGTGGGAGGTCTGGGGTTCGAATCCCGTCAGGACCGTCCTCTCTAACTGAGGATTTTTTCAGATTTTCCTTAGTCCTCATAAATGGCAAATGCCCGTGTGGTACCCTAAACTTTGTCCTGAAATGTTTCCTTCCTTAATAATCCTTTCCCAATATATCATTTCATTTCATGTATCATCAGTGTCCACCGTCTGTGGTGCCTCAGTAGTAAAAACGGGCGTTAAACACCATTAAACAAACTGTAACAAGACTGTCCTCCAAAGACCAGTTTCACCAAGGAAATTACAAAAATTAGAACTTCAGGAATATGATTTAAGTTTATAGAAACATGAATGAAATTACGGCAGAAATTTCTGCTGCTCTTAAAGTAATTTATCTTACATTACATTTTCTTTGATATACGTGAAACACTAGCAAAATTAGGAAAGCCCTGTATCATTCCTAGCTGTAGTGCACGTATTCAACAATGAAGCATAGTATTATTGCTTGGTAGACTGTTTTATTTTGTTCATTATGGTATAAAACTGTAATAATGGAATTTAGTCTTTCTTAGATTCTAACAAAGGACAAGCGACTGAACTTAACATATGGCTCTGTTTACTTCAGTTTGAGCAGTTGATACATAGTGGTAGGTATGGTGGAGTACAGTATTTAATAATGGCTGGTGTTTTTTCAAAAGTAAAAAAGAAAAAAATTGGGAAAGGAAGTAAAAGTATTTCCAAAAAATTGGGAACATGTTCTTTTTTTCTTCATATCTGCACAAAAGGAAGACAGTGCCATGCAGTGCTAGTCACAACATTATTATGTTGTGACTGGCACAAGATTATATACGTTTTAATGCCAATAGGCATTACAATACCGTGCATTCAAATTTTGACAGTAAGTATTCAAAAGATTCTAATTTGAGAGCCGAAAAACTAAAAGCATTAAATATGGAAATAAATTATGAAAAAAATATTATATCAAAATTAATTGACAACAAAAGCATGGTATGAAGCAGGAGAAATGTTGCATGTAAAATGAAAACGTTTACACATGTAGAGTTTTTTAAAGGAGTGTTTTCTAGTCGCAAGTTGCACATAATTTATAAATACTAAAATTAAAATCAGATAAAAAGTGCCATATGAAAAGTTCAATAATCTGACTATACTTGTCTTAAGAGAATTAACAAATATCGGAAGACATGCTGCTTGACGCTCTGGAAGAAATTCGGGAATGTGGCTATTTTATCCTTCATCGCGAGTCGTCCGTAGATATTAGTTAAACCTCTCACTTGCTATTATTTTTCAAATATCGTAATAAGATAGGGATTATAAAGGAGGAATTCTTAACAGCAATACCTATGTCAGGTCCAACATGGGGAGTAGACTTTTTCTGAAGCAGTGAAACCATTTTTCGACAAATACAAAATTGACTTGAATCCTTATATTAGTCTATAATGACGTTTGTTCCTCCATGATAGTTCCTATACAGAATTTATTTCTCTAATAAATATAAATTAGTATGGCCTATTAATATACCATTGCACTTTACTACAAGAAAATGCAAAGCCACCATTATAAAGTGCATAGTTACTTGAGTAAATTCCCATTTACTCTGAAACGTTAATTGTTCGAGTAAGTAGTGTTGGTTTGTAGAGCGGAAAAGCAAAATCTTAGCACCCCATAGACAAGCACGGGAAATTGTCTGCAAAGCCCATCAGTACTTCCTAAACGAAAAGAGAGCATTACAATGTAGCACGTGTGCTGTAGCCATCAGCGCTGCCAGAGTCAGGCCCGAACTGTTGCTGCTGGGTGCTGTATCAGTCTGCGTACCATGCAGAAAATGGTAAGTGTAGAATACATTCCTCTCTTCAGCTTTTCGCAGTTCAATGTGAAGACTGCGAAGGTACACGCTACTGTGTTTGTTCTACCTACGATGGGTGGGGTCAGAGTGAAAGTGTATTTCTAATGCTGGGACAGAGTGGCAACCATGTAAAAGATTCACTGTCTCTGCGCAAGTGCTACCAGTCGACCCGCACGAACACATCTTCCCCAATCTAGCAGAGTATTGTGACACGGTTCTTTTTCTATGTGAGAGCGGTAATTGTTCCAATGACGCATAAAGACCCTGTAGGTTAAGAATCCTAAACACCAAGTTTCCCTGAACCCAAAGAATTGTACATGCGTGGGCTAGAAACAAGTTTAATTGCAGTCTTTCCTACCAAGATTAAGGTCATCCAGCATTCGCAAGCACCTGAATTGGAGGATAGGGTTCTGGCTACTATCCATGAGGAAAGCATTTGGAGCACATGTGAATTTCCCGCAACCGAAGTCTCGTTAATCATATTCTGAGGGTGCAAGATCTCTACCCGTATAGATGCACATCTGTTCAGCTTCCTACGCAGTTCTTTGTTCAAAACATGTGCAATATTGTAATTGGCTGTTAAAGGCGAATGACAGGCACGGGAAATTTTTAGCAAGAATTTTGTGGTTTGATGAGGCATCATTTACGAGGCAAGATGCATTTAACCACCACAACAGCCGTAGGTGACAAACAAAAACCCTCATGCAATGCGAGAAAGGAGTCAACAAGTTCAATTGAACATAAACGTATAATCTGTACGTATGAATGGTAATATCATAAGTCCAAACCTTCTATGTGGGCATTCGAATGGAAAAAGATATGCCTCGTTTCTTAGAGAACAATTTCTTCAATCTCTTGGAAGTCGTCCATCTGCGACACGACTAAATCTGTGGTTTAGCAGGACGATGCGCCATCTCACTCGGCCAACAAGTTCCACCAGGAGTTACATCGTTAATATCCCAGACGATGGATAGGCTGTAGAAGGCCTGTTGCGTAGCTACCAATATTGTTGGGGTTATATTTCGAAACTGATGTATACAGTGCTGGAGGACCTAATATCTCTTCTGCGCTAGTTACTAAATTATTGAAGATCAGGTGTGCCCAGCTATCCAGATTACTGTGCGTGGAACTTGGACAAGGCTTTAAAATGGATGGAGGTATTTTTAAATGTTTTTGTGTGATTCTCTGTATTCATTTATGAGTAATTTTGTAATAACATTTTGTATGTGAAATTTACTAAAGTTCTTACATTTTATTTGGTGTTTTGAAAATGTGCCCAATTTGGCCAACAGATTCTGGTTACAATATCTTGCTTAGAATTGGTCATGGAATGTTGTTTCTCATACTTAAATTAATTAGTATGATGCCCCTTCCTGAAGTGCTATCATTGACCGGTAATTTCCATACAATCAGTGTAATTCTTTACTTTCAGGCACTGAATGCTGATGATTTGCGGAAGTCTCATCTTGTCGATATTCCATTTCCTCCTGCAGCTCTTCCCTCAAAGGCCTAATTTTTTGAGTACGGGGCGTAGCGACCCCGAGGCACCCGCTCAGCGTGTTTGACTCCTTTTTATTTCGCCTCTACTTTACTTTATATTCGTCCTGCTTCCCTGTTCTTTGTCTGATGGGTGCCCCCGTGTTTGACACGGTAAAAAGTGACTGTGTAACGGCGTAACTCCCAGCACTGGGTTATCATGTAGGATAGGAGCGTATCTCCTGGTAAAGGTCAGGCCCAGGGAGGGGCCATTGCATGATCTGTTGTACTTCCTGCAGGCGATTGGGTTCCTTTGTCAAACCACAGGAATGTGTGACCCTGAGGTTACCTTGTTCAGGCCAGGACAGGTAACCTAAGCCGGGGTGGCACTCAGGAAGCAGCCTGCCATCGGAGACGGTTGCAATGGTATGGTTACCGTTACATCGCTATGGTACTCGAAAAGAATCATATACATTTTATACGAAAAAAGAGGTGACGTAAAGGAAGTATGCGAGTCTTTTCCTCGATACTTAGTGCTGAGTCGTATCCAAGATGGTCAATCGTTTACTAAGGTAAACCCATTTATTATTCAGAAGGGCATTGATGCCATAGTTGGATCTGTCTACGTAACGGATCACTTTTGAGACACTTGGGCTGTCTCAAACCAACTCATTGCTCAAGACGACGCTACTCCACGGTTATCCCAGCAACATAAGGCATTGAACTCGTCGCGAGGAGCTGTTACTACTAATGTACTAGACGGACTGTCCCATCCGAAAATCCAGAGTTGTCTGGAAGGCCAAGGGGTCAGATCGGTTTATCTCGTGCAGGCAAGGAAAGAGGGGGAATTACAGCCAACCCGGACTCTATTCCTCGCGTTTATCAGAGTCAAATTGCCGCAGAAGATTAAAGCGGCCATGAGTTGATTGAAGTGCGCTAGTATATCCCGAGCCCGTTGCGATGTTTTCAGTGTCAACATTTTGGACACACTGGCATATCGTGTAAGAGTGCCATTCCTATCTTTGCAACCTGCAGTCAAGCCAGTCATGAAGGAGCATGTACATCCGCTCCCGTCTGCGTTAACTGCCGCGGTGATATGCAGCCTCATCCTGTCACTGTCCTCGTTTTAAAGAGGAGCGCTGTATACAGGAAATCTGGGTAAAGGAAAAGCTCACATTTACTGAGGCCCAGAAGCGATAACAATCTCGCAAACCTGCAGTACCTAAGACCGTTACATACAGCGCTGCAGCTTCTTTAGCGGTGAAGAAATGTGACAGCAGTACGCAGACTTGCGACCTTGTATTTACACGGGTCCTTACTACGTCCAGTTCTCCGAAGCGCCCCACCGCGATGTCGAAGCTGGTAGTTTTTAATGACCCTGATATTAAGTTCAAGACGAACTACAAGAGAACTGACTTCTTGAAATCGTCAATTCCTGTTGAGAAGAAAAACAGTCCTTCTCCTCCTACTCCGCCTCCTCGGAGGTCCCACCCCCACGATGGGAGCAAACCCCTGGGCGGTCACCGTCGCCGCCCTTATCTACATCCAACCGATTCCAGGTGTTGGAATCGGTGGATCTCCCTCAACGCGAGAGCCCTCCCTCTGAGGACGCCATGGAGCAAGATGTGCCTGCTCCAGGCTAATCACCGAGCCCCACGCCACTGAAGAATGGACGTTTGATTCGTCCGGGGCCTAGCAAAAATTAAGGTGGTATTTTTATTTATTTTAACTCGTTTTAACAATGGTTATACTTTCTTGGAAAGTGCGTGGACTCCGCAGTCGAAGACCTGACCTGCAGTTACTTTTATGCTCGACTGACTCTCCGTTTGTGTGTCTCCAAGAGACCAAACTTCGCCCGCAAGGTTATTTCACTTTACGCGATTACTGTTCGGTGAGGTTTGATCTTCCCCCCGAAGATGGCACTCCCGCTCACGATGGGGTTTTAATTTTAATTATAGATGACGTGTACAGTACTTCATTTCACCTCCAGACTCCTTTACAAGCTGCTGCAGCTACAGCTCTCTTTTCTGGCCTTAGTTTTTCCATCTCCAAAATTTATCTTGATTATCTTTTTTCGCAGCTACCACCCCCTGTCCTACTGTTGGGGGTTTTTAATGCGCACCATTTCCTATGGTGTTCCAACACGTAGTGTTCCAGGGATAGTATGTTGGCAGACTTTCTAGACCGCCACATCTCATTCTGCTCAACACTGGTCAACCTATTTTTTTTTCTGACAGTACTCATTGTTTTCACAGTTGGACTTAGCCTTTTGTTCTGCCTCAGGTGCTGTACACTTTACCTGGAACATCATCTCCGATTTATATTCTAGTGACCTCTTTCCGTGTCAGATACACGTACTCTTTTCACACGCACATTCTCAGCGCGCGCCAAGATTGCTTATTGCAAAGGCGAATTGCCACCTCTTCCGATCTCTGGCCGCATATTCAGGGTTAGATTTTCCATCCATTGACGCCTTGATCGAGCACCTCGTAACGATCATCCTTAATGTCGCAGATCAGGCTATTCCTCGGTCGTCTTACCACGCCAAAGGCTATCCGGTTCTCTGGTGGACCGATGAGTGCCGGGATGCGTTGCGTGCACGCCGAGGTGCTCTATGAGTATTTCGTGGCCACCCTAATTCAGCAAACATGATCCCTACAATTAATTGCGCGCCAAATGCCGTCGTATCATTAGGGATAGCAAAAAGGCGTCTTGGACAGTTTTCGCCTCCTCTTTTAATCGCACAACGTTGCAGGAAAACCAGGGTTTTCGCTTATACCCGGTCTTAGGATGTCAAATCGTGTGCTTACTACTCCGATTGACGTAGCCAATATTTTAGGGCGCACTTTCGCTGCTGTTTCGAGAACCGCCAATTACTCTGCTTCATTTCGCATATTAAAGGAGCAGGTTGAGTCGAAAGGGTTCACTTTTGCCTCCAACCATCTGAAGAGCTATAATGTCCCGTTTACCGCCAGGGAATTAGAGCATGCCCTTACGAACTCTCGACACTGCGCACCAGGGCCAGATGGCATTCACGTTGCTATGCATTTGTCAGCGAAAGGCAAGGCCTTTTATCTCCAGCTTTTAACCGTATTTGGTGTGATGGCACATTCCCGAACGCTTGGCGAGTGGCCACCGTCATTACTATACCCAAGCCTGGAAAGGACCCACACCTTCCCACCAGTTACCGTCCGATTTCCCTCACCAGCTGCGTCTGCAAGGTGATGGAACGCATGATTAATGGAAGGCTTGTGTGGTGGTTAGGGTCGAGGAAATTATTGACGAACATCCAGTGCGGTTTTCGGCGTCATCGTTCCTCAGTCGACCATCTTGTGTCTCCAACCACCCACATAATTGACGGTTTTGTACGGAAGTGCCAAACGATCGCCGTTTTATTTGATCTGGAGAAAGCCTATGATACTTGTTTGGGAAGCGGTATCCTTCGAACGCTTCACGATTTGCATATACGTGGTCGTGTGTCTTTTTATTCGGGAGTTTTTGAAAGACCGATTTTTTAATGTTCGCGTGGGATCAGTTTTATCATCTGGTTTTATTCAAGAGAACAGTGTACCTCAGGGCTCGGTACTTAGTTGCACACTGTTTGCCATCGCTATCATTTCTATCAATGAGTGTTTACCGCCAGGAATACAATTGCCGTTGTTCGTGGACGATTTTGCCATCTTTCTTTCCTCTCGAAGAGCAGGTCTTTTGGAACGCCACCTCTAATGCTCTCTCGGCCGCCTTTACGCTTGGAGTGTAAACCACGGGTTCCATTTCTCCGCAGAGAATACCGCCTGCATGAACTTCTGGCGCCATAATGAGTATCCTCCACCAACTCTCCATCTTGGCCAAGATGCTCTTGCTTTCGCAGACGAAGTTAGGTTCCTTGGCTTGGTGTTTGATAGGAAATTATGCTGGTCATCGCATATAACACAACTCAGAGGCCAGTGTGAATGTTATCTTTGTATTTTACATGTATTAAGTAGCGCATCTTAGGGAACTGACCGGACTATTCTTTTACGTTTTTACCGCTCTCTCATCCGGTCCAAACTGGATTATAGCTGTGTTGTTTATGACTCTGCGCGACCTTCCGCTCTTCGTCGCCTTAGCCCCATTCATCACCGGGGTATCCGTGTCGCCATTGGAGCATTCCAAACCAGCCCTGTGTCAACTTTATGTGCGGAGTCTGGAGAACCTCCGTTGTTTTATCGTAGAGATCTTTTACTTGCTTCTTATGGTTGTCGCTTAGCTGCGCAACCTCGTCATCCCACGAATGAGCCGTTTCCATGTGTCTCTCGCCCCATTTTATGCTGCTCGGTCTTTTACTCCTAGGCCCCCTGGGTTTCGTTTTGGGAGTTATTAAGGACATTGGACTTTGAGTTACCTGCTTTTTTCCTACCTGGGGAAACGTCTTCTTACCCTTGGCTTTTAGCAAAGGACGCCGTTCATCTTGTGCTTACGTCCTGTCCTAAATCTTAGACCCCAGTACGTATTATTCGTCGTCATTTTAGCGAGATCATCTCTTCATTTACAGGACGAAAGTTCATATATACCGACGGCTCGAAATGTGACACAGCAGTAGGATGTGCATTTGTTTTTAATGGAACTTGTTTTACGTTTGGTCTTAACGTGTCGACATCTATTTATATGGCGGAACTTTATGCTATTTATCGGGTTATTTTATTTATTACTGACCAGGGGTTGGGTAACAGTGTTATTTGTTCCGTTTCTCTGAGTGCCCTTTTATCTTTGAAACAGCTGTACAACTACCATCCTCTTGTGTAGCAGATTCAAGATGCAGTGTTTACTTTTCTTGACGCTGGCGTCAGGGTGACACTGTTATGGGTTCCTGGACATGTGGGACTTCCGGGTAATGAGGCCGCAGATGAGGCAGCTAAATCGGCTCTTTTAGAGCCTGCTGAGTACGAGTAACGTTGGTACTTCGGGGATTTTAAACTTTTTTTACGTCGAGGCATTCTCTCGCGCTGGCGCAATGAGTGGAATTTAATACCCAGCAATAAGCTTCGCGAATGTAAATCCGCCCCTTTTAACTGGTCGACTTCTTCTCGTGCATTTCGTCGCGAAGAGGTAATTTTAGCTCGTCTGGGAATTGGGCATTGCCGTTTTAGTCACAGTCACCTTTTTAATGGTCAACCAGCTTGCCCTCACTGTGACCACCCCTTTACAGTGCGTCACATTTTACTTGAATGCCAGCATCTGACAGCTTTTAGATTTTCCCTAGGTTTGCCTTCCTCTGTTGAGGACTTACTTGCAGATGATGTGTTTGCTGTTGAGCGTGTGCTACTTTTTATTCGTGTTTGTGGTTTTTGGAGTAAGGTGCGAGGCTATATTATTTTATTCATGACGGCATTTTTAGATTATTTTCAGACTGTTATGTTTTCAGCTCTTGCTGATGCGCTTTAGTGCCAGTCTTTATTTTTGTGTTGCAAATTGCCCTTGTTATTTCTTTTGAGGTTTTATTATTACCACTTTAGACTATTATAAGACTGGTGTGTTTTCATCTCTTGCTGATGCGTTTTACTACCAGTCTTTATTTATTGTCGGCGATATTGCCCTGGTTGTTTGTTTTGGGGTTTTGTTGTTACAATTTTAGACCATTATATGCCTGGTATGTTTTTTCCGCTCTTGCGGCTGTGTTTTGTACCAGTCTTTTGTTTGTTGACAATTTTACTCTTGTTATTTGTTTTTAGGGTTTTTATTGTTATAATTAAGTATGCTTCGCCTTTATAAGCCATAGTTTTTGGGTCTTATTTAGTAGACTGCGACTGTAGGACGTGTGTAGGCACACACAAGCAATGAGTACGCGGACATGCACCTCATGCAAGGCGCAACAGAAGATGATGCACTCGAAGCGAGATGACTGTTCCACGTGCAATCATTGGCATTTAAAAATCATTAAGGATATGAGCAAGTCTCTGCATAAAGAACTACTTTTGAATTACTTTGAACACTGTTTCTAAAAACTGAATTGTAAGTACTTCATGAATTTTAAGAGAAATTGACTTTGTTATTTGCTATTTGAACTACTTTGTAAACTCTGAAATAAACTGCTTACATACGTTGAGTCTTGTCGTTTTTGTGCTGAATAATATTTAAATAAAGCCCTTTCAGAAAGTGTAAAAGAATAGTTTTACTTCTACATAATGCATACAAAATGTTTTTATTTCCCTCATTATGAGCTTCTACTTACCTCAGGCGTGAGCTGCTTATATGAGAACACAACAACGTACCTATATGTAACAAGAACGACACACACATACTTAATAGCAGCTCATGCACACTTACCCATACATACTGACGATCTTGGGCTGCAGTCATACCTCTTTTGGAGAAAACCGAACGCCCGGAGTTGTAAATGTTTATCGCACCTCTTCTAAAAAGACAGCTGTGTTATTGTTTCCTAAAGTTGACTATGAGATTCCCGTGTAAGTTAGAATGTGTTAGTGTGGAAAAGTTGTATGTTTTTGCCCCTTTTCTATCGCCCCCTGTCATTGTGAAATGTGCAGTTAGAAAGTGTTAGTGCTGTAGGACCTTTTGTTCATTATAACAGCATCAAAACATCTCGTATGCCTGGAGCGTGGAAGGCAATATCAGCATAATAAATATCTAAAATAGCATGCGTCTACAGTACACCCTTAAAAGTTTAATGTTATCGCGCCCCTTCTAAAAAGACAGCAATCAAACGCCTATCGTTGTGAAATGTGCAACAAGAAATTCAATTATGCATGCAACTTCAAACGCCATCAGCGAGAATACCATGGTGAAGGAACAGGAGGGAAGAAATGACGTGCAGCTTATGTTGTCATGAAGCAACAACGTAACTTCTTTTTGTTAAGCATTTAGAATCAGTACATGAAATGAAAGTAAAACCGGAGAAACTACATTTCTCATCCTTTGATGATTTTAAAAACTGTAAGCAGGAAACTGAGGAGACAACGGAGTCCATGTTTGTGAGAAATCGTGGTTCTTGTACTGCTTCTGACAATATTGCAACGCGTTATTATGAAATCCATCTCTCAGGCAGTTTTTTCCTAAAAGTAAAGGCGTCAGACACTTAAAATTGCAAGGAAGCAATAAAATTGGTGGTGTATGTGCCACAAAGATACGAGGCAGGAAAGCCGAAGATGGAAAATGCCTTGGCAAATTTATCTCAACTCATGCTGGTCATCAATATGACTTAAGTCACTTGGAACTGTCAGAAAAAGAAAGGGACAGTATGCAGATATTGTAAACAAAATTCGTTTTCAAGCCACACTGGACAAAAATTAGAGATTCGGTGTCAGATGCTAAATTACAGAAAATTCATCTAATACCATGCAGGAATTATATAATTTTGAGCGATGCTATACTTTGTGCTCCTTATCCGCCAGGCATCAAAATCATGGAACTAGTGTTGAGGTATGGATACATGAAGTGAACTCGAGTCACAGTCCCTGTATGTTGTTTTACAATTCACAAGACACGGTCAGTAACTCCTGGCCGCAATTAAAAAAGAAACATAGATTTTGTATTAATTATAATGAACAAAGCATAGGACGAATTATTAAAAAGTATGGAAATGACCGTGTGTGTATAGACGGAACGCATGGACCTAATTGTTAGAGCTTTGAACTCATAACGCTATTAATAACAGATGACACGAGACAAGGGTTTTCATGCGCCTCCCTTGCAACATATAGGAGAGATTTTTAGGTGTACTCCATATTTTACCAGTGAATAAAGTCGGAAATTGTAAATATTTCACCTAAAGTTTTTAAGTCAGATTTAGCAGAGTCCTTCTATAATGCTTGGATTTCAAACATGGAAACGCCAACAATGAGAATCTATTGCACATGGCACATAGAGCCTACAGAAAAATATAAACAAAGTCAAAGGCCAACAAAAACAAGCAAATGTTTACAAGATTGTGAGAACATTCTGGAAGAGAGAGATATCACCGCATTTGAGACAATGCTTCCTACTTATATAGATGAGTTGAAATGTGACCCTGGCACCTCCGAGTTTTCTTCATACTTCCAAAAAAACTACGCAAGTAATGCAACATGCTGGGTTTACTGTCGTTAGGTTGCATGCTAGATTGAACACCACATGCATATAGAACGAATACATCACGCGCTAAAATATATCTCTCTGCATGGAAAATATGTGAAACTTTGCTGCAATTTCATTTGTTAAAGATAAGCTGTTTGACAGGCGTTTTGTGCTTACTAATGAAAAATTGACGAGCAAAATGAAGGACACTCGTCGTAGGCACAAAGCAAGCTTGGAAATAAATAAGGACATCATTATTACGGAAGATGGTGATTGGAAGATTCTATTCTCATCGAAAGTGGCCGAAATATACTTTGTGGAAGACAATGACATGCAATGTAAATGCAAATTAATTTGCAGTTTGCAGTGGAATTTAATACGTGTATACACAGATAATCTTGCACATGAATTGATTCTAATATTAAATGGAATATATGTAAACACATACACAGCATATGTCAATGACAGGTCTGCTATGAACTAGGATAGGCTGAAAATAATAATGACTTAATATTAGACACTGAAAATCTTTCTGTTCTCAACGAAAAGATGGAAATACTAGCCCAAGTGAGCAAATAGAGTCGTAATTTTAATGTGGTCTTATCAGAACAAAAAGAAAAATTTACATGCGAATTTTGGGATGCCATATGAAAATTTCCACACCAATAGAGCTTGAAGTTATGAAGGAACACAGGACATCATTAAAGGCAACATTAGCGGCTGTTCTAAACCAAAATGAATAAGTATCCATGCACAAGCCTAAAGAAATGTCCAAAAAGAGCAAAATTTTGCTCAGGGAGAACTCTGTGCTAGAAAACAAAAAAAAAAAAAAAAAAAAAAAAAAAAACACACACACACACGCACGCACGCACGCACGCGCACACACACACACACAGAGAGGAAAGGAAAAAGTAAAAGAAACTTCTCATTGCATTCGCCTTGAAAAAACTGATGCAATCAATGGAAGGTAAATACACGCCCTTTCTTCGCTGCAAACACAGTTCGGAATATATGCAAAATATATAGTGTTAAAAGAGCATTCATTTTCCCGTATGGTTATTGTATCCTTTACGTGTTACATTACTACATTACAGTTTCCATTTTCATTGAGTTGTATAGTGAATGTAAATAACTATTAACATGCTTCCTGCAAAGTATTTTTGGCGTGCGATTGCTTGTTTCTGTGCAAGACTGTTCCATTTGCCTGTTTTTGTTGAAGTCACATTACCATTCCATTTTCTTGGAATTGTCCCAGTTTTCTCCCCTGGCCACTTCTCTTGGAAATGGACTCGGCTTTCGTGAAAGGAGGTGTGACTGCAGCCCAAGATCTTCCGTCTGTACGGGTAATCATGTTCGCTCATACGGAGTACGAGCTGCCCATTCAGATTGGTACAGTCAAGGTTATCAACCAATGCAGCGTCCTGTTTGTGCAACGAAAAAAATAATACATACATAAAATAACCACTCACATTACATGACTGACTCTGAGTGCCTTGCTTTACAGTCAGTCTGTTTCATTATTAAGGAGAGTAACTTATTCACCCATGGTGGTTTAGAGAGAGTAGACAAAGGCCGAAGTGTATTCGTTACAGTCGCTGTCATTTTCCATCTACTCCTCATTAATATACCTTTCTTTTGAAATAAGAGTATAGCCTTCGAGGCCCACTTCTTTGTTTAGGAGAGTACTTTTATCGACCGATGGAAAAGAGTTTATTCTATTTTTCTATACATACTTCAAACCAGTAAGCTTGAAATATTACACTCGCATGCCCTTTCCCCTCCTGCCATTCAGGTACTGATTTCAAGTGTTGTTGCTCTTTTGTTTGAAATAACGGGCGAGGGGAAAACGACCTTCATAATCTTTACAGGTTTAATCTTCCAAACAAAGTAACAATACTTGAAATCAGTTTTTGAATGGCAGGAGGGTAAAGGTATTTTTACTCTTCTCCTTTCTCATTCTCGACCTCTTTATAATTTGCACACTGAACTCAATCAAATGTTTAAGAGAATAAAATTAATAATGTGTATTTTATTTGATTTCAATCAAATGTTTAAGAGAATAAAATTAATAACGTGTATTTTATTTGTTTTCTTCCATCATCATCATCATCATCATCATCATCATTATTATTATTATTATTATTATTATTATTATTATTATTATTATTATACACCGTGCTATATTCGTTTCATTGAACTAGTAAAAGAGGACAGCGATTTTATATTATATTATATTTATATTATATTATATTTATATTATATTATATTTATATTTAACCACCGAACTGAATGTAACACATATACGAATTCCGATTTAGGCAATTTTAAACCGTTTTACTTTAGGCCATTGTACCTCTAAACAAAAATCGTCGAGATAGCATATGACATTGCTCAATACTGACTTCCATAGGTCTTCGGGAAGCTCAACCAAATGAATTAAGGAAAACCCACATTTATAGAATGTTCGCTAAATCTGTGTGTAACGGTAAGTTAAACATGACAGTGAGTTGTCACCTTTACTAGCATTTGGGGGCATGCCCTGACACAATGTAGAAAATCAATTGACTTACGAAAATTATAGCCAAATAAGGTTTTGCAATGTATCTAATATAATTATTTCGTTTTACATTATTACCGTATTCGTGTCCGCTTCCTTCTTCCTGTAGTTAGAGTTGCTGGCTGCTGACCGGGAGGTCCTGGGTTCGATCCCCAGTACTTGTTTATAAATGTTCTAAGTTAGGGAGATCTACCCAACTTGTGAGTACAATTGAGAAGTTACCTGATGGAGAGGTAGCTACCTCTGATCAAACCGCTTCGTGGTGGCGAGCCATGTGTTGATAATATGCTGTCCTGCAATAATGCAATCTGCCAGTGATATCGCAAGAGGTAGAGAACGCAGCGATCAATGCGGTAGATCGAAAAGTCTGTAGTCGATAAGAAGACCTTGAATAACATACCTTATTCGTCATCAGTCTCCCAACTGCAAAATAAATCTCTAATTGGTGCTGTCTCTGTTATGGCATATGAAGTGGCGTTTTATCTTAGTGGTATGTGTGGCACAAAATATCCATAACCCAGTGTCGATGGTTTCAGCCCTCTTGCGAAAAAGTTCGCTTTTTCTTACGTATGACTTCATACGAGCCCATATTAGCTGTGTAGGGTTGAACATGCAGTGGTAAGGATGAAGGCTTATCACTTCGTTTCTATATGTGGCTACAGGTTCGTCCACTGCATACCGTTTATTTGAACTGGCGGATTTATATACTGCTTTAATGGGAACGGAATATTGTTATAATTGAAGAACATAAAGTCTTTCTCTGTAGGTCCCAAACGTCACAAATATTACAATTTGTCTCGAATCATAACTAGCGTTAGCCTAAAGTTATACACAATTTTGTCCCTTGGACATTTTAAGTAAGTGGTTTTCTACCATTATTTGAATATGTCAGCAGTCATTTCGTCGCGACTAACTGCTTCTCAATCTCAGATTCTCTTTTTGACATATATAAGCAATTGTGAACCCAGTCACCGCTAGTCCAGCTTACAACACCATTATATGTTTTCCTTATAAAATTGAAGTTTTTGCTACCTATGCCAAAGTGTCGTCATCCTATCTTTACACCGAAAAATCTATTAATTAAATTATATTCATACTCGCAAAGTGATGATAACGATAGAATGAACTGAAGTCAACTATTAGAAATGAAATAATAAATTCTGATAGCTGGTAACGTCTGTTCATTGCAGTTGTAGCAGAAACTGATCCAACCACTGGCACCTAGCTTTTTTATATTTTTTTATTTAGTTTATTTATGGACGCCCTTCAACATCTCTGATCATCAGCGTCCCATTCTATTCAGGACGTGAAACGGCCGACAAACTTTGCTCAGAAGCCTCTTTTTTTTCAGGCTTGAGATTCTTTATCGTGCCGTAAATGTACGACACGCGACCCACGGCTTTACTTCCCTTCCGAAGGAAGCCATACTTAGGATTTTTACGCCCGAAAAAATCCATCGGTCCTAACCGGGATCGAACCCGCGACCTTGGATTTAGGAGGCAAGTATGGTAACCACTACACCACCAGGACCGACTGCACTTAGCTTAATGCATACATTATATACAGATAACTGGCCTTAAACAAAGAAAATCTGCGTGCTTTACTATAATTTAGCGAAATAGCTTTACCTGAGTGTTCAGCGCTTAAATTTACACAACCTTTGCGTTTTCAGAATGAGGGAAAACTCAGGAAAATGTTTCACGTTTACTGTTTGTTTCAAAAGGGAATCGAAATTTGTCCGGCACTTGTTGCCACAGCTAAACAGTGTACTTAATTCATCTCTAACATTATAATGTACAGTGTGTTAAGAAACTATAAGGCAGGGGCCATTGGCAAGACAAGGATCCAAAAATGTCCGATGAACATATGTCCAGAAATGCTTGTTTTCGTGATAGGTGGCAACTCTGTTCTCATAGAAATGTTTCGTTTGCACGATTGGTAGTGATTGTTTTACGCCAGAATGCTACTTGTGTATGCCAGATGACATCTTCTGTTTCATGTTATCAGATTATTAAGTAGCAATTACAGCATTGGAACCAGTTACCGACCCACGTTTTTATGGACAATTTGGCAGTGAAATAAGTATATACTGTATATCCGGTACCTCGTGCAGGATATCCGTTATTCATTCCGTGAACAAGCTAATATAATTTTCACTTAAGGATGGAATAATGCACTGTACTAAGAGATTTCGTAATCGACAACGACAGGGTTACAAGAGAGTTGCCTGTATAAAACTTGAATACTTAACCATGTGCATGCCGAAGCGATGGTGGTTAAACGATACCGTAAGATTAAAGAATACGGAGAAACATATTTTAGATCATAGTGCGAATGACCCTTGTACAAGACATGTGGTTCGTCAGATAAATCTAAGATTTCATGGACTATTCTGCAATAGAATGCATTGTATCTATACCCTTTGCACCTTGTACAGGGATTAACAGCTGCTGATATCTCCCAAGGTAACAGTATTGCCACCGGTTCATCGTACAAAACAGTACCATTAAGACGTTTCTGTCTTCAGTTCTGTTCCTGAGGAGGCACCCTTTGGGAGGGATGATACCAATTTGCACACCACACACTTCTTCCACACAACTTGCACGAATGCGCGTATGCCGTTACAGACAACTATGTTTGGAATATAGGTTTGGGCTGCGATTTTTGGAAACCATTTTATCGAGCCCTGTGTTCCTTCACATTGACTTACTCTAGCACAGTATCGTCATTTTTGAAAAATACTGCCTGTGTTGCAGTGGATGTCATATAGTTCGTGCGCGACGGACATCGGACCCATTTTATTTTATTATTTTTTATGCCCTATTTGAACTTCAAGTTCCCTGGAAGATGGTTCGGTCGAGGCGGACTCATAAGCTCGACCCGTTCAGTAGCCGGATCTAAATCCACTGGACATTTACTTTTGGGACACATGAAGAGTATGCTGAGCCGGTTTCTCACTTACAATTTTTATGATGCTTGTTTCGTTGTTTGAAATGAACTGGGGCATATGAGAGGGTTCGTTCAGTCCATACCTCGATATTGCAATGTATCAGTCATGGAGGCCACTTTGAGCATCTGATGTGATGAAGAGAATGGTGAGTACGCAATACTAAATGCTGATTCTGTGAGTTTACTGTACATTTCCGGACATATGTTCATAGAATATTTTTGGTTTTCCCAGGCAATAATCGCAAGCAGTTTGTCCCCATAGTTTTACCTGCTGTATAACAAGAAGCTCCGTACCCTATGTCACAGAGAATATTATATTCTAGTAGCATTTCCTTGCTTATTTACAATCTTACAATCGTGTAGGTTATGCGAAAGTCGCTCTTACTCGCATTTAGCTTAAAATTGAGTACCGTATTTCTTTGTTCTTTTTGGTATCCAATAAAAAATTGTAGTGCACACTTCTGAAGTTGCCTTTTTAGGTATTCAGTAAGTTACTTTTCATTCCTTAATAAGCTCTTTCTTTTCTTGTTGCAATGTTTGCAATAATGTGATATTATGACAAAAAAATTCAGAAGCTTGTTTTTTGGATTCCGTACGGAACGTTTAATCAATCGGAATAAAATTGTGTTCTTTCTTTTAGGCATTCTTATAACCCAATTGAAGTTTTTGCATATCGAGCTCTGTAAAAAAAAAAAAAAAAAAAAAAAAAAAAAAAAAAAACAACAACAAAAATGTAGTGTTTGTGCTGTTCAGCAAATAAAGTGTAACAAAAGTGTGGGTTAAGTAAAGGCATTAGATATGATAAATCAAAATCTGAGAGCAAAAGAAATGGAATGAATGTGTTTCATAAATAAAATGTAGAAAGTACTTGTTTAAAATTTGTATCATCTGCATAACTATCAATAAATTAAAACAATTATGTGCAGTCTTAAATATCAGAATTAAGAAAAACGCAACCAATTAGGACAATAGTTAAAGTTTAAAATATTTCCGTTATAAACGCGGCTGCTTCTGCGGTTGCCATTTAGTGCTGATATTACATAAATGAATAATTTAGTTTTTAATGCAATGAAAGCAGAAAAGAAGAATGGGGCTCCATATATTCGAACATTTTAACAGAACTGGTCTTAACCCGCTGTTCTCCGTAGTGGAAGAGCACTTGTAAATTTGGCAAATGGGAAAAAGTAAAAGATTAAAAAAAAAAAAAGGATTTTAAAAGGTTTTAAAAGGATTTTAAAGAGGATTAATAAATGTTTGTTTAAATAAACGTAAATAACCGTGGTGCAAAGGATTCGACGTTAATAGATAATACTGTTATGAACAGAAAATAAGTATTTCCACGGATTAAAGGATTTAACACAAAATCCAGTAGCGTTTGCATTATGTTCTTATACAAGTAGTCACTCCCACAGCTATTGCCTACTCAGTCAATATTCCAGTATTTTATATTTTAGAGCAAAGAGCGTCTGGAACATTTCGAGTGCTTGCAAAACTAAAAAAATAAAATGAAATTCGAAAGAGGATTCCAATTGAAAGAAAATAACTCAATCTCCCATGAACTACAACTAAAACAAACCGTGAAAATAGATCTGAAGATACTTTCCAGAGTTTTATTGAAATTTGATATAATAACAAAGCATATTGAACAGCAGGCAAACATTAGTTGCAATCTGAAGAAAAGGGAAGGAAGATTGGATGGCATTACATTTAATATCTAAGGGAAACTGATTTTTAGATCACCAGCTATAATGATATAAAGAAAGATACAAAAATTCAAAGTCAGAGCGAGCTTGTTATGTAAAACCCTCTTTTCACTGCAATATTACGACTAAACAAGAACAAACAAACATGGCGGGAAAATCCCGTGTTTCAACATAAAGCTTAACTCTCTCACCTTTTCTTACATTGCCTATATGTCAAAAGGATCGTATAAGTATGGTCTTTATGGAATAACCGTAATGAACTATGTAAATCAGCGAAAATTTTACTTACATTTTTCACGTTACAAACACGAAAACAAAAAGAAAGTAGTGTACTGAAACGAGCAATATTTCAACAGGTTTCTCTCATATAGTGGAAATATTACAATCACAAAACAATGGTACCCGATTGAATATTTTCAATACTTAATTAAAATTGCTTCACAAACCAGTGTAATTTTAATGTTATAAAAATATTACGGCTCCAATAAGATTAGACTACTTTTAGACTACCTGAATGTATAAATACAAATAATAAATTTTGAGAAAATGAAATATGCCACACATTTATGTTGGGTATGCATTCAGTTTAACATAAAATTTCGTTTTGGAGTTAAGCTACAAATTAGTAATCCGAAAACATGTACCAACATAATTTCAGCTGCAAACTCGTGGGCTGGGGCTCGCCTGCCTCTTCGAGATTTTTCCGGACTATCGAAGAACGCTGTAAATGTATTAATGTCTTTCAAAACAACTAACTTATATAAAATCAGCAGTCATTCATCAAAAAAAGAAAAAAAAAAAAGAAGAAAAAAAAAAAAAGAGGATAGAAAATGTTTGGAAATCGAGAATTAGAATTCAGAAGGGAACATTTTTCATATTAAATCTGATACATCACGGCTATAAAATTAAATTCAACATCATCCTTCTCATTCAGGAATTAAAACTATTGAGTAATATTATGTCACCATATAATGTTGGTTATTAATATTAATGTTTTATGCGTTTTATATACCTTGAGCGTAAAATTATTTTTATGAGAATTACTATTGTGTAAGAATAGGTTACAATAAAAAGAAAAGTAGTATATATATATATATATATATATATATATATAATGCAAATTCAGGATTTTAAGTGTTGAATAAATTTTTAGAAGTCCGCGATAGCGAGAGATCTTTAAGGGGGCCTCCTATTTAAGTACCGCTCGATCTGTGCGACTGTCTACGAGACAAACATATTCCAAAAGTAATATAAATCACAAATAAAAATAACCAACGATAAATATCTGGTACTCTTTAAATAGTAGAGGAAAGCGATCTCATTCATTTTCATGCAACAACTCTCTTACTAAACAAGAACGCGTTTGAAGAAAGTGCTCTAAGCAAAGAAGAAAAAGCAAGTCCTCTGCAAATGTTAATCAGTTTCAAAAGTTAACGCAAACAAGGGGAAAGCACTGCTCTAACAGCATTGGAAATCAACAAAAATCAAGGCTATGCCATTCAAAGGAAAAGTTCTGAATAGAAGAGATAAACCTACCTGGGTAGTCGACATGTGGAAAGCATTATAACCTGAAGAGGAGTGAGAAAACTTTCTCTTGCATTTTGATGGTTGAAATGTTACAAATAATGAGAATTTGGAGGTGCTGTAGATGAAGAGAGACTGATAATATGCGTTGTAAGTGCACGAATGAATAGGAAAACCAGTTTCAATGAAATTAATCACAGTAATAGAGAGAAAATTACATCCACAGTACTTTGGCAGCTATGTTATAATAAATGTATGGGATGAATTCAGCATTAGAAATAAACGGAACGCGCAAATAAGCTATAGCTAAATAGAAATAAAAGAAAATGAGCTCCTAGTAAATTATTGTCATAAATTTGAATCGTGGTTAGGAATGATAACGCTCACATCTTACAAGCCTATACATACTATAAACTTACCTTATTGCATGTTTTGACTACACATATTAAAAATATTCAATCATCTCTGGAGTAAAAATAAGTAGGAGTGATGTGTAATTCATAGTGAGGGATTCTGGATGCTCTCGACAACTCTGTATCTTCGTTACTCAAGGGGTATCGATATCGAACGGCACTCCTGTACATGTGCTTGATATTATTTTATATTTTGTTGATACAAGAATTCTAATTAACAATGCCAAGGATAGCGCATTTTAAAATGGTCATATGAAATACGTGCCTTGCTCGTAAGCTTCCAAGTGGTAGGTACCACGTACAAAGAAAATGGGTGAGCTTGTAAGTGCCAACCGCCGAAACCATAATAAAACTGATCCCCTTCCTTATATTTCTGCTGATGGTCTGACGAGTACGTGTTAGACACAACTTTCTTTCAATATTAAGTATCAGGCAAATTACACCTGCTGAATTACAATATGAAGTAAATATTCTGGAATGTGCTATTGCATTGATTTCCAGCATATTCAGCTCCTCCCACAAAATAATTCTATTTCTTAGTTTGACCTAAATATAAGACAATTTTAGGCTACATATCATGCTCTCTGTTAAATTATCTAATCACAAAAGGCTTATTGTAATAATATCGTTTTCTAGTGTCTTTAGCATGAAGATGATTTAACATTACTATTTAAGTTTTATTCTGAAGTGATGAAAGACAGAGTATTTTTTTCTGATAATATGAAGAAGTTAAACATTTTCAATCAGATTCTGTAAATGACAACACGGCCATTTGCGTCATTTATAAAAAGAGTTTTTCGGGCAATGAAAAATTTCGCAATAGCATTAAGCTAAGCACATAGTTTATAACATTGTTTTTTGTTTTTTTTTTTTTTTTTACTGAATATCAGTACAAAAAACTTCACGATAGTGAAAGCGTAACAAATGAAGAAATAGCACTGGACGAGCCTGTGCCCGATATTTCGAAGTCAATGACCTCGTTCATCGTAATCAACATCATACAAACTTGAATACCTTTTCTTGATAGTAAATTCTGATTTAAACTAGGAGATGGTTGATTATAGTTCATTTTCAGTAAATTAGCATATATGATATGCATAGAAACCAGCCATTATGCTTTGTCATAGCTGGTGAATTTAAAGAGTTAATTAGGCACTTTGAATCACTCTAGGAATTATCTATATAATTTTAAAATAACTCATAATGAAAACACACTTACTGATTATCAAAACTGATATATAGCTGTTTGATATATTAATACTCTCAAAATTATATTTTCAATTTATTTAATAAAATATATGAAATATATATTATCAAATTATGGAATACTTACAATAAAACATATACCAAGTATCGACAAAAATGTTTATCGACCCATCTCTAGACTTATTCAGCAAACCTGAGGAAAATTAACAGAATGCTAATGAACTATTCCGCAATAATTTGGGAGATTATAGTAGGGTATTAAAGAAGCAATTTAAGACAATGAATATTTTTACTGCTAATTAAAAATTTAAAGTGAAGGCATTAAATACGTGAAGGACTAGTATGTAACTGACTAACGAAGTTTTCGTTCAAAATTATACAAAACAATAATGGACGAAAGCTGTGTCTTAGGCGTAGTCGAAATGATACTGGCATCAATTAAAAGCGCATCATTGTTATCGAGTTCTAGTATAGTTGATTACTTTCTTTATCTTTACATCTTAATGCTTGAGACTTGTGCAAATGCTGTGATGGACATTAACATTCTATGAATTTTCCTCTCTTCCATTTATTCGCTTGGTTTTCTTACAGGGACGAATGTACCCGAGCGAAAATTTAGGCTGAAAAGGTGTGATGGGGCTTGTGCTTTGGAAGGTTTCCGCCCCGATATCTGACATGAAAGCGATCCTTCCAAGGTGCTCGCTCAACTCGGAGGGAGAAAACCGACGATACAGAACGTCGGGATTCTTTATCTGGAAACAAGTTAGGGACCTCCATCTACGGCCGCGCAATCTCCACCCGTAGATCTTGGCCGCCTGCTGTTTTCCTTACCACATCCCTTCTTTCCGGGGGTGCCTCATTGGAACGAAGGCACAAATGACTTACGGTGCCACAATATCCTTATCCGGGGGACCAATTTCAGCATATAACACTAACCTTTTTGTAAAAAAATAATAGCCTTATATTTCTTCGTGGACGAAAGATTTGCTGTCTCAATTTGTTGTCTAAGTCCCTAAAATTATTGCGGTGTAATTCATTAGCACTCAGAATATGAGCAAAAATAAATAAATAAATAACAACAGTGGGAGAAGATGAAATCTCTCGGTATAGTGCAATTTACTGGAATCAATGATATTTAAAAGTTATAATTACTAAATACATTTGTTTAAAAAGAACTATTGCATTCTTTTCAAAGCATATTTTTGACCCCTTAAAATCATAATAAACTTTTTCACATCTCCAATTTGTGAATATATTTGACACTTCCAGACAAATGCTGTAAATTCCTACACGAAAAAAAAAGAAAGAAAAAAGAAATTAAAAAGAATCACGTTTTACGGTTCTTCCTCTTAAAATACTCATTTGGGAAATAAGAGCAAAACTCTATATAGTCGTAATCTGGAAAACGCAGTGGACAGCTCATTTTAGGCTATAAATTGCTCAAACATCAGACAATTTGTTGAAAAATACTACGTTAAAAAGTGCATTTTAAATTCTCTTTAGCGCCAGTAGTGTAAAAGGCAGAAAGTGAAAAAAGGTCATTTAAGAAATACACATTCTAATTTATTTTCTCTCATTGGACTCTCGGGGCTAATGGCTTTAGCTAGATAAAAAGCTGTTAAGATGCAAAGAGCACGCAAGATGGCCAGGGTGAAGTAAGTATAATTTTTCCAGTATTAGTGTTTTGAATCAAGTTAAGGATTTTAGTAAAAATTGACTATATTCTTTCTATACAGCATATATCAGGAAAGAAAAGTTTCAGATATTCAAATATTTGTATATATATTCGCATTAAAATAGCTGAAGACACATTTAGAGGGAAAAAAATGTTGAAGAATGTTTCGTACATTTCAATAGTTTAGACACGCATTATCATGGTTCTGGCTTATTTATGTTTAGCGTTACAAATGTTCGATATTGTGCTAATACAGTGAGAGCATACGTCGACCAATAACAGTTTTTTCTCTCTTCCTGTAATCATTCTCTTAAAATCGGCGCCTTTCACATTAAATGTATATATATATATATATATGCCCATGAAGTTTGGAATAAAGCGTTACAGTAATACTGTGAAGCTTTAATTATATTGTAATTCTACGTTCGACCGTTTACCAGAAGCTAATTGCGTATTAGTATACCTATAAACTTTTTGGTACATGTAGGTTAGAAAACAGCTCCCAATACCCAATTTTACCCTTAATATTTTCTCATCCCGTAGGAAAAAATGTCATACCATTCTGAAATCATTAAATTTAATGGGTTTAATTTATGGTTGACTGCATTTTGCATTGAAAAGAAAATTTTCTTTGATAATAAATGAAAAATGGACCTTCCATGTTTCTCATTATTAATATAAGTGGTCGTGTCAATTCTACGATAAAAGCGTACGCTTATTGTAACAAAAGAAGCACTTTCTTAATTTAGTTATCTTTAAGGTTCAAACTTTGTCATTAGGGAAAATTAGTGGTAATCTTTTTGCAATCCTCTTATAAGTATGCTCTAAGAATAGAACGTTATTCGGTGTCTATAAATGGATAATTATCGCTTATATTTTTCCAATATAGGCTAAATATCTTACTTGCATAACACTTTTTATGTATTTAGTTTTGCTGTTTACTATGTACTCTTTCAAAAGCACACTTACTTAAAATATTGAAGTGTCATTCATGCAACCCTGTAGAAGCTTGCTACTAAGCAATCTGTTAGTGCCCAAAAGAAATTACAATTTCGAGTTTAGTGGTGCTGTCGCATTTTGATTTGAATGAATTTTAAGAGGCTAATTGTCCATTCATAGAGCATTAGTATGACACTGGTATACATTGAATATGAAGTTAATGTGTATTTGTCAAATGTACAACTATATTCGGTAAACGCAAATAAAATGATTAAATATATGGGAGGGGAAAATGTGCATGCTGAAGATATTAACAAGTACATTAAGATGCTGCTTTGTTACCACGAGAGAAAATATATGAGTATCATAAATAAACAGGACATAGGTGTGTGTGTTGGTGAGTGGGTGGTAGAGAGCAAGAGTGAAGAGTGAGAAGGTTAATGGAAATAGTTAAAATATCTCCATGTACAAAGTACAAAGAAATTAGGATAACTGCTCATGCGCTCAGTACTTTTGCCAAGGATGAGCTTCCCCAGTTATAGATTAGATCGCGGTTCACTGGTAGTAAAGCATTGGGCATCAAATTCATTAAATAAAAGCAGTAGGATTAATGCTTAATTAACACTTTATAAGATGTAACAGCTATTCCACGTGTTTTGTATCTGTATAAAATTCCACCCGTTACTCGCTGCGCCTATCTTTTAGAAAGGCGATCTTATGACGAATGTTATGTTTTGATTCCTCCGTAGTGTACATTTTGATGTGCACACTCTTTTAATTTACTCCAGAGATATAAGCCGGGGCACATAATCTTACTAATGCAAAACGCTGTTGATAAATTGAAAAATTACAACCCCTCTCCATTCAAAAGGATTGTAAAATCACATGCACTTTAACAGTTAACTCATAACAGATTATTCCGGTGGTTCTTTCGCCACGGATGGCGCACATACACAATTAAGGAGAGATGGGTTTTACAGCATCAATAACAGTAAATTCACATACATACCCATGAAGGTGGAATAAAGCGTCACAGTTATATTGTGAAGCTTTAGCTTTAATTATATTGTAAATATTTCCGTTTATTGCGAAAGAATGTTTATGCATAGAGTAAGTCCCAGGCTGTCATTTGGTGTTTTCGTCTGCCCTTACTTGTGGTGAAGATTGCTGTGATGGTCATCAAGCACTGGAATTTCCAAACTAGAAACTGTAAACATGGCAGAAGAAAAGTGTAATTCTTCAGACCGTTTTAACCATAAATAGGCGTTTCATTTCGTTTTAAGAATATGCATTGGAGTGATAGATGAGAAGCACGTAATGTGCAGAAAACGATTACGACCTGCTTCATGCAATTAGATGCAAAGACAGCGTTGTAACGAAACAATGATATTATTCACGGAAATGTCTAAGAATTTTAAATGAGTTGTTCATTACTCAATTTGTTAACTTTAATACATTTATTATTCATATTATATCAACATTAATTTAGAAACTATAACACTAATTAGGGTATGCAATGTAAATACTTTAAAATTAATTATTTCTTCTATTAAAATTTAAAGCTATAATTTAACTTTCTACATAAATAACGTCCATACAAAATATTGATTTTTGCCTGGCTTTTAGATACCATCATCACAAATGTTTTTTAAGGACAACGAAATCTATTCACTTCACCCAGTAAGAATAAGAGTTCTTGTTATATTCTGTTGGTAAGAACTTAAAGTGTTATTGTATAGGGGTTGCCCAAATTAAACTAAGTCTTTCGTCGGACGTCTACGCAGAGCTTTGTGTTTGCTCTGGCAGGTGGCGTTGTGCGTAAGAAAGCAGACTGGTATGATCTGAAGGTGCAGTGTGTTGTTTACATGTGTACGTTCACAACGTTCACAACATGGATTCTTGCAATTGGGTCCAGCTAGAAGTTATTCAATTTTTGAAGACAGAAGGTATTAGTGAAGTCGAAATTTATCATCGTGTAATGTGTATGGGAATAGTGTCTGTCACGCAGCACAGTATTCAGATGGTGTAGTGAATTTCGTAACGGACTTGTGCGCGCTGAGGACATGTCTAGACCTAGTCATGCTTACTTAACCATCAGCGAAAAATCAATTGCAGCCCTAGACAAATTTGTAAGGGAAAATCGCTGAATTGCCACCCGGGAGATTGCAGAAACGTTGTCAATGAGTAAGGGAACTGTTCACACCATTCTCCATTGACCGTTGAGATACCACAAAGTTTGCCGCAGTGGGTCTTCGAGCATCTTTCTGAGGAGCACAAGGCTCGGCGAATGGGTGCTTGCATGGAGCATTTGCTGCTTTGCTAGAGGGGAAGGCGTTTCTTTGAAGACTGGTTGCGCAGTAAACCACAGACAGAGTATCCATAACCTTGTAATGCTCTCGGAATCTTGACTAAATGAATATGTTTAGCGGATATGTCAACCATGTAGCACTGCTACTTCCTATATGTTTATGTTATATTCCAACCAATTAATCATCACAGAAAAAAACAATAGCAATTTAATTTGGGTTTATTGATTTATTTATGGACGCTCTTTAACATCTCAGGTCATCAGCGTGTTAATTTGGGCAAACCATGTGCTTTGTTGATTTCGTTTTGAGAAAGATTAAATTATGTTCCTTAAATAATTATTGTGTTATCACTGCATGCTGTGAGCATTGTATATATTTTGAAATATAAACATTTGAAAAAGTAAATTAATTGTATACGTAGGAAGTGTTGTTTATTTTTACCATTAATGAGAATGAACAATTCGGATAGGAATCAAAGAACTTTGTACAGATTCTTTACAATATAAAAGTTACTTCCAATCTCTGACATGTAGAACGCAATAATACAATTATTCAACCATTGTTTAGTACACTTATCCTTACATCGTCCTTTGCACAACAAAAGGTAAACTCCTTAAGGGTAACATACTTCGCGAAGTCGCTCTGGTGCACGAGAGTCTATGCCAAGGGTGCAAAGCGCCAAGTGGAACTAGAGGCTGCTGACCAAATCTCTTCTTTCCTAAGTGGTGGACAGCAAAGCAAATTCGTTACATCTATCGATAACCCACTGGGATTTTTCCTTGCTGTAATATGCGGGCAGGGCATAACTTGCTTAGCACACGGTGATCTTTACCATTGTTAGTTTACGCATTTATCTATATGGCACATATCAGAGAGGGAGAGAGAAAGAGCAATAAAATGATCTAATGATTAGTTTAACTTTTCTGTATATTTCCACTATTCACATTGTGTAACTAGCAAATAAATTGCTTTAAAACATTTGAAGCAAATTGCATGAATAAAACAACATATGTATTCTAGAACGTGTCTATTTTAATTTAACGAAGTTATTAATTGAATTTAAAATTAACTAATTCGAGTACAAAATTAAAAATCTTAATTGAAGGAACTTCGCATTAGAAACAATGTTTTAAATATAATAAAGTTGTTTTCGATACATCACCAAGGGGCTGGATATAAACTTCTAGGTGTATCATTATCCCACCCACATCTTTTCAAGTAACTCCGATACCTATATTATTGCCATGATAGATGCTCATTAATAATATGCTGCATTTTTACCTACTAGTTTTTCTTTAAATGGGGGATCTTAGACTGTTACAAGCGAAAACAATTACTATTTCTAGTGCATTCGATAAAAAGTGTACGAAAATTCATGCTATAACATATTTAGTGTGCTAGTGCATGCATTTTATGGAACACAGTAGTTCGTTCTTTAAAATAAACTTTTAATTGCACTCTCAAGCACAATGAGAGTGATACGTCACTGGAGTTGGCAGCACTTACTATGAGACTTCCTTATCATATTTACCGTAATCGTAAATCGCTGCTGAATGGATAAATATTTTGTTCCGAAGAAAAATCCCTGAGGTATTTGATAACGATATCAAACAACAGGTCCAACCACTTCAGGATGATGTAAATGGGTGTCTTAGATGTCCAAAAGTCCTGCACAGTGAAGCTTTGGAAAGGCAAAATCTACTTCTGTTCTGGAATTCGATAGCTGCAATGTTGCCTAGTTTTTTGAATAAAAATTTTTATACTCCTTTGGGAAATATAATTTGTATATATGCATTACTGTGATTCGCACACACTTTTCAATTGAGAATCACATATCTTGTCACGGCTAAAAGTACTACATGTCAAAAAAAAAAAAAAAAAAATAAAGTTATCTGCTTGTTCATTCTGGTTGAGAATCTGTTCCATGGCAGCCTGTATCAGAGAAAGTTAGCTAGATATAAGGATCATGATAGTTTCTTTAATACATAAAAATCCTAATGTATAAAAAAGCGCCCACAATCTTTACAAACATAGTCTTCATGATGCTGTTTTGGAGTGTTCTCGCCGCAAGTCTGCTTCTATCGCACAAGTGGTACTTAATTACATTGAAAATCAATTAAATAAAACCGCCAATAAATTGTTTTCGTACAAACTTTCGCTGTTATATGCTTACATTAATCTTAATTGGCAGATTCAAATAAAAGAAATTGGAAAAAGTAGATGGACTTGAACTTTTTCGAATAATAACTATAATTATTATTCTAATATGCATTAAATTTAAAATTTATGCAATACCATATTGGGAAAAAATATATTGTAATACATATTTATGCAAGAGCACTGGGTAAATATGATTAAATGTATTATTCTTTGCTTAACTATATTTTAGCAATTATTGTTATTTTAGTAATAAACATACTAAAATATATACGAAAAAAAATCTCTCTAAATGCATTGGAAAATATTATACTACATATTTATGCAATAGCAGTGAAAAAATTGATTAAACGTGTTTTCTTCACATAAACTAATTATTTTACAATGACTGTTATTTTAGAAATTAAACAAGCTAAACCATGTACGAAAGAGCACTATAAATGCACTAAATGCGTTTCCTCTTTCGCACACACTGAGTATATTTGAATATTATGATGGAATATGGTAAGTATAAACATTTTTAATGAAGACTGGATTTTTGCATAACTGTTGTACATACCCATTTTGTTCCATAATAATATTTATACATTGCATATCGTTAAGTACAAATTGAAAAATGAATCAATGGAAGAAATAGTTTCCACAAGCAACTATAAAGCTATTGCACCCACTAAAAGGATTTTTACACTATTTGCACTGAAACGTAGATGCAATTTTTTTTAATTGCAGTGTTATTGTACACAAAAAAAAATGTAAAAAAATAATATTGTAGTTCATATACAAACACTGAGTAAATAATTAAAATAAAATGAAACTTTTACGATAACATTCACAAGATGGTTTATAATGTTTTTGTGCATGTGCCTGCAGTTAAGGTGTACTATACAGTTTACAGGCACGATTATTCTGGCACTGTAAGCACGCAGAATTATATCTGCCTGATGGTTTACCGTCTCCAGTTTTGGAAAACCATTCAGTGTACGATTTCCAAATACAACAAAAAGCGTGTTTGGTTGAACCTTAGAAATGTCACATTGTTTGCAATGAAAATCAAAGTTATTAACATTCATGTTATGAATGCTGCAAAGAAATAAATCAAATAAATGAATCATTTCAGAAAAAAATTAACACTTTTTAACTGGATTCCGTTGAAAGTTAATATTTGTGTGAAATTTAATAAACATTAATCTTACTACTACTATTTTAAGATCACAATTTATTTTAAAACCTCTTATCGCAACTTGTGCATATAATATACACACAAAAAACCTGGTAGGTAAACCCCCAATGTTTACACTATTACACTATTTCATTATTTTCAAACAAACTGTTAACCTTTGGCAATGTGATTCAACTACACTATTTTGTTTTAACTAGTTACACTCATTAAAGAACACAAATTACAAATATTTACTATTTTGTGTGCTACAAAAACGTCACGTCCACTTTTAGTACTCGGCTATTTTTTCTGTATTTTTTTCCGTGCTTTTGGTATTAACGGTAGTAATGGCAGTGGAGAAGGAATTCTGTTGATTATTGACAAGGACATTGCACCATATTCCTGGACCACAAAGGTGTCCACATTTCAGCACTTTCCGTTACTGCGTTGAACACAAAGGTGGTTTGTATTGTTGTAGGTAAAATCCAACCTACTGCGTACAGCTTTAGATGGTGTTTGCTTAAAAGGTTGTACACCGCTGATGATGGAGAACGGAGAGTGCACTGTAATGGATTTTGCTTACTAACGTCTGTTGAATGCTCCTGGAGTACACGATAATAATTCAATTACGCACTGCAAAGGTAGACAAATTTCTTTCATCCTATTAACATGTGGAGTCTGTGATTTAAGTACAGCAATGCTAGCGAACACTATGATTGGTCAACAAACAGGAGGTGATACGGTTGCTCTTGTCTGCGTATGTGCTGGTCAAAGAGCTGCAGTGACTGAAAATATCGGGAAACGTCCCGTACTGGATTCTTTTGTGTGTACATGCAGAATTAAAAGAAAATAATAACTTTGCAACAGGTGTTGCTGTGTTTATATGCGCAGTATAAAATCCCCAAGCCGTGATAAAGCTTATATTCATATGGTGTATGGATATTAATTTAACAAGCTATATTATTTTTTTAAACAATATATCATTTACGTAAAACCATACACTATTTTATTAACGTGGTTATTATTCAACAACTTTTAGTTATTTAACACGCTAAAAGTGTTTATTCATTTTAAAGCGCTTGAAAGAAACATACATAATTGACAACGCAGGAGGCCAGTTGCAACAGCAGGAAAGTATGGAAAGTACTATTGCAACCTGCATTTGAAATAACGGCAGATAGTGCAGACCCGGAACAATTGGTTTCTAAATTGTTACAGTTTTTTTTTTTTTTAAATTTTGCTAAAGAATATTTGTTAAAAAGCAAACCCGGGTTTATAGGCATCACCATTCATGATGCCAACCAACCCACTACGTCCTTCAACAATAGTGTACGTAGGTTCCATTAAGTGAATTCCGAATTTATATTGCAATCCATGGAAAAAGAGATCTAGAGCAATAAAACATTCTTATTATGTGGACCACTAAAAATTTCCTGTGTTTGGACCAACGAGGTAGCGGATTCGTGCTACAAGCATTGCTATGGCTGAGCAATAACTTAATAACTGAGACCAAGAACAAAGACGACGAGTGTTTAGCTAGTCATCGTAGCGTGTAAAGTCAAAGTGGACGGTAAAGTTAATTATAACACAATAAGGCGTCCTGAATTCATGCAAAAGCAAAGGGCTGTAGCTCTGTGCAAAGCATAGACAAGACATAAGGCAGGTTTACTCTCGATGACGTCAAACGGTTTTAAAATGTGCTAAAGGATTATGCTATTACTGTCTTTGGTGACCACACGGGAAAGAATGTGGTGTACAAATAAAAAACACACTGATTTAATTTTGCACGATGAACAATTTAAAGCTACTTACATGGTGTATTTCAGTGTAAATGGTACTGCCGGCATTGCAATTATCCCTGAAAAATAAGGACGAAAAATATCGCTGTAATCACAAATGCACAAAATGTCAATTACTCTGAAAATATTATTTTGATAGATACATACACTGTAACTCAGCGGGCAGACCTGTTTTGAAAATAATTTAAAAAATGGGATATTTTACGCGAAGAAATTATCCATATGCAAAGTTGAGAATGTCTGCCCTTTGTGCAACATATATGAATGAAGCATAGCAAACATTTTTGTTCCAATTGCAAGACACGCATGATTGCTAACTACATATGTTACATCCAGTCGTACAATTTGCAAAATATATTTTATAGTAGTACAGTTGGCATTTTTGAACAAGTTCCAATGCTTTACCAATCTTGCGCCTTGCGCAATGCCGGGCACACCAATTTTAATTATTGCATGCATTGGGGCGCGTAAAATAACGGGTGTTTAATAAAGACCCAGTGAAGCAGCTGTTTGTTCACGACACACAATCAAGTTTCGAATCTTGGAATGTTATAGCCATGGCTCACAATTTGATGGGCAGTCTTAATTGGGTTCATAATGAACGGAAACAAACTTTATAAGATAATATGCGACAACGATACTTCGCTCAACTTCATTCCTATGTCATTGTCTCCTTTTCAAAGGCCTTTCAACTTCAGAAACGCAAAGGTTTTTGCTTAGCACTAAGGAAAAGGAAGACTATGTGAGTCCCGTGCCTTATCTGAAATATTACTGTCCGGACGGCATGGCTGTAGAGGCGAGTAAGATATATGACCAATACCATGAAGGATTGGTGTTCTCTAGCTATGTCTTTAGTATGAAGGAAAAAATTGTCATATGTATTACCGCCAGCACAAATGTTTGATAGTCGGTCATGAGGTAAATTGATCGTGCTGTAAATGCTCATTTTCTTAAGGCCTAGAAAATAACAACTGTGCACCTAGGAGTGTTTTTTTTTTCCTTAATTTTTTGTTCAGGTGCATACATGTGGTGACGACGGAGTGTATTCAACAAGGAGATGACGGTAATAAATTATTTAGATGGTACTTACAAATATGAAAGGCGAGGTGTAACCGGCCAAGGTCGCGTGGGCAGGAGATGAAGATGTTGACATGGTGACATCCAAGGAGAGACTGGGGGAATAGGAAAACAGGTTGACATGTGATGTCACTTTTAGACTGCACAGATTTGAAAAAGGACACATAGGGTCACCAAACAAGTCCAGATCTCTCTGGTGCCGCGGTGTCGGGTCGTTGTAAACCTGTTTGGACATGCACGCCCAGTTCATGACATCATCAGACAATTCGCGACCTATCTGGCGCAAACATGTTAATCGCAAGACACTTTTTCGGGAAGTAGTCACAACAGAATGTAACATGTTTTACCATAAACAGCCGGGAAGTATAGGTAGGGTGTGGGAGAGCAATGTAAGGAATTAAATGGTGATATATGTAGTGCTGTGATTGGTGGAGAAGAAAAAGAGAAGCAATATGATTGGTTAGAACAAAACACGTTGTGATTGGTCGGACGGGGTTCAGTGTGTCCAGCCTACGTAGTCCCCATATGTTAGAAAGGCGGCCCGAGCTAACGTACAGTTAAGGTCATGTATAAAAATGATTTAAAAAATGTACAATAATAAAATGTGTTGCAACAATGCAATTAAAAAGTTATGTCGTAAAACTAATATATACGTTTCAATCAAAAATTAATATTAGAAATAAAACAATAAATCTAAAAAAAAACTTACCTATTTAACCTTTGGAAAGAAGTTATGTTGTGCAAAAAACTCATTGTGTTGCAATTAAAATACTTTGAATACTTTTTGAATACTTTTATAAACCAAAAGTAAATGTTGGCAAACAAAATAAATGGTTATTAGGAACAAAAAAGGTATCACTATTTAACTTTAGAAAAATAAGTTATGTCCAGCAAAAACGTCATATCATTGTGGGCTGCGGGTTACATTACACTTCTGTTATTTTGCTAACGCTCATTATAAGAAACATTAATGAAGATAATATAAGTGTGGAAGGTGAGAATTGAAACCGCCAAACGTAATGAACATTGTACCGTGCATGCTGAGAAGCTCACCTGCATCGTTTCGCATTATAACACCGGTTTCCCATAATTTCTTCTGCATTACACCTTAGTAATGTCATTATCTGGTTTCCCACAACCTCCGCTGCGAACGTGATAATCTTTGATCCGGATACTTACAATGAACGTGTATCTGTTTTCTCACGGCTTTCATTCCGTGTCAGCTTTCAACCACTTGCACCGTTTAACATTACATCATCCACATTACCAAGGTTGTAAAGACCGCCTGTGGTGCCTTAGTAGTAAAAACGGGCTTGAAACACTATTAAAAAACGGGTTGTACATCAACATCCAGTGTTTTTCCAGCTAACGCAACCGCACACACGTTGGATAAAAGCAGTGGTACACCCATTGATGTATTCAGTACTAAGCTGACCCGTTTAGCGTGAGCTTCCTTTGGCGTATAAAATTGCTACTTTGCATCTCTTCTTTAGCAGCTATCTACAATTATCAGAAGTAGTAGTAGTAGTAGTAGTTGTAGTGGTGGTGGTGGTGGTGGTGGTGGTGGTAGTAGTAGTAGTATCATCATCCCGGATTTTAACTCGTTTGTATTAATTGGCACCTAATTTTATACAGAATCTTACAGATTTTTTCGTATATTATTTTCAAACCATCCATAAACTGACTGGAACATGGAAAGTAATTACTGCATTTTACGGCGCTGCACTCTTCTTTCTAATTGTTATTAAAGCGTTTCTATTATTTTATTATTCAGTTTGCATACTTACTCCTTGCATTTATATTACTTATACCAATTTTTATTTATTTCCGCGTGTTATTCCTTTGTACTTAATTACTCAATTACTCATTTTGCATACTTAAACCTGATATTTTTATTTATTTCCGTGTTATTCATTCCCCACTATTTACTCACTTTACATACTTGGTATAAAAGAGCGCCGCAGCATGCGAAGATCCTTAGTTGGTGCACAAATGGGAACTATGACTTTAGAACATATGTGATAATCGTTCTCATATAACTTGTAGTTCCTTGTGTAGTAATACATGTGTTTTTATTTTGCTTTACGATAATAAAGACTGCAATGCTGAGAACAGGTGCCTGCACATTTGTTCCATGTTTCTTGTTTGAGGTAAGTTACAGGTCACTTTATTTTTTACATACCTACATTAAGCGTCATTGTTTTTCTTTACAAGCGTGTATTTAGCATATTTATTTAACAAATGCAATTTATAGTATTTTTGAACAAGTTAATCCTGAGGTTATATTAAAATCTATAGAAAAAGTCATGCAGAGCAATAGGGAATATTTTATTAGAGGATCTCTTAAAATAAGTGTGGACGAAGCACACTGAAGGTTCGTGTTTCAAGGACTGCAATGATTGTAGCCAAAATAAAGGAATCACAGAAATAAAGAATAAGGATAATCTGTGATTGCCTAGAGCCATTGCCGTGTATAAGGCCAAAGCTAACGGCGATGTTAAATATAGAACAATTAAGCGTTTTCAGAAGGACAGAGCATTAGCATAATACAAACTTGTAGACAAACGCGATGGCACATTTACTTTGAAGGACGTACAAAAGTTTGATTAGGAGATACAGGTGCATAACATCACCGTTTATTGGGATCATTCTAGAAAAAACGTGCTATACAAATCAAAAAAATGTAGACCTTATATTATATGACAGTCCCTTTAACGCTATCGTGGGCTTTTAAATGCAAGTGATATAGCCACAGGTGTAATTATCCCTCATTAAATAACAAGGAGGGGTATCGTTATACAGGGTGCCGGACTCGCCTAATCACAACGCGTTTGATTCTAACCGATCATATTCCTTCTCTTGATCTTCTCTGGCAATCACAATCCCTGTTCTTTTTTTTTTTTTTTTTTTTACTGCTTACATTCCATCAGTGGGTCTCCAATTGTTTGGTGACGTCATGAACTTGGCGTGTATATCCCAAGAGATTAACAAGGACCCGACACCGCAGTGCCATACATCTTGTGCAAGTCTTAACTATTTTGGTGTACGATATGGCCCTACCTGGGCCATCTTTTTAGTGGCGTTATATGGCTTTGAACGTGTTACAATCTATTTGTGCCCTTGAGTGCTCACGCGCAGCAGGCACGGTAAAGCTGACTTCCTGTTCCGTCATTCCCTCCTTGGACGTCGTGGTAATATTCAATGTAATGTGAACCAAACCGATCCCGTGGACATTGGCAACAATCTCATTGGCAAACTCAAGTTTGATACCCGAAACTACGTCACAACAGAAAATAAGCTTGCTCTCCACCGAAATCTCCTTCTTTGGCAGGGATAAAGCAGTTGTCGTCACACTTGCCGTCAATAACGCCAACGTGGTGTATATCAAATGTTTGCCTTCAAAAGTACTTCACTTTGGAATAGACGCTGGATGTACTGTGCACTTAGGTACCGCCTTCAAGACGCCTACCCTAGACTACAATATCACATCGACGAGGTGCTTCTTCACCGATTCCATCGGCGATTTCGTCGTCCCCATTTGCGTTCCACCCATCCTGGAACCCCTCAACAGCAACTTTTGCCACATATTACTCATTTGCGTCAACACATCCTTGGAGGATCGAGCAGGAAAGAGCAATGACAATAAAGATGGAAACAGTGTAACGTTCACCCAAATTATTTATACAACATATTTAAAAACAATTTTTGTTGCGGGAACCCGGAAACTTCACTGCTTATTGCACACGGTTAAAATACTTGATCCAGACAGGTTATGACCTGCTTAGTGACATCATATGGCCCTGCCCGCTCGTATTGTACATAATTAAAATTACTTGTAATTCACATATGTACTCTATCAAAGAAAGGGGTTATATTACAATAAAAAATAAAAGCATGCTTGTACGTGTATTATATGTGCACTTAACCATAAAGTTACGTCATGTTATAACCAAAAACAAAAAGTTATGTTACAATAAAAAATTAAAAGGAAAAAATTGTAAACATATGTACACAACCAAAAATAAACAGAAGGCAATAATGTGAATAAAAATACCTAACCAAAAAGTAATGTTACAACCAAAATTAAAAAAGTTAGGCTACAATCAAAAATAAAATGAGAGAAAAATAAATTGTAAATATACGCACTTAAACGAAATACAAAAAAATTGTTACAATCAAATATATAAACACACTTGTATTTAATCAAATATAAAAGGTCCCGGAAAGCATTACGAAGTGATGCCACAACCTCGAGGTGCCACCATCACGGCGGACTGCAAGGAAAAGATGATCTTGAGGTTGTGACGTCATTTTGTGGGCCGCCCCGGGCCTAATACTACTACGGTATACAAGCCAAGATTATATGACAAAATTAGGAAAAACATTTCAGGCGAGCATCATCAGATCACCTTGCCACACTTTGTGATCAGAAAAATCTTGAAAATGCAGAAGAAAGTTCCTTGAATTGTTCTGGAAACTTGCAAATATTGATTGACAAAGAGACTTCATAGTTAAATATATGCCACCAGTAGAACGGAAAGCCAAAATTAAAGGTTGTGTGTATAAAAACTACTTTCTTTACTACGTTGAAAGGGATAAAATTAAAATAAGAATATGTGCAAAATTTTATATTAATACTTTGGCGTATGAAAAAGACATCTACATAGCTAGGGGTAATGCAATGGCTCTGGTATTACAGAAACCAATAGTAGAGGGAAACATGGACATCATATAAGTTAGATGAGTTAATTAGAAATTGTATAAAAACAGTTTCCTGCAGTTAAGTCCCATTATCAGAAATTAACAGTCAGAGCGAAAATATTTTGATTGAATGCTATGTGCTGCGATAGTGTGTTGCTTATACAAAAGAAAATGTGAACAGAAATAGGAACTTTTCTGGAAAGTATTTGTGTGTTCATATTTTCAACACTGAATTTAACATTAGTTTTTTTCATACTCAAGGAGGATTAGTGTTCCGAATAATAGAGTTTTAATAATGCACCACCTGAAGTCCGGTTTAAAATAAAAAAAATACCATCTTCACATTGTAGGAAAAATCAGAGAAAGAAGAATAAAACAGCAAATATACAAAGAGAAAATAATTCTAATGGATAAAACAATGTGTGTTTGCCTATTTCATCAGGTAAAGTACGAGCTTTTACTGTTTGCCTATTTCATCAGTAACGTGTCGAATTTTTACTTTAAGTGAAAACAATCAATGTACAGTTTTACAATTTTTGACATTCGAAGTAAAGAAGAATTTTGTTACATGTGGAATAAGATCTTAGGAGAAAGAGAAACTAACGAAATTGAAAGCTTGGTCCTAACATTTCTACAATCACGTTACAGGAGCTTCAGACATTATTTTCTACGGTGCTAACTGTGAGGGGAAAATAGGTACATTCTATATGTGTATTTGCTCGTATTTGGCTTTTCCAGCATTTCGGATCTACGCAGTATTTATTATAACAATTTAGCTACTGGTCACACTTGCACAAAGTAAAAGTAGTGGAATGCACTCACTCGCCGAAAAGTAGATGTCTCCAGCTTTAAACACCGGGTTAATTTACATCCCTAGTAAAATGGTGAAAGTGGTGAAGCTAACCAAAACAACAAAAGCAATATTATGTAACAGTGATGCAAACTTATGATTTTCATGACTTGAAGGTACTTTCATTCACGTGTGTAAGAGTTTCAATTTTGATGAAAAGGAGAAAAAGACAGTTCGCAACGATATAAAAGAAAACCTCTTACATTTGAATGCAAAACAAGTTTGAAGCAATTTACAGGAAAATGTATATACAAAGGACGCAGAAAAATCGCGACATTTCAGAGGTATAGTTTACAGAAAAAATATTCCGCTGATCTACCATCTAAGTAAGATAACCGTTAACAAGAAAAATGCCTTCCTGTAACTCTGCCGTATCTACCATATTCCTGTAAATTATCATTATTCCAATGAAAGCTTAAAAACATAAAGGATATATATGTACAGGGGGTGTCTAAAAATGTATACACACTTCAAACAAAGAAAAAATTGTGTTAACATATCAAAACCTGAACTCACACAAACAGAAAATGATGAGCACTAATCATTTTAGACCTTTATAGTTAAAACAGTTGCTCAAAATGCCCACAATCGGCGTCGATACACTTCTGAGTACGTTAAACTACTGATTGAGCAACGTTTGCGAAAATGTCCTCGGCGATTGCAGCAATGCCGTTTAAATTTGTTTCCGAAGTGCTGCCAGTGTAGCGGGTCTGCTTAGACCTGCCCTTTTGAACATCGCATATGGAACCACGAGTCTCATATTTGTCTTGAATGCGTGCTATTGTTACTCGCTTTGGCGGTTTTGTTCTGTACACACGTATCCATTGCCTTTGAACTTCAACAACAACTCGGGTTTCCAATACCACCTCAACATTGGTTTCCGCTGTTCAAACAATAATCTTGCCTCGATTTTGTTGTAGCAACGCTAACATAACGTTATGTGAGGCACGTCTGTTTACAGAACATGATAGGAAAATCCTGGCTTCATTTGTTCATTATTAATTAATTAATTAATTAATTAATATTAATAATCGTGGCTTCATCTGTTCATTGTTAGAGAAAGTCGAAAAATGACCATGAATTCATCGGTAACAGAGCCACTTGGAGAGATGATGATGATGCTCTTGGATAGCATAAGAAAATGAGTTAATGCCCCTGACGTAAAGGCCTTCTAACTTATATTATATTTAACCAAGAAATCAAATGAAAATCCATATAATTGCAAATATTAATAACAGCAATAGGACAAAAATACAGAAAAGTAAAATCTGCAAGCTTACAAACAAATTACAACAGCGTATGATTCTAATTAGCTTCTTTTTCACTAAACTGTCTATTTTTGCATCTTAACTGCCATACACTTTCCCCATCAAACTAGTAATAATGGTATTTAATACAGTACTGTTTCATTTTCCATGTTTGTTGTATAGAAGGCTTCGGTTGTTTCCTAACCTTTGGTCCTTAGATTTTGGTCATTTGAGGAGAATAACATCAAGCAAGAAAGGGTCAATATCATGGCATTAGCTGTGTACCCTTACTTTGTATTCATATACAGTCCCCTCATTCCAAGTTAGTAGAAGGTAGAAGTAGAAAACCACTCGTCTTGCTCTGCGAGGTGCACTAAATTTTCAGGTGGGCAATATCGTACCTCCTGCCTTATTGTACAAAAATTAGGTCATTCACTTATATTGCTCAAATCAAAGTTCTGCAAAATATTTAATATATATAGTAAATATTTAAATATACTATATATAATATAAAATAAAAATAAAGTAACAATATAACAAATTAACAGTAATTATAATAGTAGAAAAGGATAAAACACTAAGAAAAAGTCACACTTGAGATCGCTATATTTCGGTCTCGTGGAGTCCTTCTATGGCAAGAAGAGAAGTGACGGTGATACAAGTAAATATTGAGTATCGAAACTAACGTTATGCATGGAAACAGATGAAACTAGAAATGTGGGGGGGGAATTAATACGTAAGATTTAAACCAGGTGGTATACGCGCTTTATGCAAAAATATGACAAGAACTTGTCACTTGTCTTTTTGCCATAGAAGGACTCCACGAGTCCGAAATATAGCGATCTCAAGTGTGACTTATTCTTAGTGTTTTATCCTTTTCTACTATTATAATTACTCTTAATTTGTTACATTATTACATTGTTACTTTCTTTTTCTTTTTCTTTTATATTGTTTGCACCTTTGGTGTTGCTTTTAACTTTGCTTATTAAGTTTAATTTGATTTTGCGTGTTTTGCTTTTGACTTCTTTACTATTTATCTATTATTCTTTTAATTTTATTTCTTACTTTCTCTGTGTTTTCTAATATTTTTTATTGTTTAATACATCTTATACTATGACATCTATCCAAGGTAATGTTATGAAATTTTGGTTCAACAAATGTAAGTACCATTCTAAGCAATTAGCTAAATATACAGGACAAGTTGATTTTCTTTCTTATTGTGCCATTACTGGTGTTTGTCTTAACGGAATATTAATTCAATTGCCACTGTCCGCTATAGTTCCTAGCACTCATAGCCAATTTCACTTATTTATTCACCATATCTCCCAGCAATTTCTACGGATGATCCTCAATAATTGTCAATATTTGCAGCAATTTCATTTGTCTAAATTAATTAGTTTTATTAAAATTATTTTGGCATGTTGTAAATATATTACCTCTTTTAATAGTATCTTTATGAGTGCGAATAAATTATTATATTCTCACAATCAGAAGCATCTTCTTAAACTATGTCGTTATATTTACAATATTTAAGACCAGGTATTCCTATTCAGTTTACCGCGTCTTTCTTCCAAAACTTTTCCCCGCCGCTCGTAGCATCAGCTTCTGGTTTGGCTTCTAATTTCAATTTACCTCGTCCATCTAAATTTTACATTTCATACCAGCAGCCCAATAGCAAATGTACCTCTTGTACTTCTCCTACTAATAACATTGCGGTTGTTAATTTATCTTCTATTTCACTTTCTGTTGCTGATACATTGCTTTTACAAAAAGGATTGTCTTTTGCCCCAACTCCCAAATTTAATCGCCTTAAATTTGTTTCCGATGGCGTTAAATTTTGCCGTAATTTAAGATGGCGTTACTATTGGCATACTAAATATTCTCAGCCTACTTCAAATGTTACTCCTTGCCTTCTCAAGTTTCGTCCTCCCTCCAAACTTGAACCTCCTTCTTTACCTTCTAGCCATCCTTTAGAAATGTTTATTAACCGATTTTTAACTTCTATTAGTAATACCAAATTTCTAGATAAGATCACCCCGAAAGATAACCTAACTTTGCGTGAGAAATCAGCACTTAAAAGGTTATCTATTAATCCTGATGTTATTATTCTTGCAACTGATAAAGGGTCCTCAGTACAACTACAGGACATTTCTTCTTACAATGCTGAAGCTTACCGACAGCTTGAGGATGTCACCTATTATGAACTATTGCCTTCCGACCCTACAGTCAAGTTTAATGAAGAAATAGCTTCTTTTATTGCATCTTCTAGTACTGCTGAAGGACTTAGTTCCCAAGATATCACTCTACTTACTCCTCATGTCCCTCGTACTCCCACCATATATTTTCTCCCTAAAATTCATAAAAAGAAATGTCCAGGCCGCCCGATAGCAGCCAGGCTACGATTCCCCTACTGAACATATTTCCGCTCTAGTAGATTGTTGGTTATAGCCATTTGTTACTTCTAGGCCATTCTGTATCAAATATTCCTTCCATTTTTTGAGTTTACTAAAGAAAGTTGACCCTTTGGCACATTCTAATATACTTCTGGCCACTATCGATGTGACGTCACTCTATACTAACATTCCCCATCATGAAAGATTAGCTGCTGTTAGACATTTCTTGGTCTCTCGAGCACCTCCTCATACCCCATCCACAGATTTCATTTGTCATCTTGCTTATCTAGTCCTCACTCACAATGCGTTTAGTTTTGATAATAAATATTATCTATAAATTAAAGGTACTGCGATGGGCACCAGAATGGCACCGTCTTATGCCAATCTTTTTATGGCTCGCTTAGAGGAGGAATTTTTTAAGTCAGAACCTTTGGCAGCATTATTATGGCTGAAATATATTGATGATATATTCGTGCTTTGGTCTCATGGCTCAGAATCTCTCGATCAGTTCCTTACTAATCTTAACTCCAAATTTTCAGTTAAGTTCACTTCTTCTGTCTCTCCCAATGCTGCTACGTTCCTAGATATTGATATTTCTTTATGTAATGACTCTTTTCTTACGTCTGTGCATATTAAGGCTACCAATTTACAACAGTATCTTCATTTTGATAGCTTCATCCCTTGCATAACAAAACATCTATTCCTTTTTCTCTTTGAATCCGTGGTCATCGTCTTTGTAACAACTTTTCATCTCTTGACAAGTATATTAAAAACCTAACTCTAAAGTTCCAAGACCAAAATTATCCTTCCTCTCTTTTAAAATCCCGTATAATCCCAGCGCACAAAACTTTCCAATGCAAACCTAAAACTTCTAATAAGAACTTCATTAACTTTGTTACTACTTACGTACCTGGAATTGAAAGCATCAGACCCATTTTGAAAGAATGTCGTGATACTTTGTTAATGCATTTATCTTTAAATGATTTTTCTAAATTTGTACCCCGCCTTACTTTAAGAACACCCCTTAACCTTAAAAGTATATTTCGCTGAAACCTACCTCCGAATTTACCACGTCCCTTTGCTGGCTCATATCCTTACCAACGCCCTAAATGTATAACCTATGCGCTAATTATGCCTTGTCATTCATTCCACAGCCCTAATTTATCTAGAGAATTTAACATTTCTTCATTTGCTACCTGCTTTTTCAAGAACATCGTATATACGTTATCTTATAAGCTTTGCAAAGCATTTTATATTGGTTTAACTTCTACTGTTGTTTCGCTACGTATGAACAATCATAGACATTCTGTTAAAACCAAGTCTCCCTTGCCGGTTGCCCAACATGCCTTATCTCACTGTAAGGATTTTGATGATGCTTTTAATCTAACACTTATTGATGCATTACCTACACAATGCTCTGAAAGTTTACCCGGAGATAGAGAAATGGTAGCTATATTTTTACATAGCGCGCATACCACCGGGTTTAAATCTTACGTATTAACCCCCCCCCCCCACATTTCTAGTTTCATCTGTTTCCATGCATAACGTTAGTTTCGATACTCAATATTTACTTTTATCACCGTCACTTATCTTCTTGCCATAGAAGGACTCCACGAGTGCGAAATATAGCGATCTCAAGTGTGACTCATTCTTAGTGTTTTATCCTTTTCTACTATTATAATTACTGTTAATTTGTTATATATATATATATATATATATATATATATATAGTAATAACACAAATTATAAGGCTTTAAGAAGTTACAACGGGAGAAAAAGTAGTGAATTTATATGTTCCCTCCAAATAGGCGACTATATTTCCTTGTCTTGCTCATGATTACCTATATGCAAAATTCAGGAACAACACCTAATTTGTACTCTAGGAACTCTGTACCAGCATCTTAGAAACAGATTGATCTTCCTCTTCATTTTGCTACTAGTTACGTTTATAAGTAAAAGGTGGGGCCTATGGACTACCTGTACCTCTGTATTTTAAATTTCTGTCAATGTGTTGACACATTTATGTGCCTATACATTTATCTAACACTAAATAAATGCGTTTATCCTTCATTAGGTACTCGTAGTTAACGTGCATACTTAACAGAAATTTTCCTCCTCGTGGAAACAATTTTTATCACCCCCAACTTTACTGGCGCGGACGTAGAAATACCTTGTTTTGAATATTCATACATTCTTCTTACCACATTCACATCCATTTGGTTTCGTTTCATAGAAATATTTGAAATCTTTGGTGCATTCGACCGACAGAAATGCTTCTAATCACGTTATTGAAGCTTCTCAGGAAACAAACATTAGACCAAAAGCTGTGGAAAATGTTCAAAAATCATTGAAATTACGAGCTAAGGCCTGTGTTTTGGAATAGGGTGGACTTTTGGGCATAATCTGATGTACTGTGAAGAGACCAAGCAATTTAGGTACATACGTTGGCATGTATCAATGCCTGGCCTTCATAGTATATGCCCTCTTTTCTATCAAAATTATTGATTTATAAATTCTTTCTTCATACTATATCTCTTAAAACTTTAATGTGCAGATTATTATCAAGAAAACCAGAAATAAAAATGCATTATATTACCATGTGTTCAAAATTTCTTACTTTCTCTTCACAGTGTATCATATTATGCCCAAAATGTCCACCCTCTTCCAAAATACAGGCCTTAGGTCGTAATTTTATTGCTTTTCCAGAATGGTCTAGATCTTCGGTCTAATCTATGTTTTTTGAGAATATTCTATAAGGGTTAAAAAGCATTCCCGTCAGGCGAATGCACAAATGAATTCAAATATCTCCTTAAAATGAAGCCTAATGGGTATGAATCTGGTTAGAAAAACGCAGATATGTCAAAGCAACCTATCTAAATCACTAGATGAGTACAGTAGGACAAATTATTAGACCTCTATACAAGGGAGTTTCTGCAATGGCCTTCGGCATTCAAAATTAGTCTTGTCCCACAAGTTTGTTCCTTTTTCAAAAGCTCTGTTTGGCCTCCATGTCTTACTATACACGGTGTCCCAGAACCGCTTTACATTTATTCCAGTTACACTCGTATGCTTTCATGGCATACATGTAATACTCGTTTCCTTTATCAGCGGTTTTAGGAATTGAAAAAATCCGACGCTATTTGCGTTTCTTTCCTTTCATTATCTCTGAAATACAGAGGGTGCCACAAAATGTATACACACTTCTAGCGAAGAAAAAAACTGTGTTAACATAATAAAAATGAATTCACACTGACAGAGAATGATGAGCACTAATCATCTTAGACTTTAACAGGTGCATTATTTGTTCAAAATGCCCACCATATACGTTGACACACTTCTGAGTTTGTTGAACTACTTATTGAGCAACATTTGCGAAAGTGTCCTCAGCGATAGCAGCACATGCCGTTTCAATTTTTTCCCGAAATGCTGCCAGTGTAGCTGGTTTTCTACGGTGTTCAACATTCTTAAGAGTTCTCCATAGTAGAAGTTCAACTGAGTTAGAGCTGGAGAACGCGGTGGAAACTCAATCAGACCTCTTCGGCCTATCCAGTGCCTTGGAAGATTGTCATCAAGGTACGCACGTACACCTCGGTGGTAATGTGGTGGTGCACTATCCTGTTGCATACGGTACCACGAATCTCAAGTTTGTCTTGAATTTGGCAATTCTTACTTGCATTGGAGGTTCAGTTCAGCATATTCGTCTCCAATGCCTTTGAACTTAACAACATTCTCAGTTTTGCTATACCATTTCAAAATTGCTTTCCGCTGTTCAAACGATAATCTCGGCTCCATTTTATTGTATCAACGCTAGCATAACTTAATGTGAGTCACGTCTGTTTACAGAATATCAGATAATTTTGGCTTCATTTGTTCATTGTTGATTTACGATAATCTTGGCTTCATTTGTTCATTGTTGATTTACCTGTTGAATTGCACCGCTATCATAATGTATGTGAGTCACATCTATTTACAAAACATCATACTACACATTACTGTTGTTTTTCGGTTCACATTGAAATATATTAGAATAGATATCTACTATTTTTGGCACCGTCGGTATTTTTCCTACGTAATGAACTGCAAATCTAATATTTAATCGACTCGCTGTTATTAAAACATGTTCATTTTTTCCTCTACTTCATTAAACATAATATCTTTTGGCTGTTTGTGGTTCTGACCAGATGAATTTGCTGACGGTTTGCACGGGTAAAGTATTTACGCAATGACAGTAACTGGAAAAAAGAAGGAATTTTAAGAAACTATTTGTACAAATGTTTTGTAACACGTTCTCAGTAGTCAGGCATTGTCGAATGTTAAATCAACTCCTGATTTTTCAAACCCTTTCAGCGTAATGTGTGTTGCCTATTACGAAAAAATTATACGGCGATTCTAGAACACCAAGTATATTACTTACACGCATAAAACTAAGAATAAAGTTTAAAACAAAGCAAAGTTCATAAAATTATTTGAAAAATTAAATGCATCGCAAATGTTTTTGTAATTAAAAAAATAAAGTAAAATAAACTATACTAGTTAACACATCACCATCGCTTTTTTGTATTGTTCTAACAATCCACTATAGTCTTGCCCAATATCTTACAAGAAGACCATATGATTGCCTTGTCGTTCAGATCAAAGAGCTCACTCCATTTATAAATGCTTGCCGAAATTTGCATCTTCGTTAAACGAGTGCATGTGTTGCGTTTCATTAGTAGGCTGGAAATGTTATTTTCATACTTGAACAATCATCATTAAGCAAATTCGTCAAAAGGTTGATTAATATGACAAGTATATATGCCTATCATAAACCCTTGTGTTATTGGCGCGGTACGTAAAATCAAGTATCATTTATTGTGTCCGCTCAAAATAATGAAAGGTTATGCAAGCGAGAAGAGTAAAGATGTATGGAAAAAATGTATGGCAAGCGTATTTGAATTTAAATGCAGCAAAAACACAAATTGTAATGGAATCGTGTTTGATATTGACTAATTACAAATGGTGAAATTAACCTAATGAGAATGACAATTATTCTGATTGTATTAGTGTCCTGTCAGGAGTCAGTGCGCAAAATTGAAAACCGGAGGTGAATAGTTTACAACATTGGTCATTCTGTTTTGCCAAGTTGATATCCGATAAACCAACCCTGCCCAAGCTAGAATTGTTTCCATTGACTAAAATTTATGATAGGATGAGGCCCTTTAATTGTTCATGGTACTAGTCATATAGTTATTTTACGTATAGCATAACATACAATTATGCATTTTGTTATGCATGCAAAAATTTTTGAAGATGAATTGTAGCACTCTGTATTGGAACAAAGTTATTGAGACTTTTAGGAAGCATAATAATAACATATTCTATAAACTCCATATTACACAATATAGTGCATAAGAAATTTAATATCAGAGGTGAGAATGAGTAGTGTTTAACGCCCGTTTTTGCTACAGAGGCACCACAGGCGATGGATAGTGATAATACATGAGATAAAATGATATATTGGGGAAGGATTTATTTTTAAGGAAGGAATCGTTCCAGGCCTAAGTTTAGGGTACCTCCATTTGCCATTTATGAGGACTGAGGAAAACCTGAAAAAACCGTCAGTCAGGGAGGACGGCCCTGGCGGTATTCGAACCCAGACCTCCCGCTCACGTGTCCGTGACTTAACGACCTGGGCCACCCGTGGCGGTATCAGAGGTGAGGAAAAGCGTTTTAATGTCAACAGAGTAGAGGAGAATAGTACATATATGTAAGCTATCATTGATGTACTTCGCTTCACTAATTAAGCCACTATTACTCAGAGGGGACACAGCAACGAAGGGACTACCAAAAACAGAGGTAAACTTCTGGAACACGTAAATTTATGTGCGACATTGGGTTCATTTTGGGGCCTAAAAATAGGATGAACATGCTCCATGCACATTTAAGAGATACAATAACATGCAAGGCGGAATTCTTCATACTTAAGAGAGTGAATATTTGATAGATAGCTGTCGAAACCAACAAAGCAAAAATATGCGCCAGATCAGTACCGGTAAGTCCCGGTACTTTCAGCGATCGGCAAAACGGAATAGACATACACATTTTCATAAATGGAGAACATGCGAGAAAAATCAAGGCACATCTTGTCAAAGTACTGAAACTGAAATAATTGGTTTAGATTAAAAATGATAACAAATTAATTAACAATTACTAAGAAATATGTATATACATTCATAGCTGTAAGATTATTGTTATTTTAGAAATAATAATTGCCAGTTTATGTGTTCCCTATAGTATGATTGCAGTAACAAAATTGGTTTTAGGAAGCTGTGATATCCTCTTGAATGCCTGCAACTAGAGCCCAGAACCAAGGGGCTAGAGGACGGAAAAACCTTTTCTTCTGTTTTGTAAACAAATACACCCTCGGATACTTCCTAGAGGGGTGAAGGCTGTATCCTTAACCAGCTAAGTCAGTCTTTCGGTTGAGTTCTTAAGGAGAGAGTATAGTGCTCAACTCTGCTAAGTTTCCCGCGACAGAGTGTAGCGTAAGTTTATTAGTTCACTAGTTCAATCAGTGTAATACCCCTTTCCTTGTTATCCACGGATAACAAAAATTCCACCAAGAGTCGGAGCAACTGTAAGACAACGGGTAATTATGGGCGAGGGAGAAGATATATCACTGAAATAAGAGCAACACGTCAAGCAATCCGTCTTAAATATCTACGCATTGAAAAAAAAAGTGTTCTCTTACGCCCATTTTAATTAATTAAATACTAATTAAAACAATAAATCCAATAATTAATCATCACCAATATATAAAAATAACCGCTGCAACTTAAAATGCTTTCATATCAAAGATATTGAACATACTTATAGTTTATAGCTGGACAGGTGTTATAACATACAACAAAAGTTTTATTATTCTTCTCATTTTATTATTATATCTTTCGGCAGTTACAGGTTACCAAAATTTCTTCAAGTATAAAAAGTAAGGATTTCAGTTTAAAATATTTCACAAATAAAATAAATACAACGTTCATTTACGGTTCCATCATTTTCAAAAAGTATGCACGTACCATGCATGATAATAATTATGCTTGCTTCTGCAGAGAAATACCACGCCGCAAACATTGTGTATTAACAGGACATTCTACCTTGTTATAAATCGGTAGTAACAACGCACTGTGACTGTTGGAATAGCCGAGAGAGGTTTCTAATCTGAATTCCATTGAAAATTTGCAACATTTAACTGACAAAACAGTTGCTTCCTGAAGGCTAAATATGTCGCCAAAAATGTATAGGGCAATATCTGTGTCTTTGAATAATATTAGGTGCAACTGTTTGAAACTGTAGTGAGCAGCGTGCCAAAAAAGTGTAAAATTTTGTTTGAAAGCTCCAGAAGACTATGTAAAATGCACATAATATGTTTTTGGAATGTTCCGATATGAATAAATAAAATGTATAATTTAATAAGTCTCTAAGATTCCGCTAGGTGTCCTTAAACTTCCAGAGGAAGCTATAATTATTCATACAGCTCACTCACTTAATCCTTAATTCATAGAGCGCATTTTTTTCCGTAAATTCATTTTTGTTACCCAATGATTGAAGGTATTGTCACTTATCAGAGGTCAATATAAAAAAATAAAAACAGCAATTAGCAATCAGCCTCTTTCACTTAATGAAAAGTATAGCTGCCAAAGCACAAATGAAATTATAACAAAATGAAAAAAATCATTGAGAAAATCAAACTGGGAAATTTATAATTTCAAACTGTCAATAGAATGGGTTACGTATGAAGCAAATAACAAAAGGTTAGGAACATTGTCAGATTTTTTCAATCAATATCGACCATAATACGAGTACCTTGTGATTCTTTTACAGCTTTATCTAATGTGTGGCATTTGTGTATTCATCTGGGAGCTCTAAAGGGATTTGAATAAGGTTGCTAGAAGGGTAAATAATATAGTCGTTACGCACAAAAAGGAAATGCAGAGTGAATAAGTCTGTTTCTACAAGGATGTTAAAGGGCCGGATGTTAACAGGAAGTTCACATATATATTAAAAGCTCTTCAGGAAAGTAACTATACCGTTGGCCCAGAGCTGTTATGCTCAGAGAAACCGCCATCATGTTTAGTTTTACAAATATTCAATAAAATAACCGTAACTCGCCAAAATCAACATTAACGAAAACAATTGTAATAGGTTACTGTTCTAAGTATAGATGAAAATGTTGAGGTTATGTCACTTCATTTGTCTGTACTAGCTTTAGTGTCATCTTCCAATCATTTTAATACTGTGAAGGCAGCTACCAAAGCTGAATTGTAATGGTTACATATCCGTAGGTATATCATTAGATTGATCTTTTTTGATTCTTTAGTTTTGTCAAATGGAAGTTGATGTGATGGTTCTTGAATAGTTGGGTAATGGTAGCCGCTATGCACTTTATTTCAGAGTTTAGAGCGACTAGGAAACCATAAGTTGCCGAATGATTTCTTTGACTCGTTTAAGTAGGAATGTAAATGCATTAGCATTCAAACATAAAATACTGTTGTGCGATAAAAGCAGTGGTTTGCTCAGCTCTGGTTATCGATATCGTACTTTTCGGTAACTGGACTAAGTTTAAATATGAGGACTAAGAAAGTAATGGTAAATATTGCAATGGAGAAAAAAATTATTTAATGGCTTCCACACTTCTGAAAGATGCTGTATTACCATAATATAGCCGTTTTTTATTGAGATCTGAGAAGACGTGCCCTACTGAAATGATGTAGAATGGCTTGTTCCGACTTCTGTTACCAGCTCCCTCGTTGTCCATCTTCAATCCACCCTCTGCAGTGATTGGATTAAAAAAACGTAATGTGCTTCAAGGACAGGATAGCGGGTAGGTATGTGGCGTATTTTCCACACTATCGTGTATTTATAGAAAGGGTGACACCAAGGACCACCTTCTGATATGACAGTGTTTAATATAGGCTTCTCTGAGAATTAACATAACATTCTCCCGCGTTCCTGTCACATTTCACTTGAGTTTTAATCCATGCATGCAGCTCACTTTTAGAAAATATCGCTTTAGGGCGGTTCAAGTTTACACCATTACTTGACGGATTCGTATTCGTCTGTTTACATGCAGTGCATTAGTGACGCATTACTGTGTTCTCCTAGAGCGCTGAGAACAACAACGTGTTCACATGCCCATTAGAAGGTTGCGACAGTGTTACCGCTGCTTTCTTTGCAACCTTCTCAGTTGGCAAAATTTAGTCTTGTTATTGACAACGGAAATTTCTACAGAGACAAAAGTGAAGGTCCATGAATCTTTCGCCGTAAATAGGAAGTGCAGAATCATCATTGAGTAGAGCCGTGAATTTTGTACACAATCTTCCTTTTCCCTAGGCAGTGCGATTAGCTCTGAATATCTGCAATTCAATGCCGTGGGGGATCTGTTCGGCGGAATTTCATCTAACCCGATGCATCTTTTGAAAAAGTTTAATCGATAACAAGACATTTACGGGATACATTTCATATAAGAAAATACTGAAATAGAACCCCTGAATCCCGCCCATCCTACATATTCATTTCAAGGTAGATAATCCATAGACTCACACATGCAATGCTCCTGCGGTTTCTGCGGAAGAATATTATGAACTTTTACCTATACATATCAGTTTTGGATAATTTCAGCACCCGAATTGATGATCGTGTTATCTTATAAGAATTCGCTTGAGAACTTCAGTTACCTCCTACCATAATGTAAAGGCAACGTTCCAACTTCAGTTTATATTGAAGCAAAGAAGGCTCTAATGTGACAGTATACAAAGATGTCCTATGTAGTGAAATAACGGGGATTGGTGAGCTCCATTTTTAGTATCAGCATATAGCCTCCAAGAATAATCATCCGAACTGCTGTCAGCGCAATTAAAACTTGTAAGTCAGGGCTATTTCCAGCAATCAGAAAGGTATTGGAGATTCTAGCAACGTTCCTTCTAACCATAGATTTAAGTGTACAATATTTTTTCACTCTTAGATACAAAAAAAACTTACTTTAGAAACTCCATAAGGGTGGACAGATTGAATGGAACTGCTCTGCTTAATGTTCACATAGTGTAACTGAAACAAACGTTATTAAAGAACTATTTAAAAAAATCAGGTCGCCTAAATTATTAATTGTGATATGTAGCCTTTTGCATCATTGGCATATGGATTGTGTAACACTGATAATATGTTAAATAATGTACAATAGCATTTCATTTCTGTATTAATTATATTTTGTAATATTTAACATAATTCTATTATGCTACTGAATTATTAAATATATCAATATGCTCTTCAAAACACATACTATGTCTGGGTTCTACGCTAGCTTTCAGTATTCAACTACCCATTTTATAAAATTAATATAGGAAATAGCATTTTTGTTTAAACGTCTATTCGTGCATTTTATCTGCTAGTTATTCTAAACATTCATCATTATAAATGTAAATCTAAAACCACCCTCAATAAAATTCAGACGATAGAACATCACTTATTGACTAGAGATTTTCACGGTATCTAAAGGTTACAAAGATGAGCTATTTGTTGCATTTCAATGATGCCATAGCCATGGCTAATCATTATCGTAATAATATTCGCTAATGCTAATGAAGTTCACAAACGTTTATGCAGACATGAGTGCTTCTCTCTCCTTCCCTCCTTTATGTAAATTGTTGCGTTTATTTCATGGAAAAGTAGCGTACAGACAAATGGACGGATTTATTCTTTAGCATTGTATTCACTTCGTAACTCAAAATTTCATGTGTAACTCAGTCTTTATTTGCTTCCCAATTAATACTACAACTTTAAAAAAACTTTTTTTAAAAAAACAGCAAGGATCCATTTTATTTTCCTGGAAAGAACAGAAGCTAACGTAACAGAAGGATTTAACAAACAAGAGGCCTTAAAATGTTTCGTTATAATGTGTAGCAAACATTACTTGCTATATGAGTGCACATTAAATATTTTATTCAGAGGATGTTACTTTATCAAAAAAGGAAGTTTAAAATTTAAAAATATCAATTCCCTTTAGGCCCAACAATTCGTAAATTCCTCAAGAAAGGGCAACATTTCATTGAAATTAAACTACTTCTACCGGTATTCATTAACATGAAGCCAGTCTAAGAACAGAATTAAAAATAAAATTAACATCCATCTGTAATAAAGTTCACATAACCAGGCTTTAAAATGTTTGTCTCTTTTTTTAATATTATTATGATAAATTGGGAAAGGATTTTTTCTTTAAGGAAGGAAACGTGTTCCAGGTCTAAGTTTAAAGTACCCACCCGGCACTTACCTTTTATGAGGAATGAGGGAAATCTGGAAAAATCCTCAGTCAGGAAGGACGATCCTGGCGGAAATCGAACCCTAGACCTCCCGCTCATGAGTCCGGGCCTTAATGGCCTCTTCCATCCACGGCTGTGTGCTTTTTTTCTAATATTATAACAACCAATATCCCTTTAACATTTATTTTATTTAATACATATATAATCTATACAAAGAGAAATGTATAGATTATATAGATTATGAATCCAAAATGTTCATAATTTTTGTCATAAAATGTAATGATTTTTACTACATACAAATAAACCATAACAGAGTAAATTTGTGAGCAGTATGATGAATGTTCCCTAGTTGACTTGAGAATGAAGTAAAGCATCAAGGTTTTATAGTACTACTACAGCTAGACTTATATATCATTTTGAAATTTTGATCGTTTTTAGGAGACTTGAATATGACATTTTATATTATGAAATTACAATGTTGAGATTTATAACACCATTGTCCAACTTAAAGTACATGAGAGCGAGTTATCTAAGCTAAACAATATTATAGAGTATTTTATAACAAACGCTATAATAAAATTTATAGAAACATATAAGTACTACCCGATTCTTTCCTTTTGCGATTTCGAGCGTAAAATTATTTAGTACGGCTTCCTTTGGAACTGAATTAAAGAACTAGATTTACGACATGTAAAAGAACCTCAAGTCTGAAAGAAAAGACCTGTGAGAAAAAGTTTTACGCCCTGAAAAAATGGAACGATGATGACATGAGATGTTAAAAATCGTCCGTAAATAAAGCAATAATTAAAATTTTTCCCTTTGCAAGATGGATTCGAACACATAAAAGTGTTATTAAAAATGCAATCTTTGAAAAGAAGTTATATTTACATCAGAATTAGCGAAAACAAAAGAAATCAAGTTAATTATTTTCTTCTACAGTCTGTTATTAGAAAATAAATTTGTGTACAGAGTGTACGCATTTAACTTAAAATCACAATAATAAAAAGTATACAACCAATGGGGCACTGTAACGCTAAGTACTAAGATAATGTGAATATGAACAATTATACATAAATTATTTAGATGATATCATCCTTAAAAACATGTTTTCGTTTTTCCTATCTTGCTGTAGGAAGCACTTTTGCATAATTTTTTAACATGTTGACTTCATCGGGAACTTGTGTATTTTCCCACTGATCTCATACTGGCGTGAAAATTCACTATCTTATTCTTGGCTCCAATGTTCAGTTATTCCAACGCACTATTGCGTGAGCTGTTTAATACCCCGCTTGTAACTGCAATTGACAAATACAAATTCCTCCTCTTGTAATAAAGGCGTTTCATGAATTTCCTGACATGTTGGGCATGATTTTCAGGGTCGCCATCAGTAATAACACCATCATATTTTTCTGAAAATTCTGTCTGTCATGTTCTAAATCTCTTCCCACAATGGATTTTCAGTGAAACATTCAATTTACAACGAAGACTGACCCAAGAGCCAGGTGTTTGGTAGCGGACATGTATAACAATTCCTCCAAATTGAGAACGTCTCCATTGTTTGGTAGTTCAACACGTAATATGGATTAAAGGGAAATAATCCAGTGGCACGCAAACCAATTTTAATGTTCTATGCTTGATGCGCTGAGATATTCTGCATTATTCCTTTCAAAAATGCAGGAAATGCGTTCTTTAAAATAGTGTGCCACGCATTTACCACTTCCAGTGAAGAAGCTCCTTCCGCCATGTAGGTTTAGTGGCCTAAAGACGCTGACACCAAGAGGTCGAAGCCGATGTGTACTGTTTGGTGGCAGAAGGAAAAACGAAATATGATATTTTTTTATTTCTCTCAATTACCCGCAGTCAAACATCAATGGAGAGATTATCAATAATCATTACTTTAGGTTCATGTAGTGATTTCAGTTAAAGCAAAGCTGGAGTCATGCAAGAATCAGTCCTTGAAAACCGCCAGATCGAACTAACTCTTATTACGGCTGCAGCTTGTTTCTGTAGAGCCACCTTCCTACCGCCTGTCCCACAAATGTTCTGCTCTAATTTTCTTTTGATTTTTAAATATAGATTACTAACATTAATCAGTAATTTTAAGCTATATTGTTTTATCTGGATATGTTAATCTATTTAATTTAATCCCTTCTGTAAACGGCGGTTATCAAATATTCACCTAGACTGGTTTCTTTGATGGCATGTGATGCACTATATTTGCACACGTATCACAGCCATACTATGTGTCTTATTCGTGCGATTTTCAGCGTCAAAACATGGTAATTGACGTTTAGATTCGTAATACCCATTAACACAATTAGCTATTATATTTCCGAACTTCATTACAGATGTTCCATTGTGCTTGTCACTATCAAATATGTTTATAGATCCTATCATTTCTAATAATCAATAACACCGCTGGCAACTTCGATTCATTCTTTGCTATCTATTCCCCATTTAATGAGTAACAAAGACGTTGGGAACCTTGTGTCCAGACTCAACGTATTATAACAACTGTCAATAAAACACGGAACAACTTGTAATGCATCCTTTTCAATTTCTTATTATTATGTTCATTTATCTTTAACTGAGTAGTACGACCCATTGTATTTTCTCTTTGTTCTCTGTTATAGAGTAGTTCCTAAAATTGGAGTAAGGAAAAACTTAGGTAATTGTTGCATGGAATTATTCCAATCATGAAAGGTAAAATTATTTCTGCTGCGCTAACTTTGTTTCACGAGATATTGAAGGCAACATCAGGAGGTTATGATATCAGAGGATGAACATAATAATAATAATAATAATAATAATAATAATTATACTATTATTATTATTATTATTATTATTATTATTATTATTATTATTATTATTCTCGCATTGCTGGAAGTAATGTTGTAAAATTAAACACTTGCTATCCACTAGATTACATTATAAAATGTATTACAGTTTAGATATAACCAAATAGTTAGAGATGCAACGCATACTTGATGTGCAACTTCTACCATTTTATCCAGGCGGCTCCTCCAAGTAAGAGGAATTATGGTACTCACCTGTCATGTTTAGTGGTTGCCCTCCGACTGACAATTTCCTAACGGTTTCCTAAGTTTCGCTTAGTTGGAGGAGTTCAAACCATCAGTCAGGATACAATGAATAACTGTTCCATTCTAGAATTTTCCTGCTTTCTTCTCAAAATGTCCCAGACGCTGCTAACCATCGTTTCAAAACAAGAATCGCTTTCCCCATAATCCTAAGTTAACAAACCCAAAACTATCCAAACAGTCTGAATTTCACAATTCAATAATATTTTTATAAAATGTTACTCTCTTAACTCTAACCCTGATTGATTTTATATATATATATATATATATATATATATATATATATATTAAATTGAGCTCTTAGAGCTGTGAATTACAGAAAATTCCAATACTGGGGAAGTAACCATTTGATCCAAACTAATCGGCAAGAAACTGTCCGTGAAAACTCTCGACTTCACAATCAGCTGAAAAACTGTTACTACAGAGGGATGCTAATTATCATTCGTTCATAGAGCCTCTCATGAAAGAATTAGAGGAAACTGCTGAAAGAGCAAAGAGCAATCTCTATGACCTGCACAGCGTACGTCTTACCTTCAGACAAGTCACATGTGGAAGGGAGACATATATCCCCCATAAGAAGTTTAACTTCATAATTTTCCCCCGATGATCTAGGCTCTATGGAAGAGAACACCAACAAATGGGTATTTTCAACCTTCATCACATAAATTTCCCGTTAGATCCTGACAATGTCTTCCTTTTATTTATTAAATATATTCGTAAATACTGGATACGCAATAACTAGACACTAATATAATGCCAGTTTTTCCTACCAGCATCATCAGTATAATGTGGGGGCCAACTTCACAAGAATACTGGACAAATACATAAAAAAATTATGTCGTAATCAACCTCGTTACTTGACAAAGTCACCTATTGACACCGTACATTTCCTTACTTTACATAAAAATCATTATAAACGCCGCATTTATCCAATATTAATACAATGGTAGCTTTAGCTATCGATGCGTTAGCCAATTGTCACGCACCTGGTAGATTCTCTTCATTCAATGAGCATAAAACTAAACAAACGGGAACAATGAACTTTGCCATTTGAAGCCATTTTGGAACTGAAGTTCCAAAAATACAGATATGCAACCTAGCAGGAAAGCTGGCCCACATTTGCGTGTTTTCATAATAGTACACTACAGTCCGCACTCTCTACCTCACTTGCACACCGGGAAAGTAAATGGCGCTTTGAGAGTAGCACTATTATTGATGTTTGTTACAGGTGTGAATATGTATGTGTTTTCTGGTAGTTAATTATCCACCAGGCGCCCATTATTTATACAAAGAGAAGTCTTATTTTAACCCATTTGGATCTATAATATGATAAAAATATCATCAATGGTTTAAAACATGTAAAATTTAATAATTTATGTATATTATGAATTTTTTTATTTATTTACTGTGACATTAGGCATGTCATTATGCTGTACCAATTGAATAATTCTTACACTTAAGTTAAGTAAGGAGAAGAAGAATAAAATTACAGCACAAGAGTACCAATGATTACTCAATTATACATGTATCTATATGAAGGTAAGTGGATATAAACATACTTGTTAAACATACAACATGAAAAATACTAGCGTTACTATGAAGGTGATAGGAAGATTAATTATGATAATAACATCAATAGATGGGTATCTAAATTTTGAAAACATACATGTTTAACTTGTGTTGTGGACATGTATGAAATGAAGCACACGAGAGAGCTGATGAATTTAATTAGATAGTTGCATCTTCTGAAATTTAAGTTAAACATGCTGAATGCCTTGTTATTAACTAAAAGAGGAAATCGATATTGGAAATGATTAATAAATGCTCTACGCTTTAGGTGAACATGTTAATAGAGCAATTATATAATCCTGTGTTTTTATACATTTCAAAACACACTATCGAAGAAAAATTGTAGGACATCTTTCATGTTGACAGAATTATTACTCTACACGTATAAACTTGAACCATACTTATAAAGGTTCTGATTCCCTTCCCTAATGATTATAACTGCTTAAGGTAATCACGATGTTAAATAGATTGAGCATCTCCTCTTTAACTGTCCTTCTCATGATCATAAAATACATTTATTTGACCTCGTGTAATCAGGGAAAATAAATTTTTAAAATTTCGGCTGCATAACATTTTAAAAAGAAAAGTTGTTTTATGGAACTTAACGAATAGGTAAATTATGTTTTCAATGCTTTGCAATTATATTAGCGTAAACTTATAGTTGTGTATTTCATAGTTACACGTTTGGAATATAAGTTTACTTCTTTTTCTATGGTACTACAACCCGAGATCGGGCCATTACCTGCCGCAGCGACATCTGCTTCCTCTACCACCGTCTGACGATTGCATTGATAGAAGGCAGTATTACAGGGAAGCATGTGATCATCATGCCGGAATCCCTGCCTGTCGCGGGTTTCTAGATGGAAGAATGCCATTTCTCTACCAGACAGTTTCCCATGAGGCTGGGTAGACCCAGTTACAGATATTTTTTGCTTAGAAAAATTCCTATAAAGGCCCCGGAAATCAAATCCGAGTTTTCCCAGCCAGTAACGCTAATCACTAGACCGAGGCTGTCAGTTCACTTACTGTAGTTTATTATTTGTTTTGATTTCTTTTTCTTTTCTGTATCTCATCACATTTGTGTCTACACTGTGTCCCTAGCATATGTTTGTGAAGTTATCTAGGCTATTTAATGAACAAAACAATAATAATAACAGTATAAATAACGATAACAGGATGATAAATTCTACAGTAAGATACAACAATAAATAGCTCTATAGCAATATAAGCTTCTAAAGTTTGTCAATCTCTGATGTCCTGTGTAGAAATGTTTGCTACTTTTTTGTACAAGTCTATGAGACCATAAGGGATATTTTTGGCTTATGAGAATAAGTATCCATCATAATATTACCTAATTAATTTACATAAATAATCCATAAATAACAAATTTTAAACACGAAAAAAGCATAACTAACATTTCTGAACATTCTTAGTAAAAATATAAAGAAAGGGTAAAATAGTAGTACAATGCAAGTACAATAATGAGCATTATAAATTCTCAAGGCAAATGACGTCCCTGAATATGAAACTTAGGTCGGAATGCAGCATCTCCCCTTTGCACAGAGCAAACGAGAACTGCTTTTCTGCTTGCTGTATATCAGAGTTTATCCTACACTATTACATCTATCATGGTCTGGGATGGTTTTTATTGCCAAATCTTCATATATATTTTCTTTTATGTCTACAATCAATGATTTTGGTGTTACCGAATATTTAAGGCTGGTAGTTTTATTTATTTTTTTCTCAATTGAATACAGCTATGCTCTGGTTTAGTTGTTGTATTGAGTTATCAGGAAGTGCAGGAATAATGTTGAGTGAAAGGTCTTCTCTACCAAGACATACATTTTCTAAATCTACTTCAATAGTGCTTCCATATAAGCAAATGCTTTGTTTGTGAAGAAAACATTCTATTCATACCTCTTAGAAGTGAAAACAGTTTTTATCCAAAGTAATCTAATAATTCATATTATAAATACACGAAGCATCAGCTTATAGCTCCAATGACCAATGAATACGATGAAATAATATAAAGGCATCTCTTAAGTGGGCGCATCTATTTGTTATTTAATGTCAATTCTAATAACATAATTAATGTCTTCTTAGTTATTAATGTCCACTTAATGACATCAAAACTAAAATATTTATATTCTCTCAGAGCATGGGCGTGATAAATAAAAACTACACTTCCTGCAGATGTAATTTGAGTTTTTATGTATCCCTTCAATACTTTTTTTTTTGGAGGAAAAAGAGCATATTGGTCATATGGTGTAGTCATTTAAATATGAAATGGTAAATATTAAAAGAATAATGCATATGGCATTATTAATGTGTGTTTATACGTTCTTATTATATTACAATTTTTTTTTGGATTTGTTTATTTATGGACGCTCAGGTCATCAGCGTCCCATTCTATTCAGGGTGTGAAACGACCGAGAAATTTTGCTCAGAGGTCTCTCTTTCAGGCCTGAGGTTCTTTTTCGTGCTGTAAATGTACGACACGCGACCCACGGCTTTACTTCCCTTCCGAAGGAAGCCATACTTAGGATTTTTACGCCCGAAAAAATCCATCAGTTCTGGCCGGATTCGAACCCGCGATCTTGGGTTTAGAAGGCAAGTGTGATTACCCCTACACCACCAGGACCGACTTTATATGACAATGAATCTATATAAGTGATCTATTTAAATTCCTTTACATTGTGAGAAACTACAATCTCTCAATGACTTAATTCCTCAAACGATCATTTACGTTCCTCGGCAAAACCTACTTCTTTTGTATACAGATGACAGCTATCTATTTTTATTTAGAAATTGGTTGACATAAAACGAGTCGTGACATAATTCCTCAATGTATAAGGCGAAATACCGATTCGCAATCATGAAAGTCTGAAAAATATTTAGATATATTCAATAGTGGTTGTCAACACTGTTAGATGTTGGGTTCGGCATTGTAACAAGGCTAAAGGACGGTCTCCATTTGTTGATAAAATACGGAAGGGCCGTTCACACCACATTGACTCCAATGACATCAAACGAGTCGATGAGATCATTTGTGTTGACTACCGGGTAACAACCGGTGAATTGTGTGGATATCCTCCGCTGGAGAAATTGAACATCTTAATTAAAAAGCTGTGCTCCAGTGATTGAGGTATAAGTACAGTATTTTTACCTCTCGAATGTGTATTCGCTTGCTAAAAAGTGGACAAAATGAATATAAAATGGTGGAAATTATATTTAGCACTCGAACATTAATAAAGAGATTTGTAACTACATGCAGTTTAAAATGTAATTGTTTTTGTTTTAAAATAAAATAAAAAATGTGAACCATTACTTTTGACACCCGCTGTTTATGGTACATACATGTTTTGGGTTTGGAGTATTTTCAAGTGCCTCCTAAAGAAATCGCCAAAATTATCCTTACTCTTTCGATACAATTAGGTAATTTTGACCTTGGTCTATATTCAAAATTGTACAAAATCAGGGAATTTTAAATTCTATTAAGCGTTTATCTCTGAATTCTGTGCTATATTATTGCTCACAAATAACAATAAACCACAAACTAACTGATTTGCGACATATGTATGTCTTGTAAGACAAAATAACTGTTGCTAATTTCGTATATGTACACCCTTTGACAAATATATGAGTCATCTCTTGAACGCAAACTTCTTTTAAGTCCTACTCGTCAAAGTAATCAGTTCACAATTGTAAACAGCAAGGGTGTGAAGTCACTACAGCAGTTGTGTTATATGGTATGCGCTATTTTGCAGGTAATTCATGATTAAGAGCGCCTACAGGTATAAAGCAACAAATTTTTAATAAAACTTTGTAATATATTATGACAAATTAGTTTCATAATATTATTTCCGATACACAGCAAACTTTATGTTAAAATAAAAAACACACACACGAACGCACGCACGCAACACAAAAAAGGTATATTATATTTCCTTTAGTATTTGTTCTATCTAAATGCAATATGCCGCACACATGTATCAGAGTGACGGACTGTCCCGGGGAAGGCCCCTAAGTTCTAGCAGGTAGAGAAAAGGTTGAGAATTGTTAACATTTGTAAATACTTTAGTGCAGTTTTAAAAAGGGTTATTTCCATTTTCATGCTACATTGGTGACTAATGGGGCTAAAGAGAAGTGCAGATTTATGAGGATGCTTCAGAAATGGAAAATACAAAATAGTTTAAGACAATAATACAGTTCCCCGAGAATTTCCAAGAAAGTAAAGATAGCTACCAGATGGTTGAAACATGTTCTGTCTAAGTAATAGCACACGGATAAAGGAACAAATGGAGTAGCATAATTGTTTTGGAGGGGCCCCTCTTCCGCCCCTCCTTGGTGGCAACCATCCGAAGCGGATCTACGTTTGCCTCCCCTACCATGCACTATGACTACTGTCTACGTGATGGTTGGGAAGTTGGTGAAGGTGTGAAAGGTACCGCCGAAGCACCCTGGAGTTAGTTGGTAATTCTACTAAGACGCCCAATTACAAGAGAGTAATCAGACAGAGGTGGGCTAGGTACTGACCTTGGCCTGTAGCCTAGGGCAGGACCTAGGTGTTAGTGGTGGAATCATGCTCAGGCAGTGAGGAATTAGAGGTGTTAGTATCGTGCAAATTAGTAAACTGTTGGTGTGTACTTACTTTATTTACTTACTTACTTGCCGTCAGCCGGAGTGGGGGGAGTTGACATTTCTTGCGCTTTCGCTGTGGGGTGGGATATTTCTGGAAATATAAATTGTTATTAGATATTATTTATGGTGGTTTTTCTTACATGCATAATCGTAATTGTTTGTGTACTAGTCCCTGAATGGGGCGGAGTCTTAAAATGTAAGAACTTAACGTCAGGTTATCCTATGCTGACCCTTGACGGGGCGAGTCGCTTAAGGTTATGTATCGTACCTGGTATCTGTTAATAACATGCATAATCACAATTGTTTGTGTAGTAGTCTCTGAATGGGGCGGAGTCCTAAGATGTAAGAACTTAACGTCAGGTTATCTAATGCTGGCCGTGCGGGGCGTGTCGCAACTAGGTTAGTTAGCGTCAGTGTTATCTTATTTATTCTAGGAATGAGTATGTATCTACTAGGTTAAACATCAAGCTGCGATTTTTAATAGCTTATTCTAGAAATGAGTATCTACTAGGTTAAGCATCTTCAGCATCTACCATGCGTTTTTTTAATATTAAATTAAGAGTTACTCTACGAGCGTTAATACATCAGTTTACAGTCTAGCAAGGTCGTCATCGTTGCGGGGTCACCCTTACTAACCCCAGCCGCCCCGGGAGGGGAGCAACATCCTCCCAGGGATTTTCAGGACACTATGCTTTTATGGTGGGTTCATGGGCACTAAGCTGGCTAGGTGTTTTTGTACATCTGCTTGGAGTGTATCATGCTTACTTATTGGTATTGTACGACTGAATATTGAGAGCGGTCATTTGTGTTTGTCAGCAGTCACTTCATACTGGCCTAGCGATTTAACCAATGGGTTGTGATGGTTGGCGCATCTCTTGTACTGATTGCATGCCAGCTTCTTAATGAATTCCTCTATGCTGTGCATATTTAGTTTCTTGTGCAGGAGGACAGTGGGGGCACTCGTGGGGACCCTTGTTATTATTTTTAACGCTCTGTTTTGTATTTTCTGTGCATTAATTAGGCATTCGGGTGTCTAGCGCTGTCCGGTGGTTTAGAATGGGTTAAAGGGGATTTAACTGTAGATTAGCTTTTTGTTTTATCGATTTAACATGTTTTTCAAAGGTTAGTCTTCTGTCTAGTATGACGCCTAGATATTTGACTTTGCCCAATGTATGTTTTCGCGAAATAAGTGAAGCGGTGGTATGGGTTGTTTAGCGTGTTTGAAGCGTTTAGTGAACAGCAGCGATTGGGATTTTGTGGCGTTAATCTTAATGCGCCACTTTCGCAGCCATGGTTCAAGGTCAACTAAAGCTTCCTGTAATCTCGAAGCAGTTGTTCCAGGACTGCGCAGCTACGGCAGTGTCGTCGGCATATATGCAGAATACGGTGTTGTGTGTTTTGGGGATATCATTTATGTATAGGTTAAACAGGACGGGTTCTAGGAGACTTCCCTGTGAGACTCCGGCGGTTGCCTGCCGTCGTGTGGATTTCACTCCTTCCAGCGATACGGAGAAGGTCCTTCCGTTTAAGTAGTGGGCAATGAGTTTGATCATGGTGTCTTGGAATTTTAGTTCTTTTATTTTAGACAGGAGCCCGGGGTGATATACTGAGTCAAATGCTCGTTTTACGTCGAGAAAGAGCACTTCTGTTGATTTATCCGTGAGTTATGTGCTCTAGCATTCGTGTTAGCTGCAGGGTGGTTGAATGTTGGGCACGAAATTCAAATTATTCATCAATTATTACGTTGTGTGCTTTTATTCTTTTTAGGACTACCAACCACTTTGCTGATAGTGTTTAATAGACAATTGGTCTGTAGCTTTGGGGGTTTGCGGAGTCTTTGCCCGGCTTAGGAAGCATAAGTAGAAAGGCGTGTTTCCATGGTGTGGGGAAATAACCGTTATACAGGCAGTAGTTAGTGATTTCGGTCAGTAAGTTTAGAGCTTTCTTCGTCAGGTTTTAAGTACCAAATTTGGTATTTCATCTGGGCCAGGGGCTTTGCCATTTGCCAGGTGTTGAATAATGCATTTTAGTTCTGAGGGATGTGTTCTGCGTAGTTTATTATGTGTGGGCTTGGTTTGAATTTGCGCAGTGCTTGCGACAATGACAGAGTCAAAGTCGGGGTCGATTGGTTCGACATGCTGCTTCCATGGCATCAACCAGCGTTTCGGCTTTTTCTGTGGGTGTCTCCGCGTGTCTGATTGGATTGGCAGAAATTTGTAGTGGGGGAATTTTTAAAGGTTGTTTGATTAATCGCTTCGTTACTGTCCATAGTTGGTTTCATTCTGGAGTGATGTCTTCGAACAGCTGGTTCCATTGCAGCTGTATCATTTCCTTGATCCGTGTTTTAATTTTACTATTTAGTGTTTCCATATTAACTCTATGGAGTATATTGCGTGTGCCATTTTCGACGTTCGTGATTCCTATCGTACATTAGGGCTATGATATCTGGCGCATAGTACAATTTTCCCTTAAGCGGGATTCGAGCTGGGACAGCAGAGGCAATGGCTGCTTGGATTGACTTCTCCAGTTGATTTGCTGCTTGGTCTACTTCCTCCGGTGTCTGCAAGGTGAGATCCAACGGCAATCGAGTGTCTAATGTTGTTTGAAATGTTTCCCAGTTATTGTGGTTGTAGTTTCGTCTAGGTGTTTCTGTTTCTCTTGTGGGGGGATTTTCAATTTTTAGTATTACTGCATAGTGATCGGACGCTAGTGTTTCTTCCCGGCGTATGGTATGGTTATATGGTATGTTTTTAATAATTGCTAGGTCAAGCGTGTTGGGGGCGTGGTTTTTGTTGTGTGGTATGTAAGTAGGCTCCCCAGTGAAGGTGATGATGTAATTATTATTTTGCATATGAGTGTGCAGTGTATTTCCTGCGGCGTTGTTGATGGTGCATTCCCATGTTTCGTGACGTGCATTAAAGTCCCCCGCAGCAATTATGCTCTTTCCGAGGTTTGTAACAATTTCTAGATCTTGAGTTTGAATCTACCCGGGGGGATTGTAGATGCTGACAATGGTGGTAGGAGTGTTTTGATCATTGTTCTGATTGCAGTGGCCTGCATGTGTATTAGTGGAGATATATGTACCTGCCAGTGTTAGATTTGGCGGGCAACCAGTATAGCTGTTCCTCCCTGGGCACGCCCATCAGGGTGGTCAGTGCAGTGTACTTTGTAGCCGGTTACTGAAAACCTCGCTTTAAGTGTGAGAAAAGTTTCACTCATGAGTACAATATATATATATATATATATATATATATATATATATATGATTAATGGATAAGTAGTGTCTGAGTTCGCCGAGGTTTGATCTTGGCCCCCCTGTAGTTCCAGAACAGTGTTTTACATTGAGGTGATGTTGCAGAATGCATTGATTGGAAGGATGTGAATTCACAGGTTTGTTGGTGATGTCTAAGAGTCGACTTATATCTAGTAATGGTTATAACCCATTGCGAGTGCAAACTTGTGGAGTACTTTCACATATTCGACAGTCTGGTCGTGCGGGGTTCCATTAAGTGGCATGTTATAGAACAAATAATCTAAGTTTAGCAATATCCTGTGAAATTCCACCTCCATATCCCCGGCGCCCACCCGGGTCAGGGATCTTTGTGTGGTGCTATCAAAACTAAATTTCAACTCATCTTTCGGTACAAAGGAGGTAAAATGGGTTGGGTAGGAGTGCGAGAGGGTCGCGGGTCACTATTGCGCACACGCTTGCTGTGATGTGGTCATAACGTGTTATGTGTTTGTAAGGCCTGTGTAGGTGGTGCTGATGCACTGGGTTGTGTGTGTTGTGTAGGTGTATGTGTCTCTCTAGATGGGCATGGTGGTGCGGTGACGCGCTGTTGCTGCTGGTGAGTTACTGAAGCGTAGGTACCTAAAGTGCTGGATACAGCGCCCCACATCGAGGGATGCCTAGCGCGAGCTGCAGGGGGAGGAGTCGGCATGATGAGCTGCTGATAAATTGGGCAGCCCCTCCATCTTCCTCCGTGGCCAGACTGACCACAGAGTGCGCACTGACGCATTGCGGTTGAGCACTTGCTCACATGATAGCTCCCTGCCCATCGGGAGCATACCTGCAGCACCTCGCAGTTACGCGTCAGATGACGGAACCTGAGGCACCTGCCGCACTGCACGGGGCCCTGGGGGGGGGACGTAGTCCTCAATCCGCACTCGGCAATGAGCGAAGTCCGTTAGGGATTTGATGGCCGTGGAGCAGATCTGATTTGTCAGATGAACCATAAATATAGGTAAATATGCCTTGAGCCTTCTACAATACAATTTTGTTACTTTTAATAACCTCGAAGTTGAGGCGTGCTATCTCGGCCTTTACCTCCTCCACGGTCATGTTCCCGTACAAACTCTTTATAACCATTTTGAAGGTACTCTTCTCCGGGTGGCCAGTTACATGGAAGGGCACTTTCTTGTTTCGGCTATGCCAAATAAAAGGGTTGTAGTCTTCAAGGGTTGTGAATTTAAAACCATGGTATCCATTTCGATACTGAGACTGGAATGTCCCCCGGGGGATGTAGATCATACTGTACTCGCTGGTCAAAGCGGCCAGGCTCTGAGCACAGTAATCTGTCACATAGACTCGGAAGATATCCTGCCTCGTCCTATGCAATGGGGAATCCCCGGAAGTTAACTCTATGCTTGCGCCCTCCTCTGCCACGACCCCGGAGTCTCGCCCCCTCGAGGCGACAAAGGTCGGAGGGCCTCCAGCGGCGACCCCCGGCAGGTGCTCGTCAATGACCAGACGACTACTGTCGCTGTCACTACTGAGAATCAGATCCAGGGGCTTGCTGGATGTCGACTCCTTGCTGCCTCCTCGCTTGTTCATGCTATTAGTAACCCTAGGTATTGCAGATTTGACCTGCGGCGTTCTCTTCGCCGTACCTTCCTTAGAAGTCGACGGGATCGAAGGGGGAACATTTCGCCCCATCTTGGCCATTGTTAATATTATGTATTGTGTTTATCTAGCTATGAAGAAACGAGATATATGAACAAGAGATATACTAGAAAATAAAGCCTGAAAAGCTACTGCAGGTGCATTAACTTTGTAACTGACTAACCCTTATTTGGTATGCTTGCCTGCAGTAGCACCTAATTAACCTATTTAACCTAACCTATCAGGGGATCATAAACACTAGATAGAATAGAGGAAGATAGAGATAGTGAGAGAGTTAGTACAATTAGTGGGCGCTAAAAAGCCCGAATGACAGCGGACCAACCCCGAAAGGCGCCTAGTTTTACCAGTCAAGGACTGTTGGCTATGGTAGTGTTCCTCTACCCAGCTAAGGCTGTGTGTGCAGTTGAAGTTCTGTTGCAGTAGGTGGTTAAGGCCGGGGCTTCACTGTAGTCCGGTTCTACAATCTGATTCCACCGCTGCTTGTAGCTTCTCCGCTGCGGCCCGCCGCTCGGAGTTCTTCGGCTGGCTGGTCTCGGCGACTCTCGCTGTTCTTCACTGGAGCTCCTCTCTCTTCGACCGCTGCTCGACGAAATTCCAGCATAAAAGGTGACAGTCAGAATTTATAGTAAGAAACCTCTTGGGAAAGGCCAGAAAGAGACAATAAAAACTAAAAAGTGTAGGCGTGGAGAAAATGGGTAACCAATAGGCATCACCCACAAACGTATGAATTGGGATCTATAGGCATAGAATTATATTGAATAATCGCCAATCACGAAGCGAGAAGTAAAGTTTAATTCATGATAACAGAGAAGTATTTTTCGCTAAAGGCGTGGCATATAGTAGTATAGCCACAGTCAGAGATCAGTAAAAGCACGCGGACGCGCAGAGACCAACGACCTCCCATGCAGGCAGCATCTCGGCAGAGCAGCAGCACTAGCACCCAAGCGTCTTGTGTGATGATACCGGCAGGCAGTGGACACTGGACCCCTGCAAACCTGCCCCCACCCCTTTCTCCCCCAGGGGCCCAATTTTTTGGGTACGGGGCGTAGCGACCCCGAGGCACCCGAGCTGCTCCCATAGATCCGCGTCAGTGCGTTTGACTCCTTTTTAGTTTGTCTCTATTTTACTTTTTACTTTTAAACCTCCCTGCTTTTAGTCTGAAGGATACCCCCGTGTTCGATACAGTTCAAAGGTGACTGGGTAATGGTGTGACTCCCAGCACTGGGTCATCATGTAGGGCAAGAGCGTATCCCCTGGTAAAGGCCAGGCCCGGGGAGGGGCCATTACATGCGCTGTAAACTTCCTGTGGGCGATTGGGTCCCTTTTTCTATACCCAGGAAGATGTGACCCTGAGGTTACTTGTTCCAGGCCAGGGCAACTAACCTAAGCCGGGGTGGCGCCCAGGAAGCAGCCTGCCATCGGAGACAGGTGTAATGATGGAGGATGAAACCGCTATGGTACAACCAAATCTTCATCTTAATACTAAACGTAAGAGATTGGACGCAAGAGAGGTGACTGAGGTGTCTTTCCCTCGTTTCCTAGTAATCAGCAGAACTGACGAAGGTCAGTCCTTTACGCATGTGAACCCTTTTGTTATCCAAAAAGGTCTGGATGGTATTTCTGGCCCCGTTAAGTCGTGCATGCGGCTGCGCAACGGGTCCTTATTAGTTGAGACAGTGAGTGCGTCACAAACTATCGCGCTACTTAAGGTCATCTTACTCCACGGGTACCCGATCCGTGTCGAGTCACATCGCACCCTGAACTCCTCCCGGGGAGTAGTAACCACATCTGTACTGGACGGCATGACCGATACGGAAATTCAGGGTTATTTGGCCGAACAGAATGTCATCTCTGTGTATCGTGTGCAGACAAAGAAGGATGGCGAGGTACAGCCTACTCGTACATTGTTCCTCACCTTTAGTAGGGTTGAGTTACCGTCAAAGATCAGAGCAGGGTATGAGGTCCTCACGGTCCGCCCGTATGTCCCTAGCCCTTTACGATGCTTCCAGTGTCAGCGTTTCGGCCATACCCGATTATCTTGCAAGAGCCCTAAATCGATTTGTGCTACATGTGCCTTGGAAAGTCACGAGGGAACATGTTCATCCGCTCCTGTATGTGTGAATTGCCGTGGTTCTCATCCGGCCACATCCCGTGACTGCCCTCGATTTAGGGAGGAGCGCTCTATACAGGAAATCCGCGTTAAAGAGAAACTTTCGTTCTCTGAGGCCCGGAAACGTTATCAAGCCTGTCTACCTCCTGTACCAAAGCTCGGTACGTATAGCTCTGTAGCCGCAACTGCAATTTCGCGATGTGATAGTAGTACCCAAACGTGCGACTTGGTTTTTACTACAACACCTCCGCCTGCCAGTGCCACGCGCCCAACTACGGTAGCCAAGCCGGTTGTTTTTGCCGCTGATCCCAATAAATTTAAGACGGCCTATACAAGGACTGACTTTTTAATTTCGTCCACAAGTGAGGGAAAGACGAAGAAAAAGGACCACAGTCCGTCACCTCCTCGGAGGTCCAGCTCCCACGATGGCTCTGGGAGCAAGCCTATAAGGCGGTCACCGTCACCGCCTCTCTCCACCTCCAACCGTTTCCAGGTATTGGAATCGGTTGATCCTTCTCAGCAGGAGAAGCCTCCCTCCGAGGATTCTATGGAGCAGGATGCTCCTGCTCCTGATAAACCACCGAGTCCCACGCGTTTAAAAAAAGGACGATTTATTTGCCCTGGGCCGTCCAAAAAGTAAGGTGGTAACTTTTGGGCTTATTTTATCTACTTTTAAAAATGGCTATCTTTTCGTGGAATGTGCGTGGTCTCCGTAATCGCAGACCTGACCTCGAGTTAATTTTACGCTCTACTGACTATCCGCTAGTGTGTCTCCAAGAGACAAAACTTCGCCCAAAGGATTCTTTTAATTTCCGCGGATACTCTTCGGTGAGGTTTGATCTCCCTCCCGCAGATGGCACTCCCGCTCAAGGCGGAGTTCTAATTTTAATTAGAGATGACGTGTACAGTACTTCACTATAGCTCCAGACTCCTTTGCAAGCTGCTGCAGCTACAGTTCATTTTTCCGGCCTTACTTTTTCTATCTGCACTGTTTATTTGCCTCCATCCGGCACTCTCGCCATAGTTGATTTGGACGATCTTCTGTCTCAGGTATCACCCCCTGTCCTACTTTTGGGAGATTTTAATGCACACCATCCCCTGTGGGGTTCCAACACGGAGTGTGCCAGGGGCAGCATGTTGGCAGAATTTCTCCACCGTCATCATCTTGTTCTGCTCAACACTGGTCAACCTACTTTTCTTTCTGACAGCACTCACAGCTTTTCACACTTGGACTTATCCATTTGTTCTGCCTCACTTGCTGTACATTTCACCTGGAACGTCATCTCTGATTTATATTCCAGTGACCACTTTCCGTGTCAGATCCATGTAATCTCTTCAAACGCACATTCTCAGCGCGCGCCAAAATGGCTCATTGAAAAGCCGAATTGGCCTCTCTTTCGATCTATGGCCGAATTTTCAGAGTGTGAAATTCCATCTATCGACATCGCTATCGAGCACCTTCGTACGGTCATCATCACAGCAGCAGATCAGGCTATTCCCCGGTCGTCTTGTCACCCCAGACGCTTACCGGTTCCCTGGTGGACCGATGAATGCCGGGATGCATTGCGTGCACGCCGAGGTGCTCTCCGAGTTTTTCGTCGCCACCCTACTTTAGCAAATATGATTTGCTATAAACCACTTCGCGCCAAATGCCGCCGAGTCATTAAGGATAACAAAAAGGCTTCTTGGGTTTCATTTACCTCTTCTTTTAACCGCACAACGCCTTCATCCGTAGTTTGGGAACGGCTATGCCGCGTTGCTGGCAAATCAAGGTTTACATCTATATCCGGTCTTAGGATTTTAAATCGAGTGCTCACTACTCCGACTGACGTCGCCAATGTTTTAGGACGAACCTTCGCTGATGTTTCGAGCTCCGCCAATTACCCGACTTCATTTCGCGCATTAAAGGAGCAGGTTGGGTCGAAAGGTTTCTCATTTGCCTCCGACCATCAGGAGAGCTACAACGTTCCTTTTACCGCCAGGGAACTGGAGCATGCCATTTCTACCTCTCGACATTGCGCAACGGGGCCAGATGACATTCATGTTGCTATGTTGCAGCATTTATCAGCAGAAGGCAAAGCTTTTTTATTACGAACTTTTAATTTTATTTGGTGTAATGGCACATTTCCTAGCGCTTGGCGATTGGCCACCGTCATTCCTATACCTAAGCCTGGAAAGGACCCACATCTTCCTTCCAGTTACCGTCCGATTTTCCTCACCAGCTGCGTTTGCAAGGTGTTGGAACGAATGATTTATGGACGGCTTATGTGGTGTTTGGAGTCGAGATATCTTTTGACGAATGCTCAGTGCGGTTTTCGTCATCATCGTTCCTCTGTCGACCATCTTGTATCTCTTTCGACCCACATAATGGAAGGTTTTATTCGGAACTGCCAAACGGTTGCTGTATTTTTTGACCTGGAGAAAGCGTATGATACTTGCTAGAGAGGCGGTAACCTCCGAACGCTTCACGATTGGAACATACGTGGACGCATGTCTGTTTTTATTCAGGAATTTATGAAAGACTGGGTTTTTACTGTTCGCGTGGGATCAGTTTTATCATCTAGTTTTATTCAAGAGAACGGTGTACCTCAGGGCTCGGTGCTTAGTGGCACACTGTTTGCCATTGCGATTAACTCTATCGCCGAATGTTTACCGCCAGGAATACAATCGTCGTTGTTTGTAGAGGATTTTGCCATCTATCTTTCCTCTCGGGGAACCTGTCTCTTGGAACGCCGCCTCCAATGCTGTCTCGACCGCCTTTACGCTTGGAGTGTGAATCACTGGTTCCGTTTCTCCGCAGAGAAGCCCGCCTGCATGAACTTCTGGCGCCACAAGAAGTATCCTCCACCTTCGCTCCGTCTTGGCCCAGACGCTTTTGCTTTTGCAAACGAAGTTCGATTCCTTCGCTTGGTTTTGGATGGGAAACTATGCTGGTCATCGCATATAGCGCAACTCAGAGGCAAGTGTGAACGTTCTCTTTGTATTTTACGTGTTTTAAGTGTCACATCTTGGGGAGCTGACCGGACAATTCTTTTACGTTTTTACAGCTCTCTTATCCGGTCCAAGTTGGATTATGGCAGTGTTGTTTATGGCTCTGCGCGGCCTTCTGTTCTGCGCCGCCTGAACCCGATTCATCACCGGGGTATCCGTGTTGCCATTGGAGCATTCCCCACCAGTCCTGTGTTGAGTTTATGTGCGGAGTCTGGAGAACCTCCGTTGTTTTATCGTAGGGATGTTTTACTTTCTGCTTTCGGTTGTCGACTAGCTGCGCAACCTGGTCATCCCACGAACGAGCCGTTTTTTAATGTGTCATTGTGTAGTTTTTATGCTGCTTGGTCTTTTATTCCTAAACCTGCTGGCTTTCGTTTTCGGGAGATTTTTCGGATGTTGGACTTTGAGTTACCTGCTTTTTTCTTAGCCGGGGAAACTTCTTCTCCCCCGTGGATTTTAGCAGAGGGCCCCGTTCATTTTGGGCTTACGTCCTGTCCGAAATCTTCGACCGCAGCACATATTATTCGTTGTTCTTTTAGTGAGATCAAATCCTCATTTAATGGCTGGAATTTTATATATACCGACGTATCGAAATCTGACACAGGGGCAGGATGTGCTTTTGTTTTTAATGGAGCATGTTTTACGTTTGGTCTTAACGTTGCGTCATCTATTTTTATAGCGAAGCTTTATGCTATTTATCGGGCGATTTTATTTATTTCTGGTCACGGGCTTGGGAATACTGTTATTTGTTCTGACACTTTGAGTGCAATTTTAAGTTTTATAAATCTGTGCAACCACCACCCCCTTGTACAGAAGGTTCAGGATATAGTGTTAACTCTTTTCGACGGTGGCGTCAGGGTGACACTATTATGGGTACCTGGATATGTGGGACTCAAAGGTAATGAGGCCGCAGATGTCGCAGCTAAATACGCTCTTTTAGACCCTGCTGAGGACGAGCAACGTTTTTATTTTGGCGATTTTAACCATTTATTACGTAGAGACATTCTCTCGCGCTGGCGCGATGAGTGGGATTTAATACTCGCCAATAAGCTTCGGGATTGTAAAACATCCCCTTTTAACTGGTCGACTTCTTCTCACGCTGTTGGTCGTGAAGAAGTAATTTTAGCTCGTCTTAGAATTGGGCATTGCCGTTTTAGTCACTCTTTAGAAATAGCCTAGGTTTGCCCTCCTCTATTGAGGACCTCCTCGCAGATGATGGCATTGCTGTTGAGCGAGTGCTCCGTTTTATCCGTATTTGTGGTTTTTGGATCAAGGTGTGAGGTTTTATTTTTTTATTGATTTTTTTTACCATTAACGGCATTTTCAGACTCTTTTAAGGCTGTTGTTTTTTCAGCTTTTGCTGAATCGTGTTAACTAGTCTTTCATTGTTGTTTTACACATTACCCTTGTTATTTGTTTCGGGGGTTTAATTGTTACGGTTTTAAACTTTTATAAGACTGGTTTGTTTTCAGCTCTTGGTGATTTGTTTTCCTACCGGTTTTTGTTTGTTGACCATATTACCCTGTGTTTGCTTTGGGGGTTTATTGCTCCGATTTTAGTCCATTGCAGGACTGTTGTGTTTTCCGCTCTTGCGGCTGTGTTTTAGTAACACCTTATGTCTGTGGCGCCTTATACCCTTGATATTTATTTTTGGGTATAAATTTTATTGCACAAAGTACTACTGTTTGTTCATTATGCGCAGCATTTGCGTTCCTTGTTTATTTATTTTTTTTATTTCTGACACAGTACTGGATGTGTTTGGGCGCTAATGACCATAGAAGGTTTGCGCCCTTAAGCAATAATCATCATCATCCACCCCTTTCTCACTTTAAGGATCAGCAACACAAACAGAATTCCAAAGCGTCGAGCTGTGACCGTGGCAAGTAGTGGACAGGATTCCTCTTCTAGCCTGCCCACGGCGCAGCTATTTCAGTTGCTGGAGACAGTTGCCAGCTGCAGCCTGTTGCAATCACTTCATCCAGTACTACTGAAGATAAGATTGATAGGTCTTCTTAGGGGTTTCCATCTGTCTTTCTGCCTTCTACTGTCCATCTATCTTAATGACTACAACTGATAGACAGTCTGCGCTGACAGCGGGGCTTGCAAGAGCTCAGTCCTCCAGCCGAAATAATGACTCGAGTGGGCGCCCCCCTTAAGGTGGTCCGCTCCGCTGCAAGCAGCCGGATAGCACCCGCGCCGACTCACACCATGAGCGATTCTGAGGAGGATGACCCCCGACCTGGGCCCAGTAATAAGCGTTGATGCTCTTTAACTAGAGCATCAAAGCGCAATAAGCCTGACGGGGAGTTGAGGGCAGACGCGTCGGCCCCTCCTCCCTCTCCTATCTCTCCTATCTCTCCTATCTCTCCTATCTCTCCTATCTCTCCTCTTTCCCTCCCTCCCCTGCCGGAGTCAAGCAGCGCCTCTAGCGCAGGCTTAGGTACCGACTCGGAGGATTTACCGAGGCACGAAGCCGAAAACGGCAACGCTCTGCGAGGAAGAACACTGGTGCCCCTCCAGCACCAGCCCCAGCCACACCCCCACATCCATCCAGAAGGAGGAAAAGAATACCGCCTATCATGGCGGACCCATTCCCCAGCTATATCAGAGTCATGAGAAAGTTGGAGGCCAAATTGACTGGAAACTTCATCGCTACGCGTAAGCCTAGACGCTTACAATACAAACATTTTCAGCAACAGATCACGAGGCGGCATGGGCCGTCCTTCGTGACGACGGCATAGAATTTTATACCTTCTCCATACAGCGTCCCCAGTTAGAACGCCGTGTTATTCGAGGCCTAAACTCCGAATACACGGTCGACGAGCTGAAGGAAGCGCTTCTAGCAGAATGTAACATCCAGCCCATCACTGTTGCCCAACTAAAGAAGCATATTCGCGCAGAAGATGGTATTATTACAGTACCAATGCCCTTGTTTCTTGTAATCACAAATAAAGCGAAAGAAACAAGAATGCAGCCGATTGATACAATGCGTATATTATTTCACACAAAAGTCACCCTAGAGAGATACTATGGGCAAGAGGGACCTGCACACTGTCATAGGTGCCTCGGTTTTCATCACTCTAGCATGGCTTGTGTGCGGAAGCTTGCATGCCTGCGGTGTACTGGGCCCCATCCTGTGAAGGAGTGCCCGTCCCCGCTCGAAGAGCGTAAATATGCCAACTGCGGGGAACAGCATATATGGAGACTGCCCAGTACGCATTAATTTTATAGAGTGGCGAAGGCGCAAGGGTCCTGCGTCTGTCAAAAAGCAATGTCACCTTCGCGGGAGCACTGCAGGAGGCCGAGACCGCCCTCGCTGCAGCAAGCCCTAGCAAACCAATAGTAGTACAGCCTGGTCCGAGCGGACTCCAGACAACATCTGAGCAACAGCAACAGACAAGAGTACCTAATAAAATCACGATTAATGCATAACCTAAACCCCAGAGGCAAAAGAAAACCAAAAACAAGAAGAAAACTGTGCCAAAAACACCGATACAGAACTCTGCTACCAGTGCGGCACCAATCAACCAATCAGCAGCCGCCTAGCTGCCAGCAGCGCCTGTTGTGCAGGCGACCACCATCTTGATCACCCCCAGAGCCCTGAATGGTCCCGCATCGTCGCCGGACTTTATGGGTGATGCGGACCTGCGGGAGTATCAGACTCTTATGCAGTGGTACCTGCAAATAATTCAGGAGCAACTGCCAGCATTACTTAACTGCAGGGCGGTGTACGAGGACGCCAGTGCAACCCCAGCAGACAAGACTCGTGCGATGCTGCTCACGCTGGAAATATTGTTCCGCGATACTCGACCATAATGGCAGGCAAACTTGCCCGCCGATCATTTAGGGCTGCGTTCTGGAACGCAAACGGCATCAGGGAGCAACGTTCCACCGTGCTAGAATTTGTAGAGTACCACGGAATTGATATTCTGTTGGTCTGCGAGATTCGCTTATCAAACGATGTGCAATTCACATTACCAAGCTACGACACCCATAGAGCCGACCGAGTCGGCCGACAGGCAGGCGGTACAACTATCCTAATTAAAAACAATATACCCCACACTCTTGTCCCGAACCCGCCCCTACAGCAGATTGAAGCTTGCGCTGTCCGACTGGAGTTGGGGGGGGCAAGACCTACTGCTGGTTGTGGCCTATGACCTGCCTAACCTTCGCTACATAGAAGCGGACTACAAAACCTAGCTGAACTTGCACCCGAGTTTATGCATAGCAGGAGACCTTAACGCGAAATACCAACACTGGCACAGCCGCCAAATGAACGTAAGAGGCCGCGAGTTCTACCGCCTCATAAGCGGAGACCCGCCCCTCTTCGCGCATGGTCCGAGAGGTCCAACGTTCCATCCGGCTCAAGGTGGCAGGTCGGATGTCCTTGACACCATGAACACCAAGAATATTCCATTCCATCTGGACCTCACGGTACTCAACGAACTGGATTCCAACCACGACCCGGTTGGTGGATACAGACGTGACTTTGGCCGCTGTGCACTTCCCAGAGTGGAGTGAAGAGGTCGACTGGGAAGCAGCAATCCTGCATTTAACCCAAACTGTAGACCCGAAACCTCGTAACGATTCTGTAGAGACTCTGGAGGTCGCGGCTACAGCTTTTTCCGACCTAAGCGTGGTACGCGCCAACACCTATCGCTTCCCCCATGACCACCTAAACCCCATGACCACCCCAAATGAGCTTAGGCAGCTCATCAAAGTCAAGGGAACAGTCCGTAAGCTATGGCAGCGCTTCCGTCAACCCAGGATCTGGGGGGTCTACCAGAAGTTCAAAACCCTGGTAAGAAGACTGCTCAGTGCGCACCCTAGAGAGGCCTGGGAAAGTAAAATGAAGCAGGTTGACCTCCAGGAAGGAAACCCTGGCGGATAATTAAAAGCCTAAGTAAAGATAAAACTTTACACGCACATCCGAAACATGGCACCCGCAGAGGGCTCGCTTTCGTCCCTCGCGAGAAATCCGAGGCTCTCTCAGACTACCTGAAGACCCAGTTCAAGCCCCGGGAGGACCCGCAGGACGAAAACTTTACTGACGTTGTGCAGGAGAGGGTGGATTCCTTCCTTGAGGCACGGCCAAACCCTCACGATGAAGAGTTCACATCCCTTTCGCCACCCCGAAAGAGGTGGCATCCCAATTTCAACGTCTAAAACCTAACAAAGCCCCTGAACATGACCGTGTTACGTCGGATATGCTCGAGCACCTACCCAAAAAGCTGTGCTGCACTTGACACGGATTTATAATGCATGCCTTGACCTACGCCACTTTCTCACTGTGTGGAAAGAGGCGAGGGTGGTATGCATTTTGAAACCTGACAAGAACCCAGTTTTCCCATCTAACTACAGATCCATAAGTATGCTCCCAGCCATCTTAAAATATTTTGAACGACTGATCCTCTCCCGCATTTCTCCCCTCTTCGAGGAGAAAGACCTCCTTCCAGACCATCAGTTTGGTTTTCGGGTTGGCCACTCCACCACCCAGCAGCTGCTGTGAGTAACAGAGAAGACCTCCTTGGGATACCAAGAGAAGGCCTAGACCTTGGCAGTGCTGCTGGACGTAGAAAGGCCTTTGCGATCACCTGGCACGATGGGCTACTCTACAAACTGCTAGAAGCAAGCATTGCTCCCCCCTACATTACACTGATTGTTGGTTTCCTTAGAGACCGTAGCTTTCGTGTAAAGGTGGAGGGGAAGATATCTACTGAAAGGCCCATTGGCGCGGGAGTGCCGGAAGGCAGCGTGCTGTCCCCAATACTCTTCGCAGCTTACATGGGCGATTTCCCAACAGAGCCAAAAGTGACGACATGCCAGTACGCAGACGACGTCTTGCTACTGGCACAAAAAAAATCTATAATACTGTTACCGGCCACTCCAAAGACAGCTCTGAACCATCGGGGAGTGAAGCGAGAAATGGCGTATAGCCATAAGCAGACCAGACTCCCGCATGACTAACAGCCCCTCCGACTACGGCGTAGAGTAATCCCCTGGGTCACACACGCGAATTACCTCGGAGTGATGTTGGACAAGCGTCTCACCTTCCTCCCCCACGCAAAGGGAAAAATTAAGCTGGGCATTGCAGCTCTCCGGCAGCTATACCCTATTTTCCGATCTAAAACACTACTTACCTACCAAAAACTGAGAATATATCGAGCTATCGTATCGCCCCTGATTCTGTGCGGCTGCGAGGTCTGGGGAGTGGTGGCCAAGTCCATTATCCGCAGCATCCAGTGTGTGCAGAACAGGGCGCTTAGGATGATATACGATACAGGCCGACAGTTTCCTTCCCACATTCTCCATCAACAATCCGGAGTACCATACATCGTCCATGCCATTCGCAAGAAAGCAAAGACTTCGCATGATAAACTCCCATTCCATCCCAACCCGCAGGCGCGTCTGCTGGGACAGTATGATCATAAGGCACAAAGACGCTTTATGTAGATTCCCCAAGGACATCTTGGGAACTTAACGATGCATTTAATCAACTTTCCACCAGAAAAGGGGTGTACCCCCTACTTGACCGAAGATCATCCCGGATGTTAAGCAGCATTGGGCATGGACACCACTTGGATGGGTGACCGCAAGTTAAGTCGCATTGGCCATTGTCAGTAGATGGATGGGTGACCGACTAGCTACAATGGTCATGGTCAACAAATGCATTAGGGACCATTGTCAAACTCCTTAGAATCCGAGTTTATAATTTATAGACAGTAATACAAACAAAGCATAAGACAGAGGAAACCCAACAAAGACCTATTAATCGCACAGGTAAAGCCGCAGGCGCGGCTAGGTACTTTGGGCTTCAACCCGCCCGCAGGGCGGCTCGTGACTGTTCTGGCGTTCAGTAAAGGCAGTAGAAAGAGTAATGGTCCGTCGAGGAGCACGAATAAGCGAGTAAAAGAGTAAGATCGGTCGAAGAGCAGGTACAAGTCAGTCAGTGAGTAAGAATCAATGAGTCAGTCACTGAGATGTAAAGTAGGTTCAAGTGTTTGATACTCAGAAAGCTGTAACCCGGGTCTCCACGGACAGTCTTGTCAAATGGTTATAGTGTTATTAATAAACTATGAGTTAGAGAAGCTCTTGTGTTTTCCCTGTGATCTGTTGTCAAAACCTTATCGTCCCGGTGACTCCGAGTCCCAAAACCTCTAGTACAGATCCCTAACATCTCCAACTGAAACCCCATCGGACGGAGCAGCAGTGGGCAACAGCGGTGAAAAGACTACTCAGCGGTCGGCCGCATCCGCCGTACTCTACACATAGCATCAAATTGACGCACGAGGAGAGGTATTGATATCAAATTTACGCCCCCGCTTCAAATTCAAACTTACCCTCACGTAAACATATCCTTCGCTCCTTCAAATTGACTACCAACGTGAGGCAATCATAATCCAAATTTACGCCCATGCCATCCCAACACTGCTTCAAAATGTAATATGATGTTAAGACAACATAATGTCCTACATATACACTTATAAACCAATAATAAAATACAAACAAAAATGTGTGAGGTTTGAACCCAAGAGCTTACGCAGAAGAGCAATGACTTCTACACAGCTCGGCCACTGATACTCTACCCTGAAGTTCTCTTTCCAAATGCTTACAATTATGACCATTACGTTTACAGGCAAAGCGCCCACTGCAGTGTGCACTCGCTGCATGCCTGTTGAGAATACAGCGTTTACGAGCGTCCCCGATATTCCCCGATTGACACGTACGAACTGGCGATGACTACTTTTTATTTCTGCCGAAGTGTGTACCTCCTACATTTGGCACATTTTCAAATATTACATGATATAATGATATAACAGTACGAAATGGGGTAAAGAGTAAATCACAAGTTAATACGAGACCCATACCAAAAGTAAGTACCAACCATTGAACGCAATAAAAATAAATGGAAAATAAGTTATTGCACTTGCACATGTTACACATACCGTATTTACTTTTATACATAGTCATTATCCATCCAAGAACAAGCTTTAGAATGCCCATGCATAAATATCTGCCTCCTGGAAATTGAATCACTTTAGCGCTGCCTCTTTCAATTCTTCGCTGTCGTCAAACTTTCGAGAACGAAGTCATTTCTAGAAGTTAAGGAAAACATGGAAAGCATTGAGTGCAAGGTCTGGGCTGTGTGATATATTCTTTAAATGTTCCAATCAAAACTCTTGAATCTTGCTGACTTTTCTGACAGCTGTGTGTAAACGTGCATTATCATGAAGAAAAATAATTCCTGACAACAGCTTCCCATGTCTCCGGTTCTGAATGGCACATCTTAGCTTGCAAAGCGTGTCACAGTACACTGGTGCTGTAATTATTATTTTCGATTACATAAAATACAAAAGAATACTTTTGGTTGCAGAAAAAGTAGGCATAGTCTTCCATCCTGATATCTGCTTGAATTTCTACTTTTGTGATAAATCTGCATGATACCTATTCATTGGACTGTTATTTTGATTTATCATTGACGTATGAGATCTATATTTCATCATGAGACAATTATTGCTTAGCATCGATTCCAGGCCCGCTTAGATATAATGTTTATATATTATATTCACCAATAGGGTCATAGACATATGGTCTACACGTGTTGTTACAAGAGTAAGAAAGAAGACAAACAAACTTACCAACGAAAGGGAAGGTTTTCCCGAAAAGGCACGCATTGTAACCTTTTGGGCTAAGAGGATCTCTCTGTAATGTTACTTCAGGTCAACTAGAACTTGGGAAAACAGCCAGGTATTCAACAAAACGTGATCTCAGGAATTTGGAAAGGATGAGTAATTCTTTTGTAGGGAAAACCCAGGCAATAAATATCCAGATGAAATCATAAAGCCTTTGTTACGGTTCTCTTTTAATATATCATTTATGTCAAGAGTCTTAAGACTTAAGATTTTGCTGTGGATGGACCCGAGTAAAATCTTAGAAGATAGTCTATGCCAATTAAACGGAAATAAACTACCATAAAAGTCCCCAACAGGAAGATAGGTGTAGGAGGAGCAAAATCACGTGACTTTTGAAAGGCATGATGAATATATGTATAGCGCCTAGACCGACGGGCAGGTGAAATAATAAAAGTAGTTGCAATGGGCTCATTACTTGTTACTTGTTTCTCATTTGTTTGTCACTTGGTGTTGAAGTGAAAGGAAGAAGTGTTAAAAAAAAGCAAAAGTGTTAATAAATTGTCAAAGTTTAAACAGCGAGTATTATAAGTTTTTGTTTGTTTATAACCACCTTTCCCTGTGACAGCGCATCACAAAACGTTTAACTAAGAAATTGAGCTTGTAGCCGAGGAAGAAACATTATTATATTGCGGTACTGAATGGAGGTTCAACCAATCACCCCTAAGATAACAATCCATTTACAAAATTCGATCACCTCCTTATCCACAACAAATCCGAACCCAATCATCACCTAAAAATAAATAAATACAATAAACACTGCCGTAATCACCAGTCACGATATGAAAACTCACCTCTTTTCGTACCTGTTCATAAATGCAAGTGTGACTTCCATTCTTTCCATTTTGTGGTGGTCAGTCAACACTTTTGAGACTCATTTTTCACACAGTTTACGATATGTAATATTTTCCATGACAATTCTGAGCAATGTATTCATTGGAATGCCTGGAATCTCCATTACAAGAGCATTGAATGTGAAACGGCGATTTTCTCGATTTTTTGCATTCATATGCTCAACAATCTCATATACCACTTAGCCTCCCACTTCTCTATGTATTATGAGCATTTATACGAACACACACAATAGCCTGACTTTTCCTTCACTCATTACAGTTGATTAATAAGCGTCACGCAGTTCCCGGTGAATTTGAGTAGCGCTCATCTGTAGCATAGAGAAATCTATCACCGAACGGACTTCATCACTGGTGGTATTGCTTATAGTGCCAGTCATTATAAGCAAATGTTTCGCAAAGGAACGGTAGTTAACTGGTAACATTAGGCCTGATAGCATGCTAATGAATCATTTGAAGCTTCAGCCGAAATGTTGACAATTTTTTATGATTTGCTTTTGAAATACGTACTACCTGCCTCAAAAAGTTTCTGAAATATGTTTTTGACCGAAATTATTAATACCATGCGGGGATGTTTTATTAAGTTTTGGCGTCACTTCAGTACAAGATTCCTAATCACTGCTTGTCGTCATTGCGTGGCAATAATTGTGTTTTGTTTGTGTTATTCGTTTCTCGCATTTGAGAAATTAAATGTTGTGTTCTGTTAACAGTACTTGAAATCATTTTTGGCTAAGCAGCGATGGAAAAAGGATATTTATATATGTATTGAACGTTTTTGTGAAGGCCGTGTGAATATCAAAGACAGTGGTCGAACTTCAACTGCGACAAATGAAGCAAATGTTCATGTGCACGATGTTGTGAGGGATGACCAACGAAAGACTAGTGAAGATGCATCATAGAGGTTGGAATTTCAGTTGGAAATGTTTAGAAAATTCTTTTCAAACATTTTATAATACATTAAATTTGTCTTAAATGGGTACTAAGCAGTTGACCCTGAACAGAAAGAAATAAAATACCGTGGCTAAGGAGCTCATGAGTATCAACATGATGCATTTTGAACAATATTATTGCTGGAGATGAAACTTAATACTATTAAACGTCCATCGTGTGAGTAGAAAACCAAAACATCTCTACGGAAACAAACATTTCCTTAGAATATTAGCAAAAGAAAAGTCACTAAAAGATTTCCTTGATGCTCAGAGTTTTGTGCGCAAATAAATTATTTCAGGAGGCGGAAATGTAAAGAAATAATGTGAGAAGTGAACGCCCAGAAAACGGACACAGAGTAACTGGTACATTTTGCATAACAAACCTTAACATTGATCAGCCTTGGTAAAGAAAATTACCCGCCGTGATGACTTTGGGGCATCTACCATATTCTCAATATCTTTTGCCGCCTCATTTATTCTTCTTTCTTCTGCTAAAATATCGTCTATAGGCGCAAATATTCGCAGCGCTAAAAATGTCACTGCAAATGCGAGAAGAACGATGAGTTTGTTTTCGCAAAATAGCTTCCAGCAATTCTATTAAACACTTTACAAGCGTTGGCAGATGTGTATCACTGCTGAAGGGAACTATTTAGAAGAAAATGAACGTATAGAAACTTGCTTCCATATTATTAACAAATTCAGGGAAGCTAATATGTACTATTAAATATTATCCAGTATAGGCGTACTGAACTTTAATTAAATACTGTAAAGCAAGAATCCTTGTTATGCAAACCTAAACTGTGTTTCACAAACATTTATTTGAAACTGTGTATTCCAAACGTTCATGCCCAGGCGTAACTATTGGGAAGCATGGACCTGCGGCCCCGTAAGTAAACACTTAACAGATCACGAGCACCCCAAGGGACATCATTAACTTTCACTGGTGTACATACTTTGTGTCCTACGGGAAAGGAATCAATCGTTATTCCGGGCCGAAATGCTACCCTCCATCATTTAAACTCACTTCATGGATGGCACTCTGGTCTTTCGAGTTTTGTTTCCTTTTTAATGTTTCCAAATTTTAAATGGATACTGGATCATACGAATAAAACCATTAAATTGCTGGTTCTAACTCAAGTGTGGATTCTTTGAACCCACATTTCGGCAACATTTTGAACGGAAGGACAATTAAAAACTTCCGATATTTCGGTCAAAAATATATGCAAATTTCGACATAGCTCTGTAGTTTTAGGTATATAAATCAAATATATTGTATTTTATCCAGAACCAAAATATTAAAAGTACGACTACATATCCAATGTTCATTACTCTTTCTCTTGGAGAGTTCACCTATGTACAGTCGATAATTTGAAATGTTCAATTCTCTTCGTTGCTGTTATCTCTAGCAAATATGTAGTCTTAACTGATGCATAGCTTGTTCATTTGCTATGAAGAGAGAAAACATCACCGCTTTACCCCAATGATGATGATTATATAGTTCTTGTGCATGCAAGGTAAAGTCACCCCACTCTGAAGTTAAATTCGGCAAGTCTAAATACTACGAGCTTAGATTTCATCCTAGCTAGCGTTGTCACAATTATATTTCGTTATTTCCAGCCAGTTTTTATTATTATTATTATTATTTGTTTTAATTTTTTTCCAAATCTGCCGGTTGTGCAAATTGGTTTACACCCCACGTGGAATGTTACGTAATTAGTTATTATAATAACTCGATTGGTGCGGCAAGGGACAAACGCACGTTGTCCGCTTTAACCCCGAGTTAAAAGTATACCTGCATTAGACTTTAGAATGAGCGGCAATACACTAACAAAGTACAAAGACATGTTATTTATTTATTTATTTTGTTTATAGACTCTTTTTAGTATCTCAGGTCATCAGCCTCCCATTCAATTCAGGACGTGAAACGGCCGATAAATTCTGCTCAGATGCCTCTTCTTTCAGTTTTGAGATTATTTTACTTGCTGTAAATCTAGTTCCCTTCCGACAGAAGCCATACTTAGGATTTTTACCCCGAAAAAATCCATCGACTTTGGCAATTATAGCATAATTAGTAGATATGCTGTTTATCCTAAAATATAGGAAACTTCTTTTCCTAAAATGAAACTTTCAAAAGTTATAAGGTTTTGAAACATTTCTATAGAGCATAATTCCTCTTTGTGAGTGAGGAAAGAAAATATTAGAAAGGACAAATTTAACATCTGGCTACTATGTTTCATAGATATCGAAAATCTTAAAACAATTTTCAATTTTTATTCTTGTCTCTCATGACCTCAATACATGGCTTTGTTTGAAGTAAAGGTAAACATACATTTAGTACTGAGTGGATGCAGGAGAAATCCACTTGTATTGGGAGTACCCAGTGAGCGATAGAGATGAAATCAAAAGTTTTTTTTTATTGATTTATTTATGGACGCTCTTTAACAGCTCAGGTCATCAGCGTCCCATTCAACCCAGGGCGTGAAACGGCCGACAAATTTTGCTCAGAGGCCTCTCCCTCAGGCTTGAGGTTCTTTTTCGTGCCGTAAATGTACGACACGGGACCCACGGCTTTACTTCCCTTCCGAAGGAAGCCATACTTAGGATTAGGATTTTTACGCCCGGAAAAATCCATCGGTCCTCGCCGGGTTCGAACCCGCGAATTTGGGTTTAGGAGGCAAGTATGGTAACCACTACACCACCAGGAGCTATTAAATCAAATGGGAATTATGAGAGTACTATTAATGTTCTTTTCACTGTAGCTATAAACTTATAGTTAAATCAACATAAAGTGGCCAGAGACAGCAGGATCAACCGCATTTAAATACGACGACATTAAAGCAGTAGAAACATATGTGCTTGCGTAAGAAACTCACCCAAAAGGATTACCAGCTTCTAGTAATATGTTGTGAATGGCTGCATAATGCAACACTGGGCAGGATATTGCTTTTTATATGACAACTTTCTCGAATAATAAATATGTTAATATACATAATTGCATTATGTGCACCAACAACGAAAGAAAACATGCAGAAAGGATTGAGGTGCAATTAATGTATTTATGTTAACAAATGTTAGAGAGCGTCTCTGAATAATAATTATCCTAGCATTTAGATGTTCATGAACGTTGAGGATCCAATAAGATGATAAAATGTAACATGTTTATTACTCATTAACTTTCTCTAGTATATCTTCTTTCAAACACATTACATTTTTCAAATTATCCTCTTAGAAAAAGAAGTAAACAAAAGATGATTAAATTATAGTTGCATTTAAAGTTTGGAAGTTAACCTCCTTAAGCAGTAGAGGCAGTTAAGCTTCTTCCTCCGAAAAGATTATACACAAATCAGCATTTAGTTATATTGATTCATTTAAGAGAAGATTGAAACACTTTTTTTGAGAAATAGTCATCAACATTCACGATCTTTCTAGAATGTAGAAACTCTGCCATAGAAGCAAAATGGGAGAGAAAGAGAACGAATTGAAGCTAAAGGACTGCTGCAATAATACTCTACACTTTTGCGAAGACCTGAGCAATTGAGCAATCTACTATCACAGCAATATATCGACTTCAGAGCATCAATCTGTCGTTACTAGGGTTGTCAGTCTGCGATAAAACTTAGATATAGTTTAATGTACTTCGAACACGAAAGCATTAGCACAGCAGGAGCTCGAGTAAATTTATCCGGAGATAGATAACATACTTGGATTTTTCTCCAATGGGCAAAGGGGTGTCAAATATGTGATATATTTGAGTTTTAAATAAAGAATATTCCTATACCCTTAAAGTGCTACATGTTAATACATATGAAATGGTCATTGAGATGACCATATTTAAATTCTACTATATAATTGAAATTCAAAGTTAATCACTTTAAAGTAATGAAAAGAATGATGTATAGCTTATTATTACACTTTATATAAAGTTCTAAAAACATTTAGAGGTACCCCTAAGAGCAAGTTACAAAATATGGCTTTTGATAGCTAATGAATTAGACCATTAGATGTCAATAATGTTCTCAATTAATATTTCAATGAGGGGCAGGCTCCATGTTTCTAGTGAGACAAAAAATTGTATTCAATATACTTTTCTGGTTAAGTTAAGGCGTGAAAGACCGTTTCTTAATAAACCATTGGTATTTTCTATTGTGCACTATAATTTTACCACCATTAATATAATCTTGGAAATATTATGTTGTAATAGAAGTACTTCCATAAAGTAAAACATGGCGTGAGTTTAATTTGACAGTGCATCTCCTGCTTCGAGAACTTCAGTGTTCCACTTCTCACTCTCAAACCTCTGAGCAACTCCCGAGGTTATGGCTGTTTCAGCTGCTTGTCTACGTAACCTCTGCTCACAGTCTAAAGTCCAGACGCATGATGTGGAACTTTCAGTATCACAATAATAATATCTATGAATGTTTTAAATTATACTCTTACACCACACGTTTCTCAGACGCTTTGCGACTACCCGTCGAATGTCACAATATTACTAACTCTTAGTGACGAAATGAAGACAACACTGTAGCTGTGTATGCTTATGGCTCTTCTTATTGTATACTTGTTTTCCTACTATATTCGTATGGTCTTAGGTGACAAGTGTCAGACTATGGTTTGCACGGTCTGGTTCAATCCCCGAGAGGAGAGCAGCAGCAGGAGGAATATTTCTTTGTTCTATCGTGTCCGACCCAGAACAGGTCTATTCAGCCTGTTGCCCAATTGAGCACATATGGAGATACTTTCGAATGAACTTCGACGAGGTAGCTCGAGGCAGCTGGAGTTTAGTGCTGAACACATACCTAACTTAAGCGCTGGTAAAGAATCTATCCCAGTCCCTCACGTGCCTTAGGGCGGGGATTTCTTTCATTTTGCTATCTTCCTAGCCTCTACCCTTCAGGCAGAATCTTGTTCACTCCAGAATACTGACGTGTTTCTAATTTATTTTTCTTTGCTATTTTCTTTGAGCGTCTGAAATAATCCGACGGCATAAGCGAAAAACCCAGGTTCAAACCTCATTTCGACAGACTTTGTGCATGATTTTTTAACATGGAAAATTTCCTCAGTTTACGAGACGGACGTGAAATAACTGTAGCGCCTGAAAGAAGAGCATCAATTCTTCATAATCATATCATCTTTGGAAGATCTACGGTGGGCATTCGATGTAGAACAAATACAGTAATATTAAGACAGAGAACCCAAATACTCAGGTTCAATTTCCGATATTTGGATGGACGTTTTATGTTGCGATTTAGTACCGGTATATTTCATTGTCAAGCAATTAAAATGGACATTCTACAAGAATACGCGAACCGAATTGTCGCTCAAGGGATTATCAATTATAGAGGTAGCAACTTTGTGGCAGTTATTATAGACAGCACATGAAATACGTGCATGTTGGGGGAATATTGAAAGACAATACAAGCATACAATTGGTACACCATATGCATATACTGAGAATATCAACATACTAATAAATATCATAAGACCTGAGTATTCTGATAATTATTCAAAAATAATTAATGAAGTGCAAGTTATCCGTCAACCTATAAACTTATTTTGCTACATGGCAGAAGGTTATTCTGAAAGCCCTTGCTTGTCACAAAGTTAATACAAGAAAATTATTAAGAATGCTATACTGACTATTAATACATGTAATAATTAAAGAAATTCAGTCAATTTATGTAATTTATTACAGTAATGAAAAACATGGTTGAAAAATTTACCTAATTTTCCTGATCAATTTAAATACATGTTATACCTAATGAATGAAGAATTCTCTTCAGTGAATCAGTTAATTATAATGGTTGGTGTTACTAATGAACCAGTATATACCTGCAAGCCTATTCATATTGCGACATATTTTGTTTAGTATAAATGAAAGGCGAAAGTGTTGTTGTAGTTGAGGTTTCCGGTACTGGGCGGCCCCACCTCTGATGTCAAAGGTGACTGCACAGGCTGTCCGCTTCTTAAGGGCAGTTAATGTTGCGTCGGCTGCTAGGTGTGAGTATTGCAAACATCCGAAGTCTTCAACGGCTATCTGCGCCTCAATGAATGTCGCTGTTTCGTTGTGCCTTCACACAACGGGAGGGGATAGGAAGTTCATTCACAACGAAAAACGGGTAAGTGCGCTATCCGTTGAGTGTTTTAATCAACATCCTTCTGCATTACAATGGGGTTATTGTTTTGAACTGAAAATAATTGAACCGTGACCTTGACCTAGAAGCTAATGTAATATTGCGCGCCGGTAAGCTTGTGATTTCTGTTGGCCGCGGACTTCCGGGTTTCTGTACACAATCCCCTAATCACCTTATCAACACTTTCGGCGATACATCACCAAGTATTGATTTTCTCATACGCAGATCGTTGACGAACAAAGCTGTTACAACTTATAATGTGGTTTGCACTCGAGGATTAGAAATGTATACCTCGTGGCTATGATTTTACCTTATATGATACCAAAGTACACGCCTGTTTATACGCGGGTATTTAAAACAGTAGAAAGGACTACTTATTGAGTACTTACGTTTCGTGTCGAATCCGAAAAGTTGAATTTTGATTACCGTGTGCTGAGTTGACTGAAAAGTGTCTACGTCTTATGTGTCCGAATGTTGAATCTCAATACCGAATGAGAAGTGCCGACCGCCCGAATATTGAATGCCCGAATGGGAGAGCCTCTTAATAGGCAAATTGTCTCTTTCTATACAGAATGCCTGCTTGGCCTCCACGTAGGCACTTCAAGCCTACGTGGTTCACCCACGTTCACCTTTGAGAGTTTAAAATACCGAAGATTGGGCGTTCCATTCGCATAGAACGTACAAGAAAGACGGGAAATTATAGCGTACTGGCGCACGCTAGCGTTGATTTGTTGATTTGGTTTATTTAAGGACGCTCTTTAACATCTCAGGTCATCAGCGTCCTATTCAATTCAGGGCGTGAAACGGCCGAGAAATTTTGCTCAGAGGCCCCTTCTTTCATGCTTGAGGTCCTTTATCGTGCCGTAAATGTACGACACGGGACCCACGGCTTTACTTCCCTTCTAATCTGGAGCTAGAGGCGAATGGAGAGTAAGTGATGGGCACATACCTGTGTTTAGTCCCGCAAGTTGTGTACGATGTCTTCCCGATGATTATCTCAAGGGCTGTCAAGCCTATCCATAGAGGAAACCTAATCGAAATAGTTTATATATTCAAGGGGACAGTGTTTTTCACAATAGAAAAACATTGGGTTTTTTTTCTCCAATAAAATGAGATTTCCTTGAGCTACAGAAATCGTTTTTTTTCTGTTTCATAAAAAGATAATGTTCTATGATAAATATGCAGAGAAATGAAATGTGTAAATAGTTTGTGCATTGAGGCAATGGCATAATAGGAAATAATTAATAGCCATATAGAGAAAATGTTCTGTGTAATAACTGCGAACATAAAATCATCAAACATGCACTAACATTATAAGTACAGAGAGAGGGGGGAGGGAAGAAACCGTACATTAATCTTACAGTATTACCCTTTTTGTGAAGTTTTTAAATATTTTATTTTTCAATTTCATGTTTGTGTACTTTTTCTTCAAATTGCTATAAACCGCTTGTATTTACAAATATTACTAAAGAGTTTAGCCATATTATTATTTAAACAGTTTTTGCTTATCCAGTGTGCATACCGGTAATAGCAAGATTAAAGCTTACCTTCAATGAACTGACTTGGAACTGAGCAACCATTAGCCGGATTGCTGTGGAAAAAATTTTATTCTTGTTTCATCGTTCAAAGAAAAATTAACGGCACATAACATTTTATGTCACTATTTTCATAGCAAAACATTTCTTAAAAGAAATATGTATGTTCTCTATATTTCATTTAAATAAAGAAATTTTCTTAGTGCAAGTAAATCTTTAGGTAGTCCATTTTTTTGTTCTTGTGGTGGCATGTTTCTTTCATAAATGTTTTGTTCTACATGAAAGTTACGAATTTGGTGTATATGTTAGTTTGCAAATCTTTAAGACTTCTATCGGTAAGTGATATAAAATTGCATTCAAGTATGCAGGAAAAGCCTCGCCCACCTTGTTGAGTGCTAAGATAACGAATAACGCATCTCTAGTGAAGAACCTTCTTTACCGACATACCTGTCCACAACGTGACCACAACCTTTGTTCCTGAGATTTTTGTATTTTCCTTTACTAAGCTTTGACTAAATGCAAGGAATATCCTCTCCTTTTTCTCTCCGGAAATATTGTTGTCTTTAGATCAATTTTAAAATAAGATATAGGGTAAGAAAACATAACCCAAATGCTTTATTACGTAAAGGGCCCATATAAACTTCACATCTCTTGTCCAGTGAAAGTGCAAACAGGAATGGTACTTAATAATTATTATTTAAAACTTGTTGTAGTATTGCCTTACGAAATTTTCGAATGCTTCATCTATATAAGGTGTTCCTGTATTCCTCAGGTTTGTTAAATTTATTTCACGCAAGAAAATGACATTTCATTTTCTATGGTTTCCAAAAAGAATGTTCTATTTATATCATCCTAAGTCAATGTTTCCTGTACCGCTCATCTAGTTTTTAGTATAACGGATATGCGCTTGATCTAAAATGATACGTATTGCGTAAGTGCTAGGTTTAATGGCTTCAGTTAATTTTTGTTTCCATATTTCGTAATTTAATCCCTAATTATTTGTAAAATCTTTATAAAGAATTGTTCTTTCAAAGCATTCACTTTTTATGACAGGACGATATGTACCTATTTTCTTTATATATATAATGCTTATAAATTTTAAAATAATGCACTACTATTCAATATCTATTATTCTCAATATTACGAACAACGCACTTTCTTTCACTCTCAAACTACTATACTAATGAGCTAGTCGTAATATTATGGTTTGATGCGCTGTTATCTAATGATTCCAATTGCCCAAAACGTAAAAATTGTCCTCAGATTTATTTGCTGGAATGTACATATCTATAAACTGCAGATACTTGTTACCTAATATGATTTTGTTAGATTCACCATCCCCAACGGGATTATCCTTTAATCGCTGAATCCAAAATCCAGAAACTAGTTTTTCAGTTGGGAAGGAGATAGCCAGTTATTTATTCCAAATCGATTCTCTCATGCGCCTATTAGATGTTCTCAATTCCAAATGAGATGAACGTGGTGTAAAAAAATCACAAGGTCAGGATTTAGGTGTGTAGATCAGCAACGTGATTTATCTTGCATAATTGTTTGACAAATTTTCCTCATTGTAGTTCTGCTTTATTCTCCTGCTTAATGCAAAATTGGTGTAACCAAATGCATGTATCTTGTCGTCTAATACACATAACCTTTGGAGCTGTATTTGCCGGCGGCTCCCTTGACTAAAAGATAGTATATATATACACCTGTAGCACAAGCAACAGTTTTCTTCAGTTTTGTGTTTTCCGCATATATTAGTGCCACAAGGGTTGCTGCTTCACTTCTGTTCAAAGGGGAAGTGCAGGTACAAACGAAAGGTCATTGAGTAGTGCTGAGCTCTGCATTCGTTTACTTGCTGGTTTCGTTCTGATGAGATCTCGTGATCGTCTGTTTGTAGTTCGAGTCAAATCATTCAGTAAAACAGGTAACAGATGAAATGTTCGCCAACAGATATGGAAATGATATTTGGGAGAAGCACCGCAATGCAGTTACTACTTGAAGGCTAAATTTTCAACTTTTCCCGACCCGACGTCTGCCTTCTGCGCAGAGTTTTAGACGTGCAGAGATGCAATTAAGAACTGAAGGAACATTCCAGTTACATCGTGCTGTGTAAAGATCTATCTGCTGCGCTCCTGAATGTTATTCAGCATGTCAGAGAACATCCCATGCAAGGTACGAATAGGTTAAACTGAAATAATGTAGTAGTTACGAACAAATATGATATTTTGCTGTTTTAATTATTGTTATTATTATTGTTATTATTCATTGTTCTCATTCTAATTAGGACAAAGAAGAGCTATAGTGGACCGGGAGTTTTCGAGCACTTCAATACGACGGGCTTTGAAGGAACGAAAATGGCATCCCTATAAGCTGCACTTACAGCAACAGTTATATGAAAATAATTTCAAAGAATGGATATCCTTTTGTAGAAGGCTCTTAAATAAAATAAATAAAAATCCGGATTTCATCAGGCAGTTTGTTTGGAGATGTATGTTATTTCGCCAATGACTCCAGTGTAAACACACATTCTCCATTATTGGGCTCCTGCAAATCCTTACTGGCTACTACCACGTCACACGTAGGCTCACTGGGATGTTAAAGTATGATGCGGTATTCTAGAAGACATTGAACCAATTTATTTGACTCTTAAGCTTTCTGGTCAGCTTTATATGCAATTCCTGCAGGATTGGCTGAATCTTGGTAAACCTTCTAGAAGACACTCCACTTTAGTTGGCTCTACTCATTGGTTGTAGCACGATGGTGCACACCGCATTGTTTTAAAGGAGTTAAAGAATATATCAACAACGTGTACCGGAACGGTGGATAGGTCGTGGTTGCTGTATTCGATGGCCAGCAAGATCGCCCTACTTAAACTCCTGGATATTTTCTTATGGGATATATCAAAGCCAGAGTTAAAAACGGAACCAGAAAATGTTGATTGTAAATTAGCTGTCAGAAAAGTTATATATCTTGGCACGTGAGCTCGTGCTTTTGCTCAGGAGCAATCCTGATTTCTTGTTAAACACAAACACCAGACCCTGGGCATACAGTGACACGTTCTTGTATACAGAAAATTTTCTCTATCCCACCCGATAATAGAACCCGGCACCCCTCGCAGAGCAGACAGATGTTCCAGCGACTGAACCACGGGACCAGTCACAGTATTAAGTGTTTGTTTTCATGCTCTGGTCTAAGTTTAGCAAGGTCCCCTCTCTGTCGGTATGGATTCCCCTTTACAGTTCTTCTTAGGCAAACCTTTCTGCATCCGCGTTATCCGAGATTAACATAAAGAAGAATGGCTTGATTAGGTCACCTGGTATATACACCGGGGGTGCCTAAAATATATACACACTTTCACATTAGATATATAATTAATATATTTCAAAGTTGGACCGAAAAACAACAGAAATGTGTAGTATGATGTTCTGTATACAGATGTGACTCACATACATTATGATAGCGTTGCTACGTGACAGGTGAATCAACAATGAACAAATGAAGCCAAGATTATCGTAAATCAACAATGAATAAATGAGGCCAAGATTATCGTATGGTGTTCTGTAAACATGTGTGACCCACATTACGTTACATTGGCTTTGCTACAAAAAATGGAGCCAAAATTATCGTTTGAATAGCGGAAAGCAATTTTGAAGTGGAAGTGGAAAACAGAAAATGTTGTTGAAATTCAAAGGCAATGGAGGCTTGTGTACAGAACAAAACCTCCAACGCAAGTAACAATTGCACGCATTCGAGACAAATTTGAGACTCTGTTACCGTGTGCAACAGGGTGATGCACCACCACATTACCAACAAGAAGTACGTGCGTACCTTGATGACAATCTTCCAAGGCACTGGATAGGCCGAAGAGGTCTGATTGAGTTTCCACCGCGTTCTCCGGATCTAACTCCGTTGGACTTCTACCACTGGGGAACTCTTAAGGTTGTTGTACACCGTAGAAAACAGTTACATTGGCAGCACTTCGGGAAGAAATTGAAACAGCATGTGCTGCAATCGCCGAGGACACTTTCGCAAACGTTGCTCAATCATAGCTCAACGTACTCAGAAGTGTATCGACACCGATGGTGGGCATTTTCAGCAACTGTTGTAACTATAAAAGTCTATGATTATTATTGTTCATTATTTTCTGTTTGTGTGAACTCAATTTTGTTAAGTTAACACAGTTTTTCCTTTGCTTGATGTGTGTACATATTTTTGGCACCCTCTGCATACATGTATTTTGCTATGTGCAGTATTAATGTGTAGTACACTATTTAATTGTGTGTATATTAAGGTTAATTAGACAAAGATTGTAATATGTAAATTGGGGTGTGAATGGACAGTTTTCCATGTTATGTAACAGTAAAAATGAAAGGATAAAAACAAAACCTAAACCTAACACCAATGTCTTTTCTATGGCGTGGGTAAATCTTGGGTTTTAAGCTGGCAGGTTTAGTCGGTCCTGGTGGTGTAGTGATAACCACACTTGCCTTTAAACCCAAGATCGCGGGTTCAAACCTGGGCAGGATCAATGGATTTTTCCGGGTGTATAAATCCAGGTTTTGGTCAGGCGCATTATCACCTGAACTACCTCGCCAATTATGTCAGGTTTCATATACACGAAATTAAGCAAAACTTAGATACAAAAATATTTCGTGATTTATACATCTGCTGCAGCACTTAAATGATTTGAAAGAAAATCTATAAAATGAATGGGTGTTTTCAAAATTCTGTTGACTTCTGAAATTTAGCCTGGGTATAAATAAGAAAACAAACGCATTTAAAAAGTTAAGAATCGAAATTTATGTTTTCCACTGAGAATTGGTTTGAAAATCATTCGCAGAAACTCAATTTGGAGAGGTTACTTCGATATAAATCAGTAACTATAGCATTCTGTGACGCTTTCCTTATAGAAATTCCATTTTTGCTCTGATTAATCATTTTGAAAATATTTTCTTCATATTACCACTGCATAAAACACATACGTTGAGAATTGCGCAGTTTTGTTGATTTTTTTAAATTTCAATTTCTTTAAAATTTGGTGACTTATTTTTATTTTCTTCTTTCTTCCTTCCTTCCTTCCTTCCTTCCTTCCTTCCTTCCTTCCTTCCTCCCTTTTTTGCACTCTCTTTAATAAATTTATGTGCTAAGTGAGACAGCTTCTTTCAAGAATAATCTCTTTGGTGGGATCAAGTGTGCGAAAATATGCGTATTTCAATAATATGATAAAATCTGCTAGTAAGCCAGGTTTATAGAAAGTCTAGCAAATTAAAGTCAAAAAAGTATGCGTTTGTTCTCAAGTGTGAGAAAGGCAAAGTTTTACTATCCTCTTCTGATTTAGATCAACCCATAAATAAATCTAAAGACATATTTCGATGTTTTCTACTCTTTTTACTAAATACCTTAATGTCATGTAAAAACACTGCAAAAGTTATTTGAATCATGCTGGAGAGAAAAAAAGTACGTTAAAAATAAAAAGATAAAAATAATCTCTAAACTTTACAGCAATTAAAAATGAAAAATGCTTAATGAATGTTGGCATTTATTCTCCCAGCTAAATATCATACCATTTGTCATTTGTTCCGTTTATAAACTAATGGAAGAGTATAAAGTGTACGAAAATGTAGAAATAGTTTATGTGGAAAAATTGCGAACAATCACAATATAACAAATATACAAAGTGTACCCAGTTTTTGTCATCCATCTGCTAAGCAATAATAATAATAATAATAATAATAATAATAATAATAATAATAATAATAATAATAATAATAAACATGAAACAGGGAAGATCACTGCTTGTGAATAGTTGTAGAGTGCGGCGATTGTATGTTCAGGAAGTAAAAAATAACAGATAGCTTAATAAGCACGTTCAGAAATTCGAGAATATTGGCACAACTAGACGTACTGTGGATCATTAATAAAGGATATGTCATATGCAAAAGTTCGTGCCCATATATAGTTTGTAACTCACATATAACTGAACTAATTTGTCACACATGAAGACTGTTTGATGTTGAATTTGTTACAAAAATATAAGAGTCATTCGTTCATGTTTTATTGTAGCGCCCAATAAGAGTAAGTTACACAATCACGATGTAAAGAAAAAGCCGAACGAGCACGCATATAATAATGTTCATTGTAAAAACTTCAATAACATTATTGGATTGGCTTGGGGGAAACAGAGGTGGAGGGGGAATGTCCAATACTTCAGTCGTACTCAAGGGCTGGTCGTTTGTTGCTATGCTCCTATGGAGTACATCCGTGAGGAAGGAAAGAGATGGGGGGTGTCTATGGGCGGTGAGGTAAAGGTGTCCCTAATGTTTCTAGATAGAGCACCCTAATGCCGGCGAAACCTCCTCTCCAAGGAGTTTGAGTCTCTCAGAATGGTCACTTACACACCGGACGCTGGGACAGAAACTTTTTAAATTGCAAATACCTTCGCACCGTATACAGCATCAGCCCACCTCGCCTGGCATTTTCGATCCTATAACAGAATCAAAGTAATGAAATGGGAGATCGGAAATTTTGTGGAAAGACAAGTTCCATCACAGCATTAGCCTAAGCGACCAAGGAAAACAATGAAAAAGCTCCAGGTCAGGATGGAAAGCTCTGAAGCAGGAAATGTCTCAAAATTTCCTATTTGATTATAATTGCTTCTGATGACTACTATAATAATAAATGTATCTTGTTTCAGATAACCAAGGGTATTAATATTAAAATTAAAATGAGGGCCCCAATATTATATGCATTAGTGTATGTATGCATAGATATGTCTCGTTACTAGCAAGTAATATTCAAGTTATCTTTCTGTAATACCGTGTCTTTGTTATGTTTTTTATAAAAGCAATGGGCATGATGTTCTTTGACGGGGACATTAATTAGCGTTATCTGAGAAAAAGGTATTTTGTTAAACTTTTCCCTTTGTCAAACCTTCACGGGCACATTCGCCGGCGCCAGATGTCAATACACTGTAAACGTCTAGAAATAGACATTCAATTGAAAACGGTACTTGTCGTCAAAAGGAAACACCGCATACAGAGACACGCGTTTTCGTATAAACCAAGACATTATCCATTTCAAAAGAGGCCGCGTACATGGCTAGAAACGTGCTATATCTCGAGAATCTAGTGAAAGGGTAGATGAACTTTTTCCTTATCGTGGGAATAAGAAATATTTCCTGGTAAAAAACAATCCACATGTTTAAAAATCCGACGTATAGAAGCAAATTTGTAATAGATCATGTGTTCCAATAATATTCTAGAAGAAACCAAATTTAATAATATTTAAATGAATTAAATTTTCGCGAGGGAGGAGGGAGTTGGTATAAGAGAATTAATATTAACTATGAGAAGTTTAAGTGCTGAGGAAGTGGTGACAGGAAGCAGTCCTAACAGTAACAGTTAGAGTAGTAACGGTAGCAGCAAGAGTGACAATTAATCAGCCATCAGTTAGTCAGCGTCATAGCAGAATAGTTCAATCGTCGCGAAGAGTCAAAGTAAATCGTTCGGTCGGTGAAAGCCTGTCAGGCTGTGCTAGCGTAATGGTAAGAATAGACACAGTTGTGTTAAAGTGAATAAATAGGCGAGTGAATACAGCGAATTATAACCGCCGAAGCACAGCATGTTCCACAACCTTCCAAGTTGTCTAATAAATTAAATGTCCAACCAGTGCCGGACTTCATTATTACAGTGAACAATCTCCTTCTTCTCTAATGACTTTAAGTCATTAAAAACAATCCAAAAATTCCCCTGAGATTACTATCCTCTGTATGGGAACCAGAGAGTTAGGAAGCATCGAACTCATGACTCTGAGAGCTGAGGTAAGACAAGAAGAGCATGCAACTGCCCGATTAAGGTACAAAATAATCACAACCACCCACTGAATAATACTCGTTCCAGCATTTTGGAATTTTAATACTAGTCTTCCAGAATGCGAATTCCGAGCGTTACCGCCTGATTATATAATAAAATATTACTTCCACTACCTTTGCAGAAATCAGATCGTGTGCATATTGAGTTAAGAACGGGAAGCACTGAATGAATCAGCGCATTTGAAAATGTAACTCTTTCTTCTAGGAAATATGCACGTTTATAAAAGTATTTAAAATAAAGTTCACAATGTTAGCAATCACCATTTTAGGAAATTGTTCTACTGCTTATCCCAGGCCAGCTGAATCAACACATGCAAGGGCAGTAATTAATGATAATGTGGCCAACATTACGCAAGGCCACAATCTATTCCACTGCCGCAGGTGGCCGAGGTCTTTCAGGCGCGGATTCGTGAGCGGGAGGTCTGGGGTTCGAATCCCGGCAGGACTGTCCTCCCTGACTGACGTTTTTTTTTTAGGGTTTCTTCAGTCCTCATAACTGGCAAATGCCGGGAGGTACTCTAAATTTAAACCTGGAACGTTTCCTTCCTTAAAAAAGAACTTTCCCAATATTTCATTTCATTTCATGTATCACGAGTGTTCACCGCCTGTGGTGCCTCAGCAGTAAAAACGGGCGTTAAACACTATTAAAAAAAACAGTCTATTCCACAACCCTGAATAATAAAATTACAATAAGAACCCACAAGCCTCTTCTCACGCGTGATAGGTTGAATGTTTTTACTAAGTATATGCTACAGTTACGACTGTGACTTAAAATGTTTCTGGCTTTTATCGGCGATTTTATCGCACTAATAATAAAACATGTTGGATACATACACTAAACAATGTTTGTGCTTTATATTGGTTATCACCAGCAAATAAATATGAGGGCTTCCAGAATATACCCTTACCGCTCGCACTTACAGCCAATTGCTCCTTATGCGTGTTGCGTCAATCGCACAGTAAACATCTAATTTTCCTATCATAAACATGGTTTTCTTGTCTATAGTTTGGATTTTCAGATCACCAATAGTGAGTGTTGTCAGTGTTCACACTATCATTTTGGTGGAAACACGCCTTGTCTAAAAGAACGCAAGTTTAGTCGATTAACCCTTCAGTCACTCATGAAAGAAACTCACAATATCGCACATTTCTACGGGAATATCCTAACGTAGACAATGAACACGTCAACACTTGTAAGGTTTGAGTTTTAACTCTTTTGTTGCAGAAGTGATTTAGTTGGAGATCGTTCAAGATTTGTGCCGCCAATTTTATTTAATTTATTTTCTGTTACATTTGTACGTCTTCAGTGTTTGTTTTGCACCGTGCCAGTGTATTCAAAAGATCGCGAATTGCACTTATATAAGGTGCCCAGGGACTTTCGAATAAATTCCTCACGAACGCGACGGTTGATTCGTATTTAATTTAACATTTACACCAAAACTAAGTTGTTCGAAAGTCTTCCCGAGCGAATGTAGATTGGTGATTGCTTGAATGTTTAAAGACAGGCAGGCCGGCGGTCGTAGTGGGGAGTGGAGTCCGCCTCGACCTAGACGCAAAAACCCCGTGCGATGTGTATATGTATAATTTTCTGTGTTTGCTTCAGGTTTGGTTCAGCATTTTAACTTTTGCACTTAACGTTAATTTGTGTCATATGAAATTCTTAATGCACTGTCTAGAAATATTAGATAGGACTAATATACCGACCGGTGTTTCACTTTTCAGATAATTTTGACATGGAATGGACATGTGGAATTTGAGGCTATGTGCTTGTTTTGTACTTTTTGACATGTGTATCATTTAGATTGATGATTGAAATATATAATTTAGGAAATCAAAGTATAAGCACAATAAACTTTTCTTGATGAATTACTCTGCTCCGCTATTAGGACTTGGTCGGTCCTGGTGGTGTAGTGGTTACCATACTTGCCTCCTACGCCCAAAACGCGGGTTCGAACCCGGCCAGGATCGATGGATTTTTTCGGGCGTAAAAATCCTAAGTATGGCTTCCTTCGGAAGGGAAGTAAAGCCGTGGGTCCCGTGTCGTACATTTACGGCACGAAAAAGAACCTCAAGCCTGAAAGAGAGGCCTCTGAGCAAAATTTGTCGGCCGTTTCACGCCCTGAGTTGAATGGGACGCTGATGACCTGAGCTGTTAAAGAGCGTCCTTAAATAAATCAATCAAAAAAAAAAAAAAAAAAAAGCTATTAGGACTTACACTATAGAACTTACAAGCCAAAGTCCAGGTCAGTCGCCTGTCAGGGACACACACGCATACAAACACACGCATACACATACGTAATGGGTGGTCAGTTCAATTTGAGGGCAGTCTCAAAAGCATAAGCACAGAAATACGCAGTCACCCATATAGGAACGGGATGAAAATAAATCATGAAATAGAAGGTGAATCCCTAACAGTGAAACCCGGATTTGTCCTTTTTCAATTAGGACTGAAGAAAACTACGGGAAACTTAAGTCAGATTAGCTGGCGTAGGATTTGAATCTGGGACACGGTAATAATGCTGATCTATTCATTTGTTGTTTTGTCATCGTATGGTCTTTGTGTTATCACATGAAATACGAATAGCTAGCGGCACTTTATCTTCATTTATCTATAGTTGGGCTATACGGTGTTGGTAGCACATTCTCGCAATATATCGCAAGTTGCCCGTTGTTTCCTTTGCTCTACATTTGGCAAGCATCTGTATCAGTACAAGAATTGCTTGTATCAAGTTACAGTGTATGAATGAATTGGAGAGATAAATAAAGTTATTTTTCACACACATTTATCTTCCGTTACAAGTGTTACAATCGAATTCGTGAGGAACTGTAACTTACCCCCCATCGCTACTTGCTCGCTTTTGCAAGTACCAGATGGAATAATAATAATAATAATAATAATAATAATAATAATAATAATTTATACTGGTACAAATGTTTTCCTAAAGTTTATGTTACTTTGACACAAAAACCCAATTTAAAACTAGTAAATGCAGAAAAGACGCGTAAGAGCTGAAGAAATGAGGCTACATCATTTCGCTTGTCTGATCCAGCTAAAATTCTAGCTCTGTAATAACGTTCCATATGATGATCCTGGTTGACTATTACCTTTGATATTATTTTTAAATGGATACTGTAATTGAATATGGATGCAAGCTTTCTTTGAAACTTTTATGGGGCTAGATGCTTTCCAATTAAAAAAGGTATATCCATGATTTCTTATTGTGTTAGAAATAAACTGAAAGTAAACATTGAGCGCTAGCAAGTACTAACGGTAAATAAATGCTCAACTAAATACATTTTACAAAACCTCTTGCTTTAAATCAACTGAAAGAGGATGTTTTTCTATTTTAAATTATAGAATTCGTTCTCACTCGGAATTAGCAGTCTTTATGACGTATGTGTGTAATTAATTGAAAATAAATTTTACATCCTTCACACAAAATATGCTTGAATGTAAGTATAAACTAATTCTGAGCTAAATGTTTATAATATTTCGGCATTGAACTGTTAAATTTACAGATATACATAAATTTTAAAATTCATTTAACTTCAATAAACCCATTCGTTTTGTTGATAGTTTTGGTATTCTGATTGGTTATTCTTTCTAAATCGGCATCTACTAGACAAAAAAGAGGCAGCAAAGCACAGGACGTTGTGTTAGTCGCTATTTGCATGGAAATTATGTTAATTAATCAGTGGGTAGAAAACAAAACATTATTTCGATAATTTCTTAGCTCATTCCTCACTGTTGTTTAATTTAACTCTTTCAAAAGCTAACTTTTTCACTAAACATAAGCCACCGAGAAGCAATAAATTTTCGGTATTTAGAAAATAAAATTGTGTATTAAACAATTAACTAGGCGAGAAAGTTCATTATGTTATTCAAGTGCTTACAAATTGCATTCAGGTTCACTGTTTTCATAAAAGCTATATTGCTTCCAAAATAAAATTTATTTATATTTTAACACTTAAAATTTGGTAGAGTTTCAAATATAAGCATAAAGTGTTTACACTGTTCCGAAAGACAATTAAGTGGAATTACAGATAAGATTAAAGCAATGTACATGTGCTTTACTTTGGACAAACATTATCTTCCGGTTTTGTCATTACCTCTTTCAGCTTACTTTATAGGTGGTGAACTCGGTAACAACCAACTTTGTACAGGGTGTTAATGAGCTGCACCGAAATAAATTCGGAGATAGCAGAGTGGTCGTATACAAGCAATTTGAGACAGGGAATGTATGGTCCAGACTAAAAAAATAACGCGTTTCTGTAGTGTTAGACATGTTGATATCAGATGCTGATAAGTTGATGTTAAAGCAAGGTCGGGTGAAAAAGTAATTATGAATGTCTTCAAAGTTGCTACAACCGATTTTCAGTAGCTATTTGTCGTCGTTTTTAAGATTTGGTACCTCAAAGGTCTCTCAAATTTTGAACTAATCATTTGACATGCGTGCCACTGAACATTTATTAACTGCCCTGTTGTGCTATGTTGTCTCGTCTAGAAATAGGTACCTAGGTGCTTGTGATGCCTAATACACAACGAAAGACAGTTGTTCCGAAGTTCACAGGTTCAAGTTTCTAGAGACAGATTGTATCTTTATTATTACTGAAAGCATTTTTTATGGTTTCGGTTTCCATCGGGATCTCCGACGAAAGTGGTTAAGTTCTCGACGTCTGCGTGGGCGTAGCAGATAGTCGTCGCTTTCATCGACTACCTGATCCCAGTGATTTCGCCTTCTTCGTTATCTTTATACAACGAGAGAGGACAAGGTATTCGTTCAAAATATAAACATAGGAAGTATGCGGTGAGACAAGGTATTTACTAATCTGATTCCACGTTATAAAGAGAGCTAACTACTTCTGATGACTATGAGAGCTTCTGAGGTTTGAAAACAAGCATTTAATTAGCTGATTCACACGTCGCGGTAAGGCTATGCTAAGCATTGATCTAACGTGCGAGTTTCAAGTAGGAATTAAAGCTTGAACTCGATTATCGCTTGTTTGTTACTCGAGGACTATACCTTAGTACCACTTGGCTATGCATTCCACTTGCATAATATTTATTATATATAAGATACGCGCCTAATCACAAATCTCTTCTGCCAACTGCACTCCATATGTGACAAAATGAATGAAGAATATCTAACAGTGCCCCTCTTAGAATGCTTGTAGAGAATTAATGATTTGGAATGAATGTGAAACTGAGCCAATTGCCCTTTTATATACAACCTCTTGACTTGGGTACCCATGTGTCGTCACCAAGTCTCCGGGGTCTACCTACGTATGCACAGGATTATCACCGGCTTTAAACATTGAAAATGCTCATGGCTGATTGGCCGGTTCGTATAGAATGTTCTGGAAGGGCGCAAAAATTTAGCGGACTAACTTACACAGCGTATAAACCATGTACACCAAGCTTGAAAAACCCATTACGGGTAGCTTTGAATACCAAGTGTTCGCCTTTCACTTTCACTCTTATGTAGCATGGAAATTCTGCAAGTGTCATAACAGCACTCATTTCCCTATCCCAATCTAAAAAGTTGAATCTATCCCTACTATTTACTAATTACACAATTAAATAAAGCGTTATATGTCATTGCGGTTATCATATCTATATGCATTAATTAAATAAAGCATTCTGAGCCTGCGCTGAAAATAATAAAATTAATATGGTATTTACAAACATATGAACATTAAAGTACAGTTGGAGCACTGATTTTCATTACTGCTACATTATTTAATATGCAGTATGGTAACATGAAAAAAGTGCTACGATTCTCATACTTAAGTATATGATTCTGACTGTGAGCGCAATAGCACAATAGCTACTAGTACCATTTTCTTGTTTAGGTTCACTGCTTTAAAACACTGCGGATTATCTGTAAAGCAAAATGGAGAATGTTTACACGCCATAGCTTAGGAAGTTAAACGGGCAGATCATACATTCCCTATCTCAAATTACTTGTCTAAGACACCTCTACAATGTGAAATTATTTTGGTGTAGATGATTTACATTCTGTGTATAATTCCTAAAGCAATATAAAATATGTATTATATAGGATTATTCAAAATTTTATTATTGCACATACACTTTTAATGTATCTGCATGTACACTAATAAAGTATTATGACAACAGACCCATAAACTGTAACATTTTATTTTTATTTAAAAGTTTTTAATTTGGATGTTTTAGGGCTACGTTGGTAATTATGCCGCACGTTCTCGACCTCGAATGCAGAGGTAGACGGGCATGCGGTTTATTTCCTTTCGCACAAACAACTGAAATGTTTAAATTGCAATGCTATGCATGGACAGATGTATCTCTTGGGGATCCTTCCCGTATTCTGCTCGAAAACGACGGTCAACTATAATTATGAACTTAAGTCATCACATGGAATTACGGCACAAATAAAGGAAGCTCTTTATGTGTCTTAAAATACAACAAGAACAAGGCAATATTAAGAAAGTGTTTTTTTTTTTTTTTTTTTGGTCATTCTCCGGGGATCTGATTGAGCAACTTTTTTTATTTGGTGCTAATGTTCCTTATATGTATATCTTAATTTATTAATACTATTCAAGCCACACACTCTTAATAATTATGTGAAACGACTTCTAAAGCTGTGGTGCACAAACTCCGTGTGAATTCCCGAAATATTAAAACGGATTCGCTAAATATTTTCTATAATCGTGGATTTTTGTTTTTTATAGTTATGATATTCTTACAATTCTAACATGGAATATGGAACTGTGATCACCATGGATTAGACATTGCTTTCTGTTCTTTGAAATGAGGCATGTGTTAAATATTTAGTGACGGAGAGTAGTTTCTTAGTCTGCTGTAAGAAGACTTTGACTATGAATGCGTGTCAGGAGACGGAAGTGAAATAAAGCCTGATAACACTTTGACTTCTGCGGTCCCTGACTTTAAAGATCTGTGCTATCCGAAGCATGCTATTTACTCATCTCTTCATTTGAAGTGCGGAGGGAACGGTTTATTGTTTTGTTTCAAACATTAAAGCTATCCTATTATTGTATAACTTAAACCCTCTTGGAATTTTGTAATTACATGAAATACTATTAGTAATATCTAAAAAGTAATTCTCAGTATCTGGTTTAAATTAATTTATGTGAAAAATAATAATATCAATTAAAGGTAGGGAAACATTCTATTACACTCTTAACTTAGATGTTAAATTTCTGGTTTAAAGATTCAAATGTAAAATAAATGTATAAATATTTCAACTTAATTAGTTTCGTTTCATGGGGGAACTCCTATACGCCTATTTTGCTTAACTTCAACAACTGTAGGCTAATTTAAGGTTGTATAACATTTTGTATACTAAAAAGGGGTTCGTTCAGCTCAGATTTTATGAAGGGCGCTCGCGAAAGAAAACGTTTTGGAAACAATGAAAGCTTTCGTACCGACAGCTCTTATCGCTTCCCGTAATGACCTACGTTTTCTTGTCAACAACAACCCCAGTGGTTCCCCTTCCTCGACCCGCGGTAAACTAATATATTATACTATAAAACGTCTTACATATTACTGCAATAATTCTAATATCATTTCCTTTTAACATTATTTTGTGTACTCGCAGTGCTATGTAGCTCGAGTGCCCTTATTTACAGCCGCTTTAATTTCACGCATGGGTCGCATTAACACTGTTTAAACGTAGAGCCATCTTGTGAAGTTATAATAGGTAAAGTTCTCAGTTTAAGGAATTTGTATGACCAGAAAGTTTGCTTTAAGATAAAAACTTTAATTCAAGTGCAACTTTTAAGAATGATGAACGTCCTTTTGCCACTTGTATACTGCACTTTTCATTCTTTCAAAGTTTCTCTTGTACTGTATAAGCAGAACTATACGTTAATGCAAATAAAGTATTGGTGCTAGCATTTATAAGCTTGACTGTTATACACGACGAACTACCAGATTTAAAAACGCTCTGGCAGCTTTTCCCAAATTTGAATCGATCCCAAGGCAACCAGCTGACAAAACCTTAGCCGTAATAATGAGCGTTTGATGTAGTGAAATGCACAAGGTTTTTACCGGTTAATATTGAAAAATTTATCAGATGCTACGCTATTGTAATTGATAGCTTTTGTTTTCCGCAATAATAACTTGTGTTCGCTTTATATCAAAATACATCTGCTGCCAAACCATGTAAATCTCTTTGTCTTCTGGATTTTGCTCTCTGGGTTCTGAGAAGAAGAAAAAAAAAAGTCAGAAAATTAAGAATATTCACAGCAGACGCTAAAATTATTATTATTTTTTTTACACGTAAATATCTGTGATGCAAGGTTTTTGATAGTGTTCATGTAAACCCATCAACCCGTATCTGTAATCTTACTGAGAAGTATTTGTTTACAATGTGGGTAAAATACACATAATTTATCAACCTGTGTCATTAATGCAATATTATTTAAATCGACTAATTCCAAATATGCTCATCTTGGTTCTAAAGGAAAATAATAATAGTTCTAGGATTTTATGGCTGGAAATTATCTACAAATATCTTCAAATCGAAAGTACACTAACTTGACTTCAATTTATCTTTCAGTATGTCCAACCGTAGTCCGGAATGTGTACCAGCACCCTATTTTGTATGTAAACTTGGGCTGTCAATATGACGATCGTGTAATTGCGGAAGCTCTATGTGACAAACATTGCCACATGCTGGTCTGACGTCAATATAATTAGCTGTCCATGCTGATCACAGATAGACAGCAGGTGATCCAAAAGGTTTTACTCCGTATTAAACGATAATCTTTTGTGGCCGCTTAGTATTCGTTTAGATGCAGCACCGGGGGGTGCCTGATTATTAACAACAGGTAACTCAACGCACATCTCCCTCTTCTTTAACTGGAATACTTCTTCTGGGGCTCGTTTTTGCATTACAAATATTACAAATTAAACCTTGGTGCATAAGTTATAACCAGATAACGAGAGCAATAAGTTAAAATGCAATAAGAAAGAAAATTTGAATATTTCGAAGATTTGTGAATTATTTTTGAAAAATCTAACTAGCAGCGTTTAGAAACTTAAAACCAAAAATGAATGTATGAAGTAGAAAAATTGAAAGTAGGAAAAATTGTATCATATAACAAAGCATCAAAATTGTGATAATGGACAAACATCTTTTGGGGAATGCATTAATTATGAAAAACCAATAAGCAAAATCTTGTATAGTATTGTGTATCATTCAATAGTAACAAAATGATTCAAAATAGTATTCAGTTTTTTTTATAAATAGAGATTAGCTGCTACTCATTAGAAAGAATGTTGGACATATTATACCGAAAATATAAGGTGTTCTAAAATAGAACAGATTTCAATGCAGTAGGACGGCATAAAGACAGATGTGGGACATACTAAATCTGTAAATGCTACAAACATTGCATTTTCCCGGAATGAATTGTTTTCGGACTTTCCATGAATAACATGTAAACATTAACTCTTATGCAATTTCGTATTTCTTTTACTGCCGGAAAGTATTAAAATTTTAAATATAAAAGAGTGAAGTTAAAATTTAAAAGTTGAAATCGTTTTCCTCCTTCTTTAGTTATTGCGATTGCATTTAACAAGATTAATTAATATGAGCAAGTAATATGTGTCACATATCTCTTCAACACAGCAGAGGATTTACGTTAATTATGAAGAAAATATAAGTGTAAAACTTGATAATTTCAATGCATGTTAAACTCGTAGAGAACTAAAACACAATATTTTAATTATTTTTATGCGTTTTCTGCTATGTATTTCAACTATACAAATAATACACGGCTGGAATATTGCAGTTGTACCTCCATAAAGTTTTATTTTCATTATGCAAATATCCTGGTGATTTCGATCATTATATTTGTCACCTGGGGCAATGCAATTGCGCCACTTTCGATTGTTTTTCCGCCACAATGTTTGTAGATCATTATCCACTCCAAAATGTATTTATTATACATACATTTACATCAGGGTAAATAACAAATTGTAGACGCCGGTCTTCAGTATAAACATGTAGGCTATCTACATTTCTCAAGGTTAGTAAACTTAAAAGAATGCCTCACAAGATAATTCACATTCTAGTCTTGGAAGTCGGGAGTAAGAGTCGAATTGAAGAAATGACTTGCTACTTAAAAACGGTTATAAGTTAGGAATTCGTATGTATATGTAGATGACCCTGTCCGATAGCAATGTACTAACACATTTTGTAGCTTGAAGATAACCACTCATCATTTAATGAGAGAAAATGAAGATAATAGCCACGTTCGTGGAACAAATCACAGAAATTTAACGTGTCAAGTAGTTCGTGCATCGTGTAAAAGACGTGCTATCTATGATATACATGAAAAATATTCTGAATTTATTTCTGAAGCTATTAACGAAGAGAGAGCAACAAGTTCGCAAACCTATTTTTCAGAAAAAAAATGCCTGAAGCTGTCTACAGAAAAAAGCGACTTATTCTTCCATATTTACCAAAGAGTCTCCCTAATGTGCATGAAAGAGTCTCTACTTTACAATTAAGTACCTCAAATTTGTATCAACTTCCACTTTTATTCCTCTCATCCAGATATTTACAAAGTTCTCTTGTTTTAAACATCGTCAAACAGAAACCAACATGAAAATTAATGACTGCAAACGCCCTCTCCCATACAAATGGAAGGTTAATTCAAAATAACGTACAGAAAAAGGAAGTTATACTTCTAAAGTACAAATGCGCTCACTTATCTGGAATAGAGTTTATAAAAAAGCTTTCACATCTGAACAAAGCTAAAAGTACTTAATCTCTTATGGACCAGTTCTGTATTTTATGGACAGTTTCTATCACGAGTTTTAAATATGTATTATATTTTTATCAAAATAATGTTTTAACACAAACATCTGGTATATTATTTTGTCAATTCGCAGTCTGAACTCGATTTACGCGATTCAGTATTTATATAATACAACAGAATAAATATTAATAATAGATTATTAACAGTGTTTAATGCCGTTTTAACTACTAGGGCCTTACAGGCGGTGACACCGCCACGGGTGGCCTAGGTCGTTAAGGCGCGGACTTGTGTGAGGGAGGTCTGGTGTGCGAATCACGTCAGGACCGTCCTCTCCCTGACTGAGGTTTTTTCCAGGGTTTCCTCAGTCCTCGTAAATAGCAAATTCCGGGGAGGTACCCTGAAATTAGGCGGGGAACGTTTCCCTCCTTAAAAATAAAAAAAAAAGTCTCAATATATCATTTCATCTCATATATCATCGGTGTCCACCACCTGTACTGCTTCAGTAGTTAAAACGGGCGTTAAACAACATTTAAAAAAAGCAGGCGGTGACACTGATGATACACGAAATAAAAATTGAGAAAGATTTTTTTAAGGGAAGTAGGCGTTCCAGTTCTAATTTCAGGGCACCTCCCCGGCATTTTCATTTATGAGGACTCGGTAAAACTTGGAAAAAACCTGAGTCAGGGAGGACGACGCTGGTGGGGATCGAACCCAAGACCTCCTGCTTACATGTCCGTGCCTTAAGGAACGCTGTCACACGTGGCGGACTAATAGTAGTTGATAGTGTAAAGAAATATTATGATTCGACTGACTATTGCCAACCTAAATCAAGTGGGAAAATATTATGTACTTAAGTATTCTGGCGCCATTGTAATCATGATACCTTTCCTGGTAAGTCACACAAAGTGTTTTTCCTCACAAGCAGGGCTGAAAGCACTATGCTCCTCGGGAACCGTGTGGGATTTCTTGCTGCTAGTGCAACGCTCGCGGCTGGCCAGTCCCGAGCGACAGCTAGCCGAAGGTAGCGGCTTGCACAGTTACAATTAGATAATAAGGATTCACAACCTGTAGTACGATACCTCAGGCGGTTAGAGCATCATGCTATAGTTGTGAAGAGAGTGGTTTTGAATTCTACCGTGCAGATGCTTTTATTTCCTCCTGGATAAAGGAGATTTGCCACAATTACAATGATTTACTCGGTAACATTGTATCAGCACAGAATGTCCTATGCATTGGTCTTGAGCAATTTTTTTTCTGCTGCAATCAAAAGAGATTTGCCAGCATTAAAGTGATTTAAAGAAGGCGAGTGTAGGTCGCCAAGCTAATATTTTATCCGTGGAACAATGCACTATTAATTCATTTTTACATGGAAACAGATACTTTACATTATTTTTAACAAAATAAAATTACATTGAACTTGAGAAATAAGTACGTGGAGTGAACTCCGCTGTCGCATAGGACTGGCCAGTCGCTCGGGCGTTGCTCTAGCAGCAGGAGATTCCACACGAATCCAGTAGCAGCACTAGTACTTTCAGCCCTGCTTGGAACGTCAAGTGCAAAGTGTCGCTTCGATGTTTACTCCCTAGTTTCTGTGAGGGACAGTAAAATATAATCAACGAAAGTAGTTCGGAAACAGCTTGTCACGTCCTTTAATTGTTACTATCAGCTATGTAAACTATCACGAATATCGTATATTACACATTAACTAAATTGCGTTTCCTTTTTTTTAGTATCCTAATTCTCAAATGTAGATATTTCGTCGTTTCTCTACATACGCCTTAGACTTTGGATTTGCTGATTTTGGAGAACTTGCTCGTTAAATATGCCAAACTTATAATTGATTGTCCGAACTTTTACCAATACCTTCATAAAGAAGTCTGATACTCTTATTGAAGATACAGTAACGGTTTGCAGGATATTAATTGTTCTTGGAATGAAGTTACATCGTGAAGTAATTGTTTAAATATGTTGAGTCTCTTGTCAAAACTGATTCTCTAGTATAAATATGCAGTGCATCGCACATCTTGCCTTATACAAAAAGTCTAGTTCCAATCATTTTAAGTGTCACATATTTGATACTTCAGCCAAGCAAGTAAAATGTGAGTATTTTATGGTCTCTTTCATGTGAACAAAATAAATTATTAAAACAGAATAATGCCTGTTATCACGGTGAATTTGGAGAAATCGTTAAACATTCTCCCCCTTTCTGGTTTAAAACATGAGTAAATACTCCAAACAAATCAACAATCATTTGGGTATGTACATATGACTGACTTAAATCCAGTAATACATGCTATAAAAAGCCAATTGCAATTCTGCAGGACACAAATGACACGTGGTACGTACAAGATACCACATATAGTTTATGAGCACCGCACCACAATATTTTCATAGGAGATAACTTTATGGCAATCATAGGAAATTCGTTTTGTGAACAAAAATTAATTATTAGAAACTAAAAATATGGCGTATTTCAACGCTGAAATGATCAATCTATCCATACATCCTTCGGCTTACTACTCGTCTACCCAAACGCCCCTTGGCTCCCACTCGGCCTCCACCGGCGAAGCCTGTAGTAGACGACTTCGCCTGCACCGGGACACGGCACGAGTACATAAATAAACGTCAAGTTTTACTGAAAAATTATAAAAACCTTCCAATGTTTATGTTTTGCGTAACACACGAAGAATTAAATTGTGAGTTTCTTTATAAAGAAACAGAACATGCTATAATTATACACCTAACTGTGATTGAATACACAAGTAGATGAACCAGAAAGGCTAATATAGAGTTAGGCATTTAAAACAAATCACCTGAATAACTGGATCATTTTAGTGATGGAAGAAAATCTTCCAGACAAAAATTTCTTGGCCTTAAGGGGTAATAAGGTAATTGACACATAAATGGAGATGTCGAAAAAATGTAATCAAATTCGTTACATTAAATATAAGTGATTTATTATTTACATTTAATAGTGCATTTGAAGATACCTACTTATAAATGCATACATTTGAGGACCATTCGAGGTCGTTGAAATTCAATAATGAAAAATATTTGATATCAAGGAATAAATCAAACATTTCGGTAACTGAGTTACTTCATACCACTTGTTCAAAATGATGACTATGAATACCGATACATGCTATAAAGAGATTCTGTGCGGACAATGCTGCAAACCGAATTTCATCTGCATTTATCACAGAGCAGCAAAGAACAGTTCGTCAATATGTGATATAATCACGAAACAATCTTACTGCTGCTCTAACTTGGTGTCATTCGCCATAAATGGAAACGATATTGAACTTTCTCGGTTTTCAAACAACGCATCGTGAACGACTGAATAACTTTAGAAAGTAGTCCTCTGATCACCATTACAGCATACAGCAAGCTGAGCACACATACTCAAAGGAAACATTAAACGATCTGAATGTTTTTTTACTAACATAACTGCTAACTTATTGTGATGGCTGCATATGCGCGGTAAACAGTACAGCTCTTGAAATAAACTATCAGTCTTGGACACTGACTTTCATCTATCTTGAATGACCTGCAAAACCCAGTCATTATATCCATCTTTAAACACATTATTTCAACGTAAATGATAAAATATACCAATTGATTTAAAATAACAAAGTAGACCTTATCTTCTGGGCAGCGTATATAAAAATAGTATTATCACATTATGTCCCCCTTCAATTCATGCAACTTTTGTATGAATAATTTTCTTCTATCTTTAAAATGGCCAAGTCATTCAGGGAGCCTATTTTAAGTATCTTATTCTGCTTAACCTAAATATTGCACAATGAATTTCCAATTGCACTCTGATGAGATGAACTAGGTAATTGGGAATGACTAGAAGGAAAACAAATATAATTATAAATCTCTGTGCAATTACATAGTTTGATAACTGAACACCGTATGAACACAACAACAGCAGGAACAACAACAACATAACAATAATAATAATAATAATAATAATAATAATAATAATAATAATGCACTAATGGTCGCCTTTGAGAAGGCAAATGCTACTGCATAGTGAGAACAATATAAATTAGAAATAATTGCCCTCAAATTAAAAAACTGGAAAAATATTACTTTATTACCATTCTTCAATTACAAAATACTTAAGACATGTTCCGAATTCTAAGGGACCAAATGAATCATTTGAAGTTAGTTTTTTTTTTATTATTGATTTATTTATGGACGCTCTTTAACATCTCAGGTCATCAGTGTCCCATTCAACTCAGGGCGTGAAACGGCAGACAATTTTTGCTCAGAGGCCTCTCTTTCAGGCTTGAGGTTCTTTTTCGTGCGTAAATGTACGACACGGGACCCACGGCTTTACTTCCCTTCCGAAGGAAGCCATACTTACGATTTTTACGCCCGAAAAAATCCATCGATCCTGACCAAGTTCGAACCTGCGATCTTGGGTTTAGGAAGCAAGTATGGTAACCACTACACCACCAGGACCAACGAATTTAGTTGTATTTACCGCCTACAGATATCACGGAAATAGTCAGCCTATTGCCCCAAGTGCCTGAAAATGTTACATGATGCTTTTCTAACTTTAATCAATAGGAACAAAATATTTGACAATTAGACTTTCAGTTTCTTCAGTTGCTAATGCAAAATTGTGACTCATTTTTTTTTTTCGATTTTGCTTTATGATTTCTATAAGTGGTTTGTGTTTTTGAAAGCTTTATTTTTGTTAAATAAAATGATCATTTTTATATATTTTTTTCCTGTTTAGGCCTTATTTTATATAAGGATCGCATTTTTTTAGGAAGCAGTAATTTCAATTTCAAAATCAATTTGGGAAAACGAATAGTCAAATAGTCAAATTGAGATAATGAAAGAGATATTAGCAGTTCACGCTAAAAATGGACTACGATGTAGGGGGAGGAAACAAAGGCCTACTATTGAGCTCTGTCTATCTCTCCTGCTATGGCAGTAACGTACCCACCAGGGAACTAGAACAGTTGGTCCCACACTGAACTAAGAGAGAGGGAAAAAACATCTTTAGGACTGACTCATCACGAAATCTGGGGCAGTAAAGACAAAAAGGGGGTGAACATCAATTGCACTTTCTGCACTCTAGTACTCTATACATACTTAATGTGAGCAACAAGCCTGCCTTTGCCAATAGCATTAGACAGGAAGTTATTAACGTTACCTTTTGTACTGAACATATTACTCCTCAGTACAATTGGAGGGTCTTGGATGGACCATTACTTTCGAATCTTAACTACATATCATTTAAAAGAACTAATCTCTACAGGAATTCCCTGAGAGCCTGGGCCCTATATGCAAGATTTCTCAGGTAGGATTGAGCAAATTGACAGGATTAGATCTTTCGGTGGTATTGACAAGGTCGCCTATTCTATTAAAGAGACTATGCTTGATTATCATGATAACTGTCTCCCACGTAATTACAGATAAAATCAAAAACTTGACATGATAAACTAAATACCTTGAACATAACAGACAGAACACGACATCTGTTTAACGAAACGAAAAGGAACTGGAGGCCAAAATATCTTCTTAGCAAGCCTTCTGTCAAGGAATATCCAGCCTCTCAGGGGCAGCCAGGTAACAGAGAGCATTGGGCCCATGGTCCAACAATTCTTGTAGGACGATATGTAAGCCTACAAGTTGTTTTACGTTCTCGACTGAAGAAACACCTAAAGGTCTCTTTGAGGTACACTCTCCTGAGTACATAATGATGACAAGGCCTGTGAATCCACAGACCACTGCTAAAACTCTAAATCAAGAGCGTCGCAGAAGGACTAGGTACTTATGTGACAAGCTCTCACAACTCATAATGTTAAATGGGCAAGTAATAAATTTAACCCATTTAAGTCGCCATGTGGAGACTTTATATTTCCTGCAATGCTGCAGAAAAGTCCTGATGCACTTCACATCCACCTCTGCAATCTCTTCCGGGCCAATGTGGCCTTTAACTATATCCTTCAGTCCTGAATAACTAACAGAGTAGTGTTGGTTTCTGTGCTTTGACGCAATAACTACATCAAGCTAAGGCTTATCGACTGATTTTTCTTTCATCGTTCCTTTTAAAGGCCTTGGGAAGACTAATTTAAAGATATATTCGAGAGAGGTTATTGTCAGACACCTCCCTCCATCGAAATAAACATGCCTCCCTTTCATCTAAACCCTGAATAATAGTGCTACACTGTCTTGTTAGCACACTGGAGAACTCAATGTTTACAATGGAAATAGCCTTAGGGACCTTCCTGGACATTGAGGGTGTTTTGATAACGCCTCTTATAGGCTAGCTACTCAGAGGCATGAAGTCAATGACACTATGTAGTTGGATAAACTCCATGCTCAGGAGTTGAAACATTGGCGCTAGCCTTCTTGGGGAAATGAAAGCGGTGGCCTATTTCTAAGGACAAATATCAGCATAAGCCTTTGGGAAATATTGCACAGTCTTTCAGGCAGAAGTATTTGCTTTCCTGAACTGTGTTTATAGAATACTTGAGAAAGCTTACCAAGGTAAACGAATTCTCATCCTCGCAGATAGCCAAAGTGCTATAAAAGCATTCTCCTCCAATTAGGTAAAATCTAAACGGCATGGGAATGCCTAAATGCTCTGACTGCCCTGGCATCTCACAATAGGCTGGATTTTGATGAGTGCTGGGGCATCGGGGCTTTTATCGAAATGAAAAGGCAGATCAGCTGGCAATATTGAAATACTCCATGTTGGGTCTGAGGCCATGGTTGGAGTCAGTACAAGTACTGCCAAGACCGCGGTAAATTAGAGAAAAACACCAACTTAGGTAGCAAACCTAGCCTGGATATAGCTGGGAAATTAGTCCTATATCCAAGCAACACTCTTTCCTCATCTCTTCTAAAATTTGACAGAAGAGAAATAAGAAAAGTAGTTGCACTAATTACTAGACATGGTCTTCAGGAAACATCTACGTAAAGTGGGACTCAATAAAGATGAACCCATTTGTAGAATGGCAAACATCATGAGGAGACTGCCTCACATATCCTGTTTGATTGCCTATTCCTCATAAGAAAGAGATTTACTCTTTCTATAACCAGGTAAGGCCTAGGAACGGGTGCCGACATTGGAACCAAGATACTGCAGCTTGTTCAGGAAACAGTGAAAGCGTCTCTTGGAATGGGATTGTATAATGAGCCTTTTAGAATGACGTGCGAGAGGTCGATAAAAATCCAATAAAACCCCATTATGAAACTGTCTATTCATCTATGTTAGAATTGGAAAATAGCTGCCTCATGTTCATATTAATTCTTCATGTTCCTAAATGGAAATGGATAACATTAAATTTAATGGTCCTTTACAGGTGACGAATGCGTACACCTCTGTGTACTGGCCGTATATCTGTTAATTTGAATTAATTTATAAAGTTTGGTAATATTAGTACCTAGGGCTGTTCATGCATTATACTTCTATGTGTTTTGCCTACATTCAAACTTGGTTAAACTCTATTCCAAGTAATGAAAACTAAATTTTCCAGACAGTAAGGCCGTGGTCCAATGGAATTCTTCTTCTTCAACTTTCCAAACATTTCGTCCACGATTTTGGTGGACATCATCAGTGGTGTGGACGAAACGTCCGGGAATAGGAAGGAGAACAATCCCACAGGACCGTGACTTTACGGTCGGGAAGACTCAGTTTACATAATTGACAGCAGCAGTTACAACCTACATTGCATAATCTATTCCAAGTGATTTGAGTAATTTTATGCATATATTATTTTCTTCTTCTGTGAGATGTTAGTGTAACAAAGGAAATGGTATCTGCTTTATGGAACTCCAACAATTTACAATGAAACAGCAGATTCACAATAATCTAATTTAAAAATTGATTAAAAACAATTATGTGGTTGTGAAAGTGATCCAATATGTCAAGGAAAGCATTTCATTAGCTAACAAATCTGTTGCATTTCCATCAGTAGGTATAGCTATTTTCAATTCGATTGAAGAATAAATATTCCATTTCAACATTTTGGGATCCTTGAAACCATCCTGTTAGTTACTTTTAGAGATCTGTATAAGGTATAATAGAGCGATTAATTGGCTATGTGTTTATAGTTTATAAATAAGCAATTTGAATAATTCCTTTATCATAAGTTGCATTGTGTTCACTATACAGAAGCCGAAAGAGTAAACGTGCTGCCAATTGTGGCAGCGCTATAATCTCGGTTTTATACGTGGCAATGCTATAGTAACTTTGTGCATATGTGTCACAGATAATGCAGAAGGAATGTAATTGAAAGCATTACAATTTTTAAAAAGTCTCATATACTTATTTTGTTTTAAAACTAGGATTAGTAGGAACGAAACTAAGAAATATAAACACTTTTTGGCAACTTAATTTGAACCACCTAATTACTTAGCTCAAAACAACACTGTAACCAATATAACCTTGTGGCTCTACATCCCTTTATATTTATTGCCCGAACCTCTTACTATTCCGTCAGTAAAACGCATTGTTTCTAAAACAGCATAGCGTTGTATATACTCAAACATTTTAGACAGGGTTTCATTTAAACGGCGCAGGAAGTGGGGAAATCTTCTTGAATTAGGCCACCTCAGCGTGTCCCAGATCCAAACACTTGTTTTATCCATTAATTCCTGGATTTAGTCTTCCTTTAGGTTGGTATTTTAAAACTGCTTTTGGTATCTAGTGTTCAGTTATTTTAATTGTCGTCTCCAGTTTGTTTTGTATTTTGTTGTGGAAGTGTTAAATTCTTGGATTTGTAGTTTTCTTATTTCGTCGTTTTTATTTTACCTACTATAGCCCTTTTCTTCTAAAAATGTTCATTTCTCTTGTATTTAACAATATATAACAGTGAGCATACTTATACTGTTATGTAAGTTCATTGTTGTCTTCTCTAGTTTTGTTTTAGATTTAGTTTTAGTGTTCCTGTTATTTGCTGTAATATGCTACAGATCTCTGTTATAAGTATAAAATCTTATGCGGCTCACTCTCGTTAATGCCTGTGCATTCTTTTAAGACGGGCAAACTGAAAAAGACAAACTAAATATGGCAGGGAAAGGTAGCTTCATTTACGGGAGAAGAATTGTGCAAAACAAACATTTATTGTAACCAGAAAGACAAACAGAGGTACAATGTTCACCAAAAGTGTTTTCAATATTACGTTTAGCGTTTACAATAAAGACACTTAATGGCAAAGCACAATAAGCGAAGTGATATAGGTCGTTAATATTACCATGTTTTATTGCTTTCAATGCACACAGCTAATGACCCTGCAATAAACAAAGTAATACAATCATTAATGCTTGCCTTGCATTTACACATTAAAAGCTAAAACTCCTGCATAAAATGCCCCAAAATTAAAGATAATTACAACATATTAAACATAACTTACACAATGCTCTGATAAATGTGGAAGGCGTGAGGAAGAGAGCAACTAACCTGCAAATTTCGAAAAACTGGCCGAAAAATGTCTTTACCCCAAGAATGCGCTACTTCTTCTCGCTCTAAATCCTAGGCACGCTCGTAGTAAGCCCAAGAAGGGTTATGGCGTTATCACTACTTCATCTTCGCTAACAACAATAACAATGTATAAGCGAACTAAATAATCTCCATGGATACAATGACATCGTAAGTATAATAAATAAGGCATTGACTTAAGAGAAATTGTTAAGTACATCGACATTGATATTGGTTTTAATTTATTAACATTTCTTTATAATTCTGGTATATAGCAAAATAGTGATAAACTCATAATTATTGCATTCGTAAAAATTACGAAACTCGCATTGCATCATTCTGAAACATTTACTCATTCAATAGGTGTATACTATTACAAACTAACATAATATAATATTGTCTATCTCTTTTTAGAATTTATTTTTCTCTTTCTGTTAATAAAATTTATTTGTCTGAAAAAAACCAAATGTTTCTGCTGTTAACCCCCCTGAAATAATTCTCCCCATTCTTTGTTGTTTCCATGGTTTGGTACTTTTTCTATAATTAAATGCACATATAAATTAATAGATGCCGTTGACACTGGGAAATGATTCTTTTGCCTTTCTTGTTATCTGTACTTAGTCCTGTTAAATTATCTTGATTTTTACTTCATTATATAAGATTTAATAACATTTAAGTGTGGCAATATTATTCTTGCTCAGATTTCCCCCAATGTTAATATAAAACTTTTATCGAATGCTTTGTTTTTATTGTATAAAGATGAGATATGTTTCCATGTTGAATTCTTTACGCCTATCTATTATTTGTTTCAAGAAGACTGTACATATACTACTTCATTTCCTAAATCCTGACCACCCTTTTATTAGTGGTGGTTTAATTATTTTTGTAAGTTTCTTGTTAATTTTACTTAGATTATAAGCTGAACAAAGTAATGTGATGTCTCAAAAGTTGTCAGGCCTTGTTATATCACCTTTCTTAAATATGAATCTGATGGCTTCAATTTCCCACTCTTTAGGAATGGCCCATTATTTCCAGAATATATTATTGACATTTAGTAATATTTCTTGAAATTTCTTGACGTATATTCTAAAAGTTGTCCATTTATGCTATCCATCTCACATGCTTTATTATTTCTGTTTCCTTTTTGGATGCTTTAATTTTTAAATTTGTAAGATGTATAATGTCTTCATCTGAGGCAGCGTGTTTTTAGCGAAAAAATCTGCGCCAAATGATGCCAGCAAGCGTCGCATTTCTTGTTTGCCAAATGTAGTAGAGTGCACCAGGATCTGTTTGTAGCAGTATTCTCAAAAAAACCCTAGGCCGTTTTTTCTCAGAAATCGGGATACTCTAACTCAACCAATCAAAACGCGACTATGGTATCAAAACTACATACTTCTATTCAGAGTTATTTGAGCCAGATACGAAAAAATGAGTTCGTTATCTGCACTTGGTTCAATGTGTGGCTAGTCGGCTACCTCCATTCTAAAAGCACTTGGTCTACACAGAGACCTAGCTTTACTTGTCTGGATATGTTAATTCCGAAAATACACGTTCGGGGAGTGACATGACTCCACTCTAGCCACTCATTGCCTTTCCATCCGTAGAAGTTTGAAAGTAGGTGTGCATTAGTAAGCCTTTTTTTTTTTTTTTTTTTTTTTTTGGACAGAGTGACTATAGCCTGATACAAGCGATTTTTGAAAAATTTGTTGAGCGACTGGATGACATCGAACATCTTCAAGTTTATTTGGCAAGAAGTTGTATCTCTCGTTTTAATCAAGTTTTTCTTTTACAACCGCCTAATTTGTAAGAGTTGTGTCGCCATTCAAATTGGCAACCTAATGCCATCGGATCTTTGTATGAATTTATCTTGAAGATCGTGTTTATTGAAATCAATGATATCATCACCGAAATCAATGTTATTGAGCAGGGCATTCGGCAGCAATTTACGCCAAAAAATGGAGAGAGGGTATTGACATTCATCTAGACAAAGGATGATGATTATTATGGTTTTGGGGGGGGGGGCAAAAGGTCATTAGCGTCCGATCTATGCAATGGAGGAAATCGTTTTCAGTATTTAGTATAAGTTATTTAGTATAAGAGTAAAATATTCTTCCATAAAGAATTTACGTTTAGATAGAAGTTGTTTTTCACGATTGTCATCAAAAAGAATCGGGGCCAGTCCAAAATGAATCACCGTGCAACATTCTCAAGTGAAAGTGACATATCGGGAATTTTATTTACAATATTCACGATTTATATGTACAACACAAATGGTCATTTACGTAAACAAAAAACGGAATATGTGGCGCAAGATCCAGGACTTAATGTGTTACCACTGTGATGTTTTGCTCAGTTTCAAGTCGTAGATTTATGCACGTCGAGCTTGTAGTTGCTAGTTTGATTCCGAAAGCGTTTATTGGACCACAACAGAAGTTTTATTCTAGCCTAGCATCTCTAAACATTTAAGCATTTTCCCCCCATAATGCTATACTTAGATGGTGTAGTCAGTATTGACATGACTTTCTGTGATGAAAATCCATAAACCAATACCCGAGACGGTGTCTATTGTCCTTATAATCATCTACAGATATCCACCTACATTGTCGTGGGTGAGCAACTCGCGCTGTATGTGTAAAATATATTTGGCTATAATAAAGGCACTTGGATAATCACAGCTATCTGAGGTGTTTGTTTTAATAGCACAAGTAGCCGCTGCAGTGGTGCTCTGAGGCAACTGTATTAATCCAGGTGGATAATTGGCGTACTATAAAAGCGAACACGGTCTCAGTGAAAAGGAAATAGCACTTTGTTTCGTGTGAGTGTGTGTTCTTGACAGACGGGAGTAGAATTATCATATAATCAGTTCTCTCACGTTTGCAATAAATGGAGGTCTGTAATAAGGAAGAAACTGACTGACAAGGTTCTTTTCCTTTACTGACAATTAACAGCAATAATAATAATAATAATAATAATAATAATAATAATAATGAAAATAATATTAATAGCAAATTTATTATAAAATAAGGTAAAAATGTATATCTTGTATGCTCTACGCACCTTGTTATATGTTACATTTGAAGCAGTATTTATTATCGACGCCATATGTACCACATATATTGTTTTTCGCAATGACTTATAATATAAATTAATTATGCAAATATTAATGGTAGTTGGATTGACATTTTAATGTTGGAATAGGGAGATAATTGAAAATATATGGCACTGGTAAACTTTCCAGATTTAATAAGCGTAGAAGTGAAAGGGAACACCTGGCCTCTGAAGTCACAACGAACGGTTTTTCCCTGACGTCGGCAAGCTTGACTTTTACGCTGTAGAGTGGTCACCCAAGCTAACAATGTGTATAAGAAAAAGGCAATTCACAGGTTTCGAAGCATTCATTCATTAATTAATTAATTAATTCATTCATTCATTCATTCATTCACATTAAGGCACTGGCACTCGGTTACACAATCAGGCAGCAAAGGTTCATAGTTGGGCAGCAGGCAATCATCGCCAAGTAGTAGGCGCCCTCTCAGCAACTCATATTAAGACGCGTAACTTTTTTAATGGCTTTTAACGCACGTTTTTACTACTGAGGCACCACAGGCGGTTCATGTAACGTGTACATCACGCAAGTTGAAAGCACAGCCGCTTGATACGATTGTCTAATCTTTGAGTAAAAGCTAAGTTATCAATGATCGCAAGCGGTATTCGTCAAGGATGCGGGTATGATAAATCAATAGTTATTGAAGTATTGCCTTGCCGTGTCAATACGGTGATTAAGAGATTGTTTATCAACACATGGGAAGCCCGCGGCCAACAGAAGTTGAAAGCGTCGCTGTAGGGTGGATTTTGGGTTTTTTCGGGGTCTCCACTATGGTGGTTCAGTTCTCGATGTCCGTAGATGCTGCGTGGGCGTAGCGGGTAACCTTTTACCTTTCTCAGACACCTATATCTCAGGGAAATTTCCCCGTTTCGTTGTTTTCATACAACGAGAGGATTCAGGAAGTTCATTCACAACATAAATGCAAGTAGGTATGCGGGACATGTGTATTTATTGGCCTACTTTCACGCTACAAACAACCATTGTTCGGTTAGGGAAATGAATACACTGTAACATTGGACTAGTGGCTAATGGACTTGGCGCACTGGCAGACTAGATACTGCTGATGGTGGCGAGCTTCCGGGGTTTGTAAATAATTACTTAATTACCTAATTCACACTGTGCGGTAATGTTTTGCTAAATCGCACAAATATCTCGGAGGAATAATGCTGGCAATTATTTATCATTTGGTTGGTACTTGAAGATTCGACGATAGTATCATGCGACTGCTTTCCACTTGCCTGATATAAAGGTTACGCGCCTGCTGGCTAACCACAAATCTCCGCCCCCTTACTATCTGTGAATTACTCTACATCATCCAGAATGTCTGTCGCCCGAAGACTGATCGAATACTTCGTTGCCTTACTGCGATCGAATGACTGCCCCTACATGACCAAGAGTGAATGCCTGAAACTGGGCGAATTGCCTCATTTTATACAACAGTTTGAGGTCCCGGGGTCTACATACGTACGCCCATACGCCCATGCTCATCGGAAGGCTTCAAAGTTTAAAATACTCACGGCAATTGGCCGGTTCATATAAAATGTTCTAGAAAAGCGCGAAATTTTATTGTGCTAATGTTCAACAGCGTAAAAACCATGCTTGCCCACGCTAGGGAAAACCCATTAGTGATAGCTTTAGATGCCAGGTTTTCGCCTGTCACTTCCACTCTTGCGTAATAAGAAAAGTATACCAGTTTTATATTTGCATTCATCTCTCGATTCCAATAATAAATCCTTAATCTTACCACCATTATATCATTAAATACAGCATGATGAGTCACTGCGAAATACAAAAAATGGATATGGTATATACATAAATATAAATATTATGTTACAGTCGGGGCGCCGATGATAAATATTGCTTCAAAGTAACAAGCTCGCTGGCGCGCAGAATCAATTTGCTATTAGGTCAAGGTTACTGAGCATTCGTTTCCCGATCAGAACAATCGTCTATTTGTAGCGCAGAAGTATGTCAATAAATGCACTTATCGGACTGCATACTTTCGTGTGTTTTTGTTAGGAATGTACTTCCAGACCTCTCCCGTTGTGCGAAGACACGACGAAATGGTGATATTCCATGACCAGGTAACCTGTGAAAGTGGAGTTTAACTGCTACGTCCACGCAACATCATCTGACATCGGAATCGGATCACCATCGTCGGAGACCCCAGCGAAAACTTCAACTCCACAACAAAGCTTTAACATTGTAACCGTAATAGGCACTTTATACATAAACATGACTAAGAATAACATAAGAAGCTCTCTGAACCATCAATAAAAATATTTGAAGAATCTGAAAGAGAAAGTGACATATAATCAAGATTGGACTATTTTCATAAATCACCGTAATTTATTACGTGTAAATAAGGAATAAAAGTATATCACGACACTGCTACATGTTTTCAACCATTCTTTGAAAGAAAAAAAAAGTGTTTTATAGTAGCAAAATGAACGAATAGAATTCATTTAGAACCTTCATTTAAATATAGCGTCATTAAATAAAGTTCCAAGAGTTATATCAACACATTTTTGTAAAAACAATAAAATGTATTTATTGCCTAAAACTTATATCGTTTCACCCATTTCCACCCTTAAGAATATTGACAAAAGTTATTATTTGGCAATGGAATTCTTAAGCACTTAACATCAAGTAGGGTATCTACTCAAAGACTAACTATGAGCCACCTCCTGGCAAATAAACAAGAAGAACTAATGAATGACCAGTGTAAAAGGAAAGAGTGGCTTGTAGCTCGTGAGCTACTGTACCCTATCTATTGTCCGCAGCTCAATACCGACATAACTTCATAGCTTTTCATTCTGGTTTTAGTACTTAACAGTTATTATGATCTCGTTAATTTCACTGAAGTAAGCTGAAGTGCAATGTTTCATTGATTTTTATTATTCCTAAATGAAATGTGCAATATATTTAAGAAAATTGATGTCATAGGTCCTTCAGAAATAACATCCAGCATAGATTTCTGATCTTTGTATTTTTAAAAACCATAGTATACATATGGGGAATTTCAGCGTATACTTGCAAGGGAAAAAGCTTGTATCATACTTGTAGGCGAACTAAAATGGGTATTATCAAGTGCGGAATAAAGAGCTTTACCCATTTCCTTCCAAGAACTCCTTTGAAGAGTGATCAAGAAATTCTGTTTATAAAACGCAATATTATTCTTCAAAATATTGAAATAAAATTTACTGGTAATTTTGATGATCTGCAGACAATGAACATGGAATGGAGGTTGCTTTGCAAACCCTTTCGGTTCTAGTAACCTTAGGTTTGAAAACATATTGAAGGAACCATTCAACCTACATAATAATATACCATTATGAGTTTAAGGGAAGTCAGAAATGCAGTTGTTTGCAGTTCTACCAGATTCTAATTTATAACATCTAATTTTGTTTATCTATCCCGGTAGCCAAATTTGGTTTACAAATGTGTGTGACCAGTTCTTTACTAACATAACAAAACTGTTGGCGATCCACAGTTGCTGATTATAAGTAATTACTTTTCTGTGCCTGAATACTTCGAAACTTGAATCACAAACTAAAACTGTTAAAGGAGAAGAAATGTCAAGGCTGTAAATATACTGTGCAGAATTTGGAGTGTTAATTTGTAAAATATCCTCTAAGCATCCCTTCAATTTCTATTGTTTTCAAGTCGTTCAATGTATAATATCATTGAATTATTATATTAAAAGTACTATAATAAGTGAAATGAGTTTCAGTTATCTTTTTTGTTGCATTTAAAAACCACGTTTAAATAATAATTAGGGTTTTGCGTGTTTTTCGTTGCTAAGCACTGAAACATATGGTATATAGAGTTTGATACCCGATGTTCAAAGAACTTTATTTTTTTGACAACATATAGTATATAGTATTTCCAAAATTCATTATGTGTAGCTGCAGCATGTCTTATTTATAATAAAACATAAAGTACGTACTGCGAGTATTTGCATGCAATTTTGGCAGAGAAAACGTAGCGAAGCTATACAGCGTGCTGTTTATGCAACAAACAACTAAAATTTTGGTAGTTAAAAGTGAATGGCTTTTTTGCCCAATTTTTTCACAAATTGGGAGCCTCTGTTGTCCTCTCAATGATGATCTAGACCAGTGTTGCTGGTATGGTATTAGTCGAATCCTAGCGAATACCACTGGAGTACTCGCAGCACTACTTGTTATTTTTGGAGAATAAAAGAATCCAATAGTTAATTTATTTGTGAAACATCGCCCTTAATATTATTGTTCTAATATGGTGTTTAATAATAGGTTTCAAACTTTCAGAAATAAGTGTTTAAAGAACGTATTAAATATTTTGATGTTTGCAGCTTAACTATAAGTGCTGGAACACGTATGAGAGCACGAAGAAAATTAATATTAGTAAAAAAGTAAGCTAATTAAAGTTATTTTAAAATAAAACAAATATTTTAAAGAAACTGGAAACTGTATTACTTATCTGAACTCAGGAAACACGCATATTTCTGGACACGCTTAAGAGATCAGTATACAAAATTTACTACAATATCAAAATATTTGCAGTTTTCTCCTTGTGGAGTTTCGTGTTTATACAAAATGTTTCAGAATTCCATCCCACAAATTCAGTGGGATGCGAAGGAATTGTAAACAACCATTTTCAGATAGGAGCCTATGGTCTGCGGGCTCAAATTTCCTTGCAATGAATTAAAATCTAATATGGGGTAGCACGTTACTGATTTTACTTTCGCTTAATTTTACGATTAATCAAGCTTTCAGTCTATAGCTCAGTGCCTAAGCCTACAGAACTGGAAATAAACACAAGATTAACGACAAAGGTTCGAGTCTTGACGAGTATATTAAATCTTTATTTATATTGTTTATATTTCAGCAAAAGGTCGTATTTTGGCTACTGTAGCCTACAATTACTTCTGCTCTTGTAGTTTAGTACTTTTATGAAAGTTTATGAAACATAACGATATGATTGTAATGTTATTGGCTGTTTGTCAGCAGGGAGTAGTGCGCTTGCAAATGTTTGAAAGCAGAATTTAAACAAAACTAAACTTTCAATTAATGAAAACAGTCTCTGAAAGGGTAAAAGACGAAAAAAAGAAAACAAATTTTGCTTTTCGCTCTAACAAAGATGTAAAAAATAAATAAATGATAATATCAGAAACGCACTTCGCGTTGTACACTTCTATAAATTATGAAAAACCAAATGTCATAAAGAAAATCTGCATTCAAGAACAATGATAATACAGCGACACTTCTCCTTGTTTTCAGAGTTTAAGTGTCACTTATAAAACAATTAAGGACTTATTTTTAAAAAATGCTACCACCTACATCCCTGCAGGTATTACATCGGTGCATTTATGAGTCCCGCACTCTTTCAAACATTCCTGGAGTGCCACGAATTTCATCACACGCAGCCAATATTCACGCGGGGAATTCGTCGTCAGAGGCAACTGCTGTTTAACAGGAGACACTTGAGGTGTTCCCATAAAAAGAAAAATATGGGAGCGCGTGGCCATACTACCGGACCGCCTGTTCCAACCCAACGGTCTGGAAGAAAGTTGTACAAATGCTTTCGCACAGTCCTTTCAAAATGGAAAGGAGCTCCATCATACTCGAGCTAGATTTGATGTCGGATTTCTAGAGGGATGTCTTCCAGGAATATGGGTAAAAAATGAATGTACACCTTCCTATTTAGTCATAGAAGACGAAACGACGGGTCAATTAAATGACCATCAACTATGCCAGCATGGCTAGCACTGAACCTGTGCTGACTATGTGTCTCGACTTAGGCAGAGAATTTCTCAGTCCCATATGTGGCTGTTCCAGTGGTTGAGCACATGACGATCACTGGTGGAAGTGGCTTCGTCGGTGAACAGCACTGAGGAAAAAGAGTGTGGCTTTTCAACATAATGCTCTAATGCCCAGTTGCAAAACTGTAACCGGGAACCTTCACTGGTCCCAAGGTCTGCACCTTCAAAAGGTGAAATGAGTGGAGCCTTTCCTTCTGCATCACTTTCCAAATACTACTGCTTGTACCCATGGCACGTGCGATTGCAGGAATACGTGTTAAAGAAGGAGCCCACAGTTTGTGCAGCACCTCTTGTTCGAAACCTGAATGCGTCTGGTTCAATTTGCACCAGCATCTGATGTGTGAACTATCAGGGATTCAGTCTCTTGTAGACCCAAATGGATAGACTGAAAGGTGCTACGATGAGGATGTCGTATGCCAGATATCTTCCCCGCTACAGCGGCGCAGCTACGGTGCACTCCTCTAACTTCACCATATATTAAATGCATGATGACAAGCGTCGGGCTGGTGGCCTAATGGTAACCATGCTTGCCTCGTAGGCCCAAGATCGTAGGTTAAATCTCGGTGAGGGCGTAAAAATCCTATTTATGGCTTCCTTCGGAAGTGAAGTAAAGCCGTGTGTCCCGTGTTGTAGATTTACGGCACGTAAAAGAACCTCACCCCTGAAAGAAAATTCCAGTAAATTTGAGGTGTATCAAAAACGCTCCTTGTGGACTTATGGGTGTTCAGCTCAAACAAGGCAAGCGTATGGAGTAGTGAAATGAAAAACTAGTTTGCGTTCGCAAAGCTTTACTGTCTCCCCCTGTAGACTGTTTCTTCCACAATTAAGACCTTGCTGGACTATCACTACCACTGGTCCGGAGTGTTACTAATACTTCTATTGGAACAGTAATAGAATTCATTTTGTTAATTTGGCCATTCTGATAGATGCTAGGATTTAGAGCTCACCTATTTCTGGTTCGCTATTGTTTTTACATTAAAATACAATACAGTGATGCACGTATCAATGAAAATTAATAACCACTTGAATTGATCTCTGCACTAAGGGAGCATAAAATATATTTTGCACGACATCTTGGCATTCGACATATTTCTGACTAACCATAAATTACACATTATCTTAGAAATCCTTCTAATTTGTGCGGTCGAATTCTAAAACACTCCATATACATTATGGTTTATCTGAAAAAATTCTTTCTAAAAAGTGCTGGAAGAATAATTGCAAGAAATAATCTTATTTTTCTTTCTCTTAAAAAAATGAATTATAGGATTAAATTTTTTTCCGTATAGTAAAACATCAACTTTATAGTATTGAATTTTTAGCCGCTATCAGTATATTAGATTAATTTGTTCTCTATTAAGAAAATTAAGTATAATTTATCCTCCAAATTTTAAGGCAAAATATTAAACTGTATAAAACCTGTTACATTGATAAATATAACTATAGTTAAATTAGTTTTACAGATCATTTTAGATAAGTCACAATATGTCAGTCCTATAGATTTCTGAGAAAAAGAAACATGTTTAGGAAAACGTTTCAAGATAATCTTAATTGAAATTTAACTTCTAAATCATAACTCAATTTAATGCATTCCATAAGAACAATCAATAGCAGCTCCTCTGTTGCCTACAGTCTACCAATCCGATTGGAGATTGTTTTGTTGAGAGAATAACAAACTTTTCCTCAATAAGGTATCTACAAAAATGCATGAAATATTAAGAATTTAAGTGAAAGAGGCATGGTTCACCAACATTTAAAGGTTTACGCATCCCCTTTAATGCCTTTTTAAAGGGTTAAATGTCTGAAACATTCTATAACCCATATACATATCCTGAATTTGAAAGAACAGAAAATGTTAAATTTGGTAATTTTATACTTTTAACTTCCCTTAAGAAAAGTGACTACTGGATTAGATAAATAGTCATATGACTTGGTCGAAATTTTTCATAATCTGCAAAACGTTCCATTAAATGAACCTTGCGCAATTGCGGTTTCTCAAATAATTTTTAAAACATTTTGGCATTGCTATGGAGCTTACCTGTTTAATGACAAATAGAAAGACAAGTTTTCTTAATCTAAATCAAAGGTCTCCGCCCTCTTATTGCTTAATAATTGAAGCAAACTATTAAAGCATGCTGTACTAAAATAATCTGATATGGACTATCCTGTTTCTATGAGAAAGCCTCAGAGCATCCACACATCATATTGTGTTGCTCCTTTGTTCAATTTGTCATTGCTGCAAATATACAATTAGCATATGCAGGCTAAGAACGATTAACAAAATACAAATTATATTCTTAAAATTAATATTATTTATATCTGTTCTGCTGTTTATACCCATTTCTAGTGAGTATGAAAATAATTTTTGTAAGGTTTTCATTATATGTAATCATTCTAAGTATTATAAGGAATTAACTTTAGGGAACGATTTTAGATCTCAAAAGCATTATTACGGTAGTTAATGTCGAGAAGAGATAATTTCTTTATACATCCACTATCAACTCAGGACATTTTTTTGCCTGTTTCAGGACCTGGTTCTGGATGCTCAGAGAATTTGATATTTTATTCCAAGACACTAACGTTTTCGTTCCAGTTCTTTCTCTTCACTCCTTCCAAATTTTAATTTGAAAAATTATTCGTTTCATTTATTCTTTCCTGAGGATGTCCTTTACAATTCGTATTTTTCCTTTTAGATGCTTCATACTATTCAGGATTCTTTAATCTTTCTTTTGCTTGACGCATAATGAGCATTTTTGCGTTTTCCCCTTTTTTAGTTATTTTTTCTTTTTATTACCGTATATATGCAAAATTATTCTCATTTAAATCTCGGAATGAATAAAAGGTGCTTTTAACTGAAACCAAATGTTGTATGCGAACATTCAGATACTTCTCGGGATATAAGACATAATGAAAAAGGTGGGTATGTAAGCTATATTAAGAAATGAGGCAATGAAAACTCAGTTACTCTTTTCTTTTGTCCTTTCCATGAAGAGCTTGCTTGACAAAAACATAGGAAGTTTATAAAGATGTTTTATATTGCAATACTGTTATACAAATTCAGTATAGCATCTTCAACTTTTTTCTTAGAATTGTAAAATAATAATGCTCATATTACTGTTGGCATTCGTTTGCACATTAGAAATCAATGATGTTTGTTCAAAGATGCAAAATATTGAAGTAAAATATCATCACATTATGTAGAGAAGTTGACTGAAATAAAATATTGTTGTTCGTGGTATATAGAACTGAAATGTTATCTGTCGGTGGATGTGATTTTGTTGGTTATAGAATAGTTTGTGGAAATAAAGAAACACTAAACTTTTATTGCAAAAATTACAAAATTATCACAAATCTTCACAATGTAGCATTTTCACAAGAAACATTTTACCTTAATTTATCAAAATTAATTGGTTTATATGTAAGCGACAGACCACAGTGCTTTCAAAATTACGAGAAGTAATCAAACGAAACCGCCCGGACCGCATTGCTCACTTAGCTGCACGTACCAATCAGCGGTGCTAGGGAGTGGGGAAAGATGCAGCCATTTGGATCATCATACCCTGGGAGGAGGTACGGTTGGCTTGCGCCATTTGGCTATGCGGGCACTAAGCTAATATGGCAGGGATTTCCAGCCTGTCAGAAGTGGATCGACGTGCTGTAATTCAATTTTTAACAGCGTAGGGCTGTCAGCCGAATGAAATTAATTATCGCATGAATGCCGTGTTTGTTGAGAAATATGTATCGAAGACCGTTGGGTGTACGGTTGGACAAGAATGTTTTGAACATGACGTAAGCAAACGGCGGACATTCCACCCCTGTGAAGAAATTGCTATATCGAATGGATTTTGCAAATGCTGACTGAGACGCGTGAGCAACAGCACAAACGTTTGTCTCAGCAACGCCTGTCCCGGTACGAGGAAGATGGAAACAACTTCTCCCTATGCCCTGGCCTACCATATTATGACTTCACATTTTTTCGGACTTCTCAAGAAATTTCTAAAGGGCAAACGCTTCCATAACGATAATGAAGTCAAGACTGTGATGCGGGACTGGTTCATGCAGCAAGCAGGATTCTTCTTTTCGGCCGGTATCCGATGATTGGTGAAGCAGTGGGATGAGTGTCAGAATGCCAAAGTGACTTCTTCTCCAATAACAGAACTTCATTTTTATTTCTTAAATTATGCTGCTTCGTGTTATGTTTAGTTTGAAATTCATTGTTTTGATTTATATTAATAAATGGGTCCGGACAGGTTTCGGTTGATCAAGCTCCGTAACAGTAGAGTATGAATCCGTTTTCCGATGCAATCTCCTTCTTTAAAATTCTTAAAAATATTCTTATTTTCATATTAAGCAATTGCTTTTATATCATTGTGACGCAGTGGTCGTATGATCATAATACTGGTATTCCAGAAAGACGATGGGATTCGACCTTAGCATTCGGTGCGAAAATTTTATCGGACAAAGCTGCAACTATTATCTTCTATGCAACAGATTCCTCTAGCCATGTTATCGTCGATCATTGTTATATGGGTTGAACACATATATCGTTTATCTAGCTGTTAAAGATTTCACATTAATGCTTGATAGTAAATTGTTGTCTTTATTGCTGAAAGGATTTGTAAAAAACACAATTAAAACTGACTTTATTACTTTTCTGGGAAAGTTTAGTGAAATATATTTCACTAATTGTCGCGTTAATCTCATTAATGTCACTAAAGGTAAGTTTATCTACCACAAATTTGGAAGTGACTAAACAAAACAGAAAAGTAACGCCACAGAAGCTAGTTTAAATAGTTAAAATAATTATAGTGCAAACTCGCTATCAAATGATGTATTACAAGACCAGATGTCAGGAATACAGAATGATGGACATCCATCGCAATTTCCTTGTATCATTCACGCATTAAGCGCTTTTTTTTTTCAAAAATATTCCAAGGTTTTCTTGAAGTTTCATTGCTACCCCTGTAGAGTCGAATGGCTAGTAAATCGCTGCCCCATAATTCCCCTTCTAGTCTTGTCCCGCACTGATTCACTGAGGGCTGATCAATAGCCTCTGCCGCTGGTCCATTCTGCTCAGGTATTGGAGTTGCATCTGCTGAGGGGAGGTTGTCCACACCTACCATCCACACATGCGTCTACCTAATATATCAACTCCTTCTTAATACATTCCATTAAATACATTATGCAAAATCGTTTACACAAATTTTCCCCCTAGAGTTTCTATTTTAATTGTATGGGACCATGCTTGTCAATCATTAGCTTACCGTTAAAGACCTATCCCCAATAATGTCACATTTTAAAGGAGCAATATTGCTCTCCCCTGAACTGATTATCTCAGGAGGTAACGCTTGCGACTCGTATTAGACAAATTCTAGGTCCAAATACAGCGGAGCAGTATATCTGAGTGAGTTCTTTCGTGGTATTCCTTGGTATGTTTTCAAAAATAGGAAATGTCGGATTTAATTTCTCTTCAACGGATTGGCCTTCTGTTTCATCATTCGTCTTCATTCCATTTCTCTGCATCCGTCAGTCTTTCTGTGCCTGTGATCAGTCCATTGTCAGGACTGATCACCCATTCAGGGACTTCATCAAAGAGATAGTACGGGTAATGTTTGCTAGTGTGTGTGTACTTATGTTACTCCCGAGACCTGCACGAAGGCGACTGACCTAGTCGAGAGTTGTAAGCTGTAATACTGGAGGAGGATAAACAGTTAAAAAGGAAAAAGTAATATTGCTGATCTCCTGCAAGACGAGTTCAGAATAAAATTAATATTAACAAGTAACATTCCAAAAGAGGACATTACTGTGATGCAGACAATAACGGCAGAGTAACACGGTGTATAACGACATTTTCACTTCAGCACCCAGGTTAGTATTCAAGTAAATTGCTTACATCCATTAATATATAATAATTAATTACACGAGGATTAATTACAAAGCAATTTTACCAACTTATTCGGTTCATAAAGGACGATTTTGTTCGTGATCGCCGTTACTTCGTTTTTAAATCTAGGGGAAAATCTTTTCGAAAGCTGGAGCTTTGTGAAAATGTTTCTTAGTTTAAAACTACTCCATTTGAAGAATATGTCTTACCGCTTGCAGTAGGTAAGCCCTTTGACATCGTTTACTATCACTACTGTGAAACTAATTAAAGTAGCTCATTCTGTATTAATTTTGATAACTGAATGTCATTGTTTGCTGGTGTATACTACATCCATAATATACCAAAGTATTTAACCAAGTCTTCCCAAAGCCAGGGGCACAAGAATTATTTCAAATATTTTAACTATGGGGCACATTGTCTAAATATGTAAAATATGAATGTAAAAATGGTGAGGTTTTTCCAATAATTGAATAAGTTTGAAGCAATTAAAGTATTTGCGTGATAGCAATTCTGTATCGGTTACATATAATCCAAATACACAAAATATACCCTCAATTTATTTTTAAAGGAGGGTCCATTTCAATGCTTTCTAACAATATTGTAAAAGAAACCAGCAATATGCAAAACATACAATATTAAGAATAACTTAATAAACACAAAATGGGAAATCATGTAAGAGAAGGAAATTAACAGGAATTAAAGAAAAAAATTAAGAATATCCTACTACTGCTTCACATTTTCGTATAACAGCAGGTACGTTTAGAACATCGGAAAGCCTCCTGTGCATGTTCCAAATGGTTTTCATTTCTCATATCTAGCTCTTACTTTCACTGTGTGTTTGCTTGCAACATGTTAAAAGGTATTCAGTTTCTTATTTCTTACTCTTTCAATTTCAATTTCTGAAATCTCTGAAATCCAATATGGGGAAGCTATTATAATGGGTATTAATTACCCTCTAATGGGAAATGGCAAGAAATGTGATTAAGTATACTGCTTTGGTTTAGAAATAGTGTCTTTGAACATGTTTAAGAGTTCCAAGGAAAAGCAGATACTAATACTGAGAAAACCTGTACCTGACTGTGACCGCTCTTCTAGGATTATTTTGTATAACTGAATTTTCATTTCTGAATTTTTAGGAACCAACCAGTGAGCTCATAAATCCAAAATTGAATTGTGTAGCTAAAGAATAAAATACACCAGAACTGTTTTAATCTTTGGGGTAATGCGAATAGCCTGAAAATGTTCTACATTTTGACACTTTCTCAACTCAAAGTAAAACGGGATTTTTTAAAATGTTTCTTGTAATGAATGAAGTTCATCCAACTTCCACTTGAAACATTTAGCCTGCGTCCATTCAGTGGGATTTCATGCTACTATTGTTCCTACAATATCATCATTGAATTAATTTTTATTGTTTGTCTTCAAAAAATTTAAATGGAAAGGCGTATACGGCCATTTTACCTATATATTAGTTTGACGATTTTAATTGCCTTCTATCACGAGGAGATGCAAGTTTGCTTAAATTTTCAAAACAGATTGAATGTCAGTCTCATAATGCGTGAGAACCAAGCTAATGTTTCTTTCATCTGCTGACAAAAGAAACTAAAAGACTTTAAACAATTGTTCTGTTGAATCCCATTGGCTGAGTACTGCAGCTTCATTCAAGACAAATGAATCTCAATATTAAACTATGAATAACTTTTACCAATTCAAATGGGCTAATGATTATAATTTGTTATGCGTAAGCCCATTTTATACAACTAGATTAACGTTCTGAACCACATTTTTGTTTTAGTAGGAGAGTTCAGCATATGATGAGCAAGAGCTTTACAATGCCTGTGAAAAAGAATATAACTCTAATAAAAGCAGACTGAAATGGAAGTTAAGTTGGCTTATACTAAGAGACAAAGACCGTCAACCGTGCAACACAAGGATTGAATTGCAAAGACAGATACTAAGGAATTCACATCACAGGTTGTTAACTTTAATTAGTTTGGTATAGGGCGAGTTTTCTTCGTGGTCGCTCACCTGCACGAGCTGAAAAGTGATAGGGTCATTACACACACACACATTTGGCTGGAGAGGAGAGAACATGCTGCGTAGACTATTAACCTAGCCCTCCTTTCATTACATCAATGAAACAGACTCGCCATGTCTTTGCGCAACGATTTGACGCATGCCACGAATAAAAAATTTAACTGTAAATGGGCAATAAGCATAGTAAACTACAAACAACGATAAAACCAGTTTCGTGTGAATATTCCTTCAACATATTCGGAGGATATTGTATGTGAGCAGATGCGTTCAGTGGAAATGCAGGCATTTTAAAGCGATTCGTTTTAAAGTGGCTTAAAGTATATGGAAGACGGACTTCGGAGAAATAGTTTATGGAGAAAATATTTATGGGATATGTATTCAGGAAAACGTTTGTGAGGTATATCTCACAGTCAAGATATGCAATAGACGCTTCCTGATAGACTGTTCTAAAAGAGAAAACCTTATGGGTTAAGCGTCACGATGGGTTTTCCCTTTTCATTCCTCTAATGGCTATTAGACGACTTCCTTCCGTCTACTAATGACGTTTAAATAACTTATTGGGATGAATTTTTACGATACATTGCACTTTTTACAGATATTTGCTATATTTATAAATATTCCATTCATTTCAGTTGTAGCAGGCAAGAAAAATATTATTTATATCATTTTAATTACTCTCATATAAACGTGATATGTCACGCCACATAATGCGTCTTGACTATTTCTTTCTCGTTGAGAGTGGCTACCCTTAATTTAGAGCATGTAACAGTGTTATCATTCTTTGGTCGGAATGGGTGGCGATATATTCCCGACCTGAATGTTTTATCCATCTCGCTTAATTAACATGCAGGTGTAATAGTTACTATTGCGGTTACCATTTTCGTCTTCTTAGCCACCGCCTTGTGCTTTGAGTTAGGATTAATACGTCGCATAGGGACGATATATCTCCCTGGTTTCCTTAGCTGTTTTTTTTATCTTTCCTTTATTTAGAACCGGTAAAATCTTTCGTTCTCTACTCGTATCAGTGAACTTATATTTTGTTAAATTTGGTTTTGGGACCTTTTTTGTATTAGGGATAAGACCTTGGAAGTTCTATGTTAAACTGCTTTTAACCAAGAATTTATTTTGGCGAAAAAGTAAAGAAGAAATTCCTCTTTCTTATTGTGAGTAAAAACATAAAAAAAAATCTTATGGTGTAGTTTTTCCAATTTGGGTATTATATTTTTATAAATTAAATAAAGAATTCTTCTTTTTTCATTTTCGGTAAAACCATAGAATATTTCTTTGGAATACCTTCTTAGGTTTACAGTCTGTAATAATTATTATTCTGCATCAAGTGTTTAGAGAAAATCTTTTATTCTTACTTGGTTTTTTTTACGGGTATATTTCTTGTGCAATTTAATTTAGTTTCTTTTTTAGTAAATTTATTACTTTATCCTATTATGTTTCTATTTTAAAGTGTCAAACACTATTACTGAAAAATTTTAAATGCTGTGTTTGCATATTGTAATTATTTCACTGCAAGGGTCTTAAGTTTTAATTCATGATTAATTTAGTAGTGAAATGCACTTTCTAAATAGCTGATGTCTCTTTGCATGATTATAACAAATATAAACGCATTTGCGTTAGAAACTTAGGATTTATTCTCCAGTGACATTTGACTCAAACATCTTCCATGACCAAAATTTGTAAATGGTGATAATATGTAGCAATAACCTGGTTCCCATTTTTATTGCAATTCGTATTTGTAAAATAATCTTCTTAGTTCAATTTTTACACTTAACAATACTGAAATGCCGCGCTGTAACTAAGTTATTTGTTTAATTTTGTATTCATATGGAAACCTGATATCTTATTTATGTCCTTGACTTTAATCCCTTAAATAAATAATTAAACTTATAAGAGCTACTCTAGTACTGGTTCGTGACTGAGTCTAACACTATACTTCCTGGTTTGGATGCTTGGATATCGTAGACAAATTCACCGCCCTGGTTCAGGCACTGTATCTCCTTTCAAAGTGTGAAAGAGGGAGGGGTAAATTTTATTTCTTGTAAGGACAAGTTTCCGGGTTAACTTCATTGCAGAATTTGTTCATACTCTCAGGAGGCGCCTACGAGCTCTGGGCTCACTTGTATCATCATTAATTCATTCCGTCGTTTCGAGGGCGTATGACAATCGACATGGGACCTTAAACGCTTACAAAACAGGTTTCTGTCTCCGCAAGGGAAAATAATTTTTATCAAGGGGATTTGACAAATTCCTTACCCGATATTCAGCCAGCGTCAGGAACACAATTAGAGAGCAGTAGCTCAAGTCCAGTAGAAGAGCAAATAACTAGGGGAGTTGATAAGAAATCCAAACACCGCCCCTCTTAGTAATGATAACTGACCTAAGATCCTGGGACCATCATACCTTACAAGAAACTATAGATTTTCCTGCAGGAATTCACTAAGTCATTCATTACCACCATGAATTATAAATGCTTTTAAATATAATATAAATGCGCGAGCAAGCAGTATAGATGAATATTATTGGCAAATTAACATTTTTACCAGAGGTGCTAGTTTTTGCTGTCCAAAATATACATGATTATACCGAGTTTTGTTTTACCCAATAGTGACGTTTATCTTGTACCATTTATTCCAGTATTGAAAATGTAATTCTTTAGGTGGCAACGAGGATCCTCTTTATAAGCGATTACAACACTCATTCAACTTCCTTTTGGCTTCCATTGGATCGCTGCTTTATACATTAAACTAAATCCCCTTGGTTCGGAAACGAAAGTTGGTATGCAATTTGGACTCACCAGGCCATCCGGCCCAGCTTCCAGTGGTGCTGTTCGGTTTGGACAAAAATAGCAATCAGCCTTCCCAACTGTGCAAATAGATATTTCGAATGATATTTTGGTAGTTCACCAACCAGCTGCTGCGTACTTAAATAATCATGAATGTCAGAAATACACTACCAAATTAAGTCGAACGCATCTGAACGACTCTTGAAATCGTAGGTCCATTTGGTGCATTTCTAGTAATTTCGGAAGTACCAAAGATGAACGGGGTTCACAGAGTTCGCACCAGAGCATCCAAACTAGTCAACTTCCTTATGAAAATGAACTAGGTGAATTTGCAGCAGTTTCTACAGTAAGGTTATTTAAGTTATGAGCCGCCTGAGCGCGACTGCTTACTGGGGAAGTGCAGTTGCGGTAACCGGAACAAGGAAAATAGAGTCACGCGTAAGGTCAGAAGTTTTATTTTGGTGTTTGTATTTTCACTGAATGCATAAAATGATACTCTATTAAAACCTTATAATGATAAGCGCTAACTCCTGTTATAACAGATATTAAAATTGATGTCCCTCAGCTGCAATACTTTGCTGTTATCAGCACAGCAAATTCCCGTATTTATCTGGCTTTTTTCTGTAAGAAGTGGTGGTTCGAAACGCGTTTCTTGACCTTGAGAAAATCTGTTTCTCATAACATTTTACAATTTGCCAAACATTTCCTCTGCCTGGGTAACTATGATATTTCTTGCGAACAACCTTACCATATCTCTGCAGGATTCCATTTTCACGTTTGTATTACACATAAAAGTCTGTTCTTCAAAACCATATCTATTTAGTGGCTTAAGTAAGGAAAACAAATAGCAAACACTTTACACACAATGAAAGTACCGAGTAACAAAGGAACGCACAACCATTTGCTGACATAAACCTAGCCCAAACAAACTCAATTTGCTAGGTGCATGTGCATTTGTTAGCCTTGACGATCCTATTTGCCTGATCATAACTCAAATAACCTCCCTGTAGACTAAGTTGTAGCGGAAACCGAAATCGTCAGAATTCACCCTGTTATTCATAAATTGACGACCATCTGCTAGAATCAAGCCTGTGATCTAAAACTTGGTGTAAGCCAGTGATGATAGGTAGAATTCGAATGTGTTTGTTGTAGGAAAAAATTAGATGAAGGGGGCCTTAGTATCTCTATCTTACATGTTTCCTGTTCCTATTTAAAATTAAAAAAAATGCCGACTAAACATAGGACCATTCCTATTTACATATTTTGAGGCGATGTTTCATCGGTAAATTGGTCATGGCTTTGATCCATAATAAGGTGCTAATGCAGAATGTCAGTATCGAATTCTGGCGCGGTTCGCTGCCAGAATTTTTTTTAACAAATACTATGTCTCGGTCCGTTGAGTGAATGCCAGATAGTTTCAGCGCTTTCGGTTTTCGGTTTATCAAATCTTTCTTCTCCTTCCGTATATGGAAGTGCGAGAAACTTAGCTTTAGAGCGCGCCCTAAGTTCTCTAGGACTTACAGAGAGAATGCGCACTATTCAAAGTATTTTTCAGAAGCGTTGTTCTAATAAAGTATTTTTATTTTCTATTACGAAGGTGGAAAAATGTTTTTATCTCAGGTATTTGAAATCTTAAAGATTCATGAAATAGTTTGCTAGTTGTGAATAATGAGCGAGAGAGAAATAAAACATTATTACTAACACTGTAAGAATCTTATAATTTCAATAAATTAATAAGAATTGACATCCATAGCTTTATACTATAGATCCATATTTGAGTATTACGTCCTTTGCATATTCTTTAGGTTTTCAACTGAACATGTTATTTTGTGCTAAGGTTGTTGATATCTGCTGATTATTGGCGCTTATTATAAGAGCCGTTAAGGCTATGATTTGAGTCGGAATTTTAATGATCTAAAAGTACTTTAATATGAAGCAGATCTTCCACCCCCAACCTGCCAGGAAGTACAATTGCATACTGCGTAAATTATAATGAATGTATAAAACTGGATATCTCGCATACTGCTTAAAGTATAACGCATATATATATCATGTATAAAATTTAATGTCTTAGATATGGTGTATAAAGTATATGGAAGATATAACGATTAATGTATTATTTATGCTATGTAGAGAATAATGAACAATTTATGATATATGTGAAGTAATATTATGTGTATGATGAATAAGTATATGTACAAAGGAATGCTCTCTGGTGGCCCTGCCATTAGCCTCAGGTGAAAGACGCTAACGATAACAATAAACAGGTGCACAACTGGCAAAGAAAGTCAGGAACAATATACACCGTTGAAAATTCTTAGTGTTGGTAAAGAGGCAAGTGTTCTCTCGGACCGCGTGAGCGCGTGTTTTAGAATCAGCCTATATGGAACGAAGGCTTTAAAATCTTAAATATTAGTGCCTGGAATTGAGCTAGAACTCACCAATGATCGTCAGAGATTTTGAGAGCTCACAACCCGTGAGTTAACTTTGGTAGCCCCTTATTAGTTGAAGAAGCCACGCTATCGTGATTCGAATACAATGTACAAAAAGAAACATCCTCCGCATAGGCATTCAGTTTAACACTCAGATTTACTCAGTTTAGTCGACGCAGTTTTTCAAGATTCAGTTAAGGCACTGAGTTCAGATTCATATTTCGTCTTTGTCCTGTGCTAGTCTTCGGACGACGAGTCAGATTTAAGCTTCAAATTTCTTGGGCGTTGCAGTTGTACGACGTTCAGAATACGTTTCCTATTCTCAACATTCTTTCTGATTCAGTTTCTTCTAGTCTACGAACATTCAGATTCTTACTTCCATTCAATTCTTCGGCAGCAATCACATACTTGAGCACTAAGCAAGCTTCTTCGGCTATAACAGGGCATAAGGAAGCAAGTTAGTAGTTCTTGTTGAAATTAATTCAGCAACGATCAAATGCAGCAGTGTGTGAAATTCGCATAGTTTCCCTTCCTTCCCTTTCTCCCGCGTCTAAGCGTGCTCAAAACACCTAAATGGAACCTCTGAGATGCTCGTGGTCGCGAGGGGGCGCCCACGAGTGATTATATATCAAGCATCAACTACGGCGAAGTGATCGCGGCAAGCAATTCCTAATTTATATTCAATAAACATTTAACGTTTGCCGCTCCCACGAACTTTTAACTAGAACCTTCATACTGTTTGGCGCCCTGCTTGGGGTCATAGCAGAACCACCTCAAATATTACTTAAAAAGCTAACTTTATCGCCTTAAAATTAACTAATAATGACCTAAAATACTTAAAACTACCTAAATTTTCATATTTGTACACAACCATTTCTCACTCATTACAGCATTGCAGTAAGGTATGAGAATCTTTCGTAGATTCTCAGTTAGGAAAGATGACAACTATCAGATAGAAGATTCGTGAAAATTGTGTATATTTGAACTCATATTAGTGTATTGCCCGAAATATTTCCCTAGCATTTTTCTTTGTGCCCGTTTTTCAAGACCGCGCTTGTTTTTCTTTGTTACATACTGGTCAATTATGGATTTCCTTTCTACTGAGTTTTATAGTAGAGAACAGTAGCCACGGTTGTAAACATAGTATCGTCTTACTTCAAACCAAAGTTTTTAGTTTCGCGGAATGAATGAACAGTGTTTAACGCCCGTTTTTACTACAGAGGCATCACAGGTGATGGACTCTGATGATACATGAGATAAAATGATATATTGGGAAAGGATTTATTTTTAAGGAAGGAACTGTTCCAGGCCTAAGTTTAGGGTACCTCCCCGGCATTTGCCATTTATTAGGGCTGAAGAAAACCTGAAAAAAAACCTCAGTCAGGTTGTATGGTCCTGGCGGTATTCCAATCCCAGACCTTCCGCTGACGAATCATCGCCTTAACGACCTCGGCCACCCATGGCGGTAATTTCGCGGAAATTGTTATTTTTACTTTCCATATGTTTAATTCTTGCTGACACATGACCTGTGTAAAACTGAGTTGCAGGTGCAGAATGGAATGCGAAGGAATTGTAAGACTCTCAAACAATAAGTAGCAGGTGCATATAGGGCTCGAAAAAATGTTTGATCCTGGTAAAATGTGTAAGTATCGCTTCCACTTGACAGAAACGCATAAAGTTCACAGAGCTCGGTTCACGTGTGAACAAACATTCCATTGTAAACTAAACACACACACACACACACATATATATATCCAAGTAGAAACAAAAGAAACAATATATTTATGATATAAAAGCATCATTGGGTAGAAGGTCAAAGAATGATTCTTGGCAAAAATAAATAAATACTTTATAAATAACCCAAACATTATGACCCGAACGGATCAACGTACATAAACAGACAGGAAATGGCTCGGTGCTAGCGCAATGAGTCAGAAATTCATAATGATATTCGAAGATGTCTGGAATTTGGCAATTCTCATAATGTTATTAATGATATTGCTCATATAATCACTTTATTTATGTAGATTATGTTTTATGGTGTTATGTTCACTGTTTGATGTATGTGAGTTAAATATTTGTTGTTCTCTTTAAAAAATGAAACGCTTAAGTAAGTTTTTACATTGAGACAGGAATCTTGTCCCTCTTAAACAATAAAGTAAGAGTTTAAGGGCAAAGTCTCCTCTTGATTTTCGCCCAAAGGTATTCTATTGGGTTAAAATTTGGTGCTTTCGGAGAGCAAGGTATATCTTGTGTTCTCTGAAATCAAATTTCTGAACTTTGGCCGATGCATACATAGATTGAAAGTTTGTTCTGCTGGAATATAATTATGCCTTCGGAATGACGGTCTCGGGTAGGTGGGAGGAGAGCGTGTTCTAGGATTTCAGTATAGGCTATACCGTTCAGCCTTCCATGAATGGATTCCAGCATGCTGCTCTATGTCGAATAAGTAACGCTCATTTGACCACTCCTAGCACGATCGGCCAGATAGCATCTTTTGTGTCGAGTTTCACTAGGCCTGGAAACAAACTCAGTAGAAGAGACACTTGTAGTACTGAATATAACTTCCTCAGTGAAAATAAGGTCTCCCCAATCGAAGATCTCATAAAGGTCTGCAATGTCTACCTGTCTATTATGTGGGCGTCGGTAAAGCTTCATTAATGAATGCCAATCTAAACCGAAGTCCGATATTCTTGCAACTTTTGTTAACAGGATATACACTGCCAGGATACAAAGACAAATTCCTGAACTCAACCTCCGCCAAGATAGTTCTATCTGCATCCCTGTAGAGACACCAGAAGAAATTACTCTTCCTCGAAGCAGCTTGCTACCTTTCGGGATAAAATTTCGGCTACCCTCGGCAGCGAACGATGGAACACCACAAATGCTACCTGTTGTGTTGGCGGTATAGCCCTGTAAAATAATAATGAGAACCACAGCACGTTTATCAACGGCCTCTGGCATTGCTGGAAATGGAATAAATATGGCTTTATAAGGTAAGAAGAGCAATAGTCGACCTCGTTCAGTAATAAAATAGAACTGTTCATACATCTAAGATCTGACAAAAGGACAGACAAAATTGAGATATAAATGAGATCTAATTGAAAATATTTGGAGGCGTTAAATATATACATATATGTGCATATAATACGCAATCTATAACCGATTTTTTTTAAAAATCTGTGTTAGGTCATAAGGATATGAAATAGGAATGAGTTTTACCCAATATTCTATAGATGACATAGTCCAGATCAGGAAAAGTTTTTTGTCAATAGGGTTTTTACCTCCAAATCCAACGCTGAAAGTGCTTGCTCTACCTCTGAGCCAGGTTTTGACATGTGTAAATGCATTTGGTTACACATCAGATATATAGCAGCAAGGCAAGCTGCATTTTGGGGAATATCAACTCATGTGAACGCGCTCGAAACGAAATGGTGCTACTTATAGAATATTTCCTGCTCCCACAGTGCGCTTAATCATTTCTTCGTACAGCCTCACGCTCCATGAAGAGAAAGGCCTGTCTTTCATTCATTAACACTGGAAATCAGCACTTGTCCTTGTATCAGTCAATGTTCGAGAAAAAAATATATATTGAAGCAACGTATTCACATATTTTCAGGAATTGTAAAAAAGATATGAAGATTCTGGAAATTCCTTTTACTAATATTTTAGAGATAATGCAATTAAATAGCTAAAAATTACAACTATATTTTATGTCTCCATTAGAAAAGACCATAAAGCTGCATTAAATCTTAAAAAAAAAATGCCCTATTCCAGTAAAAAGGCAATAAAATTTGAAAAATGACCCACGTAAAGGATTTAATTTCTTTCAAGATACTATGAGATACGTTTATTTTGGACACAACATCGGCCTTGTGTCATAAAATGTAAGGTAATCACAATCAGGGTCTACCATAAAAGCTCACGCCTTGAAATAGTTGAAAGAAAAGTATCAGGTATGCGATGATTTGTTAAAAGAACCATTGTACATTGAACCACAGATACAGCTAATTAAAGAACATCAAGCCACTGAAATGAACTTAAATGGTAAATAACAAAATACTTAGGAAATACTAAAATGACCATATTAAAGAATGCCTGGAAATTTTGTGAGAATGTACGAAATCTCAGGTCTCTGAAACTTCATTTCTTACATCCACACTAAAACTGTGTTTTCTGTACACATAGAACAATGACAAGAACGAGCGGTTTCATCCGAGTAATTAAACAAGTAACAAAAAATAAAATTGCATCAAAACATACTAGCTGATTATGGCTGGAATATAACGACAGATATTTTAACGCAACTGTAAAAACAAACGGCAAATATTTAAATGGCATTTCCTAAGTACTTTGCTTTTAGAACTAGACCAGTTAATTACTATGTATTTTGGTTCATTTTACGTGAATTTAAACAACTGCTATTGTTTATCCCCTAATTCAGTTTAGATATATTATACACCTTTCAACGCACCTATTCTGTTAAAAATTAATTGCAAATGATCACATTAATGTCTAGTTTCATTTAGATCAGCTGAGATAACCAGATTGTACTTGAAACCGCCGTAACATTTCTTTATATTATTTTCAACATTTTGGACTAATGAATCTCCAAAATTAATTTTAAGTAATTATTACTATCAATTTAATTACGATCTCAAAAGATGGATTACGTCCTGTTTTCCAGGATTAGCAGTCACCTTGGACCAAGTACATATAACTCGATGAGAATTCTTTCGATTGATTGATTTGTTTATTTATTTCCCATTCTATTCAGGGCGTGAAACGGCCGACAAATTTTGCTCAGAGGCCTCTTCTTTCAGCTTGAGGTTCTTTTCCGTGCCGTAAATGTGCGACACGGGACTCACGACTTTACATCCCTTCCGAAGGAAGCCATACTTAGGATTTTTCCGCCCCGAAAAAATCCATCGACCCTAGCGGGGTTTGAACTCGCGATATTGGGTTTAAAAGGCAAGTATGGAGAATTCTTTCGAAAAAGACCCATTCAACCTGAGTATTTCGAAAGTAAAAAAGACAGTTTTACTCTTTCTGGTTTGCCCTTTTAGTGTATGAAGTCACCAAACGCAGCTAGAAGTCTTATGCGTATAACAGAACAGATCAAAAAATGTATTGAGTGTGCGTTAATGCAATAGAATAAATCTTGATTCCGCTCCCTGTTCCGTCTAGCTAACCGACAGAACGCCAACTAACAGCAAACATGGAACAAAGAAATATCTGTAATTACATAGTCAAAGAATGAACTCTGGAATTACATATTGTATTATTCGATGTGCCAAATTACAAATATAGTTATAAAGTATATATCTAAACCAGGAATAAGGGGCAATTGGGACTGAATATACAATCTATCTCTCTCACTCTATCCCTTTCTATCTTCACTAAAGGTGAACACCAGTTAATTTTAGGTTTCAATAAACAATAGCTTCATTGCCCTATAATTCACAATTAATTTCATCTACTGTTTGTCGACTCGAGGCTCTAAAACCGCAAAAGGAATGTGGAACACTAAAACAATATCTTAATCACGTACTAGGTACACTCTATAACAAGACTAGCACCAAGAAACAAAGAAAGCGAGAATATAAAATGTTACGACTTTCTAGCGTTTTAAACGATTTAGAAGATCCTCGCAGAGGTGCTAAGAAAAACCCTGAAAATAAAAAGCGTAAGGGTAAATAGGAAATATATTAAAAAAGAAAATCTGATCTTAAAGTCTCGGCTTCTTCCCTTTTTCTTAGAAGATTGAAAATGTTTTCTTACCTATACTCACCGGAAGTAGAAACTTTCTCTTTTTTACCTATTGATTTTAAACACCTATCTGAAGGTTTTGAAGACTTTTGCTCTCGTTCTCCGAACCGGCAAACATTTTATATGCAGGTATCATATTTAACATAACACAAACAGAATTTTGTCTTTCTAAATAAATAATGAGTTAGATTTGAAAGTAAAATATTTGGAAGGGAAACTTATTTGGCTCTGGTTTACAACATATAATTATTTATATAATACTTGCGATCTTAATACGTTTTCAAGTATTTATTTACATACTAATTAGTATAAATAATTATATTCCCTCAATTCTTCTGTATTTATCTTTCTTTCTAATATTATTATACCTATTTTAAGGAACCAATTGATAATTTTACGTTTTGATTACTCTACATTGAGTTTTATTATTTGTTCATTGACAAAATTGACTGAAGTAACAAAATAAGTTTCAACACACCACTATTACGGAGATTCCTAGTATACATTTCATAATTAGATTTGTCATTTTTGGCATCCGTTTTTGCGTTGAGCTTATGTCGGAAAATTGTTCTTTTGCTAATAATAACTTGTTGATAAAGAAATATACGCGCTACTCGATAAGGATTTATAAATATCCAATTTTCAAAGGAAATCCTTGCATAAACATTACATTATTAACTAACGCTTGCGTATGATGCTTGAGAATAGTTAAACTTGAAAATTGTTCTTTTATAATCTTTAAAAATAGCTGCTATCTATTGAATAATCCTGTAGACTTTTTGATTAACTACCAATATCTATTGTAACAGACCAACTAGAAACAAAATTTCAGAACATCTCATAGCCTTTTCAATAGTTGAATGCGTATGGCACACTTCCTATTTGCAAGAGTACCCAGGAGTGAAATATTTCATTATTATCGATTTTATTTTGTAATGTCTTCGTAAAACGTTTGATATTGCTAATGAAATCACATCTGGGTAATCGTTAACAATATTTTATAACAAGTATGATAGCACGTGCAATAGCCCAGTTGGTTTTTATTTGCAATGTACATACCACGACTACACCTATAACCTATGCAACCAGTTTCTTCTTAAAGCACGATGATTGTTGAAGATGTGTAACTTTCTGTAAATCAAAATAAACAATGATATATTTAGAATCCTTTATCCTTGTATCTTTCACCTTTAGATGAGCATTAAATTTTTTGCAATTAGGTATATGATTTTCATATTTGTATTCAACTTAAACTTAAAAGTATTTCCATAGAAATTCTTAACAAACATCATGTCTATCTCAGTTACGCTGTAAGAATGGCAAAGAGAATTATTTAGAAATATGCATTTTTACATATAAAGTATAACAGATTCTGTTTACATGTTTCACATATAATTCGTAAATTTGCACAGTGCCTATGAAAGAAATATTGAAATGGAACCTTGTCTTTCTCAGTTCTCTAGTCAAAGTGTTACTAGGACAAAAACTAACGAAGTTATTACTATAATGTTCTGTTTGATAATTATATGTATATATAATATATCAATTTCAATTAAAAATCTGTTTTTTATAAAAATGTCAAATAGAACCTTGTCTCTCTCAGAACACATTGTGAAATCGTAAAAAGTCAACTTTCAGAAAAACTTAAAAACTGCAAATTATTCATTTTAGCCTTTTATGGGTTTATATATAAAGATAACACATTTGTTCTGTTTATAAAAGTTGTAGAGTCAGTTGTTAATATCACAGATTAATTGCTGGATTTAATGACAATGCAAAATACCACCTGTGCTAAATATATTTTTGAAGCAATGGTAAATGTGTAAGAACAAATTAGCATGGGAAAGACTTGTATCTGTGGTAAACGATGGAGTACGTGCAATGAATGCAGTGCATAATTGATTTGTCTGAAAAATGAATAAATATTCCTTTTGACAATGTAAAGGTAATCAAGTGTGTCAATTCCAAAAAGGCACTTTGTTGCTAATCATGGTAATGTTGTTTGGGTGGTAGTGAAGATTGTAAATCTCATAAGATCATATTCACTTCCACACTGGCAGTTTCAAGGTTTTCAGAGAACACGGACTCAAAGAATTTGGAAGATTGTGAAATCAGATAGCTAGGTAGAAGAATTATTCACTTGATTGTAACTTCGCGAGAAATGTTTAACTTATTGGAAACAGAAGTTTGTAATTTTTTCATATGTATTTTTGTTCTGATCTTAATCACTATTATTCAGAATACTTTGAAACAAACATATAAAGTGTACATATAGCTACAATTAAATATCCATATTGCCTCTATCTTATCCATTTATGTGAACAGTTATTTTCCAAAATGAACAAGATCAGAATGTAATTGTGTGGTATCATAACAGCTTTTCATTTTATTAGTGCTTTCAGACTAAGTTCAAGTATTATAAAACCCAACATCAATAACCTAACGAAGAGAAAAAGATGTCAGAAATCTTCGCCACGCTAATGGTATTGCACGTTAATTGTTTATTTTTGTTTGTAGGAGAATAATACAATTGTTCAGTAATAGATTTTCTTTGTCTTTTCGATTTAACCATGAAGAGAAATTCTGAATATATTCACAAATAGGTTAATGATTAGTATAAGTAGAATAATTGTAGTGAGCTAATTTGAGTTACGGGCCGCTATGGTGCTGCTGCGTACTGGTAAAGTGTAGGAGCCACCGCAACCGGAAAAGGGGAGATCGAGCGGCCGCGCGTAAAGTTGTTATTTTTATCTTAGGATTTTTTTTTTGTTACTCGAAGCATAAAATTATGCCGTATTTAAATCTGATAATAATAAGTACTAACTGTTGTTGTGAGGGATGTTTAGAAATGATGCCCCTCATCAACAAAGCTGGTATCTGCGTAGGAATTCCCGGTGTTATCCAACTTTTCTTCCTTAAGAACATGGTGGTATGGAACACGTTTCTTGTCATTGAGGCTTACTGTCAGTTGGCGAACAGTTTCTCTACATGCAAAACAATTGCCAGGATATTTTCTTGAGAACCGTCTTACCACTGTTTTATGTATACATAAAAACACGTTTTTCATAATTACATTTATGGAGAACAATTAGCACCTAATTTATGCAAAATGAAAGCACTGCCGCAAAACCACTCGCTGAAGAAGCATCTCTGAAACTAACTATAACCTGCTATGTGCACATGCACTATACGTCCTATTGGCTTCCCCAAGTACGCAATCACTCTCTGTCAGCACAAAATTCATATGCTCTCAATGCTATACTTAGTATTTTTTTACATTTTCCGTATGTATTTGTATATATGTTGTAATTAGCGAAGACAAACTATGACGCCATTGCAAATTAATCAAAGAGAAGAATACCAATGTTCTTGCTAAGGTAAAGGGGGAAAGTAAAATAAACAAACTCCTTTTATCTGAAATATCCAACCCTAATCACGATTGTATACATCCTACACAATATTGCAAACGAATTTTGCGTTCATATTCTACGCATTGTATTCCCTCATTCTGTCAACCTTGTGCACAATCCCTTCCTCAATGGAAAAAGTTAACTAAACTAGGTGCACTGACGGAAATGTTACGCTTCAGAGCACATTTAATTAATTCGGAAATGAAAAATATTTATTTTTTCTGTTAATTACTTATATCCCTTGAAGTAATTGAACATTTTTCCGTTCCTTCTTTTCATTAGCTAAGTAACGAGCTGGCGTTTGTTGGAAGTAAAGTGGTATAATGGACCTTTCACCTATGACATTAGGATTTTCTAGGAATCTAAGGCGCAAATGAAATAAGGCTGGTTAATTCAATTTACGGCGCATCTTTTACACACTTGAGTTACGTTTACCCGCGCACAAACTCTTCAACAAATTTTTACAACACTCTAGATCAGTGATTCTCAAACTGTCGCCCACCGGGCCCTCTTTAGGAGTCCACGAAGCATTGAAGTTCAACTAACAGTATGAATTACGAGAAAGCGAACGATGATACAAATTTAGGATGCGTATTTATTGAGGTAAAGTATTAGAAGGGAAATGTTTATTTCGGAGGGCGCTTTAAAATAGGTAAGCCAAAAAACGCGAACCATCATAATTTGCTTGGCAACAGCATTCATTTTTCGTTAGCGAACTGCACAGGCTGGGGCTTGCCTGCCTCCCTGAGTCAGAGATTTTCCCAAACTATCAAAGAAGGCATTGAAATTATTGTTACCTTTCGTAACAATTTACTTGTATAAAATATCATTCTTTGCACTATCGGATCTCCTATTAAGTTACTATATGACGGTTTTAAAAATGAAATGCAGCATCATCTCTGTCATTCAAAAATTAAAATTAACTAATAATAAGCCATAATATATTATTTCTTATTTTAATATTATTTTATGCATTTATCCACTTTTCTGAATGTATTATTATTATTATTATTATTATTATTATTATTATTATTATTATTATTATTATTATTATTACTATTGTGTAAAGTTACACTACAGTGAAAGGTGAAATAAAGAATGTGTATTTATTTATTTGTTTATGCCTTTACGTTTTGTAAATCACTAATGAACAACTTTAAAAAAAACTTTGAGTTAAATCTTAAGTGTCGGCGACAGCTACATATCTATAAAGAGGGTTCGCTGTCAAGGAAAGATTTAAGAACCGTTGCTCTAGATAGAGCAATGAACAAATATAAATCATAAAGTCATTATCACCGTTTAATTATCTCTTGCGCTTATGAAAAATGCAACTAAAGAATAGGAAGGTTATAATTCTTCGAATACTTTTCCGGACATAACGAGTTTGCTTGCACAAAAATGACAGAATTTCACTGATATATTACAGAGTGAGGCGGACTCAAGAAGCAAAAACCCATTCCTTACATGCTTTAGTAAATTTACTCATACAATCACTGTTTTACAGTGTTCATGACATATTGTGATACAAAGTGAAAGAAAACGTCCGCTGACCAACATAAATTAAAATGGTATTTTTGTAAGAATAGTAACAGTATTCTCCGTTGCATTAGCTTATCAATCATAATATTTACGCAAACATACTTTTGTTCAGGTCAGAAAAATAAAAGTCACAACTTCCATAAAAGCACAAATGCACTTTTTAGCAATATATGAGGTATATGTAAATGTATAACGTTATCTTCTAAGCTCTATTATTAGATATTGAAAATAACACAAGTTTCGGCATTTTCGACATGTTACTGACATACTGATTTCCATAAGCATAAACCCATGGTCTTATGTTGTTCTGGAAAGCAGTTGAACTGAAATGAAATATTATTGCCTATTTCATTTATTTAGCTGATCACGGTGGGTTTGATTATTTTCCCAACGAAAGGCATTTGTAAATCACATGTGATAAAAATATTACTCAAAAGTAAAGTAAACAAGATGTATATACAGTTATGATTGGATAGATATAATGCAAAATTCATCCAACAATAAAGTCAATGTAGTTAAGGTAGTATGAGTGTGAAGTTTTACCTAAAGTTATGATACCGTTTCCTGATGCAAAAATTAGAAAGTGACATGTAACAAAATAATAGTACAACCTCAGGTCAATTAGTTATAGAAAAAGTCATAATCAAAGGGAGAGACAAGTTTGATGAAACTGACCTATAGTGAGCTAACACAAATGAAATTCTCCTGAAAGCCGCGAAATCCAGAGAATTTACAAAACATCTTTGCTCAATTAAGCCTAAGAAGCAACTTCTATGCAAAGCCTTCTAGACCGGTGTGATCAGAGTCACGTTCCTAATGCTGAGGATTCAGAAAGTGAAGTGTGGGACTCTGGGGAATTAAAAACAAGATATGTGCAAGCTAAAATTCTTTCCATGGGTTTATTACAGGCCACATACTTGTGATCATTGTTATTTTATTACTTGGGTACATTTGTAATTAAGAAAACTTGTATTGTTATGAAAATCTAAATTTCCAAGCTGTCATTTTCAAGAGATATGCACTTTTTATTGATTTTCTCAAATCTACCCAACTGGATATGTGTGGTTATGGCTTCCGCAATCAACATCAGATGAGATTTCATGACCAGTTTGTCGCCAAGCTTCAACATGCACTGCAAGGTTTCTCTGTTCCAAAACTATTAGCTGTTCAGTTTCAGTGCTTTAAAGAGCAGATAATGTAAGAGAAAATCACTACGTGCTTGCCCGAAATCAGCTCCCTGTGTCCTGCTAGTTGGCGTGAGTAAGTACTTCTCCCTCTTCTTTATTGTCTGAATGAGTTAAATAAGTGAATTAATTAACTTGGATTGGCCAAGGACTGTGCGCAGCACTTTTCTACCCATGCTATGTGAAAGAGACCTAAGTTAGCATGACAAACGAGTAACAGCTTTTCGTGCATCTGTTGTTAAACCATGAAAAATTTATTCAACAATGCAACAGAAAAAACGCTGTAAAACGCAGAGTTTGTTGTACTATGTGTTGTGATAAATTAATTTTGGACGATAACGTAGTTATCTACATTTAGAATTATAATACGAAATGCGCTATTGGGATTGGTCAATAAACTAATTAAAAAAGGGAAAGGAAATTATGTAGATTAAATGTAATGAAAGAACATTCCAGCCGGCTTGCAAAAGTATTATATCTATCTGTTGGGTAATGATAATTGATTTCTCCAGAATTAAATTACTAATGGCTCACTATCCGCAGTTGACATCTATTATATATGCTCAGAGACAATATGTTATGCAGCGGAGAGTACTATTATTTCAGAATAAATACAACCGAAATCCTTTTGGATAAGCGAATAAAAATATATTATATTTGCATATATCCAAACCGAATCACGTTGTTTTGGGTCAAAGGACACGCAAAAATTATCGTAAATGACGAGTGGTTTTTTTTTTTTTTTTTTTTTTTTTTTTTTTTTTACTAAATATAATATGGACTAACACAACTTTCTCGATTACATGCACAAAATGCATCCTTAAAAATTACATTATAAATGATTTCATTATAATATGGAAAAACAGTGTAATGATACCTATCACTAACAATTTCTTCTTCCGCAACTTTTTTGCTCCACCGAAAGCAAAATTCTGTAAATCCACCTATGTTGGTGGACATGAACAAATTCAAAAGCTATTTTCAAAGAGTGTACAATAGATGTGAAAAACTAGAAGATACAGCTTATAATGTATAATTGTAATCTTCACCACGTAGTTGGTTTTTTTTTTTTTTGTTTATTTATTTATGGACGCTCTCTAACATCTCAAGTCATCAGAATCCCATTCAAATCAGGGCGTACAACGGCCGACAGATTTTGCTCAGAGGTCTCTTCTTTCAGTTTTGAGGTTCCTTATCGTAACGTAAATCTACGACACAGGGCCAACCACTTTACTTCCCTTCCGAAAAAAGCCATATTTAGACCTTTTACACCCGAAAAAATCCATCGATCCTGTCCGGGATTGAACCTACAATCTTGGATTTAGAGGCAAATATTGTTACCCCTACACGACCAGGATTGACATCTTCATCACGTAAAAAGATATCATTTTATGGCACAAGTTGAACATTGTAGGGAAATCACACACAATCAAAACTTTCGTACTTCACAAACATTGCTGTACTCCAGCATTAGAGAAATTTATAATTCATAATCATAAAAAATTGCAAAATACAATATATGTGAATATTTTGGACAGTTCACACTAAAATTAATTATTTCAATTCCAGGCACTCAAATTATAAATTGCATTTTCTAACATCCGTGCCACAAACCTCCATTTTTACCTAGTTTGCTTTAATTCGAAATGCAATAGTTATTAAACAATTTGAGCGGATACAAAATACACATTTTATGATGTTTACATTTCTCCCGGCGGTTTCAAAATCACACCAAGTTCAATTAGTGCTATTACATAAATTTGTTTCTAAAATGTATGTGGATATGTAATCATGATGACATCTCTAGAATCATTTCAGAGTAAAAGAAATTAATAACAACTGGTCCCAACTTTCCTCATATCCATGGCATACTGCAACCACTTTCAGAGCAAGAAAATCAGTTTTAAACAGCATAATATATAAAAATGTAGTAATTATGTTTAATTAATAACTTTACCCCACCAAAACGGCATATTACCACCGCTGTAATATTGGTAAAGATCTGGATAACGCTTCTTCATGCTGTTCCTAGTGAAAATATGTGAACTATTTTTTTTTTTTGAAACCAAGAATGTTTCGGAACATTTGTCATAAGTTTTATGTATAATTAATTATTTATTTATAATTATTTATAACTGCCTAAATAATATTGCACGATAAAGCTGTTAAACGTAGTTGTATTTTGTTAGTACAATTTTAACCCCATTTAACGTCTATATTTAATAACTATTATACTATTCTGTAACACAGTGTAAAACTGTAGCTCTAAGGAGCGAGTGTTGTTTGGGAATTGAATAAATAAAAATACTCGTATAAAACAGTACAATTCTACCATTTTTAGGCTAACAATGCAAACACTGACAAGCAAACGACGTGCAAAAAATAAATATTATCATGGTATGAATACCTAATAGCATATTTCGTTTCATTCACTGTGTATTGCTAGATAGACATGCTTCGTGATCAAACGCGAAGACTCGCATGTAAATTTAAAAATAATTCTGATGAAAGCAAAGGAATGATATTAATATAATGAATTTATTGTTATCTTTCATTAAAGTTACTTTAAACAAAATTATCAGAGCCGTCTTGAGTGGCCGAGGTCATTAAAGCACGCACTCGTGAACAAGAGCTCTGGGATTCCAATGCCGCTAGGATCGTCCTTCTTGACTGAGGTTTTTTCTGGATTTTCCTCAGCCCTTATCAGTGCAAATGCCAAATTTAAGCTTTGAACGCTTCCTTTCCCAACTTATATCTTAATCTCATGTACCATCAGTGTCCACTTTCTAATATCTCAGTAACGACCTTAAACACTTAAAAAAAAATATATATATATATATATATAAATTAACACTAATAATAAAAGTAGATAAAGATAAAACACAGAGAAAGAGTCACACTTGAAACTGCTATATTTCGAACTACTGCGAGTTCTTCAATGGCAAGAAGCTATATATATGTAATACAATTGTTATAAAAGCCAAGGATGACGAACCACAACAAGATAAAAGTAGAAATTTAATTGCGGCAAGACCAAATATAATAAAGTAGTGATTTATGAATCCGAAGAAAGTGAGTCTAGTATTTTAATTTTCCTGAATAACGAGACAAAATACATTACATAAACTCCAAAATTTCTTCAAAGAGGAAATAGCTATTAACACCTGAAGGAAACAATTGTTGAAACCTGCAATATAATTACATAAACTAATTGGCATGGCCATGTGAAAATGTTCAATTTCTACAAAGAGGAAGCAACTTTTAAGAGATGTAAGAAATATTTTAAAAATGAGGAATCTGTTTTACGAGAAGCATAGGTACATGTCATTGTGACTAAAATGAGAAGATTTCCTCAAACACTTAAAAATGTGTAATTATGGACCCATGATTTAGGGTAACACTTATTTATGTAAACACTGTGTGTTTAAAATTAAGCATAATAATAATGTTACTTATATACAAATTATTAGAAATTAGGGCATAATTATATTAGTTTTAGTATAAATGGGATATAAACGTTATTAGTGTGTAATTCAAATATGAAAATATCTTATTATTTTAATGAATTTAACAGTGACGACTTCAGTACTTGGGATTAACATTTGCCGAAACCACAATGCACATTTTCATAGTAAGCAGATTGATAAATCGTGCAAAATTAAAACATTATATGGTTACTTGGCTCAGTGCAAACAAACCAGACTTGGCACACTAAGGCGCGCGCGCGCACACACACACACACACACACACACATAGTATAATGCCACACAGTTTTCAGTGGGCATGACTAACAAGTAATTGAGAATAATTTATTTCTTACCTTTCCAAAAATGATACGCAGATTTTAAACCAATCCAACTAGTATAGAAATTGGCAAAACTAAAGTCCCTAAGATAAATTTGCAAAACAAATTTGTATCTACTTTGTAATATATCATTATGTTACACAGACTGATTGGAATGTTCACAGTAGCCGAGATCGTAAAGGTAACGACGTAACAGAGAAGTTTGTGGTGCGATTTCCTCTACGATTGGTTTCCCTGCCTGAGTTTTTTTTTTTCCATCACTGTTTTCCTCAGTCTTCATCATTGGTTAATTCCGGGAAAATATCCTAAACTTAGTTCAGGAACGCTTCCACCTCCAATAAAATGCTTTTTCAAATTTATCATATCATCTCATTGTCACCAGTGTCCACTGGCTGTTATGCTTCAGACAGAAAACGGACTAAAAATACTGATTGACAGGAGAAGTTGGCAATGTAAAGATAATAGTTAGCGATTTCTGGAAATGACAGTGGATAATGGAAAATGAGAAGAAAAAATATTTACTAAAATCTACACAAAGTTGACAATAGGTCAAGCGTTCCAGAAATTACTTTTTTAAATCTTAAAAACAAAAATTTCAAAATTTTATTATTATATATATATATATATATATATATATATATATATATATAAAAGTGTACATATGAGAGGATCTTAAACGCTCGTTGAAAAATATGAATGTTGTAAAAATATTCTAGTTGCATTTGAAAATGCCTGCTTTTCGATTTTCATTTTTTTTTTTTTTTGCATATTTCGCATTCAAAATGCAGTTTTATCCATTTTTCCCAATATTTTTAATATGCAATAAAAATGATGAACACAAAGGTAATATTATTACGCAAGATATATGATAATTAATTTGAACAATTATTTAAAATATTAAAAATGTAGCATTAGTTTTTTTAAAAAATTTGTTAACCAGTACAACAAATATAAATGACAATTAGTATTCCCAGTATCAAATTAACGTTAATTTTTGTATTTGTCCAAAATTTGAAACTCTGTTCTTGTGGGGTACTTAACAAACTAGCATATAAAATGAAATAAAATATAATTTTGTTTAACTATTAAGGATACCAACGTTGGAATTCATAATATGTGCACTTTACTGGTATGCAGTCTGTAACAAAGCTTAGAAATATCACCTATGGGTAAATTGAAAGCAAGAGAGAGGTCCGAGGCTGGCATTTGGGAAGGCTCTAATACAGAAGTACTGCAAATTAAGAGCAGATATAAGAGGATTTAATATCAATGTATTCATATACATTCAGGATTATGAACCAGCTGAAACATACGCACAAACAAATTAATAATTGGTGTGAAAATACATTACAAAGTAAGATTAATAATATCCATAGTACATAGTCCATGTTTTGTTTTGATAAAATATAACTATTCAAGATACTATTTCTAAGAAGTAAACTGAATTAAATGTTTTTTATGATTTAATTTTTAAGTCTTACTGAATAGCTCCGAAATTCTTATACCAATTTTTATACATTAAACAAAAAACACAAATATTTCAACAATGAAACGCAAATAACAAAGAAATAACTTAACAATCCAGCTTTCAGCAACAAAAAATATATTAAAATATAGAATTTTAACATCCTAAGCGAGATTATAAATATTCTTAAATAATGGCAAACCTGATTCCAAAACACTCATTCCAATATCTTAAAGTTTTCAAAATAGCTATTATATGAAATACAACAACTGAATGCTACATCTGTCTCACACCCACCCCTCTAACGTTTTCTATATTGTGTACATACAAAGTTAGATGCACGGAGAGCACTTGCATTTGCAGCCTAATACATATGTAAAAATATCAGACCTGTTTCATTTTTTTTTTTTTAAATTTTAGACTTATCTGCAACTTACTGACCTTCGTTCCCCTAAAAGTAATATACCTGTCTTTAATAAATCTCTCCCAAAACGTTTCAGCTTATAAAAGCAATTCTGATATACATTTTTCGGGGCTGTTTGCAACATTTGTTTGTCTCTTCAATTGAGTCGATTATTTGTCCTTTTATCGTGGATTTTAACTTTGGAAATAAAACTTACCAGTTCTAAACTGGAAGAGTATGAGGAACATTTTTATATCAATTTTGCCAACAAGCAATGATTCTCATATTGGCTCATTGTTCTTAATGCAGGCCTCCTCTTTCTTCTCACGTTTCCTGGGAGATGTTTGGGGAATTTTTGATCATACAAACTATTCATGGATTCGCCCCTTGACAGAATTTGGCCTTGGAATTCAAAGAAGTCTATCAATAGCTCGGTAACGTTTGCTCTGACCTGATGAACTTTTCTGATGGTGAGCATTTCCCAATCAGTATGACGACGGGACTTTCATCTCAATACCTTGACCCCTGTATCATCGCAAGTAACCATTCTACTTATAATATTTTGCTCCCCATTTGCGCATTCCAAGCATTAACTGTTTAAATATTTACTATGTATTCCACAAAAATTAAATGGTAACTCGTAAGAGTTGTGCGAGGGAATGTGAAAGAAGAATCAATGCGAAGTGAGAATATTAATTTCAACAGCAATCATGACCGTGAGACCCTTTTTTTCGCAGGTATGACATCCACGACTTATGTATTGATCCTTATTCAGTTAACAGAACTTGCTATAACGTTGCATTCATAATAGATTGTATTGCCTTATGATAGTACCCAACATGTAGTACCTGCGTTTCTTTTGTAAGGTACTAATGTCAAGATTCGAGTATAACTTCATTGTGATACGTGCCGAATCACTGCTGAGGCATTGCATAATATTAGACTATGGTTATGTATGAATTTAACAATATCAGGGCATTTAATAAATGTTTTATATGAAACTCAATCCAGTCCTAATATATTCGTAGATTTGCACTAGAAAATACAAGGTAACAGTCTAAGAATGCTAATATTATCTGAAATATCTAGAGTTTATAAATAAAAGTATACCATTTTTTTCATAGCAGGTGGAGTAGATCATAACTAGTAAATAGTTTCCCATTTACATATATCCGAAAACAAAAAGTGTTGAGGCATAACTCATTGTTCATTGCGGCCAAACGGAGATCAGTACTTAAGGATCCAAGATAGCAGACTATCTTCTAACTTGTAAGGTGTAGACTCTTTCTGCACTTCGACTCTTTTCTCTGTTCTTAATGGTTGTGTTTAACAGTATAATGCACTAACGGTGATGCGTAAGTCCATCCATCAGTCCACGTACTATCAGTTGCAATTGTAGGTATGAATGAAAGGCAACGAATGTGGTCCATGCACGATGGAGTGCATCCATTTCCTACATAACATGTAACAACACCTATCACAGAAATTTAGTAAGCTATGGATTGGTCACTTCTTGTTCAAATATCAATATCATATTGTTGCAAAAAGAGCATCCCCGATTTTGCTTCGAAGACAGGTAGACACTATTCTGTAGATACACAGACTCCGTGCTGTCATTCTAATGAACCGTCATTGACCATTGTCACTGCGGGCGAAATTTTACTAAGTTCTAGATGCCTGTCACCGTCACCCCTACCACAGAAGAGCTAGTTTCTAAGGATCCGCCAGATGGGGCACCTGAATTACTCAACAAGGTGCCGCATGCAGTGCCCGATTTTATATTATTTTATTAACAGCCGTAGACTGTATTATCTCTCATTCCTGCTCGTTCACCAGGACTCGTTGGTGTGGCAAGAATACCACTGCTAAGGGCGTCTACACCGGGAAACCTTTATTTCCCATTAACTGATGGGAAAATAATCGGTTTTCTCCTGCACGGTCTATCATTCCTTATGTTTGTATGAAGCATTTCATCGGCGCGTAACTTGGGCTCCATAAGCACTTTCAAAATATGGGCATAATCGTTTGTTCTCCAGAGAAAAAGGGCGCGGTGCATAAAGCTCCCTACTGAGATGGCGGTAGAAGCATTCGGGCTTTGTTCAATTGTTTACTGAATGGACCGCGCGATGTCTGCAATGTTGGCGGTCTGTACAAAAAGCTCTGAAAATTTTGGTAATTTGTAGAAGGACAACGTTGCGTTTACCAAATACCGCCAGGGTCGTATTTAAAGGCCCACTTATAACCTAAAGAGGCATATGTTGTTGGATTTTATTGCAGTTAAAAGTAAAAACTGTACCATAGTATCAGGAAAATGCCATTTAAATTAACATAAATTCTGACATTTCTCATTGTTGGTAACAAGTAGTTATTGTATTTTAATCCAAATTTTATTTAAAGATACTTTCAGATGTAGCTGCCATTTTTATTTATTTATGAACATGGATAATAACAGCACGAATATTACCACAGTCATTACTGCCGCTGCTGTATAAAGATCTACAAAACATTTCTATTTTTGTCTAAAACTATATTAGGGGAATGTAAAAGTTTTGTTCTTGTCGAATTCAAATATTTTCCACGAGGTAGAGATTTATAGCAGCGTGCGTTTAACTTTTATAAAAGTAGATATTTTGTCGACGTACATAGATTTTGGTTTATCTACTTCTTGTGGGAGGAAATGCTATGACTGTCAGCCCAAAAATGTTCTGGGAAGAAATTTAATTTAAATACAAGTAGTGAATTTTAAGGAGTTTTAAATACAAATTTATAACATAGTAGCACTATGTTATAAATTTTTCTGCTTGTTGAATTACAATAATGTTTTAAGAGTATGATAGCCAATCTAATTTTTGCTGCAAATTTAACAAACAAACAAATTGTTCAAAGGCTACACGCATAGTGTAGCAATCTTTCTTTTGAGAAGCTATAAATATTTATTCTTTTAATTTGGCAACCTATAATTCAATAAATTTATATTTCAAAGATGTAAGGTGATCATGATTTATACATTTGCATTTTTAATTACATGTATTTGATTCTGATTACATTTAGTGCTTGATTCTCGAAACCTGCTTTGAACCCGTGATCGGGACATTTAAGTGCAAATTAAATTTCATTACATACAAACACTGCTTTTAAATGAAATTCTGACGAGTCTGTGAACAACCACCACTTCTCTACCTAATTTTGATACCCAGGAGCCTGCATAACACAACTGACGTGTTTACAAACCAATAGACTATTTTTTTTTTTTACAAGAAACGGAAATTTCGGTTACCAAGGAGAAGTTTCAGTTAAATATGCTTTATTACCGAAATATGGTAGAGGGACCGGTGCTAAGTCCATATCCTCTATTGTAAGACAGAGAACTAAGGCATTACTTGGACGTTAAACACTCGAGAAATTTATGCAGAGTACTTTTTTTTTTTCCTTCAGGTATAGAGTCCTTTGATGATGCGGGAACCACTATTTAAAGTCCCTATCAGAAAACTTGCACTGGAGATTTTTACATTTTGAAAAAGAAAAACCTATCGTTCTCGTGCGGATTTTAACTCGAGAATCTTAAAGAGAGCGTGCTAAGCTAGACCACTCTGGCGGATCATTATGGAAATGGCAGCATGCTTTTAGCGTTACACTATCTTTTGGATTTTATTTGAATAAGCAAAATTTCCATACATAATTTCCATACCTTCTTCTTGGCCATGAATTACATCCCAATATGAGCTGTAAAAGCTAATGATAATAAATGCTTCACGCTTTGGTATAGCTCTTTAAATTATACATACGTAAAATAGCATATGCAGGAATTACAAATTTTAAAACTGGCATTATCTTATTATCATCCTTGATAAACTCCAATTAGAATGAACTCTGAATATAAGGCGCAACTTTTCGAGATGGAGACATTTTACTTACATATTCCAAATGAGCATGAAAAGTTACGGTTATTAATTTTATTGAGCGAAATTTCAAATATACAGGGACGCAAATGGCTCTATATTCTGTCATGCATTTCAAGAACATAAATAGGAAGGATAATACCGCTAGAAAAACCATTTATTACTTGATCGTATTTATAAGGAAGAGTTTTTTTAATGGTGTTTACCGCCCGTTTTTACTACTGAGGTACTACAGACCATAGATACTGACGATACATGAAATGAAATGATCAATTGGGAAGGATTTTTTAAGGAAGGAATCGTTCCAGGCCTAGGTTTAACGTACTTCTCCGGCATTTGCCATTTATGAGGATTGGGGAAAAACCAAGAAAAAACCTCAGTCAGAGAGGACGGTCCTGGGGGGATTCGATCCCCAGACTTCCGGCTCACAAGTCCGCGCCTTAACGACCTCGGCCAACCGTGGCGGTATAAGGAAGAGATAGAAGAAGGAAGAAAGCAGGAACAAAGAAGAAATAAATAAGAAACTAGAAAAAGAAAGTACAGAAAATTAAGAAAAGGAAAAAAAGGAGAAAAATAAAGAAGTGTAGTTTCTTTTATTTTTCTTTTTGTTCATTTAGTTTTATTCTTTAAAAGAAAGAAATACGATTTTCCTTTTCTCATTCACAAGGAGTCAGAATTAAGAAAACCAAGGGTGAACGATACCCACCTTATCAACTTTAAATAAGACATGTCGCGAGAAAGCATGTGTTCAAAGGTTGGAGCATATTTTGTTTGAATGCTCAGGAATCAGTGGATGGAGACAAGAAGCAATGGTTGAATTTAAATAAGCAGATTGCAGCAAAGAAAATGTTTGGTAACCAAAGACAAATTACGAATCTAGGGGAATATTTGTGTAGTGATAAGAACAAATGATTATGGTTAGTTAGGAAAGAGAATCTGTGAGTCTGATAGTATCTGCCTTGTGTAATTGACTGGTAGTGGTATTGTGATTATATATAGTAGATTAAAATTGTAAATGTGTATGGATGTAAGCTAGTTAAGGGCAGAGGTTATACAAATAAGAACAGATTTACTGCTAATTTTGGGTGGTTATTGAATTGTATAAAATGTTTTAGTTAATGTTATTATAATGTTTCTTTCATTAGTATAAGAAGCTATACCAAAGTCCTCTGGATATACCAGTAGGAAGCTACTGATGAACCGAGGACTGGGGCTTACCAAACATTGTTGAATATAGGTAGTTGAATGGTCAAAATTAATGAAAATGTTCTATCACAGTGATTTAAAATATTAGCCTGGAATAGAGCCTAGGTTAGAACCAGGTCATATTGTAATATTTGTGAACTTAGTGCTATTTAAATAAATATAAATATGATACATTTCGGTGACAAAACAATAGAAGAGCTTAAATATTTAGGTGCCAATGAAATAAAGTAGTATAATTTCATGATGCTTAGTAATTAAAATTGTGAGAGATGAATTTTGTTAAGAAAATGTAATGTAAATCATATTTTGAAATAAACTTTAGATGTATATAATTTGCTCCAAATTTGTATATAAATATATTTGGAGCAACATTTGGAGTTTTATAAAACAGAGATTGAAACATTATTTCCATATTATTTCATTTATTGAAAATTAAGCTCTTAATAACAAACAATAGGTATTACATTTATAAAAATAAAGATAAATATCAACATAAGAAAAGAATCTATCAAAAATGAATCGGCTCCTTTGAACATTGAAATTAGATTTTCTAAGCATTTTTTTAGCTCACAAATGAGACTGCGTTGTTTTCTTCAGTGCATTTGTAATAATAAAGACCTTCAGTATCTTTACATATTTCTTCGTAGTGAATTTTTAATAATGTGCCAAGCTTTTTACCATTTCCTGCTTCACTATATCACCAAGCTACAACTGGCTTTTATTAAAACAAGTTAAATATTTTGTCTCTCTTGGTTATTCCTGTAAACTGAGTAAAGGCAATTCTATAATTCTGCTTACCATAAAGAAGGAAGATAATTTTCCTTTCTTAAAAAAGTTTTGCAAGACCGAACTTTGAAGTACAAGACCCTGCTATTTTTAAAGCAGAATTAATTCCTATTTTCCATTCATATTAAAGATAAACAACTCAAAGTACATTCACTGTCGCAAAAACTTTCAAAAAATCTTATAAATGTGCGATAGATTTCTCGCATTTTTATTTTCTTTTCGTTCTTTCCAAAAACCCTAATGAAAGAATGGCCCACAGTAAGAAACATAATTTTCACCTATTATCATTATCAACCATAATAAAACCATTCCATTCATGGTCTGATATTTTTTCTGACTCCTGCAATCGTAGGAGCTCAAAAATATAAATGTCACGTCTGCTAGTTCAATAATATTGACATTGTGAAGTTATTTTCTTTGAACCCTGTGGGGCGAGAAAAATATATTTGTATATGAAGGTGTTCTGTAATGTTTGGCGCTCATGAGATGATCCTACACAGTGTGTAAAATTTTGCACTTGCCTTGGTTCATAATTCTGGGAGTAGCAATTTTTTTCTGACAGTCATAACAAGATCAGTTCATTAATATCTTGCCTTTTGAGGATATCATAAGTCACATGAACCCCAGTATTTCATTTTGGTAATGAATGAAAATGTAGGATTGTATAAATAGCTTAAATATGTGTCGATTTTTGGATACGAAGTCATATTTTAACCTTAATTGTAAATCTTAAACACTGGGTTTTGGAGGGTATGGTGCCAATATTTCAAGTGTCCATAAAAGGAATATATGAATTAGGCAAAATTCACTTTCGAAAAAAATTCATATTACCACATTTATAACAATACATATCATTTAGGATTTACAAAATTCCCTCTATGCACATTACATCTTTAATACAAACTACACTGAAATCTTAGAAACCACAGACATTTTCGATAAGTATTTAACAATTATTTTTATAAATTATTGCTTGAAGCTAATGAAAAATATTGCAGATTAGTACTTTATTTTGCTGTGTCTAGAAAATAGGGAATAGAAAAGTGTATGCATTAGATTGCGATCGGATATTAAAATTCATGTTAATTAATCACAGTTCGAACTGCCCTTTCTGGCGTATTTCCTGCCATCCCTTTTGTTCAATTTTCCATGACTTTTACGTGACATATGCTGACCTCCAACTCTGTACTTATGTAACCGTCCTCCATTGTTAAATTTTCATTTTATTATTCCTAACATGTTTGTTCTTTGCCGTTAGTTCCATATTTTCGTTTCATTTTCAATGGTTTCTACGTGATACTGCATCCATTTCTCTACTCTCACTTTACACTGCCCTAGACTGGTATTATTTTTTTTTCCTTCCATATTCTGTATGTTCTTCCGTTCCTCCTCCTTCGTTCCTAAACTAGAACCCTCGAAGTCTGCTTTTCGGTTGCTTGTCAAAGATCCTCCCGTTATATAATATAACTAGGCAGATTTTCAGCGGTCCCAGGAGATCCCTGAGGCAATTTTAGGATGTATACATACGAAAAGAAAGCAAGCATAGCATTCAATTTCATATTCTGTTCAGTGGCTCTTGTGTAGAGGCCGTTTTCGGTTCATATGAAAGTAAATGCTACGCTATAGCTTTAAAATATACAAATACATTCATATTTTTTCTTATTACTAAATTCAGAGAAGGAAATGCTAGGTATTTAAATTATTTCTCGTTAAAAAACCTCCATAGCCAAAATTCAGCGTCATAGCCATTGTGTGGTTTCGAGGATGAAGGTTGGAACGCTTAACATTTTAGTAATTTTGCTGCTATTTTCGCTGTTCTATAACAACTAAAACATGTGCACATGTTTCACTAGATCACATTTGCGCAATTTGAAAGGCTTATATTTTATATTTTCAGTTTGAGTAACCAACCTCCACTCAGAAATGGAAAACGTGTTATACTTACATTTTTTGCTGCCCATATATTTAGCTTCCGCCCTATGCAACAGACTTTCTGTTCATTAATATACGCTTCCTCTTTGCGATTTCAAACTTTTAGCGCACAGACAAACAGAATATGTTTAACATAATCATTGTTATAATAGAATGCAAAAAAAAAAATTAAATAAAGCAATTTTTTCTTCCTTGTTTTGTTTGGTTTAATGATGATTAATGCTCCATATTGCTCAGCGTTTTCAATGATCGGTACATCAATGATATTCGTGAATTCTGGTGTTAAACTAATGCTCAAAAGTTACATTACATCAGCGACTATCAAACTGCAGTCCGCAAAGCCCTACTAGGATGCTCACGAAACAACAGAGTACTGTTACCAGCAGATTTTCTTGAATGTATAGATACAAATAATGAAACACGGGGATACGAAAAAGGATACAAATTTGCAATTTATATTTATTGAGGTAAAGTAAATTGAAATCAAATTAAGATGACTACTTGTTCCAGGGGTCTTTCAAAGAGGTAAGCCAAAAAGGTGCATTAGGCAGAACACTCATATATCCCTGTAAACAGCTCCCATCTTTCGGCAACGTACTGTTTAGGATGGGGTCACTTGCCTCAGATTTTGTTGGATTATCAAAAAGAGCAACGAAAGCAATAATTGTACAAAAAACCGTTCTCTACACTCATTTATCTCAAAAACAAGTATAGAAAATGTTTGGAGAACGTAGAACAGAAATAAAAATAAAAATGTCTCCTACAAGTGCCGTATATCAGCACTTGTAAGTAAAATGCAGCATCGTCTCTCTCATTCAGGAATTGAACTTAACGAGTAATGCTGTCCCATCATATGTTTTACGAGGCTTATATAATTTTAATATAACATTATTGTTTTGATTATTACATTCGTGTAAGGGTACACTACAATAAACAACAAAATGTTGAAAAATTGGGCATTTATTTGTTTATTTATACCTTTAAAATGTCTAAAAAAGTTATGAACAATCTTTTAAAAATATATATTGTAAGTTTAGGATTTTAAACTCCCAATTATGTTTTAGAGATCTGCGACAGGAGAAGGGGTCTCCGTCAAGGAGAGATTGGTATCTGCTGTTTAGATAATTGAATGAGTTAATACTAGGCAATTTTGGTAGCCGGGTCAAAAATGTTTTAATTGTTTATTTTATCATGAAACTCCTTATGCAACCAACTATTTATTCTACATGCACAGTAAGCACCATTCGATACAGGCGAGTGAATGTTTAGTCCGCTCGAGAGTAGCAGTGTACTTGCAGAACTGCTCATCAGCTACTTTGGCGATTATATTGATCTTATTGCCATTTTCACTTTGTATCATACTATGAATTTGAGACTCATATAATTTATTTTAAAATACCCTTTATCTACGTTCAACCGTGATTTGGAAATGATTATTTCAAACACGTTCTCAGCAGGTAAAGGAAGTATGCATTATAATAGTGTGTGTAAGTATATGCATACAGAGAGTGCCAAAAATGTACACACACTTCAAGAGCAAAGAAAAAACGGTGTTAACACAAAACTGAATTCACTCAAACAGAAGATGATGACCACTAATCATCTTAAACGTGTACAGTTACAACAGTTGCTCAAAATGTCCACCATCGGCGACGATACACTTCTGAGTACATTGAACTACTAATAGAGTAAAGTTTGCGAACGTGTCCCAAGCGATTACAGCACATGCCGTTTCAATTTTTTCCCCAAGTGCTGCCAGTGTAGCTGGATTTCTACTGTATACAACATCCTTATGAGTTCCCTATAGGTAGAAGTCCAATGGAGTTCGATCCGGGGAACGCGTTGGAAACCTCTTCGTCCTATTGTCTTTGAACTTCAACAGCATTCTCGGTTTCCCAATACCACTTCAAAATTGCTTTCCGCTGTTCAAATGACAATATTGGCTCCATTTTGTTGTAGGAATGCTAGCATAACGTAATGTGAGTCACATCTGTTTACAGAACATCACACTACACATTACTGTTGTAGGATATATATATATATATATATATATATATATATATATATATATATATATATATATATATGAGTGTGTACGTGTGCCTGTGTCTGTGTGTGTGTGTGTGTGTGTGTGTGTGTGTGTGAGCGTGAGCGCGCGTGCGCAAGAAAGCAATATGTGCTGTTCTTCTTAAGCTTTAAAAATATGCACTTTTGTGTGTTTTCATTACAGGTAATCCTTATTTTATACGTTCAGAGAAATTCATAATCTCGCTGTGAGCTGTGACCTAGTGCAACATTAATCTACAATAATGGTGGCCGTTCAATAGTGATAATGTTCTAAGCATAAACTGATTTCATAACATTACATCAAATAAGAGCATTGAAAAAATACCTACGTATATTTTTTTAGAAAATGATAACTAAAAACTGCTTTCATTCTGCACATATTTTTGGTAACTCCACTCCTCACACGCAACAGAACTTAGAGTCGTTTCCAAAATGACACTAAAATGTTTTTGAACAGGGTGGAGTTATCACCAAGAATTTGTGATCTATAGATTCTGCAACCTGACTACGTCGATTTTAATACTTGGAAGTAGGACATTTTAGCATCTCTTTTTCTGATATGAGAAAGTTGTTATTACTAAATGTTTCGTTTAAAAAATATATGGAAACGTTTTATGTTCAGTGTATCATTACTACTGTATGACAGCTTAACAAGCAGCTAAGATAATGATTTGATAAGTAACGTAATTTTATATTAAAGAGAACAAGTTCAGTCTTGCAACAAAGTTTCCTCAAATTTCCACACACTTACTGCAGCATTTTTCCGCATTGGTGATTCTATTTTGGAAGTACATTTCTTCGAGGCCCCACCAAATCTCGTTAATCTCCTGAAATAGCTCTTCATTTAACTTGAATTTGCGTCTAGCCAGGAAAGTTTGGAGGTTTGGGAAAAGATGGAAATCCAAGTGAGTGAGAGCAGGTGAACAGAGTGTATATAGAAGCATTTCAAATAGTAATTCGGTTAATTTTTCCAGAGCGACACGGCTTGAATGCATTAGCGCATTGTCATGGTGAAACAATATTTTCTTTCTGGTCATTCCCGAACTTTTTTCGGCAATCGCTGTTTTCATTCTCTGATGCATAGTATTTTCAAGCAATGGTTCTCCTTTTTTCCAAGTGGTCAATCAAGAGAATTCCTGTTTTGCTTCCCAAAAAACTGAAGCCACTTTTCCAGTGGATAGAATACATTTTGTCTTTTTCAAAGCCGGTTCGTCTCGTGCGGTCCACTGTTTAGACTGTTGTTAAGTTTATGGTATATAGCAAGAAATCCACTTTCCATCAGTAGTCACCAAACACGTAAAAAGTAGTTAGATTCCTTTTAAACATTTCCAAACAGTCGGTTGATGTTCGCATACATTTTCGCTTTTGCTCCGGAGTAATTAGGCAAGGTATACATCTTGCGCGACATTGGATTACGCAAAATAAAAACCCGATGAGTAAAGAAGCCCATGTGACCCCTGCTAATTCGCATCTTTCACTCGTCTGTCAGCCAAAACAATATAATGGATTTTATCCATGATTTCCACCTTCACAGCTGATTTTGGAGCTCCAGGACGCGGTGTGTCTTCGATGTATGTTCTTCCTCTGCCACACTTGAACTCATTTACCCAAAGTCGAACGGTTTCATAGCAACAACATGTGCGACCCAAAGAAGATAAAATTCTCTCATGAATTTCCTTTGGTGTTTTCCCTTACAGATAAAAGAATTTAATCACACCACGAATTCCAATATTAACTGTTTTTCACTTTCACTATTAAACACTTGTGTTAAAGAAAACTGCCCAACAATAAATTTACGTCAGTATTGTTTGTACCATAATAATATTGATAAATAGAAAGCAAATGTTACTGTCACATATGCTAATGTTATTGTTACCCTCTATTAGTATGCGAATCAAATAACTTAACAAATCTCCCTCAAAGCGCGCCGCACGCAACAAGTGACTATAAGAGTCGCACTATAGACTTACTGATTACTTTATAAAGTAAACAAATATTTGTAACGTTCCTGTACTTTACAATAATATATTACATGGCTTTATTTGCTCAGATAAATTAAACTAAACATTGTGTACACTATTAGCAATGTGTTGTTTTAATTACGTTTATTAGTTGAGAGCTTATCTCAAATAATTTTCAAGTGAAAATCACCTTTTAAAGTTATTGGATTCTGGAGACCACTTTTCTCCAGCCCAGTTTGAAAAAAAATTATCATATGATTTTTCATATTTTAATTACGTATATTTTAAAGAACATTAATTACAATCCTCATCATTTTATATTAAGATTCATAATTAATAGGAAACAAATACTCCGTTTTTTAATAACCAAAGAATAGAAGGCTAATAAAATTCCTATTATCTCCGCTTGTTAACCGTGATCCAGTAATGGATGCTATTGCAACCGAAGTTTTGCCGAGAATTGCTCTTGACATTTTCAAGAAAGAAAATGTTTGCAGTGAAAAACAGTTGTAGTTCTCAGCGATACAGAATGACCCGCAGTTTATTTTAATTTGAATGCCCCCCGTCTTTCTCAGATTTATGTTCCTTCTAGTGAACCATAGTTTGAGAAAAGCTGTGTTAAAGTATTATAACCAAATTTTGGGTAGGAACGCTGCATGAACTATTGAAATACATTTTAGTTGCAACAGAATTTGTGAATATTATAATTACTCAAATATTAAGTAACATATAATTAGTAATAGTAATAATAAAAATACAAAAATTACAAACATCAAAATCAGCTTCGAAAAACCTATTTTTAATCCTAATACTATAACTAAAGAAAATACAACTACCACTTATACTCAAACTGACGTATAAGAAACTAAATCTTAATGCATTAAATAGGTAAAACTTCATTACAATATAAGAATGTGTTTCTTGGTTTATGCACTTACCTATCGCTGCAATATTTGTTACAGTACTCAGTGAGTTCTGCTCTGGCTACAGCGATGTCAAAGGAATGTGGAAAAGTGGCTTCTATTGTCCATGGGAACAGTTCTGCTGCGGAACTGACACTAACAAGTACTGCTGTACGCACAAGGAGGAAATCGTGACAGAAGAATTTTCAAGGTTTGAAATTTGTCTTTCATCCTTCGTGTAAATGCAGATTTGAATTTACCCTCATTTTTTGTAAAAATAAATTCAGCTCATTTGACATTGGAATTTAATATTTTTTAGATTCCAATTCTAATTTTACTAGTCCAGGAAGTACTCATTCACGACAACTATTCGTCGTTTCTCCGCGGTATCAATGCTGGCGTATAGAATAGGGAACGAATCACATCTGATATACTAGTTAACTAAATACTACTGGGAGGTTATTTTAGTTACGAGCTCCTTGAGTGTTGCTTACTAGGGCAGTGCGGCCACCGCAACCGGAAAAAGGGAGATAAGACTTGACGGCCGTAGAGTTTGTATTCATATTTTAGTATTAATATTTTTACCAAAAGCATAGAAAAATACTCTATTTAATTCTCATAATAATAATAATTAACTTGTGAATTAATACACATTAAAAGATTGCCCCTCAGCGGCAATACATTTCCAACATCTACGTAGAATTTTCCTGCATTAAATTTAATTTTTCTCCTATAAGAACACAGTTGTTCGGAATACGTTTATTGTCATTGAGAATTTTTTGTCTCTCTTTACTTTCTAACAAATTGGTGAAATTTTTCTCTATCTGGAACACGATTGTTAGAATATTTTCTAGCGAATCGCTTTATAACTTCTCTGCAAGAATTCTTTTTCACATATGTATCGTACATAAAATCTTGTTCTTCAAAACTACATTAATTAGTTGACACAACTAATGAAGATCAAGTAGCACACATTTGTATATATGCAAACACAGAGTAACACGCGAACGTACAACGCTGACAAAAGCCTCCCTCAACCTATCAAGCTGCTACCTTCACATGCATTACAGGCCTTGACGACTGGCTTATCCCAGTACACAGCTTTCTCTGCCTGCCAGTTACTCAAATAATCTCATGTTAAGGGAGTTATTGGTGGCGTGAGGATGGCATAGGTGGTGTATTTAAATGTTTAGAGCATGCCTCACACTGGTAGGCCAAAGTTTGAAGAATTTATTGTGGGTGGCGAGAGGAATGGTGAAGGAAATTTAATTATATGTGATAACAGCTCACCACTCAGTAACTCTTCATGTCGATCCACAGGGATGTTGCTGGTTTTTAGGACCTCATAGTGCCGGGTTGAGTGAGGAGAATTACAGGTAATGTGTTGACCAGAGATAACACCGTGTTATCTGCCAGTTGGCGCCGTTTATTCAACAAAGAGTGCAAACCAGGGCGTTTCTGTTCGGACTGCAGTAACGAGACGTTTGGCAGACTGACAGTATGTTTTCCAACTGCTGAGAAGACGCGCCGATTAGAAGTGAAGCTCGAACATTGATGTTCCAGTGCGTTCTCTGACTTCCGAATGCTGAATACTTGAAGGATCACAATCACCAGAAAAGGGCGATTTCACTTCCTTAAATACTCAATAAGGCTTGCTTGACCACGTGATACAGGGGCGCTCTATTTTCCCGTCACTATGGATTTAGACATCCTCATAGGCTATCGGTGACTTCATGCGTCTCTCATATTATTGGCTAGTCAGATTATCTGAACATAACCACTTGGCGAGTCTTCAAGCGTTGAATTTCAATTGCTACCGTACGTTATAGTCCAACGATCTTAACGGTAGCATACGTACTAGCAGCGTGTGTCTTTGCCAACATACCTGTCCGGGGGAGAGCAACCCTCCTCCCAATGAACAAAAGAAAGTACTTGCTCCATTGTCTGCCAAAACGGACCCTCTGCAGTCCGAGCGAGAATTACGGCTTTTCGCGACATTTTTACAAACTTAGAACCCGTCACTTACAGCTGGCTGAAATAAAATGTTGCATATATTCTGATCAATTTCCCACAATTGATGGAATACCAAAAAATGCACGTTGTGTATGTTAACAGTTACGGCGGTCGCCAATACGAGTGATTATCTAATGTTCACGATTTTTTATAATGTGTGCATTAAGCTTTTGACTCATTGGAGCAAGCTTGTTGTTAACACTCAGAAAGATTCAATAGAAACATTGCTACTTTGGCTAACTTTTTATAGACAACCATTTGATAGCGTTTTCAATTCAATGCACTTACAACACACATGAATCATGTTCTTGCGTTCATCAGACAAATACAGCATGCACACTATTACTCTGGCTAAGCCCTGATTTAAGTAGTCGGAAGCTTTCACGGCCGGAGTCAGACTTATAACTGGAAGTTTCTTTCTTCCGGGCTTGAAAGCCTTGGTCTGTTGGAGCTAAGGAGTCCAAACGTATCATCCCCACCTGAGGAGGACATCTTCAGTGGCGCGGTCTGAATCTTCTAGGCGAAGGTTCTGGCACGACTCAAATGCCTTTTTTTTTTTTTTTTTTTTTTTTTTTTTTTTTACTACATAATATTAAGGGAGAATTTGGGAAGTGTGGGGATTAGAGGAATTTACTTGAGGTACCGCTTTAAGCACCCTCGTAAGTATAAGAGGTTTGCAAGCTTCCTGCCAATGGCCGGGAGCGGTCTCATAGAGTTGGGTGCGGGAGGAAGTCATGGCCGAGGCCCTGGCTACTCCCCCGGGGAAATGTGGTGTATTTGGGGGGTTTAAAAAGTTGCTGTCTTTAATCATTCATTAATTATTGTTAGCTCTGACGAGCTTTTTGTTTTGATTGGCGCTCTGACGAGCGTATGGTGGCAGCTTTATTTGCGCTGGTTTGTCCTAGATGCCGGAGTGTTTTCAAAGTGTGTGTTACGGTGCGTTTGTGTAAGTTGCTGTATGCTAGCGTGGATTGCTTTGTGTGTTCTGTTCTTCATGTCCATGAGGTGGTTGTTGATTTGCGCGAAGTATTTGAGGCTGTATGTTCTCATTTCTGTGAAGCCCTCTTCTAGGCGGTCAAGGCGTACGGAGAGTAATTCTAGTGATGTTAGTTTTTCCTTTAGCTCGTTGTAGTGCCGTTGTGCAAGATCTGTGATGGTGGCTATGGCTGCTGGTATGGATTGGCGGAGAAATGTGTGCTGGTCGTCGAGGCGCTGAGACAGGGCGTCACGACTGCTGCGCATCAGCCCTGCTTGGTTGTGGAGCTTCTCTGCCAGTACAGATTCTGGGCAGTGTTGCTGGTTAATACTCTGAGTGATGGCTTCGTGTAAGGACGTGATGGCCGCTTCCAGTAGGCTGCTGCGAGTGGCAACAGCTTCCAGGGCTGTCGCCTGCTGGTGCACTAAGGTGGTTAGTTTGAGTATGTGGTCTTGAAGTGTCTTGATGTGATGAGTTGACTCAGGTGACGGAAGTTGAGATGGGTTCTCTGGCGTGTGTGCTGCTTCGGTGTCCATTAGTGTAGTTACTGTGCGCCTCTTTGAAGGTTTCTGTGTGTGCGGTTTTGAAGATTGGTTGCCTATGACGTTGCTGTTGAGAATGAGTCCGCGTTGGAGGGGGCATGATGCCGGTGAAGTGGTTTGTCCCTCCGCAAGAGGCACAAAACCTTCGCCGGCTTGTCAGGTCATGCGCTGTGCATTCCGATGTAAGCGACGATGAACCGCAGTAGTGGCAGCGTGGTTGCTCGCTGCAGGCCTGTTCGTTGTGTCCGTAGGCACAGCAGCGCCTGCACGGAGCGTTTTGGCGGCGGTGGCTGGCTTCGAGTGTGAGGCGTTGTGGGCCAATTTTAATGCCGGTTGTGATGGCAGCCTCGCACTCTTCCGATTCAAGAAAGTTGATTCGGACCAGGGGTGTCGGGCCTCGGTGTGAGTAGATGCGCGTTGCGAAGTGTGCTGAAGGCCATAGCTGCTGAGCAGTTCTCAGGATGTATGATGAGGCGATGCTCCGGGGGACCCCACGGAGCACCGCGCTGGTTGGTGAAGCTGTTGGTGATGCTGGGTTATGTTGTGTCACTTCCGGTTGTGCTCGGTTCATGTTTGGCGCTGATGGTGGAGAGTGTGCAGGTAAAGTGCTGAGTCTTAAAGAGGAGTCGTCCGAGAAAGTGACTGTTCGCTTTCGTGGGCTGTCCTGCAGCTGCGCAAGTTTTTCCGTGAGCGTGGCGACTTGTGCAGGGCCCCGAGTTGGTGGTGTGGCGACTGGTGGAGACTGCAAGTTTACTGTATTTTCACGGACTTCCTCTTCTTCTTCTTCTTCTTCTTCTTCTTCTTCTGCTGGGGGACCCTGCTGCCAGAATTTTCCCTGGAGGAATTGTGGTTGGTCAGCAGGGCCCCAGGTGACTGGAGTTGTGAGTTGAGATGCCTGGATGTCTGCAGTGCTGAGCGAGTGTTCTGGAGCGAGGGCGGCGGCAGGTGCTGTGCTGGTAGCGGCCAATGTTGGCTTGGCAGCGCCGGGTGCTGGCTTAGATGAGGCGGCGCGAGTGGTGCTGCTTGGCTGGTTTGGAGCGAGTGGAGGGGATAGCTGGCTTTGCTCTGTTGGTGCGGCAGGCAATGGAGTGGTGGGACGAGGTGGCTGCTCTGAAGCTTCTGCGCTGGTTAGACTGGCTGCGCTTGAGGGCCGAGTGCTGTGAAGTCTGGCAGAGCTGGTCTTCTTTTTCTTGCCTGGTGCCATCCTGGGTCCTTCCTCGGCGCTGTCGGTGTCGCTGCTTCGACTCAAATGCCAGCTGGATATGTTATATTTATATAGGGGCTGCTCGAAGGGGATTGGTTCGGCTGAAGCAGGGAGTGTGTACTCGGAGGGCAGGGCATCTCCGGTCTGATCGGTGATTGGTTCGCGTGAATTTTGCGAGGGTGGGCTTGTTTTATATGCTCTAAATGCCAGGTTTTGCTCAGTTTGAGAACCTCTCCCTTTCTGTTAAAATTATTAGGGTGCTTGTAGATTTTCTATTGCTTCACGTTGTAATCTAGCGCGGTAGTATGGTATTGATGAGAGGACAGATGTTTCATTATAGTGGATAATGTGTTCTCCGTCTGCCCACATTGCATGTTCTGCGACCGCGGACATATCCGGATGGCCCAGACGGCACCATCTCTTGTGTTCGGAGATCTGTGTGTTGACACTTCGTTGAGTGGTACCTATGTATACTGCACCGCAGGAACAAGGAATCCGGTAGACGCCGGCCGAAACGAGCGGGTACCTAGGGTCTTTGGCCGAGCGTAGCAAAGTATTGATTTGTCTGGTAGGCTTGAAAATCGTTTTGATGTTGTGGCGTTTGAGTAGGCGTCCAATTCTCTCAGTGATCTTGTTGAAGTACGGTAGGTAAGCAATGCCATTGCTCCTGGACGAATCATGTTTGGACGGGTGGTGTTCGGGTGGGCGTATCGCTCTTCGTACTTCTTGTGTTGTGTAACCATTTGAAGATAAATCCCATTCCAGATCTGAAACATCTGAAACATAATGAAACATCTGTTCTCTCTTCAATGCCATACTACCACACTAGATTACAACGCGAAGGAAGAGAAATCTACAAACACCCTAACAATTTCAACAAAAAGGGAGAGGCTCTCAAACTGAGCAAAACCTGGCATCGGATTTTAGAGCATATAAAACAAGCCCACACTCGCAAAATTCACGCGAACCAAACACTGATCAGAGCGGAGATGCCCTGCCCTCCGAGTACACACCCCCTGCTCCAGCCGAACCAATCGCCTTCGAGCAACCCGTGCCAGAACCATCGCCTAGAATACTCAGACCGCGCCACTGAAGATGTCCTCCGCAGGTGGGGATGAAACGTTTAGACTCCTTAGTTCCAACAGACCACGGCTTCCAAGCCCGGAAGAAACTTCCGGTTATAAGCCCCGATTTGTAATGATGCAGATCTATGCCAAGTTAAAGTAGCAATATAAGCTATTAAAACACCACCATCATTTTTAAAAAAAATTGTAGGCTTTTTCTACTGCTGATATCAAAGTCTTGAAACACGAGTTATGGCTGAACTAATGTTTTGAATGCAAGCATATTGCAAATCACAGTTAGCTTTACACCTCCGTCTTTAAAAGGTCCATGCTATTATTGCTTTCATAATTACTGATTAATAATATTGCCACTTTACTCAGTATTTCATATAGAAAATCAGATGCTAGTTTTCAGAACTATATTTCTGCAAATTTGTATATTTGTCTCAGCAATTTCTTTGAAATATTCAAAGCTCTTCATCTCTAAAAATATTTCATTACTTGGGTCAGAAATCTGTACTTAATAATAGACCTAAAAACAGTGAAGATGGCAAATGTGTTACTAAGAAACAGCTTTCATGAGAAGTTTAATTTAACTCAACACCCTTAAAAGCACAATGCATTCACTGATGTAATGCTTATCTTGAAATGATGTCGGTGCCCAAGTCAGCTAACGGCACATTGGGAAAATAATATTTCACCAGGAATGGCAGTTCTTTATATTTTCCTTTTATCTCTGGAAAGAAAGAGACGTCAAAAAGGCCCCAAGTATTTGGAAACCAAATAAGTTGTAAGGATATACTAGGAAAATAATACTGAATTTAAAATCTAGGTAAACCTGGATAAAATTACTGTTTTTAAACTAATCATAATGTGCAATTATTGAATCGGAAGAGAAAAAAGACAACATACTTTGCCATATATTGTTCAACAATTTTAAAAATGACATACAAACACAGGACACATTAAAAATTGTATATTTCGGGCCAAATCCTGAAGTGCAATTTTCTTAACTACAGTGTAGAAGTTAACTAAATACACCAAACATTAACATGCAATTCTGCGCAATATATGCAACAAATATATCTAAGTTTTTGTAGATAAGTAGCCGTTCAGCCGGGAAAATGTCGCTTATGTTAAATATTTGACTGATGTAGTGTGTTAATGATTTGGAGCAAACAGCCGATTACTGTAGAAACAGATATGCATTTTCTATACAATCAAATGCTTCTTATATTTTTTTATCGTAAGTCTAAGAGTTTCGTCACAATTTTAAATTAAAATGCTACGTAAGACATAATTACCGAACGATGCTTTTCAATGCTGTGAACCTGTTATAGCATGTACACAGCACATGCAATGCAGAAGGGTAGACAGTAAGATGTGTAACAGTGACATAATGCGACGACTTTGATGTTTAAACGTTTCTCTTTGCGATCGAAGTTCTGAAGTTTAAGTAATTCGAGAGTGATCGGCGCTTGAGTTTGCCATAGGCAAGGAATACTTAGGTATGGTATTAATTTATGGAGAAGCAGGACATAGTGTTAGAGAGGATCCTCAAAGAAGAGTTTCATATCGGCGTATTATTACAACAGCTGTGCAAAAATTGACAGGCATGGGAAACTTAACATTCGCTCATGCTTAAATTGGACTTCGATGCAATCTTCCAGCAAAAACGCAAATTCCACAAATTATTTGAAAAGATCCCACTATAAATCGGTGACAAAGAGTCACAATGGTTGAAGTGTCTCGTTTCATCGTGCTAATAGTCTTTAGAGAACACCAGCAGCGTCCATATCATTTGAAGCTGTAACATTGAGATGACGTCCCTAATTAACATATTATAAAGTGTTAACATTATCAAAGATATAATAAGTATTATTAAGGTTAGTGTGTACAATTTATGTATATACATGTTAGTTGTTAAGTTATTCATGCATTGTGTATTTTTTGTGTATTTTTGGGGTAACAGAAGAGAAAATCTGACGACAGGCCTTTTAGAATAGAAGCCAGACAATATAGAGAAGGTGAATAAGTTTTGTATAATAGACAAAGAACAGATAACCAGGAGTCGTCTTTGTATTTCGTATGTTTTGTTATAAGACTTCTTTTGTATAAGAAAGGGTCGCCTCTTTAGAGTTTCTGTTAACTTTCATTTTTAGTTAGCCTAAAGAAGGGAACAGTAGGAGACCTTTGCAGAATAGAAAGTGAAAAAGGTAGATTTCTACACTTGTGTGAGCCATAAGGGAGAAATGGAAATCAGGTTGATATGAAGGCCAAGGGGAGATCCGAAGCTACAGGGCAGTAAATGTAGAGCCGTCAAGGTGGAGAGAAGGAATCCGGCAGTAATGGTCAGTCCCTGAGTAAAGGAAAGAGTCGAGTGATATTGAAGCGTAGATAATTGTGATCCATGAGAGTGAATTTTAATATAAAGAATAAAGACCTTTTGAACTAACCAAAATTAAAAGAAGGAAAATATTGCGATAGACAATTAGTTCGATTATGGGGAAGCAGTAGTAAATATCGTCCATTAGAACTTAGAAAGGCGATCTTTTACATTGAACTAGTGACAAGAGGAAATAAATAGCGTCATCTTCAGTGTTGAACTTTGTTTACATATTTCCTAGTTCCCGACAATTTCCACCCGTTGACCTGAAAAGGTAACAAAATATCCAGCTGTACGCAAATACAAGAAGCTAGCCGAGGCAGAACGACGCATCGAGACAGCGAAGCAAGTAAATCAACAATTCATCCACCAGTTATAATTATTCCTAATATACATTTACGCAAAACTGTTACAAATTGGCTCCCCAACGTGGTGCGTCTCGAGAAGCTGGGGAAAAAGTCAGTGAAAACAGCCTGCGAGAGAACTTGAAGATGACCTAATAAGCGACATAGAAGACTACACCACGGAACAGCATCGCAGACAGCGGGTAGCGTAACAAGTGCTACCTGGGCGACGCCAGCGCGGGACTGACTGCACGATAACGAGAACGCCCTCTCTTACGACGGCAGGAAGAGAACTTCAACATCGGACAATTCTGCACGACAACGAGAACGCCTTCGTAGACGACGGCAGGAAGATAACTCAACTATCGTACAACTCTGCACGACAATGAGAACGCCTTTCCAGACGACGGCAAGAAGGGAACTGCAACATCGGAAGCAGATAAGAGAAAAGCAGAAGGTACAGAAATATTTCATTTACCAGAGACTTTTTATGTAATTAGAAAATTGTAACCAAGAGGGAATGTAGACTTTTATATAATTATAAACTTTTATCGAATAGGAGATATACATTTATGGTTATTAATAAGGGAAATATCTTAAATATTATCATGGCTGTTCAGGGTGATAAGTTAAAACCTAATAAAGAGCGGTTTGGTCCCGAGTTTGAGCAAAAACTAATGAAAATGATGACGAGGATATTTGATGAACATAGGAAAAAGATAGATAGAATGTTCGACAAAAGAAATAGAGGAAAATAGCAATAGGCAGGACTCAGAAAAACGTAAAGTCGATCAAGTTAGCAAGGGGGAAGAAAAAGTAAAGCAAATAGAACTAGAGTTAGAAAATGAGATATGTAATCTTGACCAGATTAGCAATGGGAAAGAAAAAGAGAAGCAGATAGAACCAAAATTAGTAAAGGAGATACATAAAGTTGACCAAGTTAGCGAGGAGAAAGAAAATGCGAAGCAAATAGAACGTGAGCTAGAAATGGAGGAATGTAATCTTGACCAGACTAGCAATGGGAAAGAAAAAGAGAAGCAAATAAAAAGAACCAGAAGTAGCAAAGGAGATACGTAGGTTTGACCAAGTTAGCGAGGAGAAAGAAAATGCGAAGCAAATAGAACCTGAGCTAGAAAATGAGGATGAGATGGAATTAGAAGAGCAAGACGGAAAGATGTCAATTATGACGAAGCCAGTAATAGGCGAGGTGACCATCGCGTCCGATATGCCAAGCAATAGGAATGATAATCATGACGAGTCAAGCGGTAAAAGTGTCAGAGATTTCAAAGAAAATTTCAGATCACGCCGTGATAAGTACGTCCTTTACGGGACCGGGGCACCAGCGGGAAAATTGCGTAAACGCATAGAAAACTCCCCAGACAGAAAGTTCAAAATAAATGTCGTCCAGACCAGATTCGAAAAAAGAAAGAGCAGAGAGTATCAAATTCGACCGAGACCAGTCAAAATTTTATGGAAAGCAAGCAAACTCCAGAAGAAATGGCTACAAAATCAGCTGACAAGGCGAGCGAAACCCCGATCGCTGAGACATCGAAGATCCACCAGGAGGAACCCGGCCAACAGACCGACGAGACGGCAGCGCGAAAAAGAAGAGAGAAAGAACGAGAAACATAACAAAATCGATCCATATTCAAACTGGAAGAATAACGGCCAATTTCCGGGAGATGAGTTTCCAGGACGATCCAAGGCCTCATAGATAGGAAGCACTAGCAAACTGTCACAACACGGAAATTTTAAAAAAATAAATAGTAATTGCTTGGAAACAAAAGGTAAATTTTAGAAAGAAAATTTAAGTATTTGAAAGAGAGAAGTAATATGTAAATTATAAATATAAATAGTAATTGCTTGGAAACAATAGGGAAATTTTAGAAAGAAAATTTAAGGATTAGAAAGAGAGAAGTAATATGTAAATTATAAATTTCGCCAAGTAGGACAAGAAAATATATTGAGCAAGCTGTAGATAATGTGAATACGATTATAAGGGACTGAATTTACGAGATCAAAAATAAAGTTACCGAGCTAAATAAGTGAAACTATGGAGAAAAATAGAAGATTATGTTACAGTGTAGGAGCAAAATAAGGCGCTAAGGAATAAATAAAATAAGAAAGGCTATGTGTTATATAAGAAGAAAAATAAAGCGACGAAAAAGGAATAAAGACTACGAAGGAAGAATAAAAATAAAATATATAAAACAAAGAGGTCAAATAGAGGTAATTGTCATAGAGAAATTAGCGGCGAGAATTTTTTTAATAGTCTAGCCGAATTTGTGAAGTAACTAAAATAATGAACTCGGGTAGATGTAAAAGGGTGTCCCGCATTGCCATCCTAAGTCGTAAATCACTGTGAAAAAGGCAAACAGCTGAAAACCCCTACTACAGGCTTTACGGGTTGCCCCAAATGCCGAACAACTCACCGCAACTAGGTCGTAAAATTCCTCAATGTGCGAACTAGTATACATATTTTAAAATGAATAAATAAGCTAATGCCCCAGGATTTGCAAGTAATAACTGTTGATGCTAATGAAGTTTTTTATGACCTGTGCATATCTTTATATATTTTGTTTATGAGTGCACCAAGAAAAATTGATTGTCAAATTAAAGTTTCTGCCATTTTAATAATAATAATAATAAGAAGAAGAAGAATTAAACAATTAATTATATAAAACTAATAGCTGTAGCGTTGTGGTAGTAAGAATAAAGAAAAAAAACAACCATATGTATCTTAGTTTAAGTTACATTAAAAATTAAGCGTTAACACCTATCTAGGAACTTTAAAGTAAAAATAGTGAAATTGATGGGTAGTGTTTTAGTGAGAATATAGTGAAATAAAATAGAAAAGTATTGTGTATTAGTAAAAGTGCCATAAAAGAAACAGTGAAAATAAGTGCATACGCATAAATAATAGTGAGAACAAAATTCACTACAATTAACGTTCATTCAGGGTAATCGGTAAAAGACAAGGGTAATTATATGTGTACTTAAAACATAGAAGGTTACAGACTTTAGAGGAATGCAGTAATTGCTTAAATAACAAGACAATAAAGATAAAACAGAAATAAAGATGATATAATGTATGCTTGATTAAGAGGGATTATGTAATATTGTTAATTTTAGATGTCAAGGGACCAATATAATAATCTTTCTTAATCTCTCTATTAAGAAACGTTATTATAGGGGCATGTGAAGCTGTAACAATGAGATGCCGTCCCTAATTAACATATTATAAAGTGTTGACATTATCAAAGATATTATAAGTATTATTAAGGTTAGTGTGTACAATTTATGTATATACATGTTTGTTGTTAAGTTATTCATGCATGTGTATTTTTGTGTATTTTTGAGGTAACAGAAGAGAAAGTCCGGCGACAGGCCTTTTAGAATAGAAGCCAGACAATATAGAGAGGGTGAATAAGTTTTGTATAATAGACAAAGAACAGATGACCAGGAGTCGTCTTTGTATTTCGTATGTTTTGTTATAAGACTTCTTTTGTATAAGAAAGGGTCGCCTCTTTAGAGTTTCTTTGTTGACTTTCATTTTTTAGTTAGCCTACAGAAGGGAACAGTTGGAGACCGTTGCAGAACAGAAAGTGAAAAAAAGGCAGATTTCTACACTTGTGTGAGCCATAAGGGAGAAATGGAAATCAGGTTGATATGAAGGCCAAGGGGAGGTCCGAAGCTACAGGGCAGTAAGTGTAGAGCCGTCAAGGTGGAGAGAAGGAATCGGGCAGTAATGGTCAGTCCCTGAGTAGAGGAAAGAGTCGAGTGATATTGAAGCGTAGATAATTGTGATCCGTGAGAGTGAATTTTAGTATAAAGAATAAAGACCTTTTGAACTAACCAAAATTAAAAGAAGGAAAATATTGCGATAGACAATTAGTTCGATTATGGGGAAGCAGTAGTAAATATCGATCAATAGAACTTAGAAAGGCCATCTTTTACATTGAACTAGTGACAAGAGGAAATAAATAGCGCCATCTTCAGTCTTGAATCTTGTTTGCATATTCTCTAGTTCCCGACAATTTCCACCCGTTGACCTGAAAAGGTAACAAAATATCCAGCTGTACGCAAATACAAGAAGCTATCCGAGGCAGAGCGACGCATCGAGACAGCGAAGCAAGTAAATCAACAATTCATCTCCAGTCATAAACATTGATTGCTCTTATACATCTTTGTCAAACTGCTACACATTTGCAAGTGTGCAGTGCTCATCTGATTGCATTCTATACGTTTAATTAGTCATCTGCAAATAACGCGTGTAGCATATTATTTATTGGTGAGGTGTGCTTCTCGAGGAATGGAATCGTCAATTTGCATAATACCCACCTGTGATCTGAGGAAAATCCCTATGCTGTAAGGCGATGTCATTTCCAGACATGGTTCTAATTTAATGGATTATGAAAGATATACTTATTCGACTGTGGTTCTATCTCAGAGATTAAATAGCCGTTACTATCTTAAGTTTTCTTCAAGGACATCTATTCAAACTTCTGGAAAATATTCCTCTACAAACCCGGCTCCAGATGGTGTTTCAGCACAACGGAGCTACTAATTGCTCTAATTTTATTATTTTCAGTTATCATTCTGCTTCGTTTTAGACATTTTTATTTGGTTCAACAGAACCAAATTCTTCTTCACTCATTTTCAACAGCTATTTCAACAAAGATCACAAGCGATGCTACATTGATGAGATAAAGTCGTTCACCGCATCCTAGAGCTGGAATGATATTTCTCGGCACAACCTTTTTTCGTATATCTCAGTTAGTATAACTGAAAATGTACCTTCCTTGTGTTTTATTTATGTAAAGTCATCTTCAATGGTTATATATTTTTCTGTGCTCTTCAAATGCAATGCAGATTCATCGCTACAAATGGAATATGACTGTAATAATCGTTACTGAAAATTAAACCCCGATTTATATTTTATAATCAAAACTTAACCACTACAAATTAGAGCACAGATCTTTGGATTCTTCCGACTGAAGTATCAGTTATTTTGCAGTTTCAAAGTAGGTAAAACCGTTCGAAAATACTATTTAAACTTGATTTAAGTGACAGTGACGCATTCTTTTTGGGGAAGTTAATAGGGACAAGTTCGCGGAATACACTTCTTTATTAGGTTACCTTTTTAAACTGACTCGGAGGTACATGCAAAAGTTTGAAAAATAGCAACATTTTGCAACAGCTCAACTATTAATTGTTTTATAAAAAGTTGAATAATAATAATAATAATAATAATAATAATAAATGTAATGCAGCTTAAACAGTTACACCAATATACTTCCTAATTCACTTTCTCCTTAAATCTACAAGTATGTCTCAAACTGTTGGAGCTTTGTTTTAACTCCTTGGAAATTGTAAGCAGTCATTTGCACTTCCCAAATAATATAACAGTAAATATTTTTTTTTATTCCATTGGAATATAAACTACTAAAGAAACGATAGCACGGTTAAGCTATGACTTCAAAAACCAGTCGCAATAGAAATCACCCCTGACTGGTAATGAATAAACTTTGGCTCTAGACGTCTGAGTATAATATAGTAAAACTTGTCGAGAATGAAATAAATCCTTAATCCTTAGAGTACCAATTGCAAATTTAAAAATCACAGAATATTGTAAATCCAAGTGTGGCACATAGCAGTAGAGACCAGCAAATTGATCAAGGCTAGTACATTTCAGTCGTTTATGAACAAGCCGCTTGTTTGAAAACTGAATATTTAATAACACGAACTCGCTGATGTGGTTAATTGTAAACAACAGTTAACTTGCTGCTGAGAAGCTCGCTTTGAATGAGCAATATGGCTTTCGGGCGAGGAATCCGTTAGAGAATTTACGAATTACGGGTACATACAGAATCTGTCATGATTTTGTCATATCCTTTTACATTTTTAAATATAGTTAAAATATTTGTTTGCAGACTTAATGCGAAAGTTTTTCAATAATTTAACTATCTAAGCATGAAAGAGATTTGTGAGTATATTGAAACAATTTCTTCATGTTTTGGCATGCTTCAAGGTTACTGTTGTACAATATCAGCTCAGTGGAAATCTAACATTAGATGTTGAAGATGTCCTTGGCTGCCCGACAAATATAGAAAAAATTAAATAATCAATATTTATTATTTTAGAATCATCAACTCAGTAAATTAGGTGTATGTTGCACATTTTCTTTCAGTGAAGGAACTTTAATGACATGCGTAAAAATGTATATTGTGTAGTGTTTAATGACATTCATAAAGAGTAATTTCTGTAATATTTGGAATAACGGTAAAAAGGTAATCAGGTAAGGGAAAGCTATCGTGTCTCTCCGAACGCAGGAAGTCTTGGCAAAAGTTAGATAATGCAAAGGTAATCCCTTTTGGTAGGATTGAAAATGCCCCTGCCTGACAGCAAATACGAGGCAAATTTGCAGATGTCCGGAAAAATTGAGTCATTGACAGTAGCATACGAAATCTGTTTAAGTTAATCTTACTGACGAATAGCGAAGCATGTTGACTGGAACAACATTTTCCAGTGAGTAGAAATAAAATTCAGTGAGGTAAGCGTTCGCCTATGAGACATGTTAATACAAAATTGGTGGGGATATTTTCCACTGTTGCTCACGGACGGCATCGTTTGATATTGTGTATAAAAGAGCTATATTTTTCCCAAAATGGGACATTCTCAGAATTTCCCAGGCCCAGATACGTGTGGCTGCCGTCGCGCGGAGATTAGCCAAAGAGCGGCCTAAGTACCATGCACCGGCAACTTTTGTTCAGCGTGATAAATATACACGTTTGCCAAGATTACCTTGCTGTGGTTCGATGAGAGACGTGAGTTCACCCTGATAATCAGGTAATAAAAATAAACTATATCAGCACAGTAAATAATGAAGCGTCATTTGACGTCATTTTCGGAATCCCTTTCCACTCAGGCCCGGCGGCTAGCTCACAGTCGCCAAAATACAGCGAAACGCCCTCGATATGACTCTCATGTAATAACAGTGGGGCCATTAATTATTTATCGACGCAAACCACAGTCTTATTTCAATGTCTGACCAGTCCTCGTGTGAGCCTAGTATGTAAGAACCGGCACCTTTCTATAATAAAATTTCTTATAAAGAAGAGAAAGTACACAAGGAGATCCATGGACGCTTGGTTGCAGTTTATGATGAGTTTGCACCATTATACTATAAAGCAAGCATTTTAAGTGCTGTAGAGAGTCCATTGAAAAGGGCCTTCACTCTGGGTGGTTGTTGTTGATTTGGTTTATTTATGGACGCTCTTTAACTTCTTAGGTCATCGGCGTCCAATTCAAATCAGGGCGTGAAACGGCCGAAAATTTTGCTCAAAGGCCTCTTCTTTCAGGCTTGAGGTTCTTTTTCGTGCCGTAAATGTAAGACACGGGACCCATAGCTTTACTTCGCTTCCGAAGAAAGCTCAACTCAGGATTTTTACGCCCAGAAAAAATTCATTGATCCTGGCCAGGTTTGAACCGCGATCTTGGGTTTTACTCTGGGTGGGCTGTGGCAGGAACCCCCAGAGAAACTTTCAAGAAAGTTGAGAATTTAATTTTGACATACAAGTGAATATGTACAGTTAGGAAAATAATTAACGAAATTTTGGGCATGTGCAAAGTTAGTGCAGGTCCCAAGTTACTACTCTACGAGAATGCGCCAATGTACATGTCAGATAGAGTGCAGGCTGCCATCCAAGAATGTGAGTTTTACTAGCTGATTCTTGCACCCCTTAATCCTGACTTGGCCTCTTTACTTATTTTCTACGAGTTTTGAAGAAATTTCTTCCTAGACTGCGGTTTTCAAATTATGAAGATGTGGCTGTAAATTCCCGGTTTTCAGACCAACCAGAAGAAATTTTTTCTAAGGGCTTTCAGTCACTGCAGAAAAGTGAACGAAATGTATTGAAGTGACAGGAAAATATATCGAAAAGTAAAACATAAGTATTTTCTTTCATACTCAGGTAAATAAATTATAACACCCCTCATATTTTCAGAGGAGTAAGCAACACCAAAAGAAGAGGTTCAAAATAAAAATAAACATGAATAAAATATACGAGCAGGCCAAAAGGTGTTTCTTTGAAGGATGCCACTTTTTGTTTCAGCAAGCAAACGCAATGATGAATTGCAAAAAACTGAGCTCCATATATTCTTTTCCTTTCTTATTGTGAAGTTTGCGATTTTCTTTTACTTAAATAACTGTCATAAGTTAAACTGGTTGAATCTCACTTATATTTATGAAAAATATAATACATTATACACCTTAAAAACGCATTTCAACAAAATTAATTAAATTTTGCGCACTTTCATGGCCTTATAAGTCAAATATGGAATGAGTGCCACAAGGCATATTGAAAGACGTTTTAAAACAAGCTGGTCAGTATTTTTTATTCTCTTCACCTTCTTCCTTAAGCGCTTGGTTTTACATAATTTAGCGTTTTTATTTGGTATAAATCGTAATTTTAAACCGAAATTCCATGTTACGGCAGTTCCTGTCATTGCGGAGTTCGTGCTGCCTAACGTCGTGAACACTCCAAACCGGTTTGGTAGAAAAAAAGGATTAGCGCGCAGTGGAGAGTGGCCACTTGTTCATTTTAACGCAATGGTTGATTGTTCAGTTACAACTTCACTTTTGCACATACACTCAAATCATGGTGAAACTGATCAAACGATAAATTTGATGAGTTATTTTTATTGTATTCTCTATATTGAAAACACCTGGTCTCTTTTGTGTCATTTTATTAAACGATTACGTAGAAAACATGTTTGTTTTATTTTCTTTCCCTGGCAGTTCAACGTAAAATTTCTGTACCTATTTGAATTTATTTTAAGTAAATAGGAGCAAAAGCTTAATTGCCAAACGTTTATTTTATTTAGATTTTTCATTAATAACTTTAAAAAAAAAGGTGTTTCGTTTTTAGATATTTCCGTTAAAAATTCGCTACAAATAAACAGAAGAAATCTCCTAGGAAGAACCTACTGCTTCCAAATATTACAATTCACGTTGTGCAATTGGTTTAAAGTAAACGCGGTCGCTTTCCGACATGTGCAACAGGCAACGGCCGCATATCTCATTCAAATGTAAATCCTCGGCTCAGTAACGTAATTCCAATAGCTACAACAGGAAGTCACGGTCGCCAAACGTATCTTTTATCAAACACGTTTTTGTAAAAATTCAGGAAAGATCGAAAAAGGATGTTTATAGCTTTTTCGTCATCCTCTTTCTAGTTCAAAGAATATGTATGGCGGAAGGTGCTCCTGCCACTAAACTAAGACTGTTAACATATCTTAACGAGATCAATAAAATTCATTAAATAAGTTTTTTTTTTTTCAGTTTTCGCCATTCTGCTATTATTTAGCATCATATCGGTTTCCTGCTGCTACTGCAGAAGTACTTGTTCCGGCAGACTACGCTGCAAATGGTAAAAGGCGACTATTCTCGCGCTCTTCCTCCATAAGACAGGAAAAAGATACGCTAAAAGTATATTTGACGAAACATACTACTGTAAACTGAACTTGCAGTGCTTAGAAATACATTTTTTATTGCTTTATCCATGTAGCGTGAAAGCAGATTGTGAGTGGCGGATATTTATTAATAGCCCCACTCTCTACGGTGTGACTCTGTCGAGGGCATTTCGCTATATTTTGGCGGCTGTGTGTCAGCCGGGCCTGAGCGGAACGGGATTCCGAAGGTACGACATATTGACGCTACGTTATTTACGTTGTTAATAAAGTTTATTCTTCTAGGGTGAACATCCGGGCGAACTCAAGTCTCTCGTCGTACCAGCGAGGTAATATTGACAGATGTGTATATCTATTTACGCCGACCAAAGGTTTCAGAGAAAAGAAATTGTTAATTTAATTGAGTTCGTGATGCAACTCAATGTTATATCGGCAGTTAACGTAGTGACTGGCACTCAAGCTGCGTTGTCGCACTTGGTACTTAGGCCACTCTTCGGCTGATCTCCGCGTACTAGGAGCCACACGTATCTGGGCCTGGAGAATTCTGAGAGACTGTCTTTTTTTGGGAAATAACCTGGCCCTTTTATATACAATATCAAACAGCGCCATCCGTGTGAAACACCCGCCAACTTTGTATTAACGTGTCTGAGAGGGGAATGCTTACCTCACCGGATTCCATTTCTATTTGCTGAAAATTTTTGTTCAAGCCAAATGCTTCGCTATTCGTCAGTAATATGAATTTAAACCGGTTTTGGTACGTTACTGTCAACGACTCTTTTTGCTCGGACACCTCCAGCTCTGCCCGCAACAGGTCGGTTTAAGCCCTAAGGCAGGAGCATTTTCAAACTCCAGCCGCATACCAGAAGGGATTGCCTTCCAATTGTCTAACTTCCTGCGAGAGCTTTTCTTTGCCTGATTACGTTGTTATAAGTTATGTCTTAAATATTTTAAAAACTACCCTTTATGAATGCCATTAAACACTATACAATATTAATTTCACATGTTATATTAAAGTTCCTCCACTGAGAGAAAATGCACAACATACTTGCACTTAATTACAGAGTTGCTGATTCCAAAAATTTACAAAGATTAATTGCTTCAATTACTCTGTTTTGTCGTGGAGCCAGGAACAGCTTCAAGCGCTTGCATGAACAATTTGCACTTCGAAGTTACACACTAGTAAAGTCTCTACGGTATAGTAGCTAAAACTAAGTTGAAAAATACTCTGAAGTAAATTGTTTCTTTACTAAAGGAGTAATTTATTCTATAGTTGTTTCCTTAGCTAATCACCAATAACTCTGTTGGAAAAAAGAATAGATAGAAAAGGAAAGAAATTTAAAATATGAGGGCTGTTTACATTTAGGTTAAACTAATAGTCGAAACAAAATTTTCATAGCAGAGGTGAACATTATCACAACAGGTGTTCAAATTATGAGCCATTAGCGGTTATGAGGCTTGGCACCGTCGGAGAAAACTTTCTTGAACTCTACTCAGCATTAAACGATTGTTCTCCATATCTTGGACAGTTTGAAAAACATGCTCCCTCCGCTCTTCTGTAAGTTTTCACTTCTTGAGGATGCACCATACTTCAAGTTCCCCCAGAAGAAAACATCTAGAGGATTGAGTACTTCTCGTAGGTGGGGGCCCGCACGACTAGTCCATAGACTTCGGAAAGCAAACTGTACACTATGCGGGTAATCTGAATGGCACGTTGGCCTTCTCATCACTTTTGCCTTTGTTGCTAAATAATAAAATTCGCACTCTTAAGAAATTTAATAGCCTTTAACCTTAAATTTTATTTTGCAAAAATATCACATAATTAATTAAATGATTGATATTTTGAAATTGGGAAAGTCAAAACCTAAAAGAATTAACAATCTGCTCAGAGGATTAACTTATTCAATTCTTTCAATTCTCATAGCATCACAGCTGTTATCGCCGTTTATTAATATTTTAAAATGATTTTTAATTATGTACCAACAAGAGAAAATACATAAAATATTATGTTGCAATATTATTTATTACCAGTCTTTTTTCAACTGAAACGCCTCTTTTCATATATCATTTGCCACTACTGGTATTAATATTTATGTTCAAAGAACGTCAAATAATTTGGTTTTGAAGTTAAAAATATCTGAACCCAATTTTTTGAAACTTACAAAATCCTGTGGTGAAGCCGGAAATAAGGCTGCCTATATTAATTTAATAACTTGAGGCTGCAGAGTTATATTTCTAAAGGCATTAGATTTGATAAAAATAATTATTATGTATATGTATAATGAAATCATTTAGAGCTAGGCATAACAGGAATTGAAATAATTTGTAACTTGTACTTATGTGTATGTCATTTAACAGGTGATTGCATCTTACAAAAGGATTTTGTATACATTTTGTGGTCAAGGATATGAGAAAGAGACAGAGATGTATACCTGACGCCTCGTCCGCCGACCGCTCCTTAGACAAGGCTGAGGAAAGGGTAAACTATCTTTTGTTAGGTCACGAACCTTCTGCCCAGGAAATACTTAGGAGTTCACAGTAAGAAAACATGTAGCTGTAACGGGACAGTATTTGAACAAAGTCAGACACAGTAATAATTTAAGAGAAAATGGGAATGTCAGAACGGAGACGAAAATGTTTTATTATAGGAAAGCCGGGGGTACAAGGTATTGAAAACAGCCCATAAACACGTACGTTATCTCTGAGAACATTTAGAAATCTAAAACTAAAGGGAGGCAAAAGATATTTCAATAGAAATCAGCGTGTAAGGAAAGTGCCGAAATTTATGACAGGCCTTTCTTAAAAAAATCCAGGTTCGTGGAAAGATATTGTAGACCAGGAGGGAGAGAATAATTCTAGCCAATGGTCATAAAAGTCAACGAATCAGGAGAACTTAGATGCAAATAAATAATTTTAAGATAGCCAATGACGAACGTATAACACAGAAATAGGATAATATACCAGGGAATTTAATTTAGCGAGAGGCGTGGCGATGTGGTAGAAAAACTGGAGTACAGAAGTCAGAGAGACATTCAGACGACGGGAGAGATACGAGAGACACGATGGAGGTTAGACTCACGGGAGAGACACGAGAGACACACGAGGGGATTCATTCAAGAGAGATACGGAAGCAGGCAGCCTAAGTCATTCGAAAGCAATCAGTCTAAATCATTTTCTAAAGTCAGTTAAGGGCAGTCTAAGTCATTTATAAAGTCAGTATAAGTAAGTAGTGAAGTCAGCGACGAGCAGTCAGGAAGTAACCCCAGGATTTTTATTTGTGAATGAAATATTTGGACAAGTCAACTTGGTGTATCTTTTGGGCAACACATTTCTCGTTCCCGTGGATCTATACGGATCCGCGAAACACTCCAGTGGACCCTGAGATCAAATTCAACAGAATTGGAGCAGACGTCTTCAGTGAGCAGCCCGGCCAAACATCGAGACCACGACCACCAGCAATCGACAACGCCATCCCCCACCACCAACCATAAATCCTGCTCCAGGCTTCATTTATTTATTACTACGCTGTTTAAGCTGTATGAACTGCCTAGCCTGTAACTCTGTTATTTTGGTTCATAAGCATTAAACATATTAAAACAATGCTGGAGGCAACAATTTTGATGAGTACGAAGATCAACTATTTAAAATATTACGTTCATAACCCACTTTAGACAGTAGTAATCACTGAAAGCAGCAAAAGAAGAAATGCAGTGTTCTGCCAGCTCAGTTCTTAGGACCAGCCACACAGCATTAGGCCACAACCGTAAAAGAAAGCGCTTGTACTTATAAACGTGTAGATACGAGATCCATCACTAAAATAATCGAGTCATACCGCAATGCCAATGGATAAAATAAGGCACTTGGAAAATGTTTGAGAATCTTATCATATCCAAAAGGTGGAGAAGGGGCAAACTTGTATATACAAACTTTTAAAAATATAAATGACACGATGACAAATAACCCTTGTCATTTTAATGAAGAATACATGAGCTGGGGGCTGTTTAATTGTCCTTTTGAAAATTAACAATTTTTAAAAAATGGTGCTTTTATAATAATATTTTCATGTGCACTTTTTCAGCTCATTGTAATAAAATTGTAAAATAATGGAAGGATTATAAATAAAAAATGTATATTAAAGGAAAAGCTCAATACCTGCAGCTAGAGAATGCAAATGGAGGATTTTCTCCCAATCCATTCGGGACTAAGCAGTTTCCCCCCACCACTTCGCAACGTGCTCGCTGAAAGATAGCAAGGAAATTAAAGCTATTAACGAGTCAGAGACAGCTCTGTGGGAAGATTCATTAATGTTGCAAAGTGAGTGAAAGCAAGCAAAATGCGTTATGATTGAGCGAGCATACGTTTTCTATTCCACCATGAACATTTATCAATGCTTCGTACATACTGACAGAATCGATTCTTCTACTTCGTGCATGATTTGTACAAATACGTCCGATGTTAAATTTCTAAGATCTGGAACAGTCTGTGAATTAGTTAACACATTTTGGAAAACGGGAAATGTTCAGAATATGAAGTAAAGGGTACAGCCAATAGATATACACTGAGGAAACAATTTATATTGGCAATCGTTCAAAAAGTCTGCTACAAAACTCACTGGATATGTTCCATAACAATGTGACATTCCTGTAATTTTATAGCCAACTAGCTATAGACGCATTAAAATTGTGTAAGAAACAACACACGTTTTAAATACTTGATATGTGTAAATAAATTATTAGCAATGAGTAGATATATTTTTGTTTATTTTCCCACATACTAATTATTTTATGCGTCACTTATTATCATTTGTTTAATTTATTTAAATTGTAAATGAGTAATTAAATTAATTTCTATTATAGGACCATTCGTTGTTGAAATATTGGATTAAACGGTAAGAGATGTTCTTAATAAATGAAATGAATACTTAATGACGCCAATTAAGTAGAGACGAAATGATTATGCTGATTGAGATAATTGAAAATTGTGCAACAAAAGCCGACGCCCTAGGATTCTGAATTCTGGAAGGGTATCGTAGGATGCGATATCAATAATTTGGCTTTTCAGCAGAACAATACGAGGTAAACCAAGATTGCAACTGCTCCACAAAATAGATTTCTATGCCTAAGAGTCAAGAGAGAAAGCAAGTCAAGTACTACTATGTTAAGGAGTGCACTTGTCAATTTATCTGTTTCAAACTAAACTTTTAAAAGTAGGCTGCATGAAAGAGTACTTCATTCTTGTTGTCCAGTGATTCGCCGTGAAAATAGAGAACTTTCCTTTTGCATGGTGACTTTAGCATGCCAATTGGCAACAGGAACGTTAAAGCCATGTTCTTTTCATAGATAAAGCTTTCTTAGTTCACCAATTTAAAGAGGTATGGAAGAATAACCTCAAGTTGAAAAACAGATCTCATTTTTATCCATAAATATTAATGTAAACAAATGTATTCCAGGTGTTTTGCAGCCTGTTCTATTGCTGAAGCTTCTGGTTTTGAATAACGCCAGAGCATATGGCGCAGGGTACATTTCTAGGCGATTAGAAAGACACAATATTTCAATGCTAGAGTGGCCTGGTCAGTCCTCGGATATAAATCCGATTGAGTTTCTGTGAGATAGCATTGAACAGAGAGGTTTAAAGATATCGATACCACCTTATTTTTATGTCTCCATTATCACCTGTAGAACATTCAAAAAAATATGAAATACTTCATCACATTTCCTCAATGCCAAAGTGTCGAGCAATACTTAATGCAAAATGTGGTGGTACAAATTACTGATGGAAAAAACAGCACGGAAATTTTGAGAAAAAAACAATTTTACATATTGTGATTTTGTGTTAGTGGGTTTAAAATTAAAAATTGTGTTATTTTTGTTAAAAATAACTGAAGTTTGCTTTTGTGAAATTTGTTGTTTTATTGTTGTAATTGTTGTAAATATTGTTCACACAACTTGTAATTATGATACTCTTCTCATTATTATTATTAGAAATGTTCAAAGAAATACTGTTCCTTAGACAATTTTGATGTCTGCAATTCTTCTTCCACAAGGTATAGGCCTGCTGACCTGCTCTGTTCTCAATTAAACATATTACTCCATCTTGTTCTTGGTCTTCCTACTTGATATCTTTTATGTTTATAATTTAGTAAAAGTTTCGGTAACCATTCCTCTGATAACAATTATTTTATTTTCATTAATATTTTATTTAAATTACATTATTTAACTGTTTTCGAATTTCTTCTTTTCCTTGTTTTTCTAAAAGAGTAAATGTAGCTACTGCTCTTAAAAATTTCTTCTATGCAGTTTCTATTCTTTTCCTGTCTGTCCAATTCATAGTTCAGTTTCACTTCCATATGTTGGGCACTGTCATTACTTTGTAGAATTTCATTTCTGTTGCTTTTGACGTCTTGTCTTTAATGTTCTCCTTATTGTTCCATTGATTTGTCTCAATTTATTTAGTTTTATATTCAGATCTTCATTTATAGTATGAATCATTAAAACTTAGATACTTAAAACTAGAGACTTGTTCTATTATTTCTTCATTAATAACTATCTTACATCTTACACGATTGTTTTTTTAAAAGCCATTGCTTTTGTCTTGGTTGTTGAAATCTTTAAATTATATGTCTCCATAATATCTTTCAGGTTAGTTACACTTCTCTGTAAACTATCTTCCTTTTCTCCAAAAATAACCAGATCGTCAGCAAATAAATTTGTTTTCAAATTATATGTAATATTAATGCCCTCAATAAAATATCTTTTCCACTCTTTAAATAATGCTGGTAATAAAGGGCATGGCTGTTTGACGCCTTAGTTTATTTTTTCTGTTTTTTTTTTCAATTCTAACGATTTGTCAATATTAATTCTTGTAATTTTGTATAGACTCTAATTTACCTTGATCAGATGACTGAGATATCCTTTCTCTTGCATTACTGTCCGTAGTTTATTACGGAGAACACTATAAAAAGCTTTTTCGGCATATAAAGATAATATGAAATTCGGCATGTTAAATTCCCTTCTCTTCTATATCAATTGTTCTATCATAAATATGCAATCTGCACAAGATCACCCCTTTCTAAAACCACATATTTTTTCTTCTAGCAGTACTTCCCTAAAACATTCAGTATTCTACACATTATTTTTGCATATGTTTTATATGCTGTGTAGAAGCCTTATGCCTCTATAATGATGTGGGTAATTAAGCTATTTTAGTTTTGAAATAGAAAACAGTGTACTTTTGTTACATTATTCACAGAGAACGGTAGGATTATGAGAAGGTTAAGGAAAATATCATCACCGTTTATCTATCCTATATAAAAATAACTTCTTACTTGAGACAATTTGAGAACACAGGTCATCATTTGAGTTAAGATCCAGAACGCATGATTTAGGCAAGTTCATTTCAATTGTGATCGAGATCACAAATGCAAAATTTGCGAAAGCAAAATAAATGTAGCACGATATTCATTGGCAATATTTCGATTTCTCTTTGTGAGAGGTTAGATGTTAGTGGAAGTGGAAGTGAGGAAAAGATATCAACATAACTGTTAGCAATAAATAAATCAAATAATATACATAAACTAATTGAGAACATAATCACTTTAGTTCAGATCCCATATATGTTTTAAGTGAGCTCATTTCAAATCTGAACGAAATCACAAAAAATGTTGAGAAAAGCAAAAAATAAGCATCACATTCGTTGTCAATTATCTTGTTTGCTCACTGCGTACATTTAGATGTGGTAAGATAAGTGATAAAGGGCCGCCTTACATTTTATTTCATAAAATAAAATTTGAAAACGTGTATATAATATAACAAAGGATTAAGTACCCTGAAAAAATAAGGAATTGTGCTGTTGCTTTGATGCAGCTCTTCAAAATGTCAACCGTCATGATCGCGACAAAGTATATAGCAATGCATCATGAACTCTAGCACGTTCTCTCGCACAACAAAAGAATGGAGAACTTTTTCGGCGGCTACAACAATGCTAGCGACCAGATCCATGGGAGTGTCGACTGAAGATGCATAAACAAAGTTCTTCACGTGTCCCTAAAATAAGTCCATCGGCGTCAGATCTGGTGAAAAGTCTGGTCATGGAACAACACCTCCAGGAACAACAACAGTCAAACTGTGCATCAAGATGGTCCATAACATTGCCTGAAAATGTACTGATACCTCGTCATGTTGAAAACACATGTGCCTTCGAATTACCATAAGCAAGCAAACGTGGGAGAACGTGTTATATTAAAGTTTTGTATACAATTCCGTTCATATTTTCGGAAAGTACATAAGGACCAAGCACAGTATTCCACAACGCTAGGCAACGTTCACAGATTGAAAATTTGTTGCCAAAAATGCATAGGCACTTCAAGCAAAGAAAAACCATGTTAACATAATAAAACTGAATTCACACAAACAGAAAATGATGGGCACTAATCATCTTACACGTTTACAGTTACAACAATTGCTCAAAATATCCAGCATCGGATCGACACACTTCTGAGTACGTTGAACTACAGATTGAGCAACGTTTGCGAAAGTGTCCTCGGCGATTGCAGCACATGGCGTTCCCGAAGTGCTGCCAGTGTAACTGTTTTTCTATGGTATACAACATCCTTAAGAGGTCCCCGCGTACATCTCGGTAGTAATGTGGTGGTGCACCATCCTGTTTGAAGTAAAATTCCTCATTTCCATAGAGTGTATGAATGACAGGTAAGACGGATGTGCGTGTCATGTTCAGGTACACTGGGTTCCTTCAAAAAAGAATGGTCCAATTAGAGCTCTATATGACAACCCACACCAAATATTAATTCCTGGTAAAATAACACCTTTTCCAAAATAACACGTGGATTGTTTGCACACCAGTAGACACAGTTATGCAGGTTCACAGTTCCTTTCAACTTAAATTCTGCCTCATCGGACTAAAACAACTTTCCATACGAAGGCCTCATCCTCTTTCACCATGTCCGAAACTATTCACGGTACTGCATTCTCCGATCAGAGTCATCTTCATTTAATGCATGCAAAATTTTGGGATGAAAACTTTCAACTTTGCTGTTTTAATAATACGACGTACGCTGGTTCTGCTAATCCCAGTGTCACGTGCACTTGCTTTGTAGATTTCAGCGGTGAGTGCTCAAAATGTTCCAAAACCATCGCCAAGGACGCGGGGCTTGTTGCTGTGCGGGGTATTCCAGATCTGTCCTTATGTACATCGCACGCGGTACCATGAGTCTCAAATTTTTCTCGAATGCGTGCAGTTGTTAATCGCGTTGGCGGTTCTGCTCTGTACACACATCTCCATTGCCTTTGAACTTCAACAACATTCTCGGTTTTTCCAATACTACTTCAAAATTGCTTTCGGCTGTTCAAACGATAATCTTTACTCCATTTTGTTGCAGCATTACGTAATGTAAGTCACATCTGTTTACAGAACATAATGCGATAATCTTGGCTTCATTTGTTGATTGTTGATTTACGATAATCTTGACTTCATTTGTTCATTGTTGATTTACCTGTCACGTAGCAATGTTATATCAATATATGTGAGTCACATCTGTGTATAGAACATCATGTTACACATTACTATTGTATTTCGGTCCAAATTTGAAATATATTAAATAGATATCTGCTGTGAAAACGTGTATACATTTTTGGCCTCCTCGATATATGGACTTTCTCCCCCAGATATGGCCATTGCGAATGTTGAATGTGGCGTCTCTCATTAATATTCACTCCTACCTGTAAAGCACTGAAGCCGGAAAAAATTATTGTCTGCACATCACTATGGGAACCAGTTTGAAAACTCCACTTTGAAAGTCTTCTGGCTGCAATGCGTGAACCTTCGGGGATAGTACAAGGTGCAATTGCTGTTCATGTAAAATGTTCTAAACAGTTGCGTGGCTTATGCTTGCATTTTGTGTAAATGTGCCAACTACTAGTTGTAGCGCTGTCCCCAACTTAGTTTAAAACCTGCTCTTCAAAATCAGGAGTTTGAACATACCCCTTATAACCAAAATCATGCATTCTAACATGAAAGGACCCAGTTTCTCTTGGGTACCTCTGCACAGCAGCACATGTGATGCAATGAAGCTGTCATCGCTGCGGATAAACTGAAAGTAATTTGCATTTAAGTGTAAACATTATTATGATTAAATTAACTTAAAATATTAGGTGAAATTTATACCCACGTAAAAACATGGAGTGCAAAACAGTAGGCATCGGCAACAATCCCATTCTCAAATTTGCTTTTGCCAGTCAAAATTACGTCAAAACAAGCGGGAAATATCCAGCAAACCTCAACTTGATTTCCATGGAAACATCCTTCCTTGACGAGGACAAAGCAGTCATTGTCAAACTTGCCAACAACAACACCGACGTCGTGGAATTCTGATGATTGCCTTCAAAAGTACTCCACTATGGTATAGACGCTGGCTGTACCATTTACCTCAGTACCATCAACAAGACGCCAGCCTTAGAATACAAGATCTCGTCGGCGGACTGCTTCTCTGCCGCTGCCATTAGCGATTTCGTCGTTCCCATCTCCATTCTGTTGGTCCACGAACACTTCAACAGCGACTTTTCTCACATGGTATTCAGCTGCATCTTTACAGCTTTCGAGGACCAAACCGAGAGCAGCAGCGACGAACACAGTGACGATGATGTAACGTTTATCATTAGGACGTATACCACACATTTTAAAATATTTTTTGCTGGAAAACTTTTAATGTTTTTTGCCCAATGTGTTGCCCGTCATTTTTGAAAATAATATGTAAAATATATGCATGTAAAAACGCATCACTATTTTTGTAATGAATTTTATAATATGTATAATATATAAAATGAATTTTGTAATTTGTATAACAAATAAAAAAATATCCCTTCTCTGATGGAATTCTTTGCATGGGTTTGTATACAATCGAAGGTTGGCAAGGAAGTAGCCTACATCATATCGATAATACAGCTACCCAAGTCGGTAATAGAACCGCGTGTTGTGGCATTGCCTAACCCTACCCCTAAAAGGTTGGTAATGCAGCTACCTGCAAAAAATAGCTGGATAAGGGACACATAATACTTTCGTGTGATATGCACGTGCATCTCTGAGCATAACCGGGACATTTCCTGACCTATAAAAAGCCCGCGTATCGATACTTGTTGGGAACAGCGTATGATTTTACGTAAATGTAATTATTATGACGAAAATTAACGTTCACAATATATGCTCTGCTGTACTACATGTATTGTTTCTTTACCTTTGCTATCCCTGTTTATTTATGGAAAACTCTTAACCTTTGGATATCTATTTCTGAGCGTTGAATAACCAAATATTTCTATTGTTGTTGTATGTCTTTTCGTTTCTCTTGCTCAAAATACAATACTGTTTGGTGTAATTTATAGATCCTTTCTTTTACAATTGCTTGCTAATAATAAAACTACTGTACGTTCTGTTAAATACAGTAGCTTTGTCATATAATCCATTTGACTCTGGCACAAAAGCACGCAATATTAATGGTATTTTCTCTGGTCGAGTTTCAATTATTCGCTACTTTGCTCGTTGCAATTTGCTTCAGGCTTCCGATTGACATTCTAGCTATATAAATTTTTATTAATTACGTCTGTTAGTTACACATTTCAAAAAGGAGCCATGTCAGTTCTATCAGCTGTACATTTGGTTGTATTTTAGCTACACAGTATAATCTTCACTTCTGTGACATAACCATAATTATGGTTGTCTGTGGGCGTGTGCATATTGTTCCTAACAGCTATAACAAAATGAAATAAAGGGAAGAAAATGCAATCACAAGTTCCCTGAGGGACCTACACTCAATTTCTAGAGTTGATGTATGTAACACAAAAAAAAAAAAAAAAAAAAAACAGTTCATTATTCCAGTGCGAAGTTAAAAGGGTATAATTGCGATTGAAAAACAAACTTTCTCTTACATTTATTTGCTTATTATTCTAAACATTATGCTTATTTTCCTCTTCCTATGCCGAAATGTGAACATATTGAATACATCACGGTTGATGTAATCTCAGGTGAAGTTTTTTGATGCCATCTTTAACTTAATGTTACGTCACGGATCTTTCCATCGAACATCCTTAAAATGTAATTCATATATCAATTTTAGGTATCCCAGTACTTTTGTTTTAAAAAATTAGTAATATGATTATAAAAGGGAGAAAGAGCTAAAGTTACCTGTAGTTGTAATAAAAGGTGCCAAACATTTAATACATTGCTTACAAATTTTCTCCGCCATTGTCGTATGTTAATGAAGTTACAACAGGTGTTAATGATGTCCATAATCATGTAATTTTTATGCTTTTATAATGGTTTGTGCATGTGCCCAAAATGCCATCGATTGTATTGCAAATGGAACAGTTTACACTTTAATCTATTTATGGTTAAGAGAAAACAACTTTTTAACTTTTGCAAAATAATGGCAGTTTGAGCTATGGGAGCGGTGATTCTAAAAGATATTATTTTCCATTGTGATTCTAGCAAATGGGTGCTATTGAAAGGTTGTTAAAATAAGATTATAATTTAAGATTTCACAGGGACATTAGTTTTGTCACAGTTTTCAGTTATATTGTCTATGTTAAGTACTGAACTCTGTAAACGAGTAACGACTTCGTAGCAACAGCTGAAACATATGTTGGGTAATGCAATATGGAGAAACAAAGTGCAAATAGGTACGTCAAAGCAACGTTTTCATCGCATCTGAACTGAATATTGGGGTTCATCTGCCCAAGAGCAGAATCCATTTATTCGCTAATTGAAGGACATTATTTCCACATTTTTCTCCAAGTTTTAGTGCAGTTCATGATAGATTTTTAATTGTTTATTTACGGACGCTCTTTAATATCTGAGGCCATCAGCGTCCCATTCTATTCAGGGCGTGAAACGGCCGACAAATTTTGCTCAGAGGCCTCTTCTTTCAGACTTGAGGTTCTTTATGGTGCCGTATATTTATACGATAATATTTATACGATAATTTATACAATGCCGTATAAATATATGACACGGGACCCGCGGCTTTACTTCCCTTCGGAAGGAAGCCACACTTTAACGCACAAAAAATTCATCGATCCTGGCGGGGTTTGAACCCGCGATCTTGGGTTTAGAAGGCAAGTATGGTTGTCCATGATAGAGATGTCGCGCCGTAAGCAGTGGTTGTTTTGGGCAAGAATATATCTCATTCGGCATTGTAACAGTAAAGGACCATAAATAGATCCATTTCCATAACGATGCTCAACAATTATGTAGCAGAGAGAAATGTCATTGAATCTCAAAGAAAGAGCTGTGCTTTGACCGAATTAAAGAATTGTTATTCTTTATGTTCATAGCGCTATATCAGCTTTTGTGAAGACACACAAAAATATAAATGCATTAACATATGAACAATATATTTATTTTACTCATAACACAAACCACAGTTATGATTTAATTATTTGCTGTACTGTCATGATGAACATAATGCCCAAAGTAAATAAATTATCTAGATAACACATCCTTAATTAAAGTCAACAAATGTTTATAAAACGTTAAAAAAAAAAAACAAATGCTGTAAATGCGGTCATATAACATTCATGGAAAATGGATTACTGATTTTTTCTGCAGATTTTATGGGATAGAACTTGAAACACGGTTAGCATGATGTATTTAACGTTAATAGCAGCAGTATTGACCTAAGTTTACGCTTTGAAATGTAAGTGCTTAGCTGCCAAAACTGTTTTAGCTAAATATCAAATTTACGCTTTTTGGTATATAGCGGAGCCTAACAAGCAGTAACTTGACTGATAGCGAAATTTCCAGCCTAGTTGAAAGCTGACGCTGTAACTTCCTTTGTGCTAGTAGATTAATCCTAATTTGCTTTAGTTTGTAATATAAATAAATTTGGCTAAATGAGCGGAATATTGTCATTAATCGGTATTTGCCTTGCCACTAAGTAAAACCCCAAGTCAAGCCCTGGGGTGTCAACCCAAGTACGAATATTATAATGCAGAGCGGTAGAAATTATTCCGCAAAAGGTCTGACTGGTACCTTATAACGTTATAAGTACCTTTAAGTTCCCAGCAAAGTCAGATTTCCATTTACTTTAGATTGGATACGATTGTTAGGGACGAAATTGGTTACTTCTGTAAATCACTTATCCTCAACGGTTGGCCATTAGTATCTACGTCCCAATTCGGGACATCTTTGGGAGAAAGGAATGAGGAGAGGAATACAACCGGCGATGAGGATCCACTAATGAAGTTGGAATCCCTAGCATTGTTTCAGAGTTCGGTGAAGTCAGTTTGAGTCTCTCAGAAAGGCCAACTATATATCAGATTCCTGGACAAAAGACTTTTCGAAGTGCAAGCCACTATGCATCGCACCAGTTCACCTTCCATGGTACTTTCCACTCTGTAACCGAACCAACAGGGAATTAAATTATATGAAAAATGGGGGAGCAGAAAACTCGTGGAAAGGAGATATCCATCCTAGCATCTGCCTTAGCGTCAGAGAAAACCATGGAAAAATACAAGGTCAGGATTACCAACCCCAAGGAATTTAAATCCAATACCCCCCGAATTCTAGTCCCAAGTGTTATCGCCTGAGCCATTCCGCTCGGATTCCATTTACTATGGTTCGTGACTGCTTTTCATGTCGAAATATCAAACGATAAATTTTCACTATGTGTTAAATCGATAACATTTTCAAATAAAATTAAAGTCCAATATTGCAGAGAGGAGACAGGTTCATTGCCATGATTGAGGCGCGGAGAGTCTAGATATCAACTAGAATCTATTCTCTATTGAGACAAATTGTTTGCCGTTTATATTAATTCAGAGATTTCTAGTCACTAGATATACAAAAGAGTGCAAGGTATCTTACTAACCACGAACTTCACATTTATCACTAACTGTTTTATTAATCCCGCCGAAAAACTGTGGCAGTAAGCATAAAGACGTTTAAAATGCGATAACAAACAAAAGCATTTAATCCGTACAAATCTGTTGTCTTTAGATTTATACCTGCTCTATGCCAATAAAAATATCTAACTATGGGTTTATACACGGTTCATCGAGGTCTCTCTGAGATTAACACCAAAGTTCAGGAGTTAAAACGCCCGCCAGTAATTTCGTCCCGAAAAATAGTAGCAGTCACACCAACAGAGTGACAAAGGTGGAATTAATGACATCGTAAGCTTCAGTATTAGAGTGCACCCCAAAATTTCTACACTACAATCAGCAGGCAGATCTGGACGATTACACTACGGAACTGCTATCAACGATAGAACCCAACCAGTCCTCGTAAATTCTAGAGATCTGGTAGAGTATCTATGTAATAAAGTCTCCTCCTAAGAACTTAAATAAGGTACTGGAGTGTAGAAGTCCGACATTTTGTAAATAATCAAATAACTTCTAAATCATTTATAATAAAATTAATAAATTATTTTAACTTCTAAAAGAAAATGTGTATTTGAATTCCATCCCGGGAATTTGTACGGCATAACTTATAAGTTATACAATAAGAAATAGCAGATACACCGTACATGTTAAATAAGGAGTTTAAAAAAAGATTCGTTTCTTTCATTGCATCTTTAAAACCCTCATATTATATTTATCTTGTTGCCTTATCGTTCTAAAAGAAAGAACAATAGTTTCGCTCTTGCTTCCCTAATATCCCTACTTTGTATTTAATAAAGGAATTCATAATTAAAGAGGCTTATAATAATATTAAAATCTCACTTTCTTTAATTTGCCTCATAAGTGAAATACTCATGCTATCTTTTAATGCTTAAAATGCTGTCATCATTTAAGATGTAACAGAAAAAGAACCTCTTCAATGACCATGTCTGCTAAGGTCTATAGTTGTCATAAATAGTTTAACACATAACCAAAAGATGTACTTTCTGTCAAAAAGTATGAACACATGATTCATGACTTTCGGTTTATTTTATATAGAATTAAAAATGAATTGATTACAGATGTCTTTAGTTTTTGTTTTACTTTTTTTTTTGAGTAGTGTTTAACGCCGGGTTTTACTACTGAGGCACCACAGGCGGTGGACACTGATGATACATGAGATGAAACGATAAATGGGGAAGGATATTTCTTTTAAAGGAAGCGTTCCAGGCCAAGTTTAGGATACCTCCCCGGCATTTACCATTTATGAGGATTGAGGAAAAGCTGGAAAAAAACCCAGTCAGGGAGGACGGACCTGGTGGGATTCGAACCCCATACCTACTGCTCACGACGCCGCGCCTTAACGACCTCAGTCACTCGTGGCGGTGATGTTTTTAGTGTTCATGTCTGGAAGCAAAGAGAGAAATAATATTATTTATCATGATTCCTATACTGTTTTAAAGTTAGATTTTTTTTTCAAAAAGCATGAATGTTTATTTTATTATTTTTAAAATTTCTGAGAAATACAGGAACACATTGTTAATGAAACCTTATTCAGGAGAGGGCAAAAAAAATTACAATATAAGTTTCCTTTCCGATCTTATTTCTGTTACAATTAGTGCTAAAGACATGTGCACGCGTAAACTACATTTACTTTTTATCTCTGTTTTTCTAAATACCTCCCTGTGTACACTAATCTAGGATTATTAACTTCAAACGATTCATTCATTTCTGAAATGAAATTGGCAAGTAGTTTTTGTTTATTACGCGTTCTAGTAAGTCACATGAAAGTACAAATAGACCAAAAGAACGATAAACTAACTTGGGGTATTTTGCCTATAGGTAAAATTGACGCTAGTTGCTGTTTGCGGCTATCGTAGAGCAGGGCTGGCACAACAATACACCAATTTTCGTAACTATTTTACATGATTTTACTTAACAGTTTTGTCGGTCCTGGTGGTGTAGTTGTAAACATACTTGTTTTCTAAACCCAAGATTGTGGGTTTAATCCCGGCCAGGATCGATGTATTTTTTCGGGAGTACAACTCCTAAGTATGGCTTCCTTCGGAAAGGAAGTAAAGCCGTGGTTGCCATGTCCTAGATTTACGGCACTAAACAACCTCAAATCTGAAAGAAGAGGCCTCTGAGCAAAATTTATCGGCTGTTTCACACCCTGAATTGAATGGGACGCTAAAGACCTGAGGTATTAAAGAGAGTCCATAAATAAACCAAGTGAACAACTTAACAGTTTTATGAAAATGTTCCCAATTCAAAAATTACGTTAATAATATTGGAATTAGTATGTTAATGATTCATTAATTGGTTTAGTTCAAGTCATATCAAGCACATTTACCTTTTTAGTAAGTAAAATCTGCTTTTGGGAAATTTAATAATTCTCGTTTCATAAAGGCCTAATTTTGTTTCAAATTATTTATTCATTTATAACCTGTATAAACGTCCTTATTAAAATTTTGCTTGTTTTAATAACCAAGGGATCGTTTATTTTAATTCTAAATGCTTATTTTATTTCTCCTAAAACAGCAAGAAAGTTGAATAAGAAATTAAATAATTGTTTTTCAGTAGTGTTTAACTTTCGATTTCACTACAGAGGCATGACAGACTGTGGACACTTATGATGCATGAAATGAAATGATAAATTAGAAAAGTATTTTTCTATTTAAAGGAAGGAAATCGTTCCAGGCTACGTTTAGGGTACCTTCTCGGCATTTGCTGATGATATTCCAGATTTTAGTTATAGCGAGACGAAAAAGTGAGTTTATGTATCCATCGCGAAGTTTAATGTTTTGGCAAATGTTTTAATAATAGAGATATTTTAAAATTGGTTAATTGCAGAAATATTGTATGCAATATAAATTCAGAAAATTGACAAGTTGTGGTTTTCCTAATTAATACTTAGTTAAGTTAGATAGATATAAAATGATTAAAATAGGATCAAATGCACATTTTCACATCAAAATCAATGTAAACATTGGCTAAGCATTTTGTTTAATAAAATTTCTATAATATTCTTTAATATTCATTGATGATTAAGGATACTTCCTTCTATTTTCAAATAATTCAATACAAAGTTTATATCTTGGTTATGAGCGGTAACACATGTAGTACTACGTCTTGTGTGCCAAAGATTATAAAGTTGAATATAGGGTATGTGAAGGCAACGTAACAGAATGCTATAAAATAGTAAAATAGATAAGCATTAGAATTGGAATTCCAATTTGCAATTTGCAAATTTCCAATCGTCTTCTCTGTTTACATAGGTAGAAAGATTCACTGTCAAACCTTGTAAGGAAAATTATTTAATTGTCATCATTTTCACTTAGTTATTTGTGTTTTGAAAACTCTTGACGGGGTAATAAAATCCTACACACAACAATTTATGTATCTAGTTTACATAAAGCTCACGAACAGCTACAACTACTTTTCCTTATAGTTGGATAGGTGACAAAACCCATATTTTGGCAATTTAGGTTCCCGCATCGTATACAAATGTTTCACTTAGATGAGCTAATAAATGTTGTAATATAAAGTATAAATAATTGTTTATTAACATAGATTTTTACATAAAGCGATGCAGAAGATCTACACTTTCCACTCACAGAAAACACGTTTTACACGGGTAAAAGATTTCTGTTCTGTTTACCACAGCACGTGCTGAACGTATTGTTGTAGTACTCACCTGCTTACTGTAAGATGTCTGTTGCTCTACACACTTCTCCTCGCATTCAACTTTGACATACATGCTCATTAGCACGCGCGCACATCTATCTGTTGTATACGCTTGGAGAGATTCTGTTTCTTGTAAGATGTAAATCACATTAATATTTTCTGTTTTTAATCGATTTATTTCTTGATAACTTTATGATGAAGCAATAAATTACATAATTACCACCTAGTGGATTAATTCAGTGATAAATTTCTCTGAAACTTAGTATTAATTAGATTCTCAAGATCTTGATTCAGTTGGTCTTCTCTGAATCATATGCTAACAAGGAACGGTCACAGTGGGAGGCCGGGGACCACAGTCAAAATTGTTGCATCTGAAAAACTTAAATATTTCATTCCTAATCAAAAAAGATGGAATGACATTATAAACCCATTTCCAATAACCTAGTTATCATTTTTTCTACTTGTTTTTCATTTCTCAATTGCACAATTTCTGTAACTAACTGGAAAAACTTTTACCTGAATCGCAAGGAATCAAAGGCACATTATTCATTTTAATCAGTACAGTTTTCGTAATTGTAATAAGTGATTTGTAATAAATATTGCATTTCCTCAGATTTCAACTTCAATAACTTCATATTTCTTTCATGGTGACAGCTACAAGTTTGTATGTAAACTAAACATAACCCAATATGTTCCTTTGGATGAACTAGATTTAATTGTGTCCAATTTGTCGATAAACTGTGACCTTAATGTATTATTACTTTGAAAATATAGAAAATATATATTACTGGGTTATTGGATGTGAGCTCTAACGGAATCATGTGATTTTACATGTAATTTTTAGATCTTTCAAAAGGTTCATGTTTGTGTTTTGCATGTCATCGTATCGTGCGTGACCTTTCCTTGTCAAATTCTTATTTTCAATCAATAAACTACTAATTATAATTGTGTGTCTTAAGGTATATGTATACAGGTACAAATGTATATTATAGAATTCCCAAAAGATACATTAGTTGCAAGTTTCCAAGTGTAGCGCTCGACCTCGCTGCCACCATGTAGTGCTCGGTCTGCTGCCAAATGTTCTCTGAGGATGTGATGATCTTCCTTTGTTGAGTGCTACAATTGTCCCCTACTTATCTCTGGTGGCGTAAGATAAGTGAGAACGAAATGTGTAGATAGTTGCTGGAATTCGGGGGCAAACCCTAAGTTTTGCCCTCTAGGAAATCGCGAGGTATATCCGGGCTTCTAATGACAAGTCAATCAACTCCTTGTGTAGAAAAGTAATTTATTGAAATAAGAATACAGTGTATGACCCACTCTAGGCCAAGGTTCAGCTCTCTCTCTCCTGCCTTTACAAAAAGGCAGGACCTTTTATACAATCTAAACGGTTTACACAATAACTTCTGCAGATGTCAAGACATCTGTATTTACTCACTTAAGGTTGTCATTTAGGGGAGACTTCTCCCTTTATTGGCGGCCGGTGTTAGACCACCTGTACAATTAAATAAGGGTGTCATCACTTAGGGGAGACTTCTGCGGATGTCTGACACCTGCGCTTAATTAGCTAGGGGATGTGATCTTAAGGAACGGCTACAGAGGAAGTTCTTAATTTACTAATATACAAGGTTTTTCTTATCTTACAGTCTTACACATAATTCTCTTCACACTTCTTATTATACACAATCCTCATTACACTTCTTATTATACACAATCCTCATTACACAAGTCTGTTTAGCCGAATCAACATAATGAATACTTTTCAATTTATAAGGAACAGTAACATCCTTTACCCGATATTAATGTATCAGTATCCTTTGACTCCGTACGCCGGTATGAATAATGACTTAATATTTTTTTTATTTGATTTATTTATTAACGTTCTTTAACAGCTCAGATCATCAGCGTCCCATTCAATTCGGGGCTTGAAACGGCCAGCAAATTTTGTTCAGAGACCTCTTCTTTCAGGCTTGAAGTTCTTTTTCGCTTTTTCGTGCAGTAAATGTACGACACGGGACCCACTTAATATAATGCGAGTAGTTTAAAAGTCCTAATACATAATTCAGTAGGTCGGTGGTTAGACCCTGTATTGCCGCCCATAGTTTCTTACCTAGGCTTGGAGCGCTCAAGCCCTTCACTACCTTAAAACTTAGGTAAAGCATATTAAATAACTCAATTTTGTTTCAGTCTTCTTACAATACATGTTGGAAATGTCCAATTTTTCTTTCACACAAATCACATCTTTACTAGAAATTATCAACGTACATCAGTTACCCATAACTGATGGACCTAACTTCATTTAGAATGTTAATTTTAAGTTTCTCCATTGTGTAAGGGTCAGTTGAATATACTTTATTTTTCATTGTCTCCCAAAGATAACATAGAAACCATAAGATCTGAAGATCGAGGAAGGCTTTATTGAAGCCTTGTACTTCATCGAGGGTTTTTTTTTTTTTTTTTTTCATTGAACAAATGACGTCTTCGATTTTTTCTAGTCAGTCACAAAATCTGTTTCATTAAACTTCTGTACTAACTTCAACGCATTTCATGTAGAGCTTACAGGAAATTTACGCCTAAATGCCCACTTGTTCTGCCACACGACTTTCTGTACCTGATATATGCCTTGAAGATGAATATACGACGACGCTGTGAAATATTATCATTGCTTAGGATTACTACTTTGTTAAATAAAAGTTCAATCTTCGACGGAACAACACAACTGCCCAGCTGTGTCGAAATGCCGTTCACAACTGTCTGGCAGAAAGAATGGACGCGCGTGCCGCGTGGGGGAAACTTATTGGAGGGAGGTAGGTCTGCTGGTTGACTGATCTAATTTGCTGGACTTTTAAACTGCTCTCACTGTATTAAAAATTTCGAAAATTAGCGAAAAGACGTATTCAAACGAAGAAGTTATGAAAACTTTAAACTGCTCTCATTGTATTAAATATTTTGGAAATTAGGACAAAACATATCCAAATGAAATGTTTGAACTGAAGTTTAATCAATCTGGAAGTACTTTTCATCTGCAATGCACTTTCTCCAACGGTCTAGCCATTGATGAAAACACTTCTGTTAGACCTCATTTGGTATGAATTGTAAAAAGTGGTTGTTTCGTTCGCTGTAGTGTTTTCGTTTGTTGGAAAAGTTCACAGCGGAAGAGTAGGGAAAAGTCAAAAGACCTGCAACAGCTCACTCAATCAGGTAGAATAACAGTGGTATATGTCAGATATGGTTTGTCCAGGTGGTACATGAACGCTATATTGCACCTCATTGCGACATTGTTACTAACAAGGACAAACGTTTTACACAGCAGCCTCTGTCTAACGACTGAAACTTGGTACATTCACCCAAAATTTACCAAAGTGTCACGCAAAGTTGCCTACTTCATTGACAAGATAGAGATGTGCGGCCACGCCATCTTTGCTTCTATTGGTCGTTGGGTAAGCGAAAATTTTGTTTCAGCTCTCATACAGAGGGGAGTATTTCAAATACGTATTACAGTATCAAGTTAAGAAATTCATAAACCTACACATATCAATAGTTATTATATTAAGAAATAATTTAAATAAACTATTTTAATTGATGTTCTATTTATTTTACATCCGGATATTGTGTTGTTGAATGCAGTATTATATATAAAACATTTCCAAGGCGTCCTGACAGTCAAAAACTATGTGCTGCTAACATTTCAAGAGCTAACTTGAGTACGTAAAATATACAGCCCCCATTCTTTTATGCAACCGAAAATTGATTTTGGCAAAAGCATGCCTGTTTCTTGTTTCATGTAATGTTTCTCTCGCTATCTATTAGTACCGTGATAATAGATGATCGAAGTGAGATACGTCCGAATCCTTTAGAAAAGATTGTAACACATTCACCACAATTTATCTTCCCTAATATTGTAAACTGACCTCTTGGCTTATTTTATATCGGGTACAGCAGAGAATTTATATGGATGAACACATAGCAGCTGAATACATGCACAGCCGACAGTTTCCACTTTCTGGGCTAATCGTTTTTCGTGTATTTCATCAAGCTTCTCCTGTGTTAAAACCTGGTATTTTGGTCTCGAATTCTCATAAATTAGAACGCTTTGGTTTCCAACTTTGTTCATCAATCTAAAAATTGCACTTCCCAATGGAGATGTTACTTGCATGAAATTCTCTTCTACAGTAGTTGTATGATTTCTTTTAACATAACAATCATAAACAATTTTTTTTTTGATTTAGCGTAGATCTCACTCTCGGCACATACCACAGCACAGTATAAAGTCTTACACACACATCGTATAGAAATGCAACTGAACAAGCTCGATTGCCTGCGCTACTATAACTTCAGTCAAACCGCTAATCGAACGTACAATGCAGGCCAACGGGTATCCACTAGTGTATACAAACTGCGATTGCATAGCGGAATGGCATAAGGGGATGGCATTTTTTTGTTAACTATTTAAGACAAACAAGAATATCTTACATCACAACCAATTGATATTAACTATCAAAGTTTTAGTTTCATAAGGTTATTTAAATTAAAATTCTACAAATTAATTTAGAGAGCATTAAGTTTAGGAGACTATGTTCCTGTTGTTTGGGTGAAAACTGCTAGTAGTTCTGAAATTCCTTGGAGCTATTTTTCTTCACAAATTGTTGGTTTCAAAGTTTGATTAAATACTCCTATTATTTAAGAACTAAATGGTAACTAAACGTTTTCTTTTCTATAGTGCCTTACCCAGTTCTTTTCAGTTTGCTTAACAATTGATGTGACCTTGAAACGTATAAATGACATTATATAACAGTTGCTTTTTGTTCTGTATATTAACATCTGCGCCATGATATTAGTTAAAAATGAATGTATAAAATTTAGCTACAAATTACAAATTGGAATAAATGCAATTAAAATGCGTAATGAAAACAATATTTTTATACACAAAACATTCATGGTTTTCCATTAACTCCCAAAAAGTTAATAAATAATGAAAATTTTGCCGCTTAAAAACATTAATATTTTGGAACTGTTACTTTCAGGTTCATTCTGATTATGAAAAAAAAAGAAGGAAAAAAATAAGTAATACGCATTTAGCACAAAATCAATAAATGCATATTTTCCTTTCTATTTTCAGGTAGTAAAATGAGTTATTTGAACAACTAATAACAGCATTGGTTATGATTTGCATTATTTTTCAACCCTCCCATTCACTTTCTCCCTCCATATCCTGATTTGTTACAGTATTAAGTTCATTGTAGAAGAATTAACAATAGTGTATTAGGGTAATTGCTAATTTAATATTAAACACAGCGCAATAAATAATTCAATAATATAATATTCATCCCAGGTCAAATGTCCGGTAGAATTTAATTTATTATTTGTGTTCAGAAGAGATTTGCTTGAATCTTTAGGACTCTTATTAAAATATATTAGTATTGCTTTTTATGTTATTTGAACGATTTCCTTTGCCACACGGCTAAATAGTAGGTAAAAAAAGAGCACATCATAACAAATGATTATTATTATTATTATTATTATTATTATTATTATTATTATTATTATTAATATTATTATTATTATTATCATCATCATCATCATTATTGTTGTTGGTGTTTTTGTTGTTTTTGTATCTATTATTGTAACTGGAATTTTATTTGCACTAGTTAATATAATTTATTAAATAACTATAACAGATTTTTTTTTCGTGGAAAGTAATATAAAATCAAAATACCAGAGCTCTTTATAGCTGCAATTAGAAACATCCTATGCTGGTGCAACATTTAAAAACATAACAAAATTCAGCACAAGTAGGCACTTGCATGAATTCACAGTAAAAAGAACCAAGATCGCGGGTTCAAGTCCGGCCAGTCGATGGATATTTTCAGGAGTAAAAATCCCAAGTATGCGTTCATTCGTATGGGAAGTAACGCCGTGGGTCCCGTATCGTGGATTACTGCATGTAAAAGAGCCTCAAGAGTGAAATAAGAGCCATCTGGGCAAAATGTTTAACGCCCTGAATTGAATGGGACGCTGATGACCTGTGAGATGTTACAGAACGCCAGTAAATAAATAATTAATAAATAGTAAAATCATGCCTTCTTTAGTCTGCAGTGTGAAGAACTTGGGAGCATATGCCACCAATAGGCTAGCCGCACTGCAGCTATTGTCCATTAATACATGATGCCACATTTCCCCTTTTGTGAGTAAAAGAGCGCCATTTCGGGAATTGGTTTGCACTGCTATTGTGCTGGGTGAATGCTTCTTTTCAGCTGTAAAGAGATGTGCGTAGCTATTTGAAATGGGGAGTATTAGTATGCCAATTTTCAGAATTTTTATTTTCATTATATTTAAATATATTAATACATGCATCAATTATGAATGATATAAAGGTAAAAAACGAGCAGGGACAAGATATTTAAATATAATGAAAATAAAAATTCTGAAAATTGGCATACTAATACACCCCATTTCAAATAGCTACGCACATCTCTTTACAGCTGAAAAGAAGCATTCACCCAGCACAATAGCAGTGCAAATCAATTCCCGAAATGGCGCTCTGTTACTCGCTCGTATATATATATACGAAATTTGCATGTAACACCTTTTTTCCGGAATTTTCTCTGTGAAGGTCAATGGCAGTTAACCACAGAATTTGATGAATTTTGCGTTCATCTGTGGCAAATAAAAATTGCAGTAAAACTTTCAACATAGACACAAAGAAATTACAAAATGGATTAGAAAGTTTTCATCTACTCGATTTAGTATTAGGTTATAGATGCTTGTTGTCATATTTATTCTAAAACATAAACTCAAATTCAATAAACAACATTTTAAATTTGCTTCCATCTAAAAAATAAAAGGATTTTTTTTGTAAAGTGTTTTTACTACTGAGGCACCACAGGCGGTGGACACTAATGATACATGAAATCAAACGATAAATTGTAGAAGGGGTATTTTTTATAAAGGATGGAAGCGTTCCAGGCCAAAGTTTAGGGTATCTCCCCGGCATTTGTCATTTATGAGAAATGAGGAAAATCTGGAAAAAACCTAAGTCAGGGAGGACGGTCCTGGTAGGAATTGAACCCCAGACTTCCCGTTCACGAGTCCGCTCCTTAACAACCTAGGCTAACGTGGCGGGGGATTTCGTGGTGACTCTAAAGAGCAGTGTTTAGGATTGTACGAATCTCTCTTAAAAAAAATTTCGGGCGTAAAATTTCTAAGCATGGCTTTCTTCGGAAGGGATGTAAAGCCGTGAGTCCCATATTGTAGATTTACTGCATGTAAAAGAACTTCAAGCCTGAAAGAAGAGGTCTCTTAGCAAAATAGATCGGCCGTTTCACGCCCTCAGTTGCATGGAACGCTGATTGCCTGAGATGTTAAAGAGCATTAATAAATAAACCGCCAAAAAAATCTCTGAAAATTGCATTAAGGGGATCCCGCTATGTTGCATGTGCATCTTTGTTGAAGACTCCGCCTTCAGATAACTCCAAGTAGTAAGAACCCCTCCTTCGGCAATGATATGCCAATGATCATTTCCGTTTATGCAAATCCGCCACCGATCACTTTATGTTTCATATGTTGGTTACACCGAAAAGCCCTCCAATTTCAACCCTGAAAGTTTCCTATTTTTAATGAATTTATCCTGATTTTTAGTATGCAAGTAAAAGTTCATTAGATGAAGTATATACTGACAATGGAGCGTTAAAAATTTTAATTTTTTTTAACTAGTTTAGTATTCAAACTAATCATATCTCCAAGATTTTTATTTGTACCAAATATCATTCATTACACCCTTTGTTTCTGTAATTATTAAAAAAAAAGTTGTTTTTCATGATGATTGGTATAAAATGGACATTTACAGTACAGATGGTACACCCGTAATGGGACTATTACTGGTGAGCGTAAGATTTTGGCGACAAAACTGTGAATCAAACATGAGTTGAATCACAAAATGGCGGGGAATTTGAACTGCAATACTGATGGCCGTGAGTGACTATGAACTAAATATGGAGTATAAGCTTCGAAAACTATAATATATTAACAAGATAATTGTGAAAATTAGTAAAAATAATTCTCATTGTGATATTGACAATTATAAATATTTACATAATAATATATATTTATAAAATAGTAGTTACTCTGTAAGAATAATTTAAATTATGTATATATCAGGCATTTTAATTTAACTCAATAAGTTATTGACAAATATAATTGTAGCCGTTTAATCGGCACCCTTACAGTAACTTAATACTCATATATTTGTAAATGTCAAAAGGATTTCATCATTTTCAGCAGGGACATATATTTCTTTATTTGACTATATAAATGACAATAAGAGCCCCAGTGTCCTATAAGACTTTATTTAGTTGTTTAAATATTAAATAGTAGAAATAGATTAAGATGTAGGTTGGAATCGGGAAATGAATGATAATATTGCACCTGCAAACTTGTTACAAAATAGCAAAAGTGACAGACGAAATCCTGCCATTATAATGGGTATTTCCTAGCGTCGTTGATCATGGATTTTACGTTGCATATGTTAGCCCACTAAATTTATGCGTCGTAACAGAACATTCAGTACGAAACGGCCAATAAATATTAATATTTTTAAAATTTAAAGCCGTCGATGCTCCCGAGTATACGTGGGTAGACACCGTAAGACTCGGTGTTAACATATGGTCCCGAAGAGGTTGTATATTAGAGGCAAAGTCGCCCAGTTTCAAATATTCTAAGGCATTCTCGACCAGCTTTCATAGGCTTTCTAAGATTCATTCTCGGAAATATCAGTCATTATTCATTCATGTAGTAGCAGCAGAGTTTGTAATTAGGCGTGTAACTAATATAAAATACATCCAAGTGGAATGCATAGCCGCGTGATACTAAGGTAGAATCCTCGAGCAACAAACGAGCAATAATCGAGAAGATACATTAAATCCTACGAGAAAGTCGTAGGGTAGATTAATATTTGGCAAAACATTGCCGCAATGGGTGAGTGAACTAATGAAGTGAGTGTTTTCAAACCCTGCAAACTCACGGCCATCAGAAGTACTTGTAATCCAATGCGCCGAATCAATTAGCTACTACTTCAAGGATTTAGAGCATTCAATTCCCGAGACGAACAACAGCTCCTTTATAACAAGGAATCAGGTTAGTAAATACGCTTGTATCATCGCATATCTTTGTGTGTTTACATTTTGAACGTATCTTCCTATAATTTTCTTCTTGCGTGAAGAAAACGAAGACGGCGAAAATCCTTGAGGTCCGATAGTCTATGAAAGCACGACTATTGGCTACGTTCATGCAACCACTATAGGAAGTTCAGAACTGAACCACTCTCGTCGGAGACCCCAACGCGAATACATAAACCCCATAACAACGCTTTCAAATTATATCTAATTGCGAGAAAGTGTTGTTTATAATATTTAACTGTGCTATAAAGAAGTTATGTTAAGCAAAAAATGTAAAACCACAAAAAATTTAAAGCATAGTTGTAATATGTAAATAATCGTTCGAATAATTAACAAGAGATTGAAGTTAATGTTATGCATAAAAATTTTGTTGCATTAAAAATTCACTTTTTGATTTATTTTCATATACCGAAAGAACATGTTGAGAAACAAAATATTAATTTTGAAAGGTAACAAACAATTTGCACATTTACTTTGCAAAATTACTATTTTACATATTTGCTTTGCAAAAAAGTTGTTACACAAAAATGTGTCCAATATGTGCCGTAAATTTCTTTCCTTTACATTTAAAAACACACATACTTTAATTAAATGTGCTGTTTCATATTTATTTCTAATTTTTATACTAGAGTATGTATTTATATATAATGTAAATTAAACGCGTTGTTATTGGACGTACTTTTTTTGTTACAAGGTGGAGCGAGCAGTGTCCACCGTGTCCAGTTAAGCGGAGGTAAAGGTGAAGGAATGACACACTTTTAAGGTTATGTAAGGTAGTATTTTGTTGGCAAAACTATGAATTAAATATAAATTTAATTACAAAATTACGGAGATGGTGGCAAATTCGTGTACAAAATTTCGTAACACACATGATTATTTACCATTGTTTTTAAAACTGTAAGATACACAAACTCTGCACAACTACGAAAAGTTCCCGAAAAGTATTCAGTTTCCCCCCACAAAAGTTATTATGACATATTCGTATAGGTCAGTTTGGTAGACGTTACAAAATGACCATTGTCACTTTCTTCGACGTTCTTGCTGCTTTCGTAGAAGCCCTGGGTTCGATCCTTGAAAGGCATGGTAACGCAGGTGAGTAGCATTTGGCAAAAGTTGCTGTTGAGGGGTTCGTGGATTGATGAACGGAGATGGAGAGGACGAAATCGCTGATTGACTTGGTGGAGAAGCACCCAGCAGATGTGATAATGTAGTCTAATGCAGGCCTCTTGTTTTTGATACCGAGGTAGACGGCATAGTGAGTGTCTCTTCCTGGTGAATTATTTTTCAAGACACATATCTGACTTGCACAATGTCGGCATTGTTGACGGCAAGTTTGACGGTGACTCTTTTGTCCTTACCAAGGAAGCACATTTTGGTGGAGAGGAAGTTTGGCGGGTACTACTCATTTATTGCGACGTAGTTTTGGGTGTCAAACAAGAGTTTGGCACTGAGATTGTTGACAATGTCTACAGAATCGGTTTGGAATGGCATGTTTACACGCGTGTAAAATTTACCACGTGAATCCTGTAGGCGTTTCTGAGTAGATCTAAACATTGGTACACTGTATAAAAGACAAAGGAATGGAGTCAATTGACGAGCTCTGTAGAAAAGTTGTTGAATCATGCAGATATAATTTGTTCCTGTTCTCAAGTGGGTCAAGCGTTCTTGACGCTTTCTTGCTGCGGATGGTTCGGATGCCTTACCAACCTACGCCACATATTACTTTAACGTAGATACTGTAAAAAAGTCAGAGTTGTGCGATACTTCAGCTGGTTATGTAGAGCGTCGTATAATATGTTGCCTGCTCTGCTAGATACATAGTACTGCCATTGGTGATGCACATTGGACAGCGCTTTGCAAATCAAGTTTGTACAAGCAGTTGTGGCACAAGCCCATATAACATCACCAAACAAATTGAATCTTGCAGAGTAAAAACAGGTTGTCTTGTGGCATGCTATCGGGCAGATGCAAACAGGATCAAACCTGTAGAGGAAAGTAACACTTGAAAATAAGGTGCATTGCATAAATATGTGGTGGAAAAATACATGATAATAATTTCAAACACAAATAATGAACTAAATAATCGTTCGTAACATTATAAACGGATTACAATGTTGGAAGCGCAGGTACAGGCTACCAAATATTATAAATAAGCTATATCAATTTTGCAAAAAATGTTAAAAAGAATCAGTAACAATATTTAACTTTGTAAATGAGAAATTGTGTTGAGCAAAGAGTGTTTGTGTTACAATTCAATAAAATATTTTCAATCTATGATCTACTCTTGTAAGAAGTTCATAATTGAAACGAAATATTTCCTTTGAAAACAAAAAAAAACCATTTTCAGTAATTAACTTTGCAAGAAAGCCGCTATGTTGTGCTAAAATGTTATATTGTAACCAAATATATTTTCACTACTTGATTTATATTTATGAAGAAAATTTCCAATTAGAACCTAAAATTAATTACAATGTTTAACCTTACAGAAAAGATCTCATGTTGCACTAAAGGGTATTATGTTTCAATAAAATATATATTACTATTTCACTTCCTTTTATGTATAAAATTTATATTGGTTACAGAACATTAACTTTGAAATTTTAAAATTCATTTCCACTGTTGAAATTTGCAAAAAAGAGGTTGTGTTGTGCAACAAATTGTTACCGTAAAAATATTATTTCCTCCCTTACTTTTACTATTACAAATATAAATTCATTCTGCAAACAAACTATTAACTTTCACAAAATTATTTTTTCTATTTAAATTTGCAAAAAAGTGTTATTTAAAAGGATGAACTGTTACAATCGCCCAAAATATTTTACCCTTAGATTTACTTTATGAAAATCATAATAAATCACAATATTAATTTTAAAAATTATTTACATCATTCAATTTTGCAAAAAAAAATATTTTGCAGAAAAAATTATGAAATTAAATTATAACATTTTCTTACTTTTTACTCACTTTTGTAAACACAAAATTACACAAGAATCAAAATGATAAATTTGATAACTTTGAAAGCAGAAAAAAACAAAACAATGTATATCATTTAACTTTGCCAAAAAGATATGTAACGTAAAAATAGACGTAATGTGATATTAAAAATATGTTCATTCATTGATTTATTTTTATGAACAATATATGAATATTCGGGAGAAATATATATATATATATATTTAATTTTGTATGAAAAAGATATTTTGTGCAAAATAACACGCGTTAAAAATCTCCATTCACACTTTCATATACTTTTATAAACTAAAAATTCAAGTTAGACACAAAATATTTGCTTTAAAAACAAAGAAATTTTTTGGTTTTCGCAGTTAATGTTTCCTTTCTAATTTTAATTATTTATTTATAAAAGTAAATGAAATAGTCAAATTTATATTTATAATGTAACATAAAATCTGTTTTACACAAATAACGTTTTTACACAATCATTTTGGGCAACATAACTACTTTTTGCATAGTTAAATATTTTATACCAAATTTAATATGTTGCTTCCAATGTGAATTTTGTCCATAAATATAAATAAAAATTGAAACAAAACATACCGCTTTTCTAAAATAGAACTATTTTGCATTAATATTTCTTTGACTGAAATAGCTGCTTTTTCCATACTTAAATTGTGTAAATAGTATTTTTTCCCAAATTTAATATTTTGATTCTAATATAAAATTTTTGTTTGTAAAATTCAACATAATAGTGAAAATTTCTATTTTTATACCGACATGACACATATTTTTGCATAACGTTACTTTTTTTCAAACTTTAAACAGAGTGATTATTTTTAGTTATCATAGTTACTGTTTATTTGTAACATTAATTTTTGGTAATAAAAGTAAATCAAAAGATGAAAATATTTTGATTGCGACTTAACATCCTTTTGCCAACTTAACTGCTTTTTTCCGAATATAAATGGTTTTTTTTAATTTGATATTCAGTTTTAATTAGAATTCAAAATTATAAATTAAATCTAAGAGTGAAAATATATTTACCTTTTTTGTATTCTAACAAAGTATCCTTTTGCATAACACTACTTTTGCAAAGAAAACATTACAAATAGCTCTTTTCAAGGTCAATTATGTTTCTAATATAATTTTTTTGTGTATGAAAGCCCACCAATGAAGAAAATATTTTTGAATTCAACATATTTCCTGTACAATAGAACTTCTTTTCGCGAAGTTGTAAATGTTTTTTTTTTTTTTTCAAAATGAGTATTTAGTTTCTGATATGAATTTGTACTTATAAAGTTAAACCAAATGTGAAAATGTTTGTATGGACACATAATACATTTTTTGGCCAACATTATTTATTTTCTGTAAATTTAAATATTGTAAATGAATTAATTTCTAAAATGAATTTTCATTTATAAAAGTAAATCGAAAGGCGAAATTATATTGTGTTTGCAATATAACATCTGTTTGCTCAACATAACTTCAATTTTGCAAAGTTAAATATTGTAAGTAGCATTTAATTTTAAACTTAATAATTTGCTTCTTATATTAATGTTTATTAATACAATAAATTATTTATTTATTTTTTGTAAATATAAATATTGTAAATGAATTAATTTCTATAATGAATTTTCATTTATAAAAGTAAATCGAAAGGCGAAATTATATTGTATTTGCAATATAACATCTGTTTGCTCAACATAACTTCAATTTTGCAAAGTTAAATATTGTAAGTAGCATTTAATTTTAAACTTAATAATTTGCTTCTTATATTAATGTTTATTAATACAATAAATTAAATATTCAATATAACGTTATAGCAACATAACATTTTTGGGCAACTTGACATTTTTCGTTAAATATTGCTGGTAGTTTTCGTTTCATAAGTTCGTTTTTGTTCAAAATCCAAAGTATAAATATATTTTAAGTGCTACATAACACCTATCTGCATAACATTACGTTTTGGCAAAGTTAAATAAGTAGAATATTTGTTTTTTCAAATGTAGTCTTTTGTATCTGATGTGAATGTTTGCTAATAAAATAAATCAAAGAGTGAATATATTTTTATTTCATTGTAACATAAGATATTTCAGTAAAACATAACTTCTTTTTAAAATTTAATATTTTGTTTACAATATAACACAATATAATTTTTTATAAATGTAAATCTAAGAGTGAAACAAACTGTCTGCAACTATTTAAAGATTGCAAAATAATATTTCTTTATATAACTGTTTGCCAAGTTAAACTGTAAATTTATTTTTGTCAAATCTAATTTTTTTTTCTAATACAAAATTTTTATTAAAATATATCAAAGAGTGAAATTATACACTTTGATTGCAACACATTTTTTTCTCAACATAACTCCCTTTTGCAAAGTTGAATATGGTTAATAGTTTGATATTTTCGTATGAAGTTTGTTTTATATAACTGAATAATGCGGTTAACTTGTATCTTTATTGTAACAAAAGATATTTTTGCACTATATAGGTATTTTTCCTAACTAAACAAATTAAATTGTTTTATTTTGTTTCTAATATTCATTTTTATTGTGAGTATATCAAAGAGTGAATATACTCTTATTGATTATATACAACATCTTATTTTTGCATAAAATAACTTCTTTTTGGAAGGTTAAATATAGTAAAAAGATTATTTGTTTTCAAATTTAATATTAAGTTCCCAATAAAACTTTTATTATATATATATATATGTGTGTGTGTGTGTGTGTGTGTGTGAGTGTGTATTATTGTAACAAAATGTCAATTGCGCAACATAACTTCATTTTTCGCAAAGTTACGGAATGTAATTATATTTATAATTTCCAAAGTTACTATTGTATTTCAAATATAAATTTTATTCATTAATCTAAATCAAATGTTGCATATTTTCATTTCAACACAAGAATTTTTTAACAATATCACTTCCATTGTAATCACTTTGTATCGTTTCCTTGAAATTTGTTCCTAATGTAAAATTTTGTAGATAATATTAAATAAGAAAAATAAAATACTTTTCGCTGCTACATAACATATTATTGCAAAACATAACCTCTTGTTTGTAAAGTGAAAATTTATTAATAGCTTTTTGCTTTCAAATAAAATATTTTGTTTCAAGTAATTACATACCAAGGGTGCAAAAATGCATATACACTTTCACAGTAGATATCTTTTCAATATATTTCAAAGTAGGACTGATTGATTTTTTTTTTTTTTTATTGATTTATTTACGGACGCTCTTTAACATCTCAGGTCATCAGCGTCCCATTCAACTCAGGGCGTGAAACGGCCGACAAATTTTGCTCAGAGGCCTCTCTTTCAGGCTTGAGGTTCTTTTTCGTGCCGTAAATGTACGACACGGGACCCACGGCTTTACTTCCCTTCCGAAGGAAGCCATACTTAGGATTTTTACGCCCGAAAAAATCCATCGGTCCTGGCAGGGTTCGAAGGTGTAGGAGGCAAGTATCGTAACCACTACACCACCAGGACCGATAAGTAGGACTGAAAAGCAACATTAATGTGTAGTATGATGTTCTGTAAACATATGTGACTCACACACATTATGATAGCGTTTTTACGTGACAGGAAAATAAACAATGAACAAATCATTATCGTAAATGAGCAATGAACAAATGAAGCCAAGATTATCGTATGATCTTTTGTAAACAGATGTGACATACATTACGTTATGCTAACGTTGCTTCAACAAAATGGAGCTAAGATAATTGGTTGAACAGCGGAAAGCAATTTTGAATGGTATTGGAAAACCAAGAATGTTGTTGAAGTTCAAAGGCAATGGAGACGTATGTACACAATAGAACCGTCAACGCTAGTAACAATTGCACGCATTCGAGACAATTTTGACACTCATGGTATCGTATGTGATGTTCACAAGGGCAGATCTGGGAAACCTCGCAACAGCATCAAACCCAGCATCCTCGGCTATGGTTTTTTTTTTTTTTTTTTTTAACTTTTTGAGCACCCAACATCGAAATCTAAAAAGCAATGTGGATGTGATACTGGGATAAGCAGAACCAGCGTACGTCGTATTCTTAAAACAGCAAAGTTGAAGGTTTGCATCCCAAGACTTTTGCATATGTAACTGTAAAATTCTAAGTTGATTAGCGCTCTTTATTTTCTGTTTGTGTGCAATTAGTTTTGTAATGTTAATACAGCTTTTCTTTGCTTGTTGAGTGTATACTTTTTAGGCACCGTCAGTATGTTTATAAAAATTAATTAAATGTGATAATATATTTCCGATTGCAACAAAATATAAATTTCCTCACCCTAACTTCTCCTTCGTAAAGCTAAATATTATTACATATTATTTTTTCAGTTTTTTTCGCATAACAGGTATATTTTATTTGTATCATTTGGAAACCTGTACAAGTTTGAGTTACGCACTAATGTAGCCCTATAGGATGGCACCAGGCACTCTCTTAGTAATCTGCAAATTTCATCTATTTTGTAACGTCATATGGGCTCGTATCACATTTGTGTGTAGAAACTTGCATTGCAAACTTCAAAAGTGCATCACCACCTAGCGCAGCTGGGAACATGATCCACTACGCTCCACGTCAACTATCTGAAGTGTCGCACAACTTTCATTTTGTTATCATGTCTACGCTACAGCAGATCGTGCCGTAAGTCAGTAGGGCTTCAATGTTATTAGCATTAATGAAGGGCTCTGAACGCTTGTCTCGCTCGAGAGGGGGATTAAAGTATATACACAAGATTTAACAACCTTCTGCCGATTTCGTAAACCTGACCGCTGCTTCGTCTTTTGCATCTTGTACCAATGTTAAGAGGTACTCAGAAACGGCTACCGAAAGCACGTCGTAAAATCTATACCCGTGAAAGCGTGGCATTCCAAGGCACTCCTGTGTACGTTGCCAACAATCTCATTGCCAAATTCGTGTTTTCACACTCAAAACTACCTCACAATAAGTGGGAGTATCCACCAAATTGGTCTCCATCGAAATATACTTCTTTGGCGAGGACAAAGGATCACCGTGAACTTGCCGTCACCAAAGCCGGCGTCGTGGAAGTCAGATTCTTGCTTTCAAAAGGTACTTCACAATGGAATAGACGCTCACTCGACCATCTACCTCGGTACCGACAACAAGATGCTTGCCTTAGGCTATAAGATCAGGTCGGCTGGTTGTTTCTCCACCAAGTCGATCGACGATTTCATCGTTCCCATCTCCGTTGCACCCATTCAGGAACCCCTCAACAACAACTTTCGCCTCATACTTTACACCTGCGAGACTTCGATTGAACCCAGGGCTTTAATGAAAGCAGCTAGGACGATCAAGAGAGTGACGATGGTGAGTGTGTAACAATTACCAAAATGATCTTTACGACATATGTTAACATAGTTTTTGTCCGGGTAAAATTAATACTTTTGTTCGTGAACCGTTGGTACTTGCACAAACTGAGTGTGTGTATCTTACAGTTTTAAAAATAGTGGTGAATAAATATGTCTATTTGTCAAACGTTTTGTTTATGAATTTGACACCGTAGCCTTCATTTTGTTATTCAATTCATGTTTAGTTCACAGTTTTGCCACCAATACTTCCACACAAAACCTTAAACATTTGCCTCGCATTCAACCTTACCCTCGCATACCTCGACACGGCGGACACCACACGCTCGACTTGGAATAAAAATTGTACGTCCAATCATATAGCGTTGAATTTCATTTATTAAAAATTATATATTGTAGTATAAATAACTATAAGTAAACAATAAATATAAAACAACACATTTAGGTAATTACAGTATGTGTATTTATAAAAGTAAATCAAAGAGTGGTATAAATTTTGTTTGCAACATAGCCTACTTTCTGTAAGATAAGTGTTTACTTGGAAATTAAATGTGTAAATATATTTTTGTAAAGTAAATATGTAAAAATGTGTGAGTAGGTTTTATTCCAAAGTTAACATTTTATTTCTCAACGTGTACTTCAGATTTATAAAAATAAATGAAAGCGTTAATTTTTATTTGCATTGCAAAACAACAATTTTGTGCACATTATAACTTCTTTTTTGTAAAGTTATCTGTTTTTAACAATTCTTTTTTTTTTTTTTTTTTTTTTTTTTTTTTTTTTTTTTTGCAAATCAGGTACATTTTATTTCTAACATTTAGGAACTTGTACAAATATGCACAATGTAACCTTTTGTTAATTTTATTAAATATCATTTACATATCTTATTTGTGGGTTAAATTATTTTTATGAAACCTGTTGTTTTTCCCGTAAAACAACTCCTTTTGCATAGTTAATGTCGTAAACCACACGTTTTTACAAATGGATATATTTTACTTCTTAACATGTTATTGTGTTGATATTGAATTGACAAATATTCACACAATTTACAATTTTGCATACAGCGTAACTATTATTTTATTTATTAATACATATAATTATCTCAATGTTAGTTATTTTAAATAAAATATAGAGAATAATTTTGGGACATTCTTTTTTCTGCTGCTATCTTGTTAATATATTTTAGTTAGCCAATCATATATTCACATGCTTGGTTCATAATTTTACCAACAGTATTATAGCACTAATTCCTCCCCATTTTGTAATTCAACTCATGTTCGTTCACAGTTTTGCCGCCAAACTCTTACGCCCACCACCAACCACTGTAATAACAATTACATTTTCCCATAACCTCTTTATTAATTCACATTTACTACATCAAACCTTCCCATTCTTTACCCCACTCCGCGCCGCAACAACCCTTTCCAGCTCCTCGTAACGGCGGATACCAAACGCTGGGCTCCACAACGCGCATTATTCTCACTGAGCATATTCTTCACCAATCACGTCACTTCCTAAGAACTTTTTACTCTATGGACAATGGTAGCCTTAACTTCCATTTAAATATTTTAAAGATGGTATATAAATGGTTTCTGAACCTCGAGAACAGAGAAAAGGCTATAAAATACGTAGACACGTATATTTGTATATTCCGAAAAATAGTGTGACTTTTACAGAGTCACGTTACCGATGTAATATCTATAATAAAATATCGATTTTAGAAACATAGTAGTCATCAAAAATAACTTTATTTTAATAATTAAAGATATAAAGTTTAGGATGAATTATATATGATACAAATAAAAATTATGTATATAATGTAAGAAAACTAAACATTTGTAACACTCCATTGTAAGTATATAGTTTCTCTAATGAGCTTTTACTGTGTATTAAAAAAATGTTAATTTCAGGACGGAATTTTAATGTTGCCAACCAATCAAACCTAAAGTTATTCGTGTCAGAATTTTATAACCGTAAGTAATCAGTAGCGGATATTAGCTGGAGGAGAGGCCTTCACTACTGCTCCATAAGAACTAATTACAAAGGTTGAGATCAGCACTGTAAGGGGGCCATTCCACACCATGTACCGCACTCAGAATAATGTTACGCTCTCTAATAAATTCTTGAAGGGGAGCAAAGTTTTCTATAGTGCTGTGAGGGCCTGCTCCAGCGTGCATGAACCAGCAGTTTTGGAGCATTCTTCGACATCATATAGCCGGTACAAAGTCACCTATAGTATTCCTCGGTAATATTCTGCTGTAACGGTTCTTTCAATGAAAATGGACTCAATAATACATTGTGCACTGATTGTATACCAAACGTGACTTTCTGTGGGTGGTGTGAAGTAAAGCAGCAACTTGCACATGAAGATTCTAAATATCCCATTTGCTTCAATTCTGTTTAACATATACCTGGAGAATAATATGCGCATTAGGACCAAACGAGATCTGTTTCCGATCTCGTTTTCCAAAATCTCTTTCGTTTTGTTTGAAAAGCAAACCGTCGATCCACATCCCTTTCCCGCAAATATTGACACAGTTAAATGTTGTAAAGGCAAATATAAATTTTTTTCTTCGTTATCTTCTGGAGAGATAGTCGCGACATCCTGTGCTGTTAAGCTGCATTGCTTGTTGATGTGGAGGATTCCGCGTTGAAAAGCGCTTTAACTTGTTCCACATTCTCTGGGGTAATAAATGAGGCTGGTCCTTCTGAATGGACCTTCCAGACATAATGGATTGATCCGAGCGCTTCATAACATTTCATCAACCTATCAAACAACATGACAATTCCCCACCAAAAACTTCAATTGTTACATCGCAATTTGAATTCGGTTCTATACTGTAATACCACGGTGCAACGGTCATTTAGGATGGTGCTATTTTGGACCAAATGTTCTGGTGAATAAGCGTCTCACCAATGTTGCTTTAAACTTTGGTGCGTCCATTCTGAAATCACAATTGAGGTTTCAGCATGAGCTATAGAAATTAGAGGGAAATTTTCTAACTCCTTTGTTGTGTCACGTTTTGGAGTCTGCTACGGTATGCACCGTCTCTAAATACATTTGGAAATCTATCGTAGGTTTTGGTTTAGAGCTAACTTCATCACAATTAGCGGAAAATAAATGAGTAACAATTTTTGCTATCCCTAACTAAGATTAGACAGATAAAATTAAATTTATTTATTAAAGTCCTTTAAAATTTTCATTACTTCCCTATAAGTTTGTGCAAATACTTAACGATTAGATGAGCTGTTAAAGTAAGGTGACCACTTTGAATAACCGAAATGTTGGAGTTAATTCTGTTAAAAGCAGTCTTATATCCTTTTTATTGACTGAATACCGGAAACATTAGAAGATTTTTCCAAAAGCTTATTTGATTAATTCATACAGAATATTTCGAATTTTCACCTGAATTTTGCCTTTTTTTGCGTGGTGTCACAAAATTAAGCTGTTCATGTAAAAGTTTACTTGAGTTGGATTAAATAGTCCTTTTGAATAACTTCACCAGTACATAATAGTCACAGGAAAACAAAATTCATAGTATCAGGACAATAATTGCAATTTCAATTAAAAAAACTCAATCTCAGTTCTAAATGAATTAAAGATTGCATGTAAACAACGGCAATACCTATCTCTATCGCAGCTGCGTGACCTTCACTGGAATTCCCCCAACTCGTTCGCTGCTAGCCGGCACACGGCCAACAATCATAGAAAGCAACAAATACACTGCAATTTATATAGGCGAGTTTTTGGTAATGTGCTCTCGGGAAAGAAACTTGCACCAATTTACACATCACTTTGACCGGAATTATTGTTAAAGGGTGACTGTGATTTTATTGATGGTAATTTGTGTTAGTTCCGGTAACTTGTGATGTGTTTTTCTACCATTAGAACCAATGATTACTTCCACTGTCAACACATCTGCAATAATGCTGAATTGTTTTTGTTTGGTATTTTACTGTAGCTCCATCATCTCAATTATACAGAGTGTTAATGATCTCCACCACAACTCCTTTTCAGATTGTAGAAGGATCTTACACAAGCAATTTGAGATAAGGGGTGTGTGGTCTGCATGATCAAATTTTAAAGTTGTTGTGTTCAGTATCTAATGAAGAAGTGAAGAAGTAAGCCATTAACTAATGAAACGTTCATTCAAATGATACAACAAAGGCTAGAAGCAGTGAAACACGTCTCTTGATATTGCCGTCAAGCAAAACCGTGTCATTGTTATCGGTTTTGAGACTGGTTTATTACTTTTTTCGAACTCACAGTTTATCGCCATATTTCTTATCTCTTAAGCCAGACGGTAAGATTAATCTACATAACTCAATAAGTCCGTTAATTGGGATTCAGTGGCGTACTATCTAATTTTGCCTCAATTTTAGAGAGTTTTTTTTAGCATTAAGTTTTGAAAACACTGATGAGTTATTGAAAAATCTGTATTTCCTCGCTACTAATATGGATTAAGGACATTCTCAGACAACATTTTACTCCAAGGCGATTTGTGAGAATCGGCTTTCTGCATTAAACATGTTTATATATTTCTTTCGTGGATCATATAAAATTGCTTGTCTAGAACCCTCCACAATCTCTGAAATTATTGCGGCGTACTTCATTAACACCCGGTATGTTGGTGATCACGAACTTATGTCTCGTTACTTCTTTACTATTTCATAATAATAAAAGAAAAGATTGCAGTAGTTTTTCGCCCACACACATTAAAACCTTAGTACGCCGGAAAAGATACATAAAGATGTGATAATATCATGAGACCTTTCAACTCAAGCCTGTTTTCCCTTGACATGAAACAGACTGATTTTTCCATGTAAAGCTGTCTTCTTAACGTCAACATTGCGGTAATGAATACAGCTTTCATTAACATTTTGGTTCGTTTATAGCATACGTAAGCCTACATTGTATAAAAATATATGACGTCTTGGGCCCTGAACCAAGTGAAGCAACTAGAATGTTTCGGTGTCTTTAAAAAGAATAGCCTGAATGAAGTATAAAGTAATGTTTCAAGATATTTTAAATTAAAATATTTAGAGAACAAAGAAAAATGAATGATAAAACACTAAATACTCAAACAAAATATAAGACCAGCGTAGGTTAAGGAAAATGTTGAATAGTATATTGAAATACATAGTTAAGAACAGAGGAGACATTTAGCTCACTTCAACCTTGCTCAAGGGCTGAACGTTTGTGCTTACAGCCCCATAGGAAGCACCTCCGGGAGAAAGGAAAACATCGGGCGGCCAGAACCAGGGGTAATGAGGCGCGGACATTGATGGGGTTCCTAATGTTACCAGATAGAATAACCCAATGCTGGCGGTGCTTCCCTCTAAGGAGTTTGAGCCCCTCAAAAGAAGCGTTTCCATACCAGATGGTTGGCAGGAAAATTTTCAAGGCGCAAGCAACCATCACACCTCACGCAGCCACCTTTTCTGACCCTTTCTAACCAGCAACAGAATCAACGGAGTGAAATGAAATGGGAGAGCGGAAAATTCGTGGAAAGGAAAAACCCAACCCAATATTTGCCTAGGTAAACTAAGAAAAATAAACAATGTCAAAATGGGCGTCCCCAAGGATAATGGACTCGGGACCTGCGGAGTGCGAGTTCCAATCTGCCTGAATCACCATGCTCATTTGAGCTTTATATAATCAGCAGAAATTTAACTGTCCTGGTATTTACTGACGTGGATATCAATTCTTCTATTTCATAAATTGGAACACACATGCTCTTTAAAAACATATACCATTCATTGTATTAATGAAAATCCTGATTTGTTACTCCTAGATGGAAAAATAAATACAGCGTGGACACTACTGAGGTTTTCAGTTTCATAGTTAAAAATATAACTTAAAATCAAATTAAAATACTCACTCTAAAAGCCAAACATTCATAAAAAATTTAAAGTGCTTATCATTCAACGTCTCGCTAATGATATTTGGCTCTTAATAAAAGTTGAATATAAAAGGTTAGCTATTAAGAAACGCTGTATATAAACATAATCATTTATTAAAATCCCTGATATATATTCAAGAGATGTTCAATGAGAGTATTTCTAGGAATAGGCGTTTTCATCGCACGGAAATCTCTAGAAATCCAAATACATCTTGAAGGTTTGGTTTCAAGGTAATGCTCAATACTTATAACCTGCACAAACATCATGTATTACATGCGTTTCATAAAAATATTCATATAAAAACTATTTTAATTTTGTTTTATAAAGCCGCTTCATGTCTGCATGTACAAATAGAAATTTTGCATATACCACATACTTTATCCTCATTTTTTTAGCGAATCTTAGATCAAACGAAACAAAAGTTACCCATTACTGTTTTTATGATTATGTAAAGGGGTAACAAACTAAATCCTTTAAAATTGGTACTAATATAATATATACTTAGAATAAGAAATGCTGCCATTTTTAACTGCCGAGGGAATGGGTATTCATAGCTAACTTCACACTCTGACAAATGATTATTAAAAGCTGGCTGAATGTGGCACGCTTTAATGTAAATATGCTGATTAAGTAAATCAATAAGGTATAACATTATAAAGTGTTATACTGTTACTGTCTTACAGTGTGTGTGAACAGGAAATGTAAAATTGTGTATTTCTTTAGCAATTAAGTTATTAGAGAACGTAGGCTTTCACGGCCGGAGTCATAGATGTCAGTAGAATTTTCTGGGCTGTTATGCCGTGATCTGCTGGAGATGAACTTTCCAGACGTTTCTTCTGCAACTACGGCGGACATGTTCAGTGCGGTGGACGTAGCTTCCTCCGTTGATTCACTGCATCTGAAGCGTTGATTTTTTTTAGGGGCGGCCCCACAACCGCCAACCCCGGTGGTGATCATCCGCATAGGCTACATCTTCTCCCCATGCTGTTAGTGTCTAAGCATGCACAGGGGTGCTTGTTAATTAGATTGATGCAGTGTATTGGGTGAAAGTAGTAGTGTTTGGCCGGGTTCCGCTTCAGCACCCCGATTAGTGTTGTTAATTCATGCTGGCATGCAATGCATGCAAGCGTGTCCTTGTGATTCCCTGGCCACAGTCATGACACGACTTGGCTGCAGCCTGGGGGGTTAGTTAGCTACTTAAGTAGATAAATGAGGTTCATTTTTGGTAGTTTGTTAGATATGTAAATAGATATGTTAGATGTGTTTGGTAATGATGGGTGTGTGTTGGATATGTGATGTTACTCGATGTGTGGTGGTGGGTGGGGTTTTTAACATTAAAATGCAGTATTGTTACTAGCATGCGTTGGTGAGATATGAATGACGTGGAAGTTGGTTATGTGTTGTGCGGTGAGTCGAGGTTGATGATCGTAAAGTGAGATTTAGGCATGCACGTGAAAGGGAGCTACAAAATTACCTTAACTAGTTCGAACTTGCCTCTGGTGGTTTAGAACTGGAATTCAGTCTTTTGGGTTGTGGTGAGTGGTTGGTTTACCTTTGCAGTATTGCTGTAGCACCTGGAAAAATGGAAGTTGGTTGAATGGCCAGTTTCTTCAGATGTTGCTCTTTTTCCTGGAAGATGGGTAAGCAATTAGTGCAATGGGAGAGTTAGTGTGAGTGTGCTGGCACAAGTCTCGCTAGCAGCGCTTGTGCTTGTGCAGCGGAGTCATCCATCCACATAGTGTCCTCAAAGAGTGCTATGTCTATTGTGAGAGTTAGTGGTTGTCTGGTATTTTCCTAAGTGCGATACGAGTGGGTTGTAGTTTTGGTCTGTGCCGAGATAGAGAACATGGGCAAGTTTTTTAATAAATTGTTTAATGGAGTGTAGCCGGAGGTATTCATGGAGAATGTCCGCTCGAGCTGTTCTAGGGACCTTGACAATTACATGTATTATTCTGTTTTGCAGAGAATGCAGTTTTCCTATTTAACTAGGTGCGGCATATCCCCATACCGGTGAGGCATATGTCATGATTGGTCTAATCAGTGTTTTGTAAAGTGTAAGTCCAGTGTGGAGTTGCAGCGTTGGTGTAATTAATTAATGGATACAGTTTACTGAGTTGATCTCGCGCTTTTTGTGGGTCTTCTGTATGTTGGGCCTCCAGGTAAGGCCCTGATCCATTATAACTCCTAAATAAGTAACGCTTGAGAAAAGCTGGATGGGGTTACCAAGTAGTGTTTATGGCGGAAGTTGCTTGAGGGGCCGTCTGTGGAGTGTCTTCTTGGTGAATATTATAGATTGGCATTTCCGTGTGTTTACTGCCACTCGCCAGTTGGTGAGCCAAGGTTTGATTGATGTCAGAGCATTTTGTAATCTTTTGCTTTTGTGTATGAATTGGACATTACCTGATTGTGCCATGAAGGCTGTGTCATCTGCGTACATGAGCATTGCTGTGTCTTGTGTTTTGGGATGTCGTTAATGTAAATGTTGAATAGTGTTGGACAGAGTACGCTTCTTTGGGGGACACTTCTTGTATTGGTCGCAGGGTGGATTTGGCAGTGTTTGCTATGGAATAAAATTGCCTGTCAGATAGGTAATTTGCTATCAGTTTGACCATAGTGTCTCTGAAGTTGTATGTGAATAGTTTGCGAAGTAGGCACGCATTCCAGACACTGTCCAAGGCTCTTTGAATGTCTAGAAGTATTGCAAAGTGGATTTTTTGAAATTGAAACCATGGGTGATATGCTCAGTGGCTCGCAGTAGCTGCAGGGTGATGGAGTGGTGGGCTCTAAAGCCGAACTGCTCCGGTATGATTGTTTTATGTTTTATCACGTGAGCGTTTAGTCTTTTATGTATAATATTTTTAAAGACTTTGCATAATGTGTTTAAGAGGCTTATGGGACGATATTTGTTTGGATTGGTTCTGTCCTTGTCTTTCTTGGGAAAGTGTAAGACAGTTTTCCAGTAGGAGGGAAAGTAATACATAGTTGCATATTTCCGATATAAGTTAACTGCCTTAGGAGTTAAGTGTTTCAGTACTACGTTCGGAATATTATCGGGTCCCGGCGCCTTTTTATTTGGTAGGTATCGAATTAACAAACCTATTTCCGCTGAGCATGTTTTGCGTATGCGGTTGTGTGTGGGCCTATCGCCAAAGCCACTAGTCAGCCCTTCAGCGTCTGCTATAAACTGAGCAGATGATGGGCTGATGTTTAGCTTTAAAGTAGCCTCTAGGGCATCGGCTAGGGCTTCAGCAATTTTTCAGAGTCCGTGGTGGCAATATACTGGTTGTAGTGTAAGGGAGGTAGGCGCGACGGTTCGCTCGTGAGATTCTTCGCCATCCGCCAGACGGAGTGCTACGAGTCTAGGCTTTGGAGTGTATTACTCCATTGTTGCGCTATAAGCTTTATTATGGTCTGAAGGATCTGCCTATTGTGCTTTCAGTATTGGTCCAGGGCAGCTGGGTGGCATGTAGATAGCCACTTGTGTCGAGCACGATTCCGTAGCGTCGCAAGAGCGCGAATATCATGCGGAAGTGGTTGGTCGTGCTTGCGTGGCACCTGTACTGGTACAGCGGTGATTATGGCAAATTTAATGGCTTGGACAAGTTGCTGGGCAGCAGAGTCCATCTTTTGTGGTGAGTTGATATTGCCGCTGAGTGTCTGTGAGTCAAGGATTTCAGTGAATGAGCTCCAGTTTTGTCTGGTGAAAGTTGTGCCTAGATACAGCTGGAGTTTCAGGGACAGTGCCCTCTAACCTAATTATAACAGGGAGGTAATCTGAGGAAAGATCGTTGATCACCTCCATTGTTAACTGATTGGGAAGATTTCGGGTTATCGCAATGTGGAGAACATCCGGCTGGAAGTTGTGCTAGTACAGTATATGCGTGAATTCTTCAGTGAAATATATTATGTAATCAGAGATATTTTCGTGGCGAAGTAGCTTTGTTCCGGAAAAGTTGGTTGTCCGCGAGTTCCAGAGTGTGTTAGCGTTTAGGTCCCCAACAATCAGCATATGGTGATTTACTTGGAGGAGTGTGTCAATGTCTGTTACAGCAATGTCCCCAGGTGGGTTATACACCGCTGTAAGTCCAGTGCTCAGATTGTTAACCATTATGGTAACTGCTGTGGCCTCTGTGCGAAGCAGTGGCGGGAGTAAGAAGCGATGATGTACAATGTCCCGTTTAACAGCTATGACTGTGTCGCCGCCATGTTTGTCTCTGTCGTTCCGATGGATGATGTACTCGGTTAAATTGAAACGGTCTGTGTTGGCTATGTACGTCTCAGAAATCAATGCAATGTGTATTCTGTGGTTGTTTAGAGAATCAGCAAGTCCAGTTTTTCGGCGGAATGCGGGCCGCATTCTAAGTCATGATCCTTATTTCGCGCTTAGTCACCATTGTTGGAGTTCATCTTCGCTAATAGTGAAAAAAAGTCTGCATAGTAGGTTAGAGAGTGTTGAGCTTGCGCGGGCTGGACAGGATGCTTACAAGCACATCCATTGCCAAGTCGCAGAGAACGTGTGCTGAGATGTCTTCTCTTTGCACGCTAGCTTCGAAGATCTGCCGGGGCAAGTGGCCGTTGTTGTTAAGAGCGGCAACCTGTTCTAGTCTGTCTTGAGCAGACTTGTTAGCGGCAGGCTCGGTCTCACACTGGAGCTCTGTGCTGGGTGGCTTGGGGCTGGTAGCCATTTGCGCGATTGGGTCTTCCCCGAGCTCGCAGTATGGCGAGTTGACGCTTTTATTCTTGACATGAACGAAATCTCGCACCATGGCCTGTGCTAAAGCACAGCGCACACACACGTTCCGACTCAGCTACAGTGCATGACCGAGAGTCGTGACCGGCGCTTGACAGCTTTCCACCGAGTGTCCAAGCTTTTGGCACTTATTGCACTGCAATGGAATCGGCGGTTTGCTGTAGTCCTCCACTGTAATTAAATGTGCAAAATGTCATGGGTGGCCATGAGCCTGTCTCGGTCTTCAGCCGTGGCCACTTTCACCATGTACACAGGCAGCAGTATGCGGCCTCTATTCAATTTCCGCAACTGGGCAACTCGTAGTTCAATTATGTTGCGGGATGCCAGTTGTTCCTTAATTTCCCCCTCAGCTCTGTCGGAGTGGAGCCGCTTGGTTACTAAACGTGTACTTATGGTAGCCTCTGCTCTTGTAAGGTGGAACTTAATATTCCTAGCCTTGAGAAAGTCAACCAATTAGGCATAGTCAGCTGGGGTTTTGGTTTTCATCTCAAAGTTCTGGGAGATAGTGGTTTTAGAGACAACATACCCGGTTGGATTTTAAGTTGTATCAAAGTCCACTAGGCGCTTCCCGAGATCCACGGAGGGAGAGCGATCAATGTAAATAGGCGGTTGTAGCTTTACTGCATTTGTCGCAATTAACGGCTCCCCGTTGCTGTCAAGGGTGGGGGCAGCAACCGCTCCCGCTTGAGCTGGGGCTTTGGTTGTTGTGCTAGGCGTGCCTGGTCTTAATAACTGGCCTGCAGGAGTAATTGGCTCCACCGCAGTAGTGGGCACTTGAGAAGGGGTAGAATGAGAGGAGCAAGGAAGGAAGTCTGTGGAAAAAGAAACAGACGATGTGGATATGGTAGAGGGGCAGGAAGGGGGAACGAGACGTGGCTCAGGGGTGGCCTGCCGTTGCGTTTACGCCTGCCCATTGGGCTTGCTCCGCGATTTGGTGGCCGGAGTCAGGGTGCGTTTGTCCCGCTTCGGCATTGTTGAGAATGATGGGGAGCGCAAGGAGTGAGAAAGAATAGGAAAGGATAAGAAGAAGAAGAAGAAGAAGAAGAAGAAGAAGAAGAAGAGGAAGAAGAAGAAGAGAGCTCCAGGAGAGAGTCATCAATTTTAACTAACCCTTGGCTGATGTTCCCCTGGAGCAGAAGCTTACAAACTATTGGGGGCTTAGCAATAGACGTATGACTAGTAGAGTAAGAGGAAAGAATTAGAAGGAGAAAAAGAGCTGTTGAAAGGTGCTAAGAAGCACGGACAACAGAGGGCCTGCTTCAAAGAATCGCCGTTAACCGAACCGAGAGGCTGGTAGCTGCGGCCTTGTTATCCTGCCTTGCCAAAGGTGAGAGGGCAGCCGGTCACTGGCTGCTGCAGCGAAGCGCGGAAGGCTGCGCCCTGACGGTCGGCCGCTCGCTGTTTATCAGGTACTCTCGAGCTAGATCCATTCTGTATCGCTGCCGGAGCGCTTCTTGAGCAACCAGCCGCAAGCCTCTGAAGCGTTGATTTTTTTTTTCCTTTTTTTTTTTTTCCTTTTTTTTTCCTAACTACTATATGATATTAAAGGTGACTTTGTGAAGTGGAGATTACAGGAATTTACTCGAGGTACCGCTTTGAGCACCCTCGTAAATATGAGGGATTTGCAAGCTTCCGGCCAGTGGCCGGGAGCGGACTCGTAGAGTTGGGTGCGGGAGGCAGCCATGGCCGAGGCCCTGACTACTCCCCCGGGGGTATGTGGTGTATTTGGGGGGTTTGAAATGTTGCTGTCTTTAATCATTCATTTAACTATTTTGGTAGCTCTGACGAGCTTTTTGTTTTGATTCATTTTTGGCGCTCTGACGAGCGTGTGGTGGCAGCTTTATTTGTGCTGGGTTGTCCATGGTGCCGGAGTGGTTTCTAAGTGTGTGTTACGGTACGTTTGTGTAAGTTGCTATGTGTTAGCGTGGATTGCTTTGTGAGTTTTCTTCAGTCCATGAGGTGGTTGTTGATTTGCGCAAAGTATTTGAAGCTGTATGTTCTCAGTACTGTGAAGCCCTCTTCCAGGCGGTCGAGGGGTGCGGAGAGTAATTCTAGAGATGCCAGTTTTTCGTTTAAATTGTTATGGTGTTGTTGTGCAAGGTCCGTGATAGTGGCTATGGCTGCTGCCATGGTCTGGCGCAGAAATGTGTGCTGGTCGTCCAGACGCTGAGCCAGGGCGTCGCGACTCCTGCGCATCAGGCCTGCCTGGTCATGGAGCCGTTCTGAGAGTGAAGATTCTGTGCAGTTTTGAAGGCTGATACTCTGAGTGATGTGCAGTTTAGCGACGTGCACGGAGGTGATGGCCGCTTCCAGCTGGCTGCTGCGAGTGGTTACAATTTCAAGTGCTGCTGCCTGTTGTTGCGCTAAGGCAGTTAGTTTAAGGATGAGGTCTTGAAGTGTCTTAATGTGATGAGTTAGCTCAGGTGAATGTTGCTGTGATTTGTTCTCTGGCGTGTGTGCTGCTTCGGTGACCATTGGTGTAGTCACTGTGCGTCTCATTGACTGTTGCTGTGTGTAGGAGCTTGACGACTGGCTGCCTGTGTTGTTGCTGTTTAGGTTGAATCTACGCTGGAGGGGGCATGCTGCCTGGCCGGTGTAATGGTTTGAGCCTCCAAAGGAGGCACAAAACCTTCGCCGGTGTGTCAAATCATGTGCTGTGCAATCCGCTGTAAGCGACGATGAGCCGCAGTAGTGGCACAGTGGTTTCTCACTGCAGGCGTGTTCATTGTGTCCGTAGGCACAGCAGCACCTGCACGGAGCGTTTCGACTGCGGTGGCTGGCTTCAAGTGTGAGGCGGTGTGGACCAATGTTGATGCCGGATGTGATGGCCGCCTCGCACTCTTCCAATTCAAGGAAGTTGATTGTGACCAGGGGGGTGGGGCCTCGGTGTGAGTAGATACGTGTTGCAAAGTGTGCTGAAGGCCACAGCCGCTGAGCTGTTCTGAGGATGTAAGATGAGGCAATGCCACGGGGAACCCCGCGGAGTACGGCGCTGGTTGTAGAAGCTGGGTTATGCGGTGTCTGTTCCTGCTGTGTTCGTTCAATGTTTGGCGCTGATGGTGGCGATGGAGGTAGGGTGCTGAGTCTGATAGAGGAGTCGTCCCGGAAAGTGACTGTCCGCTTTCGTGGGCTTTCCTGCAGCTGCGCAAGTTTCCCATTAGGCGCGGCGCCTTGTGCAGGGCCCTGAGTTAAGAGTGTGGCGACTGGTGCTGACTGGACGTTTGCTTCATCTGCACTGTTTTCCTCTTCTTCTTCTGGGTGACCCTGCTGCCAGAGTTTTCCCGGAAGGAATTGTGATAGCTCAGCAGGACCCCAGGTTACGGGTGTTGTGAGTGGAGTTGGCAGAATGTCTGCAGTAAGGCGCGAGTGTTCTGGCGTGTGTTCGGCGGCAGGTACTGTGCTGGTAGCGGCCGGTGTTAGCTTTGCAGCTTCGGGCGTTGGCTTGGATGAGGCGGCGCGAGTGGTGCGGGATGGCTGGCTTTTCTCTGTTGCGGCTGCGTAGAAGCTTCTGCTCTGGTTAAGCAGGCTGTACTAGAGGGCTGCGTGCTTGGAGGTCTGGCAGAGCTAGACTTCTTCTTCTGCTTGCTTGGTGCCATCCTGCGTCCTTCCTTGTTCGTTGCCGGACCGCGAATGCTTGAAGCGTTGATCGTTGGTGTCGCTATATTTATAGTACCAGAGCTCTCCGCTGATTGGTCCGGGACGAGCAACCCGTCAACCAAAACCGGACTAATCTCATGTTAATGGCAAAGTTTTTTTTTTTTTTTTTTCCTTATTTCAAAAACGTCACAGATCGTATTGAGCACATCCTAACACGCCACGCTGTCAAGACCGTCTTCAAGCCTACTAAGCAGTTAAGAAACTTACTACGCTCATTCAAAGATCCCCTGGACCCATTGTCGTCATCCGGTGTCTACCGCATTCCCTGCACCTGCTATATGGTCTACATCGGCACCACACAACGAAGCACCAGACTCAAAGAACACAAAAGGAACTTTCGTCTAGGTCAGATAGATAAGTCCTTGGTAGGAGAACACGCCATCGAAGCAGAGGGGGAATACATCAAGTTTCAGGACACTAACATTCTCTCGTCCATGACACACTACCATGCTAGACTGCAATGTGAAGCCATCGAAATGCACAAACATCCTAATAATTTCAACAGGAAAGAAAAGGTCCTGAAACTTAACAGCAACTGGTTTTCAGCAATTAAAAACAAAACACAATATCCAACACATAATAACATAGCGAATCTATTACAAGAGAGCAACAACACAGGAGAGACCAGGCTCCTTCCCCCAGCCGATCGGCCGCCGCTCGTCCCGGACCAATCAGCGGAGAACTCTGGTACTATAAACATAGCGACACCAACGGTCAACGCTTCAGACGCAGTGAATCAACGCAGGAAGCTACGTCCACGCCACTGAAGATGTCCGCCGTAGTTGCGGACGAAACGTCCTGAAAGTTCATCTCCAGCAGATTACGGCATAACAGCCTGGAAAATTCTACTGACATCTAATTAAGTTATTTTTAACAGATATTGGTGATACATTATGTAAAAAACTCCCAAATTTTCACATCATTTCATTAAATAATTCCTAAGGAAAATTTTGCTGCATTTTTAATTATTTACAGCAAAAGATCCTTGCAGTGCAGTTTCCAAAAGTCTGCAATAAAAATTTAAATTTGGATTCCTTATACATCTTTCTAACAAAATTATAGTATTATTTGCCAATAAATTAAATACTACTTTGTAAACAAATAACACATTACAAATTTAGCTTTTCTCGTTTGTTAATTATTAAAATCTTTTCTAACAGCACGCATAACATGTTTTTTGTATCTTCCAATAGCTTTCATTTTTATTACCTTAAGGATTTTGAATAAAATTCCAAAGAAATAGGTTATAATTTGCACAGCAAAGAGCATTGTGAATTTTATCGTGCATTGGAGATAAAAAACAATTAAATATTTAAGAAATATAATTTGCCTTTTAAATTCCTGATTCACATGAACACCCATATGGTGACTTAAGTGTCCCCATCCTCATAGTTCTTGCACAAGGCTATTTTCTTTATCCTTAAAAAACTGAGCAAATGTTCTTAACCATGTCCTGTGCCTGTCACTGGTCTCTAGCATGGCTTACCTTTAGGGATGCTGAATTCATCATTCTTTACATTAGATTTATTTCACTTTTCTTGAGAATTCATATCTTTTTTCTTCCCTTTTAATAGTACTTTTTTTTTTTTTTTTTTTTTTTTTTTTTTTTTTTTTTTGCTATTGAGTTACCACAGGCGGTGACATTGACGATACATAAGATGAAATGATAAAATGGAGAAGGATTTGTTTTTAAAGGAAGGAAGCGTTCCAGGCCTAAGTTTAGGGTACCTCCCCGGCATTTGCCATTTATGGTGACTGGGGAAAATCTGGAAAAACCCTCAGTCAGGGAGGATGGTCCTGGCTGGAATCCAACCCCAGGCCTTCCGCTCACGAGTTCGCGCATTAACAACTTCGGCCACCCATGGCTGTTCATATCCCATATTACATTCACTAATTGCAGATAGAACTGTAACTTTCATTCTGTGTTTGGTACAAATGTCTCTTTGGTGTATTTATTCCATATAACAGTAAGTCGGTCCTGGTGGTGTAGTGGTTACCATACTTGCCTCCTAAACCCAAGATCGCGGGTTCGAACCCGGCCAGGACCGATGGATTTTTTCGGGGCGTAAAAATCCTAAGTATGGCTTCCTTCGGAAGGGAAGTAAAGCCGTGGGTCCCGTGTCGTACATTTACGGCACGAAAAAGAACCTCAAGCCTGAAAGAGAGGCCTCTGAGCAAAATTTATCGGCCGTTTCACGCCCTGAGTTGAATGGGACGCTGATGACCTGAGCTGTTAAAGAGCGTCCGTAAATAAATCATTCAAAAAAAAAAAATATAACAGTAAGGAAATTCTGATTACTATTTGGAGCTTCATCTCTAGCAACTTATTAACATTGCGTTTGAGCCAGCCTTTGATAAAAACTATCTTGCAGACAATAATTGGTGAAAGTATTTCTTTGTGCTCACCTGATGTTTCAACTTTTATAAGATCTCGGTTGTAGATACAATGTCTCTCCACCTGGGCAATGTGAGTGCTTAGGCCCCTTATCACTCACTAAACATGGACTGGTAATGTAATGCCCATGGAATGCAGTTGTGATGAAGATTGTTTGCCATATAACACATATGAAGATTATTTCATCCTTCCTGCAGGCTGGCAGCTTTGATTCACGAGCTGTAGTCTTATTTTTCTTGCGTGAGGTAGAAGGCATAATTTCCAAAGCTTCTGGCTAAGCTGGCTCATTATCCATAAAATTATTTTATTTTCATTCCTCTTTCTGGCAGTCAATACTCTTCTAGAAGGATTTTTCTCTCTTATATCTTGGATTACTTGTTCTAAGACATGACAAAACCATGTGTGCAAAACCCTTTCTTACTTATGCAAGTAACCTAAATCTGAGAATTAATTCTGATATACCTATATTTGTATATAATACGTATTGCCCAAAACTGACAACAGTTGTATAAAACACTAGTATTTACATCTACAGATATAAATGAGAATATTTACACACTCATACAAAATACAAATAAAAACATCGAGAAAAACACTGAAAATTCAACGAAAACTACTATCACGTTCTGTGTTTATTTTCTTTTCTTTAGACACTGTTATATTCTCTCAAATATAGAAATGTATCTTCTGGTTTAATTAGCCACTATTCTCAAATACACAAAAGTCCTAAAATGCTTATTTCAAATATTAGAAATGACACTGTCAAAAAGCGGCGAGGTATAATTTAAAGGGCTAGCTAGCAACGCATGCTTAGGGTAATTTTAAATAACACTTTATGCCTTTAAAGTGGAACTGACTGTAAATAGCCTCAGTAAATAAATCTATAGGGACTAAAGTATATTAATAATAAAAAATCCCCAAAAATGTGTATTTTAGGTATTTTCGAAAATGTCAATCTTGAACAATATATTTTAATAATCGTAACAACCATAGCATACATAAGTGGAATGATGCGGGGAAATAAGTATCAATAAGATAAAATAAACAAAAGACGATCTTGTTTCTGAATTTGAATAAATACACTAAAATACACCTAAATCTACAATCTCAAAACGAAATGTATTAATAGAAGTTTTTAAAAGTAAGTATATATTCAACTTAAGTTAAATGGATTGAGCTTGAGTAAACTTTTGAAAGCATTCAATTTTACATTTTAAAAGAAAAGTGTAATAAAAAAGGTGTGTGGCCATTACTGTCAGTTGTGACGTCATCAATGAAATTTGGTTGGTTACCGATTCCTGTAACATATAATCTGAAAGAAGTTATGATAAAAAAACTCATTTCTTAAATTTGAGTTTTTATGAATTTCTTAAATTCATGAACATGTCTCATTGGGTTATAGGTTGGATTAAAAGGCAGATTGAGCTGTAATTTAAAGAGTTAACGATGACGTCTTAGCTCGTACAACGATAAACTAATTTTTCATAAATAATTTCATCCACGATGTAGATTTCACACATGATTTCTTTTATTTTGATTGAAACTATGGAATATTTAAGAAATACCTTTTGGGGATAAATAAAATACGCATTGCACTTGAGGAAAGAATCCCATTATTATTATTATTATTATTATTATTATTATTATTATTATTATTATTATTATTATTATTATTACTATTAAAATATATTATGATTTAATATGTATTTACTCAGCAACCTAGCAGCAGTTCTTATTTTTTCATAGAAAAGTGCAACTTCTAATGCAATTATTTGTTCTTTAGAAAGGCAATGTTAACCTGTATCTGTTCATATATGGTTGCATATATATTCATACGTGCATATACATGTGTGCGTTGGACTGTGGCCGAGGTCGTTAAGGCGCGGACTCGTAAGCGGGAGGTCTGGAGTTCGATTCCCACAATGACCGCCTTCCCTGACTTGGGTTTCTTCCAAGTTTTCCTCAGTCCTCATAAATTAAAATTTCCGGAAGGTACCCTAAACTTTTGTCGGTCCTCGTGGTGTAGTGGTAGCCATATTTGCTCCTAAACTCAAAATCGCGGGTTCAATCCCGGCCAGCATCGAGGAGTTTTTGGGCGTAAAAATACTAATTATGCCTTCCTTCGGAAGGGAAGTAAAGCTGTGGGTCCCGTATCGTACATTTTGGCACGTAAAACAGTCTCAAGACTGGAAAAAGAGGTCTCTGAGAAAATTTGTCAATTTTCACGCCCTGAATTGAATGGGACGCTGATGATCTGAGATATTAAACACTTTCCATAAATAAACCAAATAAAAAAAGCATAAACTTAGGCTTGGAAAATTTACTTTCTTAAAAAATATCCTTTCCCAATTTATTATTTCATCCCATCAACAGTGTTCACCACCTGTGGTACCTCAGCAGTAAAAACGGGCGTTAAACACTACTCAAAGAAATGTGTGCTTTGGTTGAATTCCTATAAACTTAGTACCTAGAGATTATAATATCCTTCATTATTTTTATTTGCTGCTTCGGTTTTTTCATGGTGTTTAATACTCGTTTTAACTACTAAGACACACAGGCGGTTTGCTGCTTTGTAGTTGAAATATTAATATACTTTCAATACGAGAATAAACGATAAAGCAAAACCAAACATACAATAAATCAAGCACAGAAAATTGTAATAAAGACCTCTAGATGCATTTACTCAATTGGAAAAAAATAATGTACCCAAATTTTTACATTGGTAGTAAGTGGTGGTAGCAATAACATTCCATTAAATTATTGAGCTTTGTTCATATACCTAACTATTAAGGAAATATAACATATTCATACACTTAGATGTTTCATAAACTTTGCCTTTGAAGCTTCTGAGGGGAAAATTTCTTTCAAATATCGTGTTTCACCATAACCTTGTGTTTATCCTTCTTCTGGCATAAGAAGTCACACTGAAACTATGACAAATATGTATGTTCTGTTTTATAAATACATTTCTTAGAATTAAAATATTACATGTAAACAAGGGAATTATAATTTAAAATGTGAAGTAGCTTATGTACTTTCATAATTTTTCTATAAAATTAAAAACTCACCTAATTGACTTGTGTAGCCAACTGTGTAATGTTTCTTTTACCGCATGGTCTAAGCAATTTTCTTGCCACCAAATGTTCCTTATGGGATCCACACTCAATTACTCGCCATGAGATACGATGAATATTTAGGATGCACAACTCACTCGAAACAGAGATTTGTGAATTTCTTTGTTGTGGCAGATGCTGTGTACAGGCATGTGTTATCATGCTTAATAACAAATCAAAAATGAGCAAACAGTCAAGTTTTGACCTGGTTGTAGATTTCAATTAATTCAAATGCAGAGCACAGTGTGATTTTTGGCATATACGAGTAGCCAGTCCTCTGGGCATGCACTGTTCAAACATCGAACTTCTATGGTTTGCAGAACTTGTTAGCATAAATCTGACTTTCGGTTGAGATTTACAGAATTTATTTGGTTAAGGTATTCTTCAACTGTGACTGCAAGGTGTACAAACATATCTCCTTTAGTTTCATAACATCACAAAGGCGTTTCATATTCATAATGCATACTTTCAGTTCGTTGGTGAGTGATATCCAACCAGTAGAACTCTTTGGTTAAAAATTATGGTGCGCCTAGTCATGAGTTTTCCAGTTTCTTCCTCGATTGTAACTTGCCAGTGTTTTTATCGCTCATTTCACCGCAGCGGTAGCGTCAAACAGCATGAGGATGGCAGGAGATAGTTGCATCAAAGTTAATGACTAATGGCTTTTAAACTTTCAACGCTACTCATAAACTAACGAAATGACACACGAGCCTTTACATACTGCCTTTTCATCCTTCAATGACTGTTTGTTGGTTTCTCAACCTCCCTGAAACAAAATTATGAAACACTCTATTGCGTTCGTTTCTTGGGAATCCTGTCAAGAAGGTTTCGTCTTGGCTTGTTTACTTATATACTAGTATTGTTTCCCAGCAGACCACCAGGCCTGCGTCTGCTCGTCGTACACTTGTAACTCAATAACTAGGATATACTATAACTATGGTAAAGATATGCGATTTTGACATATTGCTCTGTAAAATTATTTGTATATACTTCATATGATCTGCAATATTTTTCACAGAAAAATGATACCTGATTTTTCTGGGTTGTTTATAAAGACACTTCTTCCAATCAGAGATAAAATATTAGCTTGACTCTTCAAGAGAAGCGAGAAGAGATGCAAAACTTGATGCTACACTGCCACTCTGCTTTCATAATAAAAAGCATTTTGCATTAAGGGCATTGCCTTGTCTGTTTTCTCTAATTTAAAATTTATTGGTATCAACAAGAGTTGTTTCTTTCAAACAAAAAGCGGTTATTCATAAATAAATGCTCTAATATTCACTACTCACTAACAAGATTTTTGAAGGCTTTATATCAATCATTCTAAATAAGCAGTAGGAATAACCATTGTATTACAGAAGGGGGTTCCTGTAATAGGAAACATTTTATCTTCCCATTTCCACTATGACTTTGTATTAATCCTTTATTTGTTATATTACTGCATATTTTAATAAAGCTACAAAACACTTCTGAGATGAAACTCTCTTTTCTTTGAAAAGAGTAAATATAAAGTTTGTTCTTTGAATTGTAATGAACATCGATATTTGAAGAGTGCAGTGTTTGCGTTAACGGATCATTTAATTTCAATTGCCACTGAAGTTGCATTGACGCAATCCAAGAATATTTGTCAACGAAGTTATGCACCGCCAGTTAATTGTGTAGCAGAAAAGCTCTGAAATGCAAAACTGAAGTATGCTACAATTTCTTGCGGAAAATTAAGCAATGAAGTGTAAAATTAAATCTGTCATTATTCTATTTGAGTAGAGTTTAAGTTGATGGTCCATATATATATAAACAGTTTCAATGAATATAGTCACACAATTCATAAGATATTTGGGATAGCTGAGTATTCTTCCTACCAGTTTATATGTACTACACTTCAGAGTTTTCTCTATATTTCTTTATTTAGCATATATAGATATATATATATACTTATATATACTGAGAGCTAGAGCATTCTGGCCGTAGGTAAGCAAAACAGATGCACCAAGCACAATAAAGAAAATACGAGAGATATGATTCTCTAACTGAAAAAGAACCTACCTGCCCAGAAATATATTTTCTATGTGTTTGGTGAATTTGCTTTGCTCATTTACGACCTGAAAGCTCTATTTCACAATTTTTACATCACTCTATCAGATAATTTACATTTCTTTACTACAGTATATATACAATTATAAACTATGTCTTTCAATCAAGATAGTTTGAAATGCAGTTAGTATCATGTGTTTCAGAATTTTGGAACCTTAACTGCACAGAAAGAAACAGAGAAATTAATGGTTATTTTTATAGAAGGATAAACATTTAACCAGCTTCATTTTTTGCTGTACCGACAGCGGAAATGTTCACTTATTTTCAAAAAAAATTGTGATAAGTAAAAAGTGCTAAAACATAGTAACTTCCCGCACCTCAAAAATATAGGCTGCCGTTGTCTCTATGTGTGCAAATCAAAGCATACAAAATAGTGTAAGATGCAAAAAGCTCATAAAATATACTGAGTGCCTGACCTAAACCTTTCATAAATTGTTTTATCGCTCACAATATGGCCAAAGATGCACGAAGAACTTACCTCGCGGAAATTTTCTAACTCATAGCGCTTATATTTTAATAAGGAAATGATTGAAAACATGTCAAAATTCTGCAAATGATATATATCAATTTAGCACCCTCCTGTAAATAACAACACAAGATTTTAAACTTGAAAGTGGGCTGAAAAGGAAAATCCCCGGAATGTGGATTGGAAAGGTAACTTTCTAATATCCGGAAAAAGAGCAATTTATTAAAAATTTAATCTATTTTATTCAGCAATATAATAATGAACAACTTACATTCTAAATGGAAATCACATTAAAAAAAGGAGTTCATATAAAAGTGTAATATGGCAATGTAGCAGAGCTATACAGTTTTCAATGCATATTATAGCACGTAACAAGCATTCCAATACACAAGAGTTTCAATCTCATACTTGAAGAATTCATTAAATCCTTGGCAAATAGTTAACAGGACAATCCTTTTATAAACTCTCCCGATAAGGCAATTAATACAAACGTTCAATGTCACTCTTGAATTTCAATGTTTCAATCGGTCATTAAAAATCGTTAACAGAAGATAATGATTTTATAAACTATCCCGTTTGGGGAATTAATAAACAAATTCAATGATTCTCTTTAAATGCAATAAATGTAACGCAATGGCAATGCAATACAGGTATCTTTACAAAACCAGGAAAGGATACTTTAAATCAATATACTAGACGTGTATTACTGAAAAAAACGGGACAAAGCAGAATATTGCCTGGGTCACTGGGTATGAGCTGAGGGAGAAGGTTCCGGAACTAGTAAATTTTGAAGTGAAAACCAAAGCATCTGATCATTACAGCATTCCAAAGTCAAATCAGCTCAACTCTCTCAGAGCAAATCAAGGCAGTTACGTTACTAATTGATCGATGCGGAATATGTTTTCACTATTCTAGTCAATAGAAAGCAACTGATAATTGGTGAAGCATTTGACCATGACAGTTAGGAAAAGGATGAAGAGGGGAAAGGCAAGCATTGAAAAAGTAGGACTACATGCAACAACTGCACAATATATAATAATATACCGTCAAAACAAAATATGTGTTTTATTAAATTAGGTAAGACGGGTGAAACGGCCGATATATTGATTCATACGATGTTTGTTTAAGTAACAAAATGATCACGTCTAATAGCAGAACTCTCCAGTTGGCTCATAGATAAAGTGTTGGATCCGCATAAACCTACAAGAATCGCCCTGAAGGATTATGGAATAGTCAACAATGAATAATGAGAAGCTATTAATACCAACCAAGCTAAGACGGTGATGTAATTCAAGATGAGCATAGAGTTTAGAAAAGCGCTGTTACTGTGTGAGTCTGTGTTCTTTGTGCTTAAATTGTCACAAGAACCTAGTACAATGTTTTTTTTCTATTCAATGTGGCGAAATATTGTATAGCCAAAGTTGCAACTTTATGTAATTATTTTGAGTAAACTTTAAAAAAAAAAATTGTCTCGAGTACCCGAGTGTAGAGCAGGTGCCCTTTCTTGAAAGCTCAATAATGGGTCATTGAGGCTTACTCTGATGTGCAGATTCCTGTCTGCACATACCCTCTTAGTTTCTCAACGCCCCTAAGCGCTTTAATCGGCTGACCTTCATAAGTCATAAACTTTTGCGTCTAGTTTAGCAGCGACAACTGTCCAAGTGCCCCTGGCTACCAGCAGTTTGCTTCTCATGCTTACATCGGGGCCGCGGTCCAATTTCCCATATGGCGTCGCAGAGAAAGACGGCGTTCAGTGTGTACCATTTAAAAGTGTTCAGCTAAGTGATTGAATTACAGCATGAGTTTCGTGCGCAAAGCACTACACAAAAATAACATAGCCAAGTGATACTGACAGTTTGTGGAAACGGATATTTGCGCAAAAGCAAGAGTTATGGCGGATAGCAACATTGAAAGAGTGCTTTAGGCGTTTCACCGAAGTTTCCGAATTCAGCGGCTAGAGCAGGCAAGGAATTAGCATGTAAAAAATGAGCGTACGGAAGGTGTTGCACAAACGGCTCGCTGCGCTGTAATCGCAGATCAAACAAACAAACAAACAGAAAAAAAAAAAAAAACTTTTCCTGCTACTATGTTGGAAACTGACCCTGCGGTCCCGCAGTAAGTTTGAGAATTGAACTGCTGGTGTTAAAAAAGAAACGTGGACAATTATATAGGGGGATTTTCCCGCGATTCAGTTTGCATGGATGATGCAATTATTAGTCAGAGCTCTTTGCTTTAAAGAGGAGGTAAAAGGGTAAACTTTTCAAGAGTGCTTTTTTTCTTCTTTTTTAATAGTGCTTAACTTTCGTATTAGCTACTGAGGTACCACAGGGGGGTGAACACTGATGATTATGGGATGAAAAGATAAATTGGAAAAGAATATTTCTGTAAGAAAGGAAACGTTCCAGACCTAAATTACTTTCCAGGCATGTGCCATTTATAAGAACTGAGGAAAAGCTGGAAAACCCGCAGTCAGAGAGGACGGTCCTGGTGGGAATCAAACCCCAGATCTCCCGCTCACGAGTCCGCGTCTAAATAACCTCGGCCACCCACGGCCGTATTCCAGAGCGATATAGTGCAAATAGCGAGATATTAAAGAATTAACACTGACGTATTTTTTAAACCAACTGACTTATTGCTTGTTTATTTTAATATAAAGAGAGCCAAGGGAGAAATTATCTTTGTTTTGAATGGAGTATTCCCGACAACACATGAGAGTAAGCGTTATCGAGCTGGATTGTGATAAAGTGAGAAGATGGTGAGGGTTCTATCTGCTTAATTTCAATCGTAACTGGCGACAGCTTTATTCCGTTTAAGCCCAATAACAACACAGTGTGTCGTATGTTTATGTGTTTGTACTTTCAATTTGCATTTCTACATGGCTGCATTAGCTTCATGTCAGGATAGTGGGGAAGGCACCATTAGGAGCGCATGTAAGCAGTCCGCATTGTTCGCTACAAATTTTAAACTTTTCCTAATCCGAAGAAAAAATTTAGCTCCAGTCCCGAATGACAGCGGAGAGAGGCGAACTCTTCAGTCTCCCGAACTGGAGATAGCGGGATAGGTATTTTTCTCTGTTTGCGTGCGTAAAAGTGTAACTGTTGCATGTGTTAATTTTTTGTTAAAGATAATGTAATCTATGCGTTGTCCTTCGTAACTTTCTGGCTGCAATATGGTGTTCCTTATTACAAAACTGAATTTTTAACTTTTTACCACGCGTTATCTTATTGGAATTCTCAAATAATTCATACGCACGCACACACACAGACACACACACTAACCTTAACACTAACCTAACGCTAAGAGTGATGAATTGATTAATTTTTTTTACCCTTATATGATTCGTTCCCCGGGTAAATCCTAGAAACCGGTAGACCCAGTGGTGTGCTGCGGCTCGCTACGGCCTAACGATTTACGTTCGCCTCTTTTTCTTAAATATGAGGGGCGGACGGCGTAAGCTCACCTCCTTTTCTTAAATGCTAGTTAATAGGGGTGGGCAAATCACTTAATTTTTACCACGCGTTGTCTTATTGGAATTCGTAAATAACTAAAGCGCGCGCGCACACAAACACACTAATCTTAACGCTAACCTCAGGTAAATCCTAGAAACCGGTGGACCCAGTGGTTTGCCGCGGCTCGCTACGACCTAACTGCCTACGCCCGTCTCCTTTTCGTAAATACAAGTTGTTAGGGGCGAGTAAATCACTGTAATTTTTACCACGTATTGTCTTATTGGAATTCACAATTAATTCATATATACATACACACTAACCATATTGCTAACCTCGGGGAAATGCTAAAAACCAGTGGACTCAGTGGTTTGCTGTGGCGAGCTATAGCCTAATGGCCTACACTTACCTTCTTTTCTAAATGTAACTTGATAGCGGCGCGTAAATCACTGTAATGCTGGTAAATCTCCTCTGATTCCAGCAGAAAAATATCGTAAACATAAACTTATTGCGCATTGTGTGTCTAGTACTATGTTAACCAGTAAATCATTGTAATGGTGGCAAATCTCCTTTAACTCCGGCAGAAAAAAAAAGCATCAGGACGTGAGGATGCAAAATCACTACCTTCACAACTATAGCATGACACTATGGTATGTTTGAGAGCCTTATTATCCAGCAAAATCCTTGAAAGTTCACTCCCTTCGGCTTTCTTGGCTATCGCCTAGGATTGGCTCGGGACTGGAGGTCTAGCAGCTCTGTAAGTTCTTCTACGGGAAAGGAAAAGTGAAATAACTACGATGACTACATGTCATATACGGCGCACTTCCGCCCTCTACAGCGAATATTCAGAACTAGATGAACCAGAGGCGATTATACTAATGCAAACTTGCCCCACAATAATAACGTAATATATTTCAAATGACTTGCAGTAAAATCCAAATAAATTTGATAACAATGTGTATACACATATACGCACAAAACTTTCCAAGTCTCCCTAGTATTACCAATAGTTTTCTTCTCATATATACGAGGGTAAGTCCATTAGTTTCTGGCCTTGCCAATAAGGATTATCGCCTTCGCAAAACCCTTAACTGATGTCATACTTTATCTGTTAAGTAAATAATTGCAGCTGTAAATTCCGCTCCGCTGTGTTCTGTTCAGATATAGTTGTATAGAGAGGGATATGTGCAGAAGATTGTGACACGTTCAAAATTATGTATTTTGTGCTATTAAGTTATTCACAAAAGAAGAACTTACTCCAAATGAAATTAAACAGCAATTGGATGGAGTATATGGGGAAGCATCCCCCTTATATTCTACCGTAAAAGAATGGGCCAAACTTTTTAGAAAGGGTCGAGAAAGCATTGAAGACGAAGAGCGTGCAGGTCGGCCCTGCAAGTAGTCATCTGTTTTTCGGTATTTTTGGAGCTCTGCTGTGCCAACGAAGAGACGTTCTGCAAACCATTGTTACAGGAGATGAAACTATGGTCCCCTACTATAATTCCTTGTCCAAAAGAGAATCAATGGAGTGGCGCAAACCTGGCGAAGCACCGCCTGTAAAGACCAAGGTCACTCAGTCAACCAAGAAGATCATGGCCACAATCTTTGGGACTGAGAAGGAATACTCTTCCTTGACTTCAAGGAGAGGAACGCAACAGTAAATGGGGAGTACTATGGGGAGGCTGTTGTATTGCACAGGCTATGTGCTTCCATCAAAGAAAAAAGGCGAAGAAAGTTGAATGGTAGTGTGCGCCTTCTTCACGACAACGCGCCTGTGCACATAGCTGTTATTGCAAAGGAAGCTGTGAAGAAATGTGGTTCCAAGGAGATCAACCATCCACCCAACAGCCCTGACCTAGCTCCAAGTGACTATTTCCTCTTCTCAATACTCAAGAAGGACCTTTGGGAAGAAAATATTAAGTGTGATGAAGAAGTGATGCATGCTGTTTATGCCCATTTTGCCGACAGAACCTCTGACTATTTTGGGAGGAGATTGAAATGTTAATTCAAAATGTGAGAGGTGTATTGCAATAAATGGTAACTACACTGAAAAGTGAAATATAGTTTTTGTCTTTATCATACCTAGAAAATGGTTAGACCAGAAACTTATGAACCTACCCTCGTTTATTTTATATATATACCGGGTTAGTCTTCTAATTCTGCGAATTGAAAAGTAGGTAAATCTGCACTTTACATTCTATAGGAAATGCAGGTCCTCTCAAGTAACCCGATGCAATCACCAGACAGTCCTTTAAGGGAACTTACCGATATCTACTGTGTTCAATTGCTTTAGAACTACTTCCATTTTTTGTCCTTTTGTATGTAAACATGCCTACAAAGAGTAACACGTATTTCAATGCCTTATGATTTGTCACTTTACATAGATATAAAATTATTTGCATTTACTCATTATGTTTAATAAAACAGATTCGAACAGTAATTTGTGATTTAAATGAATTGTACATAATTAGACATTTTATATTAATAAATAGCACAGAATAGGAATTATTCTACTCTTTCGTGTCAGAAAACAAAACAAATAAGTGTATTATTTCATAGGCAACTATTTGAACCCTGGATCTACACCGCTAAAGCTCAGCATGCGCGAACTGAGCAACATCAATCAGAACTCTTCGAAAAGCACATAGCAGCCAATGTGGCCGAAATCGATACAACGCAGGGGTCAATGTTTGCGGGATAGTCTGTAAACGCCGGGATTGTACAACTCTCCAATTCGCAGGATGAGCACTCTCACTCATAGATATTCTTATGTTCAAGTATTATGTTTCATTTTATTCTCATTGTATTATCTTCACTACAAAAGTATATAGGAACAACAATGTTACAATAATGAACCACAGTTTTAAGTGATTATTAATTTATTGTTGTATTAAATTCACACTTATAGTTTTACATTATTGTCCTATCACAGATTCTCCTTCTGTTGCGTGCGCATAAACTCACATAAAAGTAATGCAAACAAAAGTTTATGCACAATATACAATGTCTTTTACTTTTCTATATTTTATACCCTAACATATACTTTGCTTATTGTAATTTAAAATTGTTTACTAGTAATATTTGATGCCTTTCTAATCCAACTTAATTATAAGTAGTCATGGAATAAATACTAAAATAAACGTTTGCGCATCGACCGTAAAATGCAACTGCTTTTGCGTTGTTTGTATCATTGCAATGTAAAATAAAAACAAATTTTGAGATGCAAAAACGTAGTAAACTTCGATGAAACACAGACTTGCACACTGCTCGAAACATATAAACTGAATGTAGTTTATTCTAAGTATGAATATGAAAGGCAGATCTGTGCCCTCACTCCACTCTCTTCCTCAGACATAATACATCCCATTTTGCGTGGTGCTTATGTTATAGCGTGTCCACGAAACATTTGTAGGGTTTCCAATTATATTTTATAGTAAGGTGAACGAAAAATGCCGTATAGATATCACAAGGCTTGTAGAACGAGTTAAATGACAAAATAAGTATAAAAACATAAACTTTTCCCCTCATACCGAATGAAGCGGATATTTTTTCCAGTAAATGCATTGGACCCCAAAAAATTGTCTGAGTAGCATACTATATAAACTTTATTAACTTCCTGTAAACAGACAATTGGGTGGCATACTGTCATAGTTCAAGACCAATTCACGTGTCAAAACATAAAGCGCACTGCTAGCAACGATCTAGTGATATAATATGGGAATGATATTTTTTTTTTCATTATAGAGAGTCGGTCCTGGTGGTGTAGTGGTTACCATACTTGCCTTCTAAACCCAAGTTCGGGGGTTGGATCTCGGCCACACCGATGGATTTTTTCGGGCGTAAAAATCCTAAGTATGGCTTCATTCGGAAAGGAAGTAATTCCGTGGGTCCCATGTCGTACATTTACGGCACGATAAAGAACCACAAGCCTGAAAAAGGGGGCCTCTGAGCAAAATTTGTCCACCGTTTCACGCCCTGAATTGAATGGGACGCTGATGACGTGAGATGTTAAAGAGCGTCCGTAAATAAACCTAATCAAATTCATTACGGAGGGCACCGTGTTAAACCTGTTCGCTTCCTCCAAAGAGGCTTTTTGTGCCATCTAAGAGAACAGTTTGTGTACATTCAAAGTGTTGTTCCTTCATGTAAAACAATTATGCAATTAGTCAATGTACATTAAATATGAATCGCCTAAAACAAGAGACAACACCGGATTATGTGGCATGAGTAAGGACCCGTTTCCACTTAAAGGAACAAAATCGAATCTAAGGTAAGCGAAAGGCCTTGTGCATCTTCATCTAATGGAATCAAATCGAACCTAACCGAATGGAACTGAAACGTATGCATGGCATTAAAAATGGATTGCAAAAAACAGTAGCGCACTTATATGAAAAAGCTCATAAATACGAAACTAATAACAGCTAAAAGAATTTAAAATACTGCATTCAGGATATTTTTAACAAAACAATTCGTGATGTATTTCGCTTTTTACCCTGCTGCTGCGGGATGAAGTAAAAGTTATGCAATATTTTCGAATGAACATCGCAAAATTGAAAAGATTACACTGGATCTATTATATTTTTTAACGGCAGACAAGCGTAGTGTTTTGTTCAGTTGTTTAATTTCCGTATTTTATCCCGTTGCTATCACTGCATAGTTATTACATTAATATTTAGGATATTTATCATGTAAATGTGAATATTTCTGAAGCAGAATTATTAATTGTTCTTCGTTCATTCTAACTTTTATATTTCAATGTGCAAAAGTACAGTTTTGTTACTAATAATCAAGCAACTATTGCGCTATTATTAGATTGCACTATCAGATGTTTGTTTACCTCGAAAACTCACAGTTATTTACCACTGTATACAAAAAAAATCCATATAAGCAGCGGAATAAATATTCTTGACCCGGAATTCTCTACCATTCGATTTGGTGCTTCTTCTGCTAGCCCGCTTAAATGCATTGTTAAGAGTAAATCCGTTTAATTCTGTTTCGCTAAACGAGAGCACTCCCTTAGACAAACCTTTGAACTTAGCTCATAATCAAGCAAAGAACTGAACTTTTCTCTAACGCACAGTATGTAAACTCAAATTTCACACTTACAAAATCCAAGTAAACTAAAAATACTTTCCTGTAGGCAGACAAACAAGAGTTAACACTTGAAACATCATGCTTAACATAAAAGTGGTAGATTCCAGTATCTGGACCTCAGCGGCTATGACCAGACATCGGTAGCGAGTGCATATGTTATTTTTTGATGGCGAAATACAGCAACTTCAACATTGTACTTGGTCAGGTAGCAAGGTAACTTATGAGAAACCAGTTTGAACTCCTTTTTTATTATTTATTTATTTGATTTATTTATGGACGCTCTTTAAAATCTCAGGTCATCAGCGTCCCATTCAATTCAGGGCATGAAACGGCTGACAAATTTTGCTCAGAGGCCTCTTCTTTCAGGCTTGAGGTTCTTTATCGTGCCGTAAATCTACGACACGGGACCCACGACTTTACTTTCCTTCCGAAGGATGTCATACTTAGAAGTTTTACTCCCGAAAAAATCAATCGATCCTGATCGGGATCGAACCTGCGATCATGGGTTTATAAGGCAAGTATACAACTTCACCACCAGGACCGACAGTTTGAACCCAGGCATAGAGGGATTCTGGGTGAGAGCCACTCCAGGAAAGTGCACCGCTAAGTTGAAACGCGACTATCGCGTACTTTTGTCCAGGTTACAGAAGGAAAATAGGAAAAATCATGCACGGCATGTTGCTGATACAGAAACAAACGGCATCGCGCCGCCGCTACCAATAGTTGGCTTGAACTAGCTGTCCAGGTGCATGGTGCTAATTCCGGGCTGCTGTGAACCGAAGTCTCACCTACGGGCTACCGCTGCCGGGCTATGGTTATGAGAAAAGATGGAACATCGAACATTGAACATACGAAGTTCGCTAGGTGGCATGTTATACACATCATATAATTTACATAAAGTCATAGCTCCCTTCACATAACGTCTTTCATTTTATATACGAACCTGCATGTATGACCAGTACAATAAACAACTGACGGCTAGCGTTCCTTAAAATCCATACCTGAATTCGGGCAATACTTTGTGTTCAAATTTCGTTCTCTATGAATTGTGAGTGACGAAACTCAATACCACATGAACAGCGTTTTGAATAAAGAATATATTATGTTTGTCACTTCGAAATACCAATAAAACAACACAGACGCAGCTATATTCTCTGAAATTACGTCGTTTGCTTTCCATTAATTTGAAATATTGGGGCCGTCTTACATTCAAAACAGCACGCGAAATACGGTGTGGTGTTATAAATAATGAAAGCCTCTATTATAATTAACTGAGAAGACTAAAAATAGACGCAAAACATTTCGCATCCAATAAGACGGAACCACTGCACACAGGCTCGCATCAACCTGAAGTTCGTCAGAAATGTATTCAGGTCCAGTCATCTTACGGTATGGTGACGCTGAGCTATCATTCCGCTCAATTGATCATTTCATTCTTGATCTCTTTACGAGAATGTTGGTCCTGTTGGTGTAATGGTAGCCATACTTGCCTTTTCTAAACCCAAGTTCATGGGTTCGAACCCGGCCAGGATCGATGGATTTTTTTCGAGCGTGAAAATCGTAAGTATGGCTTCCTTCGGAAGGGAAGGAAAGCCGTGGGTCCCGTGTCGTACATTTACAGCACGATAAAGAACCTCGGGCCTGAAAGAAGAGGCTTCTGAGCAAAATTTGTCGGCCGTTTCACGCCCTAAAAAGAATGGGACGCTGATGACCTGAGATGTTAAAGAGCGTCCTGAAAAAAGGAACAAATTTACGAGAATATTTGATAGAGGGGTATAAAGGAGACGTCTGAGAACTCCACAGTATTTGAAAGAAGCTGCGATCAGAAATGATGGTTTACTGAAACAATGTTTGAGAATATCACGAAGCGCCTACTACAATGTAGACTGTATTACAGGCAATATTAACTATGTTACGTTCAAAACGCAATTTTCTAACTTTGGAGTAGCCAATGGCATGTATTGTACTTTAAATGAGAAATTTTTGTTTTCCTCACTTCTTTCTGTCACTAAATAAAAGGTTGGAAAGTGGAAGTCCCGCGTCACGTGTCTACGCCGAAATGGTGCCATTTCAGCCAAATACGAAAGTTGTTGATGTGACATTACAGCACAAGGAGCTTACATAATTGGGTTAGTTGTGATTTAGGTTGTACCCGTATTTCGAATGTAATATTGCTTGCATTCAATTGTTCAAAAATAGTTATGGATTATGAAATTTATAAAATGCAGTAGGTAGAGCATAATGGAGCACGGCAAGGACCGCAGGCTATTGTTTCATATTTTTCTTAATACATATTGTTTATTTATGTTACCACAATATACTGAGCAGTTATCACGTAATAGTGTTAATCATGAGCAACGCAAATACCTATTGGAGCATTTGGGGGTTGTAAAATTTTGTCCCCTTTAACCTCCATGCATTTCTCTATCATATCGTGAATTTTCTTCACCAAGTATTCTCTGTCACGCCCTTTTATCTTTAGACAGCATGTTTCGCATATTGCAAGCGAATAACGTCCTCTCAACTGCCAATGTCTTTCAAGACGATGAGTAGAACGGTTTAAATGAAGAAGCAAGTGCTTTCGCAGTCTTCAGCGTCTATTGTTACATGTTATTCACATTTTATAGGTAAGGGAAAACTCCAGAAAAAGCCTTACCCAAACATATACCAAATGCGAGTCGAACCCGGACATGCCAGTTGACAAACAGATGCACTGACATCTGATCTACGCTATTAAAAAAGTAAAAAAAATTTAAGTTACCTGAGTCTGCTCATTAAGGAAGTACGAACGCCCCAACTGGAAAAAGGTAAATCGAGTGACCACAAGTAAAGTCAGTAGATCTATTTTAGTATTTATACTTTTACTGTAACCATAAAATTACCTCCATCTTTATAGAAAATTTATGTATTTCATTTAACTTTTCTTTCGTAAGAACAAGAAGTTTTAGAACATTTTTCTCGTCATTGAAAGAACCTGTCTCTTGTAATTTTTTAACAATTTGGCAAACAGTATCTCTACCTGAGACATAATGGCTTGAATATTTTTGGCGAATCGCTTTAAAATATCTCTGTAAGAATCAGTTTACAGATATATAGTACATAAAACCCGTTATTCAAGGTTATATTTACGTAGTAACATAAAGCGCACAATTTACGCACAATGAAAGCACCGAGTAACATAGAACACGCAACTATTTGCTGACAAAGCTTCCCTAAAACGGGGTATAAGTTGATACCTGCACATGCATTATAGGCTTTGGCAATGGCTTCTCAAAATACGCAGTCTTGCTCTGCCGGCCCGTTATCCAGATACCTCACTTTATTTGTAATCTCTATATGGATAACCCTATAATATACTAAGTTTGGAAAGGATAAGAAGTACCATGCTAATATTACAAATAATGTTCAATTTTGTTGTCCATACCGAAACGAAATGACAGCTTCTGCCATTTTGTTGATAAAGCATTTAGCTTTAGCCATTTAAGTTGATAAAATATTTAAGCTATAAATGGAAAATAAGTCATTATTTTAAATATAAAACCACAAAAATGTGTATATTCATCTCCAAAACCTGGAAAGTTATGAACACTCATACACTGCTCAAATTTGACAAAATACTGATGAAACTCTTATATCTGCTTAAGTTCCACTAAGCCTCATATGTATCAAAATAAAAAATATCCTTATAAGAAAAATAAATAAATAAAATACAACTGTTGAAATGTACAAAACTTCATGTCAATATAACAATTTTAAGTACCGTTTTATTTCAAAGAAAGGAATGAAACCATTTGAAAAATTATGATTGCTAATTTAAAAAGAGCTAAAACAAAACTTACTGCAAAGTTTTTAAATATCTCTGAAATATTTCGTTTCTCATTAACTTCATAAGCTTTATTGAATGCAAATTTAGGAAATGCTGTATAATAGTATAAACACCATTAGCTGTGTAATAATCAAGAAAGCTTAACCAAAAACCTTTAAGTGAAAATGAGAATCAAAATATCCAAATACCACATGATAGTATGGAAAGGGTAATATTTTTCTTCACAAGATCAATGATTGCGTAAGCACAATAATTAAAGATGGTCCTTGCTTAAAAACTCCGCTCTATGTCAGTTACTCATGCCAAAATTCTCCCTCTACTATCGTTTTATCCAAAACGAAAAAGTTATAACAAGATAAGAGGTGTCTGTCGCACTGCGTTAGAAAAAAACGTCGTGCTGAACATCATATTTTTAGCTCGAAATATGTTCAATGATTATGCAAACACGAAAGGACTCCAGCCACTGTTTTGTGCCAATGTAACGATTCAAAAGAGCTTCGATACAATTTTCACTCATCTACACTACGATATCACTCCTCAATGAGAGCTTAAGGTCAAGCCTACAAGAACAGAACTGGAAGGATTTTCAATGCCCTACAAGTAAGCATACGTGGGTACAATTTGGGACCAATTCGTCGATGGCTGAGGACGAAGACGTCAAGATGGGAGACAGTATTGAGTATGCGACGTCGTTTGATTTGTGTCTCACACTTACGATGATATAGGTGCGGGCCGTCGTCAGTTGGATCAGCAAATTCGTGTCCCCGCAGTGCTGATGTTGCCCCCCATCTGCTTAAGTTCTCTTCGTCGTGATGCCTGGGCTGTCGAAATTCGTTTACTACTCCCGTTCCAATTAGGAGTAATAATTTTCTCAGGGTACTCTGCCTGTTTTCTTGACACTAGGTCAATGGGACAGAAGAGGAGTTGCTGAGATAAATGAAGACGCGTCGAAAAGTAGATTTAATTCACAATTTATTGAGTAAATTCTTTCAAATCCCTAACTGCCATGTCGTTACCATGTGAGCAAAGAATGTGTATATTACGCTGATAACTTTGGAATACATAGTTGCATTGAGCCAAATGAATAAGTTGAGTAAAACATTAATATGAATTTAACATGTCCTACCGCTGTCGAAGTTAAACTTGAAGTGAATGTTAACACGGCCTACCGCTGTAAAAATCGAGCTTCAAGTATTTAACACATCTTACTGCTGTCGAAATCAATCTTGAAGTAAATGTAACACGGCCTACCGTTGTCGAAATCGAGCTTCAAGTATTTAACACATCCTACCACTGTCGAAATCAATCTGGAAGTAAATGTAACATGGCCTACCACTTTCGAAATCAAGTTTGAAGTGAAGCTCGCGGCTTCAGGTGGCCTATGGATATACAGAATTTGAATCTATTAAGTTGGGACGCCCATATCGCTCTCACTTTACAAAAATGTCGCTTTCAAAAGTTGAAGTTTGAACCCAGCTTCTTGACTCTTAAACTTGACCTGGCTGGTATGATTCGTTCTTTAACAAGTCTTAAGGAACATCTTCGCTTATAAGAGGGTTTTTAAATGCCCTGACGGTTTGGTACTTAACTCCTCAGTGTGCTTTTAATTCCTACACATACACAACTTTCTTTAAACAGTAGCTTCTAGCTTAACAACAGCTGTCTTTAAAAGGTTGAGCAATAGCACAGCGACCTCGCTTCTACAAACAAAACCCTGTTTTCACCAGCTTGTTATTGTAAAAGATTTCACTATAGACAAACAGCGTTAGGCACATCCTAAGTTACAAAAGTCTTTTCTATCTAAAATATATACAGTAATATAAATTATTACACTATACGTGATTGTTACACTTCATACACAGAAATACATACGTTACCAATGAAGATAATACAAACAATAATAGTGGTGATAATCATATTAATATCAATAATAATTGTTGTAGGATTAATAATGTTAATTGGAAGAATTATAATTAAATAATAATAATAATAATAATAATAATAATAATAATAATAATAAATAAGGACAATGGTAATAGTGATTAGGATGAGGGAGTGAGGCCGGCAATCGCTTCAAATTACACATAAAATATATTGGGTGAGGCATTTATAGTGTCGCGGTGATTTTCCTCCAAAATAAAGGCCAAAAAAAATACTTTACACGAAAATGCAAGTGTTCATAGGAGGATATAAGATAGCGACCTTAATTTATTCTTAAAATGCCACTACCTCATGTCATTTCAGGGTCAAATTGCATTTATCAAATGGAATGGTGTATTTTCTTTTCCGGGGATGGAAAGAACATTCAAAAAGTTTTGTATATCTATCAGCTAGAGGTGATAGGCGATGTGATACTCACTTTCACTTTTCTCTTTTTTATTTTGTTATTGCTTTGAAGGAAACTCGTTTCTTTACACGCAGAAGCTAGTGTGTTGACATCGGTACACAAACCAGTGCTCATCATTGTAAATTCATACCTCAATGGACATTATTCTCAGTCGATTCCACTTCGTTTTCTCAGTCATTGATGTTCGAGGTACGATTAACGAGAGTATCGATATGATTAACATAATGGCAAAGTACATGAGAACGCTAGAGCAGCTTGCAACATCTACAAAGATCGATATCCTGAAAGAAGGCAGCCATCTGTTATAAATTTTCAACGACTTATTCTCCTAAACCGGAGATGTCGTACCAAAAAACAATCGAATGAAAAGTGCTACTGAGGAAAGTTCGGAAGTCACTGTATTAGCTGCAGTTGCTGCTAAACCTCACCTAAGTTCCCGACAACTGGAATGGGATTCAAGAATCTCTCAAAGGAGTGTTCTTCGAATACTTAAACGTCAAATACCATCCATATCACATTAGCATACATCATGGGGATGATTTTCAGAAGCGTGTTATATATGGCCAATGGGCTGTACTACAAATTCAAAACTGTCACTTTTCCAACACTTTATTTTCTGATGAGGCGACATATACCAATCATGCTCAAGTGAACGGACATAACATGCATTACTGGGCATTGAAAAATCCAAGATGGTTGCGGGAAGTAGAGCATCAGCGTCAATGGACTGTGAATGATTGGTGTGGCAGTTTGTGAAACCCTATAATTTACCTTACCTCATTGAAAGTAAACTTAATGGGCAGAAATACAGAAAATTTTGAACTTCGAGTGATGTTTTAAAGACGTGCCCCTCGTGGATCGGGCTGCATGTGGTATCAACAACATGGTAGTCCAATTCATTACTCAGCTGTAGCTCAAGAAATATTAAACAGAGATTATCCTGGTCGATGAATAGGACTTATAGGACCTGTCCATTGGTCTGCCCACTCCCCTGATCTCACTTCTTCAGTCTCTTTCATATGGAGATATATGAAGAAGTATCAACTACACCTAATAATCTACGTCAACAAATTAGGAATATCTGTGAAGGAATCAGCAAATAAACGTTGAGACGTGTTCTTGATTATTTGAAGCGCGTTTTCGGAAATGCATCGAAGTTAATGGTCATACTTTCGAACATTTTTGAATTAATATTGTTTGTAATGTGAACATAGAATTTTTTGAATCATGGTTATAACTATACTGTACTGTACGTAAATTGATGCCAGTAAAGAGAAAGTAAGTGAAAAAAAGTTACTGTCTTCTTTGCCCAATATCACATCAGTACCTCTATCACCCCAGCTGATAGAGGTACTAGAACTTTAATACTGGAAATTAAATGCTCTTTACATTCCAGGAAAAGAAAATACACCATCCCATTTGAAAAAATCAATTGCATTTTGAAATGACATTGAGAATGGCATTTCAAGGATGAGTTAAGGTCGCTATCTTATTGCAAGTTGTGTATGAACAATTTTTCGATTTTCCCCTTCGTTTCGGAGGAAAATGGCTATGACACTATAAATGCCTCACCTGTATATTAGGGTGGCCCAAAAACTTATTTTCTTAAAAATTAAATATCTTGCCCATTCAAAAGGTTCGCTAGATAATTGACTATACGCTATATTTCTCGCTTATGTCTCATTATTGCATGTGGCCTTTACATGCGTCTTCCTAGAAAAGATAAATAAGTAAAAAACATTTTGGAATACGCCACTGTAAAAGGTATTATTATTATTATTATTATTATTATTATTATTATTATTATTTTATTAATATTATTATTAAATACTAACATTGAATGCATAGCTAATGCCGAACGAACCATGAAAATAGTAATTTAGCACGTTGATTTAAGAATAAAATTTGTTCACTAAATAGAGAAAGAAAATAATACCAGCCTAATGAAGCTTGATTTATGTCAACAGTGAGTATAATACACATTCAAGAACCAGCAACAAAATAATATCTCAGAATGATTATCAGTTGTTTCCGTTTACAACAAGAAAATGAACCTTGCCGATAATTCAGTCGGTTTGGTGCTAAATGGCCTCCATCATGCTTTATTTATTTATCCTTGTAACATCTGCTGTCTAACACCACATGCTTGTTAATATTTTACTCTGAGTGTGGCTTTTAGTAAATTTAGAATTATATTATGCTTGAGCCGCCGAATAAAAAAATAATAAAAATCTTGAAAATCTCCATTTTCAGTGAAACTTATACATTTAAGTTATTTAAATTTATTTAAATTATTTAAATAAAAAGTATGTGAAAATTTACAATTTAATCTATAAATCAAACCTTTTGAAGTATTTAATAGTATTAAACGTCTATTTTTACTACTGAGGCACGAAAGGTGGTGGACACTAATGATACAGGAAATTAAATTATGAATTGGGAGTGGGTATTTTTTAAGGAAGGTAGCGTTCCAGGCCTAAGTTTACGGACCTCCCCCCCCCCCGGCATTTGCCATTTATGAAGAGTGAGGAAATACTTTAAAAAACCTCAGATATGGGGAAATGTAACCCTTTTGAGTGGTAAGTAATTTACTTTCTCAAAAAAGGTTGTTTTTAGATCCCGCTTACATGTAAAATCTAAGTGCCAAAGGTAAAATGCTCAGGTAGGATGACAAAGAATAACTGAAGAACATTATCTACGTTTCCTTTCTCATAGAGGAGTGACATTTGTCATTAAAATACAAGTAAGGTTGAATGGGTGGGTGGGTGAATGGACGTTCAGGCTATAATGCTTATAAATAAAATGAATTTAAAATGGACTTGCATTACAAATTTAAGCTAGTAAACACAAACTGCTATTATAATGTCGCCGATACCCTTCAGTATATTTATTTATTCATTCATTTACCCTGGCAAGATTAAAGACCATTGCGGCCTTCTCTTACGCTCTATCAGAAGAATAAAACCATTGAAAATACAGAGTAAAATTTATATGTACATGATTAAATAAAATACTGTAAGTAACTTCATTATATATACTGCATGCAAATATTACATATTTTAATATCGTTAGAAAGATGACAAAATAATGTTAGAATTCAACTTCTTCTTCATTAATTTTTTTCAAGTACAAGGGGGGAGAAAAAGGGAGAAGAAGAAGAAGAAGATGACGATGATGATAATGGTGAAGAGGAAGAAGAAGAAGAAGAAGAAGAAGAAGAAGAAGAAGAAAAGAAGCGAGAGACCAACTGATGTGATTCCTAGAGTTGAGGAAATTGCAATTTAATCTACGTAAAAATTGCTTTATTGTCCGACTATCTCTTGACTTCAGCAGCAAGGGAGTTCCAGATTCTGGGAAGTGAGGTTGATTAGGAAAGACAGTAAAGTTATATTCCGGTGCAAGGTAGATACAGGAATACGGAGGGAGCAGCAATGTACTGAGGAGTAGAGGACAGAAGATTTTGAACAGAAAAGTGAGGGAGTGGAAAGTCCTACGTTCTTTTAGAGATAGGCATGAGAGTTGATTGCTTAGGGGAATCACATAATCAAATTTACATGTTGAAGACATAACTAACGCATTGTACTTTGTCGATCTGCCCAGATTCAGATTAGAGTACAGGCATCACAATAATCAAAGTGAGGTATAAGAAGCACTTGAATAAGATTTTTTTTTTTATTAGAGAGGTAGTCTTTTGCTACAAGTTTTAATGTCTGAGTCAAAGAAAATATTTAATTCCATGTGTGGGTTACCGGCTGTGCCATGCTAGATCAGACCGCCACGGGTGGCCGAGGTCGTTTAGGCGCGAATTCATGAGAGGGAGGTCTGGGGTTCGAATCCCGCCAGGACCGTCCTCCCTGACTGAGTTTTTTTCCAGATTTTCCTCAGTCCTCACAACTGGCAAATGCCGGGGAGGTACCCTAAACTTAGGCCTGGAACGTTTCCTTCCTTAAAAAAAATTCTTTCCCAATATATCACTTCATCTCATGTATCATCAGTGTCCACCGCCTGTGGTACCTCCGTAGTAAAAACGGGCGTTAAACATTACTGAAAAAATGCTAGATCAGAGTATATGTATACCCATAAGTATTTTGCCTTGCTGTATAATTAATGATGTCGTTATTTATCATGATGAGCGACACATCGTTTAGTTCATTTTAGGTAGCGCATGTGTATGTCCCACGACCATAGTCTGTAATTTAAGTGGATTTAGTTTTTGTCCAAATTTTTGTGTCCAAAGGTGGAAGTTAGATTTTCATTTACTATAGTCAGGGCACCATGGACAGAACGAGGGGCGGTGTGAAAATAGAGTTGTAGATCGTCAGCATATAGGTAGTAATTGGAGTGGTATTTCTCTTTAACATACAGCATAATAAATAATAAATAGTGATCCAGGTGCTGAACCCTGGGGAACCCGTGCCATAATGAGGGGCCAGGAGGAAAAACAATTATCAAGTAATACACATTACTGATGCTCACTGAGGTAGGATTCTAATCAAATAGTAACATGTTGGAGAGGTTAGAGAGTTTAAGTTTGTAAAGTAGAAGTTCGTGTCATAAGTTTTATTGAAGTCTAATAATGAAACCAGATGATGGTAGTCAAAAATACAATACATGGAAAGAAAGTCTGTTAGCAGTCTGTGTACATTGCGTTCTAGTTCTTTAGATAATGCAGGAAGGATGCTCATAGTTTCGAAATGTTTTGGAGACGTGGGTGCTTTTATTCTTCGGTATAGGACAGATAAATGCTTGTTTCCATAGCGCGCGGGGTAAGTACTAATCATTATTGAAGCGTTAAATATGTGAGTTAGTGTTGGCATGGTATTCTGTCGAAAATTTCCTCAACATCATGATGCTAACTCCAGCTGCTCCTACCGTTTTGGTGAGATTCTCTTTATGGTTCTACGTACGTCGTGTGATGAAATATGCGAGAAATGAAATTTATCTCTTGAGGAAAAAGCGACATTTGTTACCTTTTCAATTGCCACTTCTCTTGCCGCGTTATTTAGGGTCGTTGGCTACCTCGTTACAAAGCGTCATTAAGAGCGTCTAGGGTAATCTTTACGTATACTGTTACCTGAGTCTGCTTTCCCAAATCCGATTTTTCGTAGATCGTTCCACACATCGTTGGGTTTGAGTCGGGAGAGATAAGGAAGTGAAATTGTCGTAAGTTCGCGTTTCTTAGAGCCCAATTAGTGTTAATCTTATTAAATAGTTGTAATCCTCAAAGTTAGTACCTGCTTTGTTTCTTGTGTATTTATAAAATACCGAGTCTCTTGATGTCATTATATGTTTTTCCAGATTTTGAAAAATTAATTTAAAACCGCGTGGTTCAAAACCACTGTAAGGACATAATTGCGTAATTTTAGGAATTGGTGCAATCATCAAATGCATTTAGATTTGCGCCGCATAGAAAAAATGAAAGCACAATACAATGTGGAGGGGCCTTATAAATAAGCCAAAAATCCACCTTATATTTTCAACTTCGCGGAATGGATTAAGTTGTTTGGGAATTAAAACATGCATCATTGAATATTCTAACATTCTAAAAATGTTTATTCACTAGATTAGCTCTTGAAAAGTAGTTTTGCTACTTTAATACATACAAAGTTCCTTCTTTCTTCAAAATAGAAAAATGTGCTTAAAAGTTAATGGGAAGTTGGATCTACGGCTTATCGTGCTAATGCTGTGACATTTGCGCTATTATGCCCCCCAGATCCTTATAGTGAACACTAATAAAAAATATCTGACTCCGATTTGAAACCCCAGTCAACCACGTGCTTTGCGTGATAACCATATCTAAATATAACTTGTCCTCTGTCTGTATTTTGAGGGAATTGTAAGTGATTACAAGAAACGTTACTTCTCTAATGGTTATACATCTCAATGAATGATTTCAGAGAGGGATGAAAAAAGCAAAGGTGACTGCTATTGACTGAGCTAAAAATCATTAATATTGCACCCTTCACTCGTAAACGGGAGGTATGGGATATGATTCCAGCCAGAATCGTCCTCCCCGATTGAAATTTGTTCAAGGTTTTCCTTAGTCCTCATGAAATGTACACTCAATTTAGGTCTGGAACGCTTCCTTCCTTAAAATAAATGCACTTTTCCCAAAATCATTTCATTAGTATCCACCATCTGTGGTGCCACAACAGTAAAAACGGTCGTTAAATAATATTAAAAAAAACGACGACTGAAAACTTAATGTCACTTGAATATGTCCACGAGATATTTTTTCTTATAAATGATAGGGAAGATCTTTCCACTGTCGGAAAAAATTATGGTAGTATCTAAAACATTTTAAGAAATTTTATAATCTTATTTGTAGGAAAATGTTTATCAGAAATAAAAAAGCAGGGATAAAATATCTGTAGAAATCAAGAAGAAAATTACTTTAAACTATTGTTTGAGCTATGAAAAACAACGCTCGAAATCCTCAAATTGTCGATGAAGGAGAAGCGTTCTTACAGTAATATACACGTGTTTCTCTCTCTCTCCGAAACGTACTGTAATATTTTCACTCAGAATAGGCGAGTCCAGGTAACGCAATATTCCTTTCTTATCACCTAGCTAACATGTATTATAAGGACGATATAAGCGTGTACGGCCGTAAGGCCCATGCGACAATTGTATTTATTGAATGTATTCTAAAACGTACAATAAAACGTCCATTACTACTGCTATCTTTCTTTCCATGCATCCTTCACTTGTGTCAGGGCTGACCATGTGGGTATATTGTTGGTCCTGATGGTGTAATGGAAACCATACCTTCCTCCTAAACCCAAAATCGTGGGTTCAATGCCGGCCAAGATCGATGGATTTTTGGGCATAAAAATCCTAAGTATGGCTTCCTTCGGAAGGTAAGTAAAGCCATGGGTCCAGTGTCGTACATTCAGGTCACGATAAAGAACCTCAAGCCTGAAAAAAGAGGCCTCTGAGCAAAATTTGTCGGCCTTTTCACACCCTGAATTGAATGGGGCGCTGATGACCTGAGAAGCTAAAGAGCGTTCGTAAATAAACCAAACAAAAAATGTGGGTATATCCCCTTCTGTTCTCTAGCAATTGGCCTATCTGTCACGTGACTTTCTGTTCACGGGAAACTGTAAAAAAAAATGGGGACAGCTATGCGTGGTGAACGTTGCAAAGTATCTAACCTTGACCCTCCTATTCTGAGAAAAAGTGTCATATTAGCATTTTCTTGTCGTTTATATGGATAATTTAAATCTCCAATTCACATTTTGCTTGAAAATGGCAGGTAAATTGTAAATCTTACCTTCTTATAGCACATTGAATCTATCGTCGTGATTCAGCATGATTATACTAATAATGGGTCTTGAAAGGAATATACGCACACTCAACATAAAAATATCCTTTAATAACATTGTTTAACAAGCATTAAATAAAAGAGAGGAATTTAATCACACAAATTGTTATTCTGAGGGATAGTGATATTTATCCTTTTCTCTTAAGAAACCATTCACCATTACGTTGTATTCTATTTCCAAATTTGAACATGGACTTGGGAAATGTTACCACAACTTCCTCGAAGAAATCAAGGGATAAACTCCTTTTCTGGTTTGTGTAATAGCTAAACAGTTTTCATTTTAAGCCCACTGTAATCTAATAGTTCACCTTAGTTTTTACTAACACAACCCAACCCAAGTTGTGTATAAAGATGCTGTAGAGAGAGATGATTTTTCCTGGTGGCTATTCTCATTAATGTTGTAGGAAAACATAACTTAGATTCGCATGTGAACAATGCAGGAATTCCGGGTTGCTATAAATTTTCCAAATGCATTATGAATAAAATGGCCCGATGAGTAATTTTCTTTTGCTTTTATTGTTGCATCCTTTCACATCGCCAGTGTGAAAGTAGCAGTCTTATCTCCTGATGCGATTATTCTCACCCCATCACTACCAAATTGTAATGCTGTTCCGCAATCATTGATTCACTAATGGAGCTGGTTGATGCACATTCTACAAGCTTATTTATGTTAATACTTTACTTAAACCAAAAGCTCTGCTGAAGTGTGTAGAATTATTTCGGCACTTTTTGTGCATTTCGGTTTTTCTTTGTTGTTGTATTTATTGTATCATATATCTTTTTCATATTAAAAATTTAGCTGATGAAATAAAATTCAAAATTTCAACAGACGAAAAGACCACCTGAGGATAGACGGGAAAACGAAATGTCCACGGAGTCCAGTACATTAAGTTTTAGAGTTAGAAGAAACTGATTTTCGGAAGCCGCATACAGGGAACCTGAATGGATCTTATGTAGTGAGATCCAGTATATTATATTTAGTGCATAAAATTAATAAGTAAGAAAAAGCATAGGATAGGGAAGAATAGGAATAGGAATGAGAAGAAGAATGCGGTGCTACAAAATTGGGTTTTTGGAACTATAGGCTAACTCTTAAACCAAAACATCCGATCTCCCAGAGCTCACAATAGGTTTTACTGTTTTAAATTAATAACATTTTACATAGAAATAATCCTTTCACACAAGCCGACATTAATTGGAAAGGAAGAACCAGACTTGAAAAGTTCAGGTAAGTACAATTCAAAACACGGATGCTCACCATTACGTGCAGGCAGTCTAACCAACTGAGCTACCCAAGCACATAACCACGAATCTCTCTCATTGGATTCCATACCTTAGTGAATCACTTAATACTTGTACCGCAATTATTTATGAAATGCACCGTACTTACGGAATTGAAGTTTACACCAGGGCTCAAATTTATAAAAAAAAAAGCTTCATTTTTTGAAATTAAATAATGCCTATTGATAACAAGAAAATTAAACTAAAGAAATTGCAATGTCAATGGTGCTTTATGATGAATTCAAATGCTAGTAGTTTACCAACTATCGTGTAGAAACCTACAGTTTTCTACTCCATATAACTGCTCAGTTAGGCTACCTGTTTTGTATGTTTGTTTCCTTTACCTGAATGCATTGGGACTTCCTTGTCAGTACTTTGTGATAGTTCTATGTAAAAGTAGGGAGTGCTTACTAATGCTGAAAAAGCCTATATGTTCATGGAGTATGATGAATGTAGGAAGAACGCAGTTCTTTCTTGTAATGTGTACCTCCGAATAGGCATCAACCACCTCGATAATTATTTGCGAAACTCTTTAATCAATTAAGGGAAACCAGAAGCGTAACATGTCGAAAACTAACACAAACCAACGAGTGACTGAAGAAGAGGGTGAAATGAATGTTCTGCTGCTGTAAATCCAAAGTAGCTCTCGTGCAATTGGAAGAGGGAGTCATACAAGTGTACTACATATTTTCCACCTTTATGAATTCCATCCGTATCTTGTCTCTCTCCAACATGAGCTACATGGAAAGGATTTTGAGAATCATGTTGAATATTGTACATAGGAAATAATACATAATACACCGGATTGTCATGTATATTGTTCAGTAATGAAACAACATTTACAAATCATGGTAATGTCAACTTCAGAAACACGCACTATTGGTCAGTAAACAATCCACATTGGGTTATTCAAGCGGAAAATCAGTCCATGGAGTTAAAATATTTGGTGTGTAACCATGAACCATCATTTTATAAGACCTTTTTTTCGTAGAAGGAATGCTGGATCCCCAAAAGTATGTGAACCTCATAATTAGAGGAAGTTCTACAGATGTTAGAACATTACTACGGACTAGGAGGAATGTTGAGGGTTGAGCATGAGGGTTGCCCATCGCATAGTGCAAGCGTTGTCTTCATTGATTGTTTCAAAATCGTTGCATTGGACGAAGCCTGCACTTTGGCTACACGTACCCCAGTTTTGACCCGTTTCGATTTTGTTCTGTAGGGAGAGCTAATAGACGCTGTCTACAGGACATACCGACTACGCTAGATGATAAACAACAATATTACTGCTTGTTCTGATATTATCGCTGAAATGCTACATTTGCAGCAATCTTTGCATGACAGACTGGAAACTTGTATTAACTGGTGACAATCATTTTGAAGGCATCCTGTGAAAGTCGTTTTCTCTTTCTCCTTCAGAATTCACAGCATTTATTTATTCACTTTTGTATTTTTAAAGAAAAATCTGACACATAGTGCAGTAAAAAACATAAGTACAAATATAACATGTGATTTTCTTGCAAATTAAAAAAAGAAAGAAAGAAACATACTCGCTCTGAAACATAAAAGTAAACATATGGCCATCGTAGGCTAGTAACTAAGCAGTTATGTAGAAGACGAATGCAGGTATTTAAATGTTTCATTATACAATAGCTCGTAAAATACTTGCAATAGAATCCTATAAAAAACATCATTGCCACTCCAAATTCCTCTAGTTATTTTTTTCCTTTATGTCAATAGGTATTGTTTCATTTGAAAAATATAGCTTTTTTCAGGAAATACACATTTTAATATTTATAAACACCTTTGCATGGACTGCAATTATGAACCGTTCTCTAAACCTAAATTCTGTGAAAGCAGCACATCAATAGCACCTTGCATTTCGTAACTATTTACGGCGCAAGTTTTAGGTGATTCACTCAGGTACATCTCGGAGACCTCCGTACGGTTCTCTCGACTGTGAGAGATTTAGTCCTTACAAGGCAACTCAGTGAATGAATGAATGAATGAATGAATGAATGAATGAATGAATGAATGAATGGTGTTTAACGCCCGTTTTTGCTACTGAGGCACCACAGGCGATGGGCACTGGTGATACATGAGATGAAATGATATATTGGGGAAGGATTTATTTTAAAGGAAGGAAATGTTCCAGGCTTAAGTTTAGGGTACCTCCCCGGCTTTTGCCATTTATGAGGACTGAGGAAAACCTAGAAAAAATCTCATTCAGGGAGGACGGTCCTGGCGGGATTCGAACCCCAGGCCTCCAGCTCATGAGTTCGCGCCTTAACGATCTCGGTCACTCGTGGCGGTGAAAAGGGCGACTCATAATGCTACAAATGTTTCTAAATTAAGCATAAAAATATAGAAGTTGAGCATGTGTACAGAAATAGTTCTTTTACATTAGCCGTGTGTAGGATGTTAATTCGGAAGAAAGAATCAGACTTGGAAAATTCAAGTTACGGCTGGGATTTTAATCATGTACCTTCGGCCTTCCATTCCAACGCTCTAACCAACTGAGCTACCGTGTTCTCCCTCGATGTAATCATGAACATCTGTCATGTGATTACCACCACGGGTGGCCGAAGTCGTTAAGTCTCGCACTCGTGAGCGGGAGGTCTGGGTTCGAATACCGCCAGGACCGTCCTTCCTGACTGAGATTTTTTCCAGGTTTTCCTCAGTCCTCATAACTAGCAAATGCCGGGGAGGTACCCTAAACTTAGGCCTGGAACGATTCCTTCCATAAAATCCTTTCCCAATATATCATTTCATGTATCATCAGTGTCCATCGCCTGTGGTGCCTCTGTAGCAAAAACGGGCGTTAAACACCATTCATTCCTTCATCCATTCATTCATGTCATGTGATTCCATATATCGCGGGGTTTTTGGTAGGTAGTTCTGAATATGAAGTCGCTGGTTTCCGGTAAATGTAGATAAGCTATTGTTAGTTAGGTAAGAATTATCTGCAAAAATATCTAACAAGGGACAATGATAATAATAAGAAATGAAGTATAAAATAAAATCAGCGAAAACTACGTATTGATATAGCTGCTAGGTATCGAGATATTAGTGTAGCATTTTTTTTTTTCGGAGACCTCGGTTACATAGATAGTTAAACTAAAAGTCTGGGTCAAAAATAAATGTCGCCTCTTAAAGGATACAACTTTATAAAAAAAACTTAGGGAGGTATCCGCGTTATACAACATTAAATAAGAGAGGTTCATGTCTCTATGCTCCTTAGGGTGGCAGAACAATATGCCGAAGATCTGCGGTCGGAATCTGGATATGACTGAAATTTTGATTCTTTATTTAATAACATATTTACAGTGATTAATTTTACATAAAATTATGACGCTATTTTATTTGACAAGTTATTTCAAGTATAATAATAAAATCCATTTTTATGGCAGATTACATGCCACTAATATTCAGCACAGTTAAGAGATATTATTGCATTCCAAATATATGGGCTGTTAGCACATGGGGCATCAGTATACTGTTTTCCTTTTCTTTGAAGAGAAACATTTAGTATATTGTTTATTCAGTTTCAGATATCGCTGCAGCTGGATTTGGTTTTTACTTTAATTTTGAGTGTTAGCAATATAAAACCGAAGACAAGTAATTAGTATCATAAAAGAAAAGTTTCACTGTTATGGGAGCTACAAAACTTGGGCGGGCTGTGTAGTCGTTTGCAAATAAACTATATAGGTTTTCATGAGAGGGATTAAAAATTAAAATCATCATAAAAATACAAATTAAAACTTTCTTTTCTATGTTATCAGCGTTCTTATAATTGAAAGAATTGCTAACTAGTTTAATTGACGACCTAAGCATAAATAAATTTATATTTTTATGTTGTACAATGTCACTTATTATACCTTCATGAAAACATTTTCCCATATTTCACTTTAGTAAATGTTTTGTACCAGAGTTCGATTCTTTTTCGTTAATAAGGGCATATTCCCTACTCGTGATTTGTTGAAGGGTCTTTTGTGTCCTGTAAGTGATTTTGCCATTTTATATTATTTTGCGTTAATATGTTGTTTATTCATGGACATTCAACATTAAATTCTACATTTGATTCTTCAACGCCTTAAAGGTCACCGTTATGATTAGAGTAAGTATAACACTCCCAATTATCATTTAAAACAAAAGCATCAGCATCTAAGTCGTCAAATATTTCAAAATCATATTATTCTCTACACCTACCACAGCTGAATCTGTGCATAAAGTCAAGACGGACAATTCGTGTCACAACTGAAAATCCTAATTTTCAGAGGGAAATAAGAATAAAAGCTGTTTAATTACAGAAAAAATGCACCAAAAAGGACCAGATTGGAAATTATATAACTAGAGACATATGGTCTGTAGGACTTACTTAAAAAATAATAATTAGCATTAAACATGCTGTCGGTCCTGGTGATGTAGTGATAACCATACTTGCCTTCTAAACCCAAGGTCGCGGGTTCGAACCCGGCCAGGATCGATGGATGTTTTCGGGGCGTAAAAATCACAAGTATGGCTTCCTTCGGAAGGGAAGTAAAGCCGTGTGTCCCGTGTCGTACATTTACGGCACGATAAAGAGCCTCAAGCCTGAAAGAGAGGCCTCTGAGCAAAATTTGTCGGCCGTTTCATGTCCTGAATAGAATGGGACGTTGATGACCTGAGATGTTAAAGAGCGTCCTTAAATAAACAAATCAAACAAAAACAATTAAACATCCTCTCTGTTAGACATCTAACTCTTTAAACAATGTACTATAACTTAAAGACACTCAGTTCAAACAGTCAAACAATGGCAGTGTGACATTTACCGATAATGGTACTGAAGGGAGGAGATTGTAATTTCAATCATTGTTGCTCCAATTTAAAATTCACGTGAGATCTCATAGACCTATGCTTCGATTTAAGGGTTAAAGAGAAGTTTGTCTTTGAGATAAGGTAGGCATCTTGTTAATAAAATGCAAATTTTAGCGCTTGTGGAAATTTTCTTAAAGGAGGAAGATAATATTGCTGATCATGCTTCCATAAGGATAGATAAGAATAAATAAAAACACTAAAGGTAGAATTTCTCGTGCTTTGATTTTGTTTGCAACGAATTAAAAGAGATAATTACGATAAGGGTTCGGATGGTATTATATAGAACTTAATTAGCAAAAAAATCAATCTTTCTATGGCAATATATTACTCATAGAAGAATTCCTAATATTATGATCCCAATCTCCTTTGCGTGTTTAATATGAAATAAAGCAGATTTCATTAAATAAAGATACCGCCACGGGTAACCGAGGTCGTTTAAGCGCACTCGTGAGCGGGAGGTCTGGGGTTCGAATCCCGCCAGGACCGTCCTCCCTGTATGAGGTTTTTTCCAGGTTTTCCTCAGTCTTCAGTCGCCAGAAGAGTACCTTGAAAAACCAACAGATATGAAACAAAATTTAAATCTTTTTATTTGAAATTTGTGTTTTTTATAGCTGCGGTGCGGATTATACCGTAATTCCATTTAAGTTGAAGTTTGCCATATTTGCACGATTGTTCAGAAATCGTGTCTAATCTGATTTACAAGTTATTTGTGGCATTAAAAAGGATATTCACAAATTCAACATTTTAAAATATTATTGATTTTTTGCTAAAATGTAATTTTCTATATACCATTCTGGAAATTCTTCCATTAATTCCCACGCAGTAATTATTATTCTGTCTCATTAAATAAATGTGGTGGAGGAATGATGCAACTTAGTGGCTTGTAGAAACCGAATTTTACGTTCTGACGAAATTGGAGTCCAAGTAGTTCGTTACAACAGAAATTTTCGTAGGATTTATGTTCATTGTAATGCTTGAATACATTTTGAAATTATTTGAGCAAAAATTGGTATGTGTGTGTTGTTCTTGTTGCTGTTGTTAGGTCTCTTGAATATGTATTGCAGAGGCAAAACTTGAACCCAAACGTTTACTGGCTAGAATGTTTTTTTTTTTTAATCCAAAATTTAACATTTATCCGTTCGAATCTTCACGGCGTTAGATTTTTTCCCCAAATTCTCGTCGGGATTTTCTATGACCAATTTTTGTGAATTTTTTTTTAAACACGATCCAAAGAGTATGTCATGTGGGTTTTTTTTTTTGAGTACTGTTTAACGCCCGTTTTTACTACTGAGGCACCACAGGCGGTATGTCATGTGGGGTAAAAGGTTGGCCTCAAACTGGGAAAAATGACTTTACCTCCTGAACACTCGAGGGTGTATAGAGTAACCACTTATCAACCATGGCGACCAGAGTTTTATTTATATTCTGCCCTCTATAACCGGAACTTCTTAATTCCTTCCATATTTATCTTCTGCATAAAATGTAATGGACCTTTAATCTCGGCCGTGTAAGTGATGAACATGGAGAAAGACTCAAAATGGGGAAATGGCAAACAAATGTTTTGCCCTTGTGGTGTATGGGGAGGAATTTTTTGCTGATTACTCCAAGCGCTGTGGCAGACTTCAGTAAAATACATAGCTAAAGTAACTCCGTCGCCTTAGGTGAGAAGTCCACTGAGATCAACGAATCTAGAACTAAGGAGACCTCAGGAGGGCCAAGGAATTTGGAGCGAATAGAAAATCAATGAAAAGCAGAAATTAATACATTCCTGTGACTTCCATCATATGGCACGGTAACCGAGCACAGTGACTGAGGCGCTATCACTTCGAACTCACAAACGGAATGTCCCAGGTTCAAATTCTTTGGGGCCTGGCCATCCTAGCCTTGGGTTTTATGCGGTTTCCACACATAGATTAGAGAATGCTGGGATGGATAGTATCCATTGCACGAATTTCCCGTTCTCCCATTAATTTAATTACAATCCCTTAGTTCTGTCACAGGGTGGAAACTGCCAGGGGCGAGGTAGGTGTGCAGTTTGACAATGGTTTGCGCTTTGGAAAGGCTATCGTCCCGGCACCTGCTAAGGAAGCGGCCCTTCTGAGGGACTGGGACCCCTTGGAGAGGTTTCCGCCGGGGTCAGGATGTTCTATCTGAAACAATGTTAGGTATCTATGTTCGTGCCTCACCACTTGTGGATCCTGGTTACCACCCTCACTTAATTCCTTCATGGAGGCCTACAACAATGAGCGTGATTGTAGTACCGAAATGTCCGCCTCTGTCTCCACCAATTTAATCTAATCCAATACGACAAGGTAGAATCAGGTTCGGAAATGCGGGTTATAAATGGAGAAAACACCTTCTTTTCTAAAGAACAGGAGGAAGAAAGTGATTTTAATTACCAAATCATCTTCTGAAATATTCATAAAATAGTTGAGGTGCATTATGTTATACTTTTCTGAGAAAATAGAATCTAGTTACCTAAATCACCATCAGCAACAGCATCTCGAATTAGGCCTAATGACTTAATTCGATATCTCAAAGAAACTGGTTTTGCCCATGAATGCCAGATAGCTTAAGGCGTCATGGACCCCGAGCTTATTTGCGCCAACATTAATGCACTTCAATCATCCCTATCTATTAATTTAAGTACCGACAGGTTAAGGACTATGTTGGTGCACCGTAGCCATGTCACTTTCACCATCATCTCCACTGAGAAGATGCAGAGGGGACCTTTGGGCATGACTGCCTCAGAAGTCCGCTACAATATAGTTATATTAGGGGAAATGCTCAGATGTTAATGAGATTGATAAGTTGGCATTGGATAAAACATAAATAAATAAATAAATAAATAAAAGTTAAACAACTGTTCAACTTTCTTTTCATAGCTCATTCCTTTCAAGATTTTTCTTTTGGTTTATATTTTAAGCATTTCTTAAGAATATTGAATTTGGCATCCGCAATTCATGGCATAATATTTATGTTGAACTTTTAATACTTTGTAAATATTCAGCCTTCTGGGCCGTCAAGAAGAACCGGAATTTTATTAAACTTCAAGACCGTAGAGTCCTATTATTGTACAAACATATTTGCTTATGTTGTTATTATTATTATTATTATTATACATTTACTTACTTTTCTCTTGAAAATACATATTTTTAAAGTTAACAAAATGCATATGTTATACCTAAGTATGTATTTCTGTACCTTAAAATAATTTATGGGGGCTGTCTTCGGTGCAATTCAGACTATTTGGCCATTTGCGAATAGAAGTGTTGTCAAACCAAATATATAAAACTATACATTTTAGCCAATGGATATTTACTTGATCAATATATAAATTAATCAAACTGGGCGACAGCATAGACCCTTGTCCATCTTCTCAAGTTAATTAAAATAACTGTATTTCTTCTCTTTTCGCCACGTACTATAAGTATCTTTATATGTACATAAATAAAGAGTGAGGACTGCTTAAGAGGATGTGGAAAACCTTTGTCTTCTCTTATACTCCAAAGAAGATATATTTTGATCTTGTCAAATACGTTTGCATATATATAAATACAATGTATGTACTGTTCTGCAGTATGTGCTACTGAGAAAATAAAATAAGTGCCAATCTAAATTGAGTGTCAGTTACAAATCTGAAGTCAGTTTTCCGTCACGTCACGATTTTAAAATAATAAAGTTTAGAATTGCTTTATTTTAAACTTCCATGTGCATTCTTGTTAAATTTACTAATGACTGAATGGTACATAAATAAGATTTGGTATTTTTAATGTTTAAAGAAGTGATAGTTGTCATATAACAAATTTATGTAGCATTCCACATTTTCTTTATTGATTGTTCTCCCTAAAATCATTTGTGCTAAAAGCAAGTGCTTGCATATACTATCAATACACCACAGAAATATTATACCAGTGATTTATAAACTGTCTAACGTTTTTTGTAATACTGTTAGGTAGATAAACAATAAATTAAAGATTTTAAGAATTTTCCGTTAATGCTATTACGTACCAAGATAATGATACGACATTTGGTAGTGTATGAAGGTGACGCATTAAAATTACCGCCACTGGTGGCCGAGGTCGTTAAGGTGCCAACTTGTGAGCCGGAGGTCTGGGGTTTGAATCCCGCCAGGACCGCCCTCCCTGTCTGAGGTTTTTTCCAGATTTTCCTCAGTCTTCATAACTGGAAAATGCCGGGGAGGTACCCTAAACTTAGACCTGGAACGTTTCCATCCTTAAAAATCCTTTCCCAATATATCATTTCATTTCATATACCATCAGTGTTCACCGCCTATGTTGCCTCAGTAGTAAAAACGGGCGTTAAACACCATTAAAAAGCCCATTAAAATTAGATTCTTTATTGCTTTCGTGGATGCCAGAGCCAGTTTGATTACAGAATGTAATAAACATGAATTTAAGAAATTGTGTTATTTGTCCAGACAATTTTTGTTACATTTGCATATATAGTGAGTTTATTTGAGTTACGCACCATCAAAGGGCGGTTACTTACTAAAGAAGAGTCGTGATAATAATGACCCCTGTTATGAGATATATTGAAAGTGAAGCTCCTAGGCGGCCATGCGTTGCCGGCATCTGCGTAGGAAATTTCCATAGTTCATCTAACATTATCCATTAGAACACGGCGGTTCGGAACACGTTTCTTTTTTAATGAAAAACAGTTTCTCTACCTGAAGCGCGATTGTCGGAATATTTTCTTGCGAATCGCCTTAACACTTTTTTGAAAGAATCGTTTTTACACATACATCTTGTAAATAAAAAGTCGATTTTAAAAATTATATTTACGCAATGGAATAACTAACTCGAACAATTAGCAACAGCTTGCACACAACGAAAACACAAACGCACTCGCTGACAGACTCCTTCAAACTAATTATAAGCTAATGCGGCCTTGACTGTACCATTGTTCTATTATACAGCTATGCTCTGACAGCCCATAGCTCAAATAATTTCATTGTAGTACGTATTATGCTTAGAGATTATCAGAATCTAGGTAGTACTATGTTCTTAAAGGTACACTTCTTGCATTCCCAATTTGACTTCTTTCCCTTTAATCTCGGCCGTGTAAGTGATGAGCATGGTAAAATATTTCATTAGAACATGTCTACGCTGGAATCTAGGTACAATAGTCAATTCGGTCCAAATATGATGGCGAGAATTGTTGTTTATTACAGCGATCCACTACGTCATCACAGAGGTTGTCAGTACATTTGATTTACTGCATAATATGAGTAAACGGTTCTCTTTTCATAGATTAATAATTTAAATAGTATGATAATGTGGCGAAATATACAAAAATTATGGTTAAATGATTTTATAAAAATATTGCATATGCTAAATTACACTTATTGTTAAAAAAAAAAACCTTAACTCGAAAACCTGACGTTCTAATACAAATCTGAATTCAGACAGATAAATTTCAGTATAAGCCAGATGGATCTTCCTAAGGAGTAGATAACACATTTTTGTAAATCACTGTTATCTTTTTATTTCTGGCAGCCAGGTATCTAAAAATACACAGTACACCTATAAACGTCCTTTTGTGAGTCACGTTGTTATAATATATTTTAAGATATTATATTTGAGCATTTTGTTACGCATTTGCTTAGATTTTGTAGAAATATTTCAAGAGGAACAAATTAGAGGGTATGTTCTCCAATTTGTACATTTTTTTCGAAAGGTTCAAAGTGACGGTTGCGGATTTGAACAAGGGAATGATTGATTCGTTTTATTTAAGGACGCTCTTTAACATCTCAAGGCATCAGTGTCCCATTCAATTCTGGGAGTGAAATGGCCGACAAATTTTGCTCACAGGTTTCTTCTTTCAGGCTTAAGGTTCTTTTTCGTGCCGTAAATGTACGATACGGGACCCGCGGCTATACTTCCCTTCTGAAGGAAGCCATACTTAGGATTTTAACGCCCGAAAAAAATCCATCGATCTGTCCAGGTTTGAACCTGCGACCTTGGGTTTAGAGAGCAATACCAGCAGGACAGACGTTGAACATGGGGAAAAATTAGCTCTCCGCATGTGCATAAGGGCAATGGGTAGCGTTTTCAAGGATTATCTGGCAGACGAGCTCTGGAGCTTGAAGAATGTGGACGCCGCATCGTCTGCTTCGGGATGGTCACGTTTACGACAGCTCGATGTTAGCACATGCTTTTTATTATGTTAATAAAATGAATTTGAAAGTGTTTATGTTTTCAGAAATTATCTCAGTCCATTATTTTCTTGTTTTCAATTAATTATAGTTAAGAATGGATAGGATATTTATAGATTAGTGACATGCTAGTCCCCATGTTCGGCCTAATGATGATGAAATGATTACAGAATGATATTTAGACGAGTAGCTCTTCTGTAGACCGAGACAATATCACATAGAACATTATAACATGGTCTTAAATACTTACTCTTTACATAACTTCACCTGTGTACATTTCCAGACGCTCTTTGTAATACCTATTTTTGAGATTCCAGAAAGGAATGTCGGCGCTCACCATTATTTTCATAGATCATGGTGAAAAAAAAGCATCTAAATGATTTAGTTCTTGAAATTTACCTGCTCGACAAGTAAACAAATGCTAAAGATTGACAGACGTAAGCGGAGGGTGGTTTTAGCTCGTAAATTAATGTACACCTCCGTCCTGTTTCTACAGTCCAGTATCAACATAATTTCAATCTACTTCAGTCTCGTTTTAATGCTTAGAAATTCCGATGCCTACTGATGACCAATCATTCTACTATCACACAAATTAATTTACTATTAAAATCAATCTTGACAGCTTTCTTGACCGCAACTCCCAATATTTCTGGAATGAAGTTTAACAACTTCTATGTTAGAGCTTTTTATCCGCTTACTTCATACATATAGCAAGGAATATTCTTAGAGTAGACTCACTTGGGGTGCATCAAGGGTCCGTTAAATTTCCACAAAATTACACGAAAATAGATTTTTGTTAGTGTTCAATGCCCGATTTTACTACTGAGGTTCCACAGGCGGCGAGAAGAGCTTAAGTGGATAGCAGCACTTTATAGAAATATTTCAGCCAGATATTCGATGCATAGTGCATAGTTTGACATCTACTGAACCATTGTCGGGTCGACTTTGGACGCGCAATCAATGCCACTGTGAAGTATATGGGGAAAAAAATCACGGTATCTTAATGAAAGTCTACTGAGTAAAAATTCACTATACAGCAGATACTGCAGGCATCTCAAATGATAAAAGCAATATCTTACCCCTTGTTAACCGTACACCAAAAATCCAGGCAAAAGTATAATTATTTTAGTGCACTGTTTGGCAATGTTTACTCCCAATCCGCACGACTTTTTGCTTCGACGTGGACTTAACTTTAGCCAATTAAAATGTCTGAATCAAAGTGGCAGTCAAACCAGTAGATAAGACTAGTAAATTTTAATATGTGAAAATGATGGTCACTGAAAATATGTAGCTCCCAAAGAATAGCTCTGATATAATACTTGGAAAAGGGTACAAAAGTTATTATGCAGCAATTTATTTTAAAAATAAATTAAAGGCGAAATTCTAAGATTATCGAACAAAAAGTACTTTTAAACAAAAGAGAGCATTGAAGGTGCAATGACAAAATTGCGTAAATTGGCTTTGCTTTGATTTAACATCCATCCATCCTCCCCCTTAACTTAGCCCCAAGAGATTTATTCTTGATTCCGAACTTAAACATTTTTCTCGATGGAAAGAAATTTTCGTTAAATAAGGAAACTATCGTCCCTGTTAACTACTAACTTGCAGAATTTGACAAAACCTAGTATTTCGATTAAATTAATTATGTTATAATTCGCTGGACCAAGTGAGTAACCCTCATTAGAAACTTATGTTGTAAACTGAAGTTGACATTTCTAGCAAAATTCAACAATTTAGATTTTTCAAACCATTTCATACCAATCTCATATAAATTTAAAAATTAATTTAAAGTTTTCTTCAATACTGTAGGCCAGATCTGTAATATAGTTAGTTACTGTATTATGCAACAATCTGACAGTCTAAAGATAAGTCGCTAATTCAGGACAGACTCTCTCAGCAAGGATATTATGAGCTCTTTAAAAATTGTCTTCTGAAATAATATTAGATAGTTTATAGCTGTTTGATGTACTGCTACACGGTCTGTTCAACAGTATTCGTCACAGAGTACTCTTGAGTCAAGATTGTGGTGAAACGGAGACCAACTAAGGGCAACTTGACAGTCAGTGATTTTTCCAGCCCTAAGTTGATAGCATCCACCATGACCCTTTACCGAAAAGAAAGAGAGACGGTCATACTGGGCTCTACTGGTAGGCAAGGAAGAGGAGAGATTAGATCATTTCTGTTGAAAGTGCGACAAGTAGAGACGAAGAGCCTGATAGGTAGGTGTTGGGAAAAATTGAGTGAATGCAGCTGTGTCTATGTAACTTTCTACCGTTTCTTTTTATTAATTTATATGTTGAATGCATAAAGTGTTTATTTTATAGTAAATCTATATATAGAATCAAAGCTAATAGGCCTAGTGTTTTTTCATCCATGGTAAAATGTTTCGTATCGAAAACGGTTTCCCTCGCTTTTTCAGAATGTGAAATTCGTATGTGCTTAGAGTATCTACCTTAGATGACAGAGAAGGCACAGTTGTAATACATTTAATTTTTAGTGAGTGGCACATCATGACCAGTTTTGTACCTAAGACAGAGTGAGATAAGGTCGTCTTCTATTGCAAAGCATATTTTTAAAGCGGTACAAATAATTATTTAATCGAGAACTTGTTATAACTGCTTTTCTACGATAGATTTAAAGGTAAATAGCTTCAGGTAACCCCAATTCTTTCACTTAACTCAAAATTTAATGTATGAGGAGCTAGAAGCAAAATGAGTGAATGCACTTTATTTAACACATTCCCTGCAGAGATAGATGATTGTTTTGTATGTATTATGTATTGGCCCAACGGTGACCAGACGAAAAATTTGCTGAAATGCCTCTTGGGTCACCGGTGCCCCGAACGTAGTGAGTGTAAATGAAGCCTCTATATTATTCATTTCACCACGAAGGTGCTTGTTGAGCTTTCTGTAGCAAAGGGGACATTCTGTTGCGTATAATACAGCAGCAGTGACCAGTTAGACCCGGAAATAAATTATATTTTTTCCGGACATTTTCACCCTACTATTTGCAAAACACATAACTTATAGGAAACAATACAAAAACATATTTATTTATATAAATTTTGCACGGTTTAACAACTGAAATCTTATAAATTCATTCTTGAGTGTGTCTGTCATTGAAATAATTTATGCACATTTTAGGTTGTCCTAGGCATTCAATGCAGAAGGTTATAACTTTATTGGTTCTGTTGTCCGCTGCCTTTTTGCCTTGCTGAGCGAAAATCTTTTTGTAGCATAACGTGCAGTGTCGCCGAAATGCTCTAGACGATCCCTCAATTTCTCCCAAATTATGGACTTTCTTTCTTGATGGAGGAGTGACACATGGAGCATATCTATATAAATGCAAGGCAATTGACTCGGAAAATGTGAAATGACATTCTTTTTTTACAATGCAGAATCCATGCATTTCTGCAGAAGTCCCCAGTAGGAGTTTCATTGCAACTTTTTTTCACCGTTTCACCCCTTTTCTCAATGATGAATAATAGAAAGGCATGTGGTCACTGAGATCAACGCCTTTTTTAAATGTTGTTGTACTCTAGTACAGCCTTTGGTTTCATGTAGTTTATCCTTTTCTGTTCTTTTTTCCGGTGTTCTCTAAAGCATCAACTTGAACAGAAACCATTGAAATCATGAGAAATCTTCTATTATCCGTTCAATTAATCATTTTGACTCCATTTTTGTTGCTTTTTAAACTTTGCCCCCGCAATATCCTTGGAAAGTCCTATTCTATTGGGACAAATTGTTCCACAGAGAAGAATATTTTTATCTAACGACTTGTGTGCTACAGAAATACTTGTGTAGAAATTGTCGGCATAAAGAATGCGACCTTTTTCAAACAGAGGCTCACACATTTTCATAGTGATAGCCTCTGCGTAACATGCATCTTGGAGTTCATCGTTTTTCCCTTGATAGATTCATAAGGCATAAGTATAGCCGTCCTCTGTACAAAGGTTGTACAGAGATTCATTGATTACCACATCTCTCCCTGGGGTTAGAACGTTTTGAAAGTTGCTTTGCAGATTTTCAACTAACATCTACTTTGTAAGTCCTGTCGTTTACGTTTCTAAGTGCATCGTTATTAACAAAATGCCAGCAAGACAACAGCGCTAAAAATCGATCACGAGGCATAGTGGCCTTTATGACTTTCTTTTCGTACAACGGGTTCTTTGACCAATAAATTGAAATTTCTGGGACCTCAAATTAACCCCATTATTAGCATTATGTCAATAAACTTGTCCATTTCTTCCTCAGAAGTGTCAACCCAACAGGCAAGACGGGATTTGTTTTTTCCTGGTCTTTTGGACAACTTCTGTGCTCCATATCTGTGTCTCCACGACCATATTGTCAAATATATCTTGTGTTACCAACCTTTTGTAAGCATCAGAAGGCATGTAAAAATTTGTGGAAATATTAAAACCTGACTCCCGATTGAAGGTTACTGTTGCTATATTATTTTGTCTAATTGGATTCCAAATTGGGGTACAATTTCCATCATCGCCATTATCTTTATCAGAGGTATATACGGCATCGTTTTTTGTTTTTTTTATTGGTTTATTAATGGACGCTCTTTAACATCTCAGGTCATCAGCGTCCCATTCAACTCAGGGCGTGAAACGGCCGACAAATTTTGCTCAGAGGCCTATCTTTCAGGCTTGAGGTTCTTTTTCGTGCCGTAAATGTAAGACACGGGACCCACGGCTTTACTTCCCTTCCGAAGGAAGCCATACTTACGATTTTTACGCCCGAAAAAATCCATCCGTCCTGGCCGGGTTCGAACCCGCGTTCTTGGGTTACGGCATCGTGAACCTGATCTTCAGAATAGGAGTCATCATCACTTACGTTTACATCAGAAGAAGATCTTGAATCTTGGGGATCGTAAGCTGCATCATCAGGTGCAGGAGAAAGGTCAGTCACTTTGATTTAGGCAGTAGTTCACATAATAGCGCATTCCTTCTTCATCTAATGGTGTACTGCATGTTCTTTTCCTTGTTACAGGCCGTCCAAATGTACATGGATCCATTTCTAGCTCAAAATGTAATGAAACGTGATTAGTACAGGTATCAACCCACAATTATTATAGTATGTAAATAAACATCTCATAACCGTAAACATATTTTACCACATAACTTGGGGCAGCTAATCTTGCCTGCTAGCACTAACAAGTGACGGTGTGTGATTTTCTTGTCCAACAATAAGTGATCTGTTTTCTGCAGCGTTTGACGCTAAAAGAGCACAGCACAATAATCGGGACACATGGTGACCCGAGCAATAAAAAACAGTGTGTAAAAGTGTTTATCAGGTCACCGGAGGGCCGGACGGAAGTAATAAAATATTTGAATAATTTATCTCATGCTGAATAAATACATACCTCTGAGCCTTTTATACCTTAGAATTGACGTAATAATCTTTTCCACATTTTTGGGAAGTCGCCGAAATTCATGCAACAGGAAGGAAAGAACTGCATCGGAACTCATGATGGACCGAACCGCAGGGAACGTGTTAAAAATTTGCCTTATGGCACCATCGATGCTTTCTAGCAATCTCTCAAACAACTGCAGCAGTAAATGGGCTAATTTTCCTATTGCAAACAACTGGAGTGAGAAGCAAAGGCATCAATCTCCATGTTTATTTTTTACAATTTGAGAAACAAAGCCGGTAGTAAAACTATTTGCAATATCCAACAATATTCACATTTGGGAACTGGAGACTCTTATTTGTTTATGTGACTGACATAACCAAAAAAGAGTCTCCAGTTAGTTCTTTCTTTTGTTCGCAAACATTTTGTGTTTATAAGGTATTCCTCCGAGTAAACATAATAAACTAAACCTAACTATTTTGTTGTATGAAAATTGCTGTCATAATATTTTCCATAAAATGTATAATATAGAGAAAATAAATAAAGAGAATGAACTTAAAAAGGGTTTGATGAAATTACTTTATGGAAAGAAGTCAAATAGGGAATGCAAGAAGTGTACCTTTAAGAATATAGTACTACCTAGATTCTCATAATCTCTAAGCATAATACGTACTACAACAGGTAGTAGCACAGCAAGTTGTACAGTGAAATTATCTGAGCTATGAACTGGCAGAGTATAGCTGTATAATAGGAGTCAATGCCGCATAAGCTTATAATTAGTTTGAAGGAGTCTCTCAGCGAGTGATTGTGCGTTTGTGTTTTCGTTGTGTGCAAACTGTTGCTAATTGTTCTGAGTTAGTTATACCATTGCGTAAATATAATTTTGAAAATCGGCTTTTATTTACGATGTGAGGATAAATTGTTGTGCTACTACCTGCTAAAAAATATACTTCAACTAGCAATAGTATCATTTACAAACTCTACCAATTGATGTTTGTAGTTGTCACTATGGTGAGGGGTACTTTAAATATAATAAGCACTAGAGTTACCCTGAAAAGTTGAATTAATAACAAGGAAGAAGAGGATAACTTGATAAAATCTAATGTTACTTTTAAAATGCAGTTTATTATAATAATCATTTGTAATGCCCAAAGCAATGAATATCAATTGCAGCATATTTAAAATCACCATGACATGAACTAAACGTCCAAAAGCAATGATGAGGTAAATTATGAAAGTTTAACATTTAAATGTTTAAACAAAATTTCGCACAAGTAGCTATAATAAAATGTGGTCACTCTGACTACCAGGTAATATTAAATTACTGGCACAGCAACAATCCTTAACGGAGCTACGAATAGTCTTCATACCTCACAAAACAAACAATCCAATAAATTGAGAAAGCATGACTATGCAATAAATTGCAAAAACAGAAACGCTCTGCAATAACGCCTAATGTCCTATAAATTAGTCAATAAAACTCTAGTATAATTAGTTAAAGGAAAACCCTTGCTTTACAAATTACTAAAATGGAATAACATTACAAACCTACTGCTATAAAGTTATGCATATAAAATATGACTTGATTATTACATCTATTCCTTAAATCTCTCTGTTAGAACTTAAATACATGGGTCACTGGCTACCCAGCCAAAAGGTTCCCAGTTATCTATAATTATTAGATTGAAAGAAAGTTTCACTCTGGAGCGTCTTGACTGCTTCTATTCAAGAAGGCTATAAGGTGTCTCTCCTAAGTCGATACATAAGAAGGCCTCCTCGTTTGGAAATGCGTTAGCAGAGAGAGAGAGGAGTCTTAGTCGATGAGGACAGCTTTCGGAATGAGATCGTTTCTACATCGCGATTCGAGAAGTTACTAGAAACGAGAAAGGAAGAAGTGAAAGTATTGATTTAGGTTGACTAAAACCAGCACACAGAACAATTTACTTTCTTGTTCAACGCTTTTCACAAGTTACAGGAGAGGGAATTATCCATCTTCAGCGTCACTCTATTTGGTATACTTCGCGAAATCTTAGAACTGAATCATTGTTAAGGTATGTTTTCTTTGAAGGAGGCATTGATACCGCTAATCTCGAAATATCTTTACCATCTTCAAAATGTTCAACTATTCTTGTGATTAGAGTCGCAATATGGCATTTAAAAGTACACTCAACCACCACTGAGTCACAGCTAAATAAAGAAGTAAAGCAACAAGAGAAATAAGAAATGCATAATCTTCTGTTTTAAGCGTTAGAGATTAATCCTGTTGAGGGTTCTTAAATTTTTAGTTTTTCGTTTCATCGGTCGACCAATTTCTCTTGTACCTTTAGGTTTATGTTTCAAAATGGTATATGGAATTCCATTTGCTATTTTAAGTGTTCCATCCATTTTTTCCGATAAGATCATATTGTATCATTTACCACTTCCTTGATATAGAGTAAGTGTTGCTGACTACTGACTGGGATCCTGGGACTCGGGTTCGATTCCCAGTACGATTAGGAATTTTTCCAAGGTAGGATGGTCTGGAACGGGACTCACCCGTTTCGTGAGGATAATTGGGAATTTGGTTGATGGAGAGATAACGTTCTTCGATCTAAGGAGTCACATAATAGGCGACCGGCGGGGTGCAGGCAAACTGATCACATGCCTCCCTGCAATACTGCTCTCTATCAATGAAGTTGTAAGACGACGGTAGAGGGACCAGAGGTTGCTTCTGAAGGGCAAAGGCTCACCACGGGCTGTAGCACCAGTGAGATGAAGAAGGCGCTCTCTTTGCAAATCGTTTTTAATGCTTTCATTTATTGTCTTTTCTGTGGCTGTCGTTTCTTTCACTAATCCTAGAAACCTCATTTCCTTTGTCTGAATTCTCTTTATTGCCTTTTCACTGATTGTTCAATTTTTGCTGTGATATAAAAAACCATCATTTCCTAAAATTTTACTTGAATTTAAATTCTAATTTTCCTCATTATCTTCAAATGGTGCCACAAATGTGACCAGATATACCTATTTTACAAAAAGTTGTATTCCAATATTTTGTTCTTCTTTCCAATTCCAGGTTTGGCCACACTGGCCATTCTCCTTCAAACCCAAAATTTAGATTAACTATTGATTGATATCGTGAATATAGCATTTGATAACTTAAATAAATTCATTAATATTCTTTTGATGTCATTGCCTGAAATGATAACTACATTATCCGCAAATATAGTTGTTTATACATACATTGTTATGAACAGTGTCATTAATATTAAACATATTAACCGTCTTTTCCATGCCCTGACGGCTATTTCCAAATATGTGTGGAAAGAGGACTATTACAGAGCTCGTTCCTATAATATATATCTGCAGAAAGAATATGCTATTGTAATATTTGTGTAAGATGTTGAACTTTACAATTTTACATTACAAAATTCATCTGCTTATTACACATTTATTAACGGTACTCCTTTTCGGCATTATTTTCGTGCACCAAAACGTGCAATGATGATTATTATGAACAACTTCATTACTGCAAATAGCTGTTGAAATTAGCAGCGAAGACAAAACAGTAATACCGAGGTGAAACGATTTTGAGAAATATCCAAAAAAACAGCAGAATACTCATTTTCTCAAGATGCGTTTTTCTAGGTAGTGGAAGATCATTTTTATGTTTTTTATTTCAATAAAACATGGAGGTTGTGCGTATTTCACATTCATGGAAAGAGATAGTTTATCAAGATATTCTGAATGGTTTTCAGACTAAAATAGTAGTATTCTTTGATTACTCTGCTTTATAGGAAATCAACTTTCACTGACTGTGCATTATCAGGCAGTATATTTTAAGGGTAGGCCTCTTTCGTTTTTGTATTCAGAATATTAGATTTTTTAAGATTGCTGGATTTGCTTACGTCATATCATTATAAGCATTCGGCGAAGTTTTACACTCACATGGCAAATTAAAATATTTCGAAAAACCTTGTGTATTTTCATGTTCCTGACAGGAATGTTTTACACTATTTCATCAAGAGGTGTTTTTCAAATCGATTAATTGCTCTTCAAATGTTTTTTATCATCTTTCAGGCTTAGAAACTTATCCAAAGTGAAATATATTGGGTATTTCATGATGAACTATACTAATTTGGGATTATGCTGAATTATGTCTATAACCTTGATTTTTGTATCATTATTCAGAAAGTTAACTTTGTTCTTGAAGCGGAACGCGTTCTTTTATTATACACATTTACACAATTCTGTGTAAAAAAATTAAAAACTAGTGATTATAAAATCACCTTATTAAAGCACTTATACATATTTATTGATACAAACTACACCATTAAAAGCAAATAATAACATTGGTTTCTGAATATTACTTTGTTCTTTACGTTTTGATGAATTCCAAAATTTTCGCCGCGAGAAAAGTGGTATATGTAATCAAGGCAAAGCAAATTTACATTATTGCATACCTTGTCCCAGCTTTCACAATAACATACAAGTGAGGGAATGTGAGATAGGATCAAAGAATTATAGTGTATGAAAGAGGAAAGTAATAAATGAAAAAGTATAACAGAAACAAATTTTACTCACCAAAAAATTAGTACCACGAAATATAAACAAAGTATATACATTAATGGCTTAAGGCAAACAAAACATACAGCAGTTGAGCTTTGTGTGAAATGATTTCTTTAAAGTGAAAATGAACACGAAGTAGCTTTGAAATTAATGATTCAATTATTATGCAGCAATGTTAAAACCATCGATTGACCCCATGTTAATGGAAGGAAATTGTATTATTACAAAGAAAGAGTCCTATTTGGGTCCAATGAGTCAGGTAGCCGTTGTAAATAAATGCTGTGCAATTCCTCTAGTTCAAGGAAAACTCAGCAATTAGTCATATAAATAAAAGAATCGATAAAAGGAAGTGGCAACAGTCGGTAGTGAGTCAGGTGATCGTAAAGAAGGTAACCTCTTACGAAAGGTATAATTCAGCTATATTTGATTTAACATTACTTTAGTACTGTGATGTCTATTTCTTATTTAGGGAAAATAAAAGTTTCCATGGCGACGGCTATGACTAAGCCAGATTATTACCATACCACAAAATCTCAATCTAGGAGTCGATTAACCCCGTTTTCCCTGGCCGTGGTCTTGCAAGGCAGTTACTTTGTTGTCACGTTGGTGAAGAGCAACACGCGGGAGTTTTTTGTATTTACATTAATGTATAGTGCGTAATTAACACTGGTCATTCGTTATACATTATTTGTTAATCTTAGTTACTTAGCATAATTGTAATATGATAATTATGTTTAAACCGTGTCAATTATGTTAAAGAAAAAACAACCATCATCTGCTTTTCTACCATACAACTACAGACTTTTTCTTACAACGTTGCTTTTCCCACCATTTCTCTTTCACGTGCCAACCGGAAAATGCCAGGATTCTAAAGAGGTTTTAATTTTAATATATTGCACTGCATGGTAAGGGTTGTAATTCAATCAAATTCTGTAGAGACTTAAAGTCAGGAGGATACTGCATCAGATCTTAGACATGCTTACGAAAATAGAGAAACTTTCATATATCAAAATTGAAGCTGTCAGGGTGTGCGTAACGCATGCGGTGGTGCAACATTGTCATATTGTATACTGGCGCGAGTGTTGTGTGAAGGCAGGGATGCCGTTCAGGAAAACTCTAAATTGATAACCACACAATTCAACTGATGTTTCTCCTGCATTATGACCTCTTTCACAAAAAGGAAAAACCCACTTTCATAAAAACACTATGGCACAAGATATGAACAGTGTTTTACTACTGAGACACCACAGGCGATACACAACATATGTCATTATCCGTGCTATAGAGTGGTTACTTCAGCAACTCAATCGGCACGTGCCGATGGTGTACGACGCCTTCCTCAAGTACGGCAGAGGCTGATAGATGTGTTTACATTACAGCAATGTGATTTTTTCTGTTTATAGTAATTTAATATTTATAATGCTGTTGTCATTACTATTTATCCATCACTTGTAAGTTCAAAACCATAACCTTTGCGTGTTATTCTATTCATTTTACTCATCAGATAAACTTTCTGCTCAAACCGGATATGCAATTCGTTGTTAGGCTTAAGAAAAACGGATCGACCTATTTCCGTGGAGTAACCTCGTAACACCTCACAAGGTAGTCTTAGTCGGCAGAAAGTAAAGGAGATGGAAGAGATAAATAAAGAAGATGAAGATACATTCATCATATGTTTAGGTGTAGGTGTAATCTGAACGTCGCACTTGTGCAGTTAATCCGATTGCATGGCAATTAATTAGACACTCTGCCACTGACTTATACCTCTTTATCCGAAATACTCAAACAGAACTTCTCAAGAGTTGGGAAGCAGGTGTGCAGAAAAATTGTTTCCGCCTTTTTTATTTTGTTTAGATAAGGGAATAGGTTACTTTGGGGTTAGCCTAACTGTTACGTACTAGTACTTTAAATTTGCCATCATTAAATAGAATTACGTGCATGGAAAAATTTTGAGTTGTAAATATTAGTCTTTTGGTTTCAGTTAACGTTGAAATGTTATGTAATAAAATTGGTATTTATGGAAAAAAATTATCGAATAATTGAAAACGTGAATGATTTCATGCAATTTTTCCTCAGGTAGCACTTTCAAGAGAAAAAGTTTCTATGCTTTTTAAAAAAGATATCCATCATATATATCACAATCACTTTTTCGTTAGTTAAGAGAAAAGTTTGGATTTTTTATTTAATTTGTATCTAATACAATCAAAATGTGTCTATTTATTCATGTTTTATGTCCGTCCTGTCAGACCTATGATTTCCATTATAGATTTATTCATGTATTATAAAATAATTATTAGTTTATGCTAAACAAGTATACAAAATGTAATTCCTCTAATAGATCCTGAGAAAAGGGTGTATGTTTGCAGAATGTTTTAAAAGTTCTCAGCTTTTTTCAAGGATATCCTGAAGATATCCAAATTACTATGAGGTATTTAAGCCTGGTCGTGCATCTATTCAAGATTATGAGCGATCAGGGCATCCCAAAACTGCTAAGACCGACGAGATTTTTAAAATTTGACATCGTCATACTCAATGATCGCCGAATGAAGATTTGCGAATTAGCTGACATTGCAAAGAACTTGATAGATTGTGTACACTACATTTTACACGAAGTTTTGGGGTATGAGAAAGTTTTCCACATTTGTTAACAATAGACCAAAACACATTCAAATAAACATTTTGCAAGAGCGCTTAGACTTGTTTAAGCACAATCCCAGTGAGTTTCTCCGAAGTTTCGTACAGTAAATGAAACGTGCATTCATCACTACACGCCAGAGACGATGGAGCAGTTCAAACAGTGGGTGGCCATAGTTGAAAGTTCATCAAAGGGAGCAAAAACGGTTCCATGCGCAGGAAAAGTCATGGCTATGGTTTGCTGGAATTCTCATGGCCTGGTGCTCGTAGACTACCTCCAGGAAGGTATACACTCACCGGGGAATATTACATTCATTACTGGACCAACTATTCAAGCTAAACGTCTACATCTTGGGAAAAAGAAAGTTCTCTTTCATCAGGACAATCCTTCACACAGATCTATAATTATTTCTGTAAAACTGCATGACCTTCGCTTCCAGTTACTTTCACATCCTCCATATTCACCGGATTTGGCTCCCAGTATTACATTTTGAACCCAAACCTGAAGAAATAACTGGGTTGGTGAAGATTCATATCAAACGATGAGATTGAAGCATGATACTGCGCTTATGTTTCACAGTTGAACAAATCTTACTTTATTGTATTTAAAAGTTGGAAAGTACTCAACTTTCGTAAATTAATTGTTTTTCAATGTGATTATGTTGAAAATTTAAAAAAAAATATCTTAAATTTTTTTCTGCTCACGCCGAGAACTTTTAGAACCTCTAACTTACTTTAACAATTCCAATGTTATAACCATATATACCTCCATTTCTGAACTGTTCCTAAACTTTTCTATATAATATATTTAATTTTACCAATGCAACGTACAGTTTCTGTGTATTATATACAGATTTAATCCTTGTTTCTTTAAGAACTAGCAGCAATGTTAATTGCAATCACTGCAGCGTGACTGTTTTGTGTCCCACAAACTCTTTTCATACATATGCCGTATCCTGTTATTAGAACTCTCGTTTAGGTTCTGCGCAAAAATATGGGAAATCATATACTGTCACTAAATTCTCTAAGCAAATGTTTTGATACTCTATAATAGTATCGGAAAGAGAATTTAGGTGTTTTCCTAAGTTCTGCAATCTTATTAAAACCGCACCATTCTGATCCCTTTTAGAGCTAGTGCTAGTCTATAAAAACTTTGTGAAAAACTTTTGCTTATTTCGGTGTCTTGTTCTGTTTTACATTTGCAGTGTTATGTCTAATGGTTAGCTCATAATAAGTTTGTAGCTTATTAATTTCTGTCTCATTTGCCCGATTTGTCCCATCAAGACTTTCTCAGTAATCAATTTTTGCCCCTTAATGGTACTTTAAACCTTAAATTGGTTTTGACATATAAGATATAGGTAATGATGCGGCAGCGCCGCTATCAATATTACCATTGTACCCGAGTAATGTAAACAAAGATACAACAAACTGAAAATTAGCCCGACACTTCTGAATTAAAACTGCATGTACTATGTTGAAAACCACATTTAAATTCTTATAATTTCTACTGTGCCCTACACACCTACATTTCCTTAATACTATTGGAAACTTCAGAAGCGTGAGAAAAAATAAAAAAGTGGTCTATCAAAATTTCGGTGTGTTCTGTTTATTTCTAATTTGTTGTTATTTTTAAGGAATTGATTTCCAGGAAGCAGCTCCCCTAATAGAACAATAATTAACACTGCTTCCCAACTGACCTACCTTTACCAGAACGTCTAGTGGGATACTTCTGGTGGCGTAGTATATCAGCATTTTTACGAAATATTAGATCGATTCAATACAAATCATCTTAGAAGAGAATTATTATTTATATGAAAAATACTGCCAAAAGACACGTCTAGTAGTATATGTTTTGAACTATGTAATGTTAACGATAAATTGTGTGCAACACTGCAAACCGAGAATATATAATGCGCTGTCAACATCAAATCATCTTGAGCTCAACCGATCTATGTCATCACAATTAAATGCTTTTAATGAGAAAGTGGCAATTTTTCATATGTATCCAAATACAAGTCATCTTTTAAAAATGAAGTAATAATGCGCAATGAAAATGCCATATCCTCAATCCGTTACGGAATTTGCACTCGATGAAAACCGAGTGAGCTGCAGTGTACACCTGATTACCGCTAAGAATTAAAGTTCCGCTAACAAGGCAATTGAGCTTGCGCAGTCTTATTTATCACGCCAATGGTTTCTGTTGCTTTTCTATAGGAAGTGCGTGCTAGACTTTCCACTGTGTATTTGTGTACTGCGTAGTATGCAAAGGGTGAACTAGAGTCGCAAGTATATTTATTAATGATTATTATGCACAAAATAAATACATTAGGAGAGACCATCAGGCTAAATTTGTAGGGGTTACATCTCCATCGAGAAGTGAAAATTTGAGATTAGTGAATAAATTCGAATCCAAGGAGTTTTGATTTACAAGAGGTCCGCTTAAAAAAAACGGATTTAACGAGGCGAACATTGATAATGCAGACTGTCAATTAGAAACTTCTCGTCAAAAGTTTATATCACGATTAGCTCAGAAAGTTGGTGTATCTTTCGGCAGTGCGGTAAAGTCACTGAGCTGCTTCATTGATATAAACTTCTTTACCTGAAATAAATCTTGGCATGCGCTGAAACAAAGTATCAAAAAGGTCGTTTACTATATTCGAGAGGATGAATTTCGACGAGTGTCTTAAAAACTTTTAAAAGGGATTCAGATGGAATGAAGATATTTCGACATCAAATATGATCGTGCGTACAATGTTAATGCATTTAACAGCAAATAAATTACGAAAGAAACAAAAAATTGCCTCTATGATTTCCCCTGCTACATGATTTCCCCTGGAGATGACGAGGCAGTTACAGAGTAACTTCCCATTGGCAAAATAAATTTCCGAATGAGTGGTAGAATGAGAACCCTGTATAAAAATTATAATAAAAGAACTGAAGGATTTGCCAAGGAAAAGATGCTACAGTCGCATCCAGCAGTACAAAAAGGTTAGTGACGATTTATGCAAAAACTCTTCAGAAGCGAGAAAAAAAAATTAAATTGTTGTTGCCTCATCCAAAGAATGGGGCAAGCTAAAACCAAGTAGTGTTCTATTTCCTGAAGAAATATTCTTTTTTAAGAAAGAAGTGTTTTCCTCTTTTTATTAAAATGCTTAAAACAAAACTTTAAAACCATATCGATGGAACGAAGTAAACGTACTGTTGGCCAATACCGATGTAAGTAATGTAATATTTTAAACTGGAAAATATAAACAATTTTATCTTTAATCTTCAAAACTAATATTTTATTTAAACTACCCTTTGATATTATGAAAAGTAAGCTAAATATACAAAACAATTCAAAACCAATCAAAGAAAAATAATCAAAACATTTAAACACAAAAAGCAATATCCTCTCAACCTCAAATAATATGTTAAAATAAGTTAAACCATTAATACTAAATATCATTCATTATGCAAAACAACTGTCTGCTATCCACTTAGTCGAAAATGGTTACTTCCTCATTTAGATTATCTGCACTGTCGCCTAAGCAAAAAAAGGTATTTTAACACAGCTCATTAAAAACGACGTTATTTAAATGCGATATATTTTGAATCTGATTTATACAAATTTTTAAAATGGTAGAAATTATTAAAGAGGATGTTCTTGGACACATTTCCCCCCAAAAATCCAATAACTACGTGTAGTAGCTAAATGGGGTATTTGCGCCAGCAGTGTTGACAGATTTCACTAGTGAAGATGCAGTGAATGACATTTTGTATATCCAATTCCCAAAGCTAGGTAACATTACGTTTGTTTATTCAATATTGCTCATTTCGGAATGACATTGTGTATATCCAATTCCCAAAGCTAGGTAACATTACGTTTGTTTATTCAATATTGCTCATTTCGGAATGACATTGTGTATATCCAATTCCCAAAGCTAGGTAACATTACGTTTGTTTATTCAATATTGCTCATTTCGGTGTGATAATAGCGTAGTCCTCATTATCTATTTATTTTAATGCACCTCAAGCGGATAGTTTTGTTAAAGTTAAACACAATTATAAACTGAAACTGCAAGCTACACAATTAAGAAATAAATTTTACCATTATAAATTTATGTAGAAAAGAAATCAACAACAAATGAATTGGCCACTACAAAAATAACATTGAGGCTCGCAAGGAGGTTTATATCTACGGATAGACTTTATCTAATGAATGATGAAAATAAGTACCGCTCACGAGTACTCAAGCAGCGCAAGATGGAGAAGCCAACAGATTGGATGGAACAAAAATGGATCGTACCCAAATGCAATAAAGTGCAAAAAACTGAATCTATACGCATTTATAGCATTATTAAATTGTCAATTCTGTAAAAGTATCACTAATGAGCAATTTTCAATTCGATAAACAACTTCTCAAAATGTCAAATGAGATTTTTTTTTTCACACAAGCCGTGTGTTCAGCTTATCATGTCGATGAACTTACCATCTGAGTTACCGTGCTCTGTATCACCCAGATGAGGGAGCTATGGTCGAACAGGGCACATTAGCTCAGATGGCAAGAACATCGGCACGGCATGCCGAAGATCCGTGGTTTGAGTCACGGCCGAGACCTGAGATTTCTTCTAGCTGAATCTGATTTAAAACACTCGTTTAACATACTGCTAATGGGAAAAAAAAAAAAAAAAAAAAAAAAAGCACTTTTCATATAAATAACCCTAATAGTGTGGTTAATTACGAAACCTGAGCCACATGTACCCGAGCGTTTTCGAGTCACCTATGTAACGAGATAGCCTTAGAGGTGCCCGGAAGAAATTAGTGGTTGTAGTAAGACAAAGCACGAAACTCATACGGTTAGCCGAAGATTGGTGGTTCCAGTTCCGGCAGCGACCTCGAATTTTTCCTATCTGACTCTAATTCCAATGTCTTATACTTATATTGTGAATACTCGTTCTATATCACACGATGTTATCTATGAATGTTTAAAAGTATTTTGCTCCATTACTTAAAGTCATATTTTGTGTTATAACCCAATGATATAATAATTTCACAAAACCTGGGGTTAATATGTTTAATGTCAGGTATTACAATGTATTCGAAAAGCACGTTGTTTTCCATCTGCAACATAGACTTACACATCCTATACACTACACGATTTTGCTAGAGGGTATACTATGTGTGTCCCAAATCAGGCTGCAATGAAAGTGATCTTAAACCTTTTGCTGGCGGCATTTTAAACAAGCCATCACAGCTTTTAAAGTACGTATGTAGGTCACAGTTAACTCATAACAAAAAATTTTGAGTAGAATTTGGGTAAGTAGAGATAGTAAATAAACTACTGAAGTCATAGTAAACAAATGTGCCCCATCACATGTATGCTAGGAAACATGGAAGTAAATAAACAACGCATCTTTCCAGCTTCGAGCATCTTAACATGCATAAAGGATCTCCTGAGTAAGGACCCATAAGTATGAACATTTTGAGATACAAATGAAATAATATATTATTTTAATTTCAATATATATGAGCACTTTAAGACAACTAATGAATTTATTTGGATTGTTTCCTTAAGTAGCGCATGATATGCAAAAAATATTAATTAATAGTAGAATTTTGTATAAATTAAAATACCATAAGGCGATACATGTCCCTTTTCCGGAGAACAATATAATGAACAGAAAAATGCATAATTACTTGAGCAAAGAAATATTGCAATTATCCATTAACTCTTAACAGCATGGATAAAGGCTTTCTACATAAATATTTCCAAACAATAAGAAAAACTTTTCAAGGAATATGAAAGCAAAATAACCATAAAGTGAAGTTATTAATAAAAATTTAAAGAGAGAGAAAAGAAATGACATATCATTGAAGTTTCTTCGCTAAATACAGTGATGCAAAGTTATTTTTCATTCACACCATATACATATTCATCTTTCCACTTTCCATATACAGATTTGAATTTTGTGGACACACTGTATGTGCAAGCAGCCTCATTAATGTCAACTCTTTCAGACGTGGCTACTATAGCTCGTTTAAGATTCTACATTCACATTTTTCCTTGAAATCATATGAAAAATGAATATGACATGTGTAAATAGTTTTAGTTAGACGACTTTCCGGTCCACGTTACAGTTCAAATTACATGGAAACACTTTTCCTGTAAAAATGTTTTATTTCATAAGAATTAAGCTGAAATTTGCTTTCACGCTACTAGTCAATGCTGTATCCTAATTGTAGTATATTCACTTTAGAGAACTTTCAGTGCAGTCAATGATGCTATGCCCGTTTAAATTTAAGTGGTCCGAATTTTATGGATTTCCTCTGTATACTACTTATCTTCCATCCACATGGCCTTTAACTATTTCAAATTATTGTGTCCAACGTTCAAATATAGCTCGAAAGACGTCTGTAAGCCTGAAATCGCTGTACAGGCTTCTGGAATACGATTCTTCAGGTTCTGAAAATCTATTACCTTGGTTTTATATAGTCGTGACTTGATAAACTCCCAAGTAAAAAGTCTAAAGGCGTCAAACTCGATAAACATGATTCGATGCGAACCATTGCCTATCTTTCTGTAGATTGAGATATTCTCTCAAATCGAACGCAAAATAAGAGGGACTCCACCTTTTTGAAAAAGAAAAAAAAAAAGTTGTCCGCAATGCTGACCGAATTTTCAGAGTAAATTCCTGTTGCATGTCTGCTTATATTGAACCGTGCAATCAGCACCGGCTACATCCACTCATTGCTCTATGAACAGAATTCTGTAGTAGTAATTTTAATAAAAAATAAAACATCCAGTATTTCAGGATTTTATGACGCAATATCTTGAAATGAATGGTGGCCATGTTGGCGTAAGATAAACTTTGTCCCAGAAGTCGCTGTATACTTTTTGAAGTTATACTCACACGTACTTTCATGGCACATGTGTAATACTGGTTGCATTTTTCAGGGGTTAAGAGATGGACAAAGTCAGACATTATGTATGCTTCGTTCATTTTTTCTCCGTCATATTTCCCTACCGAATAAGCTAAAAATCTAACATGCAATAGACTCCTGTAGTTATTCATACATGTCCATTTCCTATTCTACTTCTGTGTCTAAATCAAATTTATTTTTTCTGGTCTGCTGAATTTGTTGTCAGTTCACGTGGGTATGGTATTTATGCAATAATTGATCAAAGAAACAAAGATTTTTCAAGAAAAATGTTCACAAAGCTCTCTTTACTAAGGTGTTGGATGTAAAATAAGGTGCTGTTTTTCCCAATAGGGTTACCTATTCCAAAAAAACTATACGGCGATTCTGGGACACCGTGTATATACATATGTAGATATAATATCTTCATGCCATAAACATTTCATTTACGACATATTAATATTTCGTGAAAATGGATATATATCTGTCAATTTTGTATTAAGTTACTAATTACAGGGCATTATGAAGGAAAGACGGTTTCGAATCACGAGATGAACAGTTGAAGAAATGAAATCACTTAAAATGTAAAAGACATTAAAACACTACTGTAAACTTTTGGCTGCAACTAAAGAGAACTGGTTACGTACGAAAGGAAGATGAACGCACAATAAATTTACATTTCCATGTAGTTTTTTGTTGTTTACCTATTAGAGGGATAACTGAAAAAATGTTTGTGTTTTAAAACAATTGTTTTTGTGAAAGGCCTTGTGTAAGCTTATCCCTTTATTTTCTATTGTAATGTTGTACTTTTCTATTGAAAATAATGTTATTTTGCAGGTTACCGCTCCTACTGGGGGTGATTTTAGGTGCGGTAGCCGCTGTGATCATCTGCACCATATTTTCCTGTTGTTTCTGTACGTGCTGTGTCCTCTATAAAAAACGCCAACCCAGGCTCAATGGTGGTATGTTTATTTTTTGTATATAATGTGTGAATGTTTGTGATTAAGAAAGAGATTTCAGTACAGCAAAAATTAATGAATAAATTATAATAAAAACAAACTATTTTATGAATGTTATTGCAAACAAGCACAATTTAGCCCTTACGACTCAAAATTTGCGCTTATAAGCGTATGTAATACAGTTGCGAACTTTTAAGCATTAGATATCTGTGCGGAAGTCATTCAGGCAGACCTTGATTCAGTAGGCCATCTATTGGAGGTATCTATTGGAAGGAGGAGTGAAATGCGGGAGATACTAGGCGTCCAGGACCCCGGGCGTGAGGCAGGGACGTAGACGGAATCCCTAAAAATATTTTCAGATAGAGCATACCCCGAAGATGTAGCCCCCCCCTCTTTTTCAAGGAATTCAAACTATTTATAAGGGACGCTTTCAAACTGGAACAGAAACATTTTTGAACCCAAGTCACCGCCACATCGCACTTAGCACCAGTCAACCTGGTCTGGCACTTTTGACCTGCAACGGAACAAACGGAATGAAATGACGTGAAATGGGAGGAATATTAGAGGAAAAATCCATTCCAGCATTTGCCTATGCAACCAGAAGAAACCACGAAAAATCCTAAGAACAGGATGGCCGGCTACAGCACAACTAGAATTTGAACACGACACCTTCAGAATTCAACTCCCAAATTTTAGCAGCAAAACTACTACTATCGGTTCATTCGTGGTTACTGAGTGAGTACATTAGCGAATCTGATCATGATTTGCTTCAAACATCGAAAATTTCTCCATGAAAAATACTCGATGACTGAGGTGGCCCTTTAATATGACTCAGTGGGTATATCAGCGCCCCAAAAACGTTTGTATCGTTTTTGTCAAGAGCATATACAGGTCTTTTGGGGTGATAGGTGTTCAATCTCCCTGTGGTATCATGAGGCCGGAATGTGTGTTGAAAGAGATCCAGGTTTCTGATATTCATAGGCATAAACTAAGACAAATGCCCTGAAACAAACCATTTTGTTTTTCTTTAAAGTGGGCTTTCAGCGCCGTAGTGGTACCTATTACAACTCTTTCGAAAGAGTTTTACGATGCATTTCAGAGTCTGAATGTCCGAAAAAGCCGTGACAAGGTTGATGCAAAGTCAAAGTCATACTGACTGCTTGGGGAAGGGGTTACGAAGAAGTTGGCCACTATAAGTACACTCCTCCAGGCATCCAGTCTATGAAATATAATAGTTTCAAAGAATATAATAAGAAAAATGTAGATACGAAAAAGCGTTTCCTGACAGTTTCGTGACGATAAAACACCCTTATATCCTTCACACCCATTCCAAAGATTTTAGCAAAACATCACACCAAATATCACCTGCAATGCAGTGCAATATATCTGACTGTCTACGACCTCTCCTAACTAAGATTGAACATTTCAACTCATCCATTAGTTTAAGGAGGTAGCAGATGATATGGAGAGTTTTTAAATGTGAACGTACATTGGGATGCGTAAGTCACATCCCAAGAGTAGTACTATCCAGGGAACTGGGGCGTCAGTTTGCAAGGTTAAGTTATATATTTTTAAATTTAAAATGGTCAGATGCTTTCCTAAGTAGACCTCCACATTAATAACGGAATTAAATTGCTATATAAAATAGAAATAGTTATAAAAATATCATTTAACTTTAGTTCATGCTGTAAAAGTATAAATAACGGAATGTTTCAGTAAAACTCTAAGTCATTATAGCCTTTCTATTTCTTGTGGTCAATTCTGTATTAATAATACTGAAATTCATGTAACACATTTTTTTCCATCTATACACATCCATACAAAACACACACAAATACTAGGTGACCCTATATGCCGTCTTTTAAATGAAAGTTTTTTTAATAGTGTTTAACGCCTGCTTTTGCTACTGAGGCATCACAGGTGGTGGGCACCGATGATACATGAGATGAAATGATATATTGGGAAAGGGATTTTTTTTGAGGAATGAAACGTTCCAGGCCTAAGTTTAGAGTACCTCTCCGGCATTTGCCATTTATGAGGACCGAGGAAAACCTGGAAAAATCCTCAGTCAGGTAGAACGGTCATGGCGGGATTCGAACCCAAGACCTCCCGCTCACGATTCCGCGCCTTAACGACCTCGGCCACCCGTGGCAGTACAAATGAAGGTAAATTTCCCCACGAAAAAAAAAAAAAAAAAAAACCTTTTACATTCAAATTTTTCACTATCAATTTATCAATCATTCTTTTAGAAATAAGAATCAACACTATTTGTTATCATCTATTAAAATACTTTAAGTTAATTATAGACTAACATCCTTCAAAGTTATAAATATATCTATAGAATTTTCAATCAAGCAATTGGCATCTAAGGTAAAATATAGGATTGATTTTAATTTGTTTACATCAGTGTACTGCAGGGAAACCTATCTTAATCAAAAGACGACGCAAGAGGGCCATTTGATATATATATATATATATATATATATATATATATATATATATATAAATTAAAAATAAAGTAATTCTTGAAAAAATGAGGCTAAAATGATAAGAAGTAAATAAAATACTTAAATAGTCACACAGATGTCTATGAGCTTATGTTCTTTAAAGGCGGAAAACAACAACAACAATAATATTTTATATTGTAGTTATTATAATTATTATTTACTGTTTGAATTTTTTGAATTATTATTATTTACCGTTTGAATTTTCTTGGTAAAGGCTCTGGCCCAAAATATAGAAATGTTCAGTGTATTTTGTGTTTTAGTGTGCTTTTTAAAGGTGTTGAACCTTCTGTTTAGTATCAAGTGTATATTATAGGAAATAGTTAAAAGCCCCGCACCACCTAAATAATTTTTTGAAGCATGTGGTTCTGTGGTATCAACCTGATTGTGTGGGAATATACGTATGAGAACTCATAAATGATATTACCAACTTTTCATACTTCCAATTTAGCCAGAAGTAGCTTCAACTGTCTTATGTTTAGTGGAGTACCCAATATATTTTTACATTTTTTAATAATAATGATCATTAAGAACTTTTAAAAAAGTATCCACATTAGATCCTTCTGTACGGTTTTTTTTTTTTTTTTTGCTGAATAAAAGAAACAATAAATATAGGGAATAATAAAACGCTTCTTTTGTTATTTATGTTTTGTAGGTATTAACACAAGTACTTGCTTTTGTTTATATTCATGTAATCATGTTTTAATAGAGAAATGTCTTAATAAGAATAAAATCTGATAATTAGTGCGATAAAAATTCAACCTTATTTTTACCAAATGAAAAAGAATTGTAATTTAAATCATGGTTTACTATGGAGACTGGCAACTATTTCATCAACAGGCGGCGAATTTATTCAATGATATGTATCCGGTTCGCAAATAAATTCCACATTTAGCAGTTACAAGAATTGTAAAGAATCTCTAATTAAATGAGTGAAGGACTTACCAAGATCAAGTCTCTCGAAAATTGCAACTGATGAGAATACTTCTTTGGATGGTCTTCTCTGTGTGCAAGAAAATCCAAAGGTTTCTAATATAAATTTGTCATTTCTCATTAGAATAAAATAAAATAAAAATCCATAAAAGTGCCAAGCAACATCCTTAAAATTCAACTTATGTAGAAACTATCAGAGGAAACTTCCGATAGAGGAATACAATTTTTTGAATTAATGATGAAATACATTAAAAACAATTCAGTTTTTCATATACAAATTTTATTCTCAAATAAAGCCACATTCTGCCTAAATGGATTCGTCAACGGACATAACTGTCAATAGGATCAGAAGTAATTCCACAATGGATGAAGGAGAGCCATAAGCAGTATTCACTAGAATTTCATGGTTCGGCTAGTATTGTTGGCGATCATATCATTGTTCCTATTCTTTAGAGAAACGCTGAACGCTAATAGATATTTGTATTTGCTACGAAATAGCACGGCTATGGAAAAATTGTTTTTCCAGTCAGTCAGCCGAAGGCTACCCAGAGATGATCCTTATTTACAACAAGATGCAGCTCCAGTTCACCATGGAAAGTAAATTTGTTCAGCACCTAGACAAGGCTTTTCAACAACGATGGATTGGTAGAAGAGCTCACAGAATGACCAGCAAGATCCCCAGATTTGTCGTTCTTGGACATTTGGGGGGGGGGGACATTTCAAGTCAGTAGCATATCGAAAAAGACCTAACTACCTGGAGACTCTGAAGCATCGAATAATGGAAGTGGTGCAAGATATTCCTAAAGCCTGGTAAATTAATTCCTTTTGCATGGTATCTATGATCGACTGGCACATTGCCAAGCAGCTGAAGGCTACCAATTTCAACACAGATGCTAAACGCTAAGCTAAACACTTCGAGGGAGTTGCTGGTGATACGGATTTAGAATTGTATTGGCCCCAAGTTGGTCGTCAAAAATTTGAGGAAGTATTTGGTGACGTTGGATTTGGATTTGGAATGGGCTTTAGTTTAGGATGGCCCCATGTTGGATGCCAAAAGTTTGAGGAAGTATATGTTGGTGTTGTATATGGATTTGGTGATGGCCTGGATTTTGATAGTTAGGATAGTGACTTTGGATCGAGAGACTGTGATAGGAATGGCCCCAAGCTAGCAACAAAAGGGTTTGGAGTAATTGTCTTGGGTAGTTGACTCGCAGCGTTGGAGCCGCTCAGATGTAGGGGATGATGGCCGACCCCAGACTTCGACACAACTGTTCCAATTCTTCCTTGCAGAGACTTTCTTGGGGTATTTCGCTGAAATTTTGAGAGCTACGGTACTGAGGAAGGAAATCGTACTAAGGGAATGATGACAAATAACGCCAAGTTGCTTACTGATGAAATTTTTTGGCCAGATGTGATTTCCTCTGGCGTTCTCTAGTCTTGGCTCGGACAGACGGGCGAAACGAAATGACCGGGTGAATTTGATTTACTGGTAAAGTTATGTAAAGTTCGGAGATGTTGCTCCTGGCTTCCTTTAGCACGACACGATGATCAGGTGGGTAACTCCAGCCTAAATTAATTGTTACTTATCTTTGATGCTTAACGTATAAGCGTATACTCAGTCTTTATAGAGTTCAATACAAATATATCTGGCCTACCTCAATTATGATGTACCCTCTTTGCTTAACGTATAAGGTAGTTTTAAACTTATATCGCTAACTTTAGGTTGTTCTTGCTCGAACTTCTGCCATCGCAGCAACTGCACTTAATCAAAGAACTCAAAACTCAAAACTTCTTGAATTGGCTTGAAATGCTCAACTTCTTCTGTAAACTTGTTGCATGAAACTAAAAACTGCGCAATTCTTTTCTATGCTTAACGTATAAGCGTATTTGTAACGCGGATTTACATCATTCTTACCCGGACTTCCTAATGCCGTCGTATCTCTCCGCAGCGGACATTGAATCGGACTGTGCTGAATCTGAAACTACTTACTTCTGTAGAGGGGTTTGCTCCTTAAACATCTAATGCAAAACAAAAGCTATCGCCAAAAATCCAAGCGATATTTCGTGCCCTTTTTCTGTCAGCCCCTCTCATAGATTGTCGTTGACATCGTTGATCTGACATTCAGTTCATTAGGTTTTTCTACTGAAATTACAAGCTTTGCCATAGGCTCTTAGTTTGACTTCAAACAACCTACGGACGTTAAGTTCATTGCCTTCTAGTGGTACTCTATGCGTGTTCATACGCTAACTTAGGGTAGTACCATGGCCTGGGGGAAACTTCAATCGCATTCCAGAGAGCATTACCATCTATTGTCTAACTTTGCGAACTCATCCGCCCGTGGTCTGAGCAAGAGGAAGAGACATTGCATTACATTGCCACATTATCACATCCAATTACACGAATTCACCTAAAATAAGACATACACACATTGATTATCTTTGAATACTGTACAGTGATAGCCTTGAACATGATAAATAGAGTTCGGTGCGGTGATACTAAACAACTATAAATAATCACACAATTATTAAAAATAAGTCGTGTATGTTAACTATTTTGTAATTACTAAGGTACCAGGACGGGGTTTTTTTTTTTTTTTTTTTTTTGTTTTCTTGGTTAGCAACAACACATTTTATAAGGAAATAACTATTACTGGTACTTCTTTAAAAGATCTTAATTAGCATTATTTGAAAATATAAAAATACGTTGGATATTCCATTTAAAAAAGAGAGTGGCGGATAGTACTGGCTAAACCGGAAGTATAAAAAGTCGGCAATATCATTTTTGAGTTCTGGGTATACGGTTATTCCCAGACACTGAGTTTCATACAACTGAACGACATACTTCAAAAGTTACTTATTCGGTGTGGGACTTTTAATTGTGTATATATATATATATATTGTGTGTGTGTGTGTGTAAAATATAAAGATAAAGATAAAAATAAAGATAGCCTATTGTGTCTCTTAGGGGCAAACGCCTCCTAGCAAGCAGGAAAAGTTCACCTTTTCCTAACGCTATTCCATTCTAATTGTTCGCCACAGTGAGGTAATTTGTGTTACTGGACTGCGTGCTGGAAGAAGCGTTCAGGTGGCCAATAACTCAAATAATCTCTTTATATTGAGATAGTATACAGAGGGAGAGCTGCAGTGGGGTATAATAATTTTCAGTTCTCTGCTGTGGACAATTCCCGTTGGCTTAAAATAAAACACTGCCACATGTAAAACATTAGCACAGTGTAATTTATAATTTTGACTTTACTACCTAATAACTTTTAGATTCTGAAATTGTCCATTATTGATACCTGCAGAACAGTATTATTATGATTTTCTTAAATTATGCTTTCTGTTAGCGATAATGTGTAATTTCTGAACTCTAGGTATCCCCTAGAAAAAAAGTCGGTGGATGTAAGATCGGAAGAGCATCTGCCCAGGTGATGTCTCAAAGTCGGGAGAAATAGGGATATAGAGCTCGTAAAGGTTTATTTTGTTAGAGTAGTATGCACTGTGTCCCCATCCTGTTGAAACAAATTTCCCAATCCTCCATTGCGAGCAGTTCTAACTTTTGCCTGCAGTTTTAAGTACCACTCTACAATTGCCGTAACCACTTGGTTATTTTCACAAAAGACGTACAGTATAGTAACTCTAACGTTAGATACGCCACACTACACTGTGACTATCACCTATAAAGTGGTTGTTCATGCAGATGCATGAGTTTTTCCGACACTTCTATATGGGTACATATAGAAGAAGTGAAAAGGCACCTCATCCGACATAATTAGTTTGTTCAGAACATTGGGAATTGCGTGTAAAATATTGGTGAATTACCTGCAACATTACAAACGTGCGGCTTTGTCAGTGACATACAATGATACACAAGTTCAATTTTGTAGGGAAGAAATTTGATGTTCGCACATAGATTATGGTGAACGTTCCTGCCCAATAGGTATAATGAGGCACTTGCCACCTAGCAGAGCGAAGTAGCCTCGTGAAATTATTCCAATTTTTTCAATGTTCTCCAGTGCCCTAGGAATGAATGGTTAGCAAAACACTAATTGGTGTCATTCTATTTTTCTACCTCCTTAAAACAGTGTACGGCAAGGAATTCTTCCATGCCCTAGAACAATAAATGCACATCAAAACCATCTCTGGACATGGATCAAAGATATATGTTCAATAAATATTGTCACCGCGAACAAGCGTACTGCAAACGACATGTTAGCCATAACGTGTTCCGTTACACTGCGGTCAGCCATACTTCCTCCACCACTCAATATCATGGACATCCTCAAATTGCATTGCTGCGCCGATATACAGATAACATTACCACACAGATGTTACCACGAATTTTAGTGATTATATTAAGGTCTTAGACCAGCAATTTGAAGTAGGAAATTAATGGTTCATGGACTCAAATTTCCAAATTATACCTTAAAGTTTCTAAAGAATCGGCATGTCACTGACCAATTCCGCCTCATCTTGACAAATAGATACTTCGTTACAAGTAACATTCCCAAAGTTTATCTCTTTGGCGCAATGGTTCAGTTACTAATATGAAGCCTTCAAAATTATAGGATAAAGTTTTCGTTTCAGTGTAGACTTAACTTGTTAAACCTCTTTGCAATTTTAAAATCAGTACTAAATAATTTTTTACGTTTGGAACTTTTAAAATGGAGGCAAGTACTTTAATGTTTAATTCATTCAATTATCATCCTCCCTCATAGGATGTAGAGGTGTATTGGTTGTACTGAAATAAAAATACCATAAGCTACAGTAAATTTGCTTAAAGAATGCAATAATAATGACTTAAAATGTAATTAATTTAAAACCAGTAAAATACTTGCATATTAGTTGTAGGCTAAGTAAAAGTTAAAACATTACAAGAAGAATATCCTCATTGGACATAACAAGTAAACTTGAAAAGAAAAATATTGCATTGCTTTTAAAGGAATCCCTCAAAATAGCAATCTCCAACATCACGGCACGGGCAACATCGGAGCAGAAAAGCTTCTCGTACACTGTTGAGGTTTCCACCCTAATATTACAAAAGACTGCAATGGTGCCAGCAATTAGCTCTTCGTTCGAGTCACTTTGTTTTAAACACTGTAGTCTGGAAATGTTTCCTAAAACAAAGAAATGAATGGTAATGAAGTCCAAAAGGCGAAGTGGCCAAGGAACAGTAGAAGTGTCTATTCCGAACCAGCGACTAGAAGAAGTTCGATCCAAATGCTGGCATATGTTCTTAGCAAAGCCGCCTCCTTTATGTTGGAAGCACATTCCAATGCGAATGTTAAGTGGAAATTCTTTAAAAAAAATAAATAAACAAACTGGCAACATCTGCTCAAAAATGTTCATAAATGCCTCCATTCAGTCCACGAGAAAGAATGGATTAATAATGCAGTTAGAAAAATGCCAGACCATGTGTTGAAGAGAAATCTCTATCAATAACCCTTTGTTGATGTCGACAAGTTCTTACCTTAAAGGTGGTGGAGGATTTGGCCATGGAAAAGTGACTCAACAGTACGGGAAAACAATGGTTTAAATTTATAAGTTTCAACAATAAGTACTTATCTGTATTTGATAAAAAACAAACTTATGTACACAACACATGCGAAACAGTTTTAAATTAAAAAAAATATTAAAGTGTACAATAATAAAATAACATACTGCAGCAACAATGCATTGAATATTTAGAGCAATTATACAGCAATCAAATGCGAACTTTAAATCATAAAAACTCATAATTCATCCTCAAATTTGCCTGTTCAATAGGCAAAATTGTTTTAACCCTTGAGAAAGCAGATTATAAGCCCAATATTCAATGAAACCGTGCATTAAAAAAATAACAGTTTAAAACTTCGCCGAAAGTATGATGGCTTTGCAATTTGCCCTAGCAGAGCACTTTTATTAAGAAACATAAAATGCACATTGAGCAAAATTAATAGTAAAATGCAACTTTTACAATTAAATATTTACTAACACATAATAAACGCAGTTAAAAAGTCTCCAACAATACTTTCTAATTATAAGCAAAAACACCCAAACTCTGGAGCATTTTTGCTCCACCTTAACAGAAGAGAAATAGGAATGTCCTTGGAACTGACTACGTTGCACAACGGCAACCCTTAATTCTATTACTATACGCTGCGTTGCAAGCAACAGACAAGAAACTGAGAATCAGGTATGCATACCTCATAGCACAGGGAAATGAGAGAGAACGGTAAGAAAAAAGAAAATAATTTCATATATCGATTTCGGAAAACAGAATATGCGCAAAACGGCGCAAAAAGAGTTAACTGAATAGAAAGACATTCAGAGCAGTCGTAGCGATTGACTTGATGACAGTCGTTACACATAGCGCACTACAATGGCGTGCAGTAGCGGCTCTCCAGAATGTGATATTAAGTTTTATAAACCATAGTGTCTTTTTAAATTAGTACTGAAAACATCGCTGTACTTTATATTCACTGTATTAGAAACATAAGTTTAAAAGAAGAAAAACTGCAAAATAAAATGCATATATATATAGTTTGCTGTATATTTTCTAATGCATTTTCTTTTTCTTAAAAATATATAACCATGCTTCAAGAAAATTTAGTTTATGCAATAAAAGTATATATGTTGGCAAAATAGAAAGATGCACTTTTAATATAACAGAACTGTTTAGGCCTAAAGCCATTATAAAGCTTTTAAAATAAAGAGTAACTTCCTTTTAACTTTTAGATTGCCGCTGACAACAACTTTTAACGAAGTATAAAAATATAATAATTCTGTAATAAATAAAATTCAGATTATTTTTGGTACACTAGAATGAATTCAAAATATTTGAAAAAACTGTGCTGCATATAAGCGTTTAAATTTACATTTCGCTGTCTTTTTGTATACAATTAACTATAAAATGCTTGCGTACATTTTCCATTAGCACGTACTTTCAAAGAATATGCTCTTATGCTTGGAAAATCTTTCGACCGTGCATATCACCGGTCATACGGCATGTTACTGAATGTAATTCTGAAACCTATATGAATAATAGATTAGAGCAAAATAAAAAGCTTTATTGTTAAATATCATAGGTATAAAACGAAATGAATAGTCAACTTGTGAAAGATAAGATAAAAGATATGTTGATGCTAATTGATTATATTGCTACTATATTTTACTTTTTAATTTTAATATTTTACAAAACTTACAAACAGCGCGGCCTCTTGCTTCAAATTTACATAAATGTCTTGAAGTTGCGTATTCACTTTGCGAGGTAAGTGAGCCATGCCTAGCAAGGCAGAATGTATCGTGAAGTGTGGACGTGCTTGTCCCGCAATTCGTTTCTATCGGTTTCTTTGTCGTGCTCCAAGAGGATCAGTGCGAGTGGCTTGTTCTGTATAGACGGCTGTGTATTGCTTCGCGTACTTAAACAACGAACTATATTAAGTGTCAAGAATTTATAAAATATAATGAGAATAAGCTTTCGTTGTGAAATTCAAAGCGAGCAATACACAATCGCCTTACAAACTTCAGAAATTATTTTTAATTGATTATTTCAGCACTCGAATAAAACACTGCAAACTTGTGATGGAGTCACCAGTAACTAGAAATATCCAAGCTGTAGAAGAAACAGCCCTTACTTACATTGACTCTAGATCCTAACAGTAAGTATGCATACGCCATTCAACTAAATTACTTGCCACCCACAACTATTTTTATTATTAATAATAATTAGCTCCCGCCCTCCTTTTAGAAAACAGAAACTTTCAGGATTAAAATGGAAACTTTTTAGGTTTAGTGCTTAATGACGAAACAACATAACTAACTTGGTATAAAATGTACTGTTATACATTTACAACGGATTTCCTGTGTTTTTGGCATCATTGAGTGCTCCTGATATGCTCGTCTGGCTGAGAGTTCTGATAAAATTATTATTCTTTGTTTCCCAGAACTGTAATATTTTAATATCACATATTTGTAGCCAGTGAAACGAAGCCAAAATTAAATAAATAACATTAGTTTAATTGGCATACTCATTGGGGAAGACAGAATTAAACGATACTTCAAAAGATTAATTAAAATATTGCTTGCTAATTAATCGCCATTTGATTCATCAATATATTACTCTAATTTCATATGAATTAATCTATGAGGGACGTAGAAACTGCATGTGTTAACACTTCAAAACTGCAGCAGCCCCAATATGTGTACTTGTCAATATACATATGAGCAAAAGTTTCCTTGTCCAATTTGAAAGACACAAACATCGTGAGCATAAGCTAAAGAGCCGAATGGTAAGTCATCGAGAATATGGCGTGAAACGACCGATAATTTTTTCTCAAAGGCCTCGTCTTTCAGGCTTGAGGTTCTTTTACGTAAAGTAAATCTACGACACTCCCTTTTGATAATAGATGACTGTAGTCATCCAGCACAAAGGCCCCTGCTACCTCCCGAAGGAAAGGAAACCCTAAGTGCTTGCTTTAACAGCAAAATGAGAGAACCTGAGACGGCCTGGACATAAGAGAATAAGGAAAAATCCTCATTACCATCGGTATTCTAGCATAACTCAAGAGGGAACATTTCGGGTTTCCATTCAAGAAAGAGAATTTCATTTATATAAAGCTAACCCACTGTTTACTCTTATAATGCACATTAACACAGACATAAACTTCAAATTTCGAAGAAGTAACCAAACACATACCACTTTCCGAATCCGAAATACTGAGCCGTTTTTGGCTACTGGTAAAAAATGTGACATTGAGAATATACCAGCATACTGCACTCGCTATTGTCAACCTTTTGATCGGCATGACTTCCGCCTCATGAAAACTCATACAAGCCTTTTTCATATAAAGTCTGATATTGACATAAAAAAGCGAAACAATAGCGTTGTATAAATGTTGCATAATCAATTCAAATGAAATCAATTCATTGCATCAGGACAATACACACGTTTCAAGGCAGTAATGCGATCTCATTACTACAGCCCGTTCGAGTCACCGACGAAGTTTGTTTTCAGCTCCGGATAGAGCGCTTGTGTTCATTGTGAGTAGCCGGCAAGAATTCGATGCTCTTGGTGCAAACGAGCTTTATTTCTGCATCATTTTCTGGTCGTTTATTCTAAAAGTAGCCTTAAATTTCACTATTTTAACAATTGTATCCCTTAAAAATTTAATTTTGATATTAAAAGTATATATTTTCTAATCCTTTTATTTTTTCGAGATCTCAGCTTTACCATTAGCTGCATGCCAGTCATTAACTGCTTATTAAATTATAATGTTCAAAAGTTAAATCAAGGAATGGAACCCTATAACTTCCCTCTGCAGATGCATGTATTCTTTTGGTTATTTACTTTTAAACTTCAATCAATATTAAATAAAGGATTACTGACATCCAACAATCGAAATTTTGAAACTAAATGGCAAGTATTAAATTCTGGGCGAACTATAAACTATATTTTTAATTTTATACTCAATTATAATGCCTTATTTTGAGTAATTATTTGAACCTTTTGGCATGTACACAGCATCTAAAACTTTCGAAGGTTTGACGTTAGCCAAACACATAAAATAGACTAAGCTGCATAGAACTACTCAAAAACTGCATAGACCTAATAACTTTAATAAAAGGTAGTTGGTTAATCCGAACTTTTACTATACATTCTGGGTTTTTACAGAGGAAAATCTTGTCGGCTTGAATATTACGGACGTAAATAGAAATGTCATTATAACAGAGCTTTCAAAATGCTACTTTTGTTCAAAAGTTCCCGAAAATAAACTCAACCTTTTAAAGGAGTTATTCTCGCTTATATATCTGATAATTGCTAAATATAATACCCACTGTGCATTTATGAATATAATTTTGCTATATCTGAAATTTATATCCAATATTATTTATGTTATATGATAGCATAATAAATAAGCGTAGTTGGAGAGCAAACCCCTGTCTCAGTATTTTAATAACAATTTAACTTTTACATACTACGCCGATATCTTAAGGATGAAGCTTTGGAACATTAATTAAGTTAGCGCTTAACGCCTCGGTGAATTTCAAAAGCTAAAACTGATACATTCTCTGCGTTAAGGAAAATCCCTAAAACGCTCAACCAGGATAATTTACATTAATATTATGTTTATCTATACCCTGCAATATTACAGCTGATTTTGAATCCATGTACCATCTAACAGGGAGGAGAGGTATTCTTGCTATACAGAGGTAAATTACTGCTCGCCTAAAATAATTCCTTCAAGAAATTTTTGGTGCAAGATGTTGTTTCGTAAATTAGTTTAAGGCTCATTGCTGTTATCCTGCTAAAAATGAGAACTACAAATAAGCCATTCAGACAGGGAAAATATATCCCACGGGCTATGTTAATTGGATAAATTCTGTAATGACCCTCAGACACTGCCTCTACAGTGAAGGCCTCGTGGGATGTACAGTGAAAAAGCAAACATTAGTAATGAGAGACGGTGATTAAAATCAATTCATTATATGTGTGTTCAGCTGGAGGGAAATTATGGTTTCATTCAATGGATCTGTTTATATGAGACACAAAATAATTTAAAAAGAAGTATTATAAGTCTCAAACACAGAGGTTAAGTTAAAATTTCTCTTCTTTGCTTAAAATGAATATGAAATATTCCATTCAAAAGCTGGTGTGTTTGGTATCAGAAATCAGCTATAGCAGTACATATGCAAATCGATACAGGCTTAAATCGAGTAAGATAAAGAAATCAATTGTAATATCCTCTAACACCAGAGAACTTCAATTATAACTTAAAAATACAAAATGTTGTAATTGTGCAGAGTACATATAGTACATGAGCGTAATAATACAAAGCGGGTCAAAATAGTGGTATAAAAACACTCAAATGTGTGCAAGTTCATGAAGTCAAAAAGTTCATACTAATGAAACTTTGCCATTTGATAAGCTGGAACAACCTTTATGGGCAATTCCATGTAAAATTGGAGACCAAGAAACCTTATGTATTTCATTTAAAAATAATTATACACCATTAATTCAAAAAGAACTCGAACTTGTGTAGAAATTTGCATTGCAGAGAAAATGGAACTTTTTACACAACATCATCTTCAGAGTAAAGCTCTTTGCAGTGACACACTTTTGCCAGCGTCTGTACCACTTTTCGAAACAGTCCTACAGTTCGCATGTTCGGTCACTTCCCACAGAGCGCGTGTCGCATACGTCTTCACCTCTTCGGATGATGATGTGGACTTTAAGCAAGATTTAGACTTCCGGAAGCAAATAGTAATCAGCTGGAGCAAGATCTGGAGAGTACGAAGGATGGGAAAGGCAGGTATATTGCGAGGAATGCGCTCACCTGGAGCGAATGACATGCTAGGACGTTGTCGTGCTGTAGAATCCAATTCCATTCTTGCAACAAATGAGACCTATTCCGTCGCACTACATCAGTAAGATGCCTAAAAATTGGTATTTGACCTTCATGAATGAATTCGAAGTATGCCAATTCCTGGGCATCGAAGAACACTTTGAGAATTACTTTCTTTTTGATATGTTTACACAAAATCGTTCTTCTCGCGATGAAATAGATGATTTCTGCATTTTGATACCATTTGAACAGTGGGTCCATAGTGTGTGGACACATGTAATCACTCTGCCCAAAGTCGGTCCTGGTGGTGTAGTGGCTACCATACTTGCCTCCTAAACCCAAGATCGCGGGTTCGAACCCGGCCAGGACCGATGGATATTTTCGGGGCGTAAAAATCGTAAGTATGGTTTCCTTCGGAAGGGAAGTAAAGCCGTGGGAACCGTGTCGTACATTTACGGCACGAAAAAGAACCTCAAGCCTGAAAGAGAGGCCTCTGAGCAAAATTTTTCGGCCGTTTCACGCCCTGAGTTGAATGGGACGCTGATGACCTGAGCTGTTAAAGAGCGTCCATAAATAAATCAATCAAAAAAAAAACTCTGCCCAAAAGAATTAGGTCTCGGTCTACCCTGCCAATGAGATTTGCTCTTTCCATTGCTCATCTGTTAGTATTTACGAAACAACAAACTCACACACAGTAAAGGATAACTGTATAGAACCTTGAGAAATATTCCCAATACGTTTACCACGTCATCTATCGACTATCTGCGGCAGTCTCTTCTAAACTCTTGGTTGACTCTTGGGACTTTCTGCGCGTGGTTGTACTCTTTAACCTGAACCGGTACGTCTTCACCTTATCAGCTGCACAAACTAACTGTGTGCTATGTAAGTCACAATCAGTCAGCCACTTGCTGGGCAGCCGCAGTCTGTCACATACGCCTAGAAACATACAAAGGAAAGTCATAGAATTTACCTAAATAGTCAGTGATATTTCCAATTTTTTTTATTTTTGTTACTTCGGTAGTATGAAGAAGTTTACATTTTTAATTTTGTGAAGGCCATATTTTTAAGTTCATAAATTATTATGTTTAATGCGATAAATTTATAGTACATTTGTGAAAATTATATGTTTGAATGACATTAATCCGAAAAGACCTCCTAAGCATTTAATAAAACGTTGATACTTTAACCTACAGCACATGCTCTATAATTGTGTATGTGTCATATGTAATAATAACACTTTAACAGGAACATAAATTAGTTAATTCATGTTAGACTAACTTCCCCATGAAAATTACTACTTTAACTTGAGGTGGTGGCTGTCAGATAATTCTATCAGCGTGCAAAACATATAATGACTCTACTCCTAGGTATGAAATTATTTTTTCTAAACTCGGAGAAAAATATATTCAGGTATATTTTAATGTGTTTTTTTATATGTTTTTATTTTTCATTGCTTTTGTGGGAAAGTTTTCAAATGTGCATAGCTAAATTATTGTTAATCTTACAAATTAACATTTATGTTCACAGAAATATAAGCTTTCAAATGACCTGTTATTCAAGTTTCCATGTTCATGGATTCGAGAGCTATGTTTACTTGAAAAATATTAAATCTAAGAATGTCAGATTGCATACATATATTCCTTCTTATATGTTCTATAAAAGTAATATATTAAATTTTTAAAATTATGGTGTACATTTTTCTAATTTGCCGTCCTATTTCACATGAAATCACCCTATGCATTTGAGTAAGCCATTGAACTACTAATATTGAAAGTTTTATTAAAAAATAAAAAAGGTGCATTTGGATAATATTTTAGGTTTTAGCAAACATGAAGATTTCTGGTTACATAAGCCGAGCAATTCTTGGACAAAAATAATATGTTTTTTTTTTTTTCTATATGCAACGAAATTTTCACTATTTAACCAAAAGTTTTTCTGGAGAAAAGTACGTCAACATATTCATTGTATCTGCTTCTTTAAACAACGCGTGGTTTCAGGAGTAGTAATGTGGCCACGTGTTTGCGTACATGGCTAAAGCCCCACAGCCAATCAAACCTGGTTGCCTGTGACTGTAACATGCTGCGGTTCAATGTCAAGACAGTATAACAAGATATCCTGTCTGTACTGCTATAGTTGTCTAATGCTGACTTCTTCACCGTCAGGCACTGCGTTATCACACGGGCAAGCAGGTGACCAGCAAGTTCATTGGAATGACTCAAGCCGTTAAATTGTTGTCCAACTGCTATATTGTTTTACGGGGCTCTATTAATAAATAATGCCATCGTCTAGTATATTTGCAGAAATGACACACTGGCATTAAGAATGAACATTATTCTTTATATATATATATAATGCAGTAAGCAATAATTGTGATAAATATTATAAATAGTATACAATATTACTTGTAGATAATTTTACAGATAATTATTCTTATAAAATGTTTCTTTCATACCAAAAATACTATTAAATATATTTGGAATGCATATATGAATACCATAACGATTCTAATGGAATTAATTACAAAGTTATATTACACATCGCGCCCGATTCTGGTCACATAAAATGTTTAATGTTCCTCAAAGATTACTAGCTAAATGTAGACCTCTACACTTAATGACAAAAAATAAAACATACAAATAAATATATACCTACAAAAGAAAATATATCAAAGCATTATGTTAGATAACTACGCACAATTATGACTTTGGTGTGTGCTTTTCTATTTCTTTTCTGTTTACTCACAATCTTGTGGACGTTGGGTGTTCTGTGAATTCGTAAAGAACATTTAAGATCTTGGTCTGAGAGCCTGGATCGTTGGAGAGTTTTACATCGTTTCATGATCGAAAAATTTTGGCCGCAAGCATATGTGGAACAAATCAATGATATCAGTTTTGCAGTACGCCCATTTAAGCGAGGAAATGAGACTTGGGAAATCTACTATATAAAGTCTGTTCAAAAAGTATATACGAGCATTTTCTGCGACCATCTCCATTGATATATTTGTAAACATGCCGTCATTTACTGTGTTTATCAATACGTGTATCATTATGCTATGCTAACTGTGGGTACTTGAAGTTCACAGGATTATTCTTTCCAAAACAGTGTCTGACTCCGTAGAAGGCTCCGTTTTCTGTTTAAAATAATTACAAAACCTTAAGTTATTGATATTTTTTTTTCCTCTTTTCTTTTCGTGTCTTGAAGTCAAACTCTTTTTAACTCTTTACGCAGATAAAAGAAACTATTTAAGGATAGTAAGAACATGTCTGAAATTCACTGAAAGATAAACTTGATTGAATTGTTTTTTTTTGATCAGGGAGAGATTTTCTTTAAAATACAACCAGCTATTTTTGTAAAAAGTAGAACCAATTTTTAGAAAAGTCTGGTTACACGCACAGTTACTTTTATTAGACGTTGCTATTCCATTGATTTACGTATTCTATTTTCATAAGACACTCCATTCAGATACTTTTTTCACACTAGCGTGTCATACTTAAAAAGTCTGCTCTTTTTATACCGTATACATTAATTGCAGACTCTCGCAGTCTTTTAAATATGCACTCAGAGAGCTTCATTGGAATGTTAGGAACAGAGAATGATATTTGACATGACAGAGAGATTTCAATACTTCAGCCTTGCTCAAGGTTGACTGTTTGTGTCTAAGCCAATGGGGTTACTTCCAGGAGGAAAATATGAAATCAGGAAGACATTGGGCGCCCAGAATCCACGGGCGTTGAGACACGGATATAGACTGGGTCCCTAACATTGTTTTCCCTAACCCATGCAGCCCACTCCAAGGAGTTCAACTCCTCAGAAGAGCCGCTTCTATATCAGATGCCTGATAGAAACCGTTCTAAAGCCCAAGCCAACGTCACCGCTCTAGCCCACCTCAATCTAGCACTTTTGACCCTGTAACAGAACTAATGCAATTAAATGATATTAAATGGGAGAGCGTAAAATCCGTGGAAAGGATCCAAACATCCTTCTAAGGACATGGCGAAACCACAAAAAAATTATAAAAAAAAACAGGATTAGAATGCCCTGCCCCAAGGTATTTGAACCCGCGACCTCCCGAAATCCAGCTACAACGCTTACCGCCAGAGCCACGCCACTTGGTAACTTTATAGCTATGACATACTTGAAGTTCGCCCATATCGAATCGTTGCTTAAGTTTAACCATTTTAAATACTTTCGAAAAACATGGAGCCTTCTTGGGTAATAAAATTTAAATATAATTATATCTTTAGAACTAACATTTGCTTAACTAGAAATGATTTTTAAATTGTGCTAAATTTGGCACTGAGTGGCATTTAATTTCTTTGGCATACATACCCATATTCTTAGCTCAGTGCAAACTACTCAATGTTCTACAAAAGAAAATCGACTCAGTGTTTTGTTTTGTTTTTTATAATGTAACAGCAATGTGTGTGCAAAATTGCTGCCAATGTACCTTTTATTTTTCAGACAAATTTAAAATTTTAGCTTTCAATCAAACTATAATTTATACACTGCCACAAGAAAAGTTGCTGACGAACATAAGGCATTTTAATCAGCGGTAGGTACTTTAGATTTAAAATCTCTCAATGCAACTATCTTCATTTCTCGCAAGCTGTACCTATTTTGGCAAAACTTTTAACAAACATTTAAATGTACACTTTTATTCGCAAAGTCAGTCAGAATACGCAAAATACAGTAATAAAAAGCAAGCTATGAGAGGGGTTGAAAACAGATCTTCAAGATCATCTACGGCAACCTCCATCAAATAGAAATAAATAAAACTTTCCTTCGTACTAAGGAAAAGGTGCAGAAGAAACAAGAGTGTAACCACACGTAGCGCCGGTTGATTGCGATTGCCGAAAATTAAACTCAAAACAGAAGGATTACGATATTGTCAAAAAGGTAGATTTTACCGGGAAATGAAAAAAAACGGTAGAACAACGGTAGAGAATAAAAACACGACATATTGTGCCTGAGGCTATACATTATGTATATATGTATGCTATTCTTTTAAGTACTAAGCAATTTTGTTCAACTTGTTAGTTGCAGTGCCTCTAAGGAAATGTAATATATTATTATTTTGATGTAGTTAGATAAAAGCTTTTATTCAAATAAAAATTAATAAGAAGAAACGGGCAAATGAGGAGCATATTGTGTTGTATTGTATTATGTAGGATATAAGAATAACTAATTATGCATTCATCCCCATTCCAGAAATAAGTGAATATAGACAGCATTAATTTTACAGTTATATTTATTTTAAAGGGGTACATTATTCATTTAATTTTGCCATAAACATTAAACATATTTTAGGTATTTGTTAACTATTTTGCTGCGATATTTAATTGTTACGTACATTCTCAGTTCAAAATACTTGCATTGCAAAAGAAACAATTAAAGCCATCAAATTAAAAAATTTACAGGAAAGCACTTTAATAATTTGAATATTTTGAAAATCAAAATATTTTCAAGGATGGCCTGATTTAACCCAAAATATATTGTGATGTTTGTATTAATATTTTGCTAATAAATATTTCATTTAAACCCATTCATATTTCGGCTATGGCTCGACAATGTATTCATCGATATAGATATACTTTTTCTATATACTAAAACCATTGAGTTGTAGATATTCACAAGATTAAAAATGTTCAAACTTGGAATTTGTTGTATCCAAAAAAATGGTTATAGTATCTTGCATAGTCTTTTCAAGTTCTTTTTAAATTACATCTGAAATATACAACTAAACCATATTTGTCCTTTTTATCTTTTAGCTTGACAAATTATTTATTCATACATATTTCTATCTGTTATTCAACAGTTTAAAAATGTTATTTCGCTGTCTCTGAAGTGTGATGCTATCTGGAAAAAGATATACATTCACAGTAATCAACAATAATATTTGTAAATGAAATATATTTTAACTTGAAATGCTATTTGCCTTGCAGTGTCGAATTCTACATGCTTCACATGACATAAAAAGCAATATCAGAACTTTATCACAAATAATTAACTATTTTTAGAAAAACTAATTGCACTGAATCTTTACTTCCCTAATTTAATCATTCTTAGGTTCTATGACACATCTATTAACAAATAAACCATTATCATTTGCATACTTTCCAAGGATAGCTCTTTACTATAACCATAAACGGCTGGAAAAACAAGCTTTCATAAGCCACTAGAACTTTCGTTTCTGGCGTTGTCTACAGGAAAACATAAGACAGAAAACTTAACTCAGAAACCATTGCTAATTTTATGTGGGAGCCATTTGGGACCAATCATATTTGGATGCATCTGCAGTTGTAAAATCCAACTATGTTAACATCCTGAACTAACAAAAATGCATTTATCATTATCTGTAATACAGCCCCCTCATTTGCTGAACGGTATTGCACTGTGGAATTAACCCCATACTTCAGTCTAAAAATCCTCTTGCCCATTTTAGGAAACTAGTTCCCATTTTTAAACATATTGCAATAATTTTAGGTTACTAGTGTTATTTAAATGCTTTATTATGTGAGAAAGACTATTGTGGTGGTTTAAGGAAGTAATGTCATATCCATGGCAATATAGGCAATGTATCGACAGCAATTTCTGTATACCAGCTGCATAAAAAACAACTGAAAACTCACCATCTTTCTACAAATTGTCCCAATGCTTTGAATCCGCGTTGAAGAAGGAATTGTTAAATAAAACGAAAACACCTTAACTCCTAAAACTTAGAATTGGTCACTTCTAAAATTATGCATTAGATGACACAGGTCACTTCATTAAACCTATATTCATTTTGAGAGATTCATTGCCTACTGCGTCTTCAATTGCCAATCATTTTGTATTTTTAAATGTGATTTTTTTTCGCACAAGCTGATGTGTTAGACTATGGTATGTAATTAGAGTCAGAGAGAAAAAATTAGAAATCACGGTCCGACCACAACCGCGAATCTCCCCTATCTGAGTCTATGACCCTAGAGAACTCTAAGGCTATCTCGTTATAGAGTTTTACCCTAAGAAGTTATTCAAAAAGTAACCTAGAAATCCATTAAAATGCTAACCCCAGTAAAAATACCAGGCTTTAGAAACCTCTTTTTTTCAGCTAAGCGGTTACGTCTCGGTTATTAGCCCCAACCGTGCCCGTGCTTCAACTCCGCACTTCTTCTTTCACTGCTGTCATGTCTTTGAGCATCTCTTTTTTAACCAGTTCCTGCCGCTTTCATGACATTATACGTTTATTCTAGAAGGTAGGTAGACAGTTAAATAATTTTTTCCGGCTCGTAGGAAGTTTCCTGTTCAATTGTCACCTTCCGAAACATATTGTACACAAATTTGCATCAACTTTTTCAGTGCAAAAACAAACAACAAACAAGCAAAATAATACAGTTTGAATAGAGGAAATTTTGAACGTTTTGTAACAAATTCACTCTCAAAGCATTAGCAATGAAATAAAAAAAAAATACTATAGGCCTACCTGAACGTGCATTGAACGTATTCTCTCAATACAATGCCTGTTTTAGCGGAGGAGGATGACAATTTCAGCATCCCGGTACCTGCTACAAGTTAAGATTATGCGCATGTTTTAAAAACAGAGCTGAAACATGGGCGCAGCATGCATAGTAACTGAAATATAAAACAGAGCGTAAGCGGACATTGTATATAACTAAAACTGGTTCTTCTTATTGACGATAGAATCTTTAGGAAGTTGTTTTTTTCATTCTCTCACTCGTTCTTTCATGGCAGACATATTACTCTATTTATTAATGTGTTTCACGATAAATTTAATTAAGTTGGAGCAACTTTTATAACTTTCATTTTATGTGCTAAATTAGTCTGTGACACCTTCGGAAAATTTAACTAAAATTTTAACTGTAATCATCAATGTTTAACATTTTAACCGAATATTGTTGAACATTCTACGAGATTTTAAAGTTTTTCTAGTTTCTGCTTAACTTTTGCAGTTAAACATTTACTGTTACTAATATTATCAGATTTAGACGCAAAAACCGTTATGACATTAAAATTTTTCACAATACGGTTCTATACTGCCAAATTGTTCAACGTTAAGTAGGCAGTTTAACGAAAATTTACAGTAGGACATGTACTACGGATAAAACACAAACGAACGTTTAAATGAAATGCAGTACCATGGCATTGATTCTATGAGATTCTACTGGAACAGCTTCACCGTTTAGCACTGATACTCCGTTTAACAACACTCGTAAGCCTTAGAAAAGATCTGGAGAACAGCTAGAAGTAAAGCGTACCACAGGAAAGGAGCTGAACCTTCCATGTGGCATATTGGGTGAAGATGTGTTGACGAAATTGAACGAGCAAAATGTACTAAATATTGCAGCAACTGTTAAAATCGTTTATATCTATAAAGGACGCTTATGATATACCTCTTATGAATAAACCCTGACATTGTGAAAGCTTTGTCACTAGACATTTCTTAGCTTAGTGCTGATGAACATTAATTTTAAAAAAAGCATTGTTTGTTAATAAAAGCCCTTCTGTGGAAATATAAATAAGCATATTTTATAAATGTTAAAGTTTGTTAATCGGTAATAGAATATTATGTTTATTTAAAAATCTTCCGGAACTTGTTACTGCTCAATTCAATATATAAATACAAAGCAATTTGTGAACTCCTAAAATAGTTCTAGGAATTAAAGAGTTTATATACAATTGTTTCTTTTTTAAAGTTCCAGTATTACTTTTGGGGACATTTGAATCATCAAATATATGTTCTGTAAGTAGGAAAATACAAATATTTCAATTGAAACTAATTAATTTCAAAAAAGGTTAATCGTAGTGTTAAGTATTAAAGTTGAATATCGAAGACGAGGTTTATCAGCAATTTGCTCTTAATATTGGCACTGTCTCTTAAAACCATTAGAGATATCAACTAAGAGATGTTCGTACATTTGTTATTAGTTATTTTAGATAACTGCCAAACTGCCATCAATTCAAATTTCTTGCTGATTAGACTTATTATTCACATGTACACAGCTCGTTTACTCTTAAAAGGTTGAAGGCACTCAATAGTATAAATTGATGAATGCAAACCTTTCGTTTCAAAACTAACCAGTCTGAATAATTGCTTATTTAACATTAATTTAATTTAATCAAAAAATATATTTTGGGATAAGTTTCAAAACAATTTTGATTAAACTTTAGATCTCGCCCTCTCACTCCCGGCGTTACCACCACAACCACCTTGTAATTTCAAATGGCACCCCTACGGTTGAAGCTTAATTTTTAAAGAGAATGCAATTGTTATCAACTCTATTTTTTCCGTTCCTTGGAAAATTGTGTTGTTATTGTTATAATTTGCATAGAATGATAGTATAAAAAGTACTGATCCTTTAATTTAATATTTGCATTTTGGTAATAAATAGTTTCAATATGGTATATATCTTACAAAATTATCAGAACGTAAGCAATATATTCAGGCATTCCGAAAAAGACTGTACGAGTATTATTGAAATATTAATAAACGTAGTTATCCCAAATACATTCTCTTTCCTACAACTAACTGACTTACTTTTTATTTTGTCAATATCTAAACAATCATAAACGATCTGAAGTTTAAAACCAATGTTGAGTAAATTTTAAGTTTTATCCCCTCACTTCCAGCTAACCCACGTTAAACTTTCAAAAAGCACCACTATATTTAATGCTTACATTTCAAAGATGAAAAAACTGTTGTCGATTTTTTAAGATCAGTTGTTATTTGTTTAGTCTAGTGATTAGTGTTGCTGATTGCTGACTGGGGGGCCCAGGGTCGATTCCCCATACCTGTTTAGGTACTTTTTTAAGTTAGGAAGGTCTGGAACGGGATCACCCAGCCTCAAGAGGGTAATTGGAGAGGTGGCGTTCTTTGATCTAGGGAGCCGTGTAATAGACGACCGGCGGGGTTCCGGCGTGCAGAGCAAATTCTCCCCTGTAATAATGCCCTATCATTGAAGTCATAAGACGTTGCAGTTAAAGGACAAGGCTCGCCATAATCTATGGCACCAATGAGAAAAAGAGGAAGAAAATGTGTTATTGTTTCGTAATACTCTTACAGTCAATTTCGAAGTCTCTGAGTAATCCTCATGCACGCTGTTCTTTTTGGGAGGGGTATATACCATTTAAAAACAATTTGTTACCAAAATAAAACTATTACATCAAATGCTTTGTAATTTTATACTATTATTCTGTCTAAATTATAACAACATTAACATAAACCATGAAACGATACAAAAGAATGTGCGATAACAGTTGCATCCTCTTTAAAATTTTATCATCAAAAGATAGGGGTATTATTTGAAATTTCAAAATAGGGATGAGGGGGGGGGGTTTAAATGTAAAGTAAATCAACATCTTTTTCCCTTTTCCCTTTCCCTTTAGTATCTTAGTTGAGTAATTTTGTTTAAATTAAATTTGTTATATAGATAGTTATTCAGGCTCGAATATTTTGAAGCGAAAGACCTGTATATTGCGAACGTTTGTTTTACATAACTAAATTTAACTTTAGTATTATCCTTGTTACTACAGGGCCACTGTATCGAATGCACTGCTCATCAGCAGCAAGTGGGATGGCAAATATGTACTCGTTTTCAAATCCCAATAGTCTTGTGACCACCCCAATGGACACAGCAGCTACCAGTTCCAGTCTTCTAGTAGATTTGGAGCCCGTTGCTGCACATTCTGTTGCCTCGAGTGCTGGTATGAGTCCTAGAAGAGCCAGTGAAGGTAGAGCCACCATGGGCAGAGGCCACACATTCTCCATGGAAACGAGAGTAAATGACACTAGTTTGCATGCTGGAGATCCACGAGAGCTCAGAGATTCTACTCTATACCGAACACAAACGGGACGTCAATCACCAGAACCACCTCCACCCTATGAACCAACTAGTGGCTTTTCAGTGGGTGATGAGGAACAGCAGCACACAAGCACAACATTACAAATATTAAGGTAAGTTCATTGGCTGTTTCTGTTCAAGTTGGCATTACAGGAAATGCAATCCAATCATAAGTACTTCATTTTTGTTTTTGCACTGAGACGAGTTTCGGGAGCTCAAAAATTTACATAACATGCATTATCATTATACGGCCTTTTTGAAGAGTTGGATGTAAAACATTTTACACAGTTGCTATTTAGCTAACTATCACAGTGGTGGTTTAGCATAGTGCTAAAATTATATTCTTAAACAAGCCCTACATGTTTAACAATACTCAATAGTCTAGTGAATGCATTCAACGTTTGGGTCGACAATGTGTCTTTTTATTCAATTCACTCAGGGAAATTCTTTGAAACAGCTAAAGCGAATAAGTTATGCAAAACAAGTGACATTGGTACTGCAAGAAGCAATTTATGGGATTCCCGTACATTTTTCGGAATATGGTAATCCTAATTTCAATTTTTCAAAAACCCAATTCAGAAAGTATTTCTTCATTAATCCCGAATTTTAAACTATCATGTGGTCAGTTTTGTTTCTCCCCGAAATGTTTTGCCTATGGGTGAGTGCGCCGCTCATTATTCTGTTAGCCGACCTACCGGGTGTAGGTGATTAGCGGGAAGGTAAAACATTAAACAATTCAACCATGCAACAATACACAAAACCAATTTAGGATGCTAATCACTTACCAAATTATCAAATGAGGTATTGAAACTGTCCGTCTTCACTCTCCACATACCGCCACGGGTGGCCGAGGTCGTTAAGTCTCGGACTCGTGAGCGGGAGGTCTGGGTTCGAATACCGCCAGGACCGTCCTTCCTGACTGAGGTTTTTTCCAGGTTTTCCTCAGTCCTCATAAATGGCAAATGCCGGGGAGGTACCCTAAACTTAGGCCTGGAACGATTCCTTCCTTAAAAATAAATCCTTTCCCAATATATCATTTCATCTCATCTATCATCAGTGTCCATCGCCTGTGGTGCCTCTGTAGCAAAAACGGGCGTTAAACACTATTCATTCATTCATTCATTCACTCTCCACACATTTTTGCATCTCATTAGGAAATTATCACCACTCTCTTTGGTTTATTTTGAGAAATCCGGATAATTTCCTGGCGAATATTATCTTTGAGTTTTTGTATGGCGTGGGAGCTCGTCTTATACGCGGCATTATTTAATTTACCCGAAAGATAATGCTCACAAGCTGTCAAATTTAGTAGCCTTTTTGTACAGACTCATATGAAATTCCCACTGGTTGTGCAAGACGACGAAGAGATTTCCTAGAGTAACATTCCAAACGATTACCAATGTCATGTGATTTTCTTCTGCGAGAACCCTACGCTGCATTTTTGGTTTCTTAGGCTGGACACTTCCAGTTCCTGAATTTTATAATACAAATTATTGACAGCTTTACGATCTGGGGCGTCACCAAGCAGGCTTGCTATCCATTCCATGGAGCGGCAAACGAGTGGGGGCTCGCTCATAAGAAAAATCCTGGGGAAGGGGGAAGCGTCACTAATCGCACTGTATCATAAATTATGCACTTTATAAAATATATTTCCAGGTGTAGTACATAATACAGCTCCAAAAGGTTGTGTGCAAAATTGTGAATTTGGTCTAGTCGACGATCCTCTTCTTAGTACTTTTGATAAGGAAAATCTATGGTTTTAATCATTTTCTGAACTTTTGTTCACTTCAATTTTGACATTGCTTTCATTCTTAACTCTCATATCATCGTCTCAGAGAAAGCTTGTTCCTTTAGTAGCTTGATTGTGTGACACTCTTGGGATCTATAATATCTTGATTAATTCTAACAATAATTATTGCTATCGTGGATAACTCTTTTTTCCTCCTTTCTTCACCATTTAAATCTCCCATTAAATTCTGCCCTGACTTTCAGTTAATATATTCAGTTTAATAGTAACTTTAGCCCTTCTCGTCCAGACGAAATAATTTTAGGATCCTATTGCATTTTCACCATAAATCTCGATTAATTTTATTTTTGACGTTATATCAATATGTGCAATATCAAGGCATATGTTCACATTTCTACAAACAAAAGAAAGAAAACGTCCTTTTTATTCTGCATAAGCTTATTTAAAATGATCAGTAAAAATGCAAGCATTTTCTTCTTTGGACAGAGCTCGGGAAAATGTATTCGCAAAATTACCTGCAAAGATTTAACGGGGTTTTGAGAATGTGCAATTCCTTTAGGGTAAGATATAATTTAAATGTTAATTTGTGTAATTAATCACAAACAGAAATGTAAGAAGAAACAAATTCCACCCGAGTTTAAGTTAATTCTTGAAATGATTTATTTTGGATGCACTACATACTGTGACGATCTAAAGTCATTGCCCGGCGACACCACCATGATATGACGATAAAACCGGAGCTTTCACCATAATGTAACGTCCTCTTACATTATTAGTAATGCTTTACCAAAATATCACATTCTAAAAATGTTATAATTTTCTTATCTTTCAACACGGGAACTTTAGAATAGGAAAAATGGGGGAACATAATCAGATTTAACCCCTTGGGAATTTAATTAAGAAAGTGTATTAACCAAGTACCAAAACAAAACTTACATCTTGAGTTAGTCGACAGACGGCCTGAAGTATCTCGGGAAACCCCCGCACTCTTGCTACATTTCCCTGACCTGGGCAGCGTCTCACCCTCTGACTGCATCTCCCTAACTTGAGCAGTGTGTACCCTTTAGCTGCTTTTCTTTGACTAACCCCTTTGCTACTTTGCTTGGGACCCTTCCTAACATTTTAAGCTTAAACTCGCTCCCATCTTCACACGCCAATCTGGAGTCATCAAGAAATACACTCTCTCTTTCACTCCCTTCTATGAACTACGCTGTTATAATCTCTCTTGTTTCATAAGCAACTTCTTGCCATCACAGCATTTCTATCTACTTCTAAACCTAAACCTGATAATGCTGATGCTTTGGCAAAACTTTCACACACCCGACCAATACTTTTGTAAGCATTGCCAAGGCATCATCTCCCCCACTGCCACATCTGCCGCCGGTCCGCCTAATCGATCCCTCATCGATTAAGCTGATACGTTCAAAAAGTATATACAGGAATGAAAATGGATCAATTAGTAAATGACAGATCTAAAAGGTGAAAGAAAGTAATAAAACACGTGGTCATGTAAAATATGACATACTCCGCTTCAAAAGTAAGATAAAACTGCGTGTCAAATGAAAGTGCAACTCTGCATCGCACTGGTGTGGCACTGTTTGTGTTTTTGTATTTCTTTCGTAACCAAAAACTAGAAAATCAACACTTTATGCATAATTCACAAACACTTGCACCCACCCAGCACACGAGAGCTAATCACAAAGGTCCCTCTATAATAAAATCACATCAGAGCACTATGATCCGTCCTCTCCTCTGAAGAAACACTGGAGGTTGGGCCCTAGCACTGCAGTTACTGAAGTCGAAGCCGCTCAATGTAGAGAAGTGATGACAACCATTATGTGGATTGCACAGTCGAAGATGCTGGATGCTGTGAAGTGGCGACAACATTACCAGGATTGTCCAGCCCAGCCTGAATATAGTGACCTGATGACAACCACAACCACAGTTCAGGGCGATACAGGGTACCCCTCAGCTGTAATCTTGTGCATAGAGTAAAAGTTCAGAATGATAGTTCGTCTTTCCCGTACAGCAATAAACAATAAGAAGAAAATATGAATTACACACGCAGTATAGGCCTCATGTTCCCAAAACATACAACTTTGAAAATAGTATACTGTAATTACAACATCATAATAACAACATTACAATAATGAACACTCAAAAGCATGTAAACACTTATACAATGAAAAGGTAACATGGTACCAACCAGAATACAAAATAATTTTCATTATAATCTTCAGGGGAAAAAAAGCAAAATAATGAAATTGGCATTTTAAAATACAAACACATTATGTATATCTATACTCACACATAAAGTAATAAATAAAGTCCAAATATCTATCCTCCAGGCAAGAAGATATATAAAATTACATGTTCATGCACACAACAAAACAAAATATAACGTACATGCAATAAAATCAATATTGCTTTGGAAAGAAATGTGTTTTCAAACTAGGTATGTTTTTATTTATATAATTTCGTTTTCCTTAATGGTCAATGTGTTATTTCTGTACATCTTTTCATTTCATTTTTCAATGAACTTCTTTGGAGGAAAACAACCATAATATAGAATTAATAATGTTAGCTCTTTTCTTGTTATTAAAGAAAGAAGCCAAATTACACAGCATAAATGTACACAAGAGAATCATTAAACAGGTCAAACAATTTGAACATGATAAGCATACCACAATGTTAAATAATGTATATATATATATATATATACATACATGTTAAATTACCACAATCAAAACAATTTTCAACTCATTCATAGTAATTGACATGGCAGTGCGTCGGTAATGCTGCTTACGAAAGTATTGTTCGTGTGTGTGAAAGTTTTGCCATCGCATCATCATTATCAGGTTTAGGTTTGGAAGTAGATAGAAATGCTGTGATTGCAAGAAGTTGCTTATGAAGCAAGAGAGATTGTAACAGCGTAGTTCTTAGAAGGGAGGACAAAAAACAGTGTTTTTCTTGATGACTCCAGATTGGCGTGTGAAGATGGGAGCAGAGTTTAAGCTTAAGAATGTTAGGAAGCGTCCGAATCTGTTAATGGTGATGCGTTGGCAAAACTTTCAGATACACGAACAACACCTTCGTAAGCATTACTAAACCGCCTGTGGTGCCTCAGTAGTAAAAACGGGCGTTAAACACTACTCAAAAAAAAAAAGCATTACTAAAGCATCATATTTCTCACTGTCACAATACAATAAACCATATTTACCCTTATATACAAAAATCACCTCGCCACGAATTCCTTCCTCGTTGCAAAGTATAAATTTTGGCAGTTTACACTTTCAGTTAAATTACTGGAATGCCAACTTGCATACTTATTAATTCTCTTCTGTTTGCTCAAGAGAGCTCCAGTTTCTAAGTTTTTGCAATCAGTCTATCCCGGATTGCAGTAGGATATCGAGTTTCTATTTCTTTGATACAACTATTCTTTCCTTTTTGACCATTAATTAGTACTTATTTGAAATACTGCACATTTTAATTTAATGCAATTATATATCGATATAATTCCGAATAAGAACTGGCGAGAGTATCAATAGTAATATATTGAAAAATTCTCGCCAATGTAAAATGGGGAATCCGAACCCAGAAAATATCTTAATTACAACGTACTTTCTACCTACAGTTCCAAGACAGTGTGGAAAACCTCAAATCCTTTAGCAACTTCTATTAGTTCTTCCGTTTTACAAGAATACAAAGTATGAGTGCTATTAGCACTTTTTGCAGCCATCAAAGTTTATAGCTATATTAATAAATAATCTTGTTAATGTGCATTATTAAATCCCGATAGAAGAAGAAACAGTGAACAGACAAAATAAAAAAATAAAATCTAATAGAAAAACTAACGGTTTTAATGAGTGGCCGTCTTAAATCCAGTGAAGAGAAGAAATTATATTATTTAGAAACCAGCAAAATTTGAATCCTAATAGCATACAAGATGAGAACAGGGCATCAGTAGCACCTGTCGTTTCAGCGATGTCCATGATGGTAGGTTTAGGTGATTTACTTTGTATTTAAATTTAATACTGCTCACAATTTATTGCGTTCATTATATTGTACAGTTACACAACACCAAAACCATGTTCACAAGCAATAAAATAAAATGAATGAATTCTGAATGTTAATGCAATTCTGGCAATACTAATAGTAAAATGAAACTAGGGGACATAAAACAGTAATATCAATAAAGTGCAAAATCACTATTTCACATGAATAGTAACTTTAAATGTAATTATAATATAGTGCTTATTAATAACATTATTACCTTCCCAGGTTTAATAGCCTGACAACTTTTAAAACAAAAATGTTCACTCTTTGAATATACGTAACCCATTTTATGTTTTAGGGAAGAAAATGGTTGATAGATATTATCTTTCCTATACAGAATGTTTCAGAATTCGACCGCGCAAATTCTGAAGATGGTAGAGAAATCGATGACAAGCAATTTAAGATAGGGAGCTAATGGTCTGCTGGTTCCAATTTCTCTGCAAATGAAGAAATGCTAATAAGTGTGGCACGCCACTGATTCACCCTCAGCTCGATTTTAAATGAATGTGGACAAGCAGATAGTTGTTGTCACAAAGAAGCGCACTGGGTTTGTCATAGCACATAACTGCGGTGTAGTTACCCGAGCGAGGGTTCAAACCTTAACTAATGCATGATCTTTTTTCTGTGAAAAGGTAGCTTTTGCTCTTTGTTGCATAGAATACCTATGTAATTTCATTTCAATGCTCAAGCAATGAATAAAATTGCTTTGACGTTATGAAATGAGGTAATTTTATGAAATAGCTTTGGTGACGTCCATAAATGTTTACACTTTGGGTTGGAGTTGCATAGTCTCAATGCAAATGTTTATGATGAAAATATTCAATAAAATTGATAAAAATAACAAAGATAAAGTGTTTCCCCGTATCTAAAAGCATAAAATACTAGTACTACTAAGAAAATTTATGACATTTATAATCTTTAGGTTGAGGAAAGGGATTAGTCAAATAAAAGATTATATTAAAAGAAAATTAACGTTTTTCACTTTCGAGTAAAAGAAATAATAACCAAATAAACTCTTCATTTTTCAGTATAAAGACACTTTTTAATTGACTTTCTGGTGTCTGTATCGCCCTGATTCTCACTTACAGGAACTACTAAAAATGGGAACTCCGACATTCCTGCAAAGATTTAATCAGCGCCAAAATGAATAGCACACCCCTTGAAATATTCCTGGAGTCCCGAAAATGTCATCACTAGCAACCAATATTCTCGCCAGCAAATATTAATCCGAGGCAACCGGTGTTTCGAATATGAGGCTCTTGAAGTGTTCTCTTAGGTAGAAACCCAAGGAAGGGCAGCATGGTGGCCAGAACACCATGCTGCCAATCCAGCTAACTGCCACGGGTGGCCGAGATCGTTCAGGTGCGAACTCTTGAGCGGGATTTCTGGGGTTCGTATCCCACCAGGGTCGATTGAGGTTTTTCCAGGTTTTCCTCAGTCCTCATAAATGCAAATGCTTAGGGCTGGAAAGCTTCCTTCCTTTAAAAATCCTTTCCCAAATTACCGTTTCATGTATCATTAGTGTCCACCGCCTGTGGTGCCTCAATAGTAAAAATGGGCATTAAACTCTAATCAAAAAATTCAGTGGTCAGAAAACATGTTGTCAATATGGCCTCACATATTTATTGCTAAATGCGGAGGAGTTCTATCATGCTGGAACCATATTTGACGTTGTATGCCCAAAGGACATCTTCCAGAAATACTGGGAGTATGTACATAATAATGAAAAGATATACATGCCCATTAAGCGCAGAGAAACAACGTACGGGTCAGTTAAATGGATAGCAACTATGTCAGCCCACATGTTCACGCCGAAGGATGGCTTGTGCCCATTACGTCATGAGGATTTTTATAGTCCCAAACATGTGTGCTTCTGTAGTTTAGAATTAACTCATCTCAGGTCAAATGGTTTCATCGGTAAATAGCACCGAAAGACAATCGAGATTTTCACCATTACGCTCCAACATACAGTTACAAAACTGTAACCGACAAGCTAAGTCTATCGGTCTCAAGGACTCTACCTTGAGAAGATGAAAAGGGTGAAGCCGTTCCTCTTGAATCAAAATGGGATTACTGTTCGTGCCCATGGTACGGGCGATTGCACAGATGCTGGTTCCAGTATTTTGCTGAAGACGGTCGAGTATCTCTTTTTCGAAGGCTGTGGTGCAACGTGATCTATTTGCACCAGTACCCGGTCTATGCACTGTCAGGGATCCAGTTTCTCTCAGGCGCTACTGGATAGACAAGAAGGTTGAACAATGACGATGGCATCTGTTTGAACATCGTTCCCGGTATGACTCAGCGACTGTGAATGTACATCCTCCAGCTTCCCCATAAACAAAATGCAAGTCTGTAAGCTTGGCAAACGATACTGTTGATTATTATTTTTTTACAGTTTTTCTCTTTCATATGTACTTACGACACATGCAGGAGGTCCATAGCCCATGAGTAGCATAGGGCGTACAATGGCCCATAAGATGAAGCTCGCGAAACTTTACTATCTCCATTTTCCTGTTTCTCCTACTATTGAGACTAGAAACAATGAACTGTTAGCCTTCAATGGCACAACATTGAGCATGCGCAGTTTTAAGATCATAGTAGCAGATAACCGCTATTAGATAATTCATTACTACAGAATTTCCATGCAAGATATGCGTTACCGCCAGGATTGCTTGAGGTCGTTGAGACGCGGACTCGTGAGCGGAACGTCTGGGGTTCCATTCGCACCAGAACCGTCCTTCCTAACTGATATTTTTTGAAGGTTTTCCTCAGTTATCATAAAATGGCAAATGCCGGGAAGGTGCCCTAAACTTAGGCCTGGAATGCTTCCTTCCTTAAAAAAATTCTTTTCTAGTTTATCATTTCATGTCATGTATAATCAATGTCCAACGCATATGACGGTTCAGTAGTTAAAACGGGTGCTAAATACTATTTAAAAAAGTACATTTGATGGAAAGGTTAAATATTAGACCTAAAAAATATTACCTTAAAATACACTGCATAAGGAATATTGGAAAAGAAAAACTAGGGTAAAAATAAGTTGAACATTAAACTCAAACCAGGTACATTTTATTTGCAAAGCTAAAGCCATGCTGATGGAATAAATGAATCTCTTTCTGATCAAAAGTAACCCTGCACTACACTATTATCAATGGCGTTGTATTATCAATGGCATTGTGCTCTTGTTGTAATTTTTTTTTTTTTTTGCCAAAATATCCATTCCCATTTCTTTGACATGCTTTCTAATACTACTGAAAAAAGAGTTTTCTCCACCAGGGGAATGAAAAATAAACGTTTGGATGATAAATCACAAATATGCTTTACTAAAATGGCAATTTATTACTTCTAACATCCACTGTCATAATTTCCAAATATCTTCCAGCTTTGGCCCCAAACAATAGAACTTTCTGATCACATAGCATATGTGTATGTTCCCTTTGTTGTCCTGGAAATTTGTTAGGTTGAAATCTGAAATATTTTTATATATTATTTCTTTCGTTGAGGGAATTATTGTTTCACAAAATTTTGTTAATGTGATTCCCAAGCTCTGTGGTGGTACAGTAATAATAAATAGCTCTTCGCATGAATTGCTAGTAATATAGTACAGAAATGTGATGGTTACCGATTTGATGTCACGATGTCTAACCTGCAAGTAGTATTTCTTCACAGCAAACTATTTTGTTCTAATCAAAGTCAGAAATGTGTTGAGTATTGAAGTATGTAATCCGTGAAGTTCAAAATATAAATAAAAACAGACAATTGTCTCGGTCGTTCATTCAGTAATTATTCAAGAAAGAATTCATGTAGGTCATCAGACACCCAACAAAAATTTATTTTCTAAAGAATTCTATCTCTTGAAGCATGCAAAATACGTGTAACAATTCTCCTGTTAAATCACCTTACCTTACAATAATGCACTAGGCCATAACGCCTGGCAATATCAATTAGAAATACATGAAATATGCAATGTAGGGCGGAGGCTGCATCTAATTATATGCGCAATTCTAACAGCCATTTGCAACACATCGCCAAAAGCTACCAACTTAGAATGTAGGGTTTCACGAAGAATAGCAATATAATTAATAGGCATATACTGATCTGGTGGAAACTCGTCTTCTAATAAATGTTGCCATAATCTTTCTATGAAGCTCATTGCCTGACCTAGCTTGCCTGTTGCTACAACTAATGTATTTCATAGCAACTGAAATTTAATAAGTATTTTAATAGCATCTTATAGATGTGTTTTCTAGCTCGATCTTTGAGTGAAGTCATGTCTACTAATAAATTTTCAAAAAAATCGAAAGCTAGTGTACACTCTAACAAATACCGACAGCTGAGCCGGTTCTTTAGGCCAGTGCTCTCATCTAAAGTTAATGAGTAAACAATTAAAAAATTCGATTTTAAAGTAATTATTCTTGAAGGTTTTGTGTTACATCTATGCGTATGTACTTACATGTGAGAGACTTAAGTAATAAAAGGCTTCCACAACATACTTTTTTCTGTTGCTGCTTCATGATATTTATGAATTGTCCTTTAAAAATATTTTATTTAAGGAGCTAAGTGTTTAGCATTTCTAAAATACGCATGAGCTAGATGCTGACGAAGTGTGAAAACTATTTCGACTTGGTGATGTGACATTCTTCCTTATGTTCTTCCAAAAGCTTCACCCTCACTCTTTCATAGTTTTTCTTCACCACCTTTATTCATAAAGTACTTTTAAATGCTGAAATGAGAAACATAACAAATTAAATAGAGCTTATAAGACAAATAGCTTTGTTTCTTTACTGAACGGATGTGACTTCCCAGAATTATTTGCTGTTTCACTTCACGAGCCACCAGAGACTGCAGCCGCAAAGTAATTGATAATGAGTCACCGACCATATCACAACCCCCCCAATTGTGATAAACCAGTACGTTGTGTGTAATGAGTGTGAGCTTTCCTCGTTAACGTCTAACATCAAAAGCAAGCCCGCCAAAACGCATTTGACATCGGCATGCAGAGGGAGGAAAAGTAAACTAAGTTGGGACTGCTTCGTCCGACCACATGCTACTTTCTTTCATATGCAATCCGGACATCCATTGAAAAACTAGTGTAACGGGGTGCGATGATGTCCTTGCTTGTATATTATTGTTCATTTAATACACTGTGACTAAATGCCATGTGTAGATGTTGAGAAAATACTGGTGAAGCGGAACATGGAGGTCACTGCAGAACAACCAACGATATTCCGGTTCTGTCCATCAGTGGATATAAGAGAACGTTGAACAGAATCAAAAACTAGCTTTTAAGGTATTTTCACTAAAACATATTAGGCAAAAGGCCAATATAGGAAACATTAAACATGTCTAGGTAGAGTGTAAGTAAAATAGCTACTCGTGGTGTGAATTCAAATAGGAATTTGGATTTCCATAGAGCAGAACAACGTTTCGGAAGCTTATATAGAAACTCTGCTTTAGGTTTCGACTTCCCAATAAATGAAAGTGATCATGGGTTTCCCGAGAATTGCATCCTGGCATTATCTGTTTCTGAGAAAAAAAGTCAACTTCGGTCCTGTGGTTATCTTGTAATTTTCTTTAATGAAACGTGGTTTAATATAGTGAAAAAAGAATGGGATGAGAACTTGAAGCTATGCTCTGAGTCTTCCTCTGTAAGGATTAAGCGCATATTGATCCTATATGCTTTAGGTCATAAAGGATAGGTATAAAATTACTTTTTCTATCTACAAAAACGGAAGTGATACGAAAATTTAAGCTGACGTTTTCAAAAAGTGATTCAAAGATTGCCTTTTGAAAATTTTCCTACATGCGATTGTTATGGATAATGCCAATTATTATTCTCATCTAAAATTAAATTCCTAATCTGTTTTTCGAAAAGGAGAAATCCTAAATTTTATGCATCTCCCCAATACCTAAGTCCTAAATCCAATCCATATTAATATCACCAACATTCAAAGGACAAATATGTGCAAAAGTTTTGTCACTGATGAAATGACTGCTATTTATGGACATCTAACATTTGTTCTAAAACGCCTTAATCAACCCCACTGAGCAAAGCTGTCGGCAGACCCAAAATCAACCTACAGAAACTTCAAATCGGCACTTACCCAATCCGCGAGTATCCCCAAATCTCCATCGTGTATTTTTGTCTCAATTATCGCTGCTTCATCAACTATTTAATTTGTATTCCTGACAGTTCCTCTAGACATACATCTACAGCTTTCAAAGCCAATTTCCCCTTGCTAATACTTTTTTCTTTTGCTCATTCTATTTTCTATTACTACTTAATCTTATTTCTAGATATTCATATTTAATTATCACTATTTCTTCTTCTTTCCAGTACCATCTCTCATCTTTATTAGTTTAGAACCCTTTTTGTATGCCATGATTTTAGATTTCTGAATATAAAATTTACAACCATTTTTAAAAAAAAAACTAGACATTCTTCAATTGTTTACATCCCGTACTAGGTATTTACTCTCTAACTAAGCCATCTGCAAAAAGTAATTCAGGGATATCTTTATTATTAATTATTGCAACATCCCTTATAATCTCTAGAATTATATATATATATATTATAATACAGAATTGAATTTACATCTCTATGTTAAGCCATAGTTATTTGGAATAGTTTCAGTCACCATATCGCTAGAGATCGTCATACAAAAGTCATTATTATTGCAAAATTCATTATCATTGTAATATCTTTATAATTTTGTATAAATCTTTTACTTGCCCCTTTTTTACTTTATTTAAATCATTATGCTTTACGATTTATTGTATCAAAGTATATTTTAAAAGCAATGAAAACATAAGAACAGTACTAACAAAACATCTGTACACACTGTAAAGTAGGATTCATTTACTAGTATATTGTAACTTTTACATGCCTGTATCATATTATGTACCAAATAATCGTGTTTAAATATTAGGCTGACTGCATGACTAAGGTTTTTATTCTATCTCAGAACAAATGTCGTATAGCTCCAACGCCTCTAGATTCTAGGTTCATAGAGTTTAAAGCTCATTCATTCTTCACTACTGCGAAACCATTGTCCAGTTCTGGGTATTCAGCCTAGAATGGTAATGGCAACGTTAATATATATATATATATATATATATATATATAGAGAGAGAGAGAGAGAGAGAGAGAGAGAGAGAGAGTCAACCGCAAAGAGCAATGAAAAAACCGTTATCCAATAAAAGAACAAAACTTTTAAAAAATTCTTGAAGTTTATTATTGCGGAATGCTTAAAATATCTAGGGGAAAAAATACTTGCAAAATACAAAGTTCTACTCGGGTCTTGCACAGCATCTTGTAGGTTGAATTTCCCAAAAGTAATCTTCATAACAAAGCAAAATAAAGCAAAATAAAGCAGTGTGCGTGCGTAGTAAGCCAATGCAAAAGCTTAGGTATAAATCCTTCTGGTCTAGTGTAGCAAGTCTAGATAGGATGCACATCTACTGTGCAAAATCAGCTCGAAAAGGGGCAAAAGTTCAGGATTGGAAGCATAAGAAGCTCGTTTTATTTTGGCATTTATCAGTGATATATCGGATAGTAAATCAGAGGTACCTATAATTGAAACACAACTGTACCAGATATGAGCTGATTATTCCACGTCTGCCATTCTATATATATATTCTAAATACTCCTCTTTTTATTTAGTATCGCAGGACTAATTAACACATAATTTGAGTAGACTAAAATTAAATAAAATGGTTGTACTTTGGATTAAACATTTTAGAAGATCGAACCCGGAGAGTTAGGGTAGGTCAGAAAATGTCAATAATAAGCAAACTATAGTTCCGAAATGAAAATTTTACAAAGTGATCTATTAATATTTCCAATTGGGCGGTTAAACATAGGATGAAAATAAACGGTTCTAAGAGTAAGGCAATAACAGTTTGTAAAATTCGAAAAGAAATTCATCTTAATTATCAAACTGATGAAGTAGAAATTCCCCAGGTAAACTGTCATAAATACTTAGTAGTTTACTAATGGTGTTACGAGTAATGATGGGGCTACACTTTGTTATGAGAATATTAAAAAAATCGTTACAAAATCAAAGGAAATAGCTTACTTATCATTAGTCCGGCCCTTAATAAAGTATGGAGCCGCTTGTTGAAACCCATACAAAATATATCAAATAATTATTTTAGAAAAAAATCTAGTGTAGAGCAGCAAAATTCGTAACAGATAAAAAAGAACATGTGAACGAAAATGTTAAAGTAAAGAGACTAAAAAAGAGACAATGTCATTGTAGCAAGTGTATACAGAATAACATACATGGAGGGATACCACAACTAAGTTAGATTAACCAACTTACCATGATAGGAACGATTATAGCTTTAGAATAAATTGTAGGCAACAGAGAACCGATGTAGATAACTTCTCTTTAGTAAATAAAATCATAAATGGCTGGAATGAAATATCCGCAGTTGACTTTGAGAGGTGTCCACTGACATAGTTTAAAGATAACTTAAAATTGTATGTGAAATAGGAGTATATAGAGCACCTATTTGGTCTAATGGTTAGCGTTGCTGACTACTGTTCGGGAGGTCTGGGTTCGATTCCTGGTACCTGCTTAGGATTTTTCTAAGTTAGGAAGGTCGGGACGGGTCCCCCCAGCCTCGTGAGAACAAATGGGAAGCTGCCTAATGGATGGAGAGGTGGCGGTCTTTGATCTAGTAAGGCGCGAAGCCGCGATATAGCTACCGGCGGGATGCGGTGTGCTGATTACATACCCCCTGCAATACTGCACTGTGACAATAATATCACGTGATGGAGGTAGAAGACGCAGCGGTCGTTGCGGTAAGCCGAAGGCCTATATGGGGCTATGGAAATCCAGGCTTAGAACAAGAATATAAGCATATGAATGTAAGTAATTTTCCCGGACTACTTGAAATATTGCATAACTCCTTATTGTATTTAATTTACTAGCTTTGCTTAACTTGTTCATTCAAGATAAGTGTTTAGGCTTAAAGATGCTGAATTATATTTGATAAAGCTTATAAATTTATTTAATTAACTTAATACATGTAAAATTAAGTTGACATCCATTTAATTAGTTTTGCATATATAGCTAGGTTGATGAGCAGATAACTAGATTGACATGTTTGTTTTTAGTTAGGTGATATATGTGTATTTAATTCAGTTAATATGTGTAAAATTAAGGTGAAATATGTGTAATTAGTTTGACTTATTTAACTAAGTTCAAGTGTATCTTACTAGGGTAACGTGTTTTAATTAGAATAAAATACATTTAATTAAGTAAATGTAAATATTAGTAAAATTACTTCAACATGTATTTAAACTGCATTCATATATTTAATTCTAGGTTAACATGTATTAAACCAACTGGTTTGTTTTTAAGCATTTTGCTGTAGAAAAGAATTGTATTTTGAGTCTTCTAGGCGAAGGTTCTGACACAACTGAAATGCCAGCTGGAGGTGTTATATTTATATACGGGCTGCTCTAAGGGGATTGGTTCGGCTGGAGCAGGGGGTGTGTACTCGGAGGGCAGGGCATCTCCGCTCTGGTTAGGTGATTGGTTCGTATGATTATTAGGAGTTTTGACTTGTTTTATATGCTCTAGTATCGGATGCCAAGTTTTGCGCAGTTTGAGAGCCTCTATTCTTTCTGTTGTTAGGGTATTTGTAAATTTCTATTTCTTCGCGTTGTAATTTAGCGTGGTAGTATGGTATCGAAGAGAGAACAGATGTTTCATTATATTGGATAGTGTGTTCTCCGTCTGCCCACATTGCATGTTCTGCGATCGCGGACTTGCCCGGCTGGCCCAGACGGCAGCATCTCTTGTGTTCTGAGAGCCGTGTGTTGACGCTTCATCACCTATGTGTACTGCACCGCAGGAACAAGGAATCCGGTAGACGCCGACCGAAACCAGCGGGTCCCTGGGGTCTTTGGTCGAGCGTAGCAACCTGTTGATTTGTCTGATGGGCTTGAAGATGGTTTTGACGTTGTGGCGTTTGAGTAGGCGTCCAATTCTGTCCGTGACCTTATTGAAGTAATGTAGGAACGTAATGCCCTTGCTCCTAGGCGAAACCTGTTTGGCCGGGTGTTGTATCCGCTCTGCGAACTCCATGTGCCGTGTAACCATTAGAAGAAGAACCGTTCCAGATGCCGCAGTTCTGTTGCAAAGAGTCAGGTTCGCAGATGCGAGCAGCGTGGTCAGTGAGGGTCTTTATCATGGCGCGTGTCTGCTTCGCGTGATGATTGGAATTTTTGTTCAGATATCGGTTGGTGTGCGTGGGTGTGTCCCAGTTTCCTGACTGGTTTTTTGGTGACCGAAACATCCAAGAAAGCTAGTTGGCCATCTTTCTCTTTCTCAATGGTGAACTGGATTCGTGGATTGATACTGTTGAGATGCTGGATAACTCAGAGCCTGAAACTCGAAAGACTCCATAAAGTAATTCGCAATAACTGGGCTGAGTGGATTGCCCATTGCGCCCCCGTCTATTTTTTTGGAGTAAGCCTGGTCCCACTGAAAGTAGGTAGTAGTTAGCACGTGATGATACAGTGCTAGTATGTCGTCTGGAAAGAGATCTTTCAGCAGTGTGACGGCGTCACTGACAGGAACCATGATGAAGAGGGAGACGACATCGAAACTCACGAGTACATCTTGAGGTTGCAATGTGGTGGTCTGGAGTTTCTGTATGAAGTGCTGCGAGTCTTTGATGTGTCAGTGGAGCCAAAATGAGGCTGTAATAAATTGTCTAAATACTTGGCGACTGTGTACGTAGGGGACCCGATGCCGCTGACAATGGGTCGTAATGGTACCTCTGTTTTATGTATCTTGGGCAGACCGTAGAGTCTAGAAGGTTGAGCATCAGATCTTGTGATGCGGCGTGTCCTCAGGTGATATTGATGACGTTTTTACTAGACTGTTAGTTTTCCGTAAAATAGAGTTAGGATCACGTTGAAGTTTTCGGTAAGTGTCAGGCTGTAGTGGTTCTAAAATCTTGTGGTGATAGTCACGTCGATTCAGAAGGAGAGTGGCATTGCCCTTATCTGCACAGCACACAATGATATCTGAGTTGGCATTGAGTCTCTTGAAAATACGAGACTCAGCCAAAGACCGCAGGGACCCGCTCATTTCGGCCGGCGTCTAGCGGATTCTTTGTTTCTGCGGTGCAGTAGACATAGGCACCACTCAACGAAGCGTCAACACACGGCTCTCAGAACACAAGAGATGCTGTCATCTGGGCCAGCCGGACAAGGCAGGGGTCGCAAAACATGCGATAAGGGCAGACGTATACCACATTATCCAGTATACTGAAACATCTGTTCTCTCTTCGATACCCTACTAGATTACAACGCGAAGCAATAGAAATTTACAAATACCCTAACAATTTCAACAGAAAGGGAGAGGCTCTCAAACTGAGCAAAACTTGGCATCCGATACTAGAGCACATAAAACAAGCCAAAACTCCCAATAATCATGCGAACCAATCACCTATCAGAGCGGAGATGCCCTGCCCTCCGAGTACACACCCCCTACTTCGGCCGAACCAATCCGTTTCGAACAGCCCGTATATAAATATACACCTCCAGCTGATATTTAAGTTGTGCCAGAACCTTGGCTTAGAAGACTCAGACCGCGCAACTGAAGATGTCCTCCGTAGGTAGGAATGAAACTTTTGGACACCTTAGCTCCAACAGACCACGGCTTCCAAGCCCGGAAGAAAACTTTAGATTTAAGTCTGACTCCGGCCGTGAAAGCTTCCGACGACTCAATTGTATTTTCATTACTCTTCACTGCCACCGGGTGTAGGTTCTGTATATACATACATGCATATGCCATAATGCAATGTAGTCCCTATAAACTAAAACGCTTTTCTTGATCCTGCCGATAAATAATAACACTGTGTTTTTAAGGAGCTTGTGTAAGGTATATCTGTTGGTAATGTGCTAATCAGGATCGTTATGGATGACACTGAGCCAGATGGTACTTTCATAATGTTCAATGTACACCAAACAAAAGTAACAGTTGTGACGGTTGGTAGGTTCCCTCCATATTCAGGTAGTTGCAAATGGAATGCCCTTTTTTGTGTCACGTAACCAATTCTCTAAGCCACAAGACATTGTGTGCTAAAAAGTAAGCTTGCTAAGCACCGTAGAACTTTGTCCCGAACACAAATTTATGTTTCACTCGCTTAGATACGATATAACGTTCACAATCATAACAAAGTGTATCTTTTGGCATTTTACAACTTCTGGGTATTGGCAGTCTTCATTTAAGAGGTAACAAGGCCCCAGATAGTTTAAAAAATATTAGGAAAACATTTTGTTAAAAATATAGATATTGGTGCTCTATTAAAGATGTCGATGCACTGAAACCTTCCGACTTTACACTAATCACTTTGAAACTTTAATTTACTGGTATCAACTGCAAATAATTTTAACAAATAATATTTTCAGAAAAGGAGGTTAATTTAAAATGAATAAACAATCTACAGAATAAATTAATATATCTGTATTTGGGAAAAATTAATGATGCGTTCGTGTTACCCACATTCTTTTCCATAAATACTAAGGAAAAAAACATCATTTTTAGTAGCCTAGTGCAATTAGCCATTGTCGTTTGATGAGTAAAGATAGGGGGGAAAGGGCCGAAGAAACCTACTCTTTGTGTTCAATTTTACCGGCGGTGGCGTTTTTAAAATGTATACAGACATCAGATAATACACCAAAAGTGGTAGATTTTATCTCCATTCAACTTCCGATAAGGACAGCCGAGTCTCTTATTAACTAAATATATAAATACAAATACCTAATGCTGGGGCTGTTAGAGCACTACTAAAAGGTAAAATTCGCGTCCTAGCGATGACTTAATATAATTTAAATTTATGTGCGATAAATAATACCACGAACACGGTGCATAACAAATAAATATATAAAATTTCAAGAATTTCGAGAGTTTGTGCTTACATACAATTGCGAGAACAAGTGGCAGTATACGACAATATATCAAAATTCTTGTAGTACCATTATTGGTTTTTTTTTTTTTTTTGGAGTACCATTATTGAAGATATTTTACATTCGGGTAATTCCAATTGCTGAGATGATCGCGTATTATTGCTGTTACTTCGTTCTATCAAATGTCCATTAATTTTTGCGTTAGTGCAATTTACATTGCAGTGATGTGTACATATTATATAGTGAAAATATCACGAGGTCATAACAGTGGAATTTTTATTAACCATGTTATATTTTATTCATTGTTGACGTGTATAATATTTGATGTATTGATTTCAGCTATTCCACCGGTTATTACTGGTGAGTCCCAAATTATTTTGTATTTTTAATTTTCTGTACCCTTGATGTAATACCCCCTGTTGCTGAATACTGGTGTTTTCTTCACACTTCTTGACATAGGCTTTATCACATTATTGTGTCGTCTTATGTGTTCACTTATAACCTTGCTTTGGCAGCTTACTCCTAAGTGTTATATGGTTTCAGTTTGTTGATATATGCAGAATCTGTAATCCACAGTGTTTTCCTTAAGGATGTAATATTTAGTCATAATTATATGTGTCTACTGAGCCTTTAATTGTGTTAATAATCTCTTCTGTTTCAAATGCTACTCTATTATACTTTAATCAGGTGTTAAATGTCCCTTCGATTTTTTGGATGTTATCCTTAATTATTTTTTTTTTCCAGTGCTAAGTTTTGTGGCGTCTGCGTCTTGCTATAAATAGTTTCTTATAAATTCATAAGGATCAAATGATTTATTTTTAATTAAAGAGAGATACTTTTATAAATGTTCCAATTTTTTCCTCTAAACGTTGCCAACCTTGTTTTCTCGTAATTTAACAATGTTAATTTTTGCTTGACCACCTATTTTATTAGTTAGTGTGACTCAATTGATGCTCTAGGAAAATTTACTTTGTACTTATCATTATCGCTATTATTATTATTATTATTATTATTATTATTATTATTATTATTATTATTATTATTATTACTATCATCTATAAATTAATTTCATTCCCTTTACTGTATGCAAAATATTTAAATATGATAATAGTGGTTTCCAAAAACAGTTTTTAGAGCTAAACAACTTGGGTCATTAGTAGCTTTATTGAGAGCTATTCTCTCCTAAGACCCATTGTAAAATCAGGTGGCAAACATTAAACAGACTTTGGAAAAACAATCCAGTAGGAAAGTTAGGACGACTTTATAGTTCATGAAACACCAGTCAATCCCTTATAAAAATATCAACAATTCCAACGAACCAATCTATCGTCACAATTTTATCGTTTCCGTTTTATCACTTTCATTTTATCGCTCCTACTGCTATTCTTTTTATGCAAAGTTATTAGAACAGCGCACTGAAATATATTTATAGCTTCTGTGGCCTAAACATCAGTGTGTGCTTGAAATAAATAATCTTGAGTTAATCTGAAGCTCCGATGATATCTATTTTGACTATTTGGTGATTAAAACAATACTGTGGAATGGAAACAATAACAGTTCTACTATACCCACCACCCTATTACATGTCGGTTCTGGTAGTGTAGTGGTAACCTAATTGCCTCTTAAAACCAAGATCGCGAGTTCATACCCGGCCATCATGGATGGATTTTTTCCAGCGTAAAAATCCTAAGTATGGTTTCTTCGGAGGGGAAGTAAAGCCGTTGGTCCCGTGTCGTACATTTATGGCACGATAAAGAACCTCAAGTCTGAAAAAAGAGGCCTCTGAGAAAAATTTGTCGGCCTTTTTACGCCCTGATTTCAATGAGACGCTGATGACCTGAGATGTTAAAAAGCGTCATACCGAAATAAACCAAATCAACAGTCAACCCTATTACACTGAATGATAGCTTTCGGGGAAAATCTTAATTATTGATTAATTGATTGCAAATTCCAAGTTATTCATACGCGGCTGCCACGGGTGACCCAGGCACGAACACGTAAGCTGGAGATCTGAGATTCGATACTCAGCAGGACAGACTCGTTTAAGTTTTTTTATTAATCTCGCTACCATTCGTTACAATAATTTTACTGAACAAGTACGCTTGCAAGATAAGGTTTTCAAATGTACACTACACCCAAGTTCTTCACGTCTCAGAATCAATATTTGACGTATTGCATCTAGCACACGAATGTTGGAATGCTTAAACAGATAGGGACGATTAAAATGTTCAAAACTTTTTTTACTTGTAATATTTCGAATAATGCTATCTGTCTTAATAATGTATGCTCAAGGTATTTTTTTAGATAAGAATGCGTTTCATTAAAAGATTAAAAAGAGTATTATACAATTTTTGGGCTTGCTAGTTTAAAAGTGCCTCATCATTTTAAAACTTGTAACGCTAAAAATGCTACGCAATGTTGCCCTCATTCAAAATAAAACTAGACATTTGTTTAATGCTACTATATCTTTCTCATCTTTTTGCAGTCACGGAGTGTCTGGCGTCCAACAGAAGTTTAGCTCAGCTGGTCAAATTCAACCCGCTTGCTCCTACATGACAACCGTTCCTTCCATAGCCGCCCACTCTCCTGGTTCAGGGCTGGCTTTCATAGAAACACAACAGCTACCTTCGACTAGCCCATCAACATTTGCTGCTGATATACAAATAAGCATGATGACGGAACCATCCGCCAACCCAGTGTTACCAGAACCCACAACGGCGACACTTCGAACAACCAGGGACACATTCGAAACAAGCGGTAGATGTGCCACATTAATAGGCGAATCATCTGTATCCCCCGTACCAGCAATGGTACATGAAGTCCTGTATCATTCAACAAAGTTCTAGGTGTCAAACAATTTCTCTTTTAAATAATGTGTAAATAAAAATAATGAGATTTAATGTGTTTTTCTCTTGTTATTCATTTATGTATGTTACATTGTTGCATTTTTATTTTCATCATTACATCCTTAAAAAAAACTAATACTTTTTATACGGATTATATGGTAAAATATTACAAGTTTAAAAAAATCACGCAAGCCGAGCATTTCAGATAAAGGCTTTGAGCTGTAATTTTGCAATACAAACTGAAATATCTCTGCATGAAGTCTATGTTAACCTATTTAGAACATTCGACATCAAGTTAATTTGTAGTAAGACCTTATGATTTGGTTTATTTACGAACGCTCTTTAACATCTCAGGTCATCTATCCAAGGCGTGAAATAGCCAATAACTTTTTCTTAGAGAGCTCTTTTCAGCCCAGAGTAGAGCTGCCGCACAATTACTTTGCGCTTAAAGTTGGTCATCCTGTTCCTGCGCACAGCATTTTTCTGCAGCAGGTATCATTTCTAAGAAAACACTAGTTCTGTAAATGGGTGAGTAAGGAAAATCGAGGCAACAAGTGAATCTGAAAATATTTGCAAAATTTTTTTTATTTGTATAACTAACCAATTTTAATATAATAAACATCCAAATAGTTCACTAAAATGCGACATGCCAATCGTTTTACAAATGAAACGACAATAGTCCGAGAGATCAATATCATCATAGTAAGTAGCAGAAAAGTCACCTACGGCTTTGTGATGTAGACCAAGAGCAGAGTAATTGCGCGACAGCAATGTAGCATGCCCCAACGACAGTGAAGTACAAAAATTTCTGTTTTAATATTCAAAAGTCTACCCCTTTAAATTATTCCCATCTCTCATGCGATCAGTTTGGTTTCCCCGGAGTGTTTTGTCCTTGGACGAACCGAGCCGGTTAGCCGGCCAGCAGGATCTCGATGATTAATAGAAGAGTAAAACAATAAAACAAACCAACCATACAACTATACACAAACTAATTTTGGAGGATCATTACTTGCCAAATGAATATTTATTGTTATTTTGGATTGGTTTCCATTAAAAATTTTAATTTTAAAAAGAAAGTTTGTTTCTATTTCAAAATAAAATTTGTTATTATCTCATGAAGTTCGAAACTGCTCGCTTTTGTTTTCCATACATTTTTAGCACCCCTTTATCTTTCAGTTATTGTATGGTGTGCGGTTCGTCTTGTATAAGGCATTTTATTTTTAATTTACCCAAGAGATAATAATCACACACTGTTAAAACGGGGGGACCGAGGAAGCCACAACTACTAATTACTGTCTTGTGGGAGAATTGAGAATTGCTTCTCATGGAACTGTTTGAAGTGTAAGCAGTAGCAGAGTCCTGTTAAAAACTGTTGGTTAATTCTCTGAAAAGGGGGACTAGTACGGTATTCACACAAGTAACGGAATCAACTGTATGCTAAAAAAAAAAGGTCTTATGATTCTTTCATTACTGAGCTAACACATATGGTTCGTACATTAAGACACGCCGTGGCGTTGTAAACACACGCGGCATATTACACATTATGTATACTCTCAAATTAAGGAACGAACAACACAACACACACCTGAGAACAGCTGCGATATGACTGCGACAGTCAGCAAGTCAACAAGTAAACGAGTGGGAGTTCGCTCATAGGTAAAATCCCGCGCCGCTGGGGAAAGCATCACTGGTCGCACGGCATGTGTAGATTATCCACAAAAGATTAGCATAAAATAATTAATTTAGAGGTCGTGCAAGAAGCTTGAATGTTTTAATTTTCATTTTTATTAAGATTAGGATATACTCGAAAAGTGGCCAATCGGAAGTTCGACAAAAGCTTAATAATTGATTTTCTTATACTAAAAGATTGCAAATATTAATTATTATGTTTATAGGAGTTACTCTCTTTTGGACTTTGCATGAACACACTTTTCGTGCCTGGAAACTTTCTATTCTTTCACAACTTTTAATAAAAATTGATTTTGTGCTCATCGTCGGTGAAAACGCCACTCTAACTATAGGACTGAATTTAAAGAATGCCACGTTTTTCAGCATCATTTACAACCTTTGGCTTTCATACATTCGTCGTTTTCATGCTATTAAACAAAATGTAGTTCCAGAAATAATTCTCTGGAATGTAATGTGATAAAATCACTGAGCTGGAAGAATAAATTGAACTATCTTCACTTCAACTTCATGATGGTCTGGTTGTTTCAAGTTTTCAATCATGAAAGACTTTACATCCTATGGAATTTCGTCATAAAAAGTGCCAAACCAATTAATGATTCGTTAAATACAACAAATGGCAATGGGAAATTTTGAGATTAATTCTGCAGTCCACTAGTTTCTTCAAGAGTTCCAAAGCTTGGCGCGTAGCTGATTTGTGGACGAGCTAGTAAACCACGCCTTCGAATACTCTGCCACTACAAATTGAATTAATTATTTCCTGAGTCTGCAATTCTTCGTCTTCCAAAGGAAACTATGAACAGCCCGTATATTTTGAATCAACATATAAGTTCAGCTACGATGTTAGGCTTCTTGTGCTTGAATGGGAGTTGCAATAGAATCATCAAGAAACATAACTACTAACTGTAGAAATTCTGTTTAGCCATCTCTTGGCTAATGAATAGTCAGTTGACTCGTGAGGAAATTACTAGCTCTTCTCTGAGCGATGCTAGACATTCTCTTAAGAATTTTTTCTCAAAACACTTTCAAACCGTTCTGAATTTAGAAATTCCAGACCTAGTACCTGTGATTGCTCTGAAGCTGATTGCACGACCTCTAAATACTTATTCATTTTGAAGATAAAGTTCTGTATTTTTTTCAATCATGAAATGCTTTTAAGGGATTTAGAAAAAGCTGTAAATCATGTTTTCACAGGTATAAATAATTGGCACTTTATAATTACAGGTATGATATTTAACACCTTCTTGGTTGCTTTCAAGCCTTGATATTTTCCTCGTAATAAATTAGCGAGAAAGAGAAATTATCTAAATGATTATTAGGGAGGTGAACTTAAAACTAGGTTTAATGTCTCTGAAATACAATTAAATGCTTAAAATGCATTTTTTAATTTCTCTCTTAGCATGACAGAGACAACAGAAAAGACAAACCTGGTTTTATGGTGAAAATTTTAAATCACTTGTTGAGAAGGGAGCAAAGGCTATTTGTTAACGAAACAGCTGAATTGAGGTCGTTTGCCCCAAAAATACTATCTTAGTACTTCTAAAATAAAAATATTTTAGGCTTATATTTGTTTTCAGTTAGTAATTTCATTCTAATATTCCTTAGGTAATATAACTACTGGTGTCTTACAAGAATGCTATTCTTTAAAATATTTTGAATTTTCTCAATAATTTGCTTTTGGCCAATTAGGATTGCTGTGCAAGTGGAAATAGGTGAAGTCTTTGGGCAATTAGGTTCTGATAAATAAGTAAATTGTGCATCCTATAAAATAATGTATATTTGGAAAACGAATGAGAGTAAAAAAATTTTGTAAGTTATTTTTTTACTGAACCCGGGGGTGGGGGACAAAGAACATTTTTACGGGGTGAATGAAGGCATCATTTGTCTCCAAATTTAATTAGGTTTAATATATTTTCCCTTTGATGCAACATTGTACATTTCAATTGACTAAAATGTCCTCTTTCTAAACGGACTGCACATAGCTTAATTTGAGGAATAAATTTCTAATAATTCACCCTTATTGTGTTCTCTCCACCTCAAAAGTTCATGTATAGTGTTAGTTTATTTGACGTATTCCGCCAAAATAAAATGTATGCAATTCAACTATCAATAAAACAAATTAAATAGTACATAAATTTTATCTTTTTAAGTAAAGCCTTGTAATTTCACTGTGAGACCTGTTTATTTCGATAAACTACCGATGTAGATTAAAAACTCTATTTTATTAATTATATGTAACTTTTATTTCTGAAAGCATGCACAAACTTTTAACCATTTGAGTGAAAGCAATTTCTTTAGTACTTTAACGATAGATTAATTCTCAATTCTCCAGAATATTTTCATGTGTATAGTTGTAAAATGTTAAATGATCCCGAATTTAATTAATAACAAAGGTCAATAAAATATGGCTGTAATACAAAAATAATATTTATTTTGACTTAATTTAATATTAATTGTTATTCATACGTTAAATATTTTAACTAGTGACTGAAAAAAGTATTTTAAATAAAATATTAAAATACATACAAATGAAATGAATTGAGATTATTCCTCCTGTAGGTAGTAAAATAGTATTTTATTGACCCTATCATTATTTATATTTCTCAAAAGATACAATTTATGTGCCATTTATGTATGTAACAAATTAGAACTAGTAGGATATGCTCTATGTCCTACTAGTGCTTTACAAGTTTTTTTGCTGTATTCTACCAGGTGCATCCAGAAAGTAAGTCCCAATCCCGTCTAGAGATGACACCACTAGTCGAATAGGAATGTGTATGCGCAAGAGTAGAGCGGAAGTATGTGGGAATAATGCAGTAAAGTTTCAGCCTTGTGATGGCTGTGGTTACCGCGTTGTGCCAGGAGAAAATGGCTGCTCTATTATTGTCTCCCGCCAACTGCAGGGTTCCTGCAGTCATCCGATTTTTGCGCGCTCAAAAGCAAAGTCCAGCAGAGATCCATCGACAAATGTGTCAAGTGTATGGACACGACACTATGTGCGATGGTGCAGGCAATTCACTGAAGGACGAACCAATATTCAGGAAGACGACCGTAGTGGCCGACCCTCCCAGGTGACGGCAGAAGTGTTGGAAAGTGTGCGGCAAATAATTAAGCAGTACCGGCGCTTCATAATTTCAGAACTTTCTTGTCAATTCCCCCCAGATGTCTCGCTCGCTTGTGCAGGAAATTATCTCCCGGTGGCTTGGTTTTAAAAAAGTGCTTGCAAGATGGATGCCTAGGCAACTGACAGTAGTATATGCCCCCCAGCGGTGGACAGGTCAAAGGTCACCCTGGCGCCAGTCACGATTCCCGGAATATGACCTTAAGGTTATCGCATGGTAATGAACTCGAGGTTATCGATTGAGATCGATAGTCTCAGGACGTTGCGCGACCCTGGTGCCGGCGAGCCCAAACCAGCCGACCTCTGGGGGGCATTTTTTTTATTTGTAACAACATATATAGTTACATTTTTTTGTTTAATTACGATTTGTAACATCATATTGGGTTACAATTTATGAAAAAAACATGAGTACAAAATAACCATGAACATTGTGAAAAAATGCGTGTTATAATTAAAACTGTAATGGCACATTAAAATAGTGAAAATATAATACAGAAATAACTAACATAATTGTAAAAACTATACCTATTAAGCTTATAAAACTACACTCCATTGTGTTAATTAGTACGAGACCGTAGACATAAGTCACAGTTTTTAACGTAAGGAGGTGGTCCGTCGAATTCGTCGCAATTGGAAAAAGCAGAATTAAATTGTTGTGTACACCTGCGATATGGAGAGTATGCCTTTTTGCTAAAGCTGTTTTGTTTAGACCAAACGATACCGACGTCAATTGGATTGTGAATGCTTAAAATATGTGCATAAAATGAAAGTTTATAACGTTCACTGTTTTTAATGTATTTAAACGGTTATCACTAGTTATATATTTGCTGATTATAATATGGTCTGGAGATGTACAGCAGAATCTGATATTTGGAGGTTGAGTAGACAGACTTCGAGTAGTAATATTGTTTACACTGCCGGAAAAGTTCATCTAGAAGAAAAATACATTTTTGTTTAATACTAATATAAATAAGTACTGTGAAATTAACGGCAAAAAAGTGTATTTACTAAGACAGAGGGAAAGAGGTAACACCGCCTTATGCACGAAAGGAACAATAATCCGCAGAGCTACGTGCCATGGTTTAAGTACCGATGAAAGGCATCGATCGGCTTGTAGCTAAACGGAACGCGATTGGTTAAAGATAAAACGGAATATAAATGACTGTTTGTGAATGGTCGGTTAACGGTTGGGCTATTAATAAAAGTGACATAATGGAAACTTTTAATTTAATTGGCTAAATATTACGTCATAAAAAGCTATAAATTAACGGTTTAAATACTAAATTGAGTTATTATTAAAAATGACGCAGCTATTGTTGTTACTGATTTAAGTGCGCTTGCGCAAGCATTTGGAGATAAAAGTTGCCTAACCTTTGGAAGGTGTGGGTTTACAACAGACTAGAAAACAGGGCATATGCAAAATGCGACATTATACCATAAGAATTACGAGCTTTTACCTAATTGTTCTTGCGTGTAAAATACAGGTATAGGGTGTAGTTTTAATGTTAGTTTATTAAATGTGAAAAACTTAAATAACATATATTCGTGTCTGAAACCTGTAACAAGATGCGGAGGAAATGCGCGTTGTAGCGATATGTATTACGCAAATTTACATGTTGGTCACATGCAATGCAAAAAGGGGTATGTGGTAAACGACGAATGTGAGTGCATAAAATATGCGACATTGAACGATAGAGTATGCAATTTTTACAGTGCTCCTGTAAATATGCTAACAAACTTAAATCGTTCCATACAGGTAGAAATGCTAGATTATCAAATGCTATTTGATAAATTTGATTTACCTGAGGGTTTAGCTTTGAATTGGAAACTAACGCCTGATGAGATTGAACTTATGATATATAGCATAAATGATGAAATGAATTCGTATTTTACTGAAAATTTTGTGTACGTGTTTGGGAGTAGTGGAAACGGTAATTGGAACATAAACATTGGAGATAGGAAAGTCTCAGGAAGGGTTAAACGTTCCAGTAGGTGGTCAGCGGAAGGAATGTTAAGCATTAATTCGGAATGTAATTCTAATATTGCGGAACCTAGACCTGTTTCGGTGAATAGTTTGAGAAAAGCTGTTTCAAAAAAATGTAAATTAGCAATAAACCAAATTAGACAAAAGCTTGGAAAAGAATGTATCAATAAGGTTAAAGAGCTAAACCGAGAATTAGATAATGTTTTAGAGTATAACGAGAAGTTAAAGAAAATTTGGAGAAGGCCACGAATTTGGCTGAAACCATGAGAAAAGCTTTGGAAATACGAAAGCATTATATAATACATCATAGAGCGCTAATAAATACGATTAAACAAGATATTGAAAATATTTACTTAGAGTTTTTAGAGCTAAAGGAACTAGTAGTCAACTTGACAAAAATTGGCTTGTGCAATAGTTCAAAAAGCACTAAGAGCAGCGAAATTGAAAATTTGTATAAAGATTATGACAACAATGAAATGTTAGAAAAAGATGAACAAGATGAACAAGAATCGATTTTGGAAACGGATGAATTTGCATATAATACTAAGTGAGGTAAGTATAAATAAAAACAAACATATAAGCAAAAATAAACATATTTTTATTTACAGAAAGTATTTATATCATAGCAAATATTTTACACTAAAAGGTTAAATTGAATATTTTGTGAGTTTTTTATATGCTTCACACTAAAACGTAGCTTGAATGTTTGCATGAAATAAAATAGTTTCACCATAAAATATTTTAAGTTGAAAATAATACATGAAATAAATTACTGTGCACTTTTATATTAAATGGTTTCACGCCAAGAAAATTAAAATAACTTCAAATAAAGTGAATTACTATGCACTGATTGAAAGTATTTACATCATAGCAAATATTTTTGCACTAAAAGGTTAAATGGAATGTTTTGTGAGTTTTTATATGCTTCACACTAAAACGTAGCTTGAATGTTTGCATGAAATAAAATAGTTTCACAATAAAATATTTCAAGGTGGAAATAATACATGAATTAAAGTGAATAAGTGTGCACTTTTATATTAAATAGTTTCACACTAAGAAAGTTAAAATAACTGCAAATAAAGTGAATTACTATGAACTTTTTTATATTAGTATTACTGATATGGGTCCCTTTTCCGAAGATTGTTGCAAGAGAATGGGTCCCTTTTCCGTGAATTACTGTGCACTTTTATATTAAATAGTTTCACAATAAGAAAGTTAAAATAACATAAAATAAAGTGAATTATTATGCACTTTTTATATTAGTATATTTATGTACTGAAAATAATGCCATTAAAATAATGCACTTGAATTAAAGTGAATTACTATGCACTATTTATATTATTATTTTTATGTACTGATCATAAGAATAATACCATTAAAATAATGCATTAACATTTTACACTAAAATAGTGGCAAGTTCAATGTTTTAAGCAAAAATAATACTGAGTTGGAAAAAAAAATCGAAGAAAACGCTTACCCATAGAATATCATAATTTTGGCTCGCGTTTTTTTAAACCACTTCTCGCGAACATTAGGTTTGGAGTATGTGTAGCAGACTAGTTCAGCCACATAATCTCCCCTGTAAATGTCGTAAGGCGTGCTTGATTGGTTAAATATATTAATACCAATTTTGTGCATGTCGGCACCGATGATTACAGAAGAGGCCATCTAACTGCGATATGCTAGATTGCCGTGCAGCGCTAAGACCCTGTAACTCGATCTCGGCAGCTGGATCCTTACGTCAATGGTTACGTATAACCGTCCCCAAGCTGGCACGACACCGTTGATCGTTCTTTTTAGCATGTAACCAATGCCGCTGGGCCGGGCGCCATACCCATTGACGAGATTTTGTTGAATTGCAAAGCGGGGCTTTCGTCTCGTGTAGTAGGTGCTATAATGGTAGATCTGTCGTAATCGCCTTCGTTATTGGCGTCATAGATGTAGTCGTTGTCGAATATTACAAATAACTCCGGCTCTTCCTCGTCGCTTATACATACAATGTTATTGTCATCATCATTATCATTGTTGTCGTCATTGTCATCATCATTATCATTGTTATTATCATTGTAATCATTACCATCATTGTCATTATCTTCACCATTGTCATTATCATTATCATTGTCATTGTCATTATCATCATTATCATCATCGTAATTATTTTCATTGTCATCGTCGTTGACGGTTTCGTCGAATGAGTTAGGGTTAAGAAGATCTTCAAATTCCCCGCTTTTCTGTCTCAACAATAGCTGATTTGACCGGAGGCAATGGTCGCTTACCTCATGCGAGTTTGCGTCACGGGATCTCATTCTTCGAAACGACGCATTGTCCTGGTGGCGGATGTTAGGTTGCTGGTGGCGGGGCTGCTGGTTCGGCTGCTGGTGGTTCGGTTGCTGGTGGTGCCGTGGATTCGCCAGCGATCGTTCTGATTTTGCGCAGCGCGCTGGTTATAACGAGGAAGGCCCTCGTCGCCGCTCCATGAATTGCTCGGACGGCTGTCAATGCCCCTCTGATTGCGGCCCTTTGGATGGGTCGAACCGAAGATGATGGGAAGGCTCGGACAGCGTCCACGACTGTTCTGATCCCCCGCGTTCTTGCCACCTTGATGTTTTTGATAGCACTCGTTGCCGCATCGAGTGCCTTTGTTGTCTCTGCGCGGATCGCCTCTCTTCTGGAATCGTCGACGGCGATGGAAGTTGCGACAACGACGAGCACCTCGATGGCGCGATCCGCAATTCTCCAGACCGCAGCCGCCGCAGTTTTGTTGACGATATTTTCAACCATTTTGATTGCGGCGGCTTGCATTGCGGCGGTAAAGTCAGGAGAGATAGCAGAGATAGCAATGTTTTCGTGCGGCGCCTGGTGCCTGCAAGAATTGCAGGTGGTGAATAATAACTACGCGAAGACTTACCAGACGCCGCCAAAGATGATGATGATAATGACGCTGACGAAGACGGCTTGCAGAGCTCCACCGTGGTTGAGCACTTGTACATGTTTTTCTTTTACTATTAGGAGATCGATGATAGCTGTATGAGAATCTGCCAATTTTTCAGAAGTATACGAAAATTTTTGTGGAGGGGAGAGGAGGAAAGTTCGCATGAAGAAAATGCCTCAAAATAAAAAAATAGCTCGCCTCATGAGAAATAATTAATTGGAAATCGCGAGTCGAATTCCTGCGCAATAACAATCACATAATAGTCCCGTGTTTGTACATGGAAACGGCAAAGTTCACTTTCGTGGTTAGCAAGTCTACAGAAAACGATGCCAAGAAAAATGACGTCAGTGTGTGCATGGCAACGGCAACGTTTGCTAAAATCTTTGCGGCACACAAATACGCTGTCACGTGTTTTAACATAGCAACAGCCAAGTCACGTTGTGGAGATTATAAAAGCGCACGCAAGTTTTTTAACGATACTACAGTAAGCATACACTTCTGAATTCGATTCTGGTGAGTACTAAAAACAGTATGCATTTTAAAATATTGCAGCACCGTGTAAGAACGCTAGATAGACTTTATTCGGAATATTCCCAAACTATAGTGTCTGTAGAATCCATGCCGGAAGACGAAAATGACATCGATCCCATAGAATGGATACATTGTGTTTTTGCACAATTTTTAGAATTTGCTGATGAAAGGTTACTAAATCATGAACCGAGTTATTTTTCCATGTCCGTTTCTAATTTACAGCTTCCCGAAATAGGCTTTCACATTAGCGTTAAACGGTTCGATCAGGAAGCAATTTTAAATTCTGCGGAAGCGGTAATGCAAAGAAATCTTTTTTTTTTTTTTTTTTGGACGGTACGCTGAAGTTCACTTGCATATATACAAAAATTATTGAAGGAGAATGCTTTAACGAATGCGAGCTGTGTACCAAAAACAAAGGCATTATTGTTATAAAAATGTAGATTCTTTATGTTTGCCAAGAGCAATAGCCGTGTCTGTAGCAAAATTAGAAAACGATTCTAATTACTTACAACTCCATTGAGAGATGGGAAACATCGCAAAGACAAAAGGCTGTGTACTTGTGTCAACTTATAGGAAGGGATGTAAATTTTACTCTAGAGGATGTTAAAAAATTTGAAGAGGTATTAAAACATTACTCTTTTACCATATTCGACGGTCATGAGGGAAACAGAATTTTATATAAATCACAAACTATTAGCAGTAAATGTATTGATTTAATTTATCATAACCACCACTTTAATGCAATTGTCGATTTACATAAGGTATTTAAATGCACATATTATTGCAGACTATGTAATCATCCTTTCAAGCACAAAAGAGAATTCAATCGCTGTGGTTTAAGATGCTCAAAATGTCGACATTCATGCGCAACGTCTTTTAATGCGTACATTCCTTGTGCTAAATGTAACCGCGAGTTTAAAGGAAAAGTTTGTTACCATAATCACCTTAAAAAGGTAACCTTTTATCCGCGAAATATTGCCGGTTGCGACGTGGAAAAGTGTCCGTTAAGTGTAATAAAATGTACAATCTAAGACGCAAAAAACAACAGCACGTTGGCACGAAAAGATTTTGCACTATATGTAATAAATATGTTCACGTGAATCATTTTTATTTTGTACAATAGTATAAAAGTGCACAACTGAGCAAATAATTTCTTTTTTTATATAGATTTTGAATGTACTCAAGAAAAGCCTTACGGGTCACGAAACTTGACCTACGAACATGAACCAAACCTATGTGTACTATATCAAGCATGTAAAAATTGTATTGATATTTGTAAAAAATTGCAAACCTGTAGTAATTGTGGTGTAAAAGAATGGGTTTTTAAAAATGAACCAGTTCGCGAATTGTTTCAATGTATTACTATACCACGCTCAAAAATCAAGAGCATTATCGCGATTGCACATAATTTAAAATCTTATGATGGTCATATTCTGCTAAAATATATGGTGGGCACTCTCGGATGGAAGCCTGGACTTATAATGTACGGTCAAAATATTTATAGAATAAAGCATCGAAATGTAACTTTCCTGGATACTTTAAATTTCATACCATTTGCACTATCTAAGTGTTCAAAAAATTTTGAATTAAAGAAATCGAAAGGGTATTTCCCGCATTTATTTAACACATTAGGTAATGCAAACTACGTGGGTCAGATGCCTGAAATAAGGTATTACTGTGCTGAAAAAATGTCAGTAGAGGAACGAAAAAGTTTTGAAGAGTGGTATGCTGAGAAACTTTCCTCTAATTACCTGTTTGACATGCAAAATGATATTGTTGAATACTGTAAATTAGACGTGCAAGTTTTATATTTTGGGTATCAAAATTTCTAAAGGATTTTTTTGATAAGGAACGGAATCGATCCTTTTAGAGAGTGCATTACCATAGCTAATGCTTGCATGAATGTGTACAGAAAACGCTTTATGGGAGAAAATAGCATTTCAATAATACCGCACGGAGGTTATCGTCTTACCGATAAGCAATCACGCGTGGCTCTTATTTAGTTAAGCTGGTTAGAAAAGGAGCAAGATGTATCTATTCAGCACGCTCTTAATGGACGCGAAGTTAAAATTATAAAGTATAAAGTTGACGGTTACAGAGAAGACGTTGAAAGTAATACGAAGTACGTGTATTACTTTCATGGTTGTTTTTATCATGGATGCCAACATTGCTTTGTTAATAGAACCTCGATCTTACACGGTACAGATAACGAAACGATGAACTCTAGGTTCGAGTCTACCGTGAGAATAACCAAAGCAATGAAGGAAGCAGGTTATGAAATGATTGAGATGTGGGAATGTGAATGTAATGCAATACAAAAAACAAACCGCGAACTTGCAAATTTTATCGAATCTTTCATTCTTCCAGAACCTTTGGAACACAGAGACGGCTTTTACGGCGGGCGTACAAATTGTGTTAAATTAATGTACGAAACTCAATAAAATGAAAAAATATTTTACTATGACGTGTGCAGTCTTTATCCGTGTGTAAATAAAAAATATCTTATCCTGTTGGTCATCCTAAAATTTATTATAAACAAAATACGTTTCCAAATTTGGATTGCATAAAAGGTGGATTAATAAAATGCTGAATATTACCACCTGTTAACCTATATCATTCAGTGTTACCTATGCGCGTAAACGGTAAACTATTGTTTCCTTTATGTCGATCGTGCGCACAATCAGAAAATCAGCATGAGTGCAATCTTAATGATGACGAAAGAAGTCTCTTAGGGACTTGGGTGTTGGACGAAGTTAAAATAGCTCTTGAGGAAGGCTATGTTATATTTAAAATGTATGAAATTTGGGAGTACAATATGGTACGCTATAATAAAGATACCGGTGAAAAGGGGCTTTTCGAAGAGTACGTTAATCAATCAATCAAACGACATGAATGTAAAACTACATGATACTGAAATTGCTAGAAAACCTCTTTGGACGCTTGTTACAGAACCGTCGGAAAAAACGGTTCGTATGGTAATTAATAAGCGTAAAAGAACCGCGAAATATGATACAGTTCCATATGGCTATAAAGGATCTCGATCAGAGTAAAAATTCATTATTGTGAAATGTGCATTATGACGTTCAACAGCTGTTAAATACTGAAACATTACGCTTACAAAAACGTCCAGCTAACGAGCCGCTTATCTACGAATCACCAAAGCGAAAGCGGGAGAAGTTTCTTAAGTACAATCTTAAACGTCATGCGAGGAAGTGCCTTTAGAAGATGCATTTAAACGTCCTATAATGAATTTAAAGTGTTCAGCTATTGATGCATTGTTTATTAATAATTCTAAATTTTCACGATTTAACGCTCCAAACTTATCATTAATGGAAGCGCTGTTCTTCGATAAATTAAAACAATCTTTGAAACGGTCATGGTCTGATGTAATTTTAGCAAATGATGCCAAACGACGATGTAAAACTTCAAACTTATCAGAAGAAAAACGACCTTTAAAACGTTTGAGGTCTGATGTAATCTTTGCAAACAGTTCCAAACGGCTTAAAATTAACCACGACTCTGGCAAACTAAATGCTAACAAAAATGTGATAAACGCATTAAAAGATTCTCATGCTTTATTTGACGACTCTTGTAAAAACCTTTTGCAAATAATTGGAAACGTTCTAGATTTCATCCATACAAAAATGAAACAAACAATTTGCAACTAAAGTCTGTAATAATTTTGATGACGTTAGTAATATCTTGTTACAACATTCAAAAATAATAATATAAATAATAATAATAATAATAATAATAATAATAATAATAATAATAATAATAATAATAATAATAATAATAATAATAATAATTTGTTACAACGTACAGAAAATAATAATAACAATGTTGATCGCACAATAAATAAATTCGATGCTTTAATTAACAACACGAAAGAAAAACCTAGTGTTAACGCGTGGAAACGGTCAAGATATCTTCCATACAAAAATAAAGAATTAGAAGAAAGCATACTCGACGGAGATAAACCTTTGGTAATGCCTGAAACTATAATTATAGACGAAGATGATAAAAAAAAAAGTTTCAACGTGGCATAACTCAGGAAGAAATAATAGACAAAAATTACAAAAAACATAGATGCGTTTGCGCTGGAAAAAATGTAGAAATGTGGGATATGAGTAAAGAGGAACTAGTGGACAAAAATTATAAAAAGTTTAAACGTGTTTCCTCAAATAAATATATTGAAATGAAGGATGTGAGTCAAAAAGAAGAAGAAGAAAAACAATAACAACAACAACAACAACAACAACAATTTGAACATGCAGAAACAGTGGATTCAGACATCGCGAAGTTTAAATTTCCTAGTACAATGCAGGTGGCGGGTCGTTCGAGATGCGGTAAATCTACGTTTATTAAACATCTGCTACAAAATGCGAGTATGATGTTTGATCATCCTGTTAATAGAGTTTTATGGTGTCACCCAGCGGCATACCCACCTAACGTAGGTCACGAATTTAACAATTGCACATTTAATGTACGTATGCACGAAGACGTTCCCAATCTAGAGTCAGTAAAAGACGGAGACTATGTTGTACTAGATGATACGATGTACGAAGCAGACAGTGAAAATGTGTCTAATTTTTTTACTAAAGATTCACACGATAACAATTTTGGAGTAATATACTTGTTGCAAAATGTTTTTCCTCAAGGCAAGAAATTTAGAACTATGTCATTAAATTTTAAGTACATTATTGTATTTAAAAATAACAGAGATAAAATGCAAATAAGTAAATTATCTTAACAATTAGAGCCCCAAAAATCGAAATTTTTACTTAGAAACATTTGATAAAGCCACAGAAATACCTTTCGAATATCTCGTTTTAGATTGTACTTAGAACACTCCTGATAGGTAAGTATCGTTATAGAATGGGTGTACTACCTAACGAAACTTTATACTGCTTTAGACCCAAACATTAAAAATAATAAATAAGCTGTAATCTTTTATTACAACTTCATTTATTGCTTTTGTCTTCAGTATGGGTAAAACAATCGTTCCTAAGCTATCTTCACGAGTTTTTAAAAAAGTGTGTAAATTATCGTCACCAACTGTTATGTGGTAATCTTGCAGTATTAAGTAAAGCTAAACCAAAGCTGCGCAAAAAACTTTTAAAAAACGCTAATTCAGAATTAGTAAAAGCCATTTCGGAATGCGTGCTTAATGTAAGTAGTGGTAAATTACCTATTTTGTCTAAGTGCGTAAATCGTTTAAAAAGGCATAAAGCTTCGTGGAGAAAGTTAGTTGACAAGAAAACTTCATTAAAGAAAAGGAAAAACATTGGTGTGCCTTAGGTAGGGCATTAGTATCAAAAATTGCTTCGTAATGAGATATGCTAAGCAAATCATGCTGTTTCAGTCGCAACCTGAGAGCATTTAAAATTACACGTTATTGATAGGACGTTAGCAAAATTAATTGAAGACATAAACAAGATAAGAAAAACGGTCATGACTACGGATGAAAAATGGAAGTTGCTTAAGTATAAATTATCGGACTATCACGACCTTATGCCAAAGTTACGAAAACCTTATCTTCAAAAAATAAAGGAGCAGGAAAAAGAAGAGGCAGAAGTAGAAGAAGAAGAACAAAATAAAACTAAAGATATTGAACGTTTTCAAACTAAAATAAACACGAAAAAAAGAAAAATTAAAGAAGGAAAAAGAGCTAAAGAAAAGAGTGAAAGTTCTGACGATGATGTAAGATATCAACCGTATAACTTGCTTCGTAATCAATGGCGAAAACTTCAACTAGAAAGGAAAAATCTTTACTTGATCGATATTACTTTAAACCTGAACATGATGCAGGATTTAGTACAACTGCAAAGCTTCGTCGTGCTACTGACATTTCTAAACAAAAAATTAAACAATATTTGCTAAAACAAGTAAGTTACACTCTTCATAAACCTATAAAAAAAACATTTTCTTACTAAACATTATCACATAACTAATAATGACGATTTATGGAAAGTGATTTAAACGTTTTAAGTAATTAAAAGAGTATAACGAACCTTATATTTACATATTAACGGTTATTGACGTTTTTTTCTAAACTTGGATGGGCTGTACCACTAAAGTCTAAATCTGGAAAAGAAATTGTTAAAGCTTTTGAAACCATTTTTACTCAGTTTAAACGCAAACCTAAGGTTTTTCAAACAGATAAAGGAACGCAGTTTAACAATAAGTTATTATAAACATTTTTAAAAAAACAATGGCATAACTTATTATAGTACTAACAATGAAGTAGAGCGTTGTAGAGCGATTCAACAGAACTCCTAAAACTAAAATGTGGAAATGTTTTACTCACAGCAATAGTTAGGGGTACTACCAAAACTAGTGCAGTCGTATAATAATTCTTATCACCGAACAATAAAAACGACACCAAGCAGCGTAAACGAATTTAACATCTCGAAAGTATACAATAATACGTATAATAACAATAATATATTTACTCGATACAGCGTTCTGAAATATAAAGTAGGTCAACCTGTACGTATATCAAAAACAAAAATGAAATTTGATAAAGGATACGAGCAAAATTGGACAGACGAAGTATTTTTAATTCGTCAAATAATAAAAGGTTTACCCACAGTATACAGACTAAAAGATCTGGCAGGAGAGGAAATCAACGGTACTTTTTATGCTGAAGAACTTCAAAATGTTCGACTTCCAACGATTTATAAAATAGATAAAATCTTGAAGGAGCGAGGAACAGGCGTCACTAAAGAGATACTCGTAAAATGGAATGGTTATCCTTCCAAATTTAATTCTTGGCTTAAACATTCTAGTATATTGCAGTCATGATACGAAGAGAACCGTTTTCTATCACGCTAACCAGCAATGGTTCTATGAATCACTTTGAAAATAACACTACATCACGCTTTTCGAACCAGTTACCACTGCGAACTGCTTTACAAGGCGAGTGGGAGGTAGTACTTACTAAAATAAGATATTCAGGTTCGTTTTTAAATATTGCAAAAGGTGAACATTTTATAAAAGGAACTTGTTCAACACGTAAAACTAAAACAAGTGAAATAGAAAATAGAGAGTTTCGTTACGAAATAAAAAAACTACAATAACCGATAATGTAATACTATTAACTGAAATAAACCGCATTCTTCACAAAGAGGCTCACGTAGACAATTTCTTTAAATGTAACAAGCAGTCAGGTTTTGTTACCATTAACGTAAACGCTGTAGACAAAAGCACAAAAATGAAGAAAAGGTGCCAACTACCTCTTCAGAAGAAGAAAAAAACGAGAAAGAAAAAGCTCAACCCGCGCTCAAAGATGCTTCTTCAGCGTCTAACGACACTCAAACAACGCCGCATACGCCAAAGAAAAAAGCGGCGCCTGGTTTAAATTTAATGCGGGAACTATATTTATCACCCAACTTAAGCAGATAGCTGAGTTTTGAACCAGGTACAAACGTTACCGTTGCTTTACGAATTACTTATCCAATGAATCCTTACATTACATTTCCTTACGAAATGTTCGTATATTGTAATCTAGTGGAGCCTCAAATGGTTAGCGATACATTTGCTCAAATAATAGAAAGTACTATTGTGGAAATAGACATCGATCATAAACATTTGTCAATGTAAAAATCATTTTTTCCTTTAAATTGAGTACCTTTGCTTTTGCACGATTTTCAAATTATACACATAGATTTAAGAACTAGTACTGGCGAATTGCTACCATTTATAGAAGGATTTTCTTCGGCTATAGTACTATCGTTTAAACCAAAACATGAACCATCGCGATTTAGCTAAATATTTTCTTGATCAAACAGGTAAAGGTAGATAAGACGAACGAGGTTTTATATTATATAAAGATAAACGCTTTCAAAAAGGACGCGGACTGTTTGGTGCGCTTGGTGGACTGTGGAGATTTTTATTACCACTTTTAAAAGGTACTGCTAAAACGGTAGGTAAGGAGACTTTAAACGTTGGTACAAACGTACTTACAGACGTAGTATCTAGAAAACCTTTTAAAAATTCGCTTAAAGAAAGATTGAAAGAAGGTGGGTCCAACCTAAAGCGAAAAGCCCATGAAGCTGTAGACACCATGCTTGGATCTGGAATAAAACCTCTTAAAAAAATTGTTCAGTTGAAAGCAAGACGTGTAAGGCGCAAGAATAAAGAGAAGATATATTTTCATAATGCCTAAAATATACGTTAATTCGGCATTTAGTATATTTGAGGACCAAGTAATACAAACAGGAGTTGATAATTACAACATCGTTTCCTTAGATCCGCAAAATGCTATAACATACAATTCTCCCATTACTTTTCATTATACGGGCAATGCCTACACTTATTTAGATCTCTCCTACGTGATTTTATATTGGCGTTGTAAAATAGTGGGCGAAGATGGTAAAATTCTGCAACCTACTGATGAAATTACACTCGCCAATAACTCTTTAAATTCGCTGTTTCAACAAATTGAAGTAGTATTAAATAACGTAACAGTAACGCAGCCACAGCCAGGATATCCATACAAAACATATTTAGAAACCTTGCTAAATTATTCAAACGATGCCATGAACACGCGGTTGCAGCATCCTTGTGGAAGTTGGACGAAGCAGGTAAAATGAACGATTTAGCAAAATGGCGTTTCGAGTTTACTAAAGGTAGCAAAGAATTTGAACTAATGGAGTGTTTATCCGCTGCAATATTTAATCAAGATAAATATATGTTAAATAATGTTGCATTAACAATTAAACTAACGCCTTCAAGTCCCGAGTTTCACCTTATTGCTAAAGCACCGTTAAACGGTAAAACTAATATAACTTGTGCTAAACTTTATCTCAAACGCATTTAGCCTTCACCTACCGTTTTACTAGCCCACGAGGAAGCATTAACAAAAAATAACACTAGGTATCACTTTATGGACGTAAATTTGCAAGCTTTTAACATTCCTAAAGATACTCAAAGTAAAACGTTTAGCGATATACTTGTAGGTAAAGTGCCTCGAAGAATGACAATAGTTTTTGTAACAGATAAAGCCTATAGCAGCGATTTCGAAGAAAATCCATTTAATTTTCAACATTTTGACATCAATTTTTTTCCAAATACACGTTAATGGTCACTCAATTCCTTCGCAACCATTAACTCCTGATTTTGCAAATAAAAAATATTTACAATATTTTCAAACGCTTCAGGACGGACTAGGAATACATTTTGAAGATGGCGGGCATTCGATTTCGAGAGAAAATTACGGGAATGGTTACACGGTGATAGTAGAAGATTTAACGGAGACATGAGTACAAACGAAACACATGTTTCAGGATTACGTCATGGTAACGTTTCCGTTAACGTAGGGTTTAAAAAAGCACTTACGGAACCTATGTGCATGCTGATATCTTCAGAATATCATCGTACATTAGAACTAGATTCAAATAGATCAGTGTTTATATCATGAACACCGAACAAATACGTCGATTTTTAGCAAATAATCCCTGCACTCGACGGTATTTTATTGGAGTATTTGCCTGCGATCAAATTCTGTTACAGTTACATACCTTTACCTGGCCCATTATTTTGTTGCAAACACGGACCCTAGCAATAAACCAGGTGAACATTGAATCGGTATTTTCATCTCTAAATCGGGAGTGGGAGAATATTTTGACAACTTTGGTTTACCTCCACTTTCACCCTTTTTCTTACGCTTTTTGAATAATCATTGTGGCAAAAGTTGATACTATAACCGTGGCAGATTACAAAATTCAAATAATTCTACTTGTGATCATTACGTAATTTCTTACATGGTGCATCGTTGTTGCAATTTACCTAAAGACACATTATTCTAAATTTAAAATATCCGACTTTAAGTATTGACAGTCTCATTACGAATCTCTACAAAAAAGTATGATTTTGTAAAGTTACATGTAGCAATGGACTTCAGTCCTGTAAACCAATAAAAGGTAAGTATTTAAAAAACAGTTTTACTTTTTTGTCCTTGTTTTACATTACCACAGATGTACTTTATGACGTATACATTATTACACTGTTTTTTTTAATACGCTCCATCGAGTATATAAACCGAGTCATCTTCACATCAGCATCATCGTGATTACTGCACACGTGAAGTAAGTACAAGCATTGTTTTTGAATCAACAGTGTATCTAAGACGAGGGCCTAGGCTCGTATTCCTCATTTAATATATATTACTTTTTTGTTTTTAGAAATATGGAAACCGCTGAGATCGAGCAAATCAAACCATACCTAATCTTTGGTATCAGAAGCAAAGAGTTTTATTTAAACATTGCTCAAACAAAATTTCTCTCTGTGGGATTTTCTTCAAAAGCGCCGTACGAACTCCGTATCATCATAGGTGTATTCGGTAAACACCAAGATATTCAGTTAAACAATTTACAGGACTGGAAAAATGTAATAGGTTGCATGGGCACTGTTGAATCTGCACTAAAATTAAATGGTGACAACAATACAGCAGAGTAAGAAGTGCAACGTAAAAATAAACGAAGAATTAGAACTAGATGTCAAACTCATTTTTGGCACTTCAAATATCATTCTTAAACAGCATCAGGGAGATACCTGTGTCATCGTATCCTTAGTGCAAAAAGAATGGAAAAACTTGATTAAGCTGTATCCTCTTGCTTACGATATTTTTTATTATAGAAGCAAGGAATGTAGCGAGGTAAAAAATCTTATTACCGCATACATGAATTACCTAAAAAATACGGTTGAAAATTCTGAAAACAGAACTTATTTGACGTACACCAAATACATTACGTGTTCCACACCGCAAGACTATTACGAAATTTGCTATCTTTTGCACAATCATTTTGTGAAATTATTATTAGAAAACAAATCTTAACCTTTGTACAATATCATGCGTTGTTCATGAGCTTAGGAATAAAGAAAGACTCACCATTACGTAACATCACATGATTACTGAACTGCTGACGCAATAACGAGATGATACATACAAAAAGCAGTGACAACGCGCGCATAACCAGTGTGTTAACAATCGTGGAAGCAAGCACGAGCAGCGGCAGCAGCGATAAGGTGCTGGAAAGTCTCAACGCCTTAGGCGTGGGAAAGTATTCTGCTCCCATCAAAGTAAGCGATTTGGAAATAGGCAAAGGTTATTCCATTGAAGAAATTAAATCCGTCCAAATAAGATTCGGAAAAAGGACGGTGGTGAAAATCGACGGCAGAGACTTGTTTCTGCCGACGAGATTCAACGACCTGACGCCAGAGGTGTTTGATGCAATCAACACCGATAAATTTTTAATATTATATGGCGGCGAGGAGCCTTTGCCTAACGGGCACAGAAGACACGTGTTCGCCTTTCAGCGCGTCAAGTAAAAGCACAACGCCACTCGCTGCCCAGTAGTCACCGTCGTCTAGAGTGCACCCCCTTCCAGATCGTCTCCAATGCTACACGGAGGGCGCAGCTGCATCGACGTTCTGTCAACGCGCGTCGGAAAAGAAGCGTCATGTAATCAACCCCCCTTTCAAAAATGGAAACACGATAATGACGACGGTGCAGCTGCATGGCAAAAAAACGGTGGTGATTTTCCAGCTCAATTAATAATCACAGTTATCAAAAATAAAAGTGTTTTCAAAGTGAAGGTAAATTCTAAAAAACAAAAATGAAAGTGGAGGAAAAAACATTAAGTATACTCCACAGTTATACTGTAATCAAAACATATACAAAATAAAAATGTTTTGGTGTTTTACATACAGATTCTACAAAAAAAAAAGACAAAAAATAAAAGTGGAGGATAAACAATAAGTAATACTCCAAAGTTGTAGTTAATAAAACAAAAATGTTTAGTTTGTATAATATCTAATGTATGTAATTGACCACATCTCAAATAATCATTTATGTAATTTAACAAAAAATGTACTCAATATTTTGTATATATATTATATCTCAAATAATCATGTATGTAAAATATGATGTTACAAATCGTAATTTAACAAAAAATGTATATATGTTGTTACAAATAAAAATATGCTCCCCCAGACGTCGGCTGGTTTGGGCTCACCGGCGCCAGGGTCGTGCAAAGATCTCGATACTATCATCGACCTCAATCGATAACCTCGAGTTCTTTGCCATGCGGTAACCGTAAAGTCATAGACATAACCTTTGTCCATGACCTTAAGGTCACGGACTTAACCATGACCTTTGACCTTAAGGTCATGTTCAGTGAATCGTGCCTGGCGCCAGGGTGACCTTTGACCTGTCCGCCGCTGGGGGGGGGCATATTCTATCACTGACAGATGAACACAAAACCAAACGTTTGGCCGTAGCATTGACATTCCTACAGCAGTATGCAGAGATGGGCGACGAGTTTCTCGACAATATTGTCACTGGGGATGAAACATGGGTGTCACATGCCACACCAGAGACAAAACAGCAATCAATGCATTGGCGGCATAGTGGTTCAATTGTGAAGACCAAATTCAAGCGGACAATCTCTATCAAAAAAATCATGTGTACGGTCTTCTGGGATCGACACGGTGTCCTCTTATGCGAATTGTTACCGCGAGGGGAGACCGTAAATGTTGATCAGTATTGTCAGACGTTGCATAAACTGAGGAGGGCAATCCAAAATAAGAAATGTGAGATGTTGACAAGAAGCATTACGCTATTGCATGACAATGCAAGACCCCGCATACAGCCAACGCCACACGAAATGTGTTGAATAAGTTTGGATGGGAGATCCTCGACCATCCACCCTACACGCCCGACCTCGCTCCAAATGATTTTCATCTCTTCCGTCTCACGAAGGGTTTTCTGGCAGAAATTTTTTCTTCAATGACGCTGAGGTGCAGAATGAAGTTACTTCGTGGCTCCGAACTTTAGCGGCAGACTCCTATGACTTGGGCATACAATTGATGGTGCACCGTTACGGTAAATATCTCAACAATGGTGGTGACTATGTTGAAAAGTAGCCAGTGAATCTATGTAATTATTCCAATAAATATTTCTTACTTAGTGATGCTTTTGTTCTCTTTATCGGCCATCGGGACTTACTTTCTGGATGCACCTCGTAATATAATACCAGAACAGATTGTGGGTATTTAAGTACCCTTTCCTTTTTGTCTGTAAGTGGTGAAAAGGAACTCCGAAAAAGAGCATTTCACACCGGTCATCACCAACTTCAGAATATATTATTAATAAGGTAATGTAGCATCAATTTTATTTTGCCCTGATTTAATCTCTTGAATTATGAAATATACTCTATACTGATTCCGGCATCATTGCCTGGCGGTATTCTGGTCCAGTATTTAAAAAAAATATTCTTATTCTTATGTGGCAAGTATAATTACTTTCGTTTTATCTTCTCTCTGCATTGCGCAATTGTCTGCTACTTATCTATATCCCTGAAGTGGTTTTTAACTGCCGCCGCGCACTCTTCCTATTTCCCTCACCCGCTATTTAAAAGGAGCGCAACCCTATCGTTTCCAGTCCAGTTCTTAATTTTGACGCCCATGTCACGTTCCCTTCCATCCCTAGCTGTTCACGGTAGTGCAATGCCCTAATTTAAGTTTGGTTTCCAAGAATAATTCGCAGCCAATACTTCGCTATTCTGATGCTATACTCCATGGTCTCGCTGTAGGCTCCGGATTCCCTCTTAATTCGCTGTGGGTCTCCCCAGCCCCAAAGTTCCTTTCACAAAACATATCCTAGCTATAGTTTGCTTTCATCCACAAAATTTCTGTTTCCTATGTCATTGTGCATTTTACTAGTGTCCCATACGATTTCCAGTAAACTTACAGGCATATCTAGGATTCTGGTACCTAACAGGTTTTCTGCTGTTTTCATTCCTGGTTTATGCTTTATTATTTCATATATTTCATCCACCTTCCGTTCATCGTAAATGTAATGGCCAAGTATACGAAGGTCTTCTCTTTATAAAGCGTCTGTCCCGTATAGTCCATGTTTCCATCCCACTACTAACCGATCTGTTCTTGAAAATGGTTGTTTTTGTATTCTTCATAGGTGCAAAGAGGGACGCCAAACCAACGTTGCCATAAATTTTCGAATGCACTTGCGTCATGATTTATCTATCCATTCCTCAGCTTGAAGACCCTTCAGTCAGCATGTGCCTTTAATGCTCTCAAAAATAGGAAATTTTGTTATTATACCTCTTAACATGCATTTTAATAGATTGGTCAGATTTGGTGAATTTCATTACTACGTACAAAATTCATTAATGCATTTTCTGTTATTGACTGCAATAATATCATACAAATGGCACACAAATTTAAAGCACCTAATTCGTCCTTATTCTTGATGAATGACATTTCTTTCCTGTTTTTAAACCATATTATAAACATGAGGAAATTAACATCAAATCAAATACCTAACGTGCACAGTAGACATTTAAAACTACTTTTATTTAGTTTAATGTCATTTATTTTGTTGAACAAAAATATTTATTATAGGAGTACGCAAAAGTAAGGTGGACAGGTAGAAAAGAAAGCAAGGCATCACAAGAGAAAAGAAAACAAAAGGGTTTTAGAGAGGCCTTGCAAAATTAATGAACAATAAACTTTGTTCAATTTAGTATGTTTAACGCTTCCTTCCAAATTCTGTGTACAAAGCACTAAGAATAAAGTAAGAAGTAAAAGCTGAGAACCATATAAAGTCTCAATCTTTGATATTTTCGATTTATGGTAACACTCAGGAATTATTGAATCAGAGGCGGTCACAACTTAGAGCCGACAGAGTTCAGACGTCAGAATAAACAAAATCCGCTTTTCCCCTTTCAGAATATACACAAGCAGCATACTATATATATATATATATATATATATATATATATATATGTGTGTGTGTGTGTCTGTGTGTTCTCATTTAGAATACTTTTCTTCCTTTTTTTTTTTTTTTTTTTTTGTTAAATGTAGGCCTAGTTTGGGCCGGAATCACAAAACCTTACTTTTTAATACATTCTACAGTTTATTTTTTTTATTTAAGCACTGGAGTGTGAGGCTCGAAATGAGTATTCTATTTTTTCCACCCTTGTGCTTAACTTTCACTAACTGGCAAGGTCAATATGCTTTTTTACTTTGTACACAATTGGATACACTAGTGACTGGGGATGGAACGTTTTGACTCCTAATTTGTAATGCACATGTGTGCAAACAATCAATGTTCAAACTTCTATAAATTACAGCAGAGGTCAAAACTTAGAAGAATAACTATCGGTCTGAGACTACACTAGCTGAACCGGTAAAATTAGAGACTGGGAAGAGGTATTGCACGTATTTATAGCACTCGTTTTTACTCCTGAGGTATCACAGGTTGTGAACTTTGATGATTCATGAAATAAAAGGATAAATTAGTAAAAGAATTTTGGGGAGGATGTATTCCAAGTCCAAGTTTGGGGTATCATTTCGGCATTTTCCACTGATGAAGGCTGAGGAAAAATTGAAAAAATCTTCAGTCAGGGGGCCGGTTGTACAAACATGGCGTTGATGGTAGTAACGCATGAACTAAAATTTGAAAGTTTGTGCTTGTGTTATGTTTTACCTATCTTCGCTGCCGGCGGGCGTAGCGAAAATTTGATTATCAATCCGTTCCTTAGCGTCCTTGGCCATCCGAGTTGGTGTTGCATATGCCCGAGAACTTTTTTTTTTTAAAGGTGTTTAACACCCGCTTTTACTACTGAGGCACCACAGGCGGTGGACACTGATGATACTTGAAATGAAATGATATATTGGGAAAGGATAATTTTTTTAAGGAAGGAAGCTTTCCAGGCCTAAGTTTAGGGTACCTCCCCGGCATTTACCAGTTATGAGGACTGAGGAAAGCCTGGAAAAAACCTCATTCAAGGAGGACGGTCCTGGCGGGATTCGAACCCCAGATCTCCCACTCACGAGTCTGCGCCTTAACGACCTCGGCCACCCGGGGCGGTCTGCCTGAGAAAGGCAAGATATTACATTCTGCATTGATTTGTCTTGACAAATAGTATTTAAAATACTATGACATACAGTTAACAAAAATGTTCACAGTGGCTATACGAAAACGAAAGCGATGCAGTATAGCTTTCTGAAAAATGAAGGTCACCGCTTGATTACAGCTGCTACTGAAATGCTTACAAGACCCAGATCAGACGAAGACTGGATGAAGCTGTTCATCTAACATCCTCGAAGGAAGTGCAGCAGAAAGAGATCATGGGATAGCTAATTCACAAGTGCTTGCTCGTGCACATCCATGTGATGTTCACATCGACAGTGGAAGCAGGAAATAAGGCTGCCTTTATTAATTTAATAACTTGAGGCTGCAGAGTTATATTTATAAAAGCATTAGATTTGATTAGGATAATTATTATGTATATGTATAATGAAATCATTTAGAGATGGGTCTAACAGGAATTGATATAATTTGTAACTCGTACTTATATGTATATAATGTGGCAGATGATTGTATCTTACAAAAGGGTTTTGTATACATTCTGTGGTAAAAGATGTGAGAAAGAGACAGAGATGTATACCTGATGCCTCGTCCACTGACCGCTCCTTAGACAATGCTGAGGAAAGGGTAAACTATCCTTTTGTTTGGTCACGAAACTTCTGCCCAGCGAATACTTAGAAGTTCACAGTAGGAAAACATATGACTATAACGGAACAGTATTTGAACAAAGTCAGACATAGCAATAATTTAAGAGAAAATGGAAATGTCAGAAAGGAGACGAAATAGTTTTATTACTGGAAAGCCGGGGTATTAAAACCTCCCATAAACACGTGCGTTATCTCTGAGAACATTTACCAATTTACCACTAAGAGAGGCAAAAGATGTTTCAATAGAAATCAGCATGTAAGGAAAGTGCCGAAATTTATGACAGGCTGTTCTTGGAAAATTCAGGTTCGTGGGAAAACATTGTACATCAGGAGGGAGAGAATAATTCTAGCCAATGGGCATCGGATAAAAGTGAACCAATAAGGAGAACTTAGCTACAAATGAACATTTTAAAGATAGTCAATGCTGAACATATAACTCGGAAATAGGATAATATACGAGGGAATTTAATTTAGCGAGAGGCGTGGCGATGTGGTAAAAAACTGTAGTACAGAATCAGTAGTGGGATATACGAAAAAGAGTCACGAGAGATACGACATTTTTCACTCAAGAGAGATATACGAAAGCAGGCAGTTTAAGTCATTCAAAGAGTCAGACGAAGTCATTTCTAAAGCGGTCGAAGGAATTCTAAGTCATTCTAAGGCGATTCTAAAGTCAGTCTAAGTGAGTAGTGAGATCAGCTATATGAGCAGTCAGGAAGTAACCTGCCTATTTGTAAAATAAATTAAATGTTCAACCATGCCGGACTCTATTAATTCAGTGAACAATTTCCATCCCCTCTAATGACTTTAAGTCATTAAAAACAGTCAAAATTTGCCCTGAGATCCTAATCAATCCCTAAATATACCGTTTCACAGTTCTGTTTGTTTACATACATGAAAAGTGAAAACACGCAATATCTGATAAAATTAATTTAATGAAATCGTTCAAATTAGTACGATAGGTTTAATGTTATCCGCTTTCCCCTTAGCACAGCTATTGGATTCCACTCCACACTTCTCTAGCTATTTAGGATGTTTCCCTAACTCTTAAATCAAGGAGGAGGGAAAATGAAGAAGCGAGATAGTTATATTTTACATTTGCTAAAACCTGCTGGAGAGACAAAATTGCATATGGATATGAAATACATCCAAAACGCCAGATTACGTAAAGTTGATAAAACTGCAATTGTGAATGAAACAGTCTATCTACAGGATTTCTTCTTTGTTAATAGTCATTTCACATATTTATTAAAAAGTGTCTCTTGATGGAAATGCAAAAATGACAAAATGTGAAATTTTCTTTTGTTGATTTTTTTTTGAGTAGTGTTTAACGCCCGCTTTTACTACTGAGGCACCACAGGCGGTTCTTTTGTTGATGAAAATATATTCTGTCATTCTTTAATTTTCAGAGTATGTACTTTATAGGGAGTAGCATTCACTCAGCAAAACGAACTATGGCATACCTTCATATGATGGTGAGCTATGCCCCTTATACTGAATTTCTTAATATTTCAAGTTTTTGTATATATTTTTCTGAGGTACATTTTGTTTTTCTGTTATGAAAAGAACATCCGGTTAAAAAGAACCAGACTAGCCAACCAGAAGACAACAAAGGATGTTGCAAATGATGATTACCCTTCTGGAATGCATTAGCGCGCATCATGATTTTTAAGCTACATTTTAATTGAGATTATCTTAAACCGACGTTTTCCTAAACATATGTTTATTTTTCTCGTAAACTATTAAAATACGAAGTTGAAATACGAAACATGTATGAAACAGTCTTTGTTAAAGTCATTGAAGTACAACGATATTTGTAAGTGTAACAGATTTTGTAAAATGTAATTTGTTGTTTTGCATTTTGGGATGTAAATATGACTTCATTTTCATCACATGGAAAGAGTTCGTAATATCTTTAGTTCAGTGGGAAGAAATACAACATTTGACGTAAAGAAAATGTTTTTAAGAAAAAGACAAACGTCTTTTTATATTAAGAATTTCCTTGCAACATTTTATAACATAATATTTTGTCGAACCAGCTACATTATATATAAATATTAAATTCCATTCAGAGAAAGCTGCATATATACTTATATTATCATACTTACGACGTGCGCTGGGGGTGTAGCGGTAGGAGTGCTCGGGGATAAAATTAAAAATCTTATACCCTGGCAAATGTTTTATTACATGTTTCTATGCCCACGATAAACTATGTCCTCAACCATTTATTGTTTAAAAGAAGTAACAATGTTGATGTAAAACATCAGCCATGGAGACTGACAGGGCTCTTACCTTGGGGTCGATGTCACCGATCCGAGGTTGCCGAGCGACGAGCAGCAGCGCAGGGTAGCTCGAGGGAAGAGTGGAGAAAGCGCGTCTTATAGCTCTTCCCCCTCCTAATATAGCTTTACAACCGCCTAGGAGGGTCTTTACATTATGTTGTAATATTCACCAATTTTGATAAACCTAGGTTTGAATTATAGTGACCAATAATATATAGTGATAATGACCAATTGAGTAAGCAGGTATTCGGTTCTATCCCTAGCATTCGCGAACGTACTAAGTTCAGCATGATTCTTCTTGTTGCTAAGCGGACGACTGCGTCACGGTAAAATCCTTTAAGCCGTCATCGGAAGAGGTAAACCAAATAGATTTAAATAAGTTAGAACCTTTTGATTCAACTAAGCTATGTTAAAGTATAAAAAAAATCAAGCAAATAAATTTTACTGTTATGAAACAGGGATTTCCCCTACTGCCAAAATTAAATTAATCAGAAGTGATAACATAAAAATTCATATGGGCATAAAATATAATTCTAACAAGAGCGTAGCCTTAACAGTTTCCTGTATATCACAGAGAAAGTTGCGTTGCACGAAATTGTCAAGGAGGAGTGATTGTTTATGGCTTGCTCTGACCCAAGACCATAAAACCTTGGAGAATTTCCTAAGGCTAAGCAAGGGAAGAAAAACAGAATTCTTTTCAGAATCGTTAGGCTAGTTTCCTCCTCAAGGACAATGCAACAGCCCCTATGGCATCCGTTGCGTAGTTAGGGCAGAGAACCGACGCAACAAGTTACAAAGGCTTAGAAGACGCGAAATTTAAGTCACCAATGAGAAGGAAAGAACTGTAATCAAAATATTTGAATTTCAGCGAACTTTAAATAATAACGGCGTCGGAAGACCGACCGACTAAACTAGAATAAAATCATCAGAACGCCACGAGTTCGCAGTTTGTAGCAGCTAGTGGTTAGTTAGTGCAGTCAGTCAGTGGTCAGTCAGTGGGGTCATATTCATCAAATTCGTGAGAGTGTTCAGATTTCTTAAACACGTGGTTACAGCAGGGACTCAAGGAATATTCAATTCAGTGACATTGTAGTTATTCACCGTTCAATTTCCTGTGCTACTTTGAGCAAACTTCATTCTAGCTGATTGAGATAGGTAATTGAGTTCAGGAAGTGTAGAAGTGGTTTTCCCGGCGTAAAACGTGTTTCAATAAAGGAACATATACATACTAGTGATTGTAACTGATCCGTTGTTCTCATTTGGACTCACCCATACTATTCTTCTCCCCGAGGAGCGCCGAAGCGTTTCCCAAAAAGCACTAGCCTTATCAGTTAAGCCTGGGGAGTGAGGAGATTTGCCTCCTCGTCACTAATTGCAGCGGGGAACGAGGCGTGAAGACTGGAAACGTGAGAAGAGGAAAACGGGATCTGCAGAGGAGATTACTAGGTCGTCAACTCCCCGTAACCAAAAATCCAATGACTGCATCCCCCGTACAACCCTTTTATTTGAATCTGCTTCCTCTCCTCTAATACCAAAATTCCAAACACGATTGACAAACCATTATTAGTCGCCTTATTAAATCATCTTCACCTTTAATCCGTCTTCACACTGCAAAATCCTGTTTCAGTTTTCATGATAAATTTGACCAATTACTAAATTACGTCCGTACATATGACGTATCCCCGCCGGCTACAGATCACCACTCTCAGCAATTCAATCAACAAAAGAATACATACAAAAGTTTAGAAACTGACCCATGATCCATCAAGTATGAAAACATTAAAATACAAGAAAATGTAAGGGGGAGAAAAATATAAAAACAATAGTAATGCAAATGATGGCAAGAGAGTACCAAAAATTGGGCTAAGCACAAAATCAAACAAACACATAAAAAGTAAAAACTAATATCAATAATATGAATCATTAACCTATACCACGAAGCAAAAATAAACACTTATACATATAATGAACATAAAGGCTACAAGTCAGAAACCAGTGAATGTAAACATAAAATGAAAGCAATAAATAAAATAACACCTCTAAAGAAAAAAAGTCGGGAAACGGAAAAGGAACAGCACAAAAAGATAAACAGTCAAGGAGAATATAGGAACTGCACCACGTAATCGAGAAATGGTTCTGTACACACTGCACCACTTGTTCGAACAACTGTCGTTTTATCCACATAACACTGTGCGAGCGCCATTCGAATGCATAACATCCACACACGCTTAACTTTCCCACTGCCAACGCACCAAATATAACCTGCTCACCGCATCTAGAAAGCGTCACTGGAAGATAAGATGTTGGAGCATTGCCACATCCACTGAAAATATCACAGCGTCCGTAGATACAGCAATGCCAGTTTCAGGAAGATTGATAGAGTCCCGTCAATAATCAATCCAATAATACTGGATACCAATCGGGAAGTAAGCAGTGCAAGGGCTCGGGATCCAGTACACCAAGGCCCAATTTAGATACCGGCATCCAATTCCACGTGGTGGTGTAGTGGTAACCATTGGCCTTCTAAGTTCAAAATCGGGGATTCAAACCTGGCCAGGAACGATGGATTTTTTCGGGATTAAAAATCCTAAGTATGGCTTTCTTCGGAAGGGAAGTAAAGCAGTGGGTCCTGTGTCGTACATTTACGGCACGATTAAGAACCTCAAGCATGAAAAAAGAGACCTCTGAGCATAAATTGTCGGCCGTATCACGTCCTGATTTGAATGGGACGCTGATAACCTGAGATGTTAAAGAGCGTCCATAAATAAACCAAATCAAATCCAATTTCACTAGTGTAGGTACGTCATAGGTAGCTCCCTCATCGAGGACAGGTGACTGGCGATGCGTGCGTGCAAGAAGAAATGTGCAGAGTAAATAAAATTTACAGGGAAAGAAGGAAAATATACAGAAATGGAGGGAAGGAGTAGGCAAAGGAGGGAAGACGAGTGTACAGGAAGGGAAACAGGGGAGGAGGCACGGGGTCACAAAGGCACGCGCAAGTTTCGCTCATATCTTCCAAAGTTCAAACACACATTCACCATTGCCTGGCTTAAGTTCAACTGCCACACGTGCAATTCGCTATTTTGTGAAAGTTTGAGACATTTTGTTGACATAGGCTAATTTAAAGGCTAGCAGTCTAACGGCCTTTCGAGTTCAAAGTCCCTAACGGATTTAAAAGTCCTTCAGTTTATTAACCCTGAAACGGCATTCCTTTTTAAAAAGGGGGCTTCATAAGCGACTCTCGGGTTTCTTTCCATTGTATAGGACTTTATGACCTTCTTGACTTTCCAAGCTATCGTACCCGAAAACACCAGAGACCTTCTCTCTTGTTGACACACAAACTACATTTCAACATTATGCCGCATTATACGTATATGCTATCCACATTACTAATTAAAATACGTAAAATATGATTATAATTAAGCTTACAACATACATGCTATATTGCATTTATATTTCAGTGGGGGTGAGCCATAGGACAATTCCACCGTCCGGCCGAGAGCAAAATCTCCAAAATCTGTAATTCTCCGCCCCGTTTTTGTTTTATAGATAATTTGACAACCTAGTAGACTGTCTATAGGGGGAATACGGAGCAGAGATTTGTAAAATAGAATGTAGGGAAAAATTAATAAAATGGTCAGTGTTTAGCAGACGACGTCGAATGCTTATAGGAGTAAAGTTTTAGAATTTTGGAAACATAGTGTCATAGGCACGGCCAACACTAAAGTATTTATCTAGGGTGCCTCAACTGCACTTTGAACGAATGTTTATAATTGCAGGAAATTAATTGGATATAAATTTTTATTCATAAAATTAATTAATAAAAGGATTTCGGCGTTCAGTCAGAATGGAGGATATGATCAAGCAAACTTTGTGTTCTTCAATGAAAGATATCTCTCCTTTCATACTCCATAAGGAGGTAGGGAATGAATTTGAAAGAGAGAAGTATATTGATAAACGGTAAACTAACAAAAAAGGGGAAGGACTTTAATGGAGAAGCAGAAGTATTGCGTATATATGGTTATAATTTATAACTGTATTACTTTAAATTTTGTAAAATGAAACATATATTGTCATAAATAACTGAACTTTCGCTTAAAAATTATTTCACAACCTGGAGGTATCCATGGTAGGAGATTGGTCGCAACCCACTGGTTATTTTTATGGTCCACCCCTTTAGACCAATACTACGCACAGTGTATATGAAAACATATTAGCCTACCAAATTAGTGGGATTAGGATCTAAAATCATATGTAAACAATGGGCGGGACCTATTAAAAGATAGGTATATTCGTTCTCTCCGGAGCATATCTACAGACATTAAAATGGATCCCTTTACCAGCGTTATTTATTTCTTAGTCAAATAATGCATAAGTACTGCCTGGGTTTAGAAGTTTGCGGGACATGCCCTGAGGAACAAATATATAATGACGCTATGGAAAAAAAGTATGCAGGTTTATATGTAAAACCCCTCTTCCCTCACCTAATCTACTTCCACACATTAAAAAGTTGTTAATTCAGCAAAATGGTAAGCGTTTAACATTGCTGCATTGTTTTTTCTTTCAAATTGAAGAAGTGTACTGACTTTGTTTAGACCCATTAGTGTAATTATTTCAGTTTTTTTCCCAAGTGAAATAAATGTGGGAAATTAATGCAAAGTATTCTCTAAATTACAAAAGTTAATTATGTTCAGTCTCCTCTGACGTGAAGATTGACTGTTGGCGAGGTACTGAGGTAACTGATGTAATGAATGCGTAAACCGTATAACGGAAAAAAGTTTTGCGATGTCATTGGTGAAAATAAAGGAAGTAGTGATTGCTGGATACGATGAAAAAGAGAGGATATGATTGGATGAAATATTGTTTAGTGTAAACATTAAATTTTCAAAATAAATGTGGACTCACCGGAGACCTAGAAGGTTGATGGAAGATGGTTTTGGGCTAGGTAGTGAGGTAACTGGTGTAATAAAGCAGTAAAAGTACGAAGGAAAAGATGTGTTGCGATGTGATTGATGAAAATGAGAAGTATGGTGATTGGTGTATATAATGAAAAAGACTAATACGATTGGATGAAAAAACGGGCATTATTTGCTATGCACTATTGCTACGATAAACATCAAATTTTCAAAAATGTTAACTTACGGAGACGTAGAATTTGGCTGTCGGTGAGCTACTAAGGGTGGTGCTGGGTTAGTTGGAGCGGGTTGGTGGTGTTTTTTTAAATTAATCTTGTATCGTTGGGGCTGGATGCTTGAGGCGGCGGACGGCGTACGCTGTGCGGGGAAATGATGAGCTATGCGGCAGACCAGGGAAATATGATACAACATAGGGTATTTTTAAGGACAAGGATAAAATGTGTTAATCATTTGTAGGCTTGCAGAAGGTAGTTGCTAATTTGTAGAAATATGCAAGTTGTCTTCCAGGTTGTGAAACAATTGGTTAATTGTTTCCTGCTGCTTCATTGATTGCAATTATTTTAGTTTGGATTTTTCACGGCGGTGGTCATTTGTTTACCCTAGGATCTATTATATTTATTTATTTATTATAGTAATACATGGTTATAAACTCATATTTATAAGTTATTTTAGAAACACGTATTGGTGTTTGAATTGTGTACATAGAACATGGTAGTGATTTATATAGAAAATGGCACTAGGTGTCGTTTTAAAAAGATGTATGTTGAAAACAAAAGCATAGATGGCACGTTAGATTTATTTTGGAATTTGGATAGAGTGTGACATGTGTATGTAAGATTAGCAGGGGAGAAGATGATGTTTTCGTAGCGCAACTATTCGTGGTCTTCACAAGTGAATTTTTAGATGAGTTGAAGCGTATCCAGGCGCGGTCAGAAGAGGATGTGCTGATGCAGACTTTTCTTACGTCGTCCCCGGTGATTAGATCGGAATCAATGAATGCGTATTGAACGTCGATTTGAAGCAATACTGTATGTAGCTGCCTGTAAAGAGAGAAATATATGATACATCTCTAAAATAATGTACGAGAAATAGAATGAGATCAATTTTATTTATCAAACTTACATATACTTGATTTTATAGTTGTATATGTTCCTATGTGATGAGTGATATGGCAAATTCTATGGTGAGGTGTTTCCTTTAATGCAACTTTCCTCGTTTTACAGATAGATACATCAATTAATCAGGGAAAGTATTGGCAAGATATGGTGGAATTAGTATTTAGCAATGAATGACCAATATTTAACTTTAGCATTACTAACTCTGAGAAAAATCGTGTTCATTTCTTTAAACACCAACAGTATATTTATAAAGGAAGGAATTTTGTGGTGCCAGCTGAAGAAAAATTTTCTTCAAACTGTTTACACATATGTTGAACAAGAAATTCACATTTTCTAACAATCAGGAACACCAGAAAATTGTTACATTACCTGAAAAGCATCATTACATGCCTATATATTAACCTTTATATTTATATTGGTTTATTTGGGACGGTCCTTAACGTCTGAAGTCATCAGCATCCTATTCAATTCATGGTGTGAAACGGCCAATATTTTTTTCTCGGGTGCTACTTCTTTATTACTTGAGGTTCATTTACCTGCGTAAATCTACGACACAAGACCCTTGGCTTCCCTTCCGAAATCAGCCATACTTGGCATTTGTACGCTTGAAAAAATCCATCAACCCTGATTGGGATTGTATCCACGATCTTGGGTCTACGAAGCAAGCAATACTACATATCATCAACCCAAACCTGGTGCGCAGCAGCAAATGAATACACATTTTCAAACTGCAAGCTGCAGAGCAAGTAATATGTCTGAAGGAACAACTCAGTATATATCTAACAAGTTGCGAAATCAAAGTATTCACTTCGCAAGGCAAAACATGTTATATAGTGCCATACTACTTATTCTACCTGCTTTATACACCAAGGTAGGGCTGTAACCTACAATAATAAACTCAAAATTAAATTCATTATTAACTATAATGAGTAAATTTATTATTTTACATTCATTTGTAATTACATATTTATTAATTCAATTTATAGCTAGTTTTTATGATTAGCAAATAACCTAATTTTGTATAATATTTCACATTATCCTCCTCTTTCACTTCTCCTTCTTGTAAATCAGTTTATAAAATTTCATCTCTTTCAAACTCCTTTTCATCAACCAACATTACCTACGCAAGCCTTACACTTTTCAACCATCTGAAATTCTTCCATACACTTTCTCCACGTTTACCTTCATTCGCCCCACTAACTCATGCTGCCTACATACTTAAATTCTCTATTTCCCTTTTTATCCTCTCGTTCTATCTTCCATCTCTTCCTTATCCCTTACAATCAGTTCAACTCTATACTCAGATTTCTCACACTCCTTTCTGATTTATGTTTCGCTGGATTCACGCTCTTTCTACACCTTTCGCTAGCCGCCTTCCTTACACTATTCACCGAAACCCTCCAAAATTCTCCAATGTATTCAAAATTTACTGTAGAATTACCCTCCTACCTACATTACAATTTACGCTGTACTCTCCCCTTCACGTTTTTACAACCAACCAGCAAACCCCAATAATAATTTTCACAATCACCAATTATGTATAACAAATAATCCGAAAAGTAATTAATTAATTCGTTCATTTTACTTTAAGCTACTAATTCACTTTCCTCTCCCATCATCTTCTAATCCAACCCCTACAGAAAAATTCATCGCTTCCATCATCATTATTCGACATCGCCACACTGATACTCGCATTTTTTCTGTATACGTCAATGCCAGTACAATGCCGGCAATACTCACACATCTTACCCTTCTTCCTATCTTTAATACCTACACACTTCGTTCAAAATATACCTCTCTATACATTCAACTTGACCTATTTCCAAATTGCCGTAATTGGCAACAAAGTATGCCTATCACTGATTAGGGGGTGTATGAAGGACAAAAGTGCGAAAGAAAGAAAGTTAAATCTTTAGGTTCAGTGGAAATTTGCGAGGATTACGTTAGAGGAAAAGAGAGACGAGGAAGAAGCCATTATCTTAAAAAAAAAAAAAAAAAACATTAAAAATGCTTTACAGTTACGAGTAAACGTAATTGTTAAAGTGACTGCACCCCTCAGTCAGATCGCAATACCCAAGAAAAGTCTGTATTGTTATAATTTTGATAGGAATAATGTGCATTATAATATCAAAGGATGGATCAAGTGCAAATTTATGAAATATGAATCAACATTCTAAATGAAACTTTGCGTGCACAATTGTTTAATATGAATACTTGTGCCTACAGTTTCCGGACGATATTCACCAGCAAAAACAAAGAAACTTAGCGAAATTTACTTTGCGCTTCCATATTGGTAAACTTAAGTCCATGCGTCTGGGATGTAAATCGTCATTAATAAATTGAAAGGTAATTTATGGTACGTGCAACACATATGAAATGGAGGGATGTATGTAACGTGTAGCGATGAGTGTAGTAATTAATTTAAAGAAAATGTATGCATAATTATAATTTCGATATGGAAATGTAGGCTATGTGACATATTTCTGAATTTCTAGTCCCCTCATAACTTCTAAACCGTAGGTCGTGAAGAGGAATCTAAAAATAATTCGGAATCGGGATAAACAAATACTAATTTCAGAATTCTTGTAACGTAAAGATCGCGGGTTCGAGTCAACTCATATCTTTAAATATTCGTAACATCTAAACCGTAAGTACCGCCACGGGTGGCCGAGGTCATTAAGGGGCGGACTCGTGAGCGGGAGATGATGATTGTTATGTTAGGGGCGCACAACAGCTAAGGTCATTAGCGCCCAAACATACTAAAAACTGCGTCAGAACTAAAAAATAAATAGTTAACACAAATCAAGTCTTAGTAGCACGTTGTGCAACAAAATAAAAACCCATAACAAGTAACAAGTGGGTGTAATGGTCAACAAAGGACTGGTATTAAAAAGCCGCAATAGCGAAAAACAACAGTCCTAAAATGGTCTAAAAAGGGTCAATAAAACCCTATTACCATCAACACTAGAACATATAAAAACTGGTAGTAAAACACATCAGCAAAAGCTGAAAATAAACCAGTATTGTAAGTCTAAACTGGTAACAATAAAACCCCAAAACAATAACAAGGGTTACATATAACAACTCAATAAAAGACTGGTACTAAAAACGATGCATCAAATGCTGAAACAACAACAGTCTTAAAAGCGTCTAAAAATGCCGTCATGGATAAAAAGAGAACACCTCACACCTTGCTCCAAAAACCACAAACACGGATAAAACGGAGCACTCGCTCAACAGCAACCAATTCATCTGCAAGTAATTCCTCAATAGAGGAGGGCAAACCTAGTCTATGTTTAAAAGCTCCCAGATGATGGCATTCAATTAAAATATGACGCACTGTAAAGGGGTGGTCACAGTGGGGGCAAGCTGGAGCGGGTTGACCATTAAAAAGGTGAGAATGACTAAAACGGCAATGCTCAATTCTAAGACGAGTTAAAATTACTTCTTCGCGACGAACAGCGCGAGAAGAAGTCGACCAGTTAAAAGGGGCGGATTTACATTCACGGAGCTTATTAGTTGGGAGTAATTCCCACTCCTCGCGCCAGCGCGAAAAAATGTCTCTACGTAAAGAAAGTATAAAATCCCCGAAATAAAAACGCTGCTCGTACTCAGCAGGGTCTAAAAGAGCGGATTTTGCTGATACATCTGCGGCCTCGTTACCTGCGAGTCCGACGTGCCCAGGCACCCATAGCAGTGTTACCCTGACGCCAGCGTCGAAAAGGGTTAAAACTACATTCTGGACCATCTGTACAAGTGGGTGGAGGTTGTACAGATTTCTAAAACTTAAAATTGCACTCAAAGAGTCGGAACATACAACACTGTTCCCTAGCCCCTGATCATAAATAAATAAAACCGCCCGAAAGATAGCATAAAGTTCCGCCATAAAAATAGATGTTGCAACGTCAAGACCATACGTAAAACTAGCCCCATTAAAAACAAAAGCACATCCTACGCCTGTGTCACATTTAGAGCCGTCGGTATAGATAAAATTCCAGCCATTAAAAGATGATTTGATCTCGCTAAAAGAACAACGAATAATATGTGCTGCGGTCGATGATTTTGGACAGGACGTAAGCCCAAGATGAACGGGGGCCTCTGCTAAAATCCAGGGGGGAGAAGAAGTTTCCCCGGCTAAGAAAAAAGCAGGTAGCTCAATGTCCAACGTCCGTAAAATCTCCCGAAAACGAAAGCCAGCGGGCTTAAGAGTAAAAGACCGAGCACCATAAAAACGATCAAAAGACACATTAAAAAACGGCCCATTCGTGCGATGACGAGGTTGCGCAGCTAAGCGACAACCGTACGCAGCTAGTAAAACATCCCTACGATAAAACAACGGAGGTTCTCCAGACTCCGCACATAAACTCAACACAGGACTGGTGGGGAATGCTCAAATGCCAACACGGATACCCCGGTGATGAATCGGGTTAAGCCGACGAAGGACAGAAGGTCTCGCTGATCCGTAAACCACACAGCCATAATCCAGTTTCGATCGGATAAGTGAGCGATAAAAACGTAAAAGAACAGTCCGGTCAGCTCCCCAAGATGTGCCACTTAAAACACGTAAAATACAAAGAGAACGTTCACACTTGCCTCTGAGTTGCGCTATATGCGATGAACAGCATAATTTCCTGTCAAACACCAAGCCAAGGAACCTAACTTCGTCTGCGAAAGAGAGTGCATCTGGGCCAAGATGGAGCGAAGGTGGAGGATACTCCTTGTGGCGCCAGAAGTTCGTGCAGACGATCTTCTCTGCGGAGAAACGGAACCCGTGAGATACACTCCAAGCGTAAAGGCGGTCGAGACAGCATTGGAGGCGGCGTTCCAAGAGACAGGTTCTCCGAGAGGAAAGATAGATGGCAAAATCGTCCACAAATAACGACGATTGTATTCCTGGCGGTAAACACTCGGTGATAGAGTTAATCGCAATGGCAAACAGTGTGCAACTAAGAACCGAGCCCTGAGGTACGCCGTTCTCTTGAATAAAATTAGATGATAAAACCGATCCCACGCGAACATTAAAAACCCGGTCTTTCATAAATTCCTGAATAAAAACAGACATACGCCCACGTATGTTCCAATCCTGAAGCGTTCGGAGGATACTGCCTCTCCAGCAAGTATCATACGCTTTCTCCAAATCAAAAAATACAGCAACCGTTTGGCACTTCCGAATAAAACCGTCCATTATGTGGGTCGAAAGGGATACGAGGTGGTCGACAGAGGAGCGGTGACGACGGAAACCGCACTGAGCGCTCGTCAATAGATGTCTCGACTCCAAAAACCACATAAGCCGTCCGTTAATCATGCGTTCCAACACTTTGCAGACGCAGCTGGTGAGGGAAATCGGACGGTAACTGGAAGGAAGATGTGGGTCCTTTCCAGGCTTAGGTATCGGAATGACGGTGGCCAATCGCCAAGCGTTGGGAAATGTGCCATGACACCAAATAAAATTAAAAGTTCGTAATAAAAAGGCTTTGCCTTCCGCTGATAAATGCTGCAACATGGCAACATGATTGTCATCTGGCCCCGGTGCGCAATGTCGAGAGGTGGAAAGGGCATGCTCCAGTTCCCTGGCGGTAAAAGGAACGTTGTAGCTCTCCTGATGGTCGGAGGCAAATGAGAAACCTTTCCTCTCAACCTGCTCCCTTAATGCGCAAAAAGTAGCCGGGTATTTGGCGGAGCTCGAAACATCAGCGAAGGTTCGCCCTAAAACATTGGCGACGTCAGTCTGAGTAGTGAGCACTCGATTTAAAATCCTAAGACCGGGTATAGGAGTAAACCTTGGTTTGCCAGCAACGCGGCGTAGCCGTTCCCAAACTACGGATGAAGGCGTTGTGCGGTTAAAAGAAGAGGTAAAAGAAATCCAAGAAGCCTTTTTGCTATCCTTAATGACTCGGCGGCATTTGGCGCGAAGCTGTTTGTAGCAAATCATATTTGCTGAAGTAGGGTGGCGACGAAAAACTCGGAGAGCACCTCGGCGTGCACGCAATGCATCCCGGCATTCATCGTTCCACCAAGGAACCGGTAAGCGTCTGGGGTGACAAGACGACCGGGGAATAGCCTTATCTGCGGCTGTTATGATGACCGTACGGAGGCGCTCGATCGCGATGTCGATAGATGGAAATTCACACCCTGAAAATTCGGCCAAAGATCGATAGAGAGGCCAATTCGCTTTTGCAATGAGCCATTTTGGCGTGTGCTGTGAATGTGCGTTCGAAGAGAGTACATGGATCTGACACGGAAAGTGGTCACTGGAATATGAGTCGGAGATGACGTTCCAGGTGAAATGTACAGTAAGTGAGGCAGATCAGATGGATAAGTCCAAGTGCGAAAAGCTGTGAGTGCTGTCAGAGAGAAAAGTAGGTTGACCAGTATTGAGAAGTATAAGATTGTGATTTAGCAAAAAGTCAGCTAAGAGGTTACCCCTTGCACACTCCGTGGTGGAACCCCATAGGGGAAGGTGTGCATTGAAATCCCCCAAAAGGAGAACAGGGGGTGGTAGCTGAGACAAAAGATCGTCCAGGTCAACTGTGATGACGGTGCCGGACGGAGGTAAATAAACAGTGCAGACAGAAAAACTAAGGCCAGAAAAGTGAACTGTAGCTGCAGCAGCTTGTAAAGGAGTCTGGAGCTGTAAGGAGGTGCTGTACACGTTATTGCGAATTAAAAGTAAAACCCCGCCGTGAACGGGAATGCCATCTTCGGGAGGGAGATCAAATCTCACCGAAGAGTAACCGCGAAGATTAAAAGAATCCTGTGGGCGAAGCTTTGTCTCTTGGAGACACACAAGAAGAGGGTCAGTAGAACGTAAAATTAACTCGAGGTCAGGTCTGCGACTACGGAGACCACGCACATTCCACGAAAGGATAGCCAGTGTTAAAATTATATAAAATGAATAAAAAATTTACCACCTTACTTTTTGGACGGTCCAGGACGAATAAGACGTCCTTTTTTTAAACGCGTGGGACTCGGTGGTTTTGAAGGAGCAGGCACATCCTGCTCCATCACATCCTCAGAGGAAGGGCTCTCCCGCTGAGAAGCATCCGCCGATTCCAACGCCTGGAATCGGTTGGATATGGGTATAGACGGCGACGGCGACCGCCTAGCGGGTTTGCTCCCATCATGGGAGCATGACCTCCGAGGAGGAGAAGGGCTCTTTTTCTGCTCTACCTGAGTTGACGACTTTAAAAAATCCGTTCGTGTAAAACTCGTCCTGAACTTAATATCAGGGGCATTAAAAACAACCGCTTTGGGCTTCACGGTAGAGCGCTTTGGAGAACTAGGAGTAGTTTGGACCCGTGTAAAAACAAGATCGCAGGTCTGCGTACTGCTATCGCACTTCTTGGGCGCAAAAGAAGCTGCTGCGCTGTAGGTGCCGGTCTTAGGCACGACGGGTAGGCGAGACTGGAATCGCTTCCGGGCTTCAGTAAAGGAGAGTTTTTCCTTCACCCGGATCTCCTGGATACAGCGCTCCTCTCGAAAACGAGGGCAATCGCGGGACGAGGCTGGATGTCCACCGCGGCAGTTGACGCAGACAGGAGCAGATGGGCATGCTCCCTCGTGACTTGCTGCACCGCAGGTTGCACAGATGGGAACGGCACTTTTACAGGATATGCGAGTGTGTCCAAAACGCTGACACTGAAAACATCGCAACGGGCTCGGGTTATACGGGCGCACTTCTATCACCTCGTAGCCCGCCTTTATCCTCTGCGGCAAATCGACCCTGTCGAATGTGAGGAAAAGAGTCCGGGTCGGCTGTAATTCCCCCTCTTTCCTTGCCTGTACACGATAAACTGAGGTGACCCCTTGGTCTTCCAGACAGCTCTGGATTTCCGGGTCGGACATTCCGTCTAGAACATTTGTGGTAACAACTCCTCGCGACGAATTCATGGTCTTATGTTTCTCGACACGGACGGGATATCCGTGGAGTAGCGTCGCCTTGAGCAACGAGTTGCTTTGAGACAGGCCAAGTGTCTCCAACAAAAGTGATCCGTTGCGTAGACGGGTACAGGACTTAACGGGACCAGCTATGGCATCCATGCCCTTCTGAATTTTAAATGGATTTACGGTCGTAAACGACTGACTCTCTTCAGTACGACTAATAACTAAGTAACGAGGGAAAGACTTCTCGATTACTTCTTTTACGTCAACTCTTTTGCGTTTAAAATGTAAAGGATTATTTTCCAGTACCATAGCGATTTATTCCTCCACCATTGCAACCGTCTCCGATGGCGGGCTGCTTCCTGGGCGCCACCCCGGCTTAGGTTACTGGCTCTGGCCTGAACAAAGTAACCTCAGGGTCACACCTTCCTGTGGGCTGACGAAGGGACCCAATCGCCTGCAGGAAGTCTACAGCTCATGCAATGGCCCTTCCCCGGGCCTGGCCTTTACCAGGGGATACGCTCCTGTCCTACATGATAACCCTGTGCTGGGAGTTACGCCGTTACCCAGTCACATTTTACCGCGTCAAACACGGGGGCACCCATCAGACAAAGAACAGGGAAGTAGGACTAATAAAACAATAAAAGAGGCGAAATAAAAAGGAGTCAAACGCGCTGAGCGCGGACCTGAGGGAGCAGCTCGGGTGCCTCGGGGTCGCTACACCCCGTACCCAAAAATTTGGGCCCCTGAGGGGCGTGAGCGGGAGGTCTGGCCAGCACCGTCCTCCCTGACTGAGGTTTTTTCCAGGTTTTCCTCAGTTCTCATAAATGGCAAATGCCGGGGAGGTACCCAAAACTTAGGTCTGAAACCTGAAACGTTTCCTTCCTTCAAAAATCCTTTCTCAATTTATCATTTTATTTCATATACCATCAGTGTCCACCGCCTGTGGTTCCTCAGAGGTAAAAACGGGCGTTAAATGCTATTAAAAAATAATAAACCGTAAGTGGTAAAAAAGATCATAAACGTATTTCTTCTTAGGAGTAAACTATATATATTAAAATACTTGTAAAGTAAGGATTGCGTTTTCGAGGCATTTAAAATGTTTAAAAGCCATGTAACTTCTAAATCGTAAGTCGTGAAAAAGAACAGAAAAGTACTTTGGCGTTGGAAGAACATATTTATTGTGTAATTTGAGAGTATTTATAACATTTTGGTCGCGGACTCCAGAGTACTCAACGCTTTAAAACAGCGCAGTGGTCTAACCGGTAGGTCATAGCGAAGTACGGAAAGACTTCGGGCTTACATACATATTAATGTGAGAATGCTTTTGACGTAAGGGTCCAGGGTTCGAAACAACAAAGCAAACCTTTAAAGCCACGTAACTTCTAAACCGTAAGTAGTGGAAAACAACCGAAATGCATTGCAGTGTCGGAAGAACGTAACTACATGGAATTTGAGAGTACTTGTAACATTTGAGTCGACGATTCCAGATTCCTCATAATTTTAAAACCGCCTAGCGGCTAAACTGTTGTTCGTGGAGATTAACCAAAAGAGATTTCGACACCGGAGAAACCTAAGTACTAATATGAAAGTATTTGTAACATAAGGGTCGCGGACTAAAATGACAATATATTCTTTCAACTTTAGTACAAATGTAATATTAATTTTCATAAGATACTAATTTTTATTTTAAGACTTTATTTACATTAGTATTATTCGATTAATTGTAATACCTATAATTTAAAACTTAAAAAAGGAATTATAAATTTTCGTTCTATTTACACGCGTACCCTATTCAGCAACAAATTCCGCATAAAAGGTCTATGCGACAACCATGTAAAAATGGGTGTTATTTGTTAAAAATTACTATAATTGGTGCTGAACAATGGTTATATCTAAAAAAATGTTTCATTTTTAGAGCACTATCATTACAATTTTTTATTCATCCTACTATTGTGTAATGTATATTCACACATATTTTTAAACAATTATGTTTAGTTTCATTTGCATCCTGATATTTTTCCATTTATTTACACTAACAAGTTGATATACCTTTTTAGTTGTTTTCTATTTATTCTTGGTGTAGTTCTTTTTTTTTCCAAAACTACTACGAATTGCAATTGTAAGTATTTACTAAATTTTATTTTCATTCACCCAACGTAACAACAATCTAATTACTTAATGTTTTATGAATATTTATTACATTTTATCAAATTAAATTTTATTTAACTTCATATGTTTATTTCATTTCCTTTTATTAACGCAATAAAATATAATTAGTTCTTATCATTATTGTACATATTTGTACTACAAATAATTGAATTCACACATCATTTTATATATCTCTCACTTTTCGTGCCCCACAAGCCTGAAAAAAGAGGCCTCTCAGCAAAATTTGTCGGCCGTTTCAGCCCTGAGTTGAATGGGACGCTGATGACCTGAGATGTTAAAGAGCGTCCATAAATAAAACAAATAAAAAAAAAAACTTTTCATACAACAAGCTATCTATGCTCATTTACTGCTTTTGTATAGAAGATGTGCAACTTTGCAGAATACTGTTCACCATGCTTTTCTGTTACCTGTCCGCAAGTAGGAGTCAGATCCGTGCTGGCATTTCTTTTAAATTAAACATTACACTCCTCGGTGTATGTTACATACAACGCCCACTCCTCCATTTAAAATGAATTGCACATATATTAACTTATAATTATAATCATGGCGATGTACATCCTAGTCTCGTAGACGTAAGTTTACCAACATGGAAACGTAAAGTGCGCCAGAGTTTTTGTTTTTTCTGGTAGATATACGTCCGGAAATTATAGTGTAATTGTACAAGCAATGTTCTGTTTAGAATGACGTTTCAGTTTCAGTAAATGTTATCTTGATCCGCCCTTTGATACTATTATGCACGTGACCGGTGTCAAAATGATAACAATACAGGCTATCTTGGATATTGCGATCTGCCTGAAGGGCACAGTCACTTTAACAATTATATGTTCTCGTAACTGCAATGCATATTTTCATGCTATTTGAAGATTAAGGTTTATTCCTCGTCTATTTTTCCTTTAACGTAAACCCCGCCTGCGTCCGCTTAATTCCAAAATAACTTTCTTTCACACTTTTATCCTTCATGCACCCTCCTGAACGTGCATCATTGATAATGGATAATGCCTTCTTTAAAAAAAAATTAGGCTCTATTATTCTATATGCATTCAAACTAAAGCATACACCAATTTTTCACAATAGAACGGGATTTCATGCAGAATATACAGTTTTTGTGAGCTCCAATATCGGATGTTTCATGAGATTACTCAGCCTGCAATTCAAATTGAGCATCGTCTGAAAATATGAAAAATTCAGAAATCACTCTGCCTTCAACAACACTTTCCAATACCCAGGTAGAGAGTCGTTGATTTGATTTATTTATGAATACTCTTTAACGTCTTATGTCATCAGCGTCCCATTCAAATCAGGGCGTGATACACCCAACAAATTTTGCTCAGAGGCCTATTTTTTCGGGCTTGAGGTTCGTTTACGTGCCGTAAATGTACGACACGGGACCCACAGCTTTACTTCCCTTCCGAAGGAAGCCATACTTAGGAATTTACGCCCGAAAAAACCCATCGACCGTGGCCGGGATTGTACCGGCGATCTTGTGTCTACGAGGCAAGTACGGTTACCACTACACCACCAGGACCGACTAGTCAAAGTGTCAAACTCTAGTCATGGGATCGCGTGGTTTCAACTCATGAAATACAGTAATTTTATAAGATTCTAATTTAAGAAAATTAGTGGCATTTCGTGCTGCGGATTTTGAAACGTATGTTTACTGAAAAATTGAATTCAAGGATTTTCTTGGGCTATCTTTGAGCCGTTCACTCATTTCATCTAACTTTTCTTTAGGGAAAAAGGTTTCTTATCTTTAAGAGAGCCCGTGCCTCGTAATATTTTAACAAGTTGGGAAAAATTTTCTCTACCTGGAAAATGATTGCCAGGACATTTTCTTATGAATTATCTTGCCCCTTCTCTGTAAGGATCCGATTTCACTAATGCATCTAACATCAAAGCCTTTTCTTCAATATTATACTTAAGTAGCAGTATAACTAACGAAGAACAATTAACACACAATGCAAGCACTCAGTAACACACGGTCGCACTACTCGTTGACAAACACTCCCACAAACTACAAGTTGCTACCTGTACATATCTCATAGGCTTTGACGACTGACTTCTTTCGGTACGCAGCCGAACTCTCCCGGCACTTAACTCAAATAACCGCACCGTACTTTAGAAAAAGCAGTACCAGAAAAAAGATATGCAGATCGCATTAAAGGGAAAATTAATCATAATCTAAAAGAGAAACATAGTGTATAAAACCTACGAGTCAAAATAACGTTTTTCCGATAATGTAAAAGTAAGTACATTCTACTCAAAACCAAGAACTAAATGCGCAAGATTGTGACATTAATGTACTTATACTGTATCGAAATTTTGCGGAGAGCAAAGTGTCAAATTCACATCCTTAGTGAAATGTCGCAATGTTAAAGTGTCCAACAAATGTGAAGTAGCAGGATATAATTGTAAATTCACTAGAATAATCAACCCTTAATTATTATGTAACTCATTATCTTTTGGTTGAAATGGCTTCTTCCCGTCAGTTGCACATAAAGCGAGAAATATATGGGTGTGAATAGTGTTTTAATGGTGGAAGCACTTGTTGCTTGTGCTCGACAAGAATAAATTAGGTCCGACACTTGATGTAGAGGTTTTTCATAAAGCTCATTATGAGATGTTATGCGCTGTCTGCACTTTCACATTGACTTTATTATTATGTACGAGGGCGGTCTTAAATTTCTCGGATTAATAATACAAAAATAAGTTATTAACTTGAACATTAATTTTATTATACAACATAATTTTCATATGGCAAATATATTTATTCTAGCGTTGCCCCAAAGCCACTATCTCGTCTTTGATTGGGTTTTCCCATAGGTCTGCAAAATATTTCTCTACAGTTGCAATCGACTCTTGATTTAATGAAAAAACTATTTTGAGCTTTTGGACCAGATATAAGCCAGAGGGAACCAAATCTGGGAATAAGGATGTATACTCTAACAATTCATACTTCAAATCTTTTAATTTTCCCATAGCTGAAAATTTGTAAGCAGGCACATCGTCTAGATGAAACATTATGTTTTTTCTTTGGCCTGGGGCTTTTTTCGCGCATTCTTTCAGCTAGTTAATTTAAAAACCTATTGGTTATGAAGAGTAGTTAATTAGTAAAAAAGTTTTAACGTTCTAAAAGACTGATGCCATAACCACAGAATAAGAAACAAATAAATGGACGCAGCCCCGGCCGCCATGTTGAAACTTAGTAAACGCGAAATCACAGTTGTTTCGCTATCAAGGAAATTTTAAGAAAAAATAAGTCATCTTTAAATAAAAATGTGTTAAAAAGTCTTACTCACTCATTAAAAGCCATGAAATTGTGGTCCGCTATTTCTGTAATAAAAAGTAATCTAACAAAAAGATACGACAAATGGAGAAATTAGGTAAATGAACAAGAAATAAGACAATAGTCTATGACATTTATTTATGAATTTAGTTAACTAAATATCATAAGAATAAATTAGGGCAATAAAAATACACTATCATTCAGGAATGAATATCAAATTAATTAGCCCTACGATCTTAACACAAAGAAATAGAAAAATTAAGTGAACTTAAGTCCATAGTTAATCATAATATATAATTAAAAAACATAATAATAACAATAATAATAATATATATGATACTAAAGGAATAACATGTTTAAATTACTTTCGCTTTTTGTATATTAGTTCATAAAATTTTCATTTATTTATGAAGCAACTATATACATAAATATTCTTTCACAATTCATAAATGTGTCATTTTTTAAAGTTTTTTATTCATGTTCATGAACTTTAAGGAATAACAAATTCTCATCTACACAAACAATTGAATCAAATAACTATGAGGGAAAATGTTAACATGGATAGCTAATGGTATATTCTCCATTCAATTGTCAATTTTTTCCAACATTTTTTCTTGTCATCAACCCGAAAATATTTCAGTGCAAATATAACTCAAAAAGCTTGAACTTGGTAACATGAGGTTTTCAAAGATGTTCATATATTTATTTGCATATGTTTTACAATAAGAATGCATTTTGCTACAATCAAAATTATTTGGTTCTTCTTGTGAATATGCCAAACAAATATTATATTCGTGAATGGTTAAGCATTTTTAATTAAGTACTCACAAACATAGGGAGGTACATTTGTAACAGGTAATTATGTCTATATTTTATATAGCTCACAAAAATATTTTGAAACTCTTAAATTCAGTAAATCCTTGTTGACATTAATTTTTAAAGAAGAACATGAAGCTCTTGACACCTTTATAAGTACTTGAATGCTGAAAATAATTTAGACAAATTAACTTTTTGAATGCTCTGGTACACTCTAATGGAATAGGATTGTATGAATTACCTGGCATATGCTATCAAACTATTTTCTCAGAGAATTCTAATTTAACCTATGTGTGAAGAAAGATGAAAATGGATGTATGTTTGAATAAGGCCACAACTGCAAATATTAATTTACAGTAACTACAAATCTCTCAACACAATTTATTATTCTCCTTGTTCTTTTCAAAAATAGATTTTATCAACTGTTTAAGTCATTTAAAATTTATGCGGCTTTTAATAGCCTATTCAATTTCTGGCATAGAATTTATATGAAACATTAGAAGTTGAATTAAAAAGGTCAAAGATATTGTTGCACAATTTCCAAAAATTCTGATTTACCTACTGCATACAAATCAAAAAACATAAACCAACATAAGTGAACTTGCAACAGTATGACTGAAAATTTTAACAGCTTTCATTTTTTGACATCCATTGGGAAAAAATATGAGCATCTGTTAGATTCTTAGTCTGTTAAAAGTTCCGTTGTTTTCCTTTATTATAAAATTAGATAACATGCTGCCACCAAGAGGCTACCTTAAACTGAATTAGAAGATCATACTTTAGTAAGATTTTCTCAAAGACTTAAATAAGTGCTGTACATCAAACATATAAAATACTTTGTGAGCTCCAACCATAAAATATGGAGTTTCATGTGTTATGCTTTCAATGCATATTGGAGAATGTTTGAATACATATCACTCACAAATACACAAATTCTCAAATTAATGTCATCCAATTTATTAATTATACCAGGTACTATTAGAACCAATTCTATGGCTGAATAATTATAATATGTGAATTAGTAGCTAATTACCTGTTTTTAATTACCACAAATACATTTCAGATGATCAAAACTGGCACAGATGTTGCAGGTTTTAATTGTACAGAATTTTTATTAAGTAATTCCAATATTTCATCATTTGATATGTGATAAAAAGAAATCATTCCAATAATATTTCATCTATACTTGAGGGACAATATTTCTCTCTCTTGCTCAAATTACATACCTTAAATTTTAAACTATAAAATGTGAAGTAATTTTAACAATAAGAGTACTGTCATAAGTTTAAAGTGTCTAATTGTGTGTAATTACAGTATAATTTGCATAAACTTAGAGGCATTAAGACTTAAAAATATAGAATCAGAATCATGGTTTTGAATTCTCATTTATATTCTACTTGTTTCTTGCCACGATCCTTTAAATCCATTAACTTTTTCGCCAATTATACTAATTTTTTATTTAAAATCTTATCACACAAATGCTTCGTCACTTTTTATGCTCACAAACTGAGGATCACTAGTCTTTTCTGCTGCAGATTACAATTATCCTTGGTCTAGAAATACCAGATTTTTCCCGCAAGCAATTTTGACTGTCTTTTTTTAATTTTCTTTCCTAGGGATGTGAACTCATAATGCAAGTTGTCATCCAACAGAAACAGTTGTTTGCAAAGTCACTGCAGACATTTCGGGATTGCTGGCAGTACTTGTCTTTACATTCATATTATCAACTAAAATATTACATATAGTTAAATTAATTAAAAAATATATTCTACCATCTACATTATTTAATATCTTTCTATATAATTAAAATATGCCTAGTGAATTAACTCTGCATTTAAATTTGGTTAAAAGAATTCCTTTTCATTAAATCCAGGACCATAATTTCATATAAAATATATATCTTACATAATAATAACATATAAAAGTAATATTTACCTGCACATCAGTTTTTGTCTTCTTAGCCACTTGACATACTTCATTGGTCTTCTCTTTAGGGGATTTTCTTTCTCGTTATATTTGTTTCAGTGCATTTGGTACATTAAATAATGTTAAAACAGCATAAGACTTCAATGGGTTACTTGAACATTTACAAACATCATACCTTCAAAGTGTGTACTACAAATATATCGTACAGTTTTTATTTAAATCTGTAGCTTCCCATTTTAATAAATATTCTCTTCTGTAGTATACATTTAATTTATTTTCACTGGGAAAAAATAGGATTGACAATTTTATAATTATGGTTACGAATAATTTTAACTGAGAGAAGCTATTTTTATTCTGAGTAATTCTGTATTCTGGATTATCTATTGGTATTATTTTGCTTACTACTGCTGTTTATTTGTTTTGGAATCATTTTTGCAGTAAGGTGTTGAGCACTAACTTCCACCTTTCCTCTTGCAAACACATATTTATAAATTTAACCCTCAGAATTTATAAAATAATAATGTTCACTCGAAGCTACGAATGATGGTTGTACACTATTTGCAGATCAAAACTCGCAATGTACGAAACAACCGTTCGCTATGAGCTGGACATAACAACTGTTTACAAGGTTTCAACATGGTAGAATAATTATATCTTTCCTCCATGGCAAGCAGAGATGCAGGGGTTTTTCGTGCTTGGTTCTTATCAGAGTCGAACAGGCAGCATAAGCGCTTGTAAGCGTGAGGAGTTAATAAAAAAATCAATAGGATGAAGTTAAATAATTATAAAATATTAAGGGAAAATCTTATTGCCATTGCTAGAAATAAAATTTAATTAGTTCTAAAGTGTGTATCACGTTTTCTGTACCTCTGAGTGGATTATCTTGAACATAACTTTTAATGTCTGGAAAAGTGTCCCAACTATTTTATAAATTCAAGTTTTTTTTAGTTATTCCGAAAAATGAACATAGATTACATACTTTTCTACATTTAAAATGAAAACAATCTCATAAGTACAGCTAAAGAAATCATGTGAAAAACTCTCTTAAATATTTAATTTTATTTTTAAATTATTATTTATCCGCTACTTAAATATGTACCGGACAATTTTTATCCTTTTGCTATAAATTAAAAGACAAATTTCAAAAAGACAATTTTTAGCTAGATGCGAAGTTATGTAAAAACAAAAATGCATACTAATGTGGATTTTATAATGAATTGTGAATGAATTTAAAATAATGAAAATAGGTTTTATTTGGATTACAGTTGAAGTAACTCAGATTTACAACTCTGTGTAGAACGCCATATAAAAATACATAATATATAACCAGCACATTACTTTGTTGGTTTGCTTGTCAGCGTTGATTAATGGAAGTTTTTTACACCAATTATGAGAGGCATGGCTTTGAAAGGTGAATAATTAACTAATGAAATTTATTCTGACACAAAAACTGAGATTAACAAAATAATTAACATCGGTAATATGTTCTTCTATTTAACGCGTTATGAATATATAAGCTAAGGCATTAAACACAGTGCAAAGGAACGTATTTTAAATTAATTTAACCAAAAATCACTTTTGTTTATTTTGCAATGCTTTTAATGTATATCTCGTTTTATTGCTATAAGACTCTTCAGTTCTTTTCTAGTAGAGGCCTATAAGAAATTGTATTCAATATAATTTTATTTTATATTTTTCTGATAAATGTTTAGCAATGATTCACTTTGATTTAAATAATTATATTTAAAAATGCATCGTAATGCCTTCCAAAATAGTCCGATTAAGTTTAAAGCCAATCAATAACGCAACACGATCATCTGTATAAACACCGACATGGGTGCAGACGTTTAGAAGGAACCATCAAAATATTTAAAAGAAAGGTTTTGGAATTTTGTTCTTGATTAAAGAAACTACGTAATAGATTGACAACAACTGGCAATGTTTTCAATAAGTTCAGACTCTGATGTTGTTATTTGAAGGATATTGTTTATTGTTTCAGTATGGAAATCACTAACGGAAGACACAATTTTGGATGCAAATAACAAAGTTGGGCAAAAATCCATTTACCATTGGATAAATTTTTCACAACTCAGTGGAGGTGACCACTATCGGTGGTAAAATTAGTTTTGTAGGAAAATTGTAAGGAAAAAAAATCAAATTCAGAGAACAATACTATAAAGCAACCAGTAGTATGGGTCTTTCCTGGCCCACTTTGGTTATGATATTTCTACCACCAGATGGCGCTAGTTTCGCTTTAATTGCCCCTCAGGTAGTAAGGGGTACCTGTCATTTGGTATTAGAAATATCGTTAGCCGAAGAAGCTAAGGAGGGAAATTTTTTATTTCTTGAATACATGCCTATAATTACAAATGTCAAATAATGGCGGTCTGTTAAAGTTATGTGTGGCAAAACAGTGAACTAAGGAAAATGGTGATGGGAGAAGAGACTGGCGGCAAAACTCTGGAGGTGATTAAGTAAGCGTTTGGTGGCAAAACTGTGAACTAAGGAAAATGGTGGTGGGGAAAGCGGCTGGCTGCAAAAATGTGGTAATGAGAGAAGCGTTTGGTGGTAAAACTGCAAACTAAGGTGGTGGTGGGGGAAGCTTTTGGTATAATTACAAAACTACAAAAATGGAGGCCTGTTAAAGCTATGTGCGGCAAAACAGCGAACTAAAAAAGTGGTTTGGGGGAAGCGGCTGGCGGAAAAATTATGGAGGTGTTAGAAGGAGTGTTTGGTGGCAAAACTGTGAACTAAGGAAAATGATGCTGGGGAAAGCGACTGGTGGCAAAAGCATGGAGATCGCGGGAGAAGCGTTTGCTGGCAAAACTGTGAACTAAGGAAAATCGGGGAGCGGGAAGAGGATGGTGGAAAAACAGTTGAGGTGGTGGGGGAAGAGTTTGGTGGCAAAAATGTGAACTAAGGTGGTGGTGGGGGAAGTGTTTGGTGGCAAAACTGTGTACTAAATTGGATTAAGGTAAATGGTGCTAGGGGAGCGTTGGTGGTAAAACTGTGAACTAAACTGGATAAAGGAAACTGGTGCTAGGAGAAGCGTTTGTAAATAAAAATGTGTGCAGTTATGTTCCCAAGCATTTGGTGGAAAAACTCAGAAATAAACTTTGGATTTATACACGAATATTTGCACATTCATTAAAAATGCTATTACAAAAATTTGAAAAAAATTAATAATCACCGATGTTAAAAATAAAAACTAATATTTAGTAATAATATTATGACATACGTTAAATAGGTTGGAAGGTTCGCACGCCATACACGATGTACGGCACGTTTTGCTGTAGCGTAGACACGGAAATAAAATAAGAATTACGCGACACTGCAGCTATTTGGCCCTGAGTGTGGTGGTTGCGTTGCCTGTTTCACTAATTTCTTGGTACTGGCGCTGGTGATGCACATTGGACAGTGTTTTGCAAGGGGAAATCAACCTCATCACGGGAAAATCAAAGGAGAGGACAAAAATCTGTCAGTACCTGTAAGTGACGTCATCAGGAGGATGGAGAGCTTGTAGGTGTTCAGGCTCCATTGTGTTGCACTGTTTTAAACCACCCTGGAAATGTAGCAATACTTTTCAAAATATGATGCAGTGTATAACTATATATTCGTAGAAATAGAAGGTAAACATACGCGATAGCGTAGTACTGAAAACCGTCCCAATAACATTGATAAATAAAATATGATTTTTTGCGAAAAAATGAAAACGTGTCGTACGCAATGTATAACTTTCAAAAATGTTATGCTCCAATTAAGGAATTTTTTCACTCCGTTATTCACGTTCCCTTTCAAGAAACAAAAACCCATTTAACTTAGCAAAAAGGGGGTTATATTGCAATCAAAGGCTACTTTCACTACATGATTTACTTTCAATAAACAAAAAATATTTGACTTTGTAAAATAGAAGTTATGCTACAAGAAAAATTGTTCAACCGCGATCAAATTATAATAAACAAATATGAATAGCAGAAACTAAAAGTATGTTATGTTGTCACAAAATGTGTTATACTACAAAAGTAAACTATTTTGCAAAAAACATGTAATGCTACAAAAAATAAGACATTGAACAAAGTAAGTTATATTGCAAAAATTTGTTATGCTGCAAAAATGAGTTATGTTTTAAAAGAAGTATTGTTGCAAAAAATAAGTTATGTTGTAAAAAGTGTTATAAAAACATTTTGTTGCAAAAATAAGATATGTAGCATAAAAATAAATTACGTTTTAAAAAGAAGTTTCGCTGCAAGAATAAAGTTAGGTTGCTTCCAAAAAATATTTTCATCCATCATTGACTTTTAACATACAACAGCGAATATAAGGAACAAAAACTATTTAACTTTGTAAAAATTTATAAAATGGAATGTTGTTCTCTTACAACGGTTTTGTAACAGAACAGCATTTTTGCAACATAACAGTTTTACAACACTATCTTTTGCAACATAACATTTTCGCAACATTACCATTTTGCGTCTTAACAAATTTTGCAACATAACTTTTTGCCAACATAACACCTTTTTTGGAGCATAAGTTCTTTTTATAACGTAACATTATTTTTTCAAAATAATAATTTTTTTTAAACTGTGCATCATTTTTCCAGTATTATTTTCATTCATTAGAAATTGATATGCTGAGTGAAAATATCCTTTAATTGAAACATAGGTTCTTTTTGAAAATTTTAATATTGTATACGACACTATATCGCAAACAGGTGTATTTTCTTTATTGAATAATCGCTATAAAACAAATGTTTTTATAATATTTCTTTGAGACAAACTATCTATAACTGGATTTGCGCGTAGACTCTGAAATTATCAAACAAAAATTTAAGGTTGGTGTTGAACTGCTGTACATCAGGATGAAAAAATTTGATATCGCAGGGGTGGGGGAAGATGATAAAAAGGAATAAAAATAAGTAAATTATGATATACAACACAAAATAAGCTTCTATTTATACCGATATATAGTTATGCATTGCATCATATTTTCACAAGTAACTCTACATTTCCAGAGATGTTTATTTAGTCGGTCCTGGTGATGTAGTAGTGACCATAATTGCCTTCTAAATCCAAGGTCAGATTGATGGATTTTTGGGCGTAAAAATCCTAAGTATGGCTTCCTTTGGAAGGGAAGTAAAGCCGTGGGTTCCGTGTCGTACATTTACGGCACGAAAAAAAACCTCAAGCCTGAAAGAAGAGGTCTCTGAGCAAACTTTGTCGGTCGTTTCACGCCCTGAATTTAATGGGACGCTGATGACCTGTGATGTTAAAGAGCGTCCTTAAATAAAACGAATCAACAAAGAGATGTTTACAACAGTGCAACCCATGACGCCAGAACACCAACGAGTTCCCCATCCTCCTGATGACATCACTTACTGGTACAGACAGATTTTCGCCCTTCCCTTTGATTTTCCCGTGATGAGCCTGATTTCCCCCTCACCTATTGCAAAGATTTATCCAACGTACATCTCCAGCGCCAGTAATGAAAAATTAGTGAAAAAGGCAACATGATCCACCACGCTCTGGGCCAAATAGCTGAAGTGTCGCGTAATTCTGATTGTGTTGCCGTGTAAGCAACGTGCCGTACATCGTGTAAGGCGTGCGGACCACTACCTTATTTAACGTATATCATAATATTATTATTAAATGTTAGCTTTTATTTTTAACATCAGTGATTATTAAGTTTTTCCACAATTGTGTAATTAGTATTTTTAGTCAATGTGCATATATTCGTGTATGCAATCAAAGATCATTTCTCAGTTTTTTCACACTTACTGAATGGTACAAGACTCAAGGCAAACGAAGCTCTTCTGTAAAACTTGCTCCGCTCCTATTCGTGTATCCCAGCTGGTTTATAGCGATTGCTTATCAAACAGTGTAGTTCCCCACCTAAGCGTTTGTCATCAGATAATTGGATTATTCAATATTTTTACACCAAAACTTTTTGTATGAGTTACTAGCTCATTCTGATTATTTGAATGTTAATTTACAAGACAGTGACAAAATGTCACCTGCATAGTTGCTATATAAAAGCTTTTTATGTAAACTTAACTAATTGAAAGGAAAATGTAGCAATATGTCATCATAAAATGCTTTAATCTTTAATAAATATTTTAATTCAAATTTTAAATATCACCATTATGTATTAAAAATTACATTTAATATTAAGAATAATATACAATGAAATGGAAATGTGGAAAATGGAGGTGTACATGCTAAACACATGATACACCTAATTGAATAATTGGAATATATTAAACATGAGCTAACCGGTCTGCAGAAAAATACAGAATTAGGTATTGATTTCTAGCCAAAATAAAATAGATATTTAGCAATTCCATTCAGTCGAGTGATTTCTAAACAGCTTATTATGCACATGACATGCATATCTGTAACATATATATATGTATATATATTTTTTTCCTACAGAGGCACCACAGACGATGGACACTGATGATATACGAGATGAAATGATATATTGGGAAAGGATTTATTTTTAAGGAAGGAAACGTTTCAGACTTAAGTTTAGGGCACCTCCCTGAGGACTGAGGAAAACCTGGAAAAACCTCATTCAGGGAGGACGGTCATGGCGGGATTCGAACCCCAGACCTCCCGCTCATGAGTCCCTGTCTTAATGACCTAGGCCGCTCGTGGCGGTATGTCTGTGACGAACAACCAAAATGGAGATTATGAAAATCCAGTTAGGAGGAGCATAACAAACTCCAATTTAGTTGCAATTTTTTGGATAGGTTTATCATTACAAAAACCGGATTTAAAAATGGTGATAGCTAAAATGTGACATGGATCATCCCACAAGTAATATTAAAGAATAAACTAATAATTATAATACTTTAGTTCAATACTCTTTGTAGTTATTAAATTACACTATAGCTACAAAAATCTGTTAGGTGCTATTAAGTATTAATATTAAGGACTTAAGAAAGACTCGCGCTTTCCCGTCGATTAATTTCTTCACTGATCTAGCTACAGTAAAGCCAAAATTTTGGTTTGATATTATTTTTAATGACCACTGCACAATTACTTGTTGCCCCAATATGAAGCATATTTATATTTGCGCACTCTTCCTGTTACAACTAAAAACACGTCCTTACAGGTATACTTCGACGTTTCTTCGACAAAGCCTTGGAATTTAGTGCTGACGTAATACCTATACATACGCAAATGAAATCCTTATTTTGAAGCATTTGCAATGGTTTACATGTACTGCAGGTGTAATTTGATCCAGTGACTAACTTTTGGTTATACTTGTACAGGTTTAACATGATAGCACTGTCTGACTGTGACGATATATTTGAACATAGAGGCGTACTTATGAAGATATTCTAATACGTATACGAGGTCATGATTGGCGCAAGAAACGGTTTGTTATTCTTATACCTGTCATTAACACGTCGAATACCGATGTTTGTCCAACATTTTGAATTCCAGTAGTTAGAAGGTAGGCCAATAAACTGGGGAGAAAGGAAAAAAAACTATAAACAAAAATAGGAGCATTCGTTGTAAATGAATATGTTTCTATCTGCTTAGTGTCATTTCATTTTGGAAGCTAATTCATAAAGTGACCATTAGAAAGGTATCAGAATTGGGTGGCAATGCAGCACTCCTACTTAATGATGGGCAATCGGAATGAAAACTATCGAATTGATCGATAGTCGTGAAGTAATGATTTATTTAGTTGTTTTCACAAACATTCATTCGTTTTACGAAATTGTTTCCTTCGACCGTATTTGCTTCTGCTTAGAAAGGATAGTGTTCTCCCATTGGTTTCTATCGAACGTTATCGAAACGATGTCTCCTTGTATGTGGTTATGGTATCCCTACCTGGAAATATAACTGCATTTGTAACCAGCTGCGTACGTATTGCGTGCAATAGCGGGAGGCGGGAACATTGGTAACAATGCTTAAGAACAGCGCGATTTTAAATTATATAATTTGACAGAAACTATCTGGACAAACTTCAGGAGGTGATTCCTGACATTAAAAGCAACAAATATTTATATGAACATATGTCCTGAAATGCATATTTTCTAAAATAAATGACATTGGCGAAAAACATCGTTTTATCATGGCAACATTCAGAGTATTACAAAAGATGGGATTTATGTCGGCATTCCTCCTCACCGATGAACAGAACTTTTGTAAAGATGATATCATCAACCTGCACATCGTCATCTGTAGGCCTCAGAAAATCCTCAGGGAATGGTGAAATCGTCTCATCAGCAATGAATCAGCATCATTGTTGGGCAGGAATTCTTGGTAATCACCTACCTGGACCAACTGTTCCACTATAATGCCTTAACGAACTGAGTATCTGGAATTCCTGCAGAACCTTCTGCCTCTTTTGCTTGAGAATGTATCATCAGCCATTCAACAGGTAATGTGGCTGACGTATAATGGAGCTGCAGTCCAGTTCCCATTATTGTTCCTCAACACCTTAATATCTCCCCCAGATGATGGATAGGACGAGGAGGCCCTGCTGCATGGCCCGGTCGATCACGGGACTTAAACCTCCTTGATTTTTACTTGTGGAGGCATCTGAAAATTGCTGTGTAAACTGAGCCAATTTCTGATATGCAGACCCTTGAACTGAGTGTCTGTGCAGCCTTTGATTCTGTTTGGGTTCAGCTAGAACATTCGAAAAAATGAAGCAGTCATTATGCTACGTGTGAACGCTTGCATTGCATCCCATGAAAGCAATTTGAATATCTTTTGTAAAACTTTGAAATGGTTTAGTAGGATCCGGCTATGTGCCCCAAGTTTGGGCACTAATTTTGGAGCGATTTGTTGTCGATGTAAAGTGGCCTCGTGTTATGATGCCAATTTTCGGTTTGGTAGGCTCCGGCTAAGTGCCCCAGGTTGGGCACCAATTAGGAACCGGCAATTTGTCGGGTTTCACCTTGTGATGCCAATTTTGAAGCCGTTTGATAATTTGATGAATGATCGCTTCGATGTAATTTTGCCTATGATTCAATGACAATTTGGGTGAATTCTGCAATTTTGTTAATTCGTACTCAACAGGGATGGGAGAGGAGTTCGGTAGTAGAAATAAGCACGCGGTGCGACATACGAGGATCGTTCCGAAACTAATACCTCCTATTTTTATTCATGGAAACTACAGGAAATACATAAATCACAACAGCACAGCTAAATAGAGCAATATTTCAGCTACAGGCTGTCATTTTTCCACATAATCACCACCATTCGTTATGCACTTTTACCAAGATGAGCCAGAGCCTGCATGCCGCGCTTGTAAAAATCTGAACCAGCTGAGGCTAACCACTTCCTTACAGCTTTGACAACGGCATCCGAGTCTTGAACATGTTCGCCACGTAGTCCATTTTTCAGAGGCCCAAAGAGATGGAAGTCTGAAGGCGCTAAATCGGAACTATACGGTGGATGTGGTAAGATAGTCCAGTCAAATTTTGGAATGAGTTGCGTGGTCGCAAAACTGGTGTAGGGCCTGGCGCTATCATGTTGTAGGTGAAAGTTGGTCTTATTCTCTGGCCTTACTCTGGAAATTCGGGCTTTCAGCTTAGACAGTGTCGTCTTGTAGCGTGCTGAATTGACAGTTGCTCCAGTCTCCAGGACATCCAAAAGAACCACGCCCTGGCTATCCCAGAAGACTGTACACATCACTTTGCCTAAAATTGTCACCTTCAGCTTCATATTGGTCCACTATTTCAAATATCTCTTCGATGATTTTTTGTTCTTCTGTAAGCATCCGCGGGACCAATCTCGCACAGACTTTGCGATAACCAAGATGCTTCAACATGGTTTCCAAGGCATTACAGCCGACATTCAGGTTTGCACACAATTCTTTGGTCTTATTTCGCCGATCAGCACGGATGAGTTGATCAAGATGCTCTTCATTGTGAGGGGTGACAGCTGTGCAGGGTCGACCGGGTCGTGGCTTGTCATGCACATCCTTTTCACCACCGTTAAAATGCCGTACACATCCCCTCACATTGCTCACGTCTAGTGTATCGTCTCTATACACCTTTAGCAAGGGTCGATGGATTTCAATCGGCGCAATTTCTTCAGCAGTGAGTAATTCAATCACACATCTCTGTTTTATACGCGCGACCATATCAGATTCCATTTTGGAACACTCCTCTGCTGGCGCCAACTACTGCAGAACAACGGAACCACCAGCAAATGAAAGAGGAAGGTTCAAGCATTAGCACTACACCAACGACATCTGGCTCGGACATCCAAAGTCAACACTCGGAACGACCCTCGTATATGTAGGAACTTTATTATGTTCTAAATCTTTTGCGTCCTCTGGTTTTTTTACGTACGATAGACTTATCTATGTCAAATATAAACTTAGCTGCCACGATGTCAAATATAAACTTTGCTGCCACGAGTGGAGCTTAGGAGTGAATCTGAGCACTGCATATTTCGTGATGTATATCTTACAACTGAGTGCCTGTGTCAGAATCGAAATAATAAGTGCCTCATGTAAAACTTACAAATCAGTGCCTCGGCGTGTGAAACTGAAAAATGTTTAACTGATGACTGCGTATTCAAGTAGCGTAAACTGATAACCGCTTATCATCTGAATATCAAGTTAAAACTGAATAACTGATGTATCAGAACAGCGTGTCCTCGTTCGAAGTAGAACTTATTTGTGTCTGAGCTGATTCTGTGAGTTGCGTGCCTTAGAAACATTGAAATTATAGTGAGTACTGCAAACTGCTTTTCGCCGCGTGTAGAACTGACAAATAAGAATTGAGAACTGCTTCCCCCCGCAGAATAAACTCTTCATTTTATATTAAATTGAAATCAAATAATCGTTGGCTCAACGATGCCACGGAGTCACACAGGCACGTGCAAGTTTGCACCTATCTTTAAAAGTTCAAACATACATTTTCCATTTGCTGGTTCAAGCTCACCTGCAACATTGTTGACATTTGCTAGTTTAAAGGCTAACAGTCCAACGGTCTGTCGACTTCAAAGACCTGACAGATTTAGAAGTCCTTCAGTTTATTAAACCTGCAACGATAGTCCTTTTAAATAGCGCGACACTTGGCCCTCGGGTTTCTTCTCTCTCTGAATTGAATTTTATGGCCCTCTTAGCCTTCCAAGCTACCATAACGAAAAATAGCAGAGACTTTCTCTTTTTTTGATAAACAATTCACATTTTTACATTATGCCGAACTATACATATATGATATCTACATTATTATATACAATACATGAAATATTATGAAAATTCGGTTTGAAACATACATATTATACTTTTATTTCAGTGAGGGTGGGTCGTAGTAAATGTGTCAACTCTTGAGTATTATGATACAATGTCGTTCATCAGTGCCATCTATTTTAGAAAATATGCATTTACGGACATATGTGCTTATGAATATTTTGTTCCTTATCCTGCCAGGAACTACCACCTGAAGTTTGTCCAGATAGTTTCTGTTCACCTGTATAAGCTAATAATATTTATGATAATTAACTATCCCTTCAAACAGATAGACCATAATCAGTATTTCCTGTTTTTTTTTTTTTATCTTAAGATCGGAGAATTAAATTAGGTGTCCTTGCACATTTATAGGTTGAAAACTACCGCCAGCGTTTTTAAATGTATTTTCAAATATTTAAAGATATTCAGAAAACTCTAGTATAGCAGGAACCCCTTGCTGTGTAGAAATGACATAGACTCATGGCTAGACCATATTCATCAATCTAGCATTAGTTGTTTTCTTATTGAATTATTTACGAATTTATTAATTTCACTATCGAATAGATAATATCATCCAGAGAGCAAAGTTGTACAAGGTGAAAGGATTGTCCTATGTTAGGGATAAAACTTGAATTTTTTGCAAAAATACAGTTTGTGGAAATATAAAAAATGTCATATCTATTTCAATGAAAATGAAAACTTCATCATCGATTTGCAAAGTTTAGGCCTATTAAGGATCATGGCGCACCGTGTAAGCTTATGAAAAATGAAAACAACGGTGTAAAGGTTTAAGTAATAAGGACTAATAAATGCTAGAAGTACAGAATTAAACAATACTTAAGTACTTCACAAAAATGCTGTTTCAAATAAATCTTAAGGACAGTAATATTTTCAAATGTATATATTTGTGTTAAATATATTAATAAACGTGCTTAAAGGACACTTAAAGCTACAAAGCATGCTGCTGAATGCTTATTTTTATACTATTGTATTAATATACCTATATTTATATTATAGTAAATTTAAAACGTATAAAATAGAAATGAAACATTCAATTCTATGATACTAATGGTAAGAGCAATACAGATTGAAGAAAATATTTACTGGATGTAATAACGAAAGTCAAACTTTACTTCAAGTACTGTTCTGTATATTTGGTCCAATTCAAATGTAAAATTACGTTATATTCCCAAATGAATTGCATACATTAGCCGGAACTATTCCAAGCGTGAACTAAATTTAATCTAACCTAATTCTTGAAATGAAAGTTCAAGATTCCGTTATGATCATTTTGTCGGTCCTGGTGGTGTAGTGATAACCATACTTGCCTTCTAAGCCCAAGGTCGCGGGTTCAAACCGGCCAGGATCGATGGATTTTTTCGGGCGTAAAAATCCTAAGTATGGCTTCCTTTGAAAAGGAAGTAAAGCCGTGGGTCCCGTGCCGTACATTTACACGAAAAATAACCTCAAGCCTGAAAGAAGAGACTTCTGAGCAAAATTTGTCGGCCGTTTCACGCCCGGAATTGAATGGGACGCTGATGACCTGAGATGTTAAAGAGCGTCCTTATATAAAACGAATCAATATAAATTTATGATCATTTTAAAAACCACATATATCGAATAATGGTAACTGAAACTTTGCTAATTTATGCAACTTTTAAGCATTCTATAAATAAATAATCATGTACACAAGATTTAATTAACATTGGGATTTTAACTTGTTAAAAATGGCATTGGTAATTTGTCAGAGTGCAATGCAATACATACTTTATTTTTCAATTAACTGTATTACTTTTATATTTGACTTACTATTCTTTGTGATAGAACACCTATTAAGTTCAATTAGATCCTAGTACAGAATCCGGTTATTTGTTCTCAGATATCAATATACTAAGCTTCACTTTATTTATAACAACTGTTAGCCATTTAGATTTGTATCATGGCATATGTAGTTCATATTTATTAATAACACAGGCATTTTACATGTTTATAACGTAATAACTAATTTATATGTAATAAAATTATGCCTATTTAAAACAACAATATTAATTCTGAATGAAACTATTGGATAAAACTTGCAGTTATATCACGCTAAACAAGTAATAACAGGACTACAATGAGGAATAATCTTTTTTCTTGTTTCAGAAATCTTCTTTTTCATTTCATTCTTTTGAACATTTTTCCACAGAAGCCTTCAAACATATCTCAAATTAATAACCTCAAAAAATCAATTTTCATTGTTAATATAAACAAAATAAAAAACAACATGTTTGGAATTAAAACTCACCACTCCTTTACAATCATTTAGACCTATTGTAATTGGATTGGTGACTTTGGAACCTCATTGAACTCCAGGAATCCCGGAAGAAAGATACAAAAATGGCACTGCGGTCACAGCGCAGTTGTATGACAACTCCAATAGGCGTCTCTCAATTGCAATGAGGGCGCTACAGCTGGATATTTAAACCTATTTCGCCTAACAGAAACATATTTTCCATTAATATTTGTTTTAGAGTTACCAAATACTTGAGACGGAAGACCTTATAATTTTATGCGGAATCTCTTTAAAAGTGGTTATTTGCAATTCCGAAACAAATAGATGTGTATTGTTACGTCATGTGTTTATCGGTTGTTGGGATACTCGGAAACACATCAATTTTACGAGTGTAACGGACTAAGGCGTAAAATTCGCTATGCATAATTAATTATTATATTATACGTGCCCCGTGGTGGGCTGTGACACCAAAAGGAAATACAATTGTTTCATTTCCCGAAAACTCCTGAGCGGTAAGTAAGATTTCAGCACTTTTATTCATGGCTATTTGTACTTGATTTTGAAAATAGAAATGCATATTTCATAAGTTGTATTGAAAAAACAGTATCCAATAACGGATATTTAAAATATGTTTAAATGTCCTTTGCATGTCGTATGTGTTGTGTACAAATGAGTTAAATGAATGACAAGAATTTTCTCAGTAATTATTCAACAGAAATATTTCACAATTTCATTGCATTAAATTATAAGTTTCATAACTTTTTATTATTATTTTTTTTTTTTTTTTCCATTTTACATGCTAGGAGATCTAAGAAAGAAAAATATTTTGTTTTACTATTTGGTTATAAATATTACATGCATTTAATGACTCTTATTTAATTTCAGATGTATGCTTAGGTCAATTTTTTAGCAAACAAATACTTGCATCAAAGAAAGAAAGACGACATCTCCCAACACGAATTGCAAAACACTGGTGGTACAAAATAGAACGCTAGCAGAGACGGCTAAACATAGGACAATTACATGACCCCTAGGATTTTCCAACCTCATTAGATTCAGTTGTAAGTAGAGTAATTATTAGAATTTTTATATAACTGCTTTATGTGACAATGCAATACAGTGAAGCCTGTTCAAGAAGGAAGTGACAGGTGTATTAAGCATAACTGTTTCCTAACCGCACTATATTTTGAAATCCAGTAGTTTATCATATACACATTAATTTTAACTTGGAGCTCCATAGATCTGCCAATTTACCTGCTTACTGTAGCATTGAACGACACTTTTCCCAAACATTAATTCACTTTGTTCAAAGTTTATTCATATTTTTGTTTGTAGCAAATATTTGTAGATCCTTTATATTCTTCAGAGAAAGAGAAATTTTTAGGTGCATTCTCTGTTTCCTCCTTCTCTTCAAAATAAACACTGTCATCTCTCTCTCTCTCTCTCTCTCTCTCTCTCTCTCTCTCTCTGTGTCTTGCTTCAAAATTTTGTACAGTCTGCAGTTGAATCAGTAGTTTCATAAATTTCACTGTCATCGTTTACATACCCTGCAGCATAGATGTAAAGCTTTCCTTTTTGCATAAGGCTGATATAACTTGCATATTTCCGCTTCACCGGTATATTCATTACCTTGAGATGCAGGGATAAAATGAAACTTTAACATAGTTTTTCACTCCATTTTTTTCCTTTAGTTCAGTAACTTTCACCTTATTAGTTAATGATGAGCCATTATTTTATGTGACATTGTTGATAAGAAAAATAATGATTATATGCTGTGCTTAGCCATTCACTACAAGACACGGTTGGTATGATTTACAAATTCTCATTGAAAGGTTCATTTTGCCAAGCCAATAGGGCAATAAAACTATAGACCAAACACTCAATGCACCCTCGCATTCTTTGCTAACATAAGGGTTTGGACAGTTTGTGTTTAATTAAGGGAAGGAATAGCATACAAAACTCATGATTTTTGCTGCTACCTACAACATTTTTCAAACTAGACAGAATTCAGGGATATTCAGGTTTTGAAATGGACAGGGTTCACTGTACACCCTTTGAGCAAACAAAAAAAATCATCTCTTGAACGCAAAATTCTTCTAGTTTCTATTCATTATAGTGCGCTGTTCGTTAGGTATCCAACAAAACTGTGAAACCACTGCAGCAATTATGTTATATGGCATGCATTAAAGACGCTAGGTAGTACGAAAATTCCATTAGATCTGTGGCAGAGTGAGCTTGAAGTCGCGGTTAGTTCACCACCTGGCATAATCATTTTTTTAATAAACTTTTGTGACATATTATGACAAATTATTTTTATAATATTGTTTCTCATTACCAACAAGCTTTAATTTTACATAATATATATATATATATATATATATATATATATATATATAAACTCATAAAAAACACTCAGAGTGCAATATAAAAAGGTTCACATAAACTTTCACACTAAAAACCGTAAAATTGAACACTAAAATCACACTATATTTCGAGCTTGGCTCTTGGTCACGTGATGAAAATGAACTCATCACGTTCATTTCATTCATTTCATTTCATAATAAAGAACATTATGATATTTTCTTCAGTATTTGTTCTATCTAAATGCAATATGCTGCACATGCACGAAAGACAAAAGATGGCCTATGTACGCAAATTCAAGAACCGTAGCTTCTCGTTCACACTACTGTAGATTGATTTTTTTTTTTTAATTGGTTTATTTACGGACGATCTTTAACATCTCAGGTCATCAGCGTCCCATTCAACTCAGGGCGTGAAACGGCCGACTAATTTTGCTCAGAGGCCTCTCTTTCAGGCTTGAGGTTCTTTATCGTGCCGTAAATGTACGACACGGGACCCACGGTTTTACTTCCCTTCCGAAGGAAGCCATACTTAGGATTTTTACGCCCCGAAAAAATCCATCGGTCCTGGCCGGGTTCGAACCCGCGATCTTGGGTTTAGGAGGGAAGTATGGTAACCACTACACCACCAGGACCGACACACTACTGTAGAAATATTATATCATCTATGCCCCAAAGATTGGGGGCAGTTGTACATACTGAGTGTTCATCAGCTGCAGTAGCTCATGAAATAGGTTCTGAGAAGTTCTACAGTATGTGGAATATATGATACAAAAATCGAATCACTAGTCTAATGTAGTGTAACAGCTCAATTTCAATGGTTTCGATATGATGTTGGTTTTTAAATTTACTTAAATCCTTGGTTAATACATTTAGATCCCGTAGAAGGTAGAAATCTATAAGCATGCATAAAAACACCGAACTTAAATTAATTTTTACATGAATATTGAGGTATGAAATGGTCTTGATATTATACATTTCTAAAAATACTTTATTGCTGAATCTCAAAAAGTTTATACCACCACGGGTTGCCGAGGTCTTTAAGGCGTGGAATCGTGAGGGGGAGTTCTGGGGTTCGAATCCCACCAGGACCGTCCTTCCTGACTGAAGTATTTTCCAGTTTTTCCTCAGCAATAGTAAATGCCGGGGAAGTACCCTAAACTTAGGCCCGGAACGTTTCCTTCCTTTAAACAATCCTTTCCCAATATATCATTCCATCTCATGTATCATCAGTGTTCACCGCCTGTGGTGCCTCAGTAGTAAAAACAGGCGTTAAACACCATTTAGTAATATTTAACAATGCATTTGTCGTTCCAACTTCCACAGCTTATCACAATTTCAACTGCAATCATTATGTATATTATGCTTTAATGAATGCTACATCATGAATGAACAACACAATAATAATAGCCCTTAAGAGAACTCACAAGAGTAGCAGTAAACCTAGTATAATATTGCCGCTACAAAACCACCTTATTTATATGCATTCAATTTTGGTATTTCTTTAACTGAAGATAATATTCTGTATTAGCAGATTGAAAAAATTTAATTTGTCAACAAGCTAGAAATAATATTTATGTTAGCATACAGGTGTAAACTTCCATTTTCACAAGTACTTTTACATGATTTTATCTGTTGCAATATGCAATGCTTTGCATTAATGTAGAATCCAGTGTATAACATTAACTAAAATTAATTTTAGTTTTATTTCTTAGTAATATATAAAGCGAGGTATTTGTCACAATGTTTACACTAATGTCTCTTTGAACAGCTTATAGGAATGTGTGCAATGTGGGAGAACATGAAAGATTTTTATATGTGACATGTATGAAAATATTAAAATAACTCATCAATATATATACATATATATACACACACATATGTGTGTGCGTGAGTGTGCGCGCGTGTGTGTGTGTGTGCGCGCGCTCTGAAATACCCATTCACCTTTGGATAAGGTTTTCCTCAGTCCTCATAAATGGCAAATACCGAGGAGGCACCCTAAACTTGGGCCTGGAACGTTTCCTTCCTTATCATTTACCAAATATATATATTATTTCATCTCATATATCACCAGTGTTCACCGCCTGTGGTGCTTCAGTAGTAAAAACGGGAGTTTTTATTCATTCATTCATACCTTTAGGTAAAAATTTAAACATTCATTGCCAGTTGCTGGAGTGTAATAATGAATGGTGCAATTGAGTCCATTAAGCTAATTGTCATTTGACTTTTAGAGAATCTGGCCAAGGCATGAGTAGAACGCGCATCCTCTGCTTTTTCAGTTTATTTCGGAGTAATAAGCTGCGGCTCTGCCCAATGTTGCACAAGCAATACAGAATAACAACAGTGCTATTTCCTTTGTTGCAAAGTTATTTATAGCATTAGTCTATACCCAATTGAATGAGCAGAGTGAGAAAGTGTGATTTTTGCTTAGCTGCTGAAGATTTATCCTTAGAAATTAAAATGTATATCTGCTTCTGTTTACCAGCTTAGTACACAAAAAATTAAAAGTATAAAAAATATTTATTTCAATAAATAATATTACTTACACTTTGTGAATTAAATTCATTTAATAAGAAACCAGATATGCTTAAAAACGAAAACATTTCATTACCTTTAATATTTTGCACTAGTCATGATCCAGCAGTGTGAACATCTAATTTACCAGTAAAACTTGTAAAAAGAATTATGCTGTTTTATAGTAATCTATTATCGTCATGCAACTTGAGCAGGCAGAATTCAATTTTTTTATGTTACTTTTGCAGTTCAGTAGGACAAATGCCCTAACCATGGCATTTGCCATGGCGATTGCCTTTGGTTAGTTAAACGTTACATCTTGTATACGTAATAAGAAATCGTTGTATAAATCTTAAAAAATAAAATAATGTTTCAGAAAGTGTCCTGACAATACAAACTTTAAGTATACTGTGGTCAAACTTGATCTCACAAGCAGCCATTACTTTTGACAGTATAGCAACAGTGTTCAGACAAGTTAAGAACTTAATTTTCCTCACGTCCATTTCGAAGTATTACAGTGCGTTTATATATGTAATGGGTAAAATAGGTTATAATTATTGAAATTGCTTTTATCTAATTTTTTTTCTATTACATAGCTGTCTTTAAAGAATCCGTCTTTAAAGAATCCGTCTTTAAACTATATACAATACAATGTAAATTCTCTCTAGAGGATGGGATGTTATTTTTTTGGGCTATAGCTTTCATTATACCACTTTATAAGGTACCTCTGTGTGCTTTAAATAAAATTACATGTATTATTTGTTGTACATAGTAGTACATCGTCATTGATGGTTTTATTTACTTACATTTTTACACTGTTCATTTTAAAGGAAGACAGTTTACATTTTACACAGGCTGTGTAAAAAAATATAGCATTACATTTTACTTCATATATTCTTCCTAATTTTCTACCTGCTTAGAATTGGGCTAAGAAGATGAGTTATTGTCAGATTTTAAAAATGAACTTTCTGGTGCAATGTCATATAATGGATGGGAAGCATAAGAAATCATGTCTGTGGGTACTTGACAGGATTTTCTCACTATTTATATAATTTGTTTTACTTGTAGTTTCCTTTCTTTTACGGACGAAACTAAGTCATTGCTGAGCTTTCACCCAACTTACGACTACTAGCTATAAAACCGCCGACAGCCTGAAGCGTAAAATACAAGAAGCAATAATCTGAGCTGCAATGTTCTGAGCTGCTGTTACAGATCGGAATTTTGCGTCTTGTATTTACTCTTCAGGCTGTCGGCGGTTCTGTAGTTGGTTGTCTAAAGTTCTATGAAAGCTTAACAATGACTTCGTTTCTTCGAGAAAGAAAGGGAGCTCTAAGTAAAACAGGGGGAATAAATAAACCTAGTAAGGCCTGTATTGCCAACCTCCCGTAGCTGCATTATCGATTTGCCGACGATCGCGGAACGCCGGGAGAAAGGTTCAAAATTGATGCTGGATACGGTCACCGGTTATTAACATTGAGTTTCCTATCCTAGACGTTTACAAACCGATAGCAAGAAACATTCGAATTGCCGTTATAAGCTGTTGTCATCCACTTCTAGTGATCTGTAGAGACTACCGGAAGAGAGCACTCTGAATGGCGAGTAGATCTGCCCGCAATAAGCGCTGCCACCTACCAGAGGAAGATAAAACTATGTTCGCCAAAGAGGTTATTACCTGAAGAAATAACTGAGATGTAACAATTTTAGTTTAAATCTGAGGCATGAACAGGCGCTACGTTGGATGTAACCGCTGAATTGTTTTGCGTAATGCAATTTAATGGTATAAATGACAATCTTCATAATTACTATTATCATTACTTAAGACTGCTCTCAAAACAGATGCTTATGTATACATATTTACATACAAACACAAATTTATTTAATTATTTATTTTATTCATAATTTATTTGGGGCAACCAGCTATGGTTATGCTGGAACTTTTAAACACACGAACGAGTAAGGACGGGCCTCCTTGGTGATTACACATTAGAATTAATAATATATTTACAAAATAGTAAATAATATTCATAATTTTCAGAGTAATCAAACAGAATTTATCCACAAGCAATAAATTCCATAATTTTTGCCTATTTAAACATTTTAAATCATAAACCAATAAGACGGAAGATAGTGAAAATCATAGATAGATAAGGCTATAATATTTTTTGGTCAATGTGAAGATGGTAAAATCATACATAGGAAAGAGTATAATAGTTTTTGGTAAATGTTTATAGAGAGTACCGTTCGACTGTGACTGTACAGCAAACAACTGCTTAATGCAGAAGCTAAACTTTCAACTACCATTTTTATACGGACATACAGGAAATTTTCCTTAAATATTTCAGAGAGTCTACTTCTAATACACCCATTATTAGAAGTACATCCAATTTCCTTCTTATGTTAAGATCCCAAATTACAGCTTTGTTAGACGCTTATTTAAATTTTCTGAAAATTAAAGACCAAGTTTTGTGTAATTACATATTTAATTCTGTATATTTATGCACGAAGAAGAGATAAAGGTTTGCGTTATACTCAAAACAAAATTGCTGGATTTTGTTGTCGCTATGAAACGTTTTTCTATCTTGTTCTCAAAGCTAGTCAGAGTCTGTAACAGCAGTTGTCAACCATGGTCTGTGTCGTGTCTTCATTATCGTCCAAGAGGAAAACATGGGTCTGTAGTACAGTGTTTTCACAACAGATGTCAAACAATACTCTGTCACAGTTGTGACAAATTTATCGGCTGTACGATAAAATCTCAACTTGTACAACATTTACCAAGCAATCTGTATAATATCAATAAACAAAGAATTTCTTAAAAGAAACAAATGCTACTTATAGGATTGTAGATTTTCAAAAGGGTATACACATCATTGACTTTACTTACCTTAAATATCCGATTCACATAAATGCCTATTAACAAATTGAAATGTAGTATGATATGGATATCTTCTACTACGGAATCTTTCTCTGTATATCTCAGCAGCTCTTATAGCACAATCTCTTGCTATCTCGTGAATCAGTCTCATATCAGGTCGGTCCTGGGTCCTGTTTCTCAAAAGTAGGATCTAATATATTACAAGTCTAAGGACTGGTAACTTGCAGTTATTAGTAAAATTTTGTTCCGCAGATTTCTGCTACACTTGTACTTTAAACGCCATACTTACAAATATACAAGTAATTTTTTGTAGTTTTGTCCCACAAAAATATTAGTATTAGCCGGGCACTGGTAGTTTATATAAATTTATCAAGAAGTGTAGGATTTGTCTTTTTAATAATTTTAGGAATATATATAAAGAATAAATAAGTATTTGCGTATAATGATAAAGTAAGGTTAAATGCAATTAAAGTACAGCTTATGATTGATATTGTCGTTTCCCGTTCCAAATGCATATTTCAGAACACAATCTTAGTTAATGTATTTATAAGGTTCTTGCTAATGTCACGAAAATAATTTATTTTCATTTTCTTTTAAAATAGTCTCTTTTGACAAAATGTTCGCTCATTTTTGCTTATGAGGATGTGATTGTCAAGCAATATAAACATTATATATACAAGGATAAAATGATAAAATGAACTAATAAAATATGCCTGAGGAAAAAAAACAAGACCCATTTTGCAGAAATGACAATGATCCGCTCTGTGCATTAAAAATCCCTAAAGAGCGGACATACCTAATTCGAAGTATGGGGAGGTATAGCAGCTGTTCCTCCATCTTGCTCTTATATGACGTCACTTCTAACTTTTTTCTAATACTTTACCAGTGCTGCATTTCTTTCGCGGAACAGAAAGTTAAAAAACCGTACTTTACAAGATCCTGCACTAACACACTTGTATGTATTAGATCATACTTTTGCCAAACAGCGCCCTGTTGGTGTAGTGGAAAGTATACTTGCCTCTTAAACCCAAGATCGCGGTTCACTTCCGATCAGGGTTGATGGATTTTTTCGGGCGTAAAAATTCTAAATATGGATTCCATCGGATGGGAAGTAAAGCCGTGGGTCTCGTGTCTTAGATTTACGCCTGGAAGAATAACCTCAAGCCTGAAAGAAGGAGCCCGGAAATGAATGGGAAGCTGATGGCCTGAGACGTTAAAGAGCACAAAACATATCAGAGCTCAGAAAAACTGTAACCGTTCTCTATTTTGTAATTCATTTGGTGAGTTACTTTATTTTACATCTTTTCGTTTTAAAACAAACAATTGTTGCATGAAACAATTGACAGATATCTTTCAATATTAGTAAGAAAGTAGAACTCGGAATTTGTTTCCAACACCTGTGCAGTGGCACAGAGGCGTGCATTTATGTGTTTAGCCTGAATTTTTCTATTCATAGGTTGTTATTAACAAAGTTTATTTCGGTTATTAAGGAGGCTTGAAGTCATTCTAATTTAATTGGTATTTACCTTTAGTTTGAATTTCTGAGCAGAAATTTGCAATTACTTCAGTAGGCCATATCTTCGACATTTTACGTCCTTGGCCCCAGGTGACCTATCTCAAATTACTTTTCCAAGATCCCTCCTTATACAGAGCAAATCTTTCGGTGACGTTCATTAACTCTGAATATACACTCAGGGAGTATCAACGAAGAACACAATGGAATATGTAAACAAACCGTCGCAATCAATTATAGCCCTAGTTAAACCAGTTCTGCATGTTCCTAGTATTAAGAATATTTTTTTCTGTTTTTACAATGGCCTAGAAACTTGTTCCTCGGCGGGAATTCATAATCGCTGAACTTAAATTTATGTTAAACAGCTGAGAGACTACAAAATAAAGAATCTGAACTTCAGAGGCAACTGCACCCTTATACTCCTAAATAAATGGTTATGAGAAGTATCACCGTAACCAATGTGTAGAAGAGATTTCACTAGGGAAGCAAATATGGGTGACAGCACGGACGCGCGCCGAGCGAATAATTATTATGTTCACTTAACCACACTCCAAGTTCAAACCTCAGCAACGGTGGGCAGATTATCTGCTAAAAACGGTTTTCGAAGGAAAGAAAGAATATCAGAAATATAGGAGTACCAACTTTCTCCTGTCAATACACATCACCCGAGTGCCGGGAACTGTCGATGACCCGTTATATTTCTGCACAAACACGTTACATTAAAATGTCTAACGTTTCCATATCTGTTTCATTGTTAACTTGTTTTTAATGTTATCAGTTTCAGTTATCGTGTCTTCAGAATGCTAAGATATTACACATTATTATAATTTTAGTTGAATTTATTGCCAAAATTATATTATTTAAGAATAACCACAATTAATCTACAATTTATTAAATTCTACAGTGCATATTTATATTTAAATACAGAAAAAAGAGGACTAATATTACTAAAAATAAATAAAATGATTCTGTTATAATTTATTTATGCTATAATGCAAGATCATTCTTAATATTTGTAATTTATAACTTATTAAACAGAAAATGCAGAATTGTATTTAAGTGAATAATATATTACATATATACTGAACGTTCAGTATCCCAAGATAATGAACGAATTTAATGAATGGAAGTACAAATTATCCACTAGTGTATTGACATATGTACCTGATATTTGCCTTTACAAGTTAAGGAAAAACTTCGAGGGAAAATATACCGCAGGCCTGTTCCATAATGAGATATAACACGGGTTTATGGGTATTTGCCTAAATTTTCATTAGTTTATTGCATGGAACTACCGTATAGAGATCAACATCCTGCAGAAAGTCTTACGTTATCAAGGAATAATGTCATGGAAATTGTTGAACAGTTGCTGGAAGTCGTAACAAATTACGCCGCTTTTGTAGCTTCTGCGGGACGAATCTACCCTGTTAGAAAACTGGTGTAAAATTATGTTTTTAACTCGGATTAGTTTTCCAGGTAGGAAAGAATTAGGAGGAAACATTTTCAGTCAAAAGAAGGAACTGTAGGCTAGGAGACATAATTGTGATCGTGCTTTTTTCACTAAGAGCAGCTACAATGGTCCAACTTTACCACCACTACAGATACTGAAGGTCATGATAATGACTTCATAGCCTTGTGTCGGAAATATGTAATTTTCCGTATGTATCTATTTTGCTCCGTATAGTTTTCACAGCACATTTTATTCAGCAGGAAGCTAAACACTAAACGTAATAGTAGGAGTACAGGAGTACAGGATCGGCTTCTTTAGGAGGTTGCTGGTTTGCGCTATTCCAAAACTGTTAAAGTTTTGTTTCCTATCAGTAAAAGAAAAAATTAATAAATAGGAAATTCTGTCATGCACCTGGTGTTTGTAATTGCGGTTTTTATCTTTAGGGTACTTCTTGACACACGATCAGCAAACCAATTTCTAGATGAGTGTGTGGATTATTTTGACCAAGGGAGGTGAGAGGAAGCGGTAGTAGCAGCCGCTCGCCCATAAGAACTATTATTTACATGCACCACCAGAAACGCCACATCTCGTCACAGTGTTCCGAGGAAATACTCCAGGTTTATACGACTGAATGTTATTGCGTTACAAAGTTGAATGAAATATTATAAATACTAATTAGATAGTTATAGTGAAACAGTATATTAATGGCAACATGGTCATATATATTTAAAACGAGAAAACTTGAAATTATTTCAGTATTAAACGATACTTATTTAAAGTAAAAATACTCCTATACAAAGACACTCCAGCAGCGATAATCGGTCGTTCAGTGACAGCTGAAGAGCAACTCCTTATACTGTGGTTGTTTGCAGTAAACTGTTGCTGAATGGCAGGCTAATGAAGTTACGTGTGCATTTGTGAAGTAGTTTCTTTATTTATTTTGTGTTAACTGAATGTAAAGAAAACGAACAATATACAAAGCCAACACTGTAAATTTTTTCGTTTGCGACCATTGAAAGAGAAATTTGAAATGAATGGACCAACTGTGTGTAGATACTAATTTGAGTGAAACTGTGATTTTAAAACATAGACAGTACACATTATTTTCCGTACAGACAGACTCCCTCCTGCAGATTCCGGATTATCATAGGGCAATTAATTAGTTTGTTGCATGAAACTCAGAGAATTCATTATTGTGATATTTTATTACATTCTGTGTGTGTGTGTGTGTGTGTGTGTGTTGTGTATATTCAGTCACGCACATATGAACGTTAATTCTAGTTATTAATATTCAATCTATTTTCAGCAATAGCCAGTAGTAAAATTGTGTACCCTGAGTTTATGTTGCCGCAAATCGCTTTATCTTTTGAATCTAGCTATTGCGTTTAGAAAATTCTCACCTCGTGCTATACACATAAGTGAACTGGCTAAGTAGGGGCACATTTCTGAAGCTTGTTTGATGAGATAGCGGATTTTCTGGAAAGAAAAGGATATACATGTTTGGAATTAGAAGGTGAAATAGCTTATGCTGTTCGCTAATTTGGCTAACTTTACTAGTCAGCTTCGTGTTACGAACCTAGAATTTCAAGGCCAAAAAATAATTCTGATGAAACGGTAAGTACAAAGTGTGTTGATGGTGAATGAATCTAATTACAAGACTTTTAAAATACTTCCCAACGTGCATTCTACAAGGAACGTTTCGTGGTTCTTCAATAAAGAGGGATATACGCAGGCAATGAATACAATTGTAAAAGAGCATCACAAAAGATTCAATGATTTTCAGAACATTTTAACAGATGTAAAATATTTGCATTTACATTTAAATCATGCTTATGTGAAAAAAAAAATCATTCCAAACATTTGTAAAACTTCTGAATTCCCCAGCTTTTGAAAGCTTAAAATATCTGTTTAAAATGTCATTTTTCTCAAGGATCATTATGAAAAAACTAATATTAATGTTTAAATGTTCAAACAGCATAAGATTCAGTAAAAATACACGATTATTCTACATGAATGTACAAAATATGAAAGTCCAGCAACAAGGAAATGGGTTATGCTGTGCTGGAGCTAGCAAAGACAAATTCCATTACAACAACAGTACAACGGCATTTCCCCACATATTTTGGTAAATACTCACCACCTCGGAATAATTTCTACCATTGGAACATCAGTTCGAAGAGAAAAGTTCTGTGAATGAAGGAAAAGTCAAGGACCAGATGCGAATGTTGACAGAATCAAACCAAGCCAATCTTGAGCTACAACCTGCCCCTCACAACAACATGAACAGTTCTTCGTAAACGACTGTCCGTGAAACCTACAATTTGCAGTTGCTACAAGTTTTGACAACAAAAGACAAGATCTTTGTTATAGTTCCATGTAGGAATACAAATGGCTATATAGAAGGAACATTTTGAATGCCGTCTAATTTCCTCTGATAAAGCTTTTTTCCATTTAAGCGAAACAATTGCTTTTAAGTGCAAATATAGCATAGAGAGGTCTTAAACCACAATTGGACATATCCGAAACTCCCCGAAGATATTTTGTGCCACATCATTAAGAAAATACTTGGGCCTTTTTTCTACGCTGGATGCACCGTAACTAGAATAACCTACTCTGACATTAGAGGAGGAATCTAAATGTTCCAACAGCATGTTGTACCACCCCATTATCACAATGAAGTTCGGCGTTACTTGAATGAACATATGCCTCATTGCTAGATTGGCCGTGATACTGCGATGACCCGGTATTTCGCAACTGGCTATCCAGGACAGCTGACCTTACTAATTATGTTTACCTGTGGGGTTGTGTAAAAAATACAGCTATTGCCATTGAAACCATAAGCGATGACATGCTGCGCCGTAGAAACATGCCGTGTGGCATGCGGTTGTCATATTGAACACCTGTAAATATTTAGCTTAGAACGTGTTCAGCTCCATTGACATCTAATGCGTATTCTCTAATAAATGATACGCTTATAATAAATACGTAAATCCGTTTCGTTCTTTGTATTTCATTACTGCTTTGGTGCAACCAGTATTTATGAATCTGAATTTTATTATCTGAATATGACAGAAGGGAGAGAAAATAATAAAAAAAAAATAATAAATCCTGCAGCATTCCAGCTTGATAAACCACCGTCTACACTCTACAAGATTTTTCAAGGCTTGCGCTCACTCTTACCAGCTAGACTTTTATGAGCTTGTGGATGAAAAGTGCTGGGATAACTGTAATATTAATACAAGTACAACATGCACATATTTTGAATATTTGACATTTAAGACATCATCGTCAGTAAAAATCACCGTTATAGATAAAACGAAATGTCTATGCGCAGAAGTATGTGCTCAAATAATATCCTACATAATAAGAAATGAACCATGTTAGAGCACAGTAGGTTCACACTGGTGGAAGTATATAAAAGATGTCTGCAAGTATAAGCTATGATGATAACAATTAAAGGCACGGCTTTATTGCCTGTTACATTATGTTATCGGAATCGGATCTCAAATATTGCGTGCACTGAGAAGTAGCTTGAGCGGCGACCAGACATTTTGTTTACAGTGGGCGTGAGAAAGTTTACCAAAAGCCGATAATTTGGAGCCTGAGATAAGAAGGCGAAAGAAGGACAGTGTTCATCGAATTTTTTCTCTTATATCTCAACTCAGGAACAAGATTGGCACACCTTTCGCGGACTGAATTTATGGTAGCTTTTAGGTAAGATACACAAAAGTTCATACATTGTTAACATATGCTCTATTAGACAATCATCCATTTTTATCTTATTCACATATCTACTTCTTTATTAAGTGATTACAGCAGATTATATTTGTACCTCGAGGGGTCAGTAATATGCATTTGTATTTATTTATATTCTTCTTTGTTAAAGCAATATCATCATATGATGTCTGCAAATACTTTCTTGTGAAAATTAATGTGTACAAGAAATAAAATGCATTTATTTATTTCACGATTCCATCTTTACTATAATGTTTTGCTTCCAACTTGGTCTAACAGTCTGAATTACACTAATGGTTCCCATTGTTGCAATGATTGACTATTGTTGAGAATATTGACAGCATTGATGATAAACAATGTTTCTAATAAAGAGCATATTTCTTTTACTGTATTTGACAGTAGACTTGGCACCAATAAAGCAATTCTAATACTAAATGTGAACATTTTACTTATTCATGCATACAAATGGAAGAAAAAGAGCCACAAGGACCTAAAGATATGCCTAACTAGTCAGAGAAAGCAAGATCGGTTCCTGTAACAACAGTTTTGACTTGCAGAAAGAGGCTGAAACTGATATTAAGATACCTGATTCAAAAGTAGGATACACGCTTGCAGAAAAGAACATCCATAATAAAGCAATTCCTAATCATATAATTGAGAAAAACTGAATAACAAAGTACAGAAAATGGATTTTAAGAACTAGGGGAAATTTTGTTTTCTACAGTGTATGAATGCAGCTCTATGGAGATATAGATTGAAAAACGTTTACCAGCTTTTTCAGGTGTGTTTTAGGTATGTTTTTCTTATGATGGTGTTGGTTCTTTGGTCTTTGTGAATGAATGAGATGCATTTACTAATAATGAAGAGGAAAGCAATTTACAGTGAGATGCATTTACTAATAATGGAGAGAAGAGCAATTTACAGTGAGGTGTATTTACTAATAATGGAGAGAAGAGTGTTGTTTGAGATGCAAAAGTAAAGTGTTGAAAACGGAGCTGTTTTTCAGCAGGAATGTGTCAACAATCATTTTTCCAAGAAGTTATGAAATTCATCAACAATTCTGGGAATCAAACATTTAATTTGTCAAGAAACTTCTCTGGCATGGATCCAATAAAAAACAGTATTAGATTTTATGTAGGGTATTAAATATTAAGTATTTGTTACTTAATTTTGTGCAATTCACATAAATTCAATAAAATGCAAATCGTTGTGGTTTGAATGTCTATACCAATTAAGGGTAGAGGAAAACATAAATAGTATTAAAGTTTGATTGATAAAAGGGGGAAAATGTTACAAAATGTATAACAATAGTTTTGTTGACATTAATTTGCACAAGGGGATATGGACTTCAAATTAAGTAAATCAGTCATTAATTGTAGACAGTTAAATTGGCTCACATTCTGCAAAATGGAACCAAAGGTACTGCCATTAATTAAATTCAAGATTTGTTTTTATTTATAAAAACACTTTATCTTTAGAATCATTTAAAACTGTAGATAATCTGATACACTCGTTCCTGAATGTTTCATTTGTGTTTAGTTTCAGCATCAGTTTTCTCAGGTTAGTAATTTTGGGGAATTGTTCCTTTCTGCAGAATATACTCCAATTAATGTTCAGTAATAATTTTAAGTGCTAGCATTAGTTGATTCACATTTTTATAAGGAATATAAATCGCAATTGTTTCTTTTTACAGTACTTACAGCTTTTCGTTAGCTTTGCATATCGTACATGGTTTTTATTTACTTGCATCATTACTGTCTGTAATTATTGCTACTAACTTGTAGTATAATATTTTCCTGTGGAAATAACTTTTACTCATTTTGCCACACTTACAAAGATATGATCTTCACCCAGAAAGGTGGCAGGTGTAAAAGTCACACTTTTTTTCTGTACGTACTTCCATATAATTATTTGTCTTTTTGCTTTAAATATTTTTGAAATTTGATATAAATATTTGCAGATCCAATATTCCATCTTTGGTTGTAAACTTTGCGTCACTGTCTGACGGCATTCATTTTTAAGAAACTGTCAAGATCAGGAAAACTCAAAGACCACGTAAATAAACAGTTCTTCCACCTTTATCTTAAATGTGATAACGCTCCTTTATGAGTTTCAAGCACCTAAGATAATATGCGGGTTGTTTAGTTTAGCGGGTTAATAAATACTACAAATGATACATTTAAAAGAATAATACTTTAAGCTTAATATTTTATACAACATCTCACGCATTGTGGCAAATCCTATTAATCTTGGAAGCATTCTGTGGGTGTGGCTAAGGAAAACCGAATCTGAAATGTAGATAATATCTTAAAGTTTCTACACGTTCGCACTCATATTTGTGAACATATGCATCATATTGCGCTGTTATTTTCTAATACATTTCAATGGTTTTTAATATACTCAATTTTTCAAAAATCGCTGATCACTCTTCTTTCGGTACAACTGGAAAAATGTGAAAGCATATTTTCGTTATTCTCACTTTATCGTGTATACCATTATTAAGATATGCGTGTTTTGAATCGTTTATTATAAATCTTAGCCTGCATTTCAATGGATTCCTTGGAATAATATGTGGCTTTTTCTGTTAATTATATCTAATCTGATCGCCAACATAAAAGCTAATGCTGCTATGCTTTGTCTGCATCTACTGCATAGTAGTATTTAAAGATAATATTTCTCTCTACTTATCATTTCTGCAGTTCGGTCGTACTTTAATAAAACATAGGATATTTCTATGATAGTTTGAAATTGTTAATGGTATATCTGCTTATGGCAGTTAGTGCAATCAGATTTTGGCAGTTTCAATTACATTAATAGGTTGTACGTATTGCGTACAGACTTTTTCCGGAGTAACAGGTGATTTCAAACTTAGAAAATAGAAAAAAGGAATGTATGAGCTGCAATATCCTGCATTAAAATTTTTCAAATCCCCCTTTTTCTTATCATTGAAACCATATATATTGTTACATAATACTCGTTTGTTTTAAAGAGACGCATTACAATGGCTCTTTCTTCATAACTTACAATTTCAGAGAAAATAAATTAAATTAAAGGAATGGTGCTTTGCACACATGTATCTATTCAGAAGACGTGGGAAAAAAAAAACGGGATAAGATCTAAAAATGCTATCGATGATATTATATACTTGTACAGCAATGGCCACAAATTGTTTTGTTTTTATGTTAAATTTCTTTCGATAGGTAAGATTTCATGTGTTCGAGCATTTCCTTAATCCATACCTCCATCCCCTTGAAAGTATGTGTTACTTATGAAAAATGTTGTATGTATATCGGAAGCCAAATCATGTGTTAACGAGAGATCTACCGAACACAAAGACGTAAGGTGACCCTTAAAATAGGTGAAATACTGAGTGTTTACTAAAATTTTATACATATATTCTTCGTGATAAAATAGCAATCAAAAATATATTAAGTAATAATGTTAACCTTTAAACTGAAAAAAACAGATTTTTGATAATATAAAATGAATTATCTTCAGTCCCACTACCATAAATTAAGTTAAAGTTCATGTTTTCTCTTGAAAAGCGCATTTGGCCACCACTTTCTCAAAAAAAAGTTTTTCTTTTTTCTGAATCCAAGTAGAACGCTTTGATAGAACTAATTCTTAGATAAGATAGCATCTCCTTCCCGGTAGAATAATGGATGTAATTTTTTATGCCCTTTAGTGCGGGAAATGATATTTCTACTGAAAACGTACTGGCAAATTTGTGCATGATAATTGCAATATAAGGCTGAACTGTTGAAAACTTGTTTTTAATATTGGTCCTATGTTCACTATATTTGTTATCTTACAAATATTTCTTCGCTATTCCAAACCATCAAAGTGTTCATTTTTCAGTCGTTTGCTATAAACGACATTTTCCTAAGACACTTAACAGATTTTGAAAATTAGTTTCCAAAAAATATCCAGAATATTGCACATACCTTTCCATTGACAGTAAATACAAAAAGTACACCCTAGAATAATCTTGAAAGCGAGAATCCAAATGTCTGTCAGTATTATCAAACATTTCGCAATATAAGTTGAAATTCCCCCTCTTAGAAGGTTTCCTTACTTGAGACACATCTTCACTATTCTCACATAATGCGTCTATACCGTGGCGAATTTCTTGATTTTGTTTTGGCAGCACAGAATATCACTTGTTTGGTATTGAAGAATGGAAAGTAACACATAAATTAAAACATAGATTTTTTCTGAATATATTTAAAATTAAGATGTGCTTGAGGTCTTCTAAAGTTGAAAAAAATAGTAAACATATGACTCAATCTCATCAGCCATTGCACCAAAAAAAAAAAAAAAAAAAATTACAAGTTAATTTCTCTTCCTACACTTAGTGTTCATTGGTGTTGGGCAGTACTCCCATCGTATTGGACAAACATTTTAGAAACCCATTCAATGCTTTCATATTTTAAAGATCTTGAAAAAAGTGGTGCAAGCCCATTAAGCGTTAATCCTTTTACACTCGAGTATTTGATTGGTACTGTGAGACAGAACGAGATCCGGAATATGGCGTAACAGTTAACAAACAAAACTTTGGATGTCCGACTTTGTTCAACGCTCGAACAGATCTTAAATTTTCCAAAATAGTTGACACAGTATTGTGACTTTGAAATCAATTTCTCATTATATTCGAATTGTGACATGAAATGCCGATCAAGTTCTATAATAGCCTGGGCGTGTCTGCCAATACTTATATAGCAGAATTTTTAGAATCTTTTTATTATTTCTCCATCATATATTTAACTTAGAACAACAGAAAACTAAGTTTGTTTTGTTACAGCTTTGGTTTCATCAACTAAGAGGGCTACAAAAGGAATATCCTTAATTTCCTGCTTACTAGCTGATAAAATAGTTGATCCGTTAGCTTTGTACTCCCTTGCAAAGTTCTAAATTCAGTGATGCCTAAATCCTCCGCTAAATGGGGGTCATACTATGCAGTGTGTTTTAACAATTCCACATTTTTCAAATTAATAGGATTTTTGTTTCGTCATGGCCCTTAAAAGTAAACTTTTGTTTACCGAAAATAAACATTGCATTGACAGCATTTTAAGTATGACCCTGTCCGGCTTTACCCTTTGATTATAATTATAAGGACAACTTTGAAGCTGGCGATCAAGTGCAGTGTTCTATTTTCTCTAATAACAGTTATATTTACATACAAACGTAAATAGTTAAGTAATTCTATGTTCATCTATAGATTTCTTCAAGTTCCCAAAATATTTATTCCAGTTTTGGTTAGTGATTTATCCTTTCCACACAATACCAAAAAAAAAAAAAAAAAAGAGTTCAATTCAGCTCTGACGGTTAATCATTCACATTTACAATGCACAGTTGGCTAAAAATGTATTTTAGATGCATGTTACTCATCCGAAGCAAGCTTCCGTTTTCCATTTAAAATTAACAAATTTTCCACACCACCAATTGTGCGCGTGCAGCTACTCATTTTCCTTAAATCGATGCAGTGTCAGCAGTGATTCGGCTCCTTCACATTACTGAGCGAAAGGCAAAGCTACACATTTTATCTACGACAGTATTATGTTGTGAGCGAAGCTTCTAAGTTTTATTTAATATTTTTATTAAATGGATTATTAAAATGGCAAAATTTGTTACTGATGCAGTGATTTACTTACTTTCCTTAAATGCACGCCTCTGATAAAACAACATGCTGTTATTTAAATGAAATAGTTAAATATTTCCCCTTCAACTCTGTAAGAAATATAAAATACTTCTAACCAATTTCTGTGAAGTCAATCTTTTTTCACCTAAAACATATTGCTATGTTGGTTTTAGTATTATTCTAAAGGTATTTTTTACACAACACACTTTTAAAAATGATTGGAGGTAGGACTATTAGTTTTGCAGCTATCGACTGTGGTCCTGTTTCAGCAGCATGATTTGGAATTTTGCGACAAACTTAGCAGATTTCTTTAGAAAGTTTCGGTTTAATGCAAAAACTCATTCCGCCAACTAATGTGTCTCCATAAAAGCTGTTTATTCTCACAGACCGTTAATAATAAACAGGCTCTTACAAAAAACTGTCAGAGAGCTCATCTGCTAATATCTCAATCTTTACACATAGTTAGATATTGATAGGAAACATGTAAGTGCAAAATATTGAGTGCTCATACGAATAAAAGAATGGGAAAAATTACTTAGAATGTTCCATTAAGATAGCTTAAATCTTCCTTCATTCCACCTCAATTGAAATATTAATTATAATGTATATTTATGTAAGTCCAATTATAATATTTCATGTATTGTAATTAGTAATGTAGATTTCATATATGTACATTATGGCATAATCCTCTCACGTAAGTTGAATATCAACAAAAGGAATGTTCCTTGGTGTTTTGTTACGGAAGGTTGGAAAGCCAACAAAAGGGTCATAAAACCTCTATTTAGAGGAAGTAACCAGGGGATGGTATATGAAGCCCCCCCCCCTTTTTTTTAAAAGGCCTTCCGTGGCAAGGTTAATAAACTTACAGAGGTTAGATAGGGTGACCGAGACGACCAAGACAAAAGTATTTGATCCCTGTTCATCAACTGTCCTATCCATCGCTGCAGTAAGCTCTACTTTAAAATTCCCTCTCGGTAGAAATGAGATGGAGCGTCACCATGTAGCTGTACGAAACCATCGCTGTCCTCATTTAGCTGTGGTAGCAGCCATTTAGTGATCATAAGTCAGCTGTGTTACTGTCTTTTCGGCAAAGAAAAACGAGCCTAACACCTTCACCTTGGAAACAACACAGAACACATTAACTTTCTGAGGGTCTCGGTATGTTCAACGTAACAATAGAGATTTCCCGTCCCCCATATGCCAACATATGTTTATTGACTTTTCCACTTAAATGGAAGGTTGATTCATAACTAAAAATCCATTTGTTACTAAAACGATCTATTTCAACTGCTGCTGCAGTGCGATACAAAAAGCCTCCCATTGGTGCTTACTGTGAGGTGTTAAACCTGATGCATTTCAAGAATATAAGACTTCATTCTTAGAGTCTGTGAGATTTAATTGTCAGGTGCCTTTAGACAGAAAAAAGAATACTCATCACCTCTCTCTACGGCAATGCAGGCAGACCGTACACCCTGTCCAGAACCATTGTGGTATCAGTGGGAATTGGTCATATTTTGAATGTTCATCAGAATCGCTTGAAACTTGAATCTTGATCCTCGTGTTCATCTTCCAATTCTTCTAAATTGATTATCAGCTTATAATTTTATCAACAAGTCCGTCTTTTTCCCGTAAAGTTGTTCAATATTTTCACATGTTTGCATGCTTTTCTCCAATTTTCTACGCTCTACCTTTTCAATTGCATTATCACACAACAATTTCACATCACTGCTCTAAAATAAAATATGTTTGGCAACATCGTTCTATACCTGCACTCATATCAATTCCATATCATTAAGACCGCAGTGAGAAGTTAGTAGCCGCCCATGCATTTCTGCGATGGTGTCTATTTCACACATTTTGAAATTATCCTTTTTCAATTAGATAAATTCATACAACATTACCTTTATCGATAGCGGATCAAACTCGATGTTCTTATGGAGCCATGACCACATATCGGACTTCAGTGATGAGAAAGGGAGCCTAATGAACTTCCACCGAGTGATACACGTCGAGTCCATAACAATTGTACTATGGGAGGAAATGTTTGGCAACAAGCTATTTACTAGTCAGTCCTTAAATAATTTACTGTCCATTCTTTGTGGATTTTGATTTAAAAGAGAGCAACGCATTTGGAATGAATACAGAGGGACATCTGGCATGTAAAATTACAAGTCGCTGGCCATTTTCTATTTGAGTTTTCAGGGGAAAGTCACTTTAATCGAGTTCGCATTTCCATATTTTATTTTTTGTGTGATTTACATTTACCCAGATTTCAACTATGCTCACTATAGGATGATCAATAGCCCTGAGTTATTTCATTTTTCTCGAAAACCAGAATATTTTTAAAATACGTCATTTTTCCATTAAATATTTCCTGCCTTGACAGTTTTTAACATAACTAAATTTATTTTTTTTTTAATAATTTGTCTTTAGAGTCATATACTGCCTTTCAATAATTCCTTAGCCTTTAGTGCACTATATATATCCTGCAAACTAGGCATAAAATATGTTCAGCAAAGTGATTAAATACTTCGCCTTATAGCAGCGGCAGAAATTAATCTATTTCGGTCGTTCTAGATTTCCTGTTCCGGCGCTGCTTACCTGGAGTTCGCAAACCCCTTGCAGTTGCTTCATACTTGTAATCCTCTACTAATACTCGTTAAGACTGTACGAGAACATACGCCTGTAGCTTCAGCAGCTCCTACTGGTCACTGAAATAGTCGGTTTCCTGTATTTCGAAACTTCATATTTATCACTAAAATGTCGGTCCTGTTGGTGTAGTGGCTATATGTGCCTTCTAAACCCTATTTCGCGGGTTCAATCCCTGCCAGGACCGATGAATTTTTTCGGGCGATAAAATCCTGAGCATTGCTTCCTTCGGAAGGGAAACAAAGTCGTGGGCCCCGTGATTTACGGCATGATAAAGAAGCTCAAGCTTGAAAGAACAGGCCAGTGAGCAAAATTTGTCGGCCGTTTCACGCCCTGAATTGAATCAAACGCTGATGACTTGAGATGTTAAAGAGCGTCCGAAAATAAACCAAATCAACAACAACAATCAATGAATAAAAAAAAAACCTGTGAACTTTCACAGTTATGTCCCTGCCATTACGACTTTCACGCGCTTGCCAATGTGAAGAACAACAAACGCGAACGTAATGAAAACAATACAATTAAAAATCACTAGAAGAAATTGTAATTATATCTCAGAAAACATTTTCGGTGCACATCACTCACAATCAAACTACAGAAGCTAACTTTAACTCGAACACCGCTGATATCTTCACAAAGTATAGTCAGTCAGGTATAACGGGTAGGAGTGGGGAGGATACTAAAAAGGCTGTCATTAAGAAAATTTCCAGATAATGTAAGAATGGACAGATGGTCAATGCTAGAAATAGACGGTATAAAAAGTGTCAAATTAAACCTCACAGACTTTTAGGTAATTTCATAACATACGCCATACTATAGTTTGCGGTTCCCAGCTGCCTCTTGTTGTCGATTTCCTAGGTCTGCATTGATAAGTTTCTGTGACCTGGTTCACTATTTCCTGCAACAGAGAGATGGCCGGTACACCCCGTCTCCACAAACTGAGCATACTCATATCTGCGAATGGCATTGTTGGAGGTAGGATCTTTCTGGAGCAGCGCTGGACAAAGATAACTACCGAAATTGATAATATTTCAACGTACAAAACGCCCTCTCTTTATTGTTCGATGTCATATTGCAGATGCTGACATCTATTTGTAACAACTCTAAATTCTGAATGGCTCGTACTAAAACTAAACTGTTAGAGATTTTTGACCCACCCATTCATAGTGGCATGCTCAATTCATTACCCATAAGAAATTCCCAAAACCCTGAATATAATTTTTTGAAAACCGTGTATAAGGTTCAAACTGGTAGCAACCCCTTTAAGTAAGCTGATTCAAATATGCCGCATTTTTGCTTTCGAGGCGCTTTTAAATTTCCAAAACTACTATACATAAAAATTTTTCGTTCACTCTTTCCCGTCAAAATATGAAAGACAAATATAACCAAAATACAAATTTAATATTGAAGCTGTAGACACAACATACTTTTTGCTCATTAAATAAAAAGCATTCCTACAGAATGGCCTTCTACGTACAGAAATTAGAATTTAGATAAAAGAAGCAAAAATAGGAAACAAAACAGTGGATATAGAGTAAAGAACAAGAAGCCTAACACTGAGGGTCCTATCCTGCAATATAGTTACGTCGCAACTAATCAAAAACTATGTCGTTCAATATCTGGGATGGTATATTTAAAGAAGGTGGTGCTCAAACAAACAAACAAACAAATATTGAATTACTGTGACGCAGTGACATTGTTTCTCATTGATTTGCAAGTCGTGTTAACAATTTTATTCGAGTGCAAGGGTACTAAGACTTTCAGGTATTCATTGTTAGGGTGTAGAGTAGTGTGAATTAATTACACAAAATATTTTTCTATGTTGCAAAAAAAGTACAATTTACCCTCCAGCACAAAAGAATTCCTAAAACTTTGTTTCCCGCATAGAACACAAGAAAGTGTTTTGTTTTACAAATATATGGTTTTTCTATTTTTTGTGTTATGCAAACATTGATTTATTCTGAATTGTTAATTTTGGATAGGGTATATTTTATTATTGTATTTCTGTAATCGCAGACGACGTCAATTTAGATGGCCAGGAGGAGGGGAATTTGGAATAAGGGGAATTTAATAAGTAATAACGGAGTGTAACAATTGGATTATAATAAGGCACATAGTTGTAACAGTCACAGATGATGAAATATTTCAGTTACGTACCTAACAATGGAAAGCTTTGAAAATGTTTCGCAGCTATGTATATGGAAGGGGAAGTGACATTAGGAACAGTGCAGAAAAATTATGAAGAATTCATAATAAAAAAATAGGAGCGAGTTAGAAATTGTTATTATGGATTTATATTGCTTTTTTTTTTTTGTTCGTTTTTTTTAAACTTTAACAAAACTACCCTAACCTAACTAACCGAATTATGAATTACTTTTAATATCTATTATTATTGCTTTATTATTATTATTATTATTATTATTATTATTATTATTATTTGGTCAAAGTTAAACTAAACTAACTTAACGTATGAAAAATTAACATTTATTGAATTAAGAATAGTGTAGAAAAAAGTGTTATTATATGGTAATATTATTATTTCTTTTTCTGTGTTCAATTATTATTTCTTAAACTTAAACTGAACTAACCTAACCTATGAAAAAGTTAACAATTTTTGGATTAACAATAGTGTATAAAAATTATAAAAATTAAAAGCAACCTGTAACATTTGTTGTGAAGGAAAAAACATTAAAAGTAAGGGGGAAAAATTACCCATGGATGGTCCAAACCACGCTCTATCAGTGGCACAACGTTCTAACCTACTGAGCTACTAGGCATTGATGCTCGGAGTGGAAATTATTTGCCTAAAGTAATGGGTACTACTTCGTTGTGTAAGGAAAAGTAGAAACTTGAGCGATAGCACCAGTCATCTCGGAGTAATGGAAGAGAAAAGACGTACGACTCTCCAACCATCGTGATAGCATCCAGTTGTTAAATTGTATATTTATATAATGTGGCTTCCAAAAAAAGCATTAGCAGTTGTAGAATTATCAGCTAATTTTTCTTATATTTTATCTGTCCTTTCGGTTCTAGAGCTAGATGACATGTGGAAGCTACCTCCCCCTTCCCACGTACAGCCTCACCGTGAATTGCGACAATATTCATTACAAAATTTACTGTGCAGTCTCTCTTTTCACAGTTTCTGCACACCAGTCTTGTATTTTTCTGGCACTAAATGCATTTTCCCTGAGTGGCTTATTTCATTACATCTCTCACCCTGAAAATTAGGCACTGCAATTCCCCCAATCTTTCGCGCATTGCAGCAGAATTTATGAACGTTATGACAAGCATTCTTCTGTATGCCAAGTGACTTACTTTTCAGTTTGAATGGATATACTGAAAAACAATATTTAGACCGCTTGCGGACACGTGCTGCCACCATTTCTTTGATAACATACATGATTAACAAGATAATGGAAATCTAACCGGTAGATGAACCGTTTCCATCATACACACGAATTAGACGTGGTTATGTGATATCCTTACATCATTCTTTCTTTCTTTGTTCTAGACATTATAAACTGCACTTACAACTAAATGATTACTAGCAAGAGTAATAACCAAGGCCGGGATGTTGATGAATTTGTCATCTTCTATCTAAAATGTCGTAGGTAATGCTAATTGTACATAATTCCTGACCTTTATTTGTGCATGTAAAACGAGCATTTTATTGTAATTTTTTCTATTTCCGGATATCTTTCTGTTTTATGACAATGTTTACAATTTTAGTGAATGATTCTCTTTTTTCTGTATTTTTAGCAATATGATTAACTTCTTATTAGATTTTTTTCTCTTCTATTCTTCAATATTGTTGCCTTCCTCTTTTAAGGAAAGCTAGAATGGAATTTTTAATGAGATATTCCTTAACTTTGAAATAACTGCAGTAGTAGGCATATGCAGCAGTGTTGAGCCTTACGTATTAAGCTCAAAGCTTTACTTAGTAATTCGCCAGGAAGTGTTATTTAAACAGCCAGCCACACAGTCTGCGAATTACGGAGCAAGACGTGACACAATGGACAACCAGAGCCTCTCATTACGCGACCATTGGTTCAGCTTGCTGCCGATGTAAACGTTATATGACTTGAGGCGACTTTGGATTTACTGCATCCCAGAAGAGCTGTTATTTTACGTCCCCTCCCCTTTCAGATAACTTGCTAGGAAATTGATAGGAAATCACTTACTTTGGTGGCCTGCTAATCAGCTGGTGCAGAAGGGTCCATTTTAGTTGCAGTTCAGCTATCCTCTAAAAATGTCGAAAGTAAAACCCTGTAAACAGTAGCCTTTAAACCAAATGGATTCTGATTTTGGCGAAGATGTGTTTCAGACTATTGGAATTTTGCAAGGTACATGAAGTTAAAGTGAGAGCAGAGAAGATATTAATACAACAGCACGTAAATGCGACAAGCACATGCATGCTCTCGAGAATGGTACCAAAAAGGAAACGTCAGCACAGGCTCAGCAAGTATTAGTAAATCTTCAGGATTTTGAAAAACAAAATGTGTGACGTTTTAGTTTTGGTGAATACTCCCCTATCGAAACCAAGTAATCAAAACTAAGGTACTTCGTGCAACACTACACTGACCGATCACTTTCCAGTGAGATGACTTTAAGAAAATATTATATTCCTCAGTGCTATAAGTACACTAAAAAATTAGACAAACGATCGAAGCTAACAAAATCTTTGTACTTGTTTATGAAACTAGTGACGTTGAAGGCCGTTCCGTATCAGTCATCATTGTAGTGATTATGGTAATCAACAGTCTGGGTCAAGTATATCTGCTGAACACCGAAGTTTTGGAAGCAGTTAATCGTTCAACAATCTGTCGACTGTTCCACCGCTCCTTACTGTACTGTGGCCTAAGGAAATTCGACATGAATGTTACAGCTGCAGCAAAGTATATGGTAAAAGCAACTAAATCTATTAAGGTTTTTATTCAAAGATGGTGCTTCTAAGTTGCCTTGTACATGCTATTCACAGGTCGCTGGAGAGGTTCGCGCCCACTTACCTAAAGTCGACCAGCTTGTGTCTCAAACAAAGAAGATCTTTGTTAAAACTTCTTCAAGATGACGTCTTCAGATCCATAGTCTCAGGTGTTCCCCTGCTAAGGAAACCCATTACATGGGGGGTTCCTGGATCGACGTTTCTGTGTACAACTGCAAGAACAATAAATTGTAAAAGCCGTGGTTGACGCTCAGAATATGAAAAATGCTAAAGTCACCCAGCGAGCTCAGAAGCTGTTTCCCGACAGTGAAACGAAAAAGCTGGCATACTTAAAAGAAAATTTCCGCCTCCTACTTTCTACAATTGCGAAACTTCAAGAAAGTGGGGTGAAACAATAAACCTCCTTAGAACTTATCAAAAAATTCAAGTTGCGCTTGGTAAAGTTGGTGAAATTGTGAACAATAAAATGAAAATTGAGCAAGATAAATTCTGGCGTACTGTTCCATGTGCTTGATTTCTTGAGTGCCACTGGTGAAATTTTCAGTGTAATAGATTTCGAAGAACTGGCATCTAGAGACTTAGCATATTTAAATACGATCTAGTTTATATAAGTGCCGATGTTGAAAGGGGCTATTCACAATACAATAATGTTCCTTTACTTTTGAGAATCTGCACATAAAATATATCCATTTAAAAATATCAGTTGCTTACAATTAGTAAAATAAAGATACATGCAAACCTATTAATAGATTTTAAAAAATTGTAGGTCATTTTGTGTCATTTTTTTAAATTTTTACAATCATTTTATAGGTAATTTTAGTGCTTTTTAGATCATCAACATCCGGGCCTTGGTAATAAATGAATTATTCCTGTTCACACAAATAATCTCATCAGACATAGCCACTCCTTCCTTCATATTAATTGGCAAATTTAGGTGATACATGTAGTTCTGTTTTTTTTTCTTCTTCTTCTTCTTGTTTTACAAGCATGTAACCATTTGGTGTTAGCCCAACTAGGAGAGAATAACTGGAGAAAAGTTGTGAAAGAAAAGATTATGTTAAGTTAGAACATTGTTTCACAACTTGACTTCTAGTTCTAATTGCTACATTTTCCACAGTATATAGTTGTCATTTAACCCACATAACATTCAAAACTTGAAGCCAAAACAAATAGGTTTATTATTTATAAATGTATAAACCGCCATGGGTGGCCGAGGTCGTTAAGGAGCGTACTCGTGAGCAGAAGATCTGGGGCTTGATTCAATCCAGGGCCGTCCTCCTGGGTTTTTTTTTCCAGGTTTTCCTCAGTCCTCATAAATGGCAAATGCCGGGGAGGTACCCTAAATTTAGGATTGGAACGCTTCCTTCCTTACAAAATATCCCTTCCTATTTTATCATTTTATCTCATTATCATTAGTGTACACCGCCTGCGGTGCCTCAGTAGTTAAAACAGGCATTAAGCACTATTCAAAAAAAATAATTATAAATATCTTGGTATGATGCGGACGTGATGGAACACCACAGGCTCATCAATGTTTGTGTTATACTTCAAAATGTTGTAATTATTTCATCAGAAAATCATAAAATGTCTTCTTTTTACCAACTTTAGTATTTTCAAGATTATTATTGTCAGGTTAATGGAACTGCGTATTTCAGAAATAAACGCTTGCCCATAACAATTTAGGATCCATTCAGCTGCACAATGCTAACAGAAAGCAGCTCTTGTAAATCACAAAATTGTGTGATTGTTAGAAATAAACTTGAACACCAGTTTTATTGGTTAATGCAATTTAAATTGCAGTAGGGAAAAATATTCCTAAAAAGCACAACTTAACACGCTAGCTTTCCCAAAATGGGCACCTATAATTTAGCACAGATATTCTAATCCCATAAGGTTTTTGCTGCATATTTTGTAATTGCTTGTTAGAGCACAATGTAGTGTTTTTATAAAGCTGAGTGTATTATTAATAAAATGTTTATTTATTAATTTGCGAAAAAAATGTAAATACATGTGTTTTTAAAATATTGCACAATTGTATTACATTTTATTATTAATTTTTATATAATTTATTTTGATAAAAATTACAAAAATAATAACTACAGTGTGTTTAGGTAAATATTTAAATGTAAATGAATACATAGAATAAACATGGAAGAAAATATTAAAGAGCTTATCCTGTCAATTTGGGAACGTTGAACAGTAAAGGATTGAACTACGATGGATAGAAAAAACCCATATTCATTTCATCAAAATTTCCAGGAAAGCTAAAAATGAAAGACATATAAAACTTACATATGGATTAAAATTTACTTAGGAATTTGTAAACAATTTTTAGTAAGTGTGGAAGAAAAAAAAGTATGGTACAATCATTTGAAAAATTAAAGTATTCCGTGGAGGCCAGTTTTGCGCAGAAATACTTTGGATATAGCCCATGTCATAAAAACAGGAATCAGTTCTAGTAGTACAAAAATTATATTTTACTAAAAATTAGTTACAGAAATTTCATTGTAGAACTTGCATATCTCCTAAGGGAAAATTTATAGTATAGTAACTAGTGTATGTGCCGGAAAATGGTTTAAACTTGAAATTAAAATTATTTCATCATTCTTTAAAATCCTGTATAATTAATGTAAAATGTGTCAAAAGTATGTCTTAACACCATTATTTGAGATGTGTTCACATGTATTTTTCCTTCTCGTGTGAGTTATTTCTATCATGGTTCATTTCAACGAATTTTTTTTAGAAATTTGCCTTTCAATTCCACAATGTTTACACAAGTCTAGAAAACTATATTTCTTAGTTTCAGACTGCTTATAGTTTTACAGCACAAATTAAGCTGGATTATAATAGTAGTTTTGCATTTCTTACTACACCTAATTATGAACCAACCTCAGCTGTTATGATAACTGATTTCCCCTCAAAGAGAAATGAAGGTGATCAGTATTGTTACAGAAGACGGCTAACGACACTGTTATCTCCACCCATGCTGCTGCAAGCCATGTTGAGTAACTCGTCGTCTGAGAATGCATACTCATACCATCTTTTCGTTATTTTTATCATTATCCTCTGTAAATAAGTCTGTATTCATTCATTTTCCTGTCCAAAGAAATGCGGCTATTGTTTTTGGATAGAGATAGCATATTATTTTTCAGACTAAGTAAATAGAAATTATTTTAGGAAATGGTTATGTTATGATTCAGCAATATGTTTTCTCAAAAGAGCTCTCTCAGTAACATTTCATTTGCTAATTTTATTGAAATAAGTTCAAATAATTTATATTATAATTTAATAACTACCAGGAGGACATTCATTTTTTCTCCTAATGATCGTACGAAGAAGTTACTTATTGCAAGGGATTTACTTTTGGTCACGGTTAAAATAACTTGGGGTCTCTATGCTAGACTAATGAGTTGTAGATAATATCAAATAAAATTAAATACGTTTTCCATATTGTTGTATTCCAGGTCACACCGACATCAAGACATGGCAGTCCTGAAGATTGTGCTTGCTCTGGTGTTACTTTCCATATCACTCTCTGGAACAGACGCTTTAAGAAAACATCGCTCACATGGAACGCCGGCTTATAAGAAGAACAACCAGAGCTTGGTGACAACAAACTCTACAAAGAGGGACAAGGCCACCATAGTGGATTTACCTGATGTTTTGGTTTCAATCGGACAGGGCTACGCAAGGCTGAGCAAACTTCGCTGTTTCATTTCCGCACACTTTAATGTTAGTGACATTGATCCTGATTTTTCCCACATGCTGCTGCCCATTAATGCTTCCTTGGGAACTTTGGTTCTCGCTGGAGAGTATTCCATCAACTATTTTATGGCACCTCTTTACAGTGATTATGGTCACGTTTATCTTACTCTCCACAATGTGTCAGCTAAAGGAAAAGCCGCCATTGCTTTGACTCCTGCCGCTCTGCTTGCTATTGATATGAATCTCGAGTACAACATGAGTATGGCAACTGCCAGAATTGTGCCTTTCATACAGAACTCCGTCGTTTCTAATGGAGAAATGACACTATCTAGAATTATCTTGGAAGATCCTGTGGCGGAAACAATCAATACAGAGATTATTCCTCATCTTAACTATCTAATTCGACTTCAAGTCAATGTCGCTCTTGCAGAGATGAGTGTATTCACTGTTGGGCAACATAAGATAGGGAAGACTATGGATGATGTTCCGGACCTATCTAATCAAAGGGTAAATACACTAATTGAGTATAATAATCAGTGATTATATTCAGCAAACATTTATATCCATTATGCTCCCATCTCTCATTCTATCTTAATCCACTAAGCACCAAGTATTCTACAGCTGTCATACTAATACAACTAAGATGAACAAAAAATAAAGGTGGAAATTACATTGTATACATAAATAAGTGATGCCGAAAATAATTATACAACTTAATCAAACGTTTTATCATATCTATAGATATAAGTCAAATAAGAGTCAAATGTTTCCTTTTGAAATAACAAAGGGTTTGTTTAGCTTAACTTACACGTCCTCAGGAAATGCTCTGCTGCTCTGAGCTGAGGCTACTCAAATGTTCTGACAGTATAGCTGAACAAAAATGATAAAGATGCCTAGCGTCCTATGTAATACATACGTAAATGGAATTCATTTGCTTGACCATGTATTAGAGGTAATGATGCCAGAATTAATCCCTGACCATCCCTAACCTTCCAAAGAATTTGTACAAAAGGAATGTAGCCAAATAAATGCTTAGATAGCAGGTTGATAAAAATGTGAATCAAATATAAACAGGTTAATTTTAATTTATTGAAACTAAATCAAATAAAATTTGAATATATCTTATTTCTCTAAATATGTTTTCGATTTACAAAAATATTTTCTCTGGTGAATAGAAAGCTCGCTAATCGCATTAACTAAGAAGGAATGCGGGTAGATTTCCAGCCAGTTGCGCACAAATACTTGCACACCTTCGTAGCTGCCGATTCGCCAACTTCTCAATGCTTCTTTTAATGGAGCAAACATGTTCTAATAACAAGGCAAAAAGTCTGGGCTATAGGGAGGGTGTTCGAATGGGTTTCCCCGATCTTTTTTTTCCCCCTTTGTCAAAACAGCAATATACGAACGGGCGTGTTTTTGCTTTGACAGGAGCTGATTCCTCGTTTGCTCCACTCCACGCTCACTTGCTTTTGACTAACGGGTAAGTGGTATGTCCATGTTTCCTCATAGGATGCGATTCGTTGCAGAAATATTTCTCCTTGACTCCAGTATTGAGCCAAAACCATTTGACACGTTCCCACGTGTGCATCAGTGAGAATTCAAGAAACCTACCTGACCGTAACTTTTCGATAATCCAAGTGATCTGAAATTATGGATTGAACACTTCTGTAACTTTTTCCAACCTCAGAAACGATTTCAGAAAGAAAAACGTCAGTCCCACGATCCGAAAGTTTGTTTCTGTTACGCTCGTCCGAGGTCGACGTTTGGGGATTTTTATTTTCCGAAGTTTCTCATGCTTCTGTGAACATTTGTCACTCATACATTTGTACTTTAAACAGCGTCTTATCCCTAAACTCTGTCCTTAATCTTTGCAAATTTTATTTCACTTTTACGCGCTCCCGCACCAAAAAGTTAATAGTAATAATAATGCGCTGCACAATTGGCGAATGTACCTTTTGCTCGGACATGGTGCTACTAACAAACAAAACGCCTGTGTGAGACCAACCGGTTTTCCCCTATTTCTGAAAACCCTGTGTAACGTCTCAAAGGCGTGTCTGGACTCTCTCTGAATAGTGTTTAACGCCCATTTTTACTGCTGAGGCGGTGGACTCTGGTGATACACGAAATGAAATGATATATTGGGAAAGGATTTTTTAAAGGAAGGACACGTTCCAGGCCTAAGTTTAAAGTACCTCCCCGGCATTTGCCATTTATGAGTACTGAGGAAAACCTGGAGAACACTTTAGTCAAGGAGAATGGAATTCGAACCGCAGGCCTCCCGCTCGCAAGTCCACGCCTTAACGACCTCGTCCCCACCCGTGGCGGTCAAAGGCGCGTCCCACACAGTATACTCAAAGCGGTAAATTCAGCATTCCGTTTTATATTTGGTTCACCCCGCATGAATGCAAAGCGGACTCAATATTGCAACTCCCGTCAACACAAGGCTTACACGACAGCCATGTCTGTCTGATATATATATATATATATATATATATATATATATATTTAATGTGTTTTAAAAGTTTTGACATCAATTTACAAAATACATTAAACTACGCGAAACATTTTGTTAAAAAATATAGAATAATGAGATAAGATATGAGATCAGGCCTTAAATATATTTTTCCCATCAAAGGGTTTTCAAAATGTAATTCATTTAATGAATCTTAAATTTGATATATTGCGTTACAGACTGTCATGAAAATTGTGAATATCTTAAATCAAAACTAAAACGTAATGTTTTAATAAAAATAACAATCCAATATTTGAAAATTGAAGAAACTGTTCCATTTCTTACAAATTAATTTAGCTTTGGAATGCACAGTTGAGATTGTAAGTCATTATTATACCACTTATTCTCTTTCAGGTTGCTGTGGAGGAACTTGTAGATGTACTCATGGAAAACGTACGCAGTCGAGTGCCTGACGAGATTGATATTCCAAGCTTCTACAAGAATTTCAGTGAGAAATTAGAGTCAACACTAATAAATGGCACATTCCAAGCAGAATCAGGTTGGGTTTCTGGACTGACTACCCTAAAGAGAGCTTCCAATATAAGTCTTTCAAAGGAAGGAGGAGCTCTAGAGTTATCTATCAGCATTGGCTTCGACCTTCTCGAAATGGGATACGACCACTTCGTGGTCAAAGTACTGAAAAAGGAACTTAGTGGTGAGCTGAAGGGTAGTTTTCTCTATCGGGTGATGACTGCCACGCTTAGTCTAGATCCCAATGAACTTGACATGGGTTGTAAGGTTGAACTAAAGGAATTAAAATCGTTCAAAACAAATGGATACAGGATTGAGACCATGGCTGATATCAGCAAAGATTTCGATTGGCTTAAGCGAAGAATCAACATTTGGTTGATAGGGCATTTCCATTCCAATGTTGTAAAACATTTGCAAAGGGAAATTGCCAAAGCGATTGAACTATTCCTCAATCATTTTGATTGTGGGGAATACGTACCTCATTTAAGAAACGTTAATAAATTCTAGACATTTTATTGAGGGAATTCTTGGCGCAGAAAATATATTGTACGCTATATTTTACCCTCAATGATAACAGAATAAACATTGTCTTTGTAGTATTGTATAGCAACATCCAGAAAGTTTTAGTTTATGTTTATATTCTGGATTAATATTGATGTTGGTCTGTAGTAGTAATGAAATAAATATTAAATTTTACACGTTAAATTTATCATGTGTGGTATTATTTAATAATTCCTGAAGATACCGGACTCCAATGTGTTAAAATAACATAAATTTCAGGGTGTAAAAAATGAAGGGGAAAATGCCGTTTACCCCCTTTATGCTGGCTTTCCCACCGTTCCATTCTGAAGTGAACTATAGCTATATTTTCATAAAAATCTAGACTACGTAATTTAGAGACTAAACGGAAGTACCACATTAGCTACACTAGTGATCTTACGGTTTAGATAGGGGCAGAGTTTATTGATTACTGATAATGTTATTTAATTTTTAGATACACAACTTTAAACTGTACGCCTCTTGAAATTGGATAAAATGAAACATTAATTAGCATCACTCTTGCTTTACTTTACTTAAGGTTTCCATATACTTGGATAGTTCTTTAAAAATTTCGAATATAGGACAGAGTGTTGAAATTATCCTGAATTAAATAATTCAGTTTCGCTGTTTTATTTTCAATAACATTTGTAATAAAGAAAAAATAACGTAAATTAAAAGTTGTATGTAATACATTAAACCATAAAGGTGTGCAAAAATATTCTACGCTACAATGAAAAACTGAAAAAATGCAAACTTTAAAATCCTGATCAATCAAAGTAATTTCATATTGAATAGTTTTAAGCCCTAGTATGGAATGTAAACCGCTTCAATTTAAGCTATTTTTCAAATGCATTTAGAAAAAATATAATCCGTTACTGTCGTGCGTCCTAGTCAGCCATCTGCCTGCCATACGTGCAGGCCACGGCGCACCTACCGACCGAATCTTAGCCTTATCGTTGATAATCTTCCTGATATTAAACCATCTATCACTTTGATTAATGAATACACTAAACTCATTTTTAAGCTATAACAAGTAGTTACTAACTTGTACTATCCAGATGTTCAAAATAGTATCCGAATACATATAGGCGTTCCCTATAATTTTCTGGTGAAATTAGCATCTTGCTTCCGAAAGTATTAGAATTTATATTCTTATATTATCTTTTAGTTCATCTATACTGAAAAGGGTTATTAATAAAAGAGAGTTTTTAGAGTTTCTCACAAATAATAGCCGCACGTTAAAATCTAGAGAACATGAAGTGCATAAACCTCTACAAAAGATTGTCAACAAAAACCTTGCTTAAAGTTTCGTAAGGTTCAGAGGTAGATTGGCTACGGAAAAATGTTAAAAAGATCTATGTTGTCTCTTTTTGGAGATTTGCTCACAAAGTTGTGCTAGTATTTGAATGTGATACCTCTGAATTTACAGTATACTACAGAAATGCACCTTATTCACCTTGCATTTGCAGCACATCAAACACAAATAATTTTTAAATCTCAAAATAAATTTGTGAATCAGTACCTATAATTTTGCATGGTTATATATAAACATAACCATGCAACAAAACCTAGCTCCCATCGGAGAGAATTATGTATTGCAGATAAGCGATATTTTCAATACCTATACAGAAAATTGCTCACTTACTCGTCAATAGGATGAACCATGGCCAGTCGATCCTGGTGGTGTAGTGATAACCATACTTGCCTCGTAAACCCAAGATCGCGGGTTCGATCCCGCCAGTACCAATGGATTTTTCGGGCGTAAAAGCGCAATTATAGCTTCCTTCGGAAGGAAGGGGGGTGCCGTGGGTCCCATGCCGTAGATTTATGGCACGTAAAAGAAGCTGAAGTCTGAAAGAACAGGCCTCTGAGCAAAATTTGTCGGTCGCTTCACGCCCTGAATTGAATAGGACGCTGATGACCTGAGATGTTAAAGAGCGTTCGCACATAAAATAAATCAATGAATAAAATAGCTACAGCCACTCTGTGCTGAGAAAATGTAGTAACCTAATGGGCTGAGCAGTTTGAAATGCCTATTTCCTATTAAACACGCTGTAACATTTAGCTAATAATATCAAAATTTCCTACCGTTGAAACAAACTTTTGGTTAGAAGTTCTGTCATTAATCAATCAAACGAGTTTCCCAGCATTAAAAAGTAGTCTTCTTATAGTATCTTTGTTTGAAACCGGAACACTAGAAAATGTTTCTATAAATTGCCTACATATGATGTTTAAGATTCTGTTTTCACATGAAGTATGATATGCAAATATTCCCTGTTCCAATGTTAACGTCTGGAATTGCATTTCAGTATAATAAATTTAATTCACAGACAATAACAAAATCGCTTTCACATTATGATCAGTTGTTAACGCACTGTAAGCCAACATCAACTAACATTGTGGCAGACCTGTCTTGGCGCTTAAAACACTACCCTCATCGGGGAGATTACAGATCGATTATGCCGGGATTTGGTGGATCAGCCTGCCGTTGCGTCGCGCGCACCTAGTCGGCAGAGAGCTGATTTGGAAACACGGAATTATGTCTGAAGAGCGTACACATAATGAAATCTTTTCCGAAAATGTCCTAATTGAACGCTTCCGGACTTCAAAATTCTCCCTTATGTGCAGAGCTTCAAAATTATATGTTTTATATTTAGGCTCTTTACCAATAGCAGTGCAGTAGCTCAGAAAGTCGTAGATAGTTATAGCTAGAGTGAGAGAGTCAAGTACGAGACAAACCTTAATAAACTCGCTCCATCCCACCAAGTTCCGAGTCGCTTAATGTTATTGTTTCCATCTAATAATATCGCACTGCCATCAAATATAGCTTGTTGCTGTAATAGTAGACAGTTGCCATCAAAGAAGTCAGCGGCTCGAGGATTTCTTGCTACAAATAAATATGCTAAGGGTTCGCAGGGACAGAGGAAAGCCTATATATCAGTAACCAGAGTGAGGTTTCTTTGTAACTTATAACAGAAACACGATAACGAAACAAAGGGATAAGAGTTAAATGTTGCCATGTGTTTTTACAATCAGTTTATTGCGAATTCTAAACACGCAGGATGATCAGAACATGGGAAGGAGGTTTAAGTTCGGATAGCGATTCGGGGCCGAGTGGTAGCGGTTTCGAACTTGAACAAGAATATGATATAGAACGTGAATAAGGATCAAACGGTAGTGTAAATGCTAAAGTGCCGGATGCCTTAAATAAGCAAAACGAATGAAAAACAAATTATGTAAAGGAGCTATTACTGAGAAGGCGAAAATTTTTAAACTTAATAAGAACATAATTCGAAAGACAGTACAAATCGGACTCAAAAAGCTGGAAAGAAAAAGAAAAAAAGAAAAAAAAGAAAAAAAAAGGAAATAAGAAATAAAAGTACAATAAAGTTGATGATTTTCTTTGCGGTCTGGTCCGCCATGAAATATATAGTTTTTACGACCAGGACCGTGCATCAACCCTTCAGAAGCTGCTAGTTCGTCTTTAAAGCCTTAGCAATTTTCCTTATGAGAAGACAAATTTATGGGGACTTTTGAAGCCTCTGGGGTTTCGTTATCATTTACTGGACAAAAGAGAGTGACTATGGAATCTGCTAGATCGTTTCTTGGAGATATGAATACCTAGAACAACTTGAACAATTGCGCTTTGTGGATGAAACATAGACAACACGCATGGCGTCATAAGAAAGGAATGGGATGACGGTACACATACCTGTGTTCTAAAAGCTCCAGTGTCCAGAGGAAAGGCATGAAACCCTCCATAAGCAAAGTAACAAAAGAATAATACTATACCATACAGTGTCATAACATTTTTAATAGATGCCATTTGTTCAGTAACTTAGCATTAAATGAATTTATGCTAAGATAATACTATTATACTTTATGCTGGTGGAAATGACGGTGGTTCCCTAATAGTTTATATCTGTCTGCCAAAAACATCGGGGACGGTAAATCTGATTTTCATGACGATCTGAACGCTAAAATTTTGAAAATTGGTTTGCTAATCGCTTGCTCAATCTTCCTAACGATGGACAATGTGTTATTGTATTAGGCAATGCATCTTACCACTCTAGACAAATACCGCCACGGGTGACCGAAGTCTTTAAAGCGCTGTCTGGTAAGCGGGAGGCTTGGGGTTCGATTCCCACCAGGACCGTCCTCCCTGACAGGTTTTTTCCAGGTTTTCCTCATTCCTCATAAAGGCAAGTGTCGGGGAGGTACCCTAAACTTAGGCTTGGAAGGCCCCTTCCTTAAAATAATAATAAAAAAACTCCTTTACCATATTATCATTTCATCTCATGTATCATCAGTGCCCACTGTCTGTGGTGTCTCAGTAGTTAAAACGGACGTTAAACACTATTAAAAAAACTCTAGACAAATAATCAAAGTTCTTACCTTACGTGCTCTTGGGAAAGATTACATAAATTTTATGGAGTATCACAATGTTCCTGTGCCTACCGCCCAAGGTAGTAATGTTGAACCAGTTCAAAGCAGCTAACCAAACAAAACAGTTGGCAATTTATCTTGCCAAATTTAAAGGTCACGAAGTGCTTGGACTTCCACCATATCATGGCATGTTTAACCCCAATGAACTAGTTTGGGCTCAATTGAAAGCTTACGTGAGAAAAAATAACGTGACGCTGACATTTAGTGCAAGTGCGTGTGAGGTACTTAGGGTAATAGCTAAAACAGGTGCCGAGTTGTGCTAGTCTTGCGTGCAGCACACAACGAAAAAAGGGGGCGAATATTGCAATATAAATACCAAGCCAAATGGAGATTGGTTCGTCATCAGCGTTGAGGAGAGCGAGGATGAGAATGACCAATGAAGGTAAGAACAGTTTGCTAATAATTACAACTTATTAGAAACACTTAAGATATTATCATCAGCGGGTAGGCCGATTTGTCCAATACTCTATATATTTTGCCACTATCTTGTGGATGAATAATAAACGTGACAACACAGCACTCGTTCTCAAGAAGGCACCACGTGCCATGGGGCTCAGGTAGGAGAGCTTTCATCTGTAAATAGATTGCGCTACAGAACAAAGCTTGCCCTTTGTCTACCTTTCCAGCAAACAGGCTTTACCTGGTAGTCCTCCAGTGTTGCCACTGCTACTTCTGTACATAAAAGAATGAGCAGAAAAGGATATTTCTCATACTATTAAGAATGTCTAAGAGCGATCAAGTAAAAAATAGGTTAATAAATTATATAATCCACTTCCACATTCGATCTTTGTTAGCACTAAACATATACTGAAAGAGATTGCACAACGTTTTACAGAGTGAACTCTGACACTGTTGTCTGACTTCCTGGTCCCCGAGTTCCCTAGTGTCTATTATTTATTCCATCTTAGAGTGATCCCAACATCAACAAACAATGTATCCTTCCGCAATTCGCGCCAAGAATACTCCCGATTGTCAGAAACACGTGGCAAGTACAAGCAACGTAATGACAACGGAGTGCCTGTAATTTCTGAGGTTAGGTTTACTACTTCCTTTATTGCGAGTGCCGGATACTTATCGCAGAACTTTGAAAACACGTTTAAAACAAGAGTTTCTCGTCACTAGTTAATGGCTTGCCTGCTTTATTTTACATAATATATCTCCGCAGAAACAGCAGCACCTGTTTGTAGCGGCAGCTATGATAACAAGCGCTTACACCTTGCGTTGTTTAAACGACTGAATCAGGCGAACTACATCTTGGGAGTTGGAGCGCATCAATTTGTAACTTCAAAATTCAACTTCCAGTCAGCAGTAATTAAATAAAGTCACAAGTATTGATTTTTTGTATTCTAGATGTTATTTGTTACTGAACCCATCCTCAAATTTAGATTGGTAACATGGAACTTCTTTCTTTGCGTGCATTGCTACTGTGATGTATATAGATGCCCACAGTCATGCTGTTGGCGTCACATCACGTGACATTGTTTTGAATGGGATCATTTTAAGGGTGAATAGGGAATAGTAGTGTTCTTAATCACGCTACCTCGGGCTCTTAGGATGATACTCCCTATGTGTGATACAATGTATTACTGTAATGAAAATTATAGTGTTAAGCCACTCCAAGCATCATTTACCATAGCTTAAGGGCCAATGGAGCAACATATTTAAAAACAAATCACAATAACAATATTATTCATTAATGCACCACTGTGGATAACTAAAGAGCTCTTTCTCTTATTATGAGCTTGTAAGATGCTTGACGAAACTTAAAATTCCTCTATATAATAACCAGGATTACTCTCAGACAACAAACTGAAAACATATTTGAAAGAAGTGTAGCACACAGCCGCACATGCCCAGAAGACTCGTAGGAATCCTGTCCTCTTTCTCGCTGCAAAGAAAAGGACAGGAAGTCGGACAACAAACAGCTCATTCCTTTACGCATATCATATCAGCGTAACGTAAATATACAACTGGATGACTGTAACCCCTATTACCAAATGTCGCACAATGAATTTCAATTGCAAAACAGCATACGATAAGAATTAATAGCCAACATTTCGGAAGATAAAATGCAAAGTACAAATCAAAATGTGTTTATGCGTTAAAAAGGCTGCACCGCAGCAAACGTGGAAAATTTTAAGCATCGCCTTTGAAAAAACAGTTTAATGTTCTGCCGGTAGCGTGGCGGAGGGTGTGATGTTGTGTACTGCCACTTTCACACACTTACGAAAACATACGTCCTATAAATTGGTCCAGAAAACCCGGTTAAGAATTAATACTGTGATTATTGTGCACGAGGATCTCATGCAAACAAAGAATGAAGTTTGAAGATATGCCGTGCACATACAGAGATAGCAAAGGAAAATTGACACTAATACGTATCTTGCGTTTGTAATGTTACAAGTAAAGAACCGAAATTTCAAAGAAGTGTTCTCATTAGTAAACACAAATCATCACATCTAACAATCCATACAAAGGGGCAAGAAAGCAAAGAAAATGTGAATTTACATTAATATAAGTACGAACAACTACCAAGTAAGTGATCATATTACTCACATTCCACCTAGAGGACGCGCATTTGATATAAGTTATGCTAAAATATGTATAACACACAAATGTAAGGAACACTTGACTAAATTAGTAACATTACTGTACACGTGAAAAGAATTTAATGATTTCGTTATTTAATGCTGAAGTGAGTTCACGATATAATGTCAAAGTAAAGAAAACTGAAACGAAGCGGTTTGTGAGTGCTGCGACGATTGTACTTCTACGTGATATGTATTAGCTCGATATTGGAAAATACTGCAGAAGAATATGAAAAGATTTTGTTTATTTTATTGAAGAAAGGAAGGCAGAAAAATTGACGGCTCTCGGAGGATATAATTAATGGGTTAAGACAGGAATGCATTTTGTTTCCGCTCTTGTTTAACGTTATATGGATAATATTTTTCTGAAAATAAAAGGGGGAAAAAACTGTATGCAGTTAAATCAAATAAAAGCCTTTAAAGGAAAAAATGTAATAAGACCAAAGATTGTTTTATATAATTAAGTATTTTAACAGCTCAGAAATGTTAACTATTTAGATTCTACCTTACATATTAAAAAATGAAGAAGTAAAGAAGAAAATTTAAAAAATTCAGTACATGTTTGGAATAATTGCAAACACATTATAAATAAAGTCGAAAAAAATTAATCTGGTGTTTTATAAACGATGACTTTGCCAATTACGTTGTATGGCTCCAAACTTGCACTATAAGAAAGATAAAGTGGAGAGGCATAGAAGCAGCGGAGATTAAGTATCGCAGACCGTGAAGGGATGTGTCAGATTAGACAAATTATAAAACGAGGATATAAGAAAAGACTTGGAAATATTTTCATAGAATGAAAAAATATTAACATGTAGAAAAAAGTGGAGAGATCTACTAAGGATGGTATTAACCTGTATTTCATTGCAAACGTATAGGTATACAGATATCGACTATAGAGATATAAGAAGATAGTATGAGGCCAGAACAGGAGACTTCTCCTAACCCATGAAGATTTGATGATGAGTAGGAAGAGGAGGAAATGATATATAACATCTCTCTGCTCCCTCGTGAGTGGCTGAGGAATAGAAATCTCTCTCTCTCTCTCTCTCTCTCTCTCTCTCTCTCTCTCTCTCTCTCTTTCTAAGAAGGTAAAAAACGTAAAAAGGAAAAAAGCTAAGAAAGGCACAGTTTTCTTTTCTTCAGTTATTGTTCTCTCCCGTTTTCCTTACTAATATTTTACTTAATTTTCCGCTTTCTTTCATCTATTTTTTTTCTTTGTGTTATTTCTTTCTAAAATCACAGCATTTGTTCTAGTTTTCATTTCCCAAGTACTGTTTCATTCTTGACGCCGGAATATTTAGAGCTTAAAGTGCTATAAATTCTCTATGTTTAAGATGTTTACTATCATTTTAACGCTAAATTGTTCTTAAATTCTGCATCAGGTAGTACTGGCCATTAGCAGAAAAATGAGTTTCAGGAAAATACACTATCCCACAACAGACCATCATAGCATTCCGCCTCTCTTAAGGTAAGTTCACATAGGAAAACTTTTGTGTAGAACTGTATATGACATTTTGTATGATACAGATTTGTTCCATACAGAACAAATGAAGAGTGTTCACATTTGGAACATTTGTACAGGGCATTAAAGTAAGTAAGTTTTAAAATGGAGGAAACTTTATTGCTGCTCGTGCTGTTATTGTGGAAGGAAATGAGAAGCAAAACACGGTTTTTTTTTTCTGAAAAAGAATTCATATGGTGTAAACCATTCAACATTAAAGTAATTAGTCATTTTAGACTGCCAGGAAGGATGTTATCACAGACTTTAAAAGCTTTCTACAAATGGTAGCTACCTTATTGTAGTACAAGGTACTGCTTGTAGCTCCCTTATTATAGTACAAGATACTGTTGGGAGCTGGAGTGATGGCTAGCAACGTATGCGGGGAGAGGGCTTTATCTGCCAAGAAAAACATTACACACTGCATGTGTATCATCATCTATTCATAAACTTCAGAGTCGGTCCAACTCTTTGCGTTAACAAAAACAAAGTATTTATAGTGAACAGTTGGACGTCAGCAGTGTATGCTCCTTCTCCGGAGACATGCCAGCTTCTGCGGTTAATCCCACCAGTTGCCTCACATACAGCCGTTAGCAACAGCCAGCCAGAAAAGGAACATTTTTATTATAAAAATGGCTGATACAAGATGTTGGTAATTTTATACATATAATTATACGAAATGACGAATCTTACACCAAATAGCAGTGAGTTTTTATACATTATGTACAAAAAGTAATTAAGTTTACTCGCATGGTTATATTATTTTAAAGTATGTAGTAATTTGGTACTCTAGCGCTCGCCGCTGCCACCAGATTTTATCTTGAAGGATGTGATTGATGTTCCTCCTCTAATGAGTGCTACAGTTTATTCCCTGAACCATGACTTACAGTTTTCCTGCCGGTGGCATGAAAATAACTTTTCTCGGGCTATCAGTCAGCTGAAATCTGGAAGAAGTTCCAAGCTTTCAATAGCTAAGATCGCTCTCATCTTCAGGGAATGATGTAAGAGACTCCTGGTCCGCCTGTATTTATAGTCAATTTGGTAAGGGAAGGGGCGGCATCTGGCCGCCCCTTCCCTTACTAGTCACATGACTGATAGCCCGAGAATAGTTATTTTCAGTTTATTCCCTGCTTGTCTAAGGTGACTTAAGACAAGAGAGAACGAGTGTGTAGATAGTAGATGCATTCGGAGACAAACACTAAGTGCTGTCCTCTAGGAAAGACCAATCGCTCCGGGCTTCTAATGAATAACTCAATCAACTCCTTTGTAGAAAAGTATTTATTGAAAAGAAAGCTTAATATAGTGCTCTACCAACATGCTCCTTAGTCGAGGCCCATCTCTCTCTCTCTCTCTCTCTCTCTCTCTCTCTCTCCTGCCTTAGGAAGTTAGCAGGCCTTTTTATACAATCTCATGTTTACACAAATGTTCTGCTAACTGCACATGGTGAGCATCAAGCCACCTGCGCCTGTTAACTTATCTTATATAAGTGGTTTGTTTATATGACATCTATTTTACTATGCGCGTTGCTTTTAAGGCAAGTATCTGTTTAGTGTGAAAGACATTGCCCAGGAAATTTGTCTACGCACGTGCATCTAATAACTGATCTAATTGACTGTGTGTGTGTTACTTTTAGGGCAGTTTTTCTTCCTAGCTTAAGTTTGTGTTTACATAAGTGTGAAAGACATTGAACCGGAGATCTGTCTACGCAAGTGCGGCCGTTGCAGGGGTTGTGCCTGAGTCATGTCACCTTATCTGACAACTATAGAGGGGGTTCTTACGGTTCTAATATACAGCACGCTCCTTATATAACAGCTTCACATTCATACTCTTATTACATTCTCATTACACTCTCAATTCTCATTACACCCTCAATTCTCATTACAGTACAAGTTACATCATCGTCACTTCTTCGTTGCAGTACTTTTGATTTGATCCTCGAAAGGTGTGGGGACGCAGGTGAGTCCCATATGAGAAAAGTTGTTATTGTGGTGTTCCTGGGCCCACGGAATAAAGATGGGGACGATCAAATCGCCGATGGCAGCGGTGGGGAAGCACCGTCATCTTGCAAGCTAGGGCTGGCGTCTTATTAGCGGTACCGAGGTAGATGGTACAGAGAGCGTCTATGCCGTAGTGGAGTACTTTTGAAGGTAAGTTTTTAACTTCCATGATGTCGGCATTGTTGGTGGCGAGTTTGACGGTGATTGTTTTTTTCCTCGTCAAGGAAGGAGATATTGGTGGAGATCAGGTAGACGTTAGCTTGATACTCTTCGCTTGTTGTCGCGTACTTTTCGTTGTCAAAAGTGAGTTTGAAAATGCCATTGCTACCCATTCCCAGTGGGTCTTGTTTGGCACGCCATGGATTTATATGGATGTAAATTTTACAACGTGCCTCCTGTAGTCGTTTTGCAGAACCTCATTTCCTTGTTACATGATGTAAAGGGTAAAAGAGTTGAGGTTGTTGACGAGCTCTGCAGAAAAGTTGTTGAATTTTGTGGATAGAAATACTTCTTTTCCGTTTTCGAAGAGGACAAGCATTCCAAGCCCGTTATTGATGGAGATAGTCCGAAACCTTGCACGATGTCACGTTCGACTGTAACTTAGACACAGTTGTGCGACATTTCACTAGCTGGCGTAGCGCATCCTTAATCATGTCGTCTGCTCTGCTGGTTTCTCGGTACTGACGCACATTGGACAGTGCTATTGTAAGAGCGAACTGAGTGATTAAGGAAGGGAGGTTGTAGTGCTAGTCGCAGTGATGATAATGCGAGTAAACATATTTTCCTTCCTGTTTAAGTTCCAGCCATACAGCGTCCACATCTACTGGTGAATGATATGTATATGTGGTTTTTCCACTCTACGGCTAGTGAATGACATTCTTTGGGCTCCAACATTACGAGACAACGACCATTTTGCAGAAACTTAGCACAACTTCCACGCTCAGCGTGTAGTAACTCACCAAGAATGGGAATGGCTCTAGCTCTCGCTGACCTTTGTAATTTGCAAGTGACGTCATCAGGGGGCCGGCGCCTTGGTGTCGCAAACTTGTCCGGACATGCTCGTAGCAGGGGTTGGCGGAGTTACTGTTTCACCTCTTTGATGAATCGTGAATTTAGAAAATGCTCTTTCTCCAGGAACCATCTAAAGGTGGCAAAACAAATGTACTTTGTGTGTTCAGTGTAATTAAATTTCTAAAATAGCATTCCGCAAACATGGGTGTGAAGCAAATACTTCCGACAGGCCATTATTTGAATTTGCACTCCGGTCTCTTCTTTCTTCTTGTAACAGATGATGTTGGTGAAAATTCGCTGTAAGCTTTGTAGTATCCTCCATTCCTACAAACTCAGAGATATGCATCGTCCGTCCATTTTAGTGATAATGTTTAGAGAACCAACTAAAGGTTTAAAAAGTAACGATTGTCCATTGCTTAACTGCCACTCTTTAAATGACGAGTCAAACTTTAATTTGTAGGTTTTCTCTCAACAAGTTTCTGCCACTCTGTCGAGCCCAGGACCACCGCGCCATCTGTGGTCACCACGATCTTGTGTAGCGGCATAGGCGAAAATCCTACGCACGCAAACTTGGTCTGATTCAAGAAAATAAAATATCCGATAGAAGTCCAGGCTGCGCCGCTTCGTCTGGTAGGCCATCGTCCTGTGATGTGACGTCCTGATACTGGCCTGTGTTGTCCATCCTCAAAGACACAATGTAAACAAGAATAAACGATTTGTAGCACTCTTATTTTTTGCCAAGTAGGCATACTCATGCACATAATGATGACGACTTACCTGTTCACCTCTCTGAGACTAACTAGCAAATAGGGTTGTATAGTACCACATGCGACTTCTAAAATGTAAAAGTACCAGAATTAGCAACATAGGTGTAATTGCTCTGCTCATCGAGAGAAAAAAATGCATAATTCCTGTCGATACTAGCCTTTAATAGAGCTCTGATGTGTGGTTTGCGAGCATTTGCCAACATCCTTGTGTGTTTCATGACGTCATCGTTGTGGTTAAAATCACTTATGCCGAATTTTGAAAAGAAAACCTTCTTGCACAAGTTGCGGCATCGGTGAGATAGGTAAGCAATGGCGTAATTTAAGCACTTGGTGCTCACCTCGCCTTGTAACCTTCTAGTGTTGTGAGTCCATCATGTGCCACAGCGTTAATTGCAAATTTTTGAATATGAGGTGAGAGGGGACCAATTCCTTAGGTATGGAATTAATTACCGAACCCCCAATATTTGCCTGGTTTTGTGCTATAATCTGTGTTGACGACAGCTGTTATGGGAAGCTGTCTATTATGTAAGTTTACCGATGAATTGATATCAAGCGTAGACGTCTATTACGTGTGAGAGCGTAGAGGAGCACTTAGGCAGCAAACGGTGTTTTTGCAAAGTATTCATAGTATCAAAATGGTTCTAATAGCATCAATTTCTATAGTGCGAAGTGCCTCTGCAAGTACCAACAGATTAACATATTCTGGAGTTGGTTCTTTAAAGCCTATACCTATAGACACAGTTTCGTGACGTTTTCCTGAACTGTAAAACTCGTTGGCACTCATATCGGTTGTTACATCAAAAACCGTAATGGTATACCCCCGAGAATATTGATATCTGGAAATGGAATGACCTTCGTCATTAAAGTGAATTCCGAGGTCACCTTGATGCGTTTGAAAACATTGGAGAATATACCGTCATCAAAATAGGGCTGTATGGGGCGGTGAGGGAAAAGGTTCACATAAGTTTGAAATAAATACATTAAAAAAATGTAAATTTGTACGGATTTTTGTTAATGTTATCCTTGTATACCTGGTAGGCGACCATGGTCACAGTCATTCTTCTGGAGGATTTGACCTATGAAAACGTTATTGAAAGTTATGCTACCAACTCCCTTTGGAATGTTGAGAGCGTGAAAGCCGACATCTTTGAGATGGTATTTGCTATTTGCTAGCACTGCCTGATATGCAGGCTTAACGGTTGGCGATGGTCCTACAGTTTTCAAAATCAGTGTTGCGGACTTAAATACCACTGAATTTCTGTATAGCCTTTAATGTCCTTTATCTCCGAAAAGAGATGAAAGTTGGGCTAAGAAGGGAAGTGTATATTGGTAACGCTCACGTTGTTCAAGAGCAGATTATTTTTCCCCATCAGCTGTACTACTTTGCTTCCTTTAGTATAGCCGTCACACTACTCAACTCCTTGCTTGACCGGATACGAGTCCATGATTCCTCCCGTGTTTTTGTCCAGAGCGAGGACTCTAATCTGATGTTCATGACATCTTTCGAATAATTGAGCCGGTTTTAATGTACATTCTATAAAAGTAGCCTAGCTGAGGTATGTAAATGCTGATATTATTGAGAGATATTTCTAGATGTTGAAACGAGTAAAAATTGTTGACAAAGGAAACCTGATCGTCATCTCTTATGTCATTTCCATCGGCATCGACTATTTTCACGAACAGCTCTAGTACTACGTAAGTCATATCAAAGTAATTGTCTGCATTGCCATATAAATGAAAGGTGATAGGGGCATATTTCATAAGTGTGCTTTGGGGATTTAGGGAAGTGTAACAATACTTCTCCACGTTTATTTGATCGGGCAAGTCTTTGAAGATGTTCCGAACTAGTTCCAAACTCATGTGCACCACCGACTCCTCATACCCTTTATTAATCATTATGAAAACACGTCTTGCACCATTTATCTTCGGCGTTTAGTCTTGGGAAAATTCCCAAACCTGCCACGCCAGCAAGCACATTGGTGCCCATTTTCAACGCCTCTTCACCGACAGCTTTTTCACCGCTCTTAAAATATGGCAACATTGTTCTGAAAAGTCCGCTAAGAGCAGAGAACTGGGCGCTAAATGTTTGATAACGTTTGCCTAAGTACACAAGGAAGTATCGATGGTCTAATGCTCCTCCATCCTGACTCAATTCCATTATGCCTGTTTTGAACGAAACGTTAGAACTATAGTAGAGGAAAATACGTCTACAAATGACAAGAAATCACCATAACTGTTCCTTAAATCTGTGTTTACCATTTGAAATATCTGTTGCGTCAAAGGTACCCAGTTAAGGGAGAGAAGAACTTTTCACCCGTCTCATAGGTGTTTTCGCATGTTTCATACTCTACAGAGAAGCTTTCAATGACTTGCACAAACCTGTTACCCACCACTTGTGGTACTATCAGATTACAGTAACTGAACATCTCGTAAGGGAAGCCCTTGTCCGGATCTACATTTTTTTTACCAATTTCCTGGTCCCCAAAAATGGATTAGAGTTTGACGCCCATCATCTTGGCCAGAGATAGCCACAAAAGCAAAACGTGTACGAGATGTCTATTCGTCGTCAATTCTGTAGGTACACTTGTTGCCTGTTTAGGAGCATATCTAGGCCAGGCTTGGGCTATGACGTCGTTTCTGCCGGTACGCTTGTTGACAGTTTACGAGGATTTCTAGACCCGAGCTTGGACTTCTGTTTTTGGTTCATAATTAATTTCTTGCATTTGTTTCATAATTTGTTTGCGCTATGCTTCCCTGGTTTCTAGAGGGTGTAACATTTTCTTCATGGCCTACAAATTCGCTATAGGAAATATGGTTCGACTGTGTGATTTTTTTCGTTAATACTGGCAGTATTTTTGCTTTCATTATAAATAATAAGTCTACGATATGCAAATGCATGCGTATGATAGAGTTGACGGAGTGTACCAAATCTTTAGAAATGCACACCATACCATTTGGCAATTGTAAGTTAAATTTGGAATGAGTCACCACATTGTCCATATTATACATGGTTGCAATGAGTTGATTATCGTGTTTTATAACGTTATAGAATTTCACAGGGTACCTAACCTTTTGCAGTGCTACTTCCCACTCTCCTTGTAATACTATTTTCTCGGGTAAGATGTTTGAAAATCTAGAAGTTATATTGTTGGTGAAATCGTCTATGAATGCATTACTCACGAGCGGGAGGGAAAACTGCTTTGTTTTAAACATGCGAATCAATAGTTGAAGCCAAGACCCGCTAACTAAACTTGTTTGGATAGCTTCTCTAGTTAACCAAAAAGTACTTATTTCGTCCAAACCTTTAGTCTATTTTGAATGATTTCGGAGGAGTAAACTTTTGTTTCTCCTCTGAGTAAAAGATGCCATGTATGGCTTCTCCGTCCAAATCATTTAATTTATACACAACAGGGGCGCCATGTATCATTTTGCCAAATTGAAAAGATTCATCTCTCAGTTTTACTCGTAACCCTAAGTAAACTTCATTTTCTCCTTAGATATGCCCACGTGATCTGCTATATTACCGCTCAGCCATTGTGACCTTAAAGATTTTAGTATACCTGCAAAATGTTGCTGTCATTGACATCCTTTGGAGCCATTTTTATGTACATGTGAAACCAGTAATGTAGAACTGTAAAGGTGCTTCTTCTATATCTATAGGTGCTTTTATTCGTGACTTATTTCCACATTTTCGCCTTTAATGTCCCGTTGAAACCTTCTACAGCACTGCCTTTGGCATTATTTTTTTGTAACGTAATACCTTACGCTATGTTTGGCTAAAATATTTTTAACGGTTTAGTTGGTAAACTCGCTTCCTTCACCTTGGGAACGCGATCAGTTTTAAAAGCTCGTTTAATATCCGTGACTACGTTTGATTTTAACGGTATTGTCCAAGCATATTTCGAAAAGACGTCAAACACCGTCAAAATATAAACGCAAGGTTTGTTGTGTTGTTTAACGTTGTTCATTACATTTCGATCGACTTCTCAAAGGTAGTCCATAATGTCACGTGATAATTTCTGGTGGGATTTCGTTTCCTTATCAGTTTGTGAATTGCATAACTGTTCTGGGTTCAAGGAAAGGTATCGATCTTAGATTTTGGTATGCCCGTGGTCTTGCGAAGTTTGTCCGCGTAGTGTTCCGGCTTGAAGTAGATTTTGTCAATGCGTTTCATTGCTTCTTAGTTTAATTATACAGAAGTTCCCACAATTGTCTGCGATGGTAATAGAAAGGACTGGGTTTTTTTTACCGGCAACTGCCTTTTATTTATTTTTCTTTTTGTTGGCTTCGGTTCCTCCTTTACCAAAGATGGAGATAGTTTCCCTACTTATATTTTATCATCTGCCATTTTTCGGTAGCTGCCAAACGTGAACGCTACACTTTATTAATTTCTCTGATTATTCAGCAATTGATTTGTCTACGAGATGAAGCTTTTCAACTGTTTTTGACTATGAAGCTGCAAAGCTCGCTTACAGTACTCCATTTCAGCAAAATTAAGTCATGAATGCAATACCTAGTGATGATAATATGGGAAGAAGAAATGCAGGTAAAAATCTAACTTTTTGTAAAAGAAGATTTTTGATTTTCTTTAAGGGAAGCCGTTTGTTAATTAACGCTCTCCAGAAATTTTTATTTCTTTAAGCGTCTCAAACATTTTATTTGCAAACTGATTTGACCTCTTCACACGTTAAGTGCACACTCGAAAATGGGCTTTATTAGCTCTAAGTTAGCACTTTTCAACAGTTTTTCTCGCAAAGCGGGTTTGGTCTTAGTTAACACCATCAAGTTTGCGTGCTCCGTTGCTATCACGAACTCTCAATTTAGCAATGCTCATCCTGCTCAATCTGCTCAAAAATGACGGAAATATGGTCGTTTCTCGTTTATTTAAACTGTTGGGCAGGGGGGAAAATTGACATAATTTGAACCAGGAAACCATTAGAAAGTGCCCAACAAAAGCGAAACCCGTACTAATATAATTGCTAATTTGTATAAAATAATAAAGCATTTCTCCCTGGAAAACCTGTAGTGATAAGGGGTGTACTGCGTGCAATCCAGCGTTAGATAACAGTGGGAGTTTTCTATAGTCTTCTCATACGCCTCTTAAAGAAATTTAGAGTTCTTTGCCTCGATCTGTTGGCGCAACCTATAAATTTGCATTTTATTTCTATTGTGTTAAAATACAATGCAATTTGCATTTAGAGATATAGTTCGAAATTTCTTTTCATTGTGGAAACGCATTTCGTATTATTTAAATAATTCCGAGGCGTTTGTGATGGGAATCTCTTGTGTAAAAATTTGATCCGTTTTTACCATCTGCTTAGTACACTAAATCGTCTAAAATAACCAAATCCCCTTCATTTACAGCCTCCAAACCTGGTATGCCGGCATGAATCTCGAATTTACCGATGCTCTCACACAGTTCTACAGCGCTTTATTTTTCATATTGTCTAACCGAATCACAACTTGAATTTCGGTCAATTTTGGCTTTACACACTCCGATGACTCCAGCTAAACAAAGATTGACATTTTGATTTCAATGATTCCTATGTTTTTGCAACAGTCATTGCAGTGTTTTTATGAGAAGCACGATATTTCCTTTGTCCAAATACACGACTTTTTGATTGGCCTTCCCGACAAAAATGCCTTTATGCTCTGCATTACTTTCTCCGCAGATTTTAAAATGACCACATTTGGTCGAACCTACGCGCACTCACGTTAAAGGGTCTAGCAGGTTGTTTTGTATCATGAATCGCAATTTCTTTAAAACCAGGGTCATTGTTTAATAGATTTTCGATCATAAATGCTAATAAACCTATAAAAACATTAGAAATCCATTAGGTCGGATCTACGGGTACGATCTTACCACGACATCCGTTTCGAAATAACCGATTAAAATTACTTTAACGTCCCCTGTCTATGTTTGATAATTTCAAAACTAGGTGCAAGGCTCCTTTGTCACGTCAGCGTCCTTAGCAGAAGACGTGTTGTCGGCAGCAGCCGTGTTGTCGGAAAAAACCGCTTTTTCGGGAGAAACCCCGTGACGACAGAAGACATGCCTGTTCAGCAGAAAATGTGTTGTGATCAAAGGCGCGTTATAGACAGAAGGCATACCATTGCCATCGGACTCCGTGCTGTTGTAAAGGGGTGGCATACTGACGAAAATGGAGGTAAGATTGTCGATGGAATGCAGTCCAAGGCTATTGCTAGACATGGCGTTGTTGCTGGTGCTGTTGGAACGCCTATTGGTATAAGAAAGCACGTTGGCTTTGGCTGAAGACATTTTGATGCCGGTAGAAGTCATGCTGACGCTGCTGGTTCAATACGTCGAAAAGAAGAGTTGCACTTTAATGCCACGAGATGCGCTGCGTCCATTTTATACCGGAATCCTTTCCAATTTCAGGGACATCACGAGTTTGGTTTTCCATATCGCGCGCACGTTTCAGCCGCGCCCACTTGCTTTTCAACCTAATGAGGTTGGATTTTTCAACCACGCATGCACAATACCTTCCATCATCTACTGGTTTTCAGCCAACGAGATTAGCTTTCTACATTTCCTCGATCGAGGTAGTGAATGTGTGTAAAGAAGGGGTACAACTTAAAATGACTTTCAAGTTTCAAGGTAAAATAATATAAATGTTATTAACAGAGGCAAAACAATTTAAGACAGGAATCCGTAACCATCATAAGACAGGAATTCGTAAAACATCGTTACGATGAAAACCTTTTTAGAAGAGGAATTCGCAAAACTTTAAAATGCTTTTAACAGGTGACAAACCTTTATTTGCTTAACCCTTGAGTGGGAAAACATTGTAAATCCATTAACAGGCTCACCCCAAGGGAAAATTCATTAAAAGGTAAAAATACCAGACCTCAGGAGGGTGGTGAGAAGCGTTTAGTCTTGTTGATACAAACACCAATAAAATATTTTTAACGCCCGTTTTTACTGCTGAGGCACACAGACGATGGACACTGATGATATATGAAATGAAATAATAAACCTGGAAAGGATTTTTAAGGAAGGAAACGTTTTAGGCCTAAGCTTAGGGTATCTTCCCAGCATTTGCCATTCATGGAGACTGAGGAAAACCTGAAAAAAAACTAATCCAGGGAGGATGATCCTGGAGGGATTCGAACTCGAGACCTCCGCTCATGAGTCCGCGCCTTAACTACCTCGGACACCCGTGCCGATGATACAGATATGACCCTCAGGGCAGGTAGAAACCTTCCGACTGTCAACGCAAACTTCACCACGCTCAGTAGGTCACTGGAACCCTACTTGGAATCCAAGCACCGCAACAGCTTGTTTAGCGTATGCTATTTAATATTTTTCCTGAAAATATTATAAATTAATTACGCAACGTAACAATAAGTAGTATTTATCCCGTGTTAAACTATTTTTTTAGCCTAACATAGCAAAGTTAAATATTTTTTATGTAATAGTTACGGTTTTTCCATAATAATAGACTTTTTTTGTCTAGAAACTACATATTTGCACAGTAATGTTTTTAAAATATATTTTACAAACACACAACATGCTGCACATCCATAAAATAATGCTCAACCGTGAAAGCATTCTTACCCAGATAAATTTTGTATAATCAATCAAATAAAACCAATTCTTTGAAGGTCGACCAATTATCGCCCCACCTGATTTTACAGGTCCACAAATTTCCACCCCACCTGATCTTTGAAGGTTCACAAATTTCTGCCAACCCCGAATGAAGGAAATGCCGAACTTGTTAGGATAAAAACTGGAATTCCAAAATATCAGACAGGAATTCTAAAAAAACTTGAAAACTCCATTAAGGACAAAATCCCTCCTCACCCCTTCCGAGCAATGACCCCTTCTCCAACTGACTGTAGCTGACTGCTATGTGCTATCACACTGTTGGTGATAACCCACTAGTGAATCTTGCCGCAGAAGCCGGTTCGTCTCTGGAAAAGGGACATATATTACTAGCTCCATTACATTTATTACAAATTTTTCTGTAACATATTTCCTTACGGTCATCATTCTGATTAAACTAATATTATTTTCTAGTTCATGTATTTGTCCTTGCTTTATTAGGTATTTCCATGAATATGACAAGTTTTAAAATTCCGTGTAAAATGAAAGGTAATACAGTAAACAAATTAGCAATATGAGCAGTATGTATTTCATGTAACTGTAAGAAACTTCCCTTATCAGTTTTATTAAAAGCCTCAAATAATGATGCGATCAAAATATACACTCAATGTGAAACACAGTTTTAAAGATATGTGATAAATAAAACATGTAACATATAGAAGAAGAATATGAAAATAATTTTATAGGAGAAAATAACACCGTTCCCCTAGAAGTGGAAATTGAAAATTGTCATTAACTTAAGCTAAACCTTGAATACTATTCTGTCTCGAATTACATTTTTCTTCATTGAGAATTGTTTTAGTTGAGAAAAGAGACAATTGTAGAATACTAATAACCTGTATGAGAAATGAGACTAAAGAACTTGTTGTGTACTCTAAAATGCATTTTTAATGTTTTAAGCCCTATAGCCATTGACTTTATTTTAAGAATGAACATAATATATGGAGTGTGTAGGTTATATATATATATATATATATATATATATATATATATATATATATTACAATTCTCGTACTTATATAATTTAATTTACGATTTTACTTCAGAATAAACTCTTGAACTTCTAAATATGTTGGCAGTCAAGATGGAGAACGTGAAAATCGCCGATTAAATGGTTGCTGTAAAAATATAGTGAAATGTGATACCTTTTTAATAACCAGAAAAAATCGAAAACTGCTCATTAATTCCTGATGGAATTGCTCCTTATATTTGGTTCTAATATTATAGGCATTGGTTTGTGGACTTCTTGTTTCCCGGACCTTTCATGTTTGTGATCTTTATCTTTGACAGACATTGAAAAATACAGTGCATTATACTAACCCTCAAACACTGGAGCAACTTAAAACAAACATTCAAAAAGAAGTTAGGTTCATTAGTGATATGTGTCAGTGATAATTTCCTAAGATGTGGGTTGTGTATCGATGAAAATGAGCAACATTTCCAGCACTATTGCAAGAAAGGGAATACCAAGTTCTATTATTTTAATATTTTGTACCTTAGTTTGCAAATGGTGAAGCGCTTTACCGCCCCGAGTCTACGCAAAGAAATGCCGGCGAATGCTTTCTAATCAACGGTTCACACCTGAAGAACATTCACAAAAAAAAAAAAAAAAAAAAAAATCTTTGCCAGTGTAGGAGATTAAGAAACAACAAGATAATTCTACTTTGAAAGTCATTATTGAAACTTTAGAAAATTCATCGACGTTTATCTCTAAGCTTGAAAACCCAGCAATAATACAAACTTTGAAACTAAGTATAGTTTATCTTCTCAACTTCTGATGGTCATTTCAAAATCTTAAAAGAAGAAAAAAAAAATAATGACAAACGTGTACACAATAGAATTAGCGTAAGGACCCAAAAAATATTAAGCTTGCTTGCCAATAGTGACTGAGATGAGTTACAGATAAGGTGATCCAGTTTATAGGTCTGACTTTGACAAAGGAATGTTGTGGCTACAGTGCTGGTCAAATAGAATTATTTTTGACCTTGAAGCCCTTAAAGTGTATCGCCCATTTAGTGACGTGAGACATTGCCACATTCTACTCCCGCTATTGGGTCCTGCTGCTCGTGGAATTAATCCATTCTTGTAAGTATACTTTGCGCTGAATCAAGATTATGAAGTTTCGCGTAAACGAATCATTCAGGCAGGTAGAAAGCAAAATATACGAGTTTTGGTACCCTCATCAAGACCACATATTTTTAGATTAAGTAGTTTTCATTATACAAATGAATAATTGGCCGTTGCTGAAGTACGTTCAGGAAATGCTATAAAATACCTACCAGCTTTTGAGCTCATATCAAAATGAGCTGAAATCTATTAGTATCTCTTACTGACTGAATATTAATTTCCTTCCCGGTACGATAAAAATGTCTTGAAGTGCTCGTATAAACCAGAGCTTGGCTTATATAAGCGCTTACTCTTCATATGTTTGAAACAATGAATAATGAGGGAACAAGATTTTAGATTTTACACAAGAAGTGAAAAGTTGAGGGAAACCGTAAGCCTTTGGTTTGTTTCAGAACGAAGGTATTCTGTGCAATAGGTTGAGTAAAACAAGCACGAGTACCGAATTAAATGGAGATAGTGTTCCGGGGGGGGGGGGGGGGGGCAAAGCGCAGTCTGGCTCACCATTGCCTATTTGATCAAATTAATCTTATTTTTACTCAAATGAAGTGGGGAGCATAGAACCAGGACATTTAAACTGAGTTTAAAGTTGGCAATTTGATGCAGAAAGACTGAGAATCCTCCGTACAACATACCGGAAAAACTACAGGACGACTTCCTGAAAGAAATGGCGAAGAAATTTTATAACATTTGTCATAGTTAAAAGTTTAATGACAACGATAGTGATTAACTACTTACACGAATGTGAAGACAGGGAGCCAAAGCAGTACCACTAGACTAATACCAGATTAACATAATTTGTTGTGTTTGAAGCGAGTATATATTACATTTATACCCACTGAATATAGTATTAGTATTACAGTTATTAAGAATATTTAGTTAATTGTTATTGACTGATGTTGCTCTAAAGCATGCGAGTTAAAGAGTAAATTAGCGGCTTTGCAACATACTGTTAATACTCGCTTCTCACTCGCTACCACCTAAAACATTTCCTACTCAACAAGTACTTTAAATAAGTTTTAGTGTTCCTACTTTAGTTTTCGATAACATCATTGACTCCACTTTGACATGGCAGCATGGAGAGATAAAACATATAACTTACCGTACCTACAGAGATTACAACAAGAATGTAATGATATAAATACCATATTTATTCTCCTAAGCATTAGTGTTAACATACTGTAGCTCAGAGCTATAAGAGAAATGCGACCCCCCAGCTCTTTGCACGTAGCCAAAGGCTTCTTCCGTGAGATAAGAGAATGACTTACCAGCAGAGCGGGTTTCATATGACGCGAACAAAATGTGTTAGTTACACTCACTGCGCTCGTTCCGCAAATTACCTCAGGAAATACTCGTTAGCTACGTTGCTCGCTAACAATTCCTAATTTATCGTGTAACTAAAATTAGATTAATGTGCTTTAACATAACCTTTTCTGTAACCATGGGGCAAAGAATTTACTCTTCTAATTTCATTGTGCAAGAATGATTCTAGCGAAATGTACGTTGAAGCATTGCAAAACCTCTGTAAATTACATCAGCATCATCTATCAGCTGAAATTCTAACTGTGCTGTAAGGAAAAGCAGTAAACATGATGTTGTCTATATTCGATTCAGTCGGTCCTATATAAGATGAAAGTGTATTTTTAGTATCTGACAGATGCATTGTTTAAATGTAACATTCCTTTTAATTCAATTAACAAAGTACAAGTATCACATATGTGAGATTAGAAAATATGTAATCACCATATCCAAGCTATGGTATTATTTGTCGACATGATGCATATACAACAGAGGCAGCCGACAAACAGTACTAGCTCTGACGGTCAAACACGATGTAGTTCGCACTCTCCACAATATCTGCCATTTCAATGAAAAAGAATACTACCAAACAACCATTTACACATATTCTACAGTGAGGTTATTTGAATTACGGGCAGAAAGAGCATGGCTGGGTACCGGGAGAAGAAAAAATCGTCAATGTTGTATATTGCATGTGCAGATAGGAGCTTCTAGTTTGCCTGAGGGAGGCTCTAATGGTGAGTGTTCGTGCGTTCAAGTGTTACCGCTGCATTTCCTGATTTTACTGCGGGAAATTGTGTGCTAGTTGTAACTTTGTTAATTAAGCCACTTCTTGAAGAATTGACTTTTTGTACAATACATATGTGAAAACGGATGCTTGCAGAGAAGTGGTAAGGTGATTCGCAAGAAAATCTATGACAAATTGTGTTCCAGAAAAAGAAACTATTTGCCAACCTCCATTTTAACATTATTATTATTATTATTATTATTATTATTATTATTATTATTATTATTATTATTATTATTATTATTATTATACGTTTTAAATACAGTAACAACTTATGACTTCAGTAAGAATATAAATACCAAACTATTTTTACGCGCGGCGACTTTACTGCTGGGAGCTGGAGAGATGGTTATTCAAATAAATGTGTTGATACGTCCAACTGTTCACTATTAATATTTTGCTTTTGTTACCGCAAGAGGTGAACCAACTCTTAAGTATTTGAACATATTGTGATACACATGCAATGGGTAATGTTTTACTTGGCAGATAAAGCCTCTTCCTGTATACGTCGCTAGACATCTCTCCAGCTCCCAGCAGTACCTTTTCTGGGTGCTGCAGGTGCATTTCCCTAGTAAGTAGCCGCGCTCAGGTGGTCCGTAACTCAGTTAACCTCACTTTAATATACTAATACTACAAAAAGTACAAAACTGATGCATTGTGTCGCGCCCATCTGTGTTCATTAGAGAGTTTTTTCCAGCCTACTTTGAGTTACCGCAAACAAAAGTCACGTGGTCTGTATTCTGCGATTGTGTCAGTTTCCATAACGGAAACCTGATAACGTGACACGACATTGATGAAAGTTCAAGGTGAGGCTTTACGGTAAAGAAAATGAGTAATGTAAACCAGGAAAGCCATCAGCATATGTACCAAAAACTTCGATTCAACATAAACGATGACCTTAGTTTGACATTAGAGGTTATTGCCTTTAATCCAAATGTTAATATTAATTTATGGAAAAAAAATCACAAAAAACTGTTATCGTAACAGGGAAAAAGTTTCCTTGCGTACATTAAGGCGACATATGGATCAACTATTGAAAGTATGTTAAAGTTTCGTAATTCATAGAAACTTCATTAGTTTTATATTTAGGGTTATCTGAAGAAGAATATCACTATTCTGTTATAATTCTTGGAGGTATGTGTAAAGAATCTGCTAGACTGAGTACATATGCGATAAACCGGTAAGTAGTTTATGCGGAAGAAGTGCATTGTTAACCGTTACCACAGTCAAGGGGCAGCCGGCTAATTTTAGATCTACTTTACTGTTTTGAAAAATAATAGATATATAATGCCTAATAATAAAGTAATGGAAAAGTATCGTCCACTTTTATTTCAGAATATCTCCTGCACATATTATTCAGTAACAGTTATAAGAAGAAGTTAAATCAGTCGTCATTATTTTTGTTAACAAATTCTATTACGTCTGCTAATACTACTATTATTCTAATGGAACTCTAAATGACAAAGTGCCTATTACTAAACCGAAATCCAATTTTGTATTTCCTAAATCTAGTCTCTGAACATTTCCGTTCGTTAAGAGGTTGCATAAAAGCACATTTTCAAGTAAATCGTCCTCAATGTCTCTCAATGCGGCGAGTTTAAGTAAATATTTCATTTCTTGTGTTGATGTTTCTGACTGTGCAAAAACGTTTTAACAGTAAACACCGTTATTCTGTTTTACCATTTTCATTCACATGACTTTGTGGTTTACGGTAACAAAATCAGTCATGGCCCCCCCCCCCCCAAAATAACCCTCTATTGACGCATTTGCTTAACAAAAAGTACGTCATAAAACACGTATTAGGGTTTGGGAAATGTAGGAAAATAAGGATGAAAGGCATATAAAAAGGAACAGATATTGGCTGGATAGGAATATTCAGACAGGAAATAGGAATTAGAAGAATGACACATCCAAATTTAACATGAAAGAACTTACAACAGAGAATAGCAATGTGACAAAAATAACAATAACACGAAAGGTAATAATTGTAATGGTTAACTAGAAAAAAGTGTTAATAATGTGATAAAGTTTAAATAAAATGCCCATTAGTAAACAGTATTAACAATTTTCACATATTCCATGCAAAATAAATTTTAAATAAAAATAAATTGAAAATAAATTTTAGGTATTTATTCTATTAATAAAACTTAATGATAAATACTATTGATAACTTAAGCAGACAGCTATCTTAACCTAACATAGCCAAATATTGCATATTACAAAGGTTTTTCTCTAACCTTACAATGTAGCCCCCAGGTATAGCTTTGGAGTAGAATAACTCTATATAGTACTCCGAGAAGCAAAAGGTTGGAAAAAGTCACATTAATGAGTAGCAGTATACAGGAGATGAACTGAACGTGTTGAGTGTTAGTAACCGACCCGCCACACTGTTTTTCCCCCCTCTAAAGCTAAAGATAGCAAAAGTGGGGTTAGAAGTGAGTGGAAGGCAATAGCAGGTGGGTATAAGAAGAGGTGGGCGGGATCCCGCTTGTGCGTGGTACAATGCTGCTCGCTCGTGGCCAGGAGCCGCAAGAAGAAGCATAGTGCCGGCGACTGCCCTAGCAGGCACACTGGCGGTTCAAGGGGGATGATGAAAAAATTGAGAGGAGAATTTTTTAAATCATCAATTTCAAGATTCAGTTTTTATTGAGTCCCATCGCTGGCTTTGAGCTTTCGTGTTTTTTGGTATAGCTATTAGCGGTATGGTGTTTGGAGTGTGCCTCAGAGAGTCTGTGGGGGCGCCGGTGCCTCTTGTGCGAACCGTTATCCTTCAGCGTGCTGGGATCCAGTCTTCGCTGTTGATGGTGACTGAAAAGTGGTTCTTAGCTCATCTAGTTTTGTATGCTTGCCCATTATTTCTGGATAATGGTTGAGGTAGGTGGAGTACAGCATGCTCGCCATGTAGTGAACTTTGCTTTTACTTTATGTCCTGCATGTGAGTTCTGATGCTGTCTGTTAAGTGGCTTGTTAAGGTGTGTAGTTCAGTGAATTTCAGACTGGTCTACTCGTCTGGTCATCTCTTGTAGTATTTCATTTAGGTGGTTGGTAGCTGTAGTGAATATTTTTTGAGCTCTCGGATGGAGTCTGCATGCAGGTTTGTGAGGGTGTTGCCAAGTTCCTGGACTTGACAACAGCATTGACTGGTCCGGGCAGGTTAGAACAGTTCAAGAGTGACTGTGCTGGAGTTGTGTGAGGATCGGGTTAATGTTCCTGTTTGGTATCAGGTGATGATTAGTAAACGCTGGTGTGTGCTGGTTTAGGCTTCTGATGGCTCGGGAATACGCTGCTTGACCAGTAAAGGGGTCCCGGGCATGGCAGGTAGCGGAAACATAAGTCTACGTCATAGGCCATGCCCGGTGCACTGTGTAGTGAGGGATGCAAAGCCGCAGTAGTGACATCTTGGCAGTCGGTTACATCCCTCGGCCGCAAGTCCATACTGACAGCATCTTCGGCATGTTGGAAGTGTGGTCTGCGGCTCTCTTCAACAGTGTGCAGGGTGCCGCCTACAAGGAATCCACGTAATCGTTATGTTCGGCGAAGATCAGGTGGACCAGCGGTTCGGCCCCTGTTAGAGAAGATTCCCACCACACGGGTCACCGAAGGCCACTGGAGCTGAGCGACGCAGAGTAGGAAGTGCTGAGAGAGCTGGCGAACCCGCCACACTGAAAATGTGCGCGGATTTTTATAGCAGAAATCGTTAAAGAGGGAGAAATTGGCGGCGGTGTGTGGTGAAGGTGAAGTCACAATTGTTACCAACTGAAAGAAATGAACAGATAGCAGCGCAGAGGACGGATAAGAGGTAACGCTGAATAATGGCAAATTTCTTAAGTCAGACTCAAGCTAACACCAAACGTAAGTAAATATTCGTTATTAAAAGGATCCTCTTGAAACTTAAACCCAACCTAGGGTTTACATTTTTAGGATTGCAATCTCACACTTTATGTTAGGTTTGAGTTAATAGGTGGTGTAGCGCACTGAATGGTCCTTTTGTATGGCTGTTTCACAATTCCATCAACGTTGCACGAAATTGTATATAGTAAAATTATTTAACTATTGAAAAAACTGAAAAATAATGGAGTTACCTATGAATGCTATGTACAGATTCGCTCTGGTGGGAAAAATGGAATACATAGTACGCAAATAATGGCAACTATAGGTTTATGAAACATATTGCAGAAAACGAAGATATTTTAATTAGCAGAAGCATATTTTTATGTGTGCAACGCAAATTAACCAGTATAAGATGAGTTTAGTTTACAATGTACAGACATTTTCTCATTTTATCATTTACAATATTCTCCGCTTCGATTCGGTTTGAGTCTCTGGAAAGTTGTACCTTCCTAGTCGCTCTAAAGTGAGTGGGAATTAACGGAGTCGGTCGTCCCTCTGAAATAATGTTAAATGTAGCTGTATAGTTTCTAGCATCAAAGGATATATAAGCAGAAGATCTTCAATGGCACATTTGCAGTATTGCTAACTGACAATAGCATTTCCGAAAATGAAGTCATCAGCGAAAAAAATTCAAGTGCAAAAATATTACTCCATCGTGCGGTAATATGTAAACACTTTTTCAAATATAAGGCGGATTACCTGGCGCGCTGTGCCAACAGGGTATGTACTTATTTAACTTACTGAACGTAGTCCCATGTTAGGTGTGCGACTTAATTTGCTTTTTACCTTGTAAACATTTCTTAATGTGCTTAAATGCACCCAAGCCTCAGCCTGAAATTGTTTGTTATAACAAGCCTCGTAGTGCTCTTTGCATGTACACCCAATCATAAAAATAAAAATTAAATAAATAACAATAAATTACAAAACTAAAATTTCTTAATGTCAGGCAACAAATTTTAATCAAAATCGAAAGTTGCTGTAACCACCAAGAAAAATCAGCCAAGTTCAATATATACTTCAACATAAACAACGTCAAGCCAGTTTCCTTCACAGAATTTTCTGCGGAAACTGCCACACCCTAGAATAGGCCCCTTCAGATCGCCTCTTGCGATTCCGTGGACTCGCACTAAAACGTAGACCTTCAACTGATAAATTATTTTAACTTGCAAGGGGGAAAATTGTATATGATTGTACAGAGTGGCACTTTTAATTTTTTTAAGTATTTTTTACTTTTTAAAAAAGATAATTTTTATTGTTTAACGCCCATGCATCTCAGATATTCCGCTCACAAGTTCATGCCTTAAAGACTTCAGCCATGCGTGTCGTAAAGAGAATGATGTAGTAGCGTTGTGTTTAATCGCTGGTGTATAGTGAGTCACAAGAGCTCTGTGTTACAGAAAGTTAAACTTTGGCGTCGCTATGCATATACCATGCCGCACATTATGCACATTTTGCAAATAAAGAACGTGTTTTTGCGATTATGAGACTGAAAATGGCACTTCGTAAGAAGAGCAGGATGTAGGTTGTTATCTAAAACGTTGCAATGTATGATATTTAAAGTTTGTAGTTAAATTCTCATCTTTTATGCGTACTTAAGGATAGAGTTTTTAAGATAATATGCCTTAATTATTTTAACGACCGGTCCAATGCTTTATTACTATATACGAAAAGAATCATGATATTTTCATTGCTTTATAATATACTTAAACAATATAAAATTAAATAATTGAGTTCATTATAAATATATCTGCACAACTAAAAACGTGTTACCGCAATATTTATTTTAGGGGAGTCTTGGGACGCAGATGGTCCTATAAGGATGAGTTACCAAATCTTGCTTATTGCTAAGTCTCTTAGTCCGTTTTCCGATTATGAATTCATTAAAAAGTGCATCGTCCTAGCTGCTCAAGAATTATCTACGTTACAAGTTCATCAGTTTGAGGGTGTAAATTTGTTCCCTGTTGCCACAAACTGAAGAACAGGAAGCGTACCAGACGATCTGTATGAACAACTTAATAAAAGGACTAAATCATTCATAGCTTTCTTATTGGCAATAGATGAAAGAAAAGACGTATAAAGTACCTCCCAACTGTCTATTTTAATTCAAAGTGTGAATTAAACTCTTGATGTAATGGAAGAGTTGTTAAATATTGTCTCTATGAAAGAAAAGATTGAATATAGTGATTTGCGTAGAATAAAATGTGAAAAATATGTCCAGATTGGGAAGGTCTTGTATCAGTTGTTACAGATGGTATCCCGAACATTGTTGTGAATAAATCAGGATTGTTATATTCTTAAATAAAATAACAAAAATTGGGTAGAAACATAAAGGCTGCTTACTGTTTCACTCATCAAGAGAACTTGTGTATAAAAAACATTTTCAGCAAAACAATAGAATATAATAAAACTGATAAAGGTAAAGTTGTTACAAATGACAGCATTTCATCTTTAATCGTTGATAATATAGATATTGAGATGGACAAAAACTATGACATAGCAACGGCATTTAATGCTAATTTCTTATATGTCGCTGAATAGACTATAAATACAAACCTGAAGAATGTGAACCATAAAAACACAACAGCTCTAGATCTCCTAAACAGAGCGTATACGTTGTAAATTAATTGCATTCCACTACTCTGTCAGAAATTCACAAACTTATACTAAGTCATTAAGAATCAAAAATTAGTTGGCTTGGATGAAATTAGTACTAAATGTTGTGTTCATGAATTCAATACACCCCTCAGCCACTTATGTAACAGGCCCACCTTATCAGAAACATTTACAGAATGGCTAAAGCAAGCACGGGCCAAACGACTGTGTAAAAATGACAAAAATTTCCCATAAAACTACCTAATTCACTTTTATCCTCTTTCAGTGCGATATCCTAATTAGGTAAATTCAACAATAAAATGTCCTTAAATCTTATTACTTTCACTTTCAAGTACAATAACAAAAAGTTATTATCAAAATATCAATTTCCCTTCCAATTTAGGACACTGAAGTTACTCACAAATAAGTCGTCAGATTTGCAGTGCTTAAGTACATATGATTAAAAATACATCCAGTTATCACATAGGCTAAAGGTTTAGAGTTAGGTAGAGTTTGCCTCCAAACACTTAACTAAAAATAATTTGGGGTAATTATTTAGAAGAGGTATACCAGGAAAATAACGCAAAATATTTTTCGAAATTAATAAATGTATCTTTTAGAGACGGAATTATCATTATTTATTTAAAAAAAACTACATATATGGAGAAAGCTAGCCTACACCTAACCTATTCTGAAACTCATTTTAAACATATAAGAAAATGAAGAAATACCATAATTTATCTCATTGTTAAGAAGGCTATGACGAAGAACAAATTTCGCCCCATTCATCTCCACAAAATGGCCGTCTTCACCTACATTCGCAGTCATCGCCGCACACATGATCGACAAAATCTCCCTCAAAAAGGAATTCAAATCCACAACAATTTTTAGCTAATCCGCAAATTATCGCGTAAAAATTTCCTGGAGAGGTGTTAATAAGAACAAAATAAGCGACTAAAAGAAAACTTATTGTTATTTTCCCCCTCTCAACGAAACTTACCGCCACCAGTGGCCGAGGTCGTTAAGGCGCATACTCGTGAACGGAGGTCTAGGGTTCGAATCCCGTCAGGACCGTCTTCCCTAACTGACGTTTTTTCCAGGTTTTCCTTAGTCCTCATAAATGACAAATGCCCTAAACTTAGGCCTGGAACGTTTCCTTCCTTAAAAATCCTTTCCCAATTTATTATTTCATCTCATGTATCATCAATGTCCACCGCCTGTGGTGTCTCAGTAGTAAAAACGGACGTTAAACACTAATTCAAAAAAAAAAAAATCAACGAAACTTCCATAACAAGCAGATTTATAAAACGTTCACTTAACCTTTTTTTAAATATATTTTAATAATATAACACAAAGCAATAAGTTACAGTTTCCCTATTTAATACAAGTTTAGCAATTTAAACTCACCACTGAAATGTGTAGAAATGTAGAAAAAGGATAACATAAAAGTGCTGTTTTGTCAGAAACAAAATTCTTTACTTATACATATCTAAATCATGACGAAAATATATCCCTGATGTAAAAAATAAAAATTAATCAAATACTAAGCAAGGACTCCATTTAAAGAGCAAGAATGTCAATATCAGGTGTGTATTGTGAAGACCCCAATTACATCATTTTTATATTTCTTATTTATGACTGTAGGCGAATGTCTGAAGCAGAATTATGGAATAATACTGTGAATAGCAATAATGAAAGTTAGTCAGACGATGCTGGAGCTAAACGAAAAGTAAAGTAAAACTACCTCTGTGATAGCGGTGCAGAAATTACTTATATAAGCAACAAAATTGCGCGCTGCCTGTTGCAGCCCAGTCCCTCGGTACCAATGATCAAACTTAAAGTGCGTGCCCGTTAGCTTTTAACAGACGTCGCAACGACTATCTGCTTAGGATCTGTGATATATATATAAAATTTCTTTCTGTATAAAGCTTGCGTGAAACAGAACAGCTAATCGGTAATAGGTGCTAATAACGAACACCACTGCATATATTTCTGAAATCATATAATCTGTTTTGGAATTTATAAATTATTCGTTTAAAATTATTTTTTATTTTTCAGAACAAAAGTATACAAGTTAAATATAGAAGAAAATAGATGAAAGCAAGAAACAAACTTCAGAAAGGAAAATAAAAACCAAAAGAATTTAGAAAGAAAGGAGTGGGAAGAAAAGGAAGCGCACGAACCGCGAAGATTTAAGTTACATAATATTAGTAGCATATGGCCGAAACAATGACTCCAAAATTTAGTTACTATAAACTGAAAATAAAAAAATGTAATTAACGTAGGACGTGGGGACGCTATGAAAAAACACCACAAACAGAATACCTTGGTGCATTACAAACCATACGAAGTTCAAATAGTAATTTAATTTATAAAATATAGAAAATAGGTCTGAAAACCGGCGCTTCCACCAATAAAACACAGCCTAACTGAAGAGCCACTTGCTTTCGCCACTTTTTATGTCTAATACTATGTCCATGAGGACCAGGTTATATCTTAAGAATCTAATCATATAACAAACATCCTTTCCTAAAACCAGAAAATAACAAGAAAATATTGCAACAAAGATATTGATTTACTAATACTCAAACTCAAATCCAATGCATTGGGTACCGCCTGTGGTGCCGCAGTAGTAAAAACGAACATTAAACATTATTCAGTGGAGTCTGAGACTTCGAAGAAGGGCGTTACGCCACGCCCTAGCGATAGTAACAAGGTAATGTAGAAGCATCTTATTCATGATGGAATAAACCCAATGTATTCATAATGGGTTTGTTTAGTCGGTCCTGGTGGTGTAGTGGTAACCATACTTGCCTTCTAAACCCAAGATCGCGGTTTCAAACCCGGCCAAGATCGATGCATTTTTTCGGGCGTAAAAATTCTAAGTATGGCTTCCTTCGGAAGGGAAGTAAAAGACGCGGGTCCTGTGTCGCACATTTACGGTACGAAAAAGAACCTCAAGCCTGAATGAAGAGACCTCTGAGCAAAATTTGTGGGCCGTTCAAGCCCTGAATTGAATGGGACGCTCATGACCTGAGATGTTGAAGCGCTTCTGTAAATAAACCAAATCAATCAATTTAATGGTGTTTAACGCCTGTTTTTACTACTGAGGCACCACAGGTGGTATCCAATGGAGTCAGAACACAATCGCCTAGCCTACGTGCCCAATATGTAAACCCATCCTATATTGTTAACCCGCCCGTATTACAACAATATTTAATAATAATCCCATATGTCACATAACAAAATCATCTTTACAGTTGGTCAGCACAGTGACGCGACGTGCAGCGCTTACTGCATAGTCATGAATCGCGTTAACTCTTGCAGAATGACCAACGTTTTCTTTTGAATTACAGTTCCTCTTGATTCTGTGCTACGGAAAAAAGGGGGTATAAGGAGTAAACCATTAAAACATGAATGTTTTTTTTTTTTTTTTTTTGAGTAGTGTTTAACGCCCGTTTTCACTACTGGGGCACCACAGGCGGTGGACATTGATGATACATGAGATGAAATGATAAATTGGGAAAGGATATTTTTTTTTTTAAGGAAGGAAGCGTTCCAGGCCTAAGTTTAGGTACCTCCCCGGCATTTGCCAGTTATGAAGACTGAGGAAAACCTGGAAAAAACCCCAGTCAGGGAGGACGGTCCTGGCGGGATTCGAACCGCGGACCTCCCGCTCACGAGTCCGTGCCTTAACGACCTCGGCCACCCGTGGCGGTAAAACATGAATGTGCAGGGTTATACCACTTCAGTGAGGAGCTGATCAAAGATTACCCGACCATCATAATAGATTCCTTCTAGTTCGACTGTAAAAGGAGGTGCCTGAAGTAAATAAGTGCACAGATATATAAATTGTTATGCTATATTGCACCCCAACATACATAATTTATATAATTACCACTGTAACATAAAACATAGCATATAGGTGCTTTATAAGTGTCTTCTTTTATTTGTTCTACATTTTATTAATATATGCACATACATAATATTAGCCAAAGAATATATTATTTATATCGACGACACTATGAAATTGTTATTTAAATTTCATGTTGAGAGTATGTTCTGTTTTTCTATTTATGCAAATAATAGGGGTTTAAATGTATCACGATTTCCGTTATCACATTGCTATCATCTGGATCAATATATGTCCCGGATGAAGCAAACGGACAAAAGAAATCCTTTCACTTTATTCTGATAGTGTTCTTCAAATCCTGGCAAGAAATTAAGCACCGTCTAGTAGTAGGATTATCGTTAATATAAATGCTTAATCTGCGAGCATATTTCATTTATTGATTCGATGTACATATATTTACAAAAAGATAATATTAATACTAATGTTTACACAAATAGTGGTGAAAATTGTAACTACAAGGTGGAGGTGGGGATTAACAGCATGTGTGCGATGGTGGTGTGGGAATAAGTTGGTACCAAACAAGGGGTTAAAGAAGCTAATAATGTGCGGTAAGAGAGGAGGTGAGATGTGGGCTAGACTTGGTGGCAAAGCTAAAAACTAAAATTGAGCTGGATTAAGAAAAATTGTGTGGTGGGATGTGAGGAAGTTAGGAAATATCCTACGGCAAAACTGGGAATTAATTTGTGTTGAAAAATAAAACAAACTTCCACAATAATAATGGAGCAAACATGGTTAATGCACAAGATAAACTTTTGAATTAAGTTCCAGTTAAATCAAATATGAGATAAAAATGTAGTATATTGAAATATTTATAGAAATTATCTTTTGTTTCAGCGAAAGATGCCCAGAGCAAACGATAATACCTTAAGGATTACTACAGGAAGAACGTTCGAAAAAAAAAAAAAAATAACAGCATCATTGATCTGGAAATAGCAGAATCCGTCCACAGAACAAGTGACATATTTTAAACTCTTAGACTTCTTGAGGGACCAGTTCATGCCAAGACAGTCATCTGGTAAAACTTGAAGAAGAATAATATGCCTGATTGTTCAGTTTCAGAGACCCCTGGAGGATCTACAGAAGAAGCTGCTGAAGAATTGGAATACTTGAATCTAACTTCACAAACCGAACTCGTCATCAGAATTATCTGGTGTAGCAGAATCCTTGTCAAGTTCATTTCTCAAACGATGTTAGTCATTCTCTGAGCACCACAGCAAACGAGACTGACAATTGTGAAAATTCAACAGCTGCTGATACCTTTCTTCATCCTAACATCTTCTAAAAGAATGAAAAGAAATAAGACTAATCATGATATTTTCTTATACCAACCACTGACATTATTTAAGTGCACTAATCGAAGATCGCTTCACCTTCACTATACGAGTGCATTCTGCAGATTGTCTATCGATTTTGTTTCTTCCCTGGACTCTCCACTAAGTACATCTGCAGCGCTGCCAGAGCATCTTGCATCTTAAAAGCCGCCATTTGCATCGCCAAGGCTCTTGATGTGAGTAATAATGCTATAAGTAGTTGCCTCCCCTCTTGACTCGCCTCTCCATTATGTTTTTTTCGCTTATTGTTGTCCTCACATGCGCGACTGTCGCTTCCCTTGCCTTGCCTGACTCCATGTTACTTTATCATTCCTTTCCTATTTCCCCCTATTGCACATCATATCTCTAACACTTTCGTTCTTTAACTTTCACAACTTATTCCTTTGCTACCGCCTTCATAAACCAGTAGTCCAATATTTGTGTTCTGTGTATTCACTGCTCTAACTTCAGATCTTCAATTGTTTGCCACAGCGCCTCCTGTAAATGTTTTGCTCAACTTGGAACGCAATATCCTCTTAAGTTACATTGCATTGTTTATTACAACTAGGTTAGTACTAAAAAGGCACACTTTGAGGATGGTTCCCGGCAAATTATTCATATATTTTCCTCCGTTATCCCTTTTTCTTATTGTTATTCACTTCTTGTTGTTTAATAGGGGCTACAGCGTGTAATACACACAGAGCCTTCTCTTTAATTTGCTTGTGCGCCAAAAACAATTGCCTAGAACCTTTTGATTGTTCCTTGTTTGCTTTATTTAATTAGCTGGATTTTTCTCTCCCTATATTTCTAAGCAGGCATGGTCTTCGCTTTTATATTGTATTCCTACAGGAGGTGTAGTGTAACTCACCAATCATTTTCAGCGCCAGATCTTTAGCTATTATTTCTGGAGATGAGAGGAAAAATAAAGAACAAAATAATGTGGGTAGATCGGAGTCTATTTCGAAGGGAGTATTTCCATCAGAACTGGCCATGTGCAACAGGAATGATATTTTTGCATCCAAATATTCCTTTGCTCCAAAGTAAGAGTAAAAATACACTGCGATTGCGAGATTGATTGTGGAATTGCATAGGATAAGTCAGGTGCCTATTAAGGAAAGGTTTGTTTATGTGTATATTTGTGAACCATTTGTAACATTTGTTGGCCTCTGTTGCACCTGTATCAGTAGGTGGGCGATTAGTATCTGAATTAACTCCCGTGTTATTAACTTCTTACAAGTGGCTCTGTGAACACCGTGAAATTAATTCTAATCATTTAACCTATATAATGAGAGCTCGTTCGAGAATCCGACACATTGTGTTCTACCATTCCATTCAAGATGGTCATAATGTTAGGTTCTAAGTTGTGCTAAATCACTACATGGCACGTGAGTTAATGAAGATGATGGATGACCAACGAAATACTTTCGACACAATGCCCCATTATTATTATTATTATTATTATTATTATTATTATTAATTTTATAATTACTATCGTAAATTATATTATAATTTTTAGAAAATTATTACCCTCAACGTTGTCCCTCATTGACGCCATATTTTCTGAACTTAACATACCTCTATCTATTTCTCTGGAAGTTACTGGACTAATAATATATTGTGCTGAATACAGTTTATTTATTCGATATAGTTCCAAAATGATCTAATTCAGTGAATGTGTCTACCCCAGCCCAAAATGTAGTCTACGTCTAATCCCAAACACCAAGTAAGATTTAAATTGCAAAAAAATGTGCGTGCAATCCATAACTTCAGATATCGTGCCATCATCTATATTGTTTGAAATGTTTCATCCATCTTAATTACATCAATGAAAGTATGATTCAATCTTATTTTTGAACCTGTTTGTACATAAATGTTGTTTTAAAAAGCGAAACTATTCTACTGTATTACATTTGTGGTTGCATCTTACATTTACCTTAAAATTTCACAAATACAACATTATTTGGAATAAAAAGGCAAAGGCTGTCATTATTCACTATTTACTTCATCTACTTCAACTATTGTCTAGCCATTCCACTTATGCTCTCTAAAGAACAACTACAGTAGTTTAATTTCTGTTAAAATAATCAGATGAAGCAGAGATAAATAACGGCCATCAAAATTCCGAAAGAAAATTGGATCATTCAGATCATTCAGTCTTGAAAATATGTGACCCGACATTATTTTTTGATATGACTTAGATGCATCAATCATATTTGTCAAATTACCAATAAAGGTACAATTATTTATTTACCAGAAATATTGTCGATAGCAACACAGTTCAGCAAAAACAGTATAAAACATTTGTAACAGTTATATGAGTGAGTAATAATGGTATAAGTAGTTGCTGTAAGCTTAAAATGTGAGTGTGCCAAGCGATCGCTGTATTTACATTGGGAGTAGTGCAATCGGTATTTGTCATCATGTGCATGTACTAGCCTGCGATTTCGTCACAGACATAAAGAAGGAACAAAGAGCTAAATGAAACTGTACATTAAACTTGGGATATTGGCCACAGAAATATTAAGAATGTTTCGACAAGCTTACGGTGATGATGCAATGTTTCGAGTGGTACGGGCGCTTTAAAAATTGAAGACGACGAGCATCACCAACGAATATGTTGAAAAAGTTCGGAAAATAGTTCGAGGATCTCAGGAGCGCAATCATCGACATTATTGACATTGTTGGTGAGCAGTTTGGGTCAATGCAGATAAAGGTCGCCGTTTCATTGAAGAAATGCAGCATAAATCGCATAAGGTTCTACTCTCACTTTTAAACAATGAATTTGAGGCCGCGTTCCAAACGTGGAAGAAATACTGGAGCCGATGTATTGCCGCCTAACGAGACTATGTTCAAAATTAGGTAAATGAAGTACTTTCTTTGTAACAGAACCAGTATGGGAACTTTTTAATAGCAACTCGTAGATTGTGATAGAAAATATATGTGTAAAGATGGAACGTCGCTAATTCAAATTCCTATCTGAATGGTTGCTCTCTATTTTATTTATTTATTTTTTCTTTTATTTGGTCACAGAGAAGAATAATGTGTTTTTGCCTGAATACCCGAGGAAACTGTTCAACAATTAATTTGGTCAGGGTCTTGTGCAGCTTTAGTGTTAAGGTTTGTTCTCCTTCATTAGTAATAAAAGACTAAAAAGTGTAAAAATTTGTAGGCCACTTTCAGTGTTGATTGAAAGAGGTAGAAGTGTTTAACATCGGTTGGAAAGAGTGTGTTTGGGCATGTTTATTTTTGTTTGAAAATAAAATAAATAAGTTTTGAAATGCCTGATAAGAATCGCTTGAATAAATCTTAAATTATTGAATTATCTATTGAACATCATTTTCTTGGTTTTATTATTATTATTATTATTATTATTATTATTATTATTATTATTATTATTATTATTATTATTATTGTTGTTGTTATTAAGATGAAATTTAAAGTATTGATATTATTATAAATATCTGTTATACTATAGTCAGTACAGATAACGTTATCGTTGACCGAGGTCGTTAAGACTCGGACTCGTGAGCAAGAGGTCTGGTATTCGATTCCCCCCAGGACCGTTCTCCATCACTGAGGTTTTTTCCAGGTTTTCCTCAGTTTCGCATAAATCGCAAATGCCAGGGAGGTACTTTGAACTTAGGCCTGGAACGCTTCCTTCCGTTAAAAAAAAATATTTCTTTCCCAATTTTTCATTTCATTTCATGTATCTTCATCTGCTTATACTGCCTGTGGTGCCTCAGTAATAAAAACGGGCGTTAAACAATATTCCAAAGAAAAAAAAGTAGAGATAACATTAATTTTGTATACATATCAATGATAATATATGTAATGTAATATTTCGTTGTATTTTTAAAATCCACACACACAAAGTAGCCTCAAATGTATACCACGTGGCCTTTCTATATCAGCGTTGTATTTATATTAATTGAAAAACACGTTCTTTGTACTCATCCTGCAGCTAATTCCTCGCCCAATTCATGGTACTGACTGGTTACATTGTTTCTTCTTTGTAAAAGAAAAATAATCTTAACTAAGAAGAAAATGACTATATATATATTTATACATATTAACTAGATTGCCTAGAAAGGTCTCGCTGTATTACTTCCCACGACAGTAAGTATACACAATATAGAGTGAAATGTCCGAATATTTTGTTGATTTCTTACTCTCTTCATACAACTGTAAATGGAAAAATAGTTCCTACAAAAGTAGTGTTAATCTCTTTTTCTTCTTACCTTTCGCGAACTGTGAACAAACTGAGCTATATACTTACCCTGATTGGTTAAAGATTTTCGCCCCACAAATTTGTCTTGCCAAGCGACAATCTAAAATAGCGAACTGTGTTAAAGACTAAAGTGAAGACTTTCTATGTTCTCTCCATTGAGCAAGGTCGAGCGACAAGCGAATGCAGTAATCAAGTCGTTGTGATAAAATTAAATCTCACTACTAACCTGAGAAGTTACGCCATACGTAGTTCACGATGTGTCACATTAAATCCGAATTCATCAACACTGTCACATATCATGTCCTAATCAAAACGAACATTTCCTGATATTCTAGAAATATAATACAAAATGTATAACGATAAATTATTACTTTAAACAACGAACTAATGTGAATCGTGAAAAGAGGCTCTTTGCCCACCAGCCAATGAGGAATGACAAAAAGCACCTGGTACTGTTGACATCTGGAATAAGGTTAAAAGAAACACAATATGGAAAAAAGACCTTGGATAATGATCCTCCTCTCACCGGTTTTCCAACGACATTGTGCAAAGGAACTTATTTAATTTTGTTTTAAAAAAGAATACATTGAAATGTATTCATACAAGACTTGTTTGGTATTGGTTCAAAACGTCTTAACAGTTTTTTCAAGTTACCTCGGACATGCTCGGTCTTTGCCGAACATTTTGTAAAAATTCCTACGGTACACCTACACTAAAATATAAATATTTATTTTTTAATTCTAATCATATTATTTTGTGCAATGTAATTAATAATATAAATACTATTTATATATGTTTATCATCACATTAGCTTGAATGTATGAATTATGAGTCAACAGAAGGAAAAGTTCTCTGGTGTAGCTGCTTACGGGAGCCCGCAACGCTAAGGAAGACATAAAATGCTATTCAATAGGGAATAGTAAACCTAACGGGATAGGTTACGGGAATGACCCACTAGGCGGTTGTACAGTTAACTTTAAACCAGCTGATATAAATAAATGTTTAAATTTTGAAATAGTGCCGGGTGCCATGCGTTGAAAATGAATTTAAACCAGTCAATAGTAAACGTATAAAATGCGCGTGCTTGTATGACCGACGCGACTTAGTGAAGCCAACGACTAGTTAATTTAAATCGAATGTATAAGGAGGCGTTTGCTCCGCTCGGGCACGTAGTTCTCAGTTCGAATACGTCATCTCAGTGCTGCAACTCAGTTTAAGGTTTACATTCTGCCGAGGTACGCACTGAGTTCTACATTCTGCTGAAACACTCATTTGTAAGTTTCACATGCGGCGAGACACACTCAGTTCCAAATTCTATACGCCGCGAGACACAGTTTAAGTTTGCTCTCCTAGGGTATCAGTTTTAGATAAGTTTATCAGTTCGTGAGTTTCGCAATTCAGATACATCAGTTGTTATATCAATAGTCAGATAATAAGATTCAGTTCATCTCCTGTAAAGTCGCTTCGCTAAATTTATATTCGACATGGCTACGGTCTATCGTATGCAGAACAACACAGAACGCGAAAAATCTTGTGAAAAATAAATTACCATACATATTGTGTCGCATTGCGTGATTATGTAAACAATCGATATCCTCTCCCAGTCATGTAGAGCACGATTCAAAAAAATAACAGTAAAATTCTGAGATCTTGTTGTCATGAAGCGTGTGCAATAATACCGAAGCGATCATTAATCAATCGACGAAATCGCCTTAAAATTGGCATCATCAACGTGATGCCCATTAACAAACCAGTACAAAATGGGTGCCTAAAGTGGGACCCCTATATTTCAAATGCAATTTTGTATCGAATTTAAAATCGAGGACCAGTCTAGTTCTGGACGCAAGTTCTACACAGATACATACATAGTTTCTCGGGGAGAACACTGAAATATCCCATGGTGTAACTATCAGAATTCTTTGTTACATTTATGCAGAAAATATTAATTAATAGTAACGTAAGCCATGCAAACTTCGTTGGTACTTAACCTATGTGCCATTGAGAGTGTTAAGGTGTGAAAAAAATAGTCCAAAACTACCGCAATGACTAAAGTTGCTATAAAATCCAGTCATATCTAGATAAAGAATATGTATTCTGACAGATCAGCAGTGGACGACTTTTATCATTGTATCACAAAAAAAGTTCGTACCGCTTGCACTTACAAAAGAGTTAATAGTTAAGCAAAGTCAGCATATCAGCTGGCATTAGGCACCTTTTTTTCCAGTAACATAAGAAGGAAAACAATGGCAGCAAATGAAGGCTCCTTTTTATATGTAAATAAGCATTTATTATGAATATTGATCACACTTGTTTATTTGTCTGTGGCATTACATACATAATGGACAAACGGAATTTAACATTTGCTATCTAACCTAATGTAATCTACCATGCTTACATTTTTCATTCTGGTACTTAACTCTTACATAACGTGGAGTTTAATACACACACAGTACGCTCTGGAAAGTCAGACTCACCTCATTAAAATATTTCATGATGGGAGTGAATTCTTGGCAAAAGACGAGAGAGAGGTTGCCAATGCACAATGGCAACCGCTAGAGAGCAATATTTACACACTCAGTTATCTGCATTTCTATTTCAGGATGAGCAAATATAGAAAGAAGTTCTGTTCAGAAAATTGCTCTAAACTTGTGCAAAATCCGCACTCATAGCATGGAAGCACTCGATCACCTCAGTCGTTTGGGTTTGTAAAGATCATTCAACCTTGCAATATAATGGCTTAGGGATGCTTTTAACAAACACTATGAATATGCTTAAAGTAATTTTCTTTATTTCATTCTTAGGACTACATGTATTTTTAAGCACACATTGGCATTTTTGTTCTGTATGTAACCATAGATATTTTAAATAGGGACATGCCTACTATATTCATATTGAGCTTAAAAGAGAGTTAAATGTCAGGATGGTACCTTTGTATATGAATATTTTTTCAAAGGGAACACCATATAAGAACAACATATAAAACCTGTATCACACCTTTAATAATGATTATGTTAATAAGGTGGTGGACACTGATGATACATGAGAAGAAAGAAATTGCGAAAGGATTTTTATTTTCATGAAGATAGCGTTCTAGATCTAAATTTAGGATACCTCCCCGGCATTTGCCATTTATGAGGACTGAAGAAAACCTGGAAAAAACCTCAGTCAGGGAGGACGATCCTGGCGGGAATCGAACCGCATACCTCCTGCTCACGCATTTCCTATCTAAACGACCTCGGCCGTCCGTATCCGCAGTATCACAATGCAACACATGGTTAACATAATTTGTTGAGAAATCAAAATTGTTTTATTGAGGATATAAGTACCTATTACAAATTATGAATAACATTATGTCACAATGGTGGCTCTGTGCTAACCGAATATTTAGAGAATTATAAAATGGATATAAACAGAATGGCATGCATAATCTTTTCACTTAATAACGTTTTAACTGTTGATAATACAACAAATAGAAATTAAATTATGTGATCTGATGTACGTAATAGATGTGTAGGTTCCTGCGTGGGCTTGACAGCTCTTGGATCCAGTGACTGTAAGGGATCCACACTTCATACTTCAGCACCGGTCACCGCTAACCCTCAGGTTAGGCTTATACAACAGGTACTCGCTTGGATATCAAGGACGGATGGGTCTAGTCTAGTCTTGACACAATAGAGCGGAGGAAAGTCCCCCTGCTGCTACCAAGGATTGAAGTCAGGTGCCTTACCATCTGAACGCATCGTTAACAACATACATAAAACAGTACAAAGCACCCACGAAGAAAGTTTCTAGTGCTCCAAATACAAAACTTACTTCATTGTTGGTATATTTGGTCTAGCCATAAATACGCTCACACTTTCTTTTGTAAATAAGTTAACAATGCTCTGAGAAACTCGTATTTTAATCTTCTTTTAGTTTATTTCACTTAAATAATTTGCACATATATGGCAACAATCAGTATTTCGAAATGCTCATTTTTCCTTCATGCAGACTCGGATTCATTTTTGCCATTTATCTACTGCAGCACAGATAATCTCAGTGGGAAAATCCACCACTGTTGCCAACAAGGCACATTTTAAATGTTTAATTATAGGGTGCCTCTTCTTGTAGAATTCCCTTCTGCATTGGCCACATTTTTAGGTCCAGGGGATTGAGATCAGGGTCAGCACATGGCCAACAACAGTAGAGGCAAAACCCGCTACATTGGCCTCCAGCCGCTCTTGCATCATATTCGTCTTATGAGCTGGGATAGAATCTTGCTGGAATCTCCAGTGTTCATTGTAAAATAAGATTCGGTTAAAAGGCATCAATATAGAGTCTAGGCAGCTTTACACGTTAAATGTTGTACTGATTGTCATGTATTTTTCACAAAAAATGAAGAAGCCTAGTGGAATTCTCATAACTCACTTCCACCAAGCCATTGCTGAAAGGAGTAGCAGCATTTCTAAATTTTGGAATCTTTCTCATGGGCTTCTCGAGAGAACTCTGTCATTTTGGTGAATGAAAGTCTCTTCAATGGCTAACACTTTGAAGCCGGAAATAAGGCTGCCTTTATTAATTCAATAACTTGAGGCTGCAGAGTTATATTTCTAAAGGCATTAGATTTGATAAGGGTAATTGTTATGTATATGTATAAGGAAATCATTCAGAGATAGGCATACCAGAAATTGAAATAAGTTGGGACTTGTACTTATGTGTATGTCATTTGACAGGTGGTTGTAACTTACAAAAGAGTTTTGTATACATTTTGTGGTAAAAGATGTGAGAAAGAGACAGAAATGTATGCCTGACGCCTCGTCCGCTGACCGCTCCTTAGACAAGGCTGAGGAAAGGGTAAACTATCTTTTGTTAGGTCACGAAACTTCTGCCCAGGGAATATTTAGGAGTTCACAGTGGGAAAACATATTACTATAACGGGACAGTATTTGAACAAAGTCAGACCTAGCAATAATTTAAGGAAAAATGAAAATGTCAGAACGGAGACGAAAATGTTTTATTACAGGCAAGCCGGGGTTATAAGGTATTATTGCCGCCTATTAAAGTTCACATCTGCTAAAGTAAATACGTGCGTTATCTCTGAGAACATTTGGAAATCTATAAACTAAGGGAGGCAAAAGATGTTTCAATAGAAATCAGCATGTAAGCAAAGTGCCGAAATTTATGACAGGCTGTTCTTGGAAAATTCAGGTTCGCGGGAAGATATTGTAGATCAGGAGGGAGAGAATAATTCTAGCCAATGGGCATCGGATAAAAGTCAACGAATAAGGAGAACTTAGATACAAATAAATATTTTTAGGATAGCCAATGATGAACATATAACACGGAAATAGGATAATATACGAAGGAAATTAATTTAGCGAGAGGCGTGGCGATGTGGTAGAAAACTGGAGTACAGAGGCCAGAGAGATATCAGACGAGAGACACACGAGAGAAGAGACATACAGACATACGAAAGACAACAGAAGTCAGAGAGACACGCGAGAGGATTCACTCAAGAGATATACGGAAGCAGGCAGTCCAAGTCATTTCTAAAGTCAGTCGAGGGCAGTTGAAGTCCTTCTAAAGTGATTCTAAAGTCAGTCTAAGGGAGTAGTGAAGTCAGCGACGAGCAATCAGGAAGTAGCCCCAATATGTTTATATGCGAATAAAATATTTGCAACAAGTCAACCTGCTGTATTTTTTTGGGGGGGGGGCAACACATTTCTCGTTCCCGTGGATCTATACTGATCTGCAAAACACTCCAGTGGACCCTGAGACCAAATTCAACTGAACTGGAGCAGACTTCATCAGTGAGCAGCCCGGGCAAACATCGAGACCACGACCATCAGCGAGCAGCCCAGCGGGCAACAACACTACGCCCTTGCCATGATCCTATCTCCACCCATTCCTATTACTGCTCCAACTTTCTCTTCAGTGAAGAGAAATCTACGAAATCCATTGTTGCGGTATCGCTGCAAGTGCCGTCAGTTCCCTCCACTTCTTCATTTATGACATCAAGTAATGTCCAGTACCTTGCCGATAAGTTCTAAATCCAAAGTTTGCATTGTGTACTCTAGACATCAATCTAAATGAAAAATTATTTCACGTGCCACAACTAATTGCTTCCTAACGAGATTTTGACGGATGCGAGCCACCACTGCTTTAACAGCGACTACAGTTCGTACAATGCAAGGTCGTACAACTCGGGCGAACTTCTACGGTACCAGTCTGAATGAATTTCTAATTGTCCTATACACAAAACTTCTGATCTGGAAAATTTCAACTGTATGCAAATTATGGCTACTCTTATTTTCGCATTCGTCCCACTCCATGATATAAAGAAGAAGATACACGGTTTCACTTTCACAATTGAACACGCAATGGTCAGGAGTGAAGCTCGCCACCTTGACAACCGGCTGTACTTTACAAGTCAAAATGACAATATTTATGACTAGATTAGGTGCTAAAGTTACTAAAAACATGCCATCGCTAAGTCCACTGCTTCGCTTAACTTGTTTATATTATTATTCAAACTGATAAAGGTTTATGCCTAAATATGCTGAATTATATTTGATAAAGATAATAATTTTATAAATATATTTAAAAGGTATTGTCTAAAAAATTTAGTTGACGTGTATTTTATTAGAGTGACATGTTTAACTAGATCGACATGTATTTAGTCAGTTTGACGTATTTAACTAGGTTGATGTGTATTTAACTAGATTGACATATTTTAGTCAGATGAAGTGTATTAAATAATGTTAATAAATGTAAAATTAAGTTGACATGTCCTTGATTAGTTTGACGTATTTAGTTAAATTGGCTTGTTTTCACTTAGGCGAAATGTATAAAATTAAGTTCATATGTGTAAAATTAAGTTAACTTTGTTTGACACACATAAGTAGGTTGGCGTGTATTTAACTGGATTTACGTGTTTTATTTAGGTGTAATGTATTTAATTAAGTTACCATATGTAAAATTAAGTTGACATGTATTTAATTACTTTGACATATTTAACTAGGTTGAAATATATCTCACTATATTGACATGTTTAAGTTAGATGCAATATATCTAATTTCATTTGTGTAAAATTGAGTTGAGGCGTATTTAATTAATTTTACGTAATTAACTAGGTTGATGTGTGTCTAACTAGATTTGACAGGTTTTAAAAGGCGAAATGCATTTATGTAAATTGGCATGGCATGTACATATGTGTAAATTATTTCGACATGTGTTTAAGTTAGATTGATTTAGTAAATTCTTGGTTCTCATGCATTTGTTTAAGTTAACTGGTTTCATTTTTAATATTTTGCTCTAAATTATCATTGTATTTTCATTATTCTTCACTACCACCGGATGTAAGTTCACTCGAAGTTATAAAATACATGCATACAATACACCATATATCTTGAAGCACAACGAATATATTAGTATTTCTTTTAATTTATAACAAGATTTCTTTGTACATAAACAATGGTGCAGGCAGAACATTAGTTGTTACCTCTAATTTTGGATTCATACTTGCATAACGAATGTATTGCAGACGAAAAAAAAAATGTAAGATTTGGTGCTTACATTATCAGCCATGTTCAATTAGTGGTACATGATTAACATGTCGGTCCTGATGGTCTAGTAGTATCCATACATTACCTGTAGATCCAAGATGGCGGGTTCCTTCCTGGCCAGGGTCGTTGGATACTTTCGGGCGGAAAAATCCTAAGTATAGCTTCCTTCGGAAGGGAAGTAAAGGGAATAAATGAATTATCAATTTAGATGTAATGGGTATGTATTAGAGAGAAATACATATATTTATCATTTCATCCATTTTAAGAGGTTACAGAGAAAAATGTACCTGAAAAATGCAATTTTCAAAAAATACCATTAAAGACAAATTTGTGCATATATAAAACATCCCGGGCCCATAATCCAAATCTTTTGATCTTTCCTCACTTTCTTCGTGTTCTTCTCTTGTCTCTTTCTAATTCAGGCCTCCTTAGATACGTTTTGCATGTTGATTTGTGCGATGATCACCCTTCTGTCATCTATCACCTTCAGGGGATATTTATACTCTCCCCCACTGGTATCCCAAGCTACTTATATACTTTAATTCTGTTGATGCAACCGTCATTAATATATACTGCTGCATCCAGCATACCCAGTTTTAATATGATGGCTACAACAGTTTTGGTGATACACTATATAAAATTACATGGTAAAATTTAGAATGTTGAGTAAAACCATGAGAACATTTTTCCAAGAGGTCATCTTTAGTCTTATCCATGAAAACTTGTTGGATATCAGCACCAAGAACCTGAAGCCTAAAGGCAGAGTTGCGCTTTTAAAGTCAAAATGTGTCACTTAGAAAGATACCTTGTCTGGGGAGTGTGGTATACCCACCGCAATATGTAAATGTCCAAATTAAAGGCCTTTAGAAATGGAAACCCCTAACATAATATATATATTAATAGTTGAAAGTGTCTAGGTTTTCTAAAATCAAAAGCGAAATAAAAATTTGCACCCAAGCAACAAAGATATACAGGGGTAAAAAATTCCCAGTGCATTGAATCATCTCCGACTTTAGAATAAGCATTATTTTTCTAACATAACAGTAGCTGTTAACATAAATGTCAATTCAGCTTTTTATGATACAGCTAATTTTAAAATGAAAAATCCACTCAAAAGTGGCACTAAATATATTGACCAATGTTTAGGGCAAAAACGAGTCATTAGTGAGGAGAAATGGAGGAAAGTATATGCCACAGTCGAATCCTTCAAAATGCTCTCGAATCTTGCGGGCAAAGCAGTTTTGTACAGAAATAGCTATGAAACCGTGTGCACGATTAGTAACATAAGAAACTATTTTAGAGGCCAGCCAATTCAATGGACCCATCCCAGTTATTTGTATTTTAATATGGGACAAGCGTTGCACTCTAAGTTCTTCAAGTGCTAGTCGACATTGCTGCTGTTGAGGTTCGTAAAACGCACGAACTCGGAAAGCCAGAGAGTTGTGTTTCACGCTTCCATTTATCCTTCCTGTAGGACCCATTCCTAACAATCGCGCCTTGTACCTGAAACAGTCATATAGTTCTTTTAGGGGACACTCTTTAAAGTACAAATTAAAAGATTACAGGTAATCAATTTAAGTGTTTCAAAAATCTACAGGCTACTCTACGATAAACATAAAATATTGTGGTAATAAATTACATAAACTGATCATGTTAAGAATGCCATGATTTTGCGTAAAAATACCCTATAGCTATTTATTCTTTTATTATGTGCTGTTAACTTCTATTGCTGAAATATGGGTTTTCAGCACAGAGCGAAGAAGTTTTTATTACGAAAGGAAGAAAAATCGAAGCTTGGATTGAAAATGAAACATAAGGAGGAAGTGTTTTTGGAACCGTCTTAGAAATGCTGACACACTAGGACGATTGGGCAGAAACGCTTAAGTCCCAAATATTGGAGTAGGTGCCTCTCTTAAAATATCCTAACCTGTACCAGGGACACTTTCTAGCAGTATATAACAAAATGTTCATTTAAATGTAACAATAATCGAATAAGTTCTTATATTATAATTATTATTTATTTTTATTCTTTTTATTTATTTATTTATTTTACAGTTTGGACGAATCCAAAAATTTCTCGAAGTCGAATACTATCCTAAAATGTTCTCGAATTCCTCAAACCATTATCTTCGAATGAGGTGTCAATTCTGACAGTGTCCGCTTTCGTAATTTAGTAGTCTGCGTAACTTCCTGCAAACCCTGAGGTGTAGGGTTCGAATACAATAAGTACAGTTGCCTAGGTAAGGTTTTTCCTTATTCTGAAAAGATTAATGTCAGGTAACATTAAGCGCTGTAGACTCCGGGTTCACTTACACTTTCATTTCATGAAAAATGTATTTTTCGTCCCTGTAGATCTTTGTTGTTATGAGGGAAGTTAAATTGTAACAAAAACCTGTGACAGTGGTGAAAGGATATAAGGGTGAATCTAGAGTCAGAACTGGGTGTGGTGAATTTTGAAACCTAGCCTGCCGACCATCCGACACACACACACACACACACACACACACACACACACACACACATATATATAGTTAATAAATAATATGATTGTATATATTATTTTATTTATATGTTAAAATTTGAGCCACTATATAAAAGAGAAACAATTGTAAGAGTCATTAAGGCAGGCATAGAAACAAAAGTTTCTTGTATATTGCACCTATTATGTTTAGGAAAGCCCTATAAACATAAGAAAGGAGAAGAAGTGTTTGTTAAAACTAGCAACCTTAAAAAACAACAGCATTAATAGGGAGAATGCATAAAAGAATAATATACAAAAGAGAGCAAAACATAAAATATACAAATATAATATACAAAACTTCTTTTGTAAATGTTGTGTCGTTTGTAAGGAAACATATAGAGGTGACGTGTCATGAAGTTTCCACAGTATCGGGTATTTCCTTGTAATACAAAAGATTTTGCCACCACTACAATAACAAAATATCATTATTAAAGAAAAGTCAAGTAGAGTACGCTTAATTGCTGGAAGCAGTTCAAGATTCCGCGTAGTTTCAGAATTTCCAGTTCAGTAGCCAATAAAATATTTCATCGTGACGCCAACATAATGACATTTATGAATTCCCCGGATATGAACCCTGCAATTGCGCTTGAGTTAAACACCCAATCAAACAAATTGATCATTTTTACAAAGTGAAAGATAAATCTCATAAGTATTACTTCATTAGGGGAGTGTGCGAAGGCAACAGAATTGAAGGATGTTTAAGGAAACTAGGGGATATTTTAAGATACCAAGAGATACGTACGTTGGAGAACCAAGAACGATAACGAGGGAGGAAGACACAACAAGGAGAAGGAGCGAGACGCGATAAGTAAGCAACGCTCTTGGGAGAATTTTCGGAACTTGCAGTGAAGCTACCTGCGAATAATTAGTGTTGGAATGCATACGTTATTGGGTAAAACTTATGGAACATGGGCATCACGTAACACATTTTTGTATTATCTGACACAGATTGCAATAATATGTTAAAAGACATACATCGTGTGCTGGTCTACTTCGCCGCTGTCCAAAAATACCCTTAGATTCGAACCTCAATCATCATTTTCTCATGTCACCAATACACCGTAAGGAATGTTTATTGCAATGCGAGAGGACGGCGGTGACTCTCAGAGGTGTCGCGAAGTCGTCTGCAGTTAGTCGCGGCATAAGACATAATACAAACTCTCCTTTAGATTAAATGACAAAGAGTGAGCAGATGGCTTCAACTTCTATCTTTCAGTTCTTAAACTTTGGATAAATGTTTACCTTTCAAATGTTTCCACATTGCTAAAGTAGTATGACCCTTTTTCTTTAGGTATTTTTGCAGAACACAGATTAGGAAAGTTTTCAGACACATCAAATTGGGAGTGGATAGACTCATTCCAACTACCTCGTCTTTTTAAAGTACTCTCCAATAAGCTCTATACTGAAAAACGGCTTATAAAAGCACCCCTGCCACTCATTTTCCTCAAGAATGAAAAAATAATTATCATATGCAGTCACAGTTTCTTCAGGGCTGAAAATTCGCTTTCCTCGCATGCTATTTTTTGCCACTGAGAAGAGAAAATAATAATATCTATATACATATTACAAATACATTTTATGCGTGGATCGTCGACCGAACATGCTTAAGTATGATACACGATTAGAAAGAGGAAAAAATAATAAAAATATATAAAGCAATAGTAGTTATAAAACTGGGAAGAACGGTATTTGCAGATGTATGGATGGAAACAACTTACATGTTATTTACAAGTATACTAGCTATTGTGTTCCAACCAGAAAATAAATCGTTTCTAGCTTTGTGCACTTTGTCTAGGAAAATAAATTAATGTGATCAGCAAACGGGTTCCAGCACGCCAGTCGACCTCTATTTGCCTTAAATGTGTTTTTCTCAAGTGTTTCCAGTGGGCACATTCGACTGGAATATGCATCCATTTCTCATCCCCTCCACAAAATGTGCAAATTCACCACCCAGAAAACTATCCGTTATTTTTTTAGTCCAACCTTCCAATCTAAACCAGGCATTCCTGAACCTGCCTTTCTCCCTGGAAGGGAGAATATCTGCAAGCGAATTAAGAGCGGCAGGAAATAGCAACAATGCCACGGGCAATGAATGAATAGTGTTGCCCGTTTTGCTACAGAGGCACCACAGGCGATGGACACTGATGATACATGAGATGAAATGATATAGTGGGAATGGATTTATTTTAAGGGAAGGAATCGTTCCAGGCCTAAGTTTTTAGGGTACCTCCTCGGCATTTGCAATTTATGAGGACTGAGGAAAACCTGGAAAAAACCCCAGTCAGGGAGGACGGTCCTGGTGGTATTCGAACTCAGACCTCCCTCTCACGAGTCCGTGCCTTAACGACCTCGGTCACCCGTGGCGGTGACACGAGTAAGGAACAATAAAGCAGGTATAAGGGAACGTTAGGGAAAGGCTACCCAAAGTAACAAAAACTATACTTAAAACTTATAACTAAAATTAAAATATGCGCAAACAGAAAAAATAAATGTGATAAATATAAGCATAAAAACAAATAATAAATGTACATTACAGGTATCAAAAGGAGATAGAAGAACAATTAATATGGAAAAATAGAGATGGAAGTTTCCTGAAATTTTGATCAACATTTTAACGAAAATCGACCTGTAAAGCAAGATTTATAGAAGTTTAATTTAAAAAAAATATATTGTGCTACAACCCCTAACTTCCCTCGGGAGCATGTTACAGCTCTTACGAAAGGAGGCAATAAAAAAACGGACAATCTTACGCCAAGGGATACGGAGCAGATAATAATGAGATCTGTTAAAGTGATGATAAACTTTGAAAGCGGGAAGTCAAGTAGGTTGGGGTAGCGGTATACATAATTTGGAGAAGAAGGTTAAGAGAATGCAAAATTCGTAGATCGTTTAGTTTTAACGAGGACAGAATATAAACGAACACACGCTTTTGTATATGTTGTAGTCTGATGCTCAGATTTGCGTTAAGGTTAGTTAAGAAAGTGTCACAATGGTCGAGGATGTTTGTACTAGGATTAATTTTAATTTATCAAGAAGAATATACTTTACTCGCTACAATGAATGAATAATAGAAAATGATTTCTTGCAGGTATGATTCACCTGCTCGATTCATTCTAGGTAACTGTGCACGTAAAATCGTCACAACCTATCGTTTCAAAAATCGGAATGAATTAATTATTAATCGATTTTGAATGTTCTAATAGGATAACTTGAAATGCGCCGATATTTAATTAAAGTCCGTACTCATTACTATATTTTTAAGTTGCGAATTTTATTATCTTGTCTAATCTTCATTTATTTCATGATTATCATAACAATAGCATACCAGTCGTTTGCTTCGTATATGCTACATACTAACAATCATATGGTGTTAAGATTTGGTATCTCTTCAGTGTAAAGGTACTCAAAGTTGTATTTCAGCAGATAATGGTAGTTCTCCAATGAGATAGCGAACAATATCATATAGAATATTTTGTGAGGCGAATGCCATTTCTGAGGACCAAGATATTACGAATTATTCAAGCTTCTGAAAGGAAAAATTCTCTCGTTAAATTCCCCTAATAACACAGTAGCACTTAAAACTAGAAAAAAGAAATAAATACATACCGTAGAATTGCATATGAATTAGTACACAACAAAATGGTACATGGGTTATCGTCAAACAACTCAGAAAAGGTTAAATCCCTATATGCGAACAAAAATGTTGATGCTTTCAAAGTAAAACGGACGATTTAGTAATTTATACAAACCCCTCGCTCAGTAGTCATGCATACAGATGGTCCTTTTAAGTTTACTTTAACAAGAGAAAGTCGCAGACATCAAGTCAGCTGCACATAGTTCCATGCTACTCATTTCTAGTGTATGTTGTCCGTCCACTCTCCGAGAATACAGCGTGAGGAATGCCCTATTAGTAATTGCGGGAGCATTGACTAACGCTACACAACACACACCGCATGTTGATATTTCAGAGCTCGCTTACCATAAGCGCTGGATGGACATCTTGTGTTTAGTTTATTCATGATTTATTTCTAATTAATAAATTACAAAGTTGGCATGGTTTGTTTTAGTTCCCACTCTATCTCAAACCACATAAAGTAACAACTCAACATTGGCGGTGCAGTGGTAACCATATTTGCTTCCTAAACCCAAGATCGCGGATTCGTTCCCGGCCAGGACCGAAGGGTTTTTTCTGGCGTAAAAGTCCTAAGTATAGCTTCCTTCGGAAAGCAAGTAAAGCCGTGGCATTTACGGCACGACAAAGAACCTCAAGCCTGATAAGGGAGGGGGGTGAGCAAAATTTTTCGGCCATTTCACGCCTGGATTTGAACGGGACGCTGATGACCTGAAAGGTTTAGAGAGCGTCCTTAAATAAACCAAACTATTCAACATTACCCAAAAGGAGCAGTAAAACTATAGTTGTAAACTGTACATTAACTCCCTTTCCCTTTGATGGTGGGATCATCATACCCGGATATCCAGAGGGTATAAACATCACCTCAACTAAACATCTGACGAGAAATTTGCCTTGAACTTAGAGGAAGGCACTGCTCTCCTCTCTCCCCACACTTCACACTTACAATTGTTATATCTATCCGCAGGCAACTTCCATTTCATCTTAATTCTCAATAAGCCCCTCCCTCATTGTGCTTGATTTTCAGGACTGCTAACTAATTTGCCTCAACTATTCTTCCTTTCCTTCTTCATCTGCCACTACATTCACTGTGCAATCCTTACAAATGTAACACGTACCTCAAACTTCGCGAATTACAAACTTGAAGCCTAAGCCAAGCAATCCCAATTCTGTCCTTATATTTCACTTATTCCTTTCTGATCCGATCTCAATATTATAAAATTTTCCTCTTTGATTTTATTGTATATAAAACCTGCCGATTCATAAAACTCAACCCCTAAACATTTTTTCCACATATTATTGTTGGAAGTACTGCTTCTACACAATCCCTAGCCACACATATTTATTCCAATTCTTTATTTCAAACATTCTCATAAAAATATGTTTATTCAATAGCTAATGAACCCAAAGCGTTATTTTAAAATTTTCTTCATCGCCATTTCTTTCATATTAATCTTCCCAAATTCCAACATAACAGTATTATAACAGTTAAGAGGGCGCGGCGCGGCACTGCTGCTGCCTTTATTATCTACGTAGTATCGCGGTGAGGGCGCTGGGCATTTCTGGAAGCTAGTTCGTGTATTTTCCTTTGAAGGAATTTAACGAGTGTGTGAATGGTGAGTGCTGTTTTCAAAATTCACTCGCAACTGTAATTGACTTTTAAAGTGAACACTGCATTTTTGCGGCACTACGTACCGCACGCGCCCGGATATATAAGTATGTTTTAGTATGTAATGTTAGTTCATATGATGACATATAGCAATTTTGTGAAGTATTTAGTACTTAGTATACTCAGTTTGAGTTTTTTTTTGAGTAGTGTTTAATGCCCGTTTTTACTACTGAGGCACCACAGGCGGTGGACACTGATGATACATGAGATGAAATGATATATTGTGACAGGATTCTTTTTTTAAGGAAGGAAGAGTTCCCGACCTAAATTTAGGTACCTTTGCCAGTTATGAAGACTGAGGAAAACCTGGAAAAAACCCCAGTCAGGGAGGACGGTCCTGGCGGGATTCGAACCGCAGACGTCCCGCTCACGAGTCCATGCCTTAACGACCTCGGCCACCCGTGGCGGTCAGTTTGAGGTTTTAATTATACACATATACATATGCATATATTTATTAATTTATTTTCATGTTCAAAAGACTTTCTTCTTCAGAAGAGATAGAATTTTGTTGATTTGGTTTATTTACGGACGCTCCTTAACATCAGCGCCCCATTCAAATCAGGGCGTGAACGGCATATAAATTTTGCTCAGAGACCTCTTCTTTCAGGCTTGAGGTTTTATATTCCGTAAATGTACGATACGGGACCCACTACTTTACTTCCTTTCCGAAGGAAGTCACAGCTAGGATTTTACGCCCGAAAAAAATCCATCGATCCTGGCCGGGATCGAACCCGCGATCTTGAGTTTAGACGGCAGGTATGGTTACCGCTATACCACCAGGACCGACAGAAGAGATAGAAGCAGCTATCATGGAGGTACTGGAGCAGGAGGAAGAATTATCTGATTTCTCAGAAGAATCTGATGAAGAAGATGAAGTAGTTCACCAAGACGACCCCACGAGAGTGACTCAGAACAATGCAGAGAATGTGATTTTGAAGGTTTCTAGGAAGAAAATGTAGATTATCGCTTTTCCACAGGCAAGAGTGGTGAAAGTATTTGAATTGGTACTCCGAGGGAAATTTCAGGTAAGAATAAATCTAAAATAAACCTTGCCAGGACCTACAAAGATTGCCATAAATACGGCCAGTCCCTTAGAATCCCTCTTAAAGTTCGTAACTCTTAATATATTGATAAAATTGTATTATATACCACCTGGTACATTATGAAAATAAGAACAGATATCAACTACCGATGAGAAAGTGGTTATAAAGCTACAAAGCCTGCATAGATTATGGCTCTTTTTGTCGTACTTTTCCTCATAGCTGTCAAAGTGACAGGCATGCAATTGTTTTGGAATTATGGAACATTCCTGGTATGGTTATCTTGAGAGCTGCTTTCAGTCACAAAATATTTCTATTTTTACTGCGACATATCCGATTTGATGATGTGGCAAACAGAAATGACCGCCTAAAACTGATAATCTAGCAGCACTCAGGACATTTTACACAAACTATGTTGAGAGTTGCAAGCACAGTGATAGCCTCGGAGAGTTTGTGACTATAAATGATGAGATGCTACATTCCTTTCGAGTTCATGTTATTTTATTCAGAATGTGCCGAAAAAAATCGGCGAAATATGCTTAAACTGTACGCAATGTGTAACAGCCGCAAATTTTATACCTGCAAATTTGAGATCTACTGTGGCAAGCAAAGAGAAGGCCCTTACTTTATGTCGAGCAAGACTTTTGATGAGGCGAAGAAACTAACAGAACCCATCAAATATTCACACAGAATCTTGACACAGAAAACATATAAATATTGCATAAACAAACTATTATATGTTGTAACACTATATTTTGTTCATATTCATTTTTCATTTTGAAATGAATCATTAGCGAGTAAATATATACAATACATTTGTACAATTCTTTTAATTAGTGTTTATGTACAATATTTAAATACAGAATATAAGAATTATAGCCTTTATTTTCATTATTTATCAAACCCACCAATTTTTAATAAGCTACACGTGCAAAAAAGCAAGAAATAAAAACGCGGTACTGAATGCCGCGCGACCCCTATTCGAAAAAAAAAAAAAAAAAAAAAAAAAAAAAGCAAGTCCTATTAAAGGATAACTGCATTCTGAGAAATGTCGTTGAAAAGAACTGAGAAAATCTGAGGAAGAAGAAAAAAACTCAATCACAAAGAAGTGCTCTGGCGGGATTCAAATTGAGATCTTCCGTTCGCGAGTCCATGTATTAGTGACCTAGGGCACTAGTCAATATACGTCCTTCTTGATTCCACCAGAACACAGCATATTGAAACCATACCATATTCATCGCATGGAATGGAATGTGGTCTGAGGATGCTCAACTGCGGTGGTCATCAGCGCCGCTATTCATCGCATGTAGAAATACTCGATTCTCGCCAATTTCATTGTCATCTGTCCTCTGTGAAAGCAAACTGTACTGCTCATCTGAATTTCCAAGTAAAGTTATGAATAAACTCGTGCCCGATTTTGATCAGTTTTCGTCTCTTTCCTAATTCTAATTCTTTTTATATCATACTTTTGGTCTTGTTCTATTTTACTTACGCTCTATTCCTTACTATAAAGTTTAATTCCAATTATATCTAGAGGTGGCGATTTTTCGCAAAAGCGACAAAACACAAAATCTCTCTAAACGGCTTGTATCTTCCTATTTTGGTTTTTTCATAATCAAAAGATACATATTAAAGCTGTACTAAGTGCGCGATAAAATGCAAAATTCATTCCAAATGAGAAAGTAATGCCAAAGTGCAATATAACTTCAAAACAATGTTATCCAAGAAACACTCAATACATTTGATCATATTTCACAATAGCTGGTTTCCAAGAAAAATATTCCTCCCATCCTCCAACAATTAAAGAAAGCCGAGTTCAGCTAATCCCTCATTATTCACATTAGCAGCCTTTCTCACTCTAATCAAACCTTTGTTTGGTTTCACTTTAGGTGAGAATGCTTAGTGGCTTTGCTATCCTTTTTAGATAAAAAAAAAAAGGGGGTCAGACATTTGGCAAGGAGACGATTAAGCCAAGTATGCTACTTTCAAACTATTTAAATAAAGTTCTTTCATTTTATTTCTATTCTGTTTGTGTCCGTGAACAAACAAAGTGTTCCATGAAGGTGAAAAGCAAAATATCTACCGAACAACGACGGAAACTTACAGTAATGAACACCTTTATGCAGGTGACTCGGAAATTCTCATGTGAAAATTGTGTATCCAACATTTGAATTGGTCGAAAAAAAGTTTTAACAATCACATAAAAGTTGAATAGTCATATAATAAAATTCTACAAATACGCTTTTCCAAGAAGTCTGTCAACTCCTTAATCCATCATTGCCTTTCAAGTATTGACTCTTCAATTCAAAGATTTTTCTGATAGCAAAGATGCCATTTTCCTGACATGTTAAGATAAATATATTCTTTGAATACTTTCATGCTCAACTTGTTAAAATATGTTCAGAGCAATAAAGAGGTGGACTACCTCAACAAATACAATTATTTGTTCGTGATAAGATAACAAGTATGACGGAATAAAATGTAGAGGTGTGTTCAATGTTTTTATTTAATAGCGAAAGTATAATATATACTTTAAAAATATAACTTGCGTAATGTATATTAATAAATCAAAGAAATTACATGATATAGATATATTTGATCTTGTTTCATAAGTTTTAAAATATTTTATTTATTTGTTCAAGAAAGCTGAAATGAAAACCGTATTAATATTTAGTACAATATAAAATAAATGTTATAGTAAACTAAATTGCTGTGATTTTATCTATTCGCGTATATTTTAATTAAAGTATGCTTTAAAATTAACACTATTTACATGGCCAAAGACTTCCTTCAAAACGCTACAAAACGCTTAATAAAAAATAAATAAAAATGATAAATTTCTAATTTAAAATTACTAAGACACACCATCCTTAATTAAGACATTTTTTATACCTACGATCACATTTATCTTCATATAAAACACGAAATTGTTATATACTTTACCGCCATATGCACACTAACTGATTTTAAACCTTTCATACTATTACCAATGAATAAATTAAACAATAGAGAAATGTCTCTATGTCCTCTCTCCTCTTTAAACTCTTAGATCTGGCTGTGTTCTGCAGGTACAAAGTTCTCAGTATCTCTAACTATACTTACTTAACCCCCCCCCCCACCACCAAGGGTGGCCGAGGTCGTTAAGTCTCGGACTCGTGAGGGGAGGTCTGGGTTCGAATACCGCCAGGACCGTCCTTCCTGACTTAGGTTTTTTCCAGGTTTTCCTCAGTCCTCACAAATGGCAAATGCCGAGGAGGTACCCTAAACTTAGGCCTGGAACGATTCCTTCCATAAAAATAAATCCTTTCCCAATATATCATTTCATTTCATGTATCATCAGTGTCCATCGCCTGTGGTGCCTCTGTAGCAATAACGGGCGTTAAGCACTATTCATTCATTACTTAACCCCATACTCCGCAATTTTATTTTTTCAATTGTATTGAACTATAAAGGATACCAGTTATTACACAGTGCATGATTTGCCTAATTCAAAGGTTGACAAAGTGTTTTATCTATTTCTACTTAGTTACATTGTTTCAAGAGTTACTTTATTTTTCGTATATATTCGAGTAGTTTGTAGGAGTAAATTATGGCGAAAGAACATTCATATGTTCTATTTGATAAAAATAAATGTCCTTACCCAATGATTCCCTTTTCTATCTTTCAGTCTACGAGATGTATTTACAATCTCAATACTTCAGTCCTGCTTCATTAAACAAACAAAGCCGCTTACCAACAATTAGGACGACAATTATATCAGTATACGGGACTCATTACGTTAGCTACTACATACCTTAGTTAAATGAAAATTGGAATATACCTGCTTTGACTTTAATAGACATTATTTCTTTGGCCTTTATTTACATCATACACATTACATTTGAGATGAATAATACGTTTAATTTTCCGATATTGAAATTTCAATCAATGTAACCATGTATTATATATTTTGAATTTATTGTAATTTTTTTATCATCTCTTTTACCTTTCTGTTGAAGCACACAACAATTTACATCCCAATGAAATGAACTAGTAGATTTTCTAGGATGTTGCATAATCCTTCTTTAGAGGTTGCGGTATCCCTTATTGCTGAAGGAACATCTCACATAGAAATAAAAATTCAAGGAAAAGGGGGGACACTCGAATCATGTTGCCTTGCAAATTTGTGGTAATGTTTTGAAAATGAAATTTGCTTACATAAATATTTATAGTACATTGCCAGCTGTTCAGTGTGAATAACAGCTAGTTTCGTAATCAATAACAATTGCTTATGAATTTATAGTTTTGTTTGCAACATTTTACAACATTTTTATTCACATTACGGCTAAACCAGCTTTCTCTTTTTTTTTTAACACAGTGAGGTGTATAAGTGGCCATTTTTTCAAAAAAATTAAATCTTTGTTTTTATTCTTAACAATTTCGTTGAGTCCCAGAGGTCCTGCTTGATAAGTTTTATACATCTTTTCCTTTTGAATAAATTATTTTAGCCAGAATTTTAAATTCCTGTACTATTTAAATTGCCTTAAACTTTCAGACATCCATCCCTTCAAGCATCTTTTCCTCTGTTTTACCTTTTAGTACATTTGCTTGCACTCAAATCTTCTCCCACAATTATTAAGTACATGCCTGAAATATTTTGTAGACATCCTGTAGACCTTGCTTCATAAAAGCTAGCATGCATTTTTCTGTAAAAGCAAACATATATTAACAAAAATAATACTACAAACAGTTACTAATTTTTCCATGATTTTGCACGAAAAACTCATAATTATAAATCCGTGCTTTTATGTAAGACTATATTTAGAACACGTGTACGAAGTTTTACATAAAATTTTCAACTTTTATGGCAGGAGGTAAATTATTAGCAATAGTTCTGAATCACCATAAAATTCAACAAATGTTTAAGAAATAGTTATAACTATGCAAATTAACCAAATTGTATATAAGTAATACTAAAAATACAAACAATATTTGTGCAAAACCTAAAATATTTAGGTTTAACAGTTCAACATTTGTTAATTTCATTTCGGTGCTCCCTTAGTCTGGTAAGGGAGTGAAAGTAGTCTTAACAGTTTTACATCTGTTACAAACCAATTTATAAAATATAACCTGAGCCAAAGAAATGAAAGTAAAAGAAATAATAAATCAATATAGCACAATAAATGAAGAATACGAGTTTCTTCGATGTTTGCAACAGTATAAAATATATAAATTAATTAAAATTTACGCTTCTGTATTTGACTGCAATGTTTCACATTAAAAATATTTATGAAAACTGTAATAAATGTGTAAAACGTATGCACGCGATTGGCTATAATTTAAAAGATAGTATTAATGAAATATTCTCAAGTACATTGCAAGCTACTTTAGAATAAAGTGCACTGCATGCTTAGCCTGTATACAGTGCATTTTCTAATTTACGAGGCATTGGTAACTAGCAATTAGTATTCGGTAACAAGGAAATTGATCTAACCACGACACGTAGAACTTTGAAAAAAAAATTCACGATAGATATAATGTGGAGAGAAAAAACAATACGATAATGAGCTCAATAATAAAATCCTATTCCCTATGGAACAATTCTTTAAATACTCACCATTCATACCCAAACGCCAGATCCTTTATTTCCATTGCAGCGCTCACTTCCAAACCCTCAAGGACTCTCCTCAAGCTAGCATCTCCGGTTCTTTGAAGAGTTTTCAAATTTGACACCCATCCTCCATCTGCCTCAAACGTGCTGCTGACTGTGATGAAACCAATTTTTCTTCTGAAAATTCTTTCAATCTTTGGCAAATCCTGCCAAGAGGGAAAATCTTCTCGGGATGAATTTAGGAGTTGGTCTACTAGAGAATTCAGATTTCCTGTCTGATTTTGTGCAAACTGTTCAAACTTGTAAATGACTTCGGGGTCTATAAATATTTCGGATATGGGAATGTTTTGTAGTTTCTTATTCAACTGGTTCTTCATTAGAATATTCAACTGATATGCTAAATCCTTATTGATAGGCTCCACTTCAGAGCCATGCGATGTGTCTTCCTTTTCTTCTACCGTTCTTAACAAACCTTCCTCATCAATATAGCTTACTGCAAGAATTATTGTTTGTGGTTTGTATGTTAAATGGACATTATGAACGGTCAAGTATGCCCCACCTCTTTCTAAATGAAGTGCTGCAAATCCGGAAATTGTTATGTTGCTATATTTGATAGTAGCATTTCCATGATCTGACAAGCCCAGGGCAAACAAGTAAATAGCAGACGTTTGATTAACTATGCTATAGTTCCCACTAACTGTGATGTGGTCGATATTTGCCTGAAGCTGAATATTCAATGAACGCAAATTGACAGAAATTCCGTTTATTAAAATCGTGGCTGCCTGAAGCGTTGGATCATTTAGAATAACAAGGGCAATATTGTCAGCTGTGAAGAGACTAAAATCTTCTAGTGGGATCGATTGCTGTGCATTAAAATCTGATGACAGAGTAATATTGTGGAAACTCAGCATTCTATTGTATAGAGCATGCTCTGCTTGTATCAGCGAAGGAAAAGGCGTCTCATCATCCCGAGCAGTCGTAAGGCTGTGTACTGGAGATGTGTCTTTTGCTTCTAGGATTGGATTGAGTGTAGATAATATCACACACACTGTGAGCTGTGCTGACGGCAGTTTCATGGCGTTTTCCACGATCCCTGTAAGAAATTAGTAAAAAACTTTGTTAATGTCTAAAACATAGGTATAAAGTTGTATAATTTAGCAACTAGATGTTTTTCCCACGTTGCATTCTATGCACGGGTTATAATGTTATACAATGAAGCACAGCGTAAAAGTTGGCCAAGAACTGTGTTGGAAAGTCTCTCCAGCTCCGATAAAACAAGAAAGAACCGAGTATAGGGAAATTAGATAGAAAATTACGCGCCAAAGATTTTTGGTTCAATAATCTCTACGCAAATTACACAACAGATGGCATAGGTCTTCTTGGTAGTGAACGGGAAGTCAGAGATTCAAGTTGCACCAGGAACGGCCTACCTCTCTGTGTTTTTTAGGTTTTCTTCAATTCTTAATAATGACAAATGCCGGAGAGCTACCATAAATTTATACTTGGATTGCTTCCTTCGCAGTACTTCTTTCTCAATATATAATTTCACCTCATGCACCATAGACATCTACCGCCTGTGATGCCAGAAGTTAAATTCTATTAAAAATACTTGGAATTTCCAAATATGCAACTAAACGTTTATTTTTCTGTTCTATTAAATCGTTATTAAAAGTGCCAGTAAAGCAGCTTAATTTTTTACTATTTATATCATATTACATATAATTTCGTTGCGAATAAGCTCTTAATGTTTAGCCAAGAGCGCTGTGTGGTATCCGCCCTTATACATAATCTTTCGTTCATTGTTATGATAGCAGAAGCTAAAGAATTAAGAATTAAAACATTTGAATTTTTTGCGTTTCAAGTGTGTTAATTTCTACGTTAATTAAGTCAGGAATGAATATTTCCATGACAAAACTTATGTAAAGAAACATCCTTAAAATAATACATTTATATTATTATTTTATACATATTTTTCATTTATAAAGGAAAATTAAGTATCATCTATATAAAGGAAGAAACAAACAATGATAGAATGTGATGCAGAATTATAGGGGAACCCACATACATTTCGAATAATCTTATATTTTCACTAGGTGTAGATTTCCATAGTTAAATTTTTCGTTCAAAACTGCAGAAAGTGTTTGGGATACAGTTCATATAGTTAATGTTAAGTTTAGCCCCCCATTTGTTGAACTAAGTCGTCTCACCATTCAAAATACTCACCGTGGAGTTCTTTCAATCAACCACAAGCAGCTTAAGTTACGAAAAGTGTTATATATAATCATTCATGAGGCGCACTGTGTGAAATATAAAACCTCTAAGAGATCGTGAAAAAATGACTTATTTAGAAGGAAGATAAGGTAACTTAATATCATTATAAAGGATCGTTTCAGTTGCAATTTAATACAAATAATTAATTCCTAATCCCATTTTCACAGTAAAAACAGAGATGCAGCCAAATTGATTGACATAACATTAAGACTGAAACAAAATAATTTTGTTAAAAATTATATATACATGGATATTCAAAATAAAACTTTTAAGAGCATTCCTCCAACGTATGGCTATTTAACTTACTAATTGTATGAAAAGTCGGGCACGAAAATGAGTATCCTAAGTTGGGGTACAAACTTTACGCACATGCAAAAGAGTGAAGATACAATAATGTTTACAACAAAATGACAGCAAAGCAACATTAGATACCATTTAAACAACAGGACTTTAAACCACACTAATTCCCAGCATATGCAATGAAGAAATATAACCATGTTTTCTCAAGAAAATCCTGACTTTACCAAATTTTAACTAAAAACATTATTAAAAATACAGTCCATTGCAAATCATTACTTAAGTCACTCTTAACCAAGAACCCATTAAATTTACAATTAAGAGACAAAAAGTTAATTCCCATCCCTCGAAATTTCTTGGCTGTGTGCTGTCAGAAGAAAAGCTTAACAGCGAATCCTTCTCGAGCCGGCACGCAAGAAACTGGTTACCTCACGTGTTCGTTAAAACAAGAGGCTTATCATCAACCGGCTTATGTTTAGAACATAAAGTGATCCCAACGCGACGAGAATAGAACTTGAGTGCCAAACAGGCCCAGCATTTATGAAGTTTACCACATGAAACCGTTAAACGCCTTTCTAGATATATTTTTCACAAGATCAACAGTATCTTGCAATTGAATGTCATTGTCTTCTTTTATGTAATTATTGTTGATACTGTGCTAAAATTTTAATGTTGAATGATTACGTCCTATTTGCTACCGCACCAGGAATGAAACTCAAAACAGATGTATTTGGGTAAGTATCAAAGATTTTAAAATCTCCTTTAAAAATGCCGGAAACCAATTAAAATTCATTGCAAAGACCATCATTCACGTTGTAAAATGTTCCTGATCCAACACCATAGCAGCAAGAAAATCACATCATATGGCATAGTATTTGCTCATGAGACAAATCTCTCGCCCCCTACACCACAAGGAAACAAATTTGCATTGGGAATAAATGATAACTAGTTAATATTGCCTAATATCTCATGTATTGTAAATAGGCGGAAATATACTTTTAGTATTAAAATCTAGCTTATATTATGTAAGAGTTTTAGAAAGGATGATGAGAAGTCTGATATATATTATATAATTATTTTCAGCAAGTTAAACTATGTAAGAAAATTCAATATAAAAAGCAAGTATTTGCAAAAGTGTATGTCACTATGTGCCGTTGCTCTTGGCCTCAGGCGAAAGACGCAAGATAAACACAACAGAATCGCGCACCTGGCAGGGAGAGGCTATAACAATGGCTCTTTTGTATGTTAGAGAAAATTCTAAAGCTGACAATGGAGCATTCCTAAGGAGACGTTAACGCAGGTGTTTCTTTCTTAGCATGACATGGACGTGTGATCAGAAACTCGCCTGTGAGAATTAAGTATTTTAAAGGGATCAGTTTGAGCGCAATCAAAAGAGTTTTGACTCACAAATGAGTCAAAGTCCATGAGCTAAGTTATGAAGCCCCGTAGCGAATCATGAAACACGCGGTCACGTTTTTGAAATGAATATAAAAGGAGGAATTTTCTTCGTGAGGCACGCATTGTTCAGTATACAGTTTGGACTTTCAGTTCACTCATTTTCCAGATTTCAGTGACGCATGTGGTGACTTCAGTTCAGGCAGTAGACGCGTTCTAGTATTTTGAATTACAAGCAGTTGTTAGTAGGCAGTTCAAGCAGTTTTATCAAGCTATTCTAGATTCCAAGTCGAGCAGAGTATACAAGTTAGGCAGTTCACGCAGTGTAGAAAGCAGTTCGCCCAGTTTTCGTAGGCAGGCTATAAAAACATATACCAAGATTAATTCTCACATCCATTTATTCCTAACGACAGGTGCATTTCAACGTAAATGTCTGCACATTCTTGAACTTTAAGAATCTCACGCGAGTGGCTTTGCATATTCAGTTGGCGCAGACGGCCAGAGCAGCGTATCAGGAGGCAGCGTCATGGTGATAATAAACACAACGATCAGTGAATGAGGCAAAGAGTTGTTATAACAATTCCTGTCCTTCTCCCCTTATACCGCTACTCGTGAGCGCAAACCAAGAATTGGGCTTCACAAGTTATCGTCGTCTGCGACGCTTAACCGATGTAACCGCGCCGAAAAGTAGCGGTTGCTGTCAAAGAAGATAAACTTGTCAAAAAATGAAGTACTTGCTTTTAAGAAGGGTATTCAGGAGTGTTCTATATGCAGAAATATAGATATTGCAGGTGTTTATAGAATTATTGGCATGAAAATTTCAAAGGAATGGGCAAATGGTCGAGCTTCGTTCAATGCTGAAAGTCGAAAGCAGCAGTGGCATCTCTTGGGGTAAAAATGGGGAACACGAAGAAAACATGGGGCACATAAATTCAATCAGAATTCTGGAGCAAGCTAGCAAACAAAAGCTGGAAACAGTATGCTTATAGGCATTATTTCCAGAAACAGAAGTAATATATAGAATCTTCCGCATGGCTTGCAAAGTAGCAAAGAAAAACTAGCCATTATGCATTTCGAAGACGAGATCATTTTTCAAGAAATGAATGAATTTGATATGAATAGAATCCTTCATCCCACCCACGCTTTATAAATATCGTGAATCACATTGCCGCAAAAATGAAAATACATTTAGTGAGGAAGATAATTGATTCGAAGAATAAAGTTGTTTGATGATCGACGAAATCACAACTGTGAGCTAGAAATATTTGTTAATTATGTACTTCCGTGTCCCATTTGACGAAACTGATATAAAGAAACCTGTTAATTGCTTTTTGTCTTATTGAGCTGGAAACTGTTGCATCGAGTTCAATATTTTCGAGCTTGTTAGGTAAATTGGAAGTACTTGGCATTTCGGAGAACTTGTTGAGAGACCACGAGGTTGAACTAACATGTGACGGAACTGCTGTCAAGTTTGGATCAAGGAGCGAAGTCTCCAAGCTCTGGAAAGACAAGTTTCCTTCATTTTTTGTGTGACTCTGTGCGTGTCTCAGGTTGGACCTGTCTATTTACGATACTATTAAAGGAATTAATGGCGTGAGCAGATCTAAAAGTTTCGTTAATAAACTGTATGTCACATAGAGTTTAAACAATGCAAGAGAACTTATAATGTGTGCATTTTTATTAGAAGATAAGTCACTGAAGATAGAAATAGTGTTATCAACTACATGCGTGGCCTCTAGTTGTAATAATATTGTAGCTGTGTAACACAGGCATAAAAATTTGGTATTTCACCTCACCCAAACGAAAGCTGGTTTAACCCGAAGAAAGGAATATCGTTGCATGTATAAAACTGGAATATTACCTCTGTAAACTTTTTTCAGATCTGGAATTGATAGTTAATGCACTTCACGAATTATCTGAGCTCAGTTTCGATTAACAAGAAAGAAGCATATACTCCGCACTAAAAATACAAAATACAAATTATCAGTGAGGTGTTTGAGCAAAGGAAAACTACCCCTGGCCAAACATACAGACAGCTCTTGAAGCAGCAAAAGCTCTCAAAATCTGTGGAACTGATCTTCACAAAAAAGAGAAACCTACCAACCCGCCAGTTTCACCCAGTGACTTTTATGGAAGCCTCAAGAATTCCATACAAAAAGTTGAATCTGAAATTGTCAAGATATGCCACTGTGCTCTACCCTAAGAACTGGCATACAGAAAGTGAAAAACATATTCATTTGAGAAGAAGAAATTTATCAACTGTGCCACAGATTTCGGGTTTATGGAAAGAGTAACTGTTCGAAGCTTCCGAGCCTACATGAAATTGCTAGAAATTCCTGAGAAATTTGCAAACTTAAGAAGCATTCTCAAAACCAATGCTATATCTTAAAGTAAACGTGGGAGAGGTTTTTTTTTTTAAATTAACCTGATAATGGTACCAGGGAGGGCAGTTCTACATGTGCATATGGTCAGTAATCTGCTCTTCATTAACATTGTCGGTCCCCCGTTAATATCCTTTGATCCCCAAAAATATGTCGTCATGGCTTTTTCAAAGATGTAATTCTGCTTCTGTAAAGTATGCAACAGGGAAGAAGAAATCAGACATGTCAGACGCGTGGATGATTTTTTAAAACAAAGTTGTTTTTGTTATTGTTGGTGGTGGAAGTGATGGTGGTCTTTCAAGCAGACTCCTGGTGATTCTTTAGGATAGTAAATCAAGAAATATGTGTACCAAGAAGAGCAAAGATTCTTTACAGAACTGTACAAGTATTTCTTCTTTTTGTTTCATCTACCCAACCAATGATTTGAAATTGTCTTGCTTCTTCATCTTTACTAACTTTTGAATTCCAATCACCTACAACTATGATCAAACTTTTTTCAATCTATTTATCGTTGTTTGAAGAATGTAGAAAAAATCCTTGATATGTGCTGTGTCTGTAACAGCTGTTGGTGTATTCACTTGTATGAAGGTTATAATGTATCTGTCTCTATTCTTATGTGCACAAATAGGATGGGATGGTAAGTCATATTTACTTGTAATTTTCTTCACACAAATAAAGACATTATGTGTACAATTCATTTTTTGCTTTATAATCCACCAGCGATCTTATGTTTTCTTACTTTGACTATCCTTTAATTATAAAATGTAATTCGAAAAAAAATTTGAATCTATAAGCAAACCTAATCTATAGAATAATTTATCATATGTGAATTGTCGAGGGCTAGAGTCTCTGTCCAATTTTGTAGAAAAGAAACCGTGATCACTGGTAAACATTCTATGCAGACTTCCTCATAGTTTATCGCATGTTTACACTTATTGAACCCTTTGCTTTATACACGTTGAGCCGAACGTGCTCAGACTTTCATAAGCACGTGTCAATAGTAAAATGTTTTTGGTTCTGATGGAGCGTTACATATCTCCTTCATTCCTTTACCTTTTTCACCCCCATAATTTCCGCTTCTAACTTTGCAAATACTTTCAGACAAACGTACCGCTTCAGCTCACTTCAAGTTCTCGCAGATGATAAAATATACATAAGTGCAACGCGTTTCCATTATTTAGTAGGCGGCGTAATACAGCGTATTAATTATGCTAATATGGCCCAATACAAGCATTCTATCCCCTGAAGTGTATTTATTTACGATTCATACGGGCATACAGAAAGGCTCGTGATGTACAGAGATTGTTTCAAGAGAGATTTCCTTATATTCCAAGTTGAAGCTCGATTCACAGATTGGATAAATTTCGTGAAACGGAAGTATTCTTCATAAAAAAGCTTACAAAACCATGTACAATACTCACAGAAGAAACATCACGTGCTCTAGAATGTTCCCCTAAAAATCACTTCCACGTCCTTCTCAGCAAGTGGAATTTGCCCATTCCTCTGTTCGGACGGCTACAAAGCTACTGAATATATAAAAATAACTGCAGTGTGAGAACTTAAATCGGGTGAGCATTCAAGAGTAGATTTTGAATAGTGTACATGGCGGAAAATTTTACCCTAGTTTAATTTTTCTTAAGGAAGAATCTCGGTTCCACCTAAATGCGTATGTTAATTCACAAACCAACCGAAACCGAAGTTCAGGAAAAACCAATTTGCTTCACGAGAAACCCCTGCATGATTAAAAGATGTGGTGCGCCATTAGCGGCAAGAGAACAATAAACCCTATTTTTTTAAGAAACAATTAATAGTGACAGGTATGTGCAAAATATTTTATATCCCTTTTTCCGTGAATTAACTATGAGGTTTGAGACTTTTCAACAGGACTCTGCAACGACACAAACAGCCCATATCTCTTTGCATTCAATCCATGAAATATTCGACGATAAAGCCTTATGGCTCCTTCGATCCCCCTGAGATTTTTATCTGTGAGAGGTATTAAAGGGAAAAGTGTGCAAAACAAATCCAAAATGATAGATGAACTGAAATATAGCATTAGTGAAGAAATTTCGTCCATTTCTCAGATGGAACGGCAGAAGATTATGATTAATTTCATAAGTCGATGCCAGGAATGTATGTAAAATGATGAGAGGTAGTTTCAGCATCTTCTTATGAAATAATGGTAAGTAAATGTACATTTTCAGCGTATCAGTGCCTATAATAACGTAACGCATTAATCATAGCTGCGGATTTTCTTACTCCCGTTCACTGCGGCACCAACTTGAACCGGCTGTAACGAGTGGTGAGGTCCCACGAAGGAAAAGCCAGCCATTACTATTTCTCTCTAATTAAACTGCAATGTTTTAACATATTCAAATAAATGTATCGCCAAACATTAAAATTCTTTACTTCACACCCTGAAACTACAGAAAAGTACATTCAAATATCTCTCTTTTCAATTAATATTGAGCTCTTCTGTCTATTGCTTTCTTTATTGTTAAAGCAGTATGGAGGGGAAAGAAATACGGTTACATTGAGTAGTAATGGTTCCCCAAATTGTAGCAAGAATGCTTCGATCGGATAAAAACTATAATACTCTGTTATCCATCTGAGTTCAATGAATATAATATTATTTTAAGCAGATTTTTAAAATATTTCCTATTATAAAAACGTTTTTACAAAACACCCAGCAAAATCGAAAGCCACGAATGTGTTGAACGAGAAAGGAAGATCATTGTGCTGTAAACAGAAATGGACTAGTTTTCATTGATTGTTCTGATATTTCAGTATGTCCATCTCAAATATGCACCTTTGCGGTGAGAAATTCAGCAAGCAAACTTAATTGAAGAGCCTTTTTTAATAAATATTGCCACTTCTGAAATACAAAAGTGTTTTATTTTGTCATCTCATGAAGCAAAACAAATTGTAAGTAGAGTTATTTCTATGACTGTAAATCCTTCTCATAAGATGCATTGTTACAGAACTCGTTGCTAAGAATAACATCTTCACATATCAGCAAAAGCATAAGTAAAACCTGCTGATTGGGAAATTATAAACAAAGTGCTTTATAGATGTACATAGTTCCTTGCATAGCTGTTGTTCTGTGAAATCACATAAACATGAACAATTTAATAGAATGGAATTTGCAATGAATATGTCACCCTTCTTTTCGTCCAGGGAAATAAAGCTAATTTGCCCTGTGTAGGGGATGTTAACAAGTTCCTCGAATTTAATATCGCAGCAGGAAAAAGTCGCCAGGGGTAAGTATTCCCAGTGGTGAAAGGCGGAAAAAGTGCCCAGTCCATAGTAAGTGTGAAAGAAATTTTCCCATATTTCACACTCTTTTTCATGCTTTGATTGCCTTTAACGTTGCGTTATGACTATATTATTTTAATAATGAATTTGTTTACGTCACCATTTTTGTGTCATCCAGTCTTAAAAACGCTCTTCGTATCTAAAACCGTTGTATTCAGCCTCTAGACGTAGCTATTTCAGCAGTTTATATATATTGGGCTAGGTTTCCTACCTTTAGATAGGAAAGTACTGATAACTTTAATTACATGTAATTTGACTCCTCCCGTTGATGTCCTGTCAAAATAATTTAAAGTAGGAAGTGTGTTGGAATGAATAACGCCCAGGATATGGCCGGAAAAAGGCAACTTTTCAATACGGGAGAAGAATAAATTTAAATATAATGTAATTTATTCGACAATAAATAGAGATGCATTTCACATGGAAAATTTACATTCACTTTGGAAAAAGGCACTCGTTTATAATGCTGCATTATAACTTTTAAAGTATAAACAATATAAATAATGCCAAATATAATTTATAATTTTCTTTAACCTTTGAACCAATTAAAAGTGCTGAAACACTTTACTTATTCAAAATTAGAGGCTTTAAGCGCTACCCTCAAATTACTATGCTTTCAAAACATGACTTCATCTTGCAAGGGGCAACTTAAAGTTAACGTTAAAGAATCATTGAGAACACATAACAAAATATTACATTACAAACCTCGCAATATCTGAGTCACTGGGTCGGAATAGCGAAGAATGCTTCGAACATACCAATTTAGAACAACGGCCAAAACGCCTATTAAATCTAGTCTCAAAGCGATCTCACTGTTATCAATGGGGATAGAACGACCAAGTCAAAGATTGGTCACACTTTCAGAAATGTTTCCACCTGTCCCATCCTTTGGTAAAGAACAACGAATGAAAGAAGATTTCTGACGTAAACAAGGACGGACAGAATGGAAATAACGGAGGCATTTACAATGACACAATATTTTATGTGTGTATATACATGCACACAAGATGTTACAGATATAAATGCGTCGACTTCTTGATGTTAAGTTAAAACATTTATTCCTCTGCCATTTTCCTTTCTAATGTTTGGTTTCAGAAATAAAAGATGAATTTTGTCTAATAATTGACCGCCAATATTTCAACATCCCTACAACTTTTTCAGTTGAAATATGCATAGTTAGGTATGTCTTAAAAAATAAACGATTTTTGTCTGTACCATTTTTCGTTAGAATTAGTCGCTTGGATGGAAATTAGTGTTACGAAGCTCAATTTCCTCGTGGTCTGTACTAGAATAAACTTCCAAAAATACCATAGCAACTTCGCAATGTGTAGAGCCGCCACTGATACGAGTACATGTGTAAAGGTGTGTCAGGTCCTGTTGACACCAATAGTTACCCTTGAGCTCTACACACGTGCTGTCGCAACATTTGCCTACAATAGCATCGTGCACCGTCTGTCAGTATTATAGCTGTGTTGAATAGCTATGTGAGGACATAGAGTATGGTATTGTTTTCGAATCAAGAGCATCCTCATATGTTATGTATATAAGGCAAACTTGACTGCAACTCGCACGAAGCACAGCGGTTGTATACGGATAAGTTGCCTAACAGAAAGATTACATACCCAGGATCATTTATTGTAGTAACTTAGTAGGTGCTAGAATTCGAGAAGTGTGATTTTGCACCCAGAAATCCAAGGACCACAGCGTTCGAATGAGGTACTGAAGGTAGAGGAAGATCCTGGTGGAAAAGGATCCAGCCGCAAACGAGGTATGGAACGTGCTATTGGATTATCAAATTGAACTTTGAGGGAAAAGTTACTCGTGTTGTATCCAAAGGGTACAATACCTCGAATTAAATTAATACCCGTCAATGGTTAAAAAAATATGTATTAAATCCTAATTTTTCGTTATAGGTGCTAGTAATTAATAAAGCATGTTTTACAAGGAATGGTCACAATCATACTTGGGCTTTTAAAACTCCTGAAACGGTGGAACAAAATTCTTCCAGCAGCAGTTCTTACTTAATATCTGCCTGGGATAAATAAAGATAAATTAATAAAACCTTCCATATTACACTCAAGACTGACAGGAACGCTTTACAACACTTTTCTTTGAAATGCTTTGCCCCTTTCCTTGCAAAATTTTCCTCAACAAAGGAAGTAAAACATGTGGTTTGTGAAAAACGGACCGCCTCCTCACTTTAGTAAAGAGATTCGTAGAAATAAAAACGAAAAGTTTCTTGGCCCGTAAATAGGCCAATTTGGACTGGTAAGTAGGTCTGTGAGATCTTTAGACGTAAATACTTTAGATGTTCATTTCTGGGGACTTTTAAAGAGTCGCATGTAGTATGATGATAAAACCACAATTGAATATCTTGGCACACATATACTAGAAGTAGCTGCGGAGTTTGGGCAGAACACAAAAGTTCAGAGTAGGAGAAAATTGGTTAAAAAATATGTAATTAGAATATCGTTGTGTGACATGTGAGGAACTTTCAGAATCCACGAGGATTTCAGCAACGTCCATGTTTCGCATTTTGCCAAATAATTTGCAGAATTGCACTTCTTGACTGTTAAACAGAATAAGAAACGTAAATGCATTGCAAACTTGCTGAAACAAAGATTCAAAGTTGAATGTCAAGCGTTCTTGTGTCTAATTTACTGATGAAACGTGGATTAGAGACTTCGAGCAAGAGTTGAAATCACGAGAGGCAAGGCTCATCATCCCCTAACCCCCTCCCAAAATCGAAAAGCGTAATCAATGGTCCAGAAAATTATTATATTTGCTTTTGATCACCAAGGAAGCATTATGTAAAACAAAATGTCGTCTTGTACCGTGACTTCATGCAAAAAATACACAAAACCAACCTCAGTTGCTAGAGGAAGTTTTCTGCCGCCGTTACCCGAGCATTCGACAGTGAAACATAAGTGGCGCTTTGAATGGGATAGTAAAGCATTACAAACGTTGAAACTCGGCCATTGATAAGCAGGGAGACTGGAGGACTGTAAAGAGAAACGCAAATAAATAAATAAATAAATAAAATAATAAATATGCAAGTAAAAAATTCTGTGTATTATTTATGAATGACCTCATACATAGCTCATATGCTTATGCACAAAATGCTTTTCACACAAATTATATATACATTACAATTAATTCCCAACCCACTTTTACCTAAAGATGACAATGGGTATCATGGCTGTTTTATCCTGTTTGCTGAAAGAAATAATTTCGCTAATAGATGTGACGCAATAATGCGTCTAGATCACCTGGACGGAAACGCCACGGGTCGTTAAGGCGCGGACTCGTGAGCGGGAGGTTCGGGGTTCGAATACCGCCAGTACCGTTCTCCCTGACTGAGGTTTTTCCAAGTTTTCCTCATTCCTTATAAATAGCAAATGCCGGGGAGGTACCCTAAACTTAGGCCTGGATTGTTTCCTTCCTTAAAAATAAATCCTTTCCCAATATATTATTTCATCTCAAGTATTATTTGTGTTCATCGCCTGTTTTGCCTCATTAGTAAAAATGGGCGTTAAACACCATTCATGATACTCCTGAACTTACACGCTGCAGATGCGCGAAAACCAAACTATATATTATTTAAACATGCAGCGCAATGGAAATTTCAAGAACCAATGTCATTCTTAAACATGCAAACCAACGTCATTCATAACAATGAAAACATTTCTTAGCAAAGAATCATGTTCTGTTGCCAGGAATCATTATATGACCCATTGTTTACCATACTTTGGATTGATAATTGGTTTTAAAGGTCTCTTGCTGTTGCACAATGCTGTTTTATTGTATCTCGGAGGAAAAAAAAATTATAATGCTCTACATTCAACGAATTACCTAAAATTACCACTGAAAATATTTCTGAATCGAAAGTTGCTATGGATACGCTGTTTTCACTGGGGTGATGTTCAGATAAGTGTTCTCAATATAATCGATATATTTACTCCAATAATTATTAGAAAATGTGTTTCTAGCACAAGGTTACACTTTTCAACTATATTGACTTGAAGAAAATATACTAGATGAGATTAAAAGGTAAATGAAACTTTTTTCACACTGGGCAAAGACCGTTAGTGTCTTTCTATTAACATTTTGTGTCTTACTGTACGTTGTGGTGTCATAGAAGTAGGACGTACTGCATGTGCTAGAGAAGATGGTCCTGTTTACTAATGCTGAAAAGGCAGACATGATCCTGGTGTATATGTGCATTTATTTATCTGCAAGTGGGCTTACACCCAGTGACAATGGAGAAATAATGAAATTTCAATATTTATAGCTTATATTTACAATTATTATTTCAACCTAATTAAAAACATGTCAGTCAAATTATATACATGGGCTTACACCCAGTGACAATGGAGATATAATGAAATTACAATATTTATAGCTTATATTTACAATTATACATTCAACCTAATTAAAAACATGTCAGCCAAATTATATACATGTCAACCTAATTAAACACATGCAATGTAATTAAATACATGCTAACATAATTAAATGCACTTCAACATAAATACAAAGATTCAACCTTAGTGCACGTAAACCTAATTAAATACATTGTAACATGCATTTCAATATAATTAAATATATTTAAATCTAATTACATATATATATACATTAACCAATTAGATACATGTCAGCCTAATTATGTGGATGCCAACCTAATTATATACAAGTCTACTTAATAAAATGCATTTCAACTTAAATATATTTCCATCTAATTAAATGCACGTCAATACAATTTAATACATTTCATCCTAATCAAATACGTTTCAGCCCAATTAAATGCATATCAATCTAATTAAACGGATTTCAACATATTTAAATACATTTCTACCTAATTAAATATATTGACAGATTTTAACATATAAATATATATGTTAATAGAATTAAATATGTTTCAACATAAGCTTAAGCTTATTTACCATTGGCGTAATGTGAAAAGTACGATATCAAAACAATGTCAACATTTGTAAGACTACACAAGTGTTAAAAAGGTTGCTTCATACTACTTATAATAAAATATTCTAATTGTTATTTCTATTTGGAGGAAAAAATGTGCGCTTTTATCACCACAGTTTTTTTTTTTTAAACAAAATGACCCGTTAACTTTCGACGAGTGTGGTGTGTTTAATAATTGTGCATAAAACAAGTTTAATACTAAAGCTTGTCATTTGGCATATATGTTAATTAGGCACAAAACCAATATGCTTCCCCCCCTTTTAATGTACTTCTGCAGCGGTATTTAATTAACAGGAATGGGTTTGGTGTAATTTCAGGGGTAAATAATTCCTTCTTCTCCGACGATGGTTACCGCTGTCTTACAGTTTTGCCTCGGCTGTTGAGACTCTGATGCTGGATACTTTTATGGTCCTGTGACCATAGGGGAAGGAATATATGGAGATTAATAATGTTTTTTCGTTATGGAAGATTTTTTTTTTTTTTTCGTTTCATTAAAGGACGCTCTTTAACATCTCAGGTCATCGGCGGCCCATTCTATTCAGGGCGTGAAACGGCCGACAAATTTTGCTCAGAGTCCTCTTCTTTCAGGCTTGAGGTTCTTTTTCGTGCCGTAAATGTACCGCACGGGACCCACGGCTTTACTTCACTTCCGAAGGAAGCCATACTTAGGATTTTTACGCCCGAAAAAATCTATCGATCCTGGCCGGGTTTGATCCGCGACCTTGGGTTTAGAAGACAATTAGGTTACCACTACACCACTAGTACCGACGGTATGAAGATGGAACACAATTTATTGTTCATACACTATTATATATAAACTATTGCACTTAACTAATAAAGATCGTCCACCAATACTATCTGCCGCTTTGCACTAATTGTACGGAACAAAGAAAGCCCTTACACTGATATTGCTTCACTGAATACTCCTGCCAAACTGACTGCGGGCCTCAAAATTGCAAGATTAAGTAAATATGGTCTGCGTGACATTTCCATATAGCGGATGGCTTCTTCCCTCTCTTTTCATCTCTATTGTCGCCAAATGTTTTTATGATACCTACCCCGCTTAAGAAAGGTTCTAACAAAATATACGTAAACATCTGCCTCCAGGATTCTTTACAAATATTGCTACAAAAGTCTACAGAAATTCCCAGGTCAGATTTTAGGGCTTTGGGTAGCTTTCTGCGCCTTGGCAAGAAACTAACATTTTAGTCACAATATTCAACACTTGTACAGGAAAAAGAACATTATACATGGCTATAACGAAGTAACATAAAATTATTTGATACAATTAATCTAAGTAGGTGGCAACTCACATGCCCTCTCTTATGAAGGATTCTCTTGCCTGAAGGGTCGAAGAAGACTTCATAAGAATACCCCGTGGTGATCTCCCACTAGTTCTGAAAATAACTCTGCAAAATACAGGCATATAAACTTTTTAGCTCTATCTCTGGAAGGTAAAGAAAATATTTTACACTTCTTAATCATATCGTTGAACAATGGAGTAATAAAATATGTGCAGCCATTCATGGATCCGCACTCTTAGTTCTATCAGTTTCGTTTTTCTTGTCGCGTTTTTTTTTATTATTATTTATTTAGTAAGCAAATATTTTATCACCATATATTTGTTTATTTATTTTCACTAAACAATCGAAAAACTTTCACTGCACACATCACACGCTACTGTTCTCGTTCCTCCTTCTTTCACAGTACAATGCACCTTTTCCATTTTCCAAATGTTTTTTTTTTATAAACACTGTTCAGCTATTAGTGAATCGACCTTTTCACCATGAGACATGCCATGCAAGATTCTTATAAATTCTAATAGTGTGACCAACCTAAATTTTCTAGAATACAATAGGAATTGACCTGAATAGATTTTCTCCGGAGGGTCTGCAAGTACATAATATTACGGAGATACGCAGAACGTCGGAACCGGTTCTTCCCAGTATTTTGAAGGTTCGGTCCCTTGTCTCTCAGAGTAATGGGAATTGGTCGTGGCTTATAAGAGTAGGGAGCAACTCCCTCACCTCAAATCGATGTGTATAAACAGAACATTTACCTGGAGAATCAGAAAATGCACTTAGGTTATTAATCAGAATAGTTTCCAAACGTTTTCTTTGCCTTTCATCCAGCCCGTGAGCCTGGATGACCTTGCCTTTAATTTGTTGTATAAGTTCATCATGGCTGCCCAAGCTAACGAAATTTCGGTGTTCATAAATTCTTCCCGAAGTCCTGATCATGTTAACATGGGCTCTTCCTTGTCCTTGGTACGGTTATCGTTCGAACCCCTGATGAGGGTGTGCCCTCACCCCGCGGTTTGGCTCTCTGTCTCTTCTCATCCGGCGCTCGTCCTCTCCTCTGGAGCATGGGAATCCTTTCCTGCGAAAATCACGCTGATAACTCCTTTGCACGTCGAAAGCTGACAGCAGGTCTATCATTTCCGTGAATGAATCAGGTTTTGCCACGATTAAATGGTTCCTGATGCTCTCCGGGAAATGGTGAGTTACGATATTGATGAACTCCCTGTCTTCCATTGGTGGGTTCTGCATCTTACAGCGTTTTCCGAGTGCCAGCAAATAATCCACCATGCTCTGTCCTTGCCTAGGATCGTATTTGCTGTGTGATAAGTCCAACCTAATCATATTCTGATGAACTGGACTTCAGTATCTCGAAAGGAACATTAGTTTAAAGTGGCTATAAGAGGCACAGTCCGGTAACGCTAATCGGTACCAACTGGCAGCTTGTCCTTTCAAGCACTTCCGAAGAAACAGTGCTTTCATCTCTTCAGGGACATTTTCTATTTTGAAAAATTCATCAATTTCTTGTAGGAATACTTTCGGCGAATCTCCGTACTCTTCGTAGAAATTAGGAGGACTGATATCATGCATCAATGTGTGTGACCAAGGTTGATAAGACACATTATTTGCATATTGAGCAAAGGGGTATTCAGGCGGGCAATTGCTGGCAGGGTTTGTGTTGGCTCTTGGGAGTGGGAAGGTATCTAGCGAGTTCTCTCTACCTGCTGCTGTAAGGGTCCACCGCCCTCTGTCAGCTGTTGACTCGTGTCAGCTGATCGACCGCTAGTGCTGGAGTGATTTGAGGGATGTGGCTCTGTACCGGACCTGTTTACACTATGTTCTCTTTAACCCAAATCCGCCAATTTTTTACTCATTGCTTCTTGATTCTTGTCAATAGCTTGAACGATAAGTTGCACCGATCTAAGTTCTGCGTTAAAATGCTCCTCAAATTCTGAGCATTTTCTCGTGATCACTGAGCTAACCTCGCCTCCAATTCTCTCACAACCTCCCATTCTAATCTCCAATTTTTCATAATTTTGCCTGACCTCATCCACGTCCTGCCGAATCTTATCAAGATCATTCTCCCATGTTTCCTTTCCTTCCTGCAATTTCTGGCTAGATCTACCTGGGCCTCTTTAATTTCATTAATCTTTAATTCAAATCTCGAACTAAAGTTGTCCTCCAACTGCTGAAATTTTTCTCTGCTAACTGGCTCTAATCTCCCTAACCTTCCAGCAATCGGTCTCTTTCTAAATTCGCCTGTTCACTTCTGTTTTCTCTTTCTAGATTTGCCTGTTCGGTTCTTTTTCTCCCTTTCTTTGTTCTCCTGATCATTCTTCAGCGGGATTTGCATTAACCTTTCCATTACCTCTAGGACATTCTCCTCCTTACTTAGGTTTGCGTCATTCTCTCCTTCCCTTTTGGAATTAGTCTCAATAATTCTCTCCGCACCCACTGCTGGGTCATCTATTTCTATGGACTCTACGCTAGGTTCTCTCAAGGGGGCGTTTTCTGTCATGTTGATTATCTTATTGTTTCTTAATAACATAAATTAAATATACAATTCCCTACCAAAATAACGTTACAATAATACATCTAACTTATAGATAAAAGTTAACCTGTGGCAGTGTGGCAATGAACAGGGTCCATTCTACGCCAGTGTTATAAAAGCAATTAGGAAATTTATCTGTACCTTGGAGAGTAGATTCTTTTCGTTGGCGTTTCGGGGACCTGCCACAGTCTCGAAGTTAGCGTTCGATGCTCTCTCGATGGCGTTTATATGTGATCTGCAATGTTATATCCTCAGGCGGTGTCTCCTGTGGTACTTAGTCTTCCTCGACGCGATCCTCCTTCCTCTACGTTTCTCGAAGTTCTTGTAGTAATTAGCAAGATGTGTCCTTCTTCAGCTCGTTTAGCATCAATTTACTGCAATTAATTGAATGCAAGCCACCCTATGGAAATCCATTTGCAGCGGTATTTAATAAAGGAAAGTTTATGGTTAATTAGATGTGTAATAGATGGAGGGAAGAATTTGGAAAAAGGGGAATTTGAATTGTTAGATTTTGGTGTAATTTCAGGGGTAAATAATTCCTTCTTCTCCGACGATGGTTACCGCTGTCTTACAGTTTTGCCACGGCTGTTGAGACTCTGATGCTGGATACTTCTATGATCCTGTGACCATAGGGGAAGGAGTATGTGGAGATTAATAATGTTTTTTTCGTTATGGAAGATGGAACACAATTTATTGTTCATACACTATTATATATAAACTATTGCACTTAACTAATAAAGATCGTCCACCAATACTATCTGCCGCTTTCCACTAATTGAACGGAACAAAGAAAGCCCTTATACTGATATTGCTTCACTGAATACTCTTGCCAAAGTGACTGCGGGCCTCAAAATTGCAAGATTAAGTAAATATGGTCTGCGTGACTTTTCCATGTAGCGGATGGCTTCTTCTCTGTCTTTTCATCTCTATAGTCGCCAAATGTTTTATGGTACCTACCCCGCTTAAGAAAGGTTCTAAAAAAATATCCGTAAACATTTGCCTCCAGGATTCTTTACAAATATTGCTACAAAAGGCTACAGAAATTCCCAGGTCAGAATTTATGGCTTTGGGTAGCTTTCTGCGCCTTGGCAAGAAACTCAACATTTTTAGACACAATATTCAACACTTGTACAGGAAAAAGAACATTATACATGGCTATAACGAAGTTACATAAAATTACTTGATACAATTAATGTAATTAAAGATGGGGGTGGCAACTCATAAATACTGCCTCACTTCTCAGTCTCTAGTTGTGCGTTCTTTTTTATTGGACAGCAAGTGCATGCTACTAATATTCAAATGCATTCATGTTTCACTATACGTTAACTCTGTTATTACAAAGTGAAATAATTAAAAATATTGTTTTTTCCCTACGCGTAATATCCTACAGAAGAGTATTATAAACGACGCTTCCCCTATGCCAGTCAACGCTGGTTTATGTGGAGAAATACTATTCGAGCTACCTGTGACTATGTGAGCGGGGTGCAATGGTGGAGATGTCACGTGATTTTCCCCTTGAGAGGGGAGACCGAAGGCCGAACTACTTCCACTTTTCTGAAGTTTACTAATATATAACACAGTCATATCGAAATATAAGATAAAAATTTCGCTTTTTCTTCAAATTAGCCGCCGAAAACTATCAAAGTTACATACTGGAATAGAAATTAACTGTTTCAAAACATGTATCTAAACATAGGAAAAATGTTTTTATTATATTTATCCATCTCAATAGTGTTACTGTACCCAATAATAAAAAATGAGAATTTAACGGTAAGAATATTTTCTGTATTACGAGTGAGAATACTGTGGTCAATTTAATGGTAAATTTAACGTGGTTTTCACCTTGAGAGGGGGGACCGAGGGTGGAACTACTTCCACTTTTCTGAAGTTTTCTTTTACTAATATATAACAAAGTCATATTGAAATATTAGATGAAAATTTCGCTTTTTCTTCAAATAGGCCGCCGAAAACTATCAAAGTTACAACTGGAATAAAAATTAAGCGTTTCAAAACACGTATCTAAACATAGGAAAATGTTTTTATTGTATTTATCGATCTCAATAGTGTTACTGTATCCTATAAAATGAGAATTTAACGGTAAGAATATTTTCTGTATTACGAGTGAGAATACTGTGGTCAATTTAATGGTAAATTTAACGTGGTTTTCACCTTGAGAGGGGGGACCGAGGGTGGAACTACTTCCACTTTTCTGAAGTTTTCTTTTACTAATATATAACAAAGTCATATTGAAATATTAGATGAAAATTTCGCTTTTTCTTAGGCCGCCGAAAACTATCAAAGTTACAACTGGAATAAAAATTAAGCGTTTCAAAACACGTATCTAAACATAGGAAAATGTTTTTATTGTATTTATCGATCTCAATAGTGTTACTGTATCCTATAAAATGAGAATTTAACGGTAAGTATATTTCCTGTATTACACGTGAGAATACTATGGTAAATTTAATTTTTATTCTGCATAACCGTTCAACTGAATAAACTCTTTCAAACAGAACCCTGAAAACATTCAAAGTTACATACTGGAATAGAAATTAAGCGTTTTTCTAAACTTAAGAAAATTTGTGTTTATTCTGATCTCACCCTAAAATACACATAAATGATAACACGGTAGTATGGTTTTTAAATATGTTATTTACGTGTCACTGCTACATGAACGTGTTCCCGACTATCGTATCTCTTCATGTATCTGCATCTTCCAAATACCAATACATAGAGAAACTCTATAACAGAAAAACACAAATATCCACACTATATTTTTTTCCGCTCACTATTAATGATATTAAAATATATTTTTTCTTTTATTCGTTTTGATTTTCTCACCATCATTTCTGCTGGAAGAGCCCCCACAATAGGTAGAAAGTATGTTGATATTCTCGACACTACTACGTCAGGAGTCAATTTCCCGCTCCAGGCGCTGTATTAAGCCGTCATCCACGGTTCTTGTCCGTAATAACTGCAGCTGAATTATTGGGGGAACCATGTTGATGTCCACTATGTTACATTTTCTGTCTATTTGTACCCACCAGTAAACCAGATGGTCGAGCACTAACTATCTTTAATGCAATATTTTTCGACTGAAGCGTTGTCACAATTCCCACCTATACACCTCCCACATGCATAAAACACACTCTGCTTTTAAAAATGGCGATATATATATATATCGCTCTTGCCTAGCCTTGCGTTTTGCGAAAGGTGAAAGTTTAGGTTTCAAAGGTATATAGGACTCAGGCCATCGCCATGTACGACTTCAAAACTTTTAGAAGTTATCTTTTTTTTGTAAGCAAAAGTATTTCCCATTACTATAATGAATTTGGACTTCAACAAATTTACGACACCACTTAACCCAAGTTATTTAAACCACTATTTTAAAAAAAAAAAGTCTACTTTCAGTGTCAAGAGTCGCATCTGACTTTGAAGCAAAACTGGTATTTTTTTCCAGAATGTGGGTGAGAGAAATTTATGACACCTCTTAGCTAAAGTCACTTTATATTTTAGTAATTAAGCCTTTACTTTCTAAATTACCTGATTGAGTGACAAAAGCCTTATCTGATTTTGAAGTCAAATAGGTTGGATATCTTATTGCAAGGAAATACACACACAGGCACTTAGCCCAGAATATTTAAACAAAAAAGGGATGAAATGTGTGTTTGAGGGTGGTATTCGGTGAAAAAAAAATAACGCAAGTCCGCGTCTTTTGATGCTCTCAATAAAAAGCAATTCATATCAATTTTATTTTTCACATCTTTCTCGAACTAACACATTTAATTGTAACAATTAAATGCTCAATCTATATTCCAGAAAACCTACAAAGTCAGATCTTAAGTTAACATGTGGTTCGCGGGTCGCTGTGAACCACAAATATCCGATTCCGTATGAAATCTGGTGGAAAATTAGAACTATAACTCCATATTTTGAAATTTTAACATATATTATTATAATACTACAACATGTAGAGATTCCGTTTGCTGCATGGTTTGTCGATCACTGGTAGTGTTTGAACGTCCGATCCTGGGTTTACGAGGTTTATGGTTACCACTACATCGTCGGGACCGACTTTTTAGATACAATAAATCATGTAGTTGTATTAACATTCTTTTATGTCCTAAGCTTGAATACAGCATCTAATGTACGGCGTGTGTTCTCAATAAATCGATTACGTAAAACTTGATAATTTTCACGTGTACACACTTCAACTAAATACTCAATATATATATATATATATATATATATATTAAATATACATGCTACTAAGCTATATTTACATTTATATTTACATAAAATGACTCATGTTAGAAGTCTTGCAGTACGGTCATTACTATTTGAAAATCGCAGAATTTCCTCCCAAACTGTAAGAAAATGGTTATTAAGATCTACTTTATGGAGCTTCCACGTTGAAATTAAATATCAATATCCGTTTTTGTTACAATTATTTTCACACCAGCTATCGGCACGAACAAAATAGACAAAGATGTGATGAATTTTCACTGTTAAAACGAACTGTATTTTCACCTAGGCTTTTTGGCGCTTGGCCCCACGAAATTAGTCTGTGTTCTTTACTTTCACGTGAAATCTCAAAACATTAAGTTCAGTACTGTACTTTGCGTGTAATAGATGAAGAAGGGAGGCAGAGTTGAAGTACGAGCGCTGCTGCTGCTGTACGCCTAATAGCCAAGAGGTAAAACAATATGTTTTATAACTAGAGCCCATATGTGAAACACTTGTTTCCTCAAATTATCTTAACTCCAGTACTAACTTAATATGGTATTCGATACTTGAGTTTTGTTGTAAATTGTGTTAAGTTGTAGAACAGGGCATTACTGTTGATTTTCATAGCAAATACCGTTAATAAATGCTTCTTTATTTTAATCAAAACAAAGGTAAATATAATTCATAATTTAAATTACTAAACAAGGTCAGCAGATTATGGGTTTTCCTTCCGCGGCGGTGGAATCGTATGAGCCGCGCTGTTTGTACTAACGCCCGTACAGCAAGCCGAGTCCGCGCCCTACCTAACTATTCAATACTCAATACTAGAGGCAATGGCTAATTATATTTCAACAATGAATCACTTAGAAAGACGTGTACCCTCCCGTGCGACCCAAGGAGATGCTGGAACCGCTTTCCTTCATTTTCCAAAATTTATGGCAACGATTAATGAAACTACCCAATATAACATGTCACTTTTCTTAATTCTCTTGAGGAAATGAATTTATTTCTTGACTGATATCCGTCTTCAGTTCCTCTAAGTTATGTGAATTTGTCCTATACACTTTATTTTCATTTTCACCTTCACTTGTTATCTTAAAGGCACCCCGTTTCCCGACATTTGTTCACTAATTTATGAATACAAGCGGCTTGGAACTCGCTCATAATGTCTTCGAATAATCTCCTGACAGCACAAGCAATGGTGTCTACACATACGAATCGTAAACAACCACTCGTTGTGGAATACAATTCTTAGGCCTATGCCAGTCATAGCTCTCTAATACAGTACAGCGGTTTCAACGGCAGTTTAGCTCAGACTGATGACACGTTCCCACGAAACTCGCAATTCCCGGATGTGACCTTGACCAACTCGCAGCTGGATTGACTGGCTAGTGACTCACTGACCCGCCCTCGTGGAATACTCACCCAGTATGTTTATCTACCTAAACGTTACTTCTAAATTATTTTTATTCTATTATACCGTTTGAATCATAAAAGTGATGAATTTTCCCGGGATGTAACATTAAAATTGATTAAAAATAAGTGAAACATAATAGAGGGACTGATTCAAGCAGAACACTTTTCTGGTGCATATTTCACACAACTTCTTTGTTATTGTCTGTACACATGTTGTCCCAATTTACAGTTTTGTCTAAATATACCCTAGAAATATTTCTTGTTGATAAAATAGAAACGTAAACTCAAAACATTTTATATAACCCATGTTAAAAGGACATAACCAATGCTTTTCGTTATGTATGTATGTATGTATGTATGTATGTATGTATGTATGTATGTATGTATGTATGTATGTATGTATGTTTATATATGTGTAATGATTTATCTTTAGTTCTTTGCTACTGAATATCGGTTGTCAGCTACAAAAATCTATTTTCCTAATGTAATTTTTGCATCATTTAAAGAATACTATTTTTTTAAAGAGCGGGAACATAAACATCATAATAACATGTTTCTTGGATGACAAAGCTAATTACATTTCTGCAAATGATTTTAACCAGCTATTAATGACTCAATAGATGCGACTCAACCCTTGTAAATGATAGACTCTGTGTTTTAATATATACTGGTTTTTAGGAAAATCTTATTATCTACTGAATAAAAGATTTTGAATATATGTAGAAATAATTCTAAACCTATTTTATTACCATGCATTGATTCCTTCACATGCTTTACCAACATTTTACTCTGTTTCGTTTGCCTTTCTTTTCTAAATTTATGTCAGTTTTGACCAATAATAAAACATTTCTTTAATAATGATGTTGATCTCAAACTTTTTTCTGTTTTCTTCGGTAACAAAGTTTAATTGGTCTGTAGTCGTATATTTCAGTTACAAATGGTTAAATACTTTGAAACTTATAAATCTATCGAGAAATCCTAAGTTCATAATGAAAAATATTTCTTTGAGCGGAGATTGCATACTTTTTGATGTGTGCACGATGTAATAGGGCTATGTATAACTTTGTATTATTTAATTTATGTTGCCCAAATCTAAAATTTCACTATTAAGTTCTCCAAACTAGTAAACCCTTTAACTACAGGTATCTATAATGAAGTAAATATGAATTCCATGAACATTTTTTCTACTTCATATTTCCTAATCTGATATTTCAAATTCAATTTCCAACTCTAGGAATGTATAGAAAAGTTTTACAGCTGATGGCATGGTTTCAAATTCCACAGTGAAGGTGCATAACAAAAGTTTCATTCATCAATTCCAGTGTTTATAAAATTGGAAACTTACGGAATGAAGCAGACATTAATAATACTGGCCTGGGGGTGGGGGGAATAAGTCTACTGTGTCAAATGTGAATAATGATTTTAACTAATTTTGGCATGCTAAATTGAAAGGTGAAATTCGTTTTACCCTATCACCAAATGTTTTTAAACAAATCGCAAAAAAATAAATAAATAAAAATAAAAATTTAAAAAATAAAAGAAGTGGATTTTTGTGAAATAAAGAGTATTATACAATCAAAACTAAAATGTCATATTCCTATCAAATATACAAAACTGGGTACCTACATATCTGTAAAAAGTCCAGTGTCTGTGTTGATTTACTTTTGTTTTTGGTTGCGTATCTTCTCTCTTCAAGTACCAGCCATAGTCTGCCAGTATCGCTTCATTCCACCGTTCCTGATAATATCTTTTCATTTTCTTAATTTTTAATGAAATCTTTCACTTTGCTCAACACTCGCGAGTCCCAAATTAGATGGAAAGTGGTCAAATAAAGAGCTCAAGAAGTGAAGTTTCAAACTCATATTGCAACCGAGAACTTTCGTAATATATTTCATACAATTTATTCGTATTGCACGTCTTTTACATTTTCAAGGAATTTCTTGATAACTTCCTTGAAAATACACCCAGTCCTATATCGTTCATAATGTTCAAAATGTCAATTACCTTCATTAGCTGTTTCATCCGAGATCCAACAAATACACGCTCTTTTATTTTAGCCTCTGACAAAAATGGAAATTTACGGTATAAACACTTGAAGCGCAAGCCATTCTTGTCTAGTGCTTTGATGGCTTGCTTCGTGATCCCAAGTTTAATATAAAGGGAGGCAATAGCATCTTTTCAGGTCAACTAGACGAGCACATATTACACTCATTTTCCCTGTGTTAAACTTGTCCTCTTAGGTCAGTCTTTCGTTGACCAGTGTTTGTCTTTATATCTGCTGTCCTTCGCACAAAAAGCAAGGACATTTTGTATACCCATCCTGCTGGTGACATAAGATATTACAAGTTTTTATATCTCCACACAATACCTATTAATGTTCCGAATCTTTCATTATTTCTAAAATGGATTAAATATTGTAATAGGTTTCTTCCATAATACAAGAATTCGCAATTGGAATCGAGGGAAATTCGCTTATATTGTGCAATAAATGTGCTTTGAGGGTTATTTTCGATGCATCTACAAATAAACTCCAATCATTGCTATTGTAAGATTCGTTCTCCAAGTTGAAGAATTACACAATGTCACAACAATAAACCAGTTTATTTTTCATTTTAAGTAATTGCCCAAATTCTTCATCTTGATTCCTATATCATAAAATATGGCATCTTTCACTAGCAATTTATTTTTCTTTTAATCGCGACTCCAGTTATTTTTCCTTAGTAAGATCTGCACCAAATCGTTCACTCGGTCTGGATAAAGAGGTGAGGTTTATCTTCACTAATGAACGATGAAATATCTTTATCTTCATGAATGTTTGTGGTAGACTCGGAGGAAGATGAAAGAACATGATCAATGTCCTCTAGTTCAGTAGGTGGGATAGGAACTGGGACATCAGGTCCGCGTGGTACTGGTCGTATAGCTTTTTCTAAGCCTTCTGGGTATTTAATTTTCGACTTATTAATTTTGTTGTTCATTGATACATTACTGAAACAAAAGTAACGGTCTGTTTTGTTCACACCAGATCATTGGGATTCCGAAAGGCGCGGAAACCCGCTTTCAATTATAGCAGTGCCTTAGTACTTCAACCCAAAGTTTATGTGCAGTACATAGAGCCCGTTTCTTATTCTGGTATCCAAGCTTAACTTTAAAATATGCAAAATATACTTTTTTAATAAATGGTTTAATATTATTCTTTTTTATTAACAAGCACGAACCACATATAAAACAGAAATTATTCACATTGTTCACACATTGCCGTCTTGGAATTCCACAGCTTGAAGCCATTTTATTGTTAGTTCCCTGGAACTTTATACAGAATACAAAGAAAAACAGAAATATTGCAACAAATACACTCCCGAATACAGCTAGAAATAAATTTTATCTGACCTCTTTGTCAATACCAATGTTGCATTAACGAAAGTAATTAAAGCACTGTACAAGTTCTGCAGGAAACTGAGTTTAGGAATTAGTACAAGTAAATAAAATATTACAGTATTTAAGAAGGGTAGCAAGTTATTTAGGAAAGATGAGATTGGTTTTTAGATTACGACGCAATTTCTTCCCCTTACTTCCTAGCCACGCGTTGATTATCCCAACTCATTTTGGAAATTTTAAACACATGACAGAGAAACTGATAAGAAAATGGATAAGGGAAACTTTGCATTTTGCAATATATTCTATATAAGCATTTATATTTAACTTGTGTATGCTAAAGTCATTCATGTTTGGTTATTGTATCATTATCACAGTAATATAGCATCAATAAAATGGCAATTAAAAAATTACCTGCTATGAAAAAAAACTGATGTCATTTTCGAAATCAGCAGGCCGTTTTCCATATACATGTACATTTTCAACAAGACAGTAAAATCATCGCAGGCCACTGTAATCTATCAAGCGTGTAATTTATACAGTGTTATTTTACAGCTGAAAATGATAGGGTTATGAAAATTAAACTATATCTATGGCAAATAAAGATATGAAAATTAATAGGACGTACAACATACAGAAATGTAAACTAAATCATCATACTAAATGAAACAGCAAAACGCTTCCAAATTTCCTGTCCAATAGACTTGTCCACTTCAATAGTAGGTGATTTTTGCCCAACATTTTGCTACTTTTGGAAAATATATTATATACTTCTAAATAGCTATATTTCTGCATCTAAAGTAATTAAAACCTCTAACTTAAAAATTGCAGCATATTACATTACCAATCAAGAACGGAGCCTGCCTAGAGTAATACGTACAATATATTTTCCTCTTTCTTTGCAGCCTTTCTGAAAAATATACTTATTATAATGGCAGTATATAATATAATATACTTATTATAATATCAAAGTAGGGAAAAGAAATCGTTCACCTTGGAATAGTTTGAAGGATTTAGGATCGGGTTGGATTGGATTGTCAAGGGATGGAGGAGAAAAACCTATACCCCAGCTATTACAAGAGCCCTCGCGCTCAAAGGAAGCATATCTGAGAGTAGGAGACACTGAACGGCCAGAAACCAAGAGCGTTGAAGAAAAATGTAGATGAAGTACGTAACATTATTTCCAAATTGAGCACCCCGAAGCCAGGGCAGTCCCCTCCAAAGAGTGCGAGCCCCTCAGTAGGGTTGGAGGGTTGCTTCCACACCAGAAGTTAAGACAGAAGTGTTCATATGGTGCGAAATCACCGCCACACCGCACATAGACCAGTCCGCCTCGCTTAGCACTTTGCACCCTACATTCAGGACCACGGAATGAAATGAGGCAAAATGTAAGAGCGAAAAATTCGTAAAAAGGAAACCTTCACTTCAGCATTCACCCAAGCAACCAGGAGAAAGCACGTAAAAACCCAAGGTCATAATGACTGGCCTCAAAGAATTTGAAACCGGAACCTTGCTAAAAGGCTCTAGAACGCGTTACTATGATCTTTAGGCAGTCAGAATCAATATTTTGGACTAAGCCTCGTGGTTTAAACAAATTATTTTTATACATTACAACTCTAGATAAACGTAAAATTACAGATGAAAGATACAAAATGGATGAAACTTCACTCTATTGCCCAACGACTTGGAAAGACCATGAGCCAGAAAATAGCAAAGATCAGAGATCTTTGATGTGAAAGAGAGCGAAATGAGACAGTTCTGTACGCTATCAGTGCACCTGGATTCTAACCAGTACCTCTTACCTCAGCAAGAGTATAAAAAACTGTTTTACATTTAGAGCAAAAACATAGTACTTTTCTGTTAAGATCTTTGGTTTCTTATCAGTGCATCCCTTTGTGGTCGAGGCAAATGAGTTGTAGATCTTCGATAGGCACATCTAACAGCATCCAAAAATTCGAATTGTCTGAAAGTATGATATCAATTTCAAGCCATTTTACCCAATGGGTGCAAGCTTTAGATGTAATGATCTTTTAGCCACTAATCATATACATGACATCAGCAATAAAAACAGGAATAAGGAGAATTTTGGATCAGCAAAACCCGAAAATTTATGATAGGGCACATATTCTTCTTTTGAAATACGCATGTTTTATCTTTTTTCTTGTTAAAATTAGATTATTTTTGGTCATATGATAGCATATTGTGACTTTTAAAGACTTTTGTCATATATCCTTTATTTTATATAATTAAGTCATATTGTTGTTCTATTTTATAAACCAATTAATTCAAAAAAGTAATTTTCCTATTCTCCGATATATTTAATGTTCTTATTTTTATAGTTCCAACGAACTTGTCCCAGTGGTTTCACCTCAGTCATGACTGATGGCTCCTGTATAGGGACTTCAAAATGTTATCCCGTGCCCCTTCTTTAACCCCACGGTATGGATTCGTGACTCAGGTATAAACTGGGTTTTCTACCAAAAATATCTTTCAATAAACAGCTACATTGTATTCTCGTACTTTGCTATTGCTTTACTATTCTGCTAAGATTTCTTGAAGGGTTGAAGCGTATACATATATGTTAAAGAAAAGTGGCGAATAGAAATCAAATTTTGCAGTGATAAAGGTAAAGCACAGAAGTAAATACGTAGCCTTTCCTGAGTGAATGGCAAGATTTCAGTATAAGGTTTCTGCTAATCGATGTCTGAGAACGCTCAGTTTAACACATGTAAAACAAAGGGTTCCATAATTGTAAAGTTGCGAAAACTTGTGCAGGAGTTTGGAGAGAAATGTTTTAGTACAGATGGCGTCATACTTCTATGTAAACTGTGCGAAGTTAAAGTGGAAGCTACAAGACTCTTTAATGTACAGCACTGCAGTACGACAAAGCACAAAAGAGTTTGGATCTAAATGTTCCACCAGAGAATCGTTACAAACTGATGAAGATTTTATTAGCGTTCATCACAGGAAAAAATTATATATATTTAACAAAGTCGTGTGTGAAATGAGGCCTGCTCATCATGAAGAAAGTTCCAGTGATATAAAAAGGATGGTTCAATTGTTGACCCAAAAACCTCGACCTCTAGGATAAACGATCCTATCTTAATCTGGCAGCATTACTGTCTCTTTCAAGGTCAGAATTCTTTAAGGTGGTTTGAGAAAGATTGCTTGGAGTTGGAAAATGATTACCAAGGAGCAATCACTTAAGTTAGTTAAGCTTTCTCAATTACAAAGAATGTGTCTCGTTGTTTTGCCAGTCTTATGACGTCTCAAATTTGAGGTTGATGGATGGATGGTTAATTGGTGGATGGATGGTTGGATGTTGGGTGGTAAATGGATGATCTGAGCTGAAGAGGATATTTTCGGTATTTGAACCTTGCTCACGGCTGGCTCTTTCTGCTTACTGCTCCAACGGGAGGAAGGAATGAGGTAATGGTGATACCGGGAGGGCAGGATCTACGGTCGGTGACTGCGTGGACGCACATATGGTCCCTAACATGTTTCTAGATATAACACCCCGATACCGTCGGAGGCCGCCTGACTTGTACGAGCCCCTCCGAAGATCCGTTTCAGTTTCAGTTTACCTTGCAATGACACTTTCAAACATATAACAGACTCAAGTGAAGTGGGAGAGCAGAAAATTCGTGAAATGTAAGGATCCGTCATAGTATTCGTCTAAGTGATCAGGGTAAACCTCGGAAAAAACCAAGGCCAGTATTGCCGGCCCAACGGAAATTGAATAAGTTATATATTTTAGTGAATGATTTGTTAGTAGTCCTACCATCCAAGAGAGCTGTCTTGTATAATTATTTTGACTTATTTTTCCTAAATTCTTCTAGAAAGCCCTTTGAATAGTAACATTCTATAATCTATTGTCATATTCTTTAAGTTTTCTGTTCATCTACGTCTTCGAGTAGTCCCCGATCGCCTGTCTTATTAGACCACATAAGATACCAAGAGCAGGCTCAGGTGCCTATTATTGGATTCTCAATGCCCTCCTTAGGCAAGGGATCTACTTCATTGCCCTGAACGTTCCGACATCCACATTAGTTCAACTGAATTCTCTTTGCATATATTATAAGATACTCAGAGTAACTCATATCTGACCACTGGAGATTCAAGTGCTTTCAGAGCTGTTTCATTATTTGCGAGTGTTGATATATGCCTAAATTTACAGTTTTTATCAATACGTTATCTTAAACTTGCTAAAATATGGAAAGTCATATTTTAGCACAATACCAAACACAATAACACAAGTACACGAAATTGTGATGTTCTTCATCATGTGAAAAAAATATATATATATATATATATATATATATATATAAATGAAGTTTAAGGGTGCACGTAATCAAAATAAGTGATGATGTAACCTAGAAAAATGTGCTGATTTGCAAGGAACCCTCTGCAAGTTTGGTGACATCTTGAATGGTGAGACGGCGATGCTCGATAAAGACGATACAAATTAAACAAGAGTAATTATATTTATTTGAAACATAACCAAGTATCCTCCTAAGATGTTAGGCGATAGTAAATCTATTAATTCGAAGTGTGTTTATTTGAATATATTACAAATCATGTAATTTTCAACCGCAATTCTCTGTGATATTCCACAATTTCACTACATTTCTTTCATGATATATCGATTGTAATACTAATTTTAGATTAAGTAAATGACAAATTTAATGGCAAATACTAATATTTAAAAACTGAATAAATATTTTGAGGTGTTTAGTAAAAACTGGTATAGACATTGGGCAACATTTCATATTTTCATAGCTTTAATGTTAAAAAATGTTTGCTTTTTCTAAAAATATTATGTCATAAAAATCCTGACTCTTCTTATAAATAACACCGAATTCATTGCGCTTGGATTAGTTACACAAAACTGCTTCGTTGTATTTTATATACATTAAAGAATTAAAGAACTCTTTTACATTGAGGTCTAAAACATACGACTAATTGGTACAATTTAGATACGTGACCTCCAAGTTACACATTATACTTACGTAAAAATATTTTCAGATAATACACTCTACTAAATATTACATTGCCTATTACATCTTAGGATAGAAGTGATTTAATATAAACGTTAAGTTGTCCAAATTACACGAATATCCCGATAGTTTCAATGATTTCATTCATAAGTGCACACCTAGCAACTTAGCTCTGTACTCTTATTGGGTAAGTTCCTGTTTCTGTCATCAGTTGCGGCCAACCAGACAAGGTAAATTTTTGAAGTAAAAGTATGTGTCTATTTAGAATATTTCCTCATCACTTTATCGTTAAAAATGTAATAAAGCAGAATTGATGTACAAAACGCGACTACACAATTAACGCCATCTGTTTGGTAGAACTATGTCAGATATTGCGTCACAGTAAGTAGCCAACAAGGCTAATATAGCCCTAGAGCAATAAGTAACTCTCGAAGAAGAAGATTACCTTACCTGCATAAGTTAATGGAATAATCCCTTAATGGCTTTATGATTGGAATGAGCGTTGTGTCTAATTACACTGCGTGAGAAGAGCAGATATGCTCAGCCCTGTAGGTATGACCTGATGGTATCGATTGATTGCTTCTTCCATCATTCCAGTATGTATATATTTCACTAAGAAGTAAGTTTATTCAAACACGAGTAAATAGCCTCGCCTACTGACAGAAAGCCTTTTCTTATCACTAGACGAACAACAGTTCATATCTCTGTGCAAGGGTGTGAAGCCAGAGTTTGTAAAAATGAACATAACAATATAATCAATTCATAACCAAGATCAATTTCTCTTCTATAGGAAAAGCAAACTTCACTTCTTTATATACAGGTCATTGCTCTCTTGACAAGTACGCACTATGCTGTTGTTGCTAAATGTAAACGTTCAGGTAAACCTGAAGATAAAACTGGGAAAAACCAAAGCATTTAATACATAGTTATTGCTTTCTAGCTTAACTTAATGGATAGCTTAAAACACTGTAACATTAGATGAGCATTTTAAACACACATAAGCAAACTATTAGAACGTAATGTAGAAATTTCAATTTTTTTGCAAACCTAATAACCGAATATGCAATAAAAATGTGGATAATTATATTTTTGGACATTCTGCAATGAAGTTGAACTGTAAAAGCAACCATTACTGTTATATTTTACATTCACATTTTCATGCTTAATTTCAGGACACTTGGTAGATATTTTGGATCAAGAAACCTATTTTTGGTTTAATGCTAATATGTTAATGCTAATATGACTACTTAGTTTGCAGATTATGCCCATATATATTTTTTGTATGGTTGGGGTATTCAAATGTATTTAAATGACAATTTAAATAGGGCCACCATACTGTTACGGAACACACACTCTTATCATCTTTTATCATTTTTCGTAACTTGGATATTTTTTTAACTTTGAGTGCACTTTTCTCAAAAACTATGTAAAATAGAGATATACATTTTATGTATGTACAAAACATACTGTATATATAAAAGCTGGTGAAAGCTTTTAACTTATACATGCAGGGGAGATCTAAAAATAATTAAACACCGTTTGAAATTTGCATAATTTTTTGTCTTATTTGTAAGAATAATTGGTATTCAATACTTTTTGAATGCAAATCAAATGTTGACACAATATGTATGTATTTTTAAACATTTTATTAATACTTTAAAATCCGTATTATTTCCCCAATATTGTTAAGTAACAGTTTTAAAAATGATTTTAAAATTCTGAAGAAGCTGAGATTAATAGTCTGTGTGAAAAATACACCTAAAGCAGCAAAAATAATGTTTAACTATTAAACTAATTGTTAAATGATAAAACTATTATATCAAAATTTAACACCAATTTCTAGCAAAAAATAATGTTTACATTAGTGGTCAAATTTTATTTGGATAGACAATTTATTTTTTTTTAGAAAACTCATCTTGTACTCTTTTGGAAGACCGTTTTCTTATGTATATGCACATCGGTTACATTTTTTATGTGCAAAAGAATCGCTTATCGCCTTGTTCTTTAAATGCCAATTTTCGTAACTGAACTCGAAGTAATCATAATTCTTTATTTTTACTTATAACACTATATACCCATAAACAGGAAGGTGTTGTTTCCCCCATATCGTCCTGCATTCTGTAACCTTGTTTAACTCCAGCAGCGAAAATGCAAAACTATCAGTTCCTGGAAGAAAGACTGCATCTATATGCTAAAGCAATAAAACGGTGCGCTTTAAGTTTAGCAAATATTTTATACCGAAAAAAATGTGTAATAATTATTGATTTGCTATAATATTTAAGTTAATTTACATTAAGAAATCTTACAAATTGTAGATAAGTGAAGTACTTAAGAACTTTTTGAAACAGTCTTCGCAGCAACAAAACTTTACACGCGAATAGTTTTCACATTCTATGAATCTGCAGAACATATATTTTGTATAATTAATATATACGGCGTTTTATAGATAGATTATGTGCGCGATACTGTACCACGTGGTGGTATTTATATAAGTAAAACTTTTACAAAATCGGCAAATTAATAATACAAATTCGGTCTTGCAAGCGGAGTGCATTTTTAGTATATTTTTCGTCTTGCACGAGGTTGTGTGTTGCAGAAAAAAGTAAATGTCTGGTAGCTGATGTTACCAGGACCTTCATCGTTTTGTCACCCTTTTTATGGGGTCGGCAGTTAGAGCAGTAACTCCCGGCAAAACGGGTGTAATATTCACGCAACTAATTCAAGTTCTCGCAATTCAATTAAATTAAATTAAATGCACCTTATGACAGGAGATGCCACCAAGGGTGGCTGAGGTGATTAAGGCATGGACTCATGAGCTGGGGGTCTGGGATTGGAAATCCTCCCAAGACCATCATATCTGACTGAGGTTTATTCCTAGATTTCCTCAGTTCTCATAAAGGCATATGTCGGGGAGGTATCCAAATATTCAGGCCTGCAGGGCTTCCTTTCTTTCATTAGAAAACAAAATTATTCCAACTTATCATTTCTTCCTGTGTCCATTGCCTGTGATATCTCAGCAGTGAAAAAGGGCGTTAATCATCTTTCAAAAATGATATATCTTAGCAAAGTTGAACAATAACATCCACATACTTTTTAGTTCATAATTATGCATTAGGTCATCTCTCCGAAATTAAGTCAATTAAAGCTTGAAAGCATACAAGGTCCTGTTGTTCGCAAATTGCATGCAGGTGTTCTTGATATTAGGGTAAATTTCTGATAACTGGATGTTAAGGAACACTAATTATGGAATAATTGATCTATGCTTAATGTTCTTTAATGATAAAGTACGGTTCCATTTACGTGGTCATGTAACAATGCAAAATATCAGGTATTGTAGTATAGAAAACCCCGATTTTATACATGAAACTGCCGCATATAGAGAAATAGAACTTATCTTTTTTTTTAGAATACTGTAAATGCAGAAAGATAGAGGGATGACATACTAACAGTATACAATTTTTATTTATGAGGTAAATTAAAAGATAAACGAGTATGGAAGAAATCCCCCCACAGTAGAAGAAGGGGGAAAAAATATCAGAGGAAAAATTTACCCAAATTGGAAGAATTTTTTTGTTTGATTTATTTATGGACGCTCTTTAACATCTCAGGTCATCAGCGTCCCATTCAACTCAGGGCGTGAAACGGCCGACTAATTTTGCTCAGAGGTCTCTCTTTCAGACTTGAGGTTCTTTATCGTGCCGTAAATGTACGATACGGGACCCATGGCTTTACTTCTCTTCCTAAGGAAGCCATACTTAGGATTTTTACGCCCGAAAAAATCCATCCGTCCTGGCCGTGTTCGAACACGCGATCTTGGATTTAGGAGGCAAGTATGGTAATCACTACAAAACCAGGACAGACAAAATAAATAAATTAAATGGGAAGGTGTGCTAATGTGTGTGAATGACAGTTTTTCTAAACAAGATGACAAGAAATATTTGGATGTAGCAGGAAAACATTTTCAACTTCTCCTGGCATAAGATATATGTTTACTTTCTTTGAAAGTTGTATTTATAATTGCGAAAACGTGAATCAATTGCGCGGATATGGCCTCTGCCTCGCCGGAAGTTACTGTCTGACTACCGACCCGCCAACTGCCGTGAAAAGGCGACAAATCCATGAAAGACCTAGTACTATGCCTTCGTTGATATGATATTACAGCATAAACCAGAGCCAAGCGCAAACATATTCTAAACGCTAATAAGGTTCTGTCTGTGTGTCAACCGTGAGTCAAACAGAAGAATCGAACTAAATCAAGTCTGCCGTGACTTGCTGTATCCGGTTAATTAAAAGACTTAAAAGATGAATTCTCATTTTACCATTGTACTATATTGGTTTGCGTTATCTTTAAATCATATATGCTACTTCAAATCGTTGTGTGTTTTCTGAAAGCAGTTGACAGTTTCTTCCGGGTTAGTGTTAAGTACTTAAGCACTGCGAAGGGTTTTGTTTGGCCTTGCTGATTGTATCATAGTTATCTTCGCTTCAAAGAGTCATTATTAATTTTATATGCATCCCTTTGAGTCAGTTAGTTAATGCCAAAACTCTGCAAATCATTATAAGATAAATTCAGTAATAAAGAAGAAACATTAAGCTGTTTATTATCAGGCTGAAAACTACGAAAAATATTTCAATAAAAGTTATTGCTACAAATGAAAGCTTAATAATGTCAATAATATACATTTCAGTAGAGATAATTAATAACATTTTATATAGGATTTTGGAAAGTACAAGAAGATATGTTTAGCTTGACCAACATTAGTAGACATAAATAATTTTGGATTGTAAATAAAGATTTTCAAATAAATTCAAGAAAAATGTGATATGTTTAATTACTATTTTACATCAGATTAATGTCCACTGACCATAAGTATGTATGTATGTATGTATGTATGTATGTATGTATGTATGTATGTATGTATGTATGTATGTATGTATGTATGTATGTATGTATGTATGTATGTATGTATGTATGTATGTACATATTTTATTATCATCTGAAAAATAATTGGAATTTAATATTCGTTGTTTTCTCGAGAAACAAGATTAAACAGCATTGCTGTCACTCAGAAGTTCGTTCTTCCTGTTGTGAGTTAAACTCACAACAATTAACAATTACTTGTCGAAATGAAGCTCTGAATTAGACTCTCGTTCACCTCCATTATGGATTTTAAACATATTTATAACATTAACTTTTGTAACTTTACGTAAAACTGTAGGGATTCGGTCTACATTTGAATTATATTCTTCCCTTCTTAGCGCTCCTAATCTATAAAGCAGTTTGTTTTACTTTGAATGATTACTTTATTTCACCGCATAATGAATCTCATGTAAGAAGCTCTGACTTATCACTAACTGTTGCCGTCCAGTTAATGAATACATCAGGAAAAATCACAGTTCCAAATTTCTGTAACTAATTTTCTGGTCTTAGATTTATTTCTCATCGTCGAATAACATATCTATGTGATCAAATAATCCTATCTGATGACACCTAATACAATATAATTGCTTGAGCTAATGTATCGCCATTCCACATTTGCCCAATAACATGACTCAGATGCTATCAAGTCTGCTTGTCAACTAGAAGGCCCGCGTTCAATCCCCGGTGTAAAAATGTTGCCTGGGTAAGACTTTTCCCTTATGCTGAAAACAGTAACATTAGACAGAATCCATTTACATCAACGTTGCATTTATTCAATTAATCGTTTCCAAAGATCTTAGAAATATTTTAAGTTTGGAATAAAGAACCTAATAAAGAGACATTTTTCATTTTGTTGAAATGTTAACATATTTACCTTAAATATGCCATGATCCAAACAAATGTATTTGGTGGTACAATAAGGTTGTTTGAGTTACAGGCCACTTAAGCGCTGCTTGTAACTGGAGAAGTGCAGCCACTACAACAGGGAAAAGATAAATAGATTCGCCATGCGTAAAGTTAGTAATTTTAGTTTAGTACATTTATCTTTTTACCGAGAGAATAAAATAATAATAATAATAATAATAATAATAATAATAATAATAATAATAATAATAGCAATCTTTAACTTGTGCTATAAGAGAAAATTATATGGAAAACTATAATGTTTCTCGGCACCTATACATTGCCGACATCAGCTTCAGAAATTCCTGTACTCGTATTTCATCTAACTTTTCTTCTGTAAGGACACACCAGGTCAGAGGAAGTTTCTTGTCATTAAGAGATTCTGTTTCTCGAAGATGGAGAACAGATTTTCTACCTCGAACAAGATTGCTAGGCTATATTTTTCGGAATCTCCTTTACACTTCCCTGCAAGAGGCCTTTTCACTTAAGTATGGTATATGAAATCTTATCCTTAAACTTACATTTATGTATTGGCACAACTAATGAAGAACCATTAACACACAATTTTGTCTCGATGAAAGTACTGAGTAAAACACGTACACAGAATGCTGGCTAACAAAGCCTCCCTCAAACTAATCTAAGTGCTACCTCTAAGTGCACTATAGGCCTTGATGACTGGCTTCTACCAGTATGCAACTGCGCCCTGCAGACCTGTAACTCAAATACCTCACTAAAGAAGTTACCGTCAAATGGAAATAGTGTTAAGTTTAGTTCATGTTAATTTAAAAGTCAGTCAAGTAGCCACATCTGTTTAATTACAAAATGGTAAGAAGAAATGGTTCTTTTTCTGCAAAGTACAGAAACCTGGAGGGAAAAGGAGTGAGAATCTAGTTATTGTTCATATCAGCGTCGGAATACAGCACGCATAATTTCGAGGTCGCCCGGGCTAATGCAATAGAAGAGCGTCTAAGTTCAAATCTTAACACCGTCAGAAGTATGTATCCCGGCTTGGCGCGCTCCCCGGTGCGGTGCCTACCCTACTGCGGTGTATATCCTGTGCTTCATATTCAGCAGGTATACATTCAGTGTTGTAGGTGACCCCACAGGAAATAGGCCCGAAGTCAGGAACATTTTATTTATTATACAAATTATTAATTACAAAATGATTGCAATTAAATGGTTCTTATATACATATTTTACAATGGTTGCACATACATAAGCAATTAATTATACACATTAATTACAGAATGGTGGAAAATAAAACGCTTGATATTCAATACAATGGGAAAAAACACTGCACAAAAGTGTATTAAAAGTTTTACCGCACAAAAATGATTTTAAAATATGTGGGTCATTTTGAAAAAACGTTACGCCATTGTCACTGCCTTCGCCGCTACTGCTTTCCGTTCGATCCTCGAAAGATGTGATGACGCATGTGAGCAGTATGTGGTTGTTGAGGTGTTCCTGGGCCGCCGGAATGGAGATGGGGCGACGAAATCGTCGATGGCAGCAGTGGAGAAGCACCCCGCCGACGTGCCCTTGTAGTAGAGGGTTTGCGTCTTGCTGGCGGTTCCGAGGTAGATGGTACTACTCGAAGTGAAGTTCCTTTGACGGCAAGTATCTGACTTCCACGCTCACGTCGGCGGGGTTCTTCTCCACCGCTGCCATCGGTCATTTCGTCGCCCCATCTCCATCACCTGGTCACCCCCTCTTTCGAGAATCGAACGGAAAGCAGTAGCGGAGAAGACAGTGACGATGGTGTAAGGATTTTTTTTTCAAATGACCTACGTATTTTTAAATCATTTTTGTACCGGAAAACTTTTAACGCTTTTTGTGGAGTATTTTTGCCCATTGTGTTGAATAGCAAACGTTTTATTTTCTGCCATTTGAAATTAATGTATATAATTAATTGTTTATGTATGTGCAACCATTGTAAAATGAGTACCTAATAAAAATTTAATTCCAGCCATTTTGTAATGAATAATTTGTATCATTAATTTTGTAATTAATAATTTGTATAATAATTAAATCGGTTCTGACATAGCAGATCTTTCCCGTGGAGGCGTCTACAACACAAAATATATACCTGCTGGATACGCAGCGCAGGAATATGTACCGCAGTAGGGTAGGCACCGTATCCGGAGAGTGCGTTAAGTTGGGATACATAATACTAACGTCAGGGCCGGAGCCACGAAATCTTATTCCAATTCGCTTCTTCCTTTTTTTTTTTTTTTTTTTTTTTTTTTACTTTTATCACAATGTCCTTGTTTAAATTGCATCTTTTTAGGAGAAAAGATATCACTTGAATGAATCTGCGGTCTTGAATTTTAGACAGGTTTGTCAAGTTCCGATGTTTTAATTAATTATGTGTAGAGAAATTATCGAGCAATAGTGTAAATGACAGACTCAATTAAGTCATTCATGGCTAAACTGTAATTACAGCTTCGGGCGTACAACCAGAGAAGGGATTTTCTAATCATTTTTCCATGTATGGGGCAAACAATTGACAATCAGGTCTTTACTTTGAGAAATTGTGAAACCAGTCTTAAATTATCAAATAATATGAATTTAACTCCATACACATTATCTCTATTGAGAAGGAGGTGGAACTGTTTACCTGCCTTCTCACATTTGCTCCTATTGAAGCACCCCTACAGCTGTAATTGAAATTAATCAAATTGCAGGATAATATAGTTATCTGATGTTCAGGTAAATTTGGTTCTGAAGTTTATCTATCACAAGCGAGTTTTCCACACTTAAGATTTCTTTCTGAACAATTAAAGGCCATGTTTGCTCAACTTATGTATATGATCGCACATAAAATAGCCCCATTGAAACGCTAGAATTCCTTAGAGTCACTTCTTTGAATGTTGAGGCGGTGGTCACTAAAAAAATTAAAATATGCAAAAGTATATTAAAATATGTTACTAATGTTACTAATTAACGCTTCCCCTTCACACATCTTAAAAGTATAAGACCAGACTTTATACCCAATGGATAACAGTATTCAAAAGGTGTACAAAACCCTTATAAAGAATAGATTGTAACGGTCAACTAAATGCGCACGAAAAAAATTAAAGAGTTTAGTTTCCGTAAAACCGCACTATAACCTGAGTACTGTTGAAGATGAACGCTTAATGTAGTTCAGACAACTGTAAGATAATATGTTCTCATCATGACAGCAATCAGCTTGCAAGGGTTGACGATATGCTAAACAATAGGCCAGCAGAAGTAGCTCAAGAAGACAAAAAGATCACATATTCTGCTACCCTCTGCCAGATGACTCACAGAATATTTATTTCAACGACATTGTTGCTTTCCTGTTTATTGCAAGTTAACAGCTTCAAAGTTATTAAAAATAAATAAAGCAAAGTAAGACACAAAGAGTCCAGTAAACAAAAGAATTATACTTTCTGTCTCTGAGGCATAACACGCAGCATCTTCAGCCTTCTGTCGTTAGCAAATCATAAATTTCACAATGACCTCAATGGGCTGATATATGGGCCAGAAATGTTGCTGGTATCACTAATAACATCAATTCTGTCGTCTAAATTGGGTAGGGTAAAAGCATACCTCACCCCTGCTTTGTTAATTTTGTATCCCTGATTTAAATGGACAAATAAAGTTACATGTGTGACAAAATGTACACTTGTGTTATTTGATTGAATTAACAACTCAAAACATACAATTTGCATTTAGTCCCTCAAAATTTCCCTAATATCCTTACAAGAATACCGAAAAATTGGATTCTAAAAAACCAGATAACTGAAATGTGATATAAATTGGGGTCATTTTAATGACAATCGATAACTTTTGATTATTTTGGACAAAGTACAGTATTTTATTCCATTTTTTTTCCAGACATCATGCAAAAGTCAGCAGCAGTTCAATTTTAATTTTGTTATGGTTAGATCAAGCGTCTCTTGGGACAAAATTTTATCTTCTTTTTGGCTGAAGAAAACGTAGAATTCGGCCTTTAGCAACGGCTGATTTGATTGATTCATTTATGGACGCTCTTTAACAACTCAGAGCAACGGCTGAAAAATCTACAAGGACTAATGTCACATTTAGAAGAACTCCAGAAATTACCCTTTATGTTCAAATAAAGGTGTCTCTTGTAGTGAAACCCAATTTCTACTTTGTATTCATTACATTGTCCTATTGATTTCCCATGACCGCAACGCGTATAATTTTTTGGAAGAACTGGCACATTATATACAGAAACTGAGTGCATTCACCATAGCGGAACATTACCCCTGAAATAATCCTGTGATGGCTGGAAGATCATTTCGAACCAAATTTCGCGTGAGGGCAGGGCCTGACAGGTACAACATATCAACTTTAGCCACCAAATTTCTCAAAGGAAGCTTCGTTGCAAGAGTTAGCTCTCATAATGGCAAAATCAAAAACGATTAAAAACAGAAGAAAATGCGGAACAGATGCGGCGATAATTTTAGAGGATTCCCACTAAATCAGCAAGGAAAGTAGGACTACTGCAAATCATAAGCGCAAGTGTAATACGCATAATAGGATCATTTCCATATACTTCCATATATGATCAAAATGCACAAACTGTTGATAGGAGCAAAAATACAGACCAAAAATGTATCAGTTGAGATGCTGTTAGTCAAAATTGATAACAAAGAGGTTGAATGAGAGCTAATCTGGTTTCAAGAAGCACATATCTTTATTTTTACCGTAAACAAAATGACGCACATTTGACACTGAATATCTATATATTAGTATACCAAATTCTCATCAAGTAATCACTGAATTTTTCTTTCATGGATCGCTCTACGCGTAGCGGCCGGCCGATGGATTCAAGCAGGTGCCATGGAGAAAGGAATCAGAAAGTTTGCAGCTATGATTGTCGCATAAGTTATTACTAACATTTAAATAATTCCGGTTGGGGATCCGTCTTCGAGCCCAGCAAGTTTAGCCAAAGGACATACCTGGGCACTTGGTGATCGTTTCCATTTCGACCCACCGATAAGGGTAAGAAGCAATTACGTTGCTTACCCCGCCTTCGCCTTTCGTCTAGACTGCTAGTACTAGTACTCTGGCGGCCGTATCTAGAGGCTCCCTCATTATGCAGGTGAGTGACTCGAACCCATTTAAGTAGTTCAATCCCCTCTCCGCCCCCGGCAGCGCTATCGAGGTAACACCTAAGGCACTCCCTAATGTGGTACACTACCTCCATAGGGTATTCAGTTTTTTTCCAGTCACAAAAACTACAAACCCGTGAAACCAATCCATCCGGAAACTCCCTTAAAGAAGGGACTAACACTTAAATGTTCATTTACTCACAATCATCAAGCAAGAAGATGCTGGAACTGATACCCTTCATTTTCCACACATTTCTGGCAATGGCTTATGATATTAACCATTACCCCCATGCACTTCCTTCTGGAAAATGCAGGACATTTCTTCACAAATGTTATTGTCCTGTTCATTTAATGTGTGTGGGTTTGTCTTATATACTTTTTCCTTTAATGCCCCCCAAAGATAAATGTCGTAGGGGGTTAAACATGGGAACTAAAGAGACAAAATATTATTATTGATGACTCTATCGTCAAGTATTTCATGCATGCAAAAGACAGGGGTTGTATGTGTCGTTGTAGAGTCCTCTGAACTCAAGCAATGGTTGTTTCATAAATTAACACTTGGGTGGAACCAAGATTGTTCCGTAAAGTAATTCTAGTGTAAATTTCTCCGTCGTGTGCTCTATTCAAAATCCAGTCACAAATTCTACTGCTGGATGCAGTGTCACCCGGTTTAAATTTTTGCACTACAGCAATTTGATAAGGGTTAACTTAAATAGCTTTGTAGCAGTTCGAGCAGACGCTTTAAATTAAGGATATTACCCATTTTAGAACATTTATTTACTAATCTGTGAATCGAACTTCGACTTAGAGGATGAATATCAGGAAGCCTCTCTTGAAACAATCTCCAATATCACGAGCTGATTCTGGTAGGTATAAATCGTAAATAAATATTCTTTGGGGGATAGAATACCTAAAATGAGCCATATTAATTTAACGAATATACTATATTGCGCAGTCTAATGGAAACTTAATATTCTATCACACAAAACACAAGAACCCGTCCCTACGTTCCTAGAATTAAACTCGTGTTGACCATCCCTCCAGCTTTCAACCATGGGAACGAAACGAGAACTGCAGAGCTCGGTCAATTGAAACCAACTGAAGGGGCAGAAAATTCATCCAGTGCAACTGCATGATGAGCTCTTTAGGCTCCGGTATCTTGCAATGATAGAGCAGCAAATTCTCAGCCTTTTCAGGGGATTCTTTTAGACGAGATTATGAGTTTTCTATATGGTGTCTATGGTGAGGGAATGGAGTATCACATGCTCATCAAAAATTGCTGTATTCCTCGTACTCAACGAGCATTTTGGCAATGGCTTTACACATTCCCCGGCAATAGTGTGAATCGGCCGGCAATGTCACTAGATTTCAACCTTTGTGTTCACTTCTTGCTATCTTAAAACGGGTTGCATTGAAATCGCCCAACGACATTAAATTACTTAAAACGTGAAACTACAAAATAAGTGTATGTCATTAAATGAGACCTACTCAAATTTTGCAGTGGGACTGCGCGAACTACAACACACAGTGACAAGACAGTTTGGAAATGTGTGTAAATAACAATAAATGTATTTCTAGGTACTTCTCAAAGTTTTTCCATTTCAACAGAATCATGCATTAATTTTGCTACATACCTTTGGGCCATACTATGTGGTATAATAGCTTTCTGTGACTAGGTAAACGCTGCCATGACATCATGAAGACCAATACGCCATAATTTATGTGAACTTTAAGGCCCCATTCACAATTCGAATTAAACGTAAAGCAAACTTAAACGTAAAAGCTAAATGCTATGTATTGTAATGGAACCATTCATAATGAATTACGTAATATAAAAATAAATGTACAATTAGACGTATACTCAGAAGCTTGCAAGCTTGCTTCTACGTCTAACTTAAGTTAAGAAATCAGCCAACCTGAACATAACTGCTCTGTTTGTGGAGGTCTGTGGTAGAATTTGTCCATACACGGAGCACGGAAATCATGCATCTCTTGCTGCTGTATGTCCCGAGCGATGGTGGAGAGAGGCGAAGGTGGTGTTCCACGAATATAGCTAGATAATAAGGCTTTCAAGCGAATAGTACCGCTCACAGAATTCGCTATAAATTGGTGTTAATTGTTTTTTTCTGCTACAGTCAAAGGAGATTTGCCACCATTACAGTGATTTAGCCACCCCTATCAATTTATATTTGCGAAAAACCAGGGTCCACCGGTTTCTAGGATTTACCCGAGGTTAGCGTTAATATATATAAATATAAATAAAATAAATGAAAAATAAAAATAAAATAACACTATTAACAATGTAACAAATTAACACTAATAATAAAAGTAGATAAGGATAAAACACTTAGATAAAGTCACACTTGAAATATACCAATTTCAAGTGTGACTTTATCTAAGTGTTTTATCCTAATCTACTTTTATTATATATATTGCGAATTCCAATAACAGCAGATTTGCCACTGTTATAATATTTTACTCGCCTAGCTATCCCCTATCAATTTATATTTAAAAGTTACGAAGGACGACGCATAAGTTACATTATGTTTAACAAAAAAATAATACATGCAACATTTACACTGCGGCAACATAGCAGTTCGGCTCTCTCCGCTGTTGCTCAGGACTTGCAGTAGTTAGAAGCAGAAGTTGCACTGGATTTTTTTACTCCGTGTAAGGGCAATTTATGGTACAGAGAACTGAAGATTAGTGACTCTGTAGACAGAATGGCGTCAATGGACATTATAAGAAAACTATCCTTGTTCATATTATCCCAAGAAAATTAGTTGCTGCACTTTGCATATGCATAAACGCTACCGCCGTCTGCTCAGAAGCAGCCATTTTCAATGTGCTATTAATTGATCTTCCATGTACTTATTTTTGATTGGCTAATACGTACATTTGCGTCTTTCATTGTGAATGCCTACGTACTACTAAGTTAACGTGTTACGTATTATTTTATTATGTTTACGTTTAATTTTTATTGTGAGTGGGACTTAACCCTCTCTATTGGAACAGATATTACGCATTAATTTTCAATTTGCAGTTGAGATGATTTAATAAACACACCGGATTGGACGAGCTAGAAACCTGGTGGGACCACAAATGGTCCAAGATCGAGATAGCTACGCGCAGAGAAAAAGCGGAAAGGATAAATTTATACCCTAATATACCTCCTCTTACTGCGTCCGCGCTTTATACAAACTTGACTTGAAAATCATCTAGCGCTATTTTACAAAAAAGACAATGGCGTTTACATGTAGCATTATGGGGAAGTGATTACGTTTTTTTAACCTCCATTTTTGCCTTTTCATAATAAAGTTATTAACATTTTTATTCATTGTACAAGTTTCGTTCCATTTAATAACAGCCATGTTGTATTTTGTGTAGAAACGAAAATGTCATTTTAGCTATCACTGTGGATATACCACATTAGTAAATCTATTTTTCTAATATAAGTCACCTTTCTTGTAATGTTCTTTAAACTGTTGGTTATTGGGTTTTCTAAAATAGTTTTTATACTCTCTTATCCAGATTATTGAACTCGATTTTCTTCATTTTCGTTTAAGTTTTAGAGTTGCTCGGTCTCCACAAAGCCTTGGTACGCTACATCTTCTTTCAGTGCCTTAATGGGTGGGCATATGGCGGAATGCCCTTTAATGTCATTAATGTTTAACCTTATTTTTCAACCTTGATAATATTCTTCGTTCTATTCTAGTTTCCGCTACAGTTACACCTGTTTATTAATACAGCATCATTGTAAGCCAATAATCTGCTACATATATAGGGGTTGCTACTACTAAGGAGCAATGGGACACAAAAAACCTAAGCATTTCAACATCTTTTTAGAAATTTACAAATAAAATTAAAATTTGTTAATAATTTTATTTACATAATCTTTAAATTAGCAATACGGACTAGACCGTGTGAAATCGAACAGCAAAGTTCCTTCTTTGTTTATATTTAACCCAAACTTTGTGAACTTTAAAGAGAGAAGAGAGTAAGCTTCATGTAAAATATGGGTAAATTATCGCTCTAGCTAGAAGGTATTAAATTAGAATGGTTTTAGAAAATTCAAAATAAACATCTCTTAAATACTTCGGAATATAAACAGCAATTTAATATTGAGTGAAAGCTCATAATCTGCTGTATGTGCTTCTTTATTAAATTTTATTTCGTCCTAAGGGGTTGCTTTTGGGATTAATTTATTTCATCACCGTGCAGTCATATTAAAATATTTTTAAAATCCATGTTGATCCCTTGCTCATAAAGAATAAGACAACAGTTTTAAGAGCCTCCACTGAACTCATGAACTACAACTACATAATGATAAAATTAAGTATTTTTCTGTCAGAAACATTTCCTGAACGCCCAGTCATCCATTCAAATAGTAGGGTTGTTATTGCATCACACATTGGTATGTAAAGTCTCATGTTCCTATTTTTATTGTCTTTTGCTTCGAGCCTCTAGGAGAGTCGTTGTGGCAGTATCCCACAACTCATGGGTATTGAGTATGCACACTTCGGCGGGATGGTGAACTACCTTAAACGTTCTAGTTGTTCATTTGCAGAGCTGAAAAGTTGAATACTTGACAGACAGTCCCTATCAACAGTGCTGAGAGCTGGGCCGGATGACCCGGCGCATGTACCAGCTGTAATAAGATTGTGGGTGGCGGGATGTTTATTATTTGCCCCACTTGGGCTGCAGTTTGAAACGGATTTGATGGGTGGGGTGGGAATTGGGCTGTATGGTTGCTGCGGTAAATAGTTTTAGGCCCGCTGATCGCAGGTTTCGCCACGGCTACTGCAGACCACCTCACTTTTGTTCGATGAGACTCTCTCGAGAGTGTTTTGCTGGGTTCTGGCGGCTGTGGGCCACCTGGAACTGAGTGAACGAGATTCCGATGCAAAAAGATGACAATAAATAATGCTTCGTTGTTTAGTTGGTGTTATCGTTTATTCTCCTTAACATGAATATTAAGGCAAACTCACATCTAACGTCGAACCACAGGTTAGGTAATCTAGACAAACACGTAAGTTTATTGCGTTAATCAAATAGTGCCGAGTGCGAAGAGATTGTTAATTCAATAAACTTCTTATTGCAACTCAATGATGTTGTATCGGCAATTAACGTGGTGACCGACACTCAAACTTTGTTGTTACCGAAACTAGTACCTGGTACTTAGGCCATTCTTCCGCTGATCTCTGAACGACGGCAGCCACACATATCTGGGCCCGGAAAATTCTGAGACTGCGCGAATTTTGGGCAAAATCTATCCCTTTTATACACAATACAAAATGACGCTATCTAAGGGCAACGGCGTGAAATATTCCCGCCGAATTTGTGTTAACGTCACTCATAGGTCAGTGCTTACCTCACTGAATTTCATTCACATTCGCTGGACAATTTTGGTCAAGCCAAATGCTTCGCTATTCGACAATAAGATGAATTTAAACAGCTTTCATACGTTACTGTCACTGACTCTTTAACTCGGACACCTTCAACTTTGCCACCAAACAGACCGGTGTCTGCCCTGAGACGGGGACATTTCCAACCCTAGCTGCACACCATAAGGGATTACCTTTACATTGTCTGATTTTTTGCCAAGTCTTTCTGTGTCCGGAGAAAGACTTGAATTTTTCCTTACCTTGCTATATAGCTACATGTCATGTTTTAAATATTACCAAAAATTTTACTCCATGAACGCATTTAAACACTATACAATACTAATGCTACATGTGCGAGTTATGTCATTAAAGTTCCTCCATTGAAAGAAAATGCACAACATAATTTCATATAATTACTGAGTTGCTGATTCTAAAATTACTAACATTAATTATTTAAATTACTCTGTAATTAACGGGGAGCCAGAAACAGCTTTACAGCATATTAACTTCCGTTTTCCAAAGAACGATCAGTTATAATTATCAGGCATTGACCAATAAACTCCTTCAGGGAAGAAAACTCTCCATTTACCCAGGACGAGAAGTAGTTCTTTCCTGCAAAACATGATTACAGTTAAACTAATGATTGCACGATCCTTATCTTTGCATCCGATAATGTTTTGGGGCTTGAATTGCTGCGATGTAGGAACAAATTATAATACCTAAATCTGGATTACATTCCTGTGCTTGCAGTGAAAATCGTAAGTAAACATCTTCTTTCTTGCTTGAAAGAAGTACATAATTAACAGAATTGCATGGGTTTCTTCTAGCGAGCTACCCAGATAGTCATGGATGGTGTAAATATTACATTTTGGCTTGCTGCAGCTGTTTCGTGTTTCACTCAAGAAAAACGTTTAATTTCTTCCATTGCTACTCTTCCTTTTCTGCTTGCAAACTCTTAAGTATGTAGTTTTCGGACTCTTCATAGCAGTACCAATAAGAACGCAGCTTTAATCGATCACTACTTCACTTTCTTGTGGTGCGTTTATATCCTGGCGAACTTGTGTTTGCGTGATGACCTAGGGTGATGCCATTCACTGGACCGTCACTTGAAGTCTTGTTCTTACGCCCCTGCCCACGTTTCATCAATTGTAACGATGAGATTTAACATGGCATTCCCTTCTTCCTGAAATCTAGCCAGATTTATGCGACATTTTCGTACGAGTCTACTTCTGTAGCTCACTTCAATCACTTAATTGATGTGTATTTATTTTGCACGAATTTTTCGCATGTTCAAGTACTCCAGTAAAATGTAGTGCACTATTTTTACCGGAGTTCTTATTGGCTCTTCTGATTTCACAAGTGTCCTGCGCCTATCTTCACGTGAGCACTATTCCACCACCATTATCCATATATTCTTATACGCAGATACAGGACGGCCACTGCGGGGTAGATTGACAGTCGGCATTCTGCACCGTTTGAAGGCCTCTGTCCACCTCGCCACTGTTCCATAGGGCAGGGCACGCGCACCATTGCTAACCGTAACCCTGTGTGGTATTATCGTGCATTTGTGCCGCAGAGAAATGCTATTTTCACATACGCACTTTGTTCAAACTTCGCGACCTTCATTCCTGATCACTGTCGCTTACCATTTGAACTTCGGGGTGTACTGTGCTAAGACACGCAGCTGTGCTCACGAACGAAATGTGGTGCCTTCGTTAGAAAGTACATTCCATAAACTTTCAATCGTATATCTTCGATTTTTTGTGTTGTCCCAAAAAAATAGAGTTGCCATGACTTATGACTTATTCCTCGTAACTTGAGTTCTTCGAATGTGACGTAGGTTATGCATGGTACTCGCCACTGAAGGCCTTTCCGTTACATACATTTCTGTTCTCCTATTACCCATGTTAAAATATTAAAACACATTCATATTTTCCCTTGTCCCTTTTGCATTGATGAGTTGCTTTACCTTAATTGCTCCTATGTCATACGCAACTGTGTGCGATTCACTAAGCGTAATATTTCCTTGTGCTAAGCATTCGTCACTTATATTTATTTACACATCTTCAGTAGTTAACATTTAATTTGTTGATGCAATTAACTCAACAATGGCATTCTCTATTAATTGAAGAAAGCCTATACTAAGTCGTTTTGACAATTTTCGTATTTCAAATAACAGTTCGCTAGTATGAAAATATCTTTACTCAAGCAGTACTAGCCAATTTAGCTGCAGATGTCTCATAATTGATTTGAATAAAGCAAGTAGGGGAGACTCATTTGAATAAAGCAAGTAGGGGAGGCTCATTAGGGTTAATTCAGCACTGAGTAAGACAATTGTTACCATTAATTCTGTGATTTCTCAGAAGGTGAAAATAACGTTTACGATTAGCCACAATATTTCTTTTACATCAGTTAGATCTTAGTATATTTAAAATCGTTGGCTGGTTTATTAGTTGTTACTTAATACAATTCATTCTTTTATTCTTGTTGAAAAAGAGCTTTTAAAATCAAGAGTCAGAAAGTAAATTGTGCTTTTTTTATTGTATTACAGGTTGGTGTGAAGAATTAATATTTTACAAAACTATTTATTTAATTCAACGGTTTACTGAAAATACATGTTTTACAATAAAAGACGCAAAATTCTGAACAATTTGATAGTTTTATTAAAATTCAACAATGCAACTTCATGAATTTTAAGATTTTTCTTTCTTTCCACTAATATTATTCATCCTTATCCTCATGGGGAATGTTCTTAAACCAGTTGTGATGAATGGGTGGAGTGTTAAAAAGTAGAGATTCCAGGTCACCATAATTCTTTGTAAATATAGGGATGCACGCTTTGTTCTTCTGAGAAAGGCTATTCACTTTCAAAGCTGTTTAATTTATTTTATTTTTGATTGGTGTTTAACACCCGTTTTTACTACTGAGGCATCACAGGCGGTGAACACTGGTGATACATGAAATGAAATGATATATTGGGAAAGGATTTTTTTTAAGGAAGGAAACGTTCCAGGCCTAAGTTTAGGATACCTTCCCGGCATTTGCCAGTTATGAGGACTGAGAAAAACCTGAAAAAAAACTCAGTCAGGGAGGACGGTCCTGACGGGATTCGAACTCCAGACCTCGCGTTCACGAGTCCGCGCCTTAACGACCTCGGCCACCCGAGGCGGTCCAATGCTGATTTGGAACCCCCGCTTCCGGAAAGAAATTTTATGCCGTGATTCAAATTTCAGAGTAAGTATTTTTGAACCATAACATAAAAGGATCTAAAGCAGTTTTAGAGACATCGTCTCTCATATTAAGCTTTATTCCATCTAGAGATATAAATCTTTTAGCCAGGTAATTGGAAAGTAATGAAACCTCAAAAATCCTTGAGTTGCATTTCTTTCACTAACAAGGATTTTTTCTCGATGTTTTAGTCCATTCACTGTTCAGTCATTTCTGCTCTGAATGTTCCCTTTCAATCAAATTGTGATCTATGTCACAAGGTGGTTGTGCATGTCCAGGAGATGGCATAATGTGAGAAACTGTGTCGCACATTTTGTTCAAGACTTTCCATCATCAGACTATCATGGTCATAATTTTATTTTGGCCAGTGCGATTGTCCAAAAACAAAACAAACAAAAAACGCGCGCACGCGCGTGTGTATGTTCAGCACGATGCTGGTATTTCTTCACAAAATGTTATAGTCATCCAGCTCCTCATTTTCCAACAAACTCTGGACATACATATACATAACCTACCACAGTCATGCATAGTTAAATTATATCCAAAGTGTCCTTTTATAGAAACCGACATTTGTGGACAGCTGCGGTATCGGTAAGTTATACTGTAGATCAAAAATCAGACTAGCACTTCATTTGAACTAGTCTTGGGCTTTTCTTAAAGTCTGCCATTGCTGTCGCACAAATATCAAATTTAGCTACTTGAATAGAAAGTTCCCTTTTAGCATTTTGTATTAAGCTATCATCACTGCCAGTGTCAATAATGATATTCTTTTCATTACAAAAAGCACATGTATCGGCAGATGGTTCTTTGAATGCAGTATTGCACTCATTGCAGTATGCTCTTCTGTAGACATGTATTGAGGCAGGATTGGTTCCTTTTTCTTCATAATCAGGTAGATAACTTTTTATAAAGTTTAGTTATATGAAAATGAGCATATTTACGATTTTTTACTCGTTGTCTTCTACAGTAGCAAGACTCATAGGCACGGATTTTTTCAATGTGTCCATTTAATGTATTCAAACTATTGTCACCGATTCTGTTAGGCATATTGTAATGGTGTCCTCTTTGATCTTAATGTAGTACGCTTCCATACTGATGCTCCTTTGTAGATTCTCTGCGCTTACTCTGAGCTTCTATAGACAATGTATTGGTAGAAAATTCTTCTTACATATTTTGAGATCACTCTCATTGACTTTTATATAATATTCAAAATTCGCATTTCTACTGCTTACACCGTTTTATGCACATTCTCTTAATTTTCTTTTGCTTTAATAAGACGCCACAGATATGTATTCTGAGTATTAAGAACTTGAAAATAAATAGAAATTTTCAGATATTTTACATTAATACGCAGACATTTTTGGGCACTGGAATAAAAAATTGTTCAACTCTCCACATATCTTTTTGCAGCGTTTACATGCCTTTTGCAGCTATTTCTTTGATTTATTCTGTCATTCTTTTTCCAATTTTCAAGTTAACAGGGTGTACAAAATATATGGATTAACGTGGGGGGGGGGCGGAAAACAAGAAAAAATGTCACATAAACTTATGTCCCAGATTCTTTATAATTATTATTGAACATTTATGTTCAACGCGTTTTCAGTTATAATCCAACAACTTTCAACAGTTCTTGCTTCTCCACACCCACCAGGACGTAATTTTGCAGTACTATGCAAACCATAATACACCTATAACATTGATATCGTATATACTGTGTAATTAATACGTGTTAACTCAGAAAATAGATAAAACAATGTTGTATGGATAACGAATATGCAGTTGTACTAAACTATACTCTTTCTGGTGCTCTTGTCACTCGCCCGAAGTGGCGACACTGGCTGTTACAATAGAACAAGTGAACACCTGCCGTAGAAAGGCTGACACAATAAGCTTTTGTATTAACAGCCTGCGACAAAATCCCTCAGACCGCTACAAATTTCAAGTGAACCATTAGCAAGGCGAATAACCTCACGAAGTGCTCGAACGTTTGCTTAAAATGCAGCCAATAAGAACAATTGTCTTGTAAATTTTAATATTAGCGCTGTAAATTGGGTTAGAGCCCACCAATGATGGATGGAGATTTTGAATGTTCAGAGACTGAGTTCTCATTAGGTAGCCTTATATGAGCCCAAGAAGACACACTACCGTGGTTTGAATATCGTATATAAGGAGGAATATCCTCCACAAAAGGCTTTCTGACTTCAGATTCAGCTCTTCGTTCGTTCAGCCATTCATAATGAGAGAATGGAGACATTCAGCTCTTAGTATTCAGACAGCTTTTAGCTATATTGAGTTCTTAAATTCAGACAAGCGATTCCCATCCATTGTTATCTTAGATTCACTTTCAGGCAAGTGGTCAGCGAATACTTTCAGAAATTTTCACTTAACTCTTCGGCGATCAGTCATACGCTCGAGCAATAAGCAAGTCTCGTCGCCTAAGGCAAACACGCCACAAGACAGGTTGAAACTTCTTCATAATATAAATTCCACAACGCTCCAATGTAGCATTGTGTGATAATTTGTGCAGTTTCCCCTCCTCTCCTTGTCTCTTGATGAAGAGTATACGAAACGGCGAAATCGGACTCCTGAGTTAATCTGTCGTGAGGTGGAGCCCATGATAAATAATTACACCAAGAATCAACTACAGCGAGATGTCGCGTGTTCTTAATTGAAGTCTGCCATTGGACGTCGGCCGCCCACGCAAGGCACCGAGAACCGCCTCAAACGTAAGTGCGTTACAACTAACTAACTACAGTTAGTTCGTTTGACCATGAGAGGATATTCATTTCCATGGCAGCTATTATTTTTACGTATGGTCTAGCGAATGGTTAAGACGCGAGACTGCATAACTGTATCTGATGGCATGTTCAGACCAATTACAGTCGAATCATCAAACCTTGGCTGCTGTTTATGGCCGAGTTGCTGAGACAGGATCCGTAATACTACAAACTGTGGATCGAGGAAGACCGAGAACCGCACTTGCGCATGACCAAGAAGAACACTTTCTATAGGCTGTCGAAGGTGGAAGTATAATCACGAGATAATTGACCCTAGCATTTGGTACACCTCATAGTACCGCATGGAGGATACTTCACGAGCAGCTCTTGTATCATATATCCTCAAAGTGCAGGGTTTTTTACCAGCCGAGTACCTGCTACAGAAAAACTTTTGCGGATGGTTCGTTGCGCAAACTGCTCATCCGTTGATTGTCTCTTCAGTCTTGTTATAGATGAGGCATCATTTTAAAGAAGTTGAATCACATATTTTCACAACCAACATTTGTAAGCTGACACAAATTTTCAAGGTACAATTCAGGCTAGACATCACATCACATCACTCACATCAACTAGTGCTTACGGCTAATGATATAGCATTTCTGTATCTTTGAGAAACAAACGTTTATACTCTTGATAATTGCTATTTATTTACAAATATTGTGTTTTCAAGAAAATTTCAAAAATACATTCTCGTTATTACTGGATGTTGCCCCAATTGTCAATCGCATGAGGACCATAAGAATGATAAAACTATTTATTCCTGTAGCTGCAACCACAATAATATGGGATACAAATTTAATAGCACCTATTTCAAGTAGAAGTGAGAGGTATATTTAAAGAACAGTCAAACATGTTACTGCATTTGGGTTGGAAAATATTATTTGTCACCATAGGGTTGTGTTACTGTCTGATAATGGGTTAGTGTTAACTAACGTCAATGCAAAGTTAAGAATGTTTTTGATAGAGATTTTGGATCAAAATTCCGATTTTTTGCTCAGGCATTACGTGAAACTATTTAGGTCGCAGAGAATGCCTATACCGAGGGTTGTTCTAAAAGTTATCGGCCTGACTCAGAGGTATAAAGATAACCAAATTACTATAACAGTTAAAAGTATCATCCTTTAGATTGCGTGCTCTAAAGTTTCATAAACGTTAAGTATAGTTTCTTGTTTCTAACCAACCAGTGTTAACATTTTCTACAAAATGGATAAACTGAAATACGAGTTGTGGTAAAGTATTTGCTTTTAAAGGGTTTAACCCCAACAGAAAACAAAAGGAGTTAGATTCCACAATATAGGATTCTGCCCTTTCGTTTTCGACGGTCAAAAGATGAATTTAAGCGTGGGTGTACACTCATGATAATGAGCGCTCAGAGTGCCTGAAAACTGCTACGACGGACGAAATCGTGACAAAAATTCACAATGGCTTAATTATTGATCGCTGATTGAAGGTAAGCGAGTTAACTAACATTGCAAAGATTTAATAGGCTGTGTACACTACATTTTAAATTAGAAAGCTTTACGCTCTATGGGTGCCGCGTTTGTACAATGAACCACAAACGCATTCGAATGAACATTTCGCGAGAGTGTTTAGACTTTTTAATAGTGCTTAACGCCCGTTTTAACTATTTAGGCATGAAAGGCGATGGACACTAATGGTACATGAGTTAAACTGACTAACTGGGAAAGAATTTTTTTTAAGGAAGAAAGCATTCCGGGCTTAGGGTTCCTTTACGGTACCTCCCCGGCACTAGCCATCTGTGAGCACTGAGGAAAACCTGGAAAACCCTTAGTCAGGAAGGACGATCCTGGTAGATATCAAACTCCTGATCTCCCGCTCGCGAGTCCGCGCCTTAACGACCTCGGCCACCCGTGACTGTGTGAGTGTGCTTAGACACTTACCCATACAGTTAGAAAAAGCCGAATCTGCTGGAGCTGCTCTGTGGTAGAGTTGCAGTCTCGAGAGACAGCGGAGAGAGCCGAACTCCTCAATCCCGAACGGGAGATGCGTGGCCGCTTGTAAAAGTATAAATGTTGCATGTGCATGTGTGTGTTTCCCCTAAACGTAATGTAACTTATGTGTTGTCCTCTTAACTTTGTGGCTGCAATATGTTGTTTCTTATTACAAAACTGAATTTTTCACTTTTTACCACCCGTTGTCTTATTGGAATTCGTAATTATTTCACACATACACACACACTCACTCACCACCCTTGACCTTGACGCTAACCCCTGGTAAATCCTAGAAGCCGGTGGATCCAGTGATTTGCTACGGCTCACTACGGCCTAAAGACCTACGCTTGCTTACATAAATTGTTAAGAACGGGTAAATCACTGTAATCGTGATAAATCTGCTTTGATTCCAATGGAAAAATAAATTCATAAATATCAATTTATAGCGCATTGGTGGTACTGTTTTAGGGAGTAAATTATTGGAGTGGTGGCAAATCTCCTTTAACTCCGGCAGAAAAAAAAAAAAAAGCATCAGGACGTGAGGATTCGTAATTACTACCTTCACAACTATAGCATGACGCTATTATCGTCTGAGCTATCATATCCTTACGCTTGAAAGCATTATTATCTAGCTATATCTGTGGAAGTCACACTACTTTCGGCTCTCTTCGCTGTTGCTCGGTACTGCAGTTCTACCACACCAGCAGCTCGTGCTGTTTGGATAAGTGGTTTAGACTTATTTAAACACAATTACAGCGATTTTCTCCGACATTTCAAAAAAAGTTTCATCTTTGTTTATTCAAGGACACTTTTTAACATCTCAGGTCATCAGTGTTCCATTCAAATCAGGGCGTGAAACGGCCGACAAATTTTGTTCAGAGGCCTCTTTTTTCAGGCTTGAGGTTTTTTATCATGCCGTAAATGTACGACACGGGACCCACGGCTTTACTTCCCTTCCGAAGGAACCCATACTTAGGATTTTTACGCCCGAAAAAATCCATCGGTGCTGGCGGGGATTGAACCAGCGATCTTGTGTTTAGAAGGCAAGTATAGTTGTCACTACACCACCAGTACCGACTCCCGACATTTCATAAAAGTAGATGAAACGTGGTTTCATCATTACAAACCAGGGGTGAAGGAGCGGTCCAAACAGTGGGTTGCAACAGTCGAAAGTGCACCAAAGGAAGCAGAAATGGTTTCATCTGCAGGAACAGTCATGCCAACGGTATTATGGGGTTGTCATGGAAGAATGCCTACAGAAGGGCAGAATCATCACCGAGAAGTATTATGCTTTACTACCGGAGCAATTGAAGGATGCTATTTGGGCTAAGCTTAAATACCTTGCGAAAAAGAATGTTCTCTTTCATCACGAAAATGCGCCTTCACACAAGCCTGCGATTGTTGCTGCTCGTTTCCAAGTGCTTCCACACCCACTATAATTGTCGGGTTTGGCTCCCAGCGATTATTTTTTGTTCCCAAACCTAAAGAAATGCCTGGGCGGACGGAGATTCTCACAGCTCCGTTCCTTCTTCGCGACACGATGGGTAAATTACAAATTAATACCACCAGGAAGGGGAAAAAAAAAAAAAAAAAAAAAAAAAAGCTGCACCACTTTCTCGTTATTTGTGTGCTTTAATATTGGTTCTGATGGTCTAAAGGTAACCATGCTTACCTCGTAGACCCATGATCACTGGTTCAATCCCGGCCAGGGTAGATGGATTTTTTGGGGGCTTAAAAATTCTAAGTATGGCTTTCTGGCTTCCTTCGGAAGGGTTCCATACCTACGGTAGTAAAAGAACCTCAAGCCTCTGAGCAAAATTTATCGGTCTTTTCACGCCCTGAATTGTATGGGTCGCTGATGACCTGAGATATTAAAGAGCGTCCGTAAATACACCAAGTCAACAAAGTTGCTTGTATCCTACTGTTCTATTAATACGCTTTCTGTCACTTTAACCCTCACGTGTATCGGAAAATCCAAGGTCTCAAAAGGACACTGTTCATTTTGCTTCTACTACCTATTCAATCACTGAATAAAGAACGGTTTATTTTCAAGAATCTTTTCATTTCTACATAAAAATTGTTACAAAGTCTTTGTACTATATCCACCCCATTTCTTTATGTTTCATGGCTGCATAAGAAAATTAAAAGCGCAGATTTAAAAATAAAAAAATAAATTTTAGACTCTAAAACTGTAAAATGGATCACAACGAGCGAAATAAATGATTAGGCTTAATATAACTCCAATAAATATTCACATTTTGAATAAATCAAACGATGTGTTTAGTTTATCTCTACAGGAAAAATTAATACATTTAGCATTAAATCCGAAATTTCGCTATTAGCTGTGGTGTAGGTTTAACTCTCCTTTAAAATATAAGATAATATATTTTGTATTTCATTACAAGTACAAAAACATTTTACATAATCCTTTATTGAGACATTTTCCTAATTTCGTTATGTAAATACAAATTGGTCCCAAAATATCGCACTTTTAGTATTTCATTTTTCTAATTTCTGTATATAAAATATTTTAAAAATATAAAATCGGACAGAAAATTAGAAAAACGTACTTTTTTAAATATTAATATGCTATACTACTTAAACAATAAAGATTCTGAAATATTCTAGTTCTAATAAGATGGCATGTCGAAAATTTGCTAAAGCTACCGTATTTTATTAAAATTGTTTTTTTTTTTTTTTTCCAGCATCATAGCTTTCAAAGCCTTTTAAAATACAAAATCTGAACAGTGGCTCATTTTAAAGCGCATAACTTTATAATGGTATATAAAACATTGTTTTTAATATACAAGATTAGAACAAAATATATTTTATGTATGTTTAACTTTTCACCATTAAAGCAGTAAAAAATAACAACACAGCAAATTTTCATTTAGACAAACAAATGTAATTTTCATATTTGTGCTCCAAGGCAAACGAGTATAGATAAAAAATCACACGTAGAGATAGACTATTTATAATTCTCTTGCACGGTGATAGAATTATCACAGAGTCGACAGCACTCTTAAATGAAAGTACGTACATCTGACTTGTGTGTGGACGCAACTATAATAGCAAGAGCCCGCGTGTCCTAGATATAATTTAATGGTTTTTAATGAAAGTTCTTCTTCATGGAATATCAAAATAATAGTAGTACATTTTTATCATAGAGAGAGGGGGGGGGAACCAGTAATTAATTTTGTTTTTCTTGTCTTCCATGAGAAAGTTAGGCAAATATTAAGTTTTTGTTAACATGATATATTAAATATGGCACGAATCTATCAACTGTAGTATAAACGTTTTAAAAAGTTCTAGTATTTAATACTTGGGATTTATAACTTTCAAAATTGTTCATTTTCACATACAGGCTACAAATTTATCGTATAACTCAAAAAAGTAATGGGCTGAAAGAAAAACGGACTTCACATAAACCTGTATCTCCTAACCCTTGTTATATACAACTTTTCCAGGAAATACTAATTAGCAGGCTTTCCTGGTGCCCGGATTCAATGAAATCGCCCGTGTAGATTAAGAGTTTTCTGCTAATTTTTAACACTTAAAATAAGCTAGTCTCAATTACAAAAGTAGAGTAAAAAAATCGCCTTCGTTAACACAATTAACAATTATCAATTATTATTAGTTTTTAGTATACCGTACCGACCTTATTTAGGAAAGTAAATTTCCGAGACAGTTTATGCTGTTGATGCACATACTCGTAGTTGAGCTGTACGAGTTAATTCATGCGCCCAAGCCGGCATTCGGTTTGTACGTACATAATTGATTAGTTTGCAACAGTGATGATACACTAGAAAGCCCATCTATTCATGGCTTTGTCTATTCACATACCTTTCATACGCACAAAACAATACCGTACCCTGAAAATAAATGTCCATATAAATCTGCTCGTGAAAGTCTAATGTTTTTGCCATTTCTTTTGATACAATGCCGATGTAGCGACATACTGTTACACTGCCTCTAATTATTTGAAATTTTACTTAAGATTTAGGTAACACATGCCGTTGGGTTTGAATCAACTTGCATTAAATGCACGGTAACAATATACAAGATTGTTCAATTCTGCATCCTTAAGTTTTACTTTGTTCCCAAAGACGACTACGACGGTTAGTAACATTCTATACCTTTTGCTATGGTTTGTATTTTAATCTGCATGATATTGACATCAAAATTGGTCCGTGGTGGAAATGGGGCCAATGCACTTTTTTTTAGCCATGTCTGTAGATTTAGCTAATTGCAGTGCTATTTTTCTATTATATGGGCTTTTTCCCTTTCCCACTGTATGCGATGACTCCCGCTCTAACATCTGTTTTCACAGGACTGGTTTGTCTGAGAATCATGGCGCCCTTTGAAACAGAATTTTCCTCATACCTACATCTAAATTTGTACGTGTTACTCGATTACTTAAGTATGTGTATCTGCGCATGTATTGTTTTCCTTCGTGATGTTATTACTGCTTATTGTTTATTTCCGGTACTGTTATAAGGTGTACCGCCACGAGTGGCCGAGGTCGTTAAGGCGCGGACTTGTGAGCGGGAGGTCTGGGGTTCGAATCCCGCCAGGACCGTCTTCCCTGAGTTTTTTTCCAGGTTTTCCTCAGTTCTCATAAATGGCAAATGCCAGGGAGGTACCATAAAACTTAGGCCTGGAACGATTCCTTCTTTAAAAATAAATCCTTTCCCAAAATATCATTTCATCTCATGTATCATTAGTGTCCATCGCCTATGGTGCCTCCGTAGCAAAAACGGGCGATAAACACTATTCGTTCATTTTTATAGGGCATGTCAGCCACTCATTTTCTCATGTTAACGCTCTTTTGGTACAGACTGAACTGTCTTCCGCCGCCCTATTGACTCCAGCACACCTTTTCTGCCGAGAAGTATACCCCCTCACCCCTGCACCGCTCCCGGAGACTTGTTTATGCATGCACGTTGCGAGTCGTCACTGATGGCTTATGGACAGTGGTGAAAGATGGTTTGCCACCAAGTTTTGGAGGCTCGTGTTATCTTCCGCTACGTAACTTTTGGGATAGAAGGCCATTGTCTGCGCATGGTCAGCATATGTGTTGCAACTTCAAAATGAACTTACCTTCTTAGGCTCCTGTGTTTCGTTGAGGTTGCGATTCTTTGTTGGCAAAGTGTCAGTGAACACACGCTGGACTTGGGAAGGTTGTTTTTAAGTGATGTTAAGCTTGCTATGGGTAGATGTGTGTGTTTATGTGCATCCAAAGCTGCTGTGAGCTTTTAATCTATCTTACTTCCTTTATTCTACTCGTTTTTGCTCCCTTTGTGATTTACTTCTGAAATTATTTTAATATTGTATAAATAAACCTAATTGTCTTTTAGCCATCCATTATTATTTGTTTTATGTGCACGGGTGCACGTTTATGTGTTTTTCAATGTTGACATAGGCATTATTTTGTTTTTTCCTCCATGTTCTCTTTAGCTATCTAACTTTGTGTTTTTTTTTTATTTTTTGGGGTCTTTTGAGAGTCATATTTTAAAAATTATTAAGTTAACGTAGATTAATAATTCTGAACTATCTGTGGAAAATTGCATGTGTGACAAAAAATTATTTTTGTTCTTTTATAGAGATTGGTATGCACCAATCTTCATAAAACAATCTGGTAAAGGACTTGTATTCCTTGTGATTAAAAATGCACATTAAACGACACTTGATTTAAGTTTCAAAAGCAGTTTCCAAGGGTGCAATACAAATATCTTTCAAGTAGAACAAGTTGGAAATGAATAAAGAAGTGTGTAAATAATAGAACTGAGCTACTTCCCATATGATTCGAAAAACTTCAGAATCTTTCAAATGTGGACAAATTTAAATTGCAAAGTACTAAGTAACTTCTATTGATGTCAGTGTTCCTGAATGTAATACATATGAAACTATTTGCCAGTAACTATTTGGTGAATGAAATTGTATATGAAATACAATTATGTGACTACTTTAGGCCTATATAAACAAATATATTATTTAAATATACTTATTCATCTTATGTAATATTAACTTGCCTTCATTAGCAATGATACTGCTTTTGATAATCTTCACTCCTGGTATTTAAACATTTTCTTGAGAAGTACTACATGGCACTTATATATTTTTCAGGCTTAAAAATTTTGTTTCATGTTATACTTTAGTTATTAATGAAGCCTCGTATTTTCGCATCACAATTAAATAATATAAATGTTTTAAAAAATGTGAAATCATTAATAATGGAAGTGCAACAATATTTTTCTTTGTTTTCTGACAATTTTAGTTTTTGGATTTATGCTGTTTCCCACAGGCAGTTCACAATTGATAGGATATCAGAATAAACTAATCTTGTTTAATAGTGCAATTGTGAAACAAAGGGGAAGGAAAGGATTTTATATGGCATATTAATTATGGTGGCTAATGTGTTAATATCAATTATCCATCAAAATGAGACTCTATTGGCATTATACAATCAATTCAATAAAGGAAACATGCCAGTGTCACTAGCTTGCAGTTTGAGGTAAAAAGGAACAAAATAAGCATTCTCATTTAAGAAGCACTTGAACTCATGGTCACTTTTTCAGTCAGAACTGAAAAATCCCACAGTTACTCCAACTGATTCAGGGATGAGTGCTTTGTAAAACTTGGTGACATTTTATATAAATAGTGAAATATACAAGCTGGATGGGTTTTTTGTACAAATCTTAACTCTTAAAATTATTGTGCAAACATCTAACTAGATGAAGGGGAAATGACCACAAATTAAGAGACAGCACTGCACACAGTTTTCTGGTAATAAGAAATTAGAAGTTACTAGAAGTCAGACAGGGTTGCAGAAATGACAGCTGTTAGAAATTAGACTCTATCATCTCAAGTCCAGTATCAATATTCTTCCAAAGGAAAATTGATGGCCCAGCATCTTTAATGGCCAGGGAAATACCAGTTAGCAGTAACAGCAAAATATGTCACATAATTTGAAAGTATTAATGGGTCCTTCAGTGATTACCTCCTAAATCGATGGGTTAGACCACAAACACTCCACTCCATTCCTCATTAGAATCTGAATTTTTACTGCTCAACTTGGGGGTTTAATCATCAATAAGACAAACTACAGAGAATATATTAGATTAATATATTATACATTATCAATTAATTAATAGTATATATGTTATATATATATAAATTTTATATGTAGATGGGTAGGTGGGAACCTATGTGTTTCTTTTCAGCCCTGAGGAGCTAATAAGCACTTACTGTAACTCTATAGAATATTATGTCCCTTGGATTATATTTATTTTTTTCTTTTTATGCTCTTAGCATCACATGCCAACAGTTAATGTTGCCTTTCTTCACTATAGGAACTCTCTACCCTCTGCCTGTACTGCAACATTTGTCCACATGTATTTCATTAACTTATAAGTAATTTGAATAAAATATTAATAAAAATGTCACATAAATGTCTAATTCAGTATAATGTTTACAAGGAACATTATTTCGATCAAGTCTGGTTTCCATAATTATCACATATTTGTTGGAATGGTAAATGCATTTCAAGATGTTCTATGCCACATCATTTGCAACAAACACTTTGGAAATCTCAAATACTACTTTACTAAAGTACCAAAAAAGAGTACATTTTAGTTTCAAGGATATATAAATGAGCTCAATTAGTTTGCTCTTGACCACAGCTCATAAAAAAAAAAAATATTTATAAATGGTTTTCCAGGTCATGAACAGATAAAAGTAAATGAAATAAAAATAATTTATCTAATAAAGGTAACACCTGGTTACATATATTACTACCCATATATTTCAATACACCTGCTCATTTACATGAAATTGACATTTAAATAAATTGAGGGAAATTGGTATTTAAACATATTGAGGTTTCATATAATCAGATGACTGTATTTTATCAGTAAATAAATAAATATTATTTTAAAATGGCATAATACATTATATTGTTTTCATAAAAGAGTGATTTTATTGCATTAGAGAAACAAAAACTACAGGAACTTTACACTATATGCTTCATTGGCTGTATCAAATGTACATACCAACCTATGTAACCTAATGCATCAGTGCTGTTTTCTGTATTACTATAATCCACACAGTCAAGATCATATTGCTATATAAACGTGCTGCATGAAATTTGATTTGCAGTTTGTTAGTGTTACTTTAGATGATTACACAAACGCTATGGCTCCTATAGCTCCAGGGGTGGAAATGTCACTTAAAAACTGCTGCAAATGTATCATTATGGTAGACTTGTCAATTGATCAGATTGGTGAAGAATATAATAAATTAGACTGCAATTAAGTTGTCTGTTGAAACTGAAATAGAAAATATGTTGACATTTTTAGATCTGTAGATAATAAAATAATAAGACTTAAATTCAGCATCTATAGGAAAAAACACACATACAGACAATTATTCAAGTCCCATAGTTTCAATCCTAGTTCACATGAAGAAGCAGCACTAACAATATGACATACACTAGTAAACATACCACTGAACAAAATATAATACAGATATAATTGTCTAAACATATTAGAAAGCACTAAGTCAAATGAGTTTAGCAAAGAGATGATGAACAAAAATATTTAAAAATTTTCAAAACAAAAAAATAATTAAACAAATCAAAACTATGTTTGATATATCAGAGATTTTTGTTTTAAAAATTTCTGTACCACTCAGAAGCCAGTCACAAATTTTAAAAATTACAATAACATCTTAGTACCTAAAAAAGGTACAGTGTAAAACATTTATTAAATAAAAAAAAAACAGGTTCCAGGTCCAAAGAGAAAAAATACAGAATTTACCGAATTACTGGTCAAGATTAGCATTAAGAAAACAAAGAAAAATATAGGTACAAGGTTGAAGGAACATTGGAGAAACATCCAATACAAGTAAATAGAAAAATCAGCAGAAACATTGCATTTTTGAAATGAAAAGTATGAAATAGTAAAAAGCATAAAACACTATACTTTTATAGAAAACAGTTCAATATCCAGGAAATAATCATATGGGAAAAGATTTACATAAAAATTAATTAAAATAATAACATGAGCAACAACAAATGAATTTTGACATCCTGGAAACAGATTAAAGTTTATCAGAAGGCCACCAGAGTCAACTCAAACACCTACCAACTTAAAACTTTAAGGAACAATCAAACAGTCCTTTAAAATCTGAGGATTTGCACAAAGGTTCACAAAATATGTCTTGATTAAATCACCAGTAACTGAAATGAGCATTTTTAAATAGTTCAACTCACAAAAGATTATTATGCATGCTTCACTCTGTTAGATACCAAATTTAATTAACATTGAAAATGTAATTATCTATTGGGGGAGTGCAAATCATCCTTGTTCACCACACAAATACTGGTACCAACCAAGACTTACCATGACCAGATGAGCCTTGCAAACCACAAAAAGTGATGATAAATTCATTAAGATTATCAGTTAAAGGAATAGATTTGAAACTGCACCACAAATATGTGCAGAGCTAGTAGAAATGTACAAGAAGACTGTATCTATTGTAACATTCTGATCTGAAGGGGCGTGTGGGAATAAGGAAATCACTGCTTAAGTCATTAACATAAAAAAGAGACTCCAGGTTAGAAAAAATCACCACTGGACAACTGCTGATTGGGTTAAATGATCTTCACAGATGAATCCAAATGCGAGCACTTGATATGAGATCATATGTAAAAGAAGATAAGGTTTACTACCAGTATGTTTTGCTGTTACACATGATGAGTGATCTATTAAGGTTTGGAAATTTCTTTTCCAGGAATAAAATAGGGATGTTGTGTAAATTAAAGGAAAGGTTGATAAGAGATATAATAACATTCTTCAATAGCATGCAATAACAGCTGGGTTTCATCTAGTAGGGAAAGGTTTCACTTGCAGCAAGGTACAAGTTCTAATCCATGGCTCCAGAAAAAGCAGAGGGTACTGAAAATTATGATCAGGCTGTTACAAATATCTGAACTGGATCTCCTTAGAATTGTTATGCAAAAAAGTAAATAAAGGTATCCGTAAAGTGCATTTAAAAAATTAGACCATATCTGGGAAAATATTCAAGTATGGAAGTGTATAGGATCAGAATACCTCCAAAGACTCATAAACCAAATTCCTAGAGTTTGCTAGCCAAGTTGGATACTTTGATAAAAAGAAACTTTAATTTTGTTTCTTGTAATGGATATACTTTACCCCAGCTCTGCTTACTTACTTGTTGGCCTTGCTTAATGCTGCAGTCATAGTGCAGCTGTTCCCAGGTGTATTTGTGTTGTTCGTTTCTTAATTTGACAGTATACATAAAGTGTATTATGCTTTGTGTGTTTATAATGGCACAGCATGTCTTTATGTATGATTCATATGTGATTTATCAAATATGAATCAATTTCTTTCGAGCATACTATTGATTCCATTACATATGTAAATCCCTTACTAACTACTTTTTTCAAAGGATTAACAGCAGTTTTTTCAACAGGACTCTGTCATTGCTCACACTGTCCATAATTCTATGAGAGCAATTCACAAAATGTTTCCACAAGACAAGAGTTATTTGTAGGATTTTGTGGGCCCTTGGTCTCCTGATTCAACAGACTGTGATTATTATCTCTGGGGGTAAATTAAAAATGCCATGTACTAGACTAACCTGCACTCCATACAAGAACTCAAAGATTATATTTGTCAGGAAATTGTCTGAATTTCTCAAAATAAATTACAGTGAGTAATGAATAATTCCATAAAGAGTTGCCAAAAATGTTTAGATAATGAAGGTAGGCAGTTTCAACACCTCATTTGATAATTTGGTAAGAAATGAGCCTCCTAAATTGTTTTACCCTCCCACTAATCACCGAAGATCTGGCTTGCCTGCTAACTGGCTAATGAGTGGCATGCTTGCCCTAGGCAAAACACTTCAGGGGAAAACAAAACTGATCGCATGGTAATAGAAAAATATATGGTACATTGAAATTAAGCAACATGAGCAACAGTGTAATTCAAAATGAAGTGTTTTATTCAAGATTTTTTTTTGATTGATTTATTTATGGACGCTCTTTAACATCTCAGGTCATCAGCGTCCCATTCAACTCAGGGCGTGAAACGGCCGACTAATTTTGCTCAGAGGCCTCTCTTTCAGGCTTGAGGTTCTTTATCGTGCCATAAATGTACGACACGGGACACACGGCTTTACTTCCCTTCCCAAGGAAGCCATACTTAGGATTTTTATGCCCCGAAAAAATTCGTCGGTCCTGGCCGGGTTCGAACCCGCGATCTTGGGTTTAGGAGGCAAGTATGATAACCACTACACCACCAGAACCGACCTATTCAAAATCATTAATAGCAAGAACGTGATAAAATGTGTTGGTACACTGAACAACACAAAAAGACATGGCAAGAGGAGAAAAAAAAAATATTTTTCACAATGTGAACATCAATATAAGCAGTAATACTGTAACACTCAATAACAATCAAACTGGGTGCCTCAATGTAGTTCTTTAATGTCGTCTGCATTGTAAGTGTATTTTAGAAACTATTAGCCTAAGAAAGGTTTAGTTCTATTAGTCATGTATTGTTTTTATATAAACCTGAAATGTGATTTTTCAGTTCAGTATCCATTTGAACAAGGGTAAAAACATGGAAAATATTTCTGTAAAACCACCTTAACAGCAGAGCTCCACAACCATGCAATGGAAACAAAGACCAACAGACTAGTCACCATGATGGATTATTTCCCTGAAGGTTTGCAAAAAAGTAATCATATATTAGGAAAAGTCAAGGAGTCACTAGAACCTCAAGAACCATTTCACTGCATCTTGTTATACTATATTTCATCTGCTCATATTAGACTGGTGCTTAATTGTGTTTTCACAAATGCATCAGGACATAAGATGTTCAGCTCATACACTAGCCCTTGATTTCTAAGTCTTGAATTGTTAGCATAAGCATTTAATGACTTACATTCTTCTAATTAACTGATCTTAATTTTAGTTATTTACAATAATTAGCACCCTTATTTAGTTGGACACTTCAGTTACAGCTACATGCCATAGCTATATATAATTTAGCATATTGGTTTCTTTATACAAAATATAAATGTGTGTTTTATCTTCTGTGTTTGATTTCACAAATATGATAAATTGCTAGTCCATAAAGGGTAGCCCTGTGGAGGAGGAGGTCACATGCCAGGATTTGAGCTCCAACTTTATTGAATATTTATTCTGTCATATCTATTTATCTTACAAATATTGAATAGAACGCAGCTTAAGTATCTTTTCTTATCTATTATACTGAATTATTATTAGTGTTTATATTCCGGTTTTGCTAAACAACGATATTATACACGACCGTTAAAATTAGCTGATTGTGCGCCATATTGGTTTGATTTGTGTATCTAGTATACATTCTATTTTTCGTTTCTGTCTCTTTTTCATCCACGTTAAGTATAGTTAAACCCGTGGCTAACGATTTGTTAGTCTCGAGTTAAATCAGATTTATAGTTGGTGTGAAATAATACCTTGAATTTTATGCTGCGTGTGTTAAGTGTAGCTCACGTAACGTAGCTTTGTGTGACGTGTGAAGTGTAAGTTTAGCCTACATATGGGAGTTTGGTGTTGCTGGTGATTGTTAAGTGTAACTTACATAGTTTAATCTAGCGGTGTGTTCGAGTTTTGAGTGCAAAGCTGTTTGTGTTCAGTATAGCTTACGTGACGTAGTTTTGTGTGGCGTGTGAATGGTAAGTTTAGCCTACGTACGGGAGTTTTGTGTTGCGTGTGGTTGTTAAGTGTAACTTAAGTAGTTTAATCAAGTGTTGTGTCCGAGTTTTGAGTGCAAAACGGTGTATGTAAAGTGTAGCTCACGTGACGTAGTTTTGTGTGGCGTGTGAAGGGTAAGTGTAGTCTACGTACGGGAGATTTGTATTGCGTGTGGTTGTTAAGTGTAGCTTACGTAGTTTAATTTAGTGTTGTGTCCGAGTTTGAGTGCTAAGCGTGATAATGAGTGCTAAAGAGTGTGATTTGAGCGGGAACTGTGGTGCGTGTCGTAGGAAGGTGAGTTCAGGCGTGTTTTGTGATGGGTGTCAGTTATGGTTTCATTGGACTTGTGCTAAAACTAACAGTGATGTGGTTGCTACTTCTGACCAGTGGCATTGTGAACTTTGTAAATATAAAGTCCTAGTTGTGAAGCAAGAGGAAACTATTCTCCAACTGCGAGAGGAACTGGCACTTGCAAAGATGCAGATTAAGAGCTATTTGCTCACCTTTTAAAGTAAATAGTAAATCACCTGAATTCAAGGTTGTGCCAAGGAACACTCGCAAGAGGAGGAGAGTATTCTCTGCTGATGATGCTACCACTATTCCTCTGGTGAACAGATTCAATGCACTTGGGACATTGGAAGCTCACCAGAGCACAAGTCCTCCTCCAGTAGAAGATGCTAAGCCTAAGGGGAAGAGCAAGATTTTGTTACTAGGTAGTAGTCATGAGAGGGGCATAGCATCCCTACTGAAGGACGACTTGGGTAGCGATTATGATGTTGTGAGCATTTTTAAGCCAAGTGCTGGACTCGCTGATGTCACTAAAGACTTGGGAAAACTAACTGCTGATTTCAGTAAGAAGGATCATGTTGTGATTGTTGGTGGTGTAGGTAATAGCCTTGATGTAGATAATACATATCAGATTGAGCAAGATCTTGGTGACATCAGCGCCAAAAGCAGGCATACCAATGTGAAGTTTCTGGGACTGTTAGATAGGCATGATAGGCCTCAACTTCATAGGAGGGTGCGTAGTATGAATCTGAGGCTTGAGTGTGCATTGATGACACCCAGAAACTACCACATTTGTATGATAGATGTAAATCACCTAGGTAGAGATAATTTTACTGTACATGGCCTGCACTTGAATTCTAGAGGCAAAAAACAGCTTTTGCTCCTTATTGCTGACAGAATCAAGGGTAAGATTCCTGTTGTTATAAATAGTTCAAGGTCCCGTTTTTTAGTATAAAGACACCTGGTCCAGGCCAGAAATTCATCAAGTCAAACTTAATAATAGTTAATGTTAAATCAAATGACAATCATATCAATGATCATGATAGCACAGAAAATAAAGTAGAATTGAAGAGTATTCAACAAGCAATAAAAAATCTCTGTATATTTCATCAAAATATAGAGGACTTAGAAGCAAAACAGATGAATTATTAAACAGCTTAGCTAGTGACAATATAAAACCACATATTATCTGCCTATCTGAACATCATTTGAAACAACAGGAATTATCACAATTGTCATTACATGGTTATTGTTTGGGAGCAGGAGCTTCAAGAAAAAAACTAAATAACGGAGGAGTTTGCATTTATGTCAGGCAGGATGTACCATATAAAACATTAGACGTATCAAAATTTAATTCAGAACAGGACATTGAATTATGCACAATCCAATTAGATAGCAACAATACAAAAATAATTTTAATTGCTATTTATCGCTCGCCGTTAGGAAACTTTGAAACTTTCTTGATGAAGCTTGAAGATACCTTAAACTTTTTATTTAAGCCTAAACATGAAATAATTATATGTGGAGACATAAACATTGATTACTTAATGCCAAGTGTAAGAATGAATCGACTGAATTCCCTTCTAACTGCATATAATATGGTTCATACAATTAACTTTCCCACCAGGACTGATAAAAACTCTAGCACAGCAATAGATAATATATTTGTAAATTTAGACAAACTGTCATTATATTCTGTGTCTTCACTGATCAATGGTCTCTCTGACCATGATGCTCAAGTAATAATGAAAAAAAATTCTACAATAAAACTCAAAGAATGCTATAGATATATAAAATATAGAGATATTAATGATGCTAACCTCAATATAATGGTGGAGACTCTTCGACAAGAATCATGGAATAGTGTTTACAGTGCAAATGATGTTAATAGTAAATTCAACAATTTTTTTCATATTTTTAAATTGCATTTTGAAGTTATATTTCCCACTAAAAATAAAAAAAAAGAAGTTATAATATGAGCAGGGAATGGTTAACCCAAGGAATTAAAAAATCTTGTCAACATAAAAATTGTATAATGAGCAAAAGTTCAGTAAAGACCCTAAATTAAAAATACATTTTAGAAAGTATTGTAAAATACTTAGGAAAGTCATAAAAGCAGCGAAAGACCTCCATTACAAAACACTTATCAATCAGTCAAAAAACAAAATAAAAACTACTTGGAATATAATAAAACAAGAAACAGGCAAAAATCTGCAACAAGACGATGCAATAATCTTAAATATTAACAATCAAGAGATACAATACCCTGCAGACGTAGCAAATGAGTTTAATGATTACTTTCTTAATGTAACAAAAAATTTAAATTTATATTCTGGTGATAAAAGAGATGCTTTAAAAATTTTACAATCACCAACTCCCCCTCATAATAATGAATTCAAACCAGGTATCACTACCCCACTAGAAATCTGTAATATCATTAGGAAACTAAAATCAAAAAACTCTTCTGGCTATGATGAGATCAACAGCAAAGTCATAAAGGCCTGTGAAAAGTAAATTAGTACCCCCCTTAGTCACTTGTGTAATGACTCTTTAGCATTGGGTGCATTTCCTGAGAGGCTAAAATACTCAATAGTGAGGCCTCTGTACAAAAAGGGAGAAAAGATAAATGTCTCTAATTATAGACCTATAGATATTTCACCTACATTTTCTAAAGTGTTTGAGAAAGTAATATACAATAGGCTTTACCATTACCTTGAAAGTAACAATATTCTAGTTAGTGATCAGTTTGGCTTTAGAAAATGAATTTCAACAGAAAATGCAATCTATAAACTCACTAATGAAATTTTAACTGCATTTAATGAAAGAGCACATGTAGGAGGAATATTTTGGGACTTAGCTAAGGCTTTTGACTGTGTCAATTATGAAATTCTGATAGATAAATTAGCTTTCTATGGAATAAAAAACCAATATTTAAAATGGTTTATATCCTACCTTGACAAAAGGAAACAAAAAGTAGTGATAAATTGTCCCTTCAAAAATAAAAACAATGCATCGGAGTGGGGAATGATTAACCATGGAGTGCCTCAAGGATCTGTTCTGGGTCCTCTTCTTTTTCTAATATATATAAATGACCTCTCCTTATCTATCCAAGATGTAGGAAATGCTGTTCTATTTGCAGATGACACAAGCATATTGATAAATGGAAAGAGCCTTAATGATTGTGCCATTAAACTAAATCTGGTTCTCAGTTCATTGTGTGTATGGTTCAAAGCAAACAAATTGTCTCTAAATCTAGATAAAACAAATGTTATGAAATTCATTACTCACAGATCTCCAGATCCACAATTACAGATAGGATATTATAACAGTGTACTTTCACAAACCAAATATATTAAATTCCTTGGTTTAATAATTGATAACCATCTGAATTGGAAAGATCACATTGATCTTATTACACCTAAACTAAGCAGTGCATGCTATGCAATACGTGCATTAGTAATGTTGGAGTCAATTAAGACTTTAAAACTAGTTTATTATGCTTATTTCAACTCAATAATGAAGTACGGTCTAATATTTTGGGGAAATTCAGTTAAAAGTGAACGTGTCTTCCTGTTACAGAAAAAAGTCATACGAATAATTGCTGGTACACACAGTAAACATTCATGCAGAAACCTCTTTAGGAAATTTGAAATTTTAACTCTTCCTTGCGAATATATTTTATCCCTCATGAACTTTTATATAAGAAATAAACAAAAATTTGTTCAAAATCAAAATATACATGACAAGAATACTAGACAAAAAGCAAATCTATATCACCCAATTTCAGCACTTTCATGCCATCAAAAAGGCATTTATTATGAGTGGGTTTTAGTATACAATGCTCTTCCCTCTAGCCTAAAAACCTTAATAAACAATGACAATTCCTTTAAATCTGCTCTTAGAAAATACATATGTAAAAAGGCCTATTATTCTGTAAAGGAATATATGAGTGACAATAGTATACTGCACAACATATGAATATATATGTAAATATGTATTAATAAAAGTTGTATCATTGATTTGTCTGTTTTTGGTGTTGGTTGAGTTGTTCTAAGTGTTCTTTTTATTTTTATTGTAATTATTTCTGTAGATGTAAACAAATTTTTGTAAATACAGATTGAAAACTACTGTGGTATTTGTATATGACAAGTTCAATGTTCGTAGGTCTCTGTGGCTGCTTCACGAACTCACTGAATGCTCCGAAAACTAAACTAAACTTGCATCGCATTGTGTATGTTCATGATAGGCATGAAGAAATGATGTCTTCTTGTTCAGTTGCCATTGGGCTCAGGATCTTCATTCTACCTGGATCCATTGATCTCATACTCATTTTGCTGTGAATGCACTTTGTCCAACATATGCACCAATTTTTTGGAATGACATTCAGGACTTTCAGAATGCCACAATCCTTCCTCGACACATGCTGATATTGCTGTTGTATTGTCGAATCATACTCATTCCTTCGGAGAAAATGTAAGGTCAGCTTAATTTCTCTTATGGAAATTGAAATTTTAAATGCCAGTCATTAGCCAAGAAGCCGTAAATTTTGCAATGAAAATTTTAAACATAATTTACACTTCTAATTTTGGTCTTGGAACCAGGTTTATTTTCCTATTAATTCTCCCAAACACCCTAATCTGTACACAAATTTTTAACCCTAAATCTATGTTGTGAATTTTTTGTTTCAATAAATGGTGTCATGTATTTGTTTTACCACCATATATTGGTACTAAACATTTAATTAAATTTCTATTAAATTTGATTGAAAATCAGTAAATATTTAAACAATGCACCTATATCAACATTGATCAACAAATTAAATTGACAATAGCTTTGAAGAATTAACACTTTGTTTACTTTGAAATCAGTTGATAAAAAACATATTTGCTTAATATTGCTACATTTTTAAACACCAAAGCATGTAGTTAATAAAAACTGAAACCTTTTTGTGGGGATATTTTTTTTTTTTAATACTTGTTATGTTCATAGAAGACTAGCATATTTATATCAAAGTCTTCATTGCCAGATGATTCCTTATGACCATTTTCATTATCTGGCATTTTCAATTTAGATTCTGTAATATTTTTACTGAGGTCAGAACTATCTTCCATAATAATTTAAATCTCACTCTCTCCAGCATTTTCTGTTTCTTGCATCTACTGGTTCAAGGACAGATTCAGAAAGCTGAGATACATATAGCTTCTTTAACTTATAAGTATTTCAGAATATCTGTCTTTGAATTTAGTTAACAATTAGCATTAACAACAATGAAGGTTCCTGTCATTTGTTAGCTTGAGAATGGCAATTGTTGTTTCCTTTATTTCTTGCTGCCTATGCGCATGCAGTGAGAAAGAATAAACAATACTTCTCTACATTTAGTTATGTATTGATAATAATGAAAACCACTCTTTGCTTTGTTGCTCATTCCTCTGTACAGCAGGAGTCACCTCTCCTTCATTGTCCGCAAGTAATTGATAGTTCATGAGTATGCACTGTTATTTTTATAGTATTGTGTACATATTGCATACCTATTAGCTGAAACAAAGCAGTATTGTGGTGCAGAAATGTTAGGTACTTGTTAATTTGTAGTAAAATTTATTTTCTGTCCTCACGTTGCTGCTTACGAGTTGAAGAACTAAACAAAATAATATTTTGCATTTTTAAGAAGGTAAAACTTATCCCAGAAGAACAATTGGAGGCCTTAGATGAAAAGCAGGCTGTGAAAACTTGTATCAGAGAAGGAAAAAATGCAATGTGTTTAATTAACTGTGTCTGTGAATGTTCGGATAGTGCAAGTGCAGCAATAGTAAATGAAAACAAGGAACACTACAGTACCACTACTGAGCAACTGATCATTTAGGTGAGTGTGAACACTGCAAGAATATTGCGCACTTACACTCAAAGGAGGTACTCCAATAAACAATGAATTAAAATATAGATTTCTGAAAAAAACTTAGATTATGCCATGGATTATAGCTTTCTTTATATATTCCAAACAGGAATAAAAAGAGCTTTCTAGCATAAAAGGTTCTCCATGGCTTAGTTACAGTGAAAAACTTATAGGCTATGTGTATGTAACATTTGTACTATATTTGGGAAAGCAGAAGGTGAAGTTAATTTCACAAAGTTAGAAAAGCTTGTGAGGAAGCCATTCTATATATACAAGAAGCTAAAAGGGGAGTTTAGGGCACATGAGCAAAGGAAATACAATAAAAGAAATGTCATATCAAGTCTTTGTCTCCTAAGTTTATGGAGGGAAAAGGGAAAGGTATTGTTAGATTCCAGTTTAAAAAGGAAAATTGAAGGGTATCATGAAAACCTATTCCTATTGTTAAGACATATTCTGTGGCATTCAAAATATTCCCCTAAGAAGTTACAGAGATGATTGGTTAGTTGACATGGACAGTGATAAAGTTTTTAAAGTTAATAGAGAAACTGTTCATGAAGAATGCACATGTAGAGCATTGCTGAAATTCAGAATGCTGGTGATACAATTTTGCAAAAGTGTTTGAAAATTGCTCCCAACAATCCTACTATCATAAGTAAAACTTCTCAAAATGTTTTAATTGAATGCTGTGGAACCTTAATAACAAACAAAATAGTTGAACAAGTGAAGAAATATAACTTCATTGTCCATTACTTTAATGCAGATAAATGTAAAATTGAGGAAGATTTTCTTGGTTTTACAGAAGTTACTGGGTTTACAGGGAAAGGTCTAGTTAATACCATTTTGGAGAGGATGGAATGTTATACTTAAACATTGCTTTTCTCAGAGGTTAAGGCTATTATGGAGGTTCCAATATGAGCAGAATCTACAAGGAAGTTCAGGTTCGCATTTTACAATGCAGCCAAGAGCTCTTTACTTACACTGTGCTAATCACACGCTTAACTTGATTCCTGCAAAAGCAGCAGCATTCCAAATATGTGTAATTCAGTTGATGTTATTGCAAGCACCACAAAATTCCTAAAAGAGTTCTCAGGAAGAATTCATCTGTTGAAATGCAAGATAAAAGAAATGCTCTCTGACACCACAAAAACAAGAATAAGTGCATTGTGTAAAACTGAGCGGATAGAACACCATGATGCAGTGGTGCATTTCCTTGAAATAGTTCCATCTTTCTTTCTGTCCTTGATGAATTGAGTCTCAAAGCTACACACAGTGACATAACATCTACAGCACATTCTTTAGCCCAGTTATTCTAATTTTGAATTTCTGATCAGTTTGATATTAGAAAATCTTTTCCATTACACTTGTCAGTTCAATTACAGTGCAAGCAAATGGATTTAATTAAATTATTGAACTTGGTTCACTTTGTTGACTCATCTCTCTTGGACAAGTGTAAGGACAATGTTCTTAAGTTTGACAAAGTCTTTCAAGAAATGAAAATATTTGCTGAAGAGCTCAATGTCAATGTGAAGATCCCAAGAATAACACAAAATCAAAGATATCAATGAAATATTCCCTCAAATAATCCCATTGATTATTACAGAGGCTTGTATACCTTCCATTTCTTGATTATATTATCTCTGAATTTGACAACAGGTTTGAAAAGAAGAAAATTGAAGGCTTAAGCAAACTACAAAAGTTAGTTCAAAAGTTAATAACTGTAGGTGAAGGTGATCCTATTAAAGATATAACTGAGGAAGGAATATCATCTTTTTGAAGAAGATATAAAGTCTAGCTTAATATTGGAGGGTCAACTTGAACTATGGAGACAATTCTGGTAATCAGAAAAACATGTTCTATATACTCCAACTGAGGCATATAAATATTGTTCCTTGTATCCCAACATTAGAGCTTTGCTTTATCTGTTGTGTGTGATATTGGTAACAGGGGTTATGCCTGATAATTCCTTTTCCCCTATGCAAAAAATTAAAACCTACCTAAGGATTAGCATGGGGAATCAATAGTTGAATAGATTAATTTTCCTGAACATCCATTAAGACAAATATCAGAAATACGGAGGAGGTAGTTGTCATATTTGCAAGGAAACATCCACGAAACTGCAACTTCAATATTTATAAGATGAGTGAACAGGAGTCAATAGATTAAGTTATTAGTATTTAAAGTTAAGCTGGTCTAAATTATTAGTAATCATTGGAAAGGATGCAGCTATCAAAGTATTATATTAAAACAAAAATTTCAATTAGTATAATAATTATAATTACAATCCCCTTCCCAAGATGATTCCTGGATCTGCCTATGCACAGATTCACTCATCAAAATTTGGGTCATTCACAAAATTCTGTCCATAAAGCAGCAAGCAATTGAAACTAATTATGAACAAATAGTAAACCCACAAACACAATTGTGGTTGTAGAGTACAAGAGGACCCCAGTTAGAGTTTAATTTAATATAGAGAACACTCAACAATACATCATATACACTGTTAATTAACTTCCCAAACACAGATCTAAGTATTGAGTTTAAAAAATATGCACAAGTATGAATTTTACTGTTACATGCAATTTAAATGTAGGTGAAGTATACAGATATCCCACACACTGATTGAGGTTTAAGAGAGAATGTTCTAGAAGGAATATTAGTCATCCAAAGTGATGTGACCTATAACAAAGACTTTTTGAAAGTCTTATAGAAAGAATATAATGTGGTAGCAGACTAAAGTGCAACATATAAAAATAATTAGTAGCTACCTATAACATTATGAATAAAAAAAGGTTAAATGTGGACTATTTAAAGTATTTTTGAACTGTATTAAACTAAAATGTGCATAAATACGGTTTTACCTAGCATTTTATTTATTTCCATCCTACTGAGAGACAAAATCAACCCTAATTATCAATTGCAATGCACATCTCTGTTAATATTTTCATCTTCTTTTCTTCTGTCTCTTACCTATTAGATAGCACTAGTAGGCACAATTAACTGAGTTAATGGTAGTGACTGTCAAAGTCAATGGATGAAAGCATAGGTTGAAAAGGTTGGTGTTTACTGCTAATATGGGATACACATAGTATTTAAATTAATTTAATTTTACAGGCAGAAAGTTGTGATTTTGGAAAAAAAGCCATACCTTTAATTTAATTTATGAATAAAAATGTTTTCCTTGCTTTAACATGACAGATGATTGTTTCATTATACTATGTTTTTTTTTATTTCAGTTTAAAAAATTACCATTATTACCTTGATCCTCGATAAAGTTCTGAAACTCAGCATCATTCAATGGAACATTGAAAATTTTTCAACATATACCATTCCAAAATACACCTTTTTATATACTTTGAAAGATCAAAAGTAGTACCTAGTTGATTCTATGTAATACTCACTACTGCCTGTAAAAATGTAGCATGCATGACTTTTCAACACAAATCAATCATACCACACAGATAAAATATAAATTTTTGTTTTATTTGCTTTATCAGCAACTTAAACATTATCGTGCACCAGCTTCCATGTCACATTAATGCACAATCTTTTAGGGAACATTTATTCCATATGCAGATATTTAATATTTAACATTTAAAAAGTATGTAAAGAATACAAGAGAAGTAATATATGACAAAAGTACTCTGTTACTAATTCCTAATAAACAAAAAGTATGTATGTGCAACTGGTTATCTCTCATTTATGTACATGTTTATGTATAAACTATATGGAGCAAATGTAACATATTTAAATTTTACTTATCTATAGTCATATTAACATACAACTTCACAATATGCATTGGCAAGAATATTGCAATTATTATTCATTTCCAAGCAGAAATTCAGAAGAGTAAACTACTTATCAGTGCCCAAATTGTCACCTTAGTCTATTTTTCATTTAAAAAAAAATAAGTTTTAGATCAATATTCCATATACAAAAGAAACAATGATTTACAGTGTTCATATTTTCCGTAAAATGTTAAAAACTTTGCACTCATGATAGATTAACACACATGTAAATATTTTGCCAGCAATGTGCAAAATAGCGCTTTAACATAAGTGAACTTTTGTTACAATCTTTAAGATTCCTATTTGAAAATCCAGTGATTTATGTTAACAATAGCATTAAAAAAATTTACTCTTCTTGCTTGCCTGTAAAATTGTTCTCAAGATAAATCACAATAGTCTGCTCACAACTGGTGATGTTTTACTCTGCATAGATCCCAATATCTAGCATATAATTTTAAAGGTTAAATAACTGCTTATTTTCTGCTCCTCCCATCAGTAAGTACAAACACAGCTTCAGAAATTTCCCTCCAAAGTATAAAACTAATATTTTGCACATTATTCATAACATGTTACATTGTCATGATTAACAAACTTTAATTTTCTCCTTCAATGCTAACAGCAAAAACACTTCACTGTCAAATTGTCCTACATATACATTGTTTTAAAACCAGCTGTTTAACTCTCTGGTGACAGTTAAGATAAATTTTGGTGCTCCAATGAATGATCATTAATCTTTTACATAAACTGAAATGTATGTACATTACAGTATCCCAATTGTTACACATAAAGGGGAACAAACAAAAAATAAAGAGAAATGCATAAAGCTAAGTGTGGCATGTTGCCCTTGTCAATCTACTATAAACAACAACTTCATGTATTATGAGGAAATATTAGCAGATTAAGAGCATTTAGATATAGTACGTATTTGCAGATTACATATTTCTCTTCTATGATTCACATTAAGTGGAAATGCATATGAGTCCCCTGACTCTCACGACCTTAAACATTTCCATTTGTTCTATTTCTGCACAAATGCTGGCAATTCTGAACCCAGTAGTGCTTAAAATGTATTTACTTAATGCAGAACATCAAAACTGCATGGCATTCTGATTTACATTCCCCATAATATGGTAACAGTATTATTTGTTGCAGAGTTTCGCTTTTAATTTTGTTATTGTTGCAACTGTTTTTCTTTATCTGTTTTTAATGATTTTTTCTCCCTTTATAAGCACTATTAAAAATTAGACTAACCTTAGAGGAGCTTCAGCAAAGCAAGATTAAGGTTTTCTATGATACTTCACAAAAAATGAGCAAGAAAGTTGGGAACAATATGAAGTTAAATAATCCAGCAATATGAAAATTATTCTACTTAATGCTTTACCTATAACTCAGTCTGTAGTTGCAATTTGACCCTGACTGATGGATTAATGACATAAATTTATAAAACTAAGTAGTTTACACAGAATATGAAGCTAATTTTTAGACTATTGTAAGCAGAATAATTCTAATGATAAATTTTAGCATTATAACAGATTTGGTAGTAGATCACCTCAGAAATATATAAATTCATATAAAAGGCTTTTGACAAAATAGTGTAATGTTGATTTTTAACATTGTTAGCATACAGTAATTTAAAAATGTCCCAAAGCTCCTTGAAATTAGGTGGCCTGCAGCAGGATGGATTCCATTTTCTATCTACTTTAAAATTCAGAATCCCAACCTGTCAGATCATCAGGAGGAGGACCTTCACTATCTGGAGGATATTCATCAAAGTTACTTGTGTCTGTTACATTGCGAACTTTAGGAATAATAGGTGGAATAAGTGTATGATTGATTAGGCCTTCCCAGTTGAAACCATCAAACCACCTGTAAGAAAAATGCACATTAACAAAATTTACATCTTGTAAATTGTAGTGTACAGAAGATATATTTTTTTTACATAATTAAAGACACATTTATTGATTTTACTAAAATACAACAAAACATTTACAGCTCATCAACTGATCTCACAGACAACATATTTCTGGAATGAAATGCTTCAATTTTATCAAATACAAAATTACTTTATTAATTAAATAAATAAGAAAATTAATGTATTAATTAAACACTAGTTCACTTTGTATTTTACATAGGTTTTATTTCCACTGTACATGAGGAATCTGGCTAAAGTCTTACCTATTTATCTATTTTCAAGAAAAGTGTAAAAGATTTGTTCTTTAATGTTTAAGAGATATTTATGATGTGAGGAGAGGTCAATAAGTTACAAACTGATATGGGGTACTATGTGTTTGAATGAGGTATCTGAGGCTATTGCCACTAGATGGCAGCACTATCAGTGGCAAATGGTGACATTCAACATCAGACAACCATGTTTACAATAGCAAAACAGTGATTGCAAGATGACAGTACCTCTGTATGAGTACAGAACCCTCGATCAGCACTTCAATGTGCAATTTTTATGGGCAAAAGTTACAGCATCAAAGAATATTCATAAAGAAATGCTTCCCATCTATGGTGAGAAGTACCTGTCATATCAAGCAGTTTACAATTGTGTGCAAAGTTCTCTGAAGGGCAGATATGTATTGAAGATGAACACTGTGCCTGCAGACAAATGGAAATTGCCATAGAGACAAATTTGTTACAAATTGAAGACTTTATCCAAGCAGACAAAAGGTAGAGCTGCTGTTATTGGTTAATTGGTTAATTGCCTATCTCATAATGCATGACAGATTAGGTTTTCACATGATGGGTGATGCAGATGCTGATTCCACCACACAAAATGCAAAGAACGGATCTGGCATTACAGCAAGTATTTCAATAACTACCATGATGAAGGACATGATATGCTAGCTCAAATTGTCACAGGTGCTGAGTCTTGGGTTCACCATTACCAGCCTGAGACAAAGCTTGCATCAATGTAATGAGAGCATCCTACATCGCCTGTGAAAAAAAAGTTTAAAGCATCTGTTGGAAAAGAAATGCTTACAGTCTTCTGGGAAAGCATACTGCTCACCGCATTCCAGCCTCAAGGACAAACCATAAATGCTGACTGCTATTGTAACTCCTACATACTCAGGAAACTTAAGGCCATTCAACAGAAGAGACCAGGACTCCTCACCAAAGGCATGTTGCTTTTGCATGACAATGCATATCCTCATACTGCCAACAAGACAAATGAAAATGCTGCTAAATTTCAAGTGAGAAGTCCTTGAGCATCCTTTGTGTAGCCTTGACCTTGCTCCAAGCAGTTTCCTTTTGTTGGCCTTCTTAAACATCAACTTTTGGGTGAACTTTTTTCTGACAATAAAGCTGTAGAAAGAGAAGACACCACCTGGTTCCAAATGCAGCCCAAAAATTTTTATGCAGCTGGATTTCAGGGGCTTGTGAAAAAATTGTACAAGTGCTTCAACATACAGGGAGATTGTTGAGAAATAGAATTTTTGAAATCAATATTTGTTAAGCTCTAAATTCATTCATTCATTCATTCATTTGTAATTGACTTAATGACTTACCCTCGTATATTCACATTTTCATATTTGCCTGCTGTTCTTCCCAGTTCAATATGATTAAATGAGTGAATGGGCTGTTTAGAAAAATCATTCTGCATAAGGTAGAGAAACTGCACTCCTAACAGCATTGCAAAAAAAAACTTGTATCTAAATTCTTTTCTTCTGTGCAGAAAAATAAAGATGAAATAGCTCACTGTCAGTTTCGTTTCGTTTCCCTTATCCTACTTTTCTACAATTTATAACAGCTATGGTATAAGAATTGAATATAGGTAAATGAAAATAAATTATAAATTACATAACTAATGCTTAATCATAACTGAAATTATTCAGAAAACATTCTTGCTAACTCTTGAAAGTAACAGGGAAATTATAAAATTGTATGCGGCTGGGGTGGATGAGTTTTTCTAATTTTAGCCATTCTTTAAGCATGTATAAGGAAAAAATAAAACATACTCAAAACAACAGTCTATTCTAAACCTGGAAAGTTTATAATAATGGAGTATGAATACATTACCTATGTTTAGATTTTATCACAAATAATATTACAATGGTCTGAGATTACTGATAAATAGGCAAATGTAGTGAGTGAATTTATCTGGAAAGCTCAGACCCTAGAGTGATATTTATTAGAACTATTTCACAAATAAAATAAGAATTTCAATATAATTTCTGTAAATTTGGCTTACAAAATTGTAATAATTGTATATTTGTACTTAACCTTTTCAAGCAATGTAGCAACAAAAGAATGTCGATTGTTCATAATGCCAATATAGAAGAGCAAAATAGAGATTTAGGACTATTTCATGAATAGAATAAGAATAAAAATTATATATATTTGAAATCTGCACACAGAATATTAATTAACACTTTTATAAAATGTTATATGTATGAATATCTATTCTATTCAGAAACCATGAGACTAAAATGGATAAAAGTCAACTATTAAAATCACTACCATTTGATTTTCTAACATCACTGAGAGAAGAAAAAAGGAGAGAGAGATAACATACAGTGTCTTTATTTTTCTTTGTATTCTGTTGTTTGGAAATCCTAATGATAAGATCAATTTGCACATTTGACGCATTACCAACACACTTTGATGAACCCTCCATTTTGTGTTGATTGCTGATTGTTCATGCTTTTGTTGCTATCAATAGCTCCCCACCAACTCTAGCAAAAGTGGTTTTTATGTGCATTCAGGTATTATATAGTGGAGGTATAGAGTTGGGAATACTGACCACAAGACGTTGTATGATAAAATGGATTTGATAATATTTTTCTGATAATTTCACTCCATAATCTGGCTGTAATTGGTCAAATTGCAAATTTGTTTTTCATTTCATTGATCAATTTTAAGATGACATCATATTAGTGAAATAGCCATGCTAAAATAAATTGAAATAAAATCATACATGTTTAGCTGGCTTAAAATATGATGATGGACATAGGTACTGGCAATATAATGAAAATACATTAAATGTTTTTGAGTAGCTAAACAAATGAAAAACAGACTTTGGAATACTCTTTTGGGTAGTAAAAAATACTGTTAATGATTCTATAGCCTGTCTGTAAACAACCTAAAAGTGCAGTGGAACACAGATAATTTTGATAAAAATTATGGAAATTTCCTCACTTTTGCCCAAAATTTGGGAAAATTTGTTGCTAATAAGCCCAAATCTTAATGATTGTTGGGTTCAATATTCTTTTCACAAATCCTGTACATAGGCCTGACTTGCACATAATCAGGAAATCATAAAAATAAATGGTTTGAGTATACACCAAAAAAGGAAGAAAAAGAAAAGAGGAAGTCAAATATGTGTGTTAAATATGTGATTAATTATTTAATTGCACTTATGAAGCTATAGGCAATGAAGTGGTAATGTATCCTATTAAAATGTATTGAATAATATTCACACTAACTTCACTTACTTATTAGGACATGTTTCTGGGGCAATCACTCCCATCATTAGCTGTTGACCAACTACTCTGATTCATATTTAATACATTCTAATGGCATATATGTGATTAATTACCCACTATAGAATGCAAAAACAACTAGATTACTAAAAGAAAAATTTTGTAAGTGGTTTTTGATCATCATCATCATCATCATCATCATCATCATCATCATCGTCGTTGTCGTCATTGTCATTGCCATTGTTATTATTATATCTACATTTTTATCAAAAAGTAATGCATTCAGTAGTCTATTGGGAAACTAAAATACAATGTTAGAACATGCAAGTAATACAATAAATAGCCCTACAAATCATATACAGCTATTTTTTATCTGAAGTTCGCTAATGTTTATATTTTTCTAAAGACATAAATGAGAATTTTTAAGTCATTTTTCATAACATTATAAAATAACTTTGCAGTCCAGATTGGAATTTACATACAATTGCAATTCTGACTTAATTAAGCAAGTTTTTATGAACAAAATCATACACACCAAATTGAAACTGCTAAAAATTGATTTCATTTTAGAACTTTGTTAATACAATAAAGGAAAATTATGGAAAAATTCACATTTGGCCAAGAAATGGGAACCTTGTTTACAAGAAAAAATTTTTTGTGAAATCCTACCAAAATTGAGAAATCTGGCAACCCTAAATATAGCATTACCCTCTGTTGTATCTCAGATGCCCTTGTGTCCACTTGTCAAGGCCCAGGTTCAATTTCTGGTAAGGACATGTAGTTAGTTTTTTCAGGAATATTTCTTTATGCTGAATAGATGAGTACCAGCTATTTCAGTCGGTTCTGGTGGTGTAGTGGTAACCATACTTGCCTCCTAAACCAAGATCGCAGGTTCAAACCCAGCCAGGATCAATGGAGTTTTTTGGGCATAAAAATCCTAAGTATGGCTTCCTTTGGAAGGGAAGTAAAGCCGTCGTACATTTACAGCACGAAAAAGAACCTCAAGTCTGAAAGAAGACGCCTGTGAGCAAAATTTGTTGGCCGTTTCATGCCCTGAATTGAATGGGATGCTGATGACCTGAGCTGTTAAAGAGCATCCGTAAATAAATCAAATCAAACCAGATATTTCATTCAGTATTACACATGAGATTGGGTAAAAACAATTCTTAAGCACTGAGAATTTTGTTATTTTTTGTGCTAAACTTAATGCAGACTGAGATGAGAGAGCCCTACTGTGTTATGTAACAGGACCTTATAGACCTTCCTATTCTGGTCCACATGTCTCACACTCAAGTGACAAGCCAAACCTCTATGAGTTGGCAACTCCAAAATAGTATTTCATCCTCTTCATTTGTCTCTTAACCACCACTTTTTTTAATAGTGTTTAACGCCAGTTACTGAGGCACCACAGGTGGTGGACATTGATGATACATGATATGAAATTATAAAAATTGAAAGGATTTTTTTTTAAAGTAAGGAAATGTTGCAGGTCTAAGTTCAGGGTACTTCCCTGGCATTTGATATTTATGAAGACTGAGGAAAACCAGGAAAAAACCTGTTAGGAAGGATGGTCCTGGCAGGAATTGAACCCCAAACCCCTTGCTCACGAGTTCACATCTTAAAGACCTCAGCAAACCATGGCAGTTTAACCACCACTAACCAGAGGTTTTTGAATTAATTACAGTACCAATGAAATGAAGAGGGAGGGACATGAAGCTCTTATTCGTGGAATGAAAGCAGGGGGGAAAAAAAAGGAGTATCCCGAGGAAAAAGAAAATATTACTTTTGTATCCACAAACAGCATCCTGTCACAATGGTAATCAAACCCAATTGTGCCTACCCAATGTTCCAGCCAAGTGAGCTGTCAGGATGATGAAATACAAGGTAACATTGGGCTGATCTGTATCACAATTTATTTCATTTAATTCATGGTCTAGAAAAATATGGTACATTGTTGAATGAACACAAAAAAACAAAATAAATAATATCACAGTACTGTCACCAGGTTTAAATTTTTACGAGAACCTAACAAAACTGCTGTCTTAACAGCAACATTGACTCCATATTAGGTACAATATGTGTCATAATAGCTAATAGGATTTAATCCAAAAATAAATTTACCACATTATTAATTAAAATATTTTATGACATATTGAAAGAAAAACATGGGTAATCAATAGACCATGTATTCTTATGCTTTGGAACAGAATATTCCTAGCACGCTTCCGTTTTGTGGATTCCAATACAGCACAAAACCTTGTAATTCTGAGGTCTAAAATGCCTTGAAGAATATAGGCTACCAGATTGAACAAAATTTGTTAGGTACTTTCATTGTCTTAACCAAGTGGGGTGACTCAAGAGGTGGCCCGCCATCCTGGCCTTGGATATTTTCATGGTTTCCCCTGGTCACTTAGGTAAATGCTGAGATGAATATTTACATTCCAAGAACTTCCCACTGTCCCATTTTATACCATTTCATTCCATTAGTTCTGTTACAGGCTTGAAAGTAAAAGGGCATGGAGAGCAATAGTGGTTTGTACTTTTGAAAGGTTTCTGCCTGGTATCTGGAATAGAAGCAGAACTTTTGAGGGACTAGCACAACTCATAGGGAGGGGGGGGCTACACTGGTGTCCGTGTGTTCTCTATGGAAACATGTTACAAATCCCATCTGCACAGTCACCACTCATAGATTCTCCTTGATCCATCCCTTCCTCTTAGGGGCACAAAGGGCCACCATGAGCACAGTTCAAGCACCAAACAATTAATATATTTTCATGATCACTTTATATTTATTATTATAATGATTAAATGACCACCCACCTTTGCTGTGCTAAATTAGTGTTCTTTGTATTAATGTGTTGTTTAATGTATGAATTTTTTTCCCCCATGTTGGTTGCCATGACTTTATCCACTAACAGAATGGTACATGTAAATTATAATTAATTTGTAATCTAACACACTCTTATGCTTCACTTACTTTTAAATACAGTGGACCAGTTTTGAAGAGACATTCTCTCCATCTTCAACCAACTTGACGACTGGTATGAGAAACTAACATCTATGAGGATCAGTGGCTCCGTCCTGGTGGTGTTTTTTCTTTAAAAACTGGAAATTGGTATTATATTCTCCTATAATGTCGAAATTCATAAGATGATCCCTATGTTTATGAATGTAAATCTTCTCCCATGTGTCTAATTCTGTACGCCCGTGTGCTTCTTTAAGTAAATTTATTTCTCTTTTTATGTCATGATTATCTTTCCAAAAATGGTGTGCCACTGCTGACCTATCAATCTGCTTGTACCTAAAGTTCCTGAGATGTTCCTTTAACTGTGTTCCTATGTTTCTTTTAGTTTTTCCAAAGTATATCTTATCACATTCTTTACATGTTATTTTGTAGATGCCTGACTTTTTCTCTTGTTGAATGTTATTAAAACTGTTGTCCACTAAAGCATTTTTCAGAGTGTATCTGTTAACAGGTGCAATTTAGTGTTAGTATCTTTAAAATTAAGTGAAGTACAAACAGATTGATAGGTCAGCAGGGGCACACCATTTTTGGAAAGATATCACAACATAAAAAGAGAAATAAATTTACTTAAAGAAGCACACGGACATACAGAATTTGACACATGGGAGAAGGTTTACATTCATAAACATAGGGATCATCTTATGAATTTTGACATTATATGAGAATATAATACCAATTTCCAGTTTATAAAGAAACTACACCACCAGGATGGAGCCACTGGTCCTCATAGATATTAGTTTCTCATACCAGTCATCAAGCTGGTTGAAGATGGAGAGGATGTCTCTTTGAAACCGGTCCCACCATTTTTAAAAGTAAGTGAAGCATAAGAGTGTGTTAGATGACAGAATTTTTTAAACAAGTTTTTCGAAAGTTCTTAAATGAATGTAGAATGGTACATGCTTATATTTAAAACAATTATTAATTATAATCAAAGTCTGTTTATTTGTAAGAAATATTTTCAACTTTCAATATCTTGCATTATGTTCCACCAGCCCAGATTCAGAAGCCATTTTGTCAATACCGAAACAAGACATCATTCCTAATGTCACCACCCAGGGCATCATAAGCCTTTTATAACTGAGTTACCAAGTTTGTCAGCCATAAGATGCTTCAGGACTGCTAATCTCAAACTACCTTGGAACAAGTGCAAGACATGACAACCACAGCACTCCATACCAAATCTTACCACACTAAACTAATACTTAAAGACTTCATAATGCAAAATAATTGGAAAAAAGTATCTTATTAAAAGAAGAGGTATTATTAAAAACACATAAACTCGTATAATATAACAAATTATTATCAAGGGAATCACTCAAATTTCACCAATTTTGTTCTACTTACTTGGACATGTTTCAAAGGCTGTTGGCTTCACCTTCAGTGGTTCCACTGTCTGCTTCCCAGCTTGGTATTAAGATTCAATTTATGGGTTTTACGAACTTAATGATGAGGTTACTATTGTAACAATAGTACAATATAACCATGCTGAAGATGAAGGCAACAGCCTTTGAAACATGTCCAAATAAGTGGAACAAAATTAGTGAAATTTGAGTGGTTCCCTTAATAATATTTTGTTATATTATACTATATTTCACTGTGAAAATTCCTGCTATTCAAAACACCATTAACTGGTATTCAAAACTTCATTTGAACTGAACTTGATACAGCCAATATCCACTTAAAAGAATGAAACTGAAGTGATTAAGAGCCTTGCAAGAACAATTTGTACCTTTGTAGAACAGATTGGAAATAAATGACTACTTGTCAGAGCATGTCATACATTGACAAGATCTTGAAGATACCTATTAGTTAGAAGCAGCATTGTTTAAGGCCTGAAACCCATTATCCAACTTTGTAGGACAGCAAGACACTGTTGGTTGTGGTGGTCTAATGGTAACTATACTTGCCTCATAAATCCATGATCATGAGTTCAGTCCTGAACAGGGTTTATGGCCAGGGCATAAAAATCATAGGTGTGGCTTCCTTTGGAAGGGAAGTAAAACCATGAGTCCCATGTTGTAGATTTATGGCATATAAAAGAACCTTAAGTCTGAAAGAGGAAATTTCTGAGCAAAATTTATCAGCAATTTCAGACCCTGAATTGAATGGGATGCTGATGACCTGAGATATTGAAGACTCTCCATAAATAAACCAAAATAAAAAAGCAAGATATTGATTCAAATCAGTCAGTACAAAAATACATGTTATACTACAAAAAAGACCAAACATTGTGGCTACCATTCAAAGATACATTAAAAAACCTAATATTAAAGAACAATAATTTAACTGACATTAAAAAACGCCCACTACCTAATATCCTCTCTAAAGAGTAAAGAGATATCATAAAAACATGTTAGTGTCACCAAAAGAAACTTTTTGGTAGCCTACAAACAAATAAACAGCTCAGAATATTTAAAGTAGATTATTGATCCTAGGCAGCTCACCTCTACTGAACCTTAACTGTGGAGAGTCATCAACAAATTTCAAGGAAGTTTAAATATACTACAAGCCCTTAACAATGAGAAGAACATTTTACTTTTCCTCTTGAATGAACTACTGCTATCCAAGGTAGTATATAGGAACATTTATCTGGAATTTGAAAACAAGCTTGCAAATTCAACTGTCACCTTTATGAATCCCATTCAATAAGAATTTAATGAAAGATGATGTCAAGACATTATAACTGTGCATGGCAATTTGACCCAAAAATCAGCTCCAACTTATCATTTGAACATGGAATCCAGCAGTAAGCATACTCCATAATTCTACCTCTCAAATGAAATATTTTTGTCTAAGTAGGTACTCAAACTTCATATTCAAATAATATTAATGAAACTTAATTTTTATATCAATGTCTATATTATAATCATATATAATATTACTGCTTAAATATAAAAATGTCAGTAACTTTCTTACTGGCCATTTTTCTTTATAAGCTTGTCTTATTAACTTATTAACTTTGCTGTCTATTCTTGACCTAAAGTACATAGCAAAAAGTCATGACTTTAGATTGAATAATTAATGACTATAAGGCAGTCAGTGCTTCAGATTCTTATTACTTTAAATTTTTTTTAATTGTATACAACATTATATCTGACAAATCTATAGGTATGCATAATTATAAAACTTGCTATGTAAAAAGAAAGAGTGGCAACTGAGAATGCATGAAAAAATTGAAGGAGCAGTGAGAGCTAAAGATAGTAAATATATATGGGCAGTTGTGAAGGATGTTTTAAGGAAGAGAAGGGAAGGAAATAAGATAACCCCAAAGGTATGGAAGAATTACTTTAGACACCTGTTAGGTGGTTGGAATATCCCAAGTTATGAGTTCAACTTAGATAGTACTGGATGGATATAGGATAGAGAGTTTACTATGAATTAGGTAGGGTACCATATTAAAAATTTTGAAGAAGAAAAAGGCAGCAAAAATAGATGGAATTCCAGGAGAATTTTGGAAAGCTTTTGGGGAAATGGAAGGAGGTATTAGGCTACTAACAGAATTATTAAATAAAATGAAGGAGAAGAAGGTAATACCAGAGAGTTGGAAAGTTAGCATGATCATTCCTATATATAAAGTCATATAGATAACCAGAGTGAAACACGTGTTACTTTTGTGTAAGTGAGTCGAGTTTAGTGTAAAAAATGAATACCTAAGTTTAGGTTAAACTATCAAGGAATTAGTCTATTGTCTATTATCAAGGATAAGTAAAATATACACTGGTATATTAGCAGGAAGGTTGCACGAGTGGGCAGTAAAGGAAGGTAAATGATCAGAATTTCAAGCAGGTTTTAGAAAAGGAAGAAGAACCATAAATAATACGATGATATATAAACAATGTAATACAGTTTTTTTCACACTAACTCCATTCACTTACATAAAAACTGTAAGTGTGAAAAAAACTGTATTACATTATTTATATATATACCACTCCATTGTCAACAGCTTCGTAAGTACATTTAATTGAATATGATGATAATTCATATTATATTGGGTAAATATTTAAGAAATAAAGGGTAGGACTTGCATTTTCTTTGCAGATTTTCAGAAAGCATTTGATACAATAAATAGGGATGCATTGATATATAAATGGAGATATAAGTGAGTTAATAACAAATTTATTTTAGGACTTCAAAAATTATATGAAAGAAGCAGATATTATGTTAGATGTGGAGGTAATAGATCTACAGACCATACAATTCAAAATTTGGACTTGAAACAGGGATGCAAAATGAGTCTAATATTATTTAATTTATTTATAGACAATATCCTAAATAGGAATGAGGAAAAAAATAGACATTAACCAATTGGAAAGAAGGAAGTACCAGGATTGCTTTTTGCGGATGATCTTACAACAAGGGCAGTAACTGTTTTGTTTGTTTATTTAAGGACGCTCTTTAACATCTCAGGTCATCAGCCTCAGTAACTGTGATAAGATTACACATACCATTGATGAAATTATTAGATATTGTGCAGAATGGGACCTGCGGATAAACAGGAATAAATCAAAGATAATGGTATTTAAAAAGAGAACAAAAGAAAAGATGAGAGATGGTTTATACATAAAAGCCCAATAGAGATAGTGAAAAAATTTCATTATTTGGGGGTGAGATTTATGTGCAATGAAAGGTGGGAGATCCAGTCTAAATGTGCACAAGCAAAAGGTAAATTAGCTATGAAAGCTTTTAGAATAAGTTTGTATAAAGTTCCCACGTTGTCAATGAAATGGTTAGAAAGATGATATGAAGACTATGGTTCAGTTGAAGAAGATGCATGCAGTGGAAATTTAGGGAGTGTCAAAGGGGTGGACAAAGATTGATGCAGTGCATAGAATGTTTTGTATAGAGGTTCTGGGGTTACCAAATAGTTCACCAAGGGGGGTAAGTATGGTAGAATTAGGAACAATAGGAAGGAAAGGAATAACAGTGGAAAGAATCTTAAAATATTGATAAAATATCACCTTTTTTTAGCAGACCTCTTCATGAGCAGATTTGAGATGCATATTACTTCTGCCTTTCCACACTTTTTTAAGATTTAGTACAGATATGAAGACATTTTTTCTATAGTAAACAAAAATCTGATTGATGATGCCTTAAAGCTGCTAAACATACAAGACAGAAACATTTCTTTAACATATGAAATAGAAAATGATAACATGTTACCATTTTTAGATATTAAAATTATGAAGAACCATGAGAATCTGAGCTTTGGGATATATAGAAAAAATACACATACAGATAATCATATCACAGCAGATGGTTTTAACCCTTTAACAAACAGACATGCAGTTTTTAAAAACTTGACATATCGTTTGGTTAATTTAGCAATTAGTAAAGAAGAGTTTAAAAAAGAATACAATAAAATAGAAGAAATGGCAATTTTAAATGGCTTTAATAAAGATATGGTACATAAAAATTTGGAAAGATTTAAAAGGAAAAAACTTGTCAGAGATACCATCACATTATAAGCAGATATAGAAAAATCAATTTTGAACAAATTTACATACCATCCAAAAGCAATGAAAAAATTTCAAAATAGATTTAAAGATTTCAATATAAAATTAGCACCTATCAACAGATTTAATTTAGGAAACATCTTGAAAGATAAAACGGCTATAAAGACCCCACAAGAGAAAAAAAGCAGGTATTTACAGAATAACATGTGCAGATTGTGAAAAGATCTATATTGGAAAAACAAATAGAAATATAGGCACACCTTTAGAAGAGCATTTCAGGAACATAAAATATAAACAGACAGATAGATCAGCTGTGGCATATAATTTTTGGACAAAAAACCATGAGATTGTGAAGAAGGTGGATTTATTAAGAGAGACTCAGGGACATACAGAACTGGATACTTGGGGAAAAAAATTATATTCATAAATACAGAGATCGATTAATGAACTTTGATATTCCAAAGGTAGAAAATACCAATTTTAAGTACATTAAAACACCACTAGGGTGGAACTTCATCTCTACAGAGCCATTGGATTCTCCAATCAGTAGTACCCTTAGTTGAAGATGAAGACAAAAGCCTTCGAAATTGGTTCCAAATATCACGCAAGAAAATGAAGCAATAAGAGTGTTTAGTACGACATATATCACATGATTTTATTCATATGACTTGGCTTCACTGTGTTAGTTCCATATATTTTTTAAAATAATTTTCTTTTAAAAGATATGTTTTAATTGGTAAAGATGTTTGAAACTAGACAATAATGATGTACTAAAAGAATGTCTTACATACCAAACAGATGTATTGGAAAGAGAGTGTTGGCTTGGAGAGGTGGGAAAACTATTAGAAGAAATTGCATGGGAGAAGTATGGTGATTGGGTAAAAATAATGTTTGTGGATTATGGAATGAAGTGAGACAGAGGATAGAAGATATAGAGAGCAGAGAGATATGGACTAGTCCAGAGGATAACAGTTCCTTAGATTTATATAAAGTAGTTAAAAAAAATTGGGGATGGGAGAAATATATAGACATTTGTGACCAATTTGGAAGAATAGATTTTGCATGAATGTTTGCAGGTATCATTTTTAAAAGGACTACGGATAAATTGTAAAGAAGGATGCACTATGTGTAGGAAAGTGGAAAGTCAGTTCCATTGTTTAATTGAATGCGAAATGGTAAAAAGCTGCAGGTACAGTATCTGGGATGGAAAATAAGACAAATTACAATAAGAAGTAGTGGCAACAAAAATGTTATCAGAAATGACAGTAGATAAAATGATGTAAGATAGGGGAATTTTTAGGAAAAGTAAGGGGTAACTGGAGAAGGAGCTTGAGGACCCAAGCAGGAATGAAAATTTTTCATTCATTTCAGGGGTCCTTTACCACAGAAATAATTGGTGGTTGGGAAATGGGAGAGTCACATTTTTGGTGCTGTGGAACTTTTGGAGATTTTGTGTTTATGTAAATTATGTTATGTAATTAAATTGTAATTGTATAATCTTGCTTGATATTTGTAATATTGAATAAATTCATTCATATAAAACTTACTTATGTTTCTGGATTTCACTGATTCCACCCTTTTGGTAACCAAGTCTTTCAGCTGGGTTATCTCTGGAATCAAAGACAGTCATTGCATTATTATTATTATTATTATTATTATTATCATTATTATGATTATTATTGTTGTTATTATCATAATCTTCATCATTTACCGCTACTGCTACCGCTACTACTACTACTACTACTACTACTACTACTACTACTACTACTACTACTACTACTACTACTACTACTACTAGTACTACTACTACTATTGTTCCTATTCAAATTAGTAATTGGTATTCACCATCAGCTACTGATACAACTGAATTTCCATATATGCTATTCCTATATACAGCAAGGAGTAAAAACCACACATATGCTGCACTGGGAAGCATTATGCATGTACCCACTCAATCACCAGCAGATCACTGACCTATACATGGTCACAAAAAAAACCAAGTATTTTATTCGGTCATCCTTAATATCCACCGCCACGGGTGAACGAGGTCACTAAGGCACGGACTCGTGAGCGGAAGGTCTGGGGTTCAAATCCCGCCAGGACTGCCCTCCTTAACAGGTTTTTTCCAGGTTTTCCTCCATCCTCATAAATGGCAAATGCCAGGGAGGTACTCTGAACTTAGGCCTGGAACCTTCCTTTAAAAATTCCTTTCCCAATATATCATTTCATCTCATGTATCAACAGTGTTCACCACCTGTCGTGCCTCAGTAGTAAAAGCGGGCATTAAACACCATTAAAATAAATCCTTAATATTCAGCCACAGTTGGTACAACACACTAAACATTAAGGGAACAGAAAATGGACATTTTTCAATTTACCATTACAAATCTCATGCTTCTTTTATACCAAAATCTTTAGCTTTAAGTAGCATGCGAGGGGCATTCTAAAAGTTTTCAGCATGACCAAGAAAACACAAGATTTAAGAGAAGTGTTTACTTTTATTTTTCAACATAATTATCTTGTTAATCAATACATTTAATCTGATGTTGCAACTTTTTAACACCCTCATTAAAATAAGATTTGTCCAATTGCAAAATATGAGAGTCTGTATGAGCTTCAACTTCATCATTTGATGAAACAACCCAGTCATTTATTAGGTTTGAGAACAAAAAGTAATCACTGGGAGCCAAATCTGGCAAATATGGCAGATGGGAAAGCACTTGAAAGTGAAGGTTATGCAGCAACATTCCCAGAGGTGTGTGAAGGCACATTACCATGATGAAAGAGAACTTTCTGTATAACAAGGTGTGGACTTATAGTCTAAACAGCATCCTTCAGTTGGCCCATTAGTGAAGCATAATACCCCCAGGTAGAAGTTCTGCCCTTCTGGAGGTAGTCTACAAGCACCATATCATGAGAATCACTGTAAACAGTAGGATGACTTTTCCTGCAGATGGAATTGTTTTTGCTTTCTTTTGTGCACTTTACCAGCTACTGTTTGGACTGCTCCCTCATCTCTGGCATGTAGTAATGAAACCATGCTTCATCTACTGTTATGAAATATTGGAGAAACTCACTGAAATTGTGTTTAAATAAGTCTAAACATTCTTGCAAATGTTCATTCAAATGCGTTTTTGGCCGATTGTTAACAAATGCAGCTTTCTCATGCCCAAAACTTCGTGTAAATTAGTGGACAAGCCCTATCGAGGTCTTTGCAAAATGTAGTGGACATGGCCTATTTAGGTCTTTGCAAGTCAGCCAACTTGCTCACCTTCAATCAGTGATAACTGAATAAAGCATTGTGAAATTTTGTCACAACCTCGTCAGTCATAGCGCTCATCATTTTAAATGGATGTATGACCATGCTTAAATTCTGCAGCTCTCTCTTTTTAACCACTGAAAACAAAGGGAACAATCCTTTAATCTGGAATGAAACTTCTTTTGTATTTCTGCTAGGGTTTAACCTTTCAAAATTAAGTACTTTATCACAGCTCATATCAGTTTTAATATTTTGTAAAAAATGTTAACACTAGTCTGTTTACATCATCGTGTGGCTACACTTATGCTTTTGAAACTTTACAGTGTGTCATGTCTACACAATTCCACTTGTTTTTAGCCAATCATGTACTACGTCGAAAGATATAAGTGTCAGAGGGGTGCAATTTCCATTTCCGAGCATACCAAAAGAAAAACTCCTGATTTATATCTACATGATTGGCTAAAAACAAGTGGAATTAATGATACACACATAAAAGAATACATCAAACTGACAGAAATTTGCATAAACCAAGCCTTTTTTACTTTTAAAGGAAAATTTTATAAACAACAAGCAGGACTTACAATGGGCAGCCCCTTATCTCCATTTCCAGCTAACCGCTTCATGAGTAGATTTGAAACACACATCAACACAGCTTTTCCATGTATATTTAAGGTATGGTACAGATATGTAGACGATATATTTGCCATAGTTAACAAAAAACTCATTGAGGATGCCTTAAAACTTCTAAATATTCAAGATATAAACATATCATTTACATATGAAATAGAAACAGATAACATGCTGCCATTCTTGGATATTAAAATAATGAAATGCCAAGAAAAACTTAAATTTGGAATATACAGAAAGAATACACACGCAGATAATCACATCAAAGCTGACAGTTTTAACCCCACAGCGCACAAATTAACAGTTTAACACACCGGACAAATTAGCAAAGAAGAATATTTTAAAGAATACAAACAAATAGAAGAAATAGCAGTTAAAAATGGTTTTAAAAAAGAACTAGTACATAAAAAGGTGCAGAAATTCAAGAGACAAAACATATCAAAGAAACCACTACATTTTCAGCAAGAAAAGATAAACTAATTTTTAAAAAATTCACATATCATCCATGGGTCACAAAAAAATTTCAGAATATTCTTAAAGATTTTAAATCAGGCTGGCACTGATTAATAGATTTAATGTTAAAAATTTGCTGATAGATAATGTTAATGACAGTATTCCACAAGAAGAAAAATCAGGTATTTACAAAATAAACTGTGCAGAATGTGAAAAAATCTACATTGGATAAACAAAGAGGAACATAGGCACACGGTTAAAGGAACATTTCAGGAACATAAAGTACAAGCAAATAGAGAAGTCAGCAGTAGCATATCATTTTTGGACACAAAATCACGACATAATAAATATAGCAAAATTATTAAAATCAGTACAAGGACCTACGGAATTAGCAACCTGGGAGAAATTCTACATCTACAAATACAAAGACAGCATAATGAACTTTGAAATTGTCGGGGATGAAAACATAAACTATAAGTTTATCACACTGCCACCAGAGCAGAATATACATTCCTACAGCTCAACGAATGATCCGACAGTTGAACTTAAGCCTGGCTGAAGATGGGAACTAAATGTTCTCGAAACCGGTTCCATACATTTATGAAAAGTAAGTGAAGCTTTAAGAGTGTGTAGTTCAACTGAATCATACAATGATATCAATAACAATATTAGAAGCTTATTAGGATCTTTGATATTAAAAACATTATATCAATTGAGAAAAAAATCAGGCATGTGTGGAAAGGAATTCTTAGATTGCAATTTAAAAGAGAGGAAAGACTAAGAGAAATTAAGAAACCAAGAAGAAAGAATATTTTAGAAATGTCTGGCTAGAATAGTTGAAAAAAATCAGCTGTAGCAACTCACTTTTGGGGACACAAACATGGAATTAAGCAAAAAGCATTTCAATTAAAACATATCTTTTAAAAAAGAAATTATTTTAAAAAAATATATATGGAAGCATTTTGTTAAAAGAAATGCATACTCTATAGAACTATACAAATGGGGAAACATTTTCATTCTAAAATAATACAGATAAATTAATGAATTCTGATATTCTGCCTATGGAGGAATTCAATACATTTTTATTCCAGCCAATATATGTTGACAGAGTAGCAAATCAGATTCAGCCACAAAGCTTACCAAGCAATCAGTTTAAGATAGAACAAAGGTCCATGAAACATGTCCAATTTAACACTTTTTGGTCTGATGATGGGCTAGGCTAGCAGTGCCATCACATCCACCACTGATGATGATAATCAATCAGGTTATGCTCGTGGTGAGACCTAAAAATTTGCTGCATATACATAGTGTACTTTATATTCATTTTGTCTACCCTATAGCTGGATGTTTTAATTAGCATAGCAATTCACTAGATTACAGCATTGAACAATTATAGAAGAGAAACAACAGTTTCTGTGAAGCTGTGTTTTCTTAATAGATTCTGTCTCTTCCATGACTGAATAGCATTGTTTAGGAAAAGCAAATACTCATCATTTTATTTTCTTAATAGATTCTGTCTCTTCCATGACTGAATAGCATTGTTTAGGAAAAGCAAATACTCATCATTTTATTTAATGATTTTGGATCAATAGGAGAATGCAATGAAGATTTTGATCTTGAAGATGATCCTGAGATTAATTATAAAGTGTTATCGACATATTTACTTTATAATTATTCAAAATTAGTATGAATGAATAAATTTATTTCCACAAATAACATTAAAATTTAAATTTATACCTTTTTAATACATTTTCCTTTAATTTTATAAAATAACTAATTCCTGAACCCTTGTCTTTGGCTCATCAGTACTTTCCTACAGAAATATCCAGAAAACTTGGGTTTCGGTATTCTATTAAACATTCAAATTTAATACAAATGCACCCATATATATTACATCAAAATGCTTGTACATACAAAATATTCCAACAAAATTAACATACAAAGTCCAGTTAAAATATATCAAATAGGAACACTGCCTACAGCAAATCCAGAAGGCACTATGTCCAACAAATTTACTAGCCCCTATATTTGCTCATTTATAGCTCACTATATTTCGCTACCCTAAGTTACATTTAATATATAATTGACACTCCCTATTCAACACTAAACTTCACTCTCCTTAATACTACATTTTCTAGGGCCTATAAACTCAAACACTCGGTTACCGAGTTATAGGGGCCTTCCCTCTATTTCAATCTGCCTCCTCATACTCAAAATACTCTTTGCTATCTTGTTTACTAATTTTTCTCATCCATCTAGCTCTCATTTTACCTAAATACATACTAACTTCCACCATCCATTTTCTTGTTTTAACATTCAACATCTTTTTCCCCACAATTTCTTTTGGTAAATTCAAACATCTCCCCACTTCCAGCTTCTCCCTATGAAAATTGGTTTCCTCACAATCCAGTAATATATGTCAATTATTAGCTTGCTGACTACATAATGGACATTTATCCAACTACTCCCTTACTCTTAAGCCCTTCAAATTTATAGCTCCTGTTCTCACCAATGCAAAACCTTCTTTTGCTGATTTATCACAAATATCAACTTTCCCTATTCCAAACTCCCTTCAATTCTCTGTATACACTCAATGATGTTTTAAGGTTAAAACTAGCAAATATTTCTTGCCTTTCAATATCTTCAATATCTTTGATTCTTAACCTAACTTCTTTCCAGAAACCCCTTCCTAATACTCTCCTGTCCCTACACATGGCCACAAAAACAATTTTTTCTAGATTTTGCTTCTTTATCATGTTGAGTCAAGTACCACCATGATTAAACCTCGCTGACCTACCAAACATTGGCATAGTACACCATGCTTCTTTAAATTACTAATTCTAAACTAGTATTTCAATACTCTCTCCATAATCTTCCCTTTACTACCTATTCTACCTAATTTCACTTGAGCTAAGCCATTACACGAGACTCTGGGTAAGCCCAATATTTGTTTGCAAAAGTTTCCATGTATCAAATTCACATTAACTCACCCATCCTCCAAACCCCAGATCTCCACTCCATAGAGCATTTTGGCCTCCACCACTGCCCCATAGACTCTCTCCAACCAATTTACTTGCATTCCTGGTATTTTATTTAAACATGTCCTTATAGCTTTCAAGGAAAAGTTTCCCTTTAGCTAATAACATCTTCTTTTGGTCACTCCATCCACCCTTACTACTTACTCTCACTCCTAAGTAATCAAATTTATTAACCATCTCAACTTCTCTTCCTTGCCAGGATCATTTTTCATCTTTCCTTAATTTGTTGCCCTATTTGAAGATCACAATTTTTTATTTATGAGGATTAATATGTAAACTCTACTGCCTAAAAAATGTATCTATTGCTTCAATTGATTTATTTATACCCACCTTGGATATAGACACTGCCACAAGATCATATGAGAATTACAACCCAAGTAATTCATTATTATGATTATTGGAACATGACTATTTACTGCATTGAGTTCCTGTAGAATATTGTCAATGAACAAATTGAATAATACAGTACTTAATTTACAACCCTGCCTTAGCCCTATATTATTTGGAATGCTTGTGTTACTTTACTATTTTACATTTTTATACAAAACCCATTATCAGTATATATTCTTTTTAATACTTCTATGAACCTGTCACTTTTTCCCTTTACTACTCAATTTTGCCCATAGCACTTTCCAATTTGTATCAAAAGCCTTTTCAAAATTCACAAATAATATATATAGTCTTCACCTCTTTAATGCTAAATATATATTTACCAATGTATCCAGAACAAAGATATTACCAATTGTTCTCTTATTTTTCCAAATCCTGATTGAAATTTTGATAATCTATTCTATTCTTCTGCCCATCTTTGCACTCTTTCTGATAGGACCCCTGTGTACAGCTTACCTAATACAAATAGCAAACTAATTCCTCTGTAATTTCAGGGTATATTCACTCCTCTCTTATTCTTAAATATAGGCACCACTATTGCTACTTTCGAACTTCTTGGGAACCTACTTCCTTTTAGAATGGAATTTAATATCCTAACCAATAAACACAATCTCTTCTCACCTAAGCTCCATGCTTTCCAAAATTTCCCTGGTATTCCATCAACTCTACTTGCTTTGTTCCTTTTTATTTCTATTGCACTTTCTCCACTCCTATCTGTCTATCTAGTTACTCAATGAAATATGTATTTTCCATTATGCATAAAACCTGCTCATTTGGCTGTTCTATGCTAAAAAGATTTTGGAAATATCTTACCTAATCTTCCTCACTTATGTTCTTTTCCCTTACCTACTCTTGTAAAATGCCTCAACTATCACCCAAATTGTTTTAGTATCTTGTACTCTTGCTGCCCTTGCCACTCCTTCTTCTTTACTTCCATAAAGCATTTATAACCCCAACTTTCAATCATAAAATTCTCCCTTTCCTCCCACAAGCCTGTTTGCCTGCATTTCATACCAACCCTTTTTCTTATTTACTGGATAATCTTTACCTCTCATTTTTTCTCCTGCTTGTTTCAATATCTCCTCTAATCCTAACACAGTCTCCTCAATTCTCTTTTCCCTGAGCAATTTCTCTACTCCTATTACCTTTAACACTCCAATCTGTGATCTTAATTCCTTCATGTTCAGAAAAGTTTTTGTTCCCATTTTAATGTACTTTGAAATTCAGCCCTTATTAGAAAATGGTTACTTGAAGAAACTACATTTAAAACTTCAAAATTGACCAGATCAGAATTTAAATCAACTGAACATAACATATAACCTATAAAACACTGGCTATTTTTGTTCACAAATCTAAATTCCCCCATATCGTCTTTCCCTTTTGTTCCATTACGCATTGTCAGGTTATATTCTTCAAAAACTTTAACAATTTCTTACCCTCTCTATTCATAATTTTATCTTTACTCATTCTTCTTTCTGACTCACTTAACTGTCTTATAAACTCACCTTCAGGATCTATTAACTTTATTTGACCTTCTCCTACTTTTGCATTAAAGTCTCTCTGATTTTATAAAACCATTATACATATGTTTGTTAGATAATACATTCAATATCCTGGCCTAACTTTTTAAATAAGCTTGAATCATAAAACTCTGAGGAACTTTAGATGTTATACACTGTTTCCTATTAGATCCACTGTCTTTAAAAATTGAGATGTTTCTGATTTCTTTATTTTCTCAAGTAGATTTTCTACATTCCAGAATATAATCCCCCCCTTCCTTCCATAACAGACCCCTTTCTCTCAAAAATAAATTGCTACAGCCTAGGCCTACTTTGTGTCAATCTATTGGTTGCCTGACTCTCCTGCTCATTGTCCTGTAGCTGTAATATGTTTCCTCCCAGTGTCTACACTATACTAAGTCCAGTGTCTGCCCAAACATTTGAACTTGTCGCTGCAACTGGTACAATACACTGGAACTTCTCCACCAGCTGGTTCTCACGTACCATTTGTTTACTTGGTGACAGATAGCACTCTCTTCCCCTGCTTCCATTCCTTACCATCTGCTTCTTGAGATTCTTTTCCATCCTATTTTGCTGACTTGAAGTTCTATTCCCCTTGCTGCTGCTCTTTGCTTCTTCTACTCCTCTTCCCCTCATATAATCTTCCCTCAGCTGTTCCACCAACACAGGCTGTTTTACTGATGACATCAGCATTTCACCTCCCCTCCTCCTCTCTACTTCTTCCCCAAGGTTGAATATGTTGCAAGTGTTTTCCAGCCTGCATCTTGAATTTAGATGACGAATGTCCTGTTTCCTGTCATTGATCCACAATTCCAAACTTTGAACATAAGCTTTCTCTCCCCTGGCCCTTGCATTTTTTATTTCTCTCAATAGAATATTTCTTATTTCTCTTTTTCTATGTCCATAATCTTGCTCAATAAATATTTTTGTCCCTTTTATTTTTTTGACCTTTGCTAAAATTTTATTTTCATTGTAGCAAGCTTAACATTGACTGGTCTTGGCTTCAAATGTTTTCTGCCTACTCTGAAAACATTGATTATTTCTCAAACAATAAGGTAAAGCCCTTATTTTTCTTGAAAGATTTCTTCAATTAATTCCCATACTCATTTCTCCCTTGTTTCATTAACTTCAAATATTATCATGTTTGTTTTCCTTCTATTTTCTTCTACTTTCTCCATGAATGATGTTCTCCTGCTTTATTCTTGTAATTCTCTATTTACTTCACCTTCGAATTTTCCCCATAATGACTTCATTTCCTCAAATTTAGCTGTTATTCTTTCATCAATTCTCGTTTCCATTCCTCTTAAATTTCCCATATCTTCTGAAATACTTTTGAACATTGACATAGTTTGTTCCATATCCAGCTCAAGGTTAAACTCCATTCCTGCAATTATCAAAGCCATCATTATCACCAGCACCATACCACAACATCATAGCCTTCTGGTCGCATTTACGTGTACTATCCAAGGCAAAACTATAACTACCAAATAAGTAAATTTTGGCTCTATACAACTCTAGCTGGATTCACAGTCTTTTAACTCTCTTCAAAATTAGTAAGAATTTATACGTCTCAGCTGAATTAAAAAAAATGTTTATTGTTTGCTTTAGATTTTTCAGGCTTGTAGTGAAATAATATATCACAGTTTATGTAATTTATACAAAGTATATATTTATTTTTATAAAATAGATCATCAAGACCCCCTACAGGATGAGAAACCAGAAATTGAAAATGGAAGAGAAAAGGTACTATATATTGCTGCCCTATGTGTGACGTTCCACTCTGCAGGCCAAAATACTTTGATTTATTCCATATAAGGACCAGTTATGTGTAAAATTGTTTTAATGGATAAATAAATATATTTTTGCTTAGACTGTAATAATATTTATGTATATATTTAAATATTATAATATAGATTTGTTTAGTATTTTTTTAAATTCAGAAACAACAACATACCTTTGACAAAATACCAATATCTATTAAAATTTTTGAACTTTATATTGGTATTCAAAGTGTTATTTAAAAATTAATATTAAAATATAAAAAGATCATTAATATATCTAAAACTATTTAAGATTTTTAAAAACAGCAGACCAGAAAGTGTTAAATCAAAATTCATCAAGTTTTTCTTAATTTTTATTTCCCACCTAGGAAGAACTCAACAAGTTCCTACTAGAACCCTAAGAGACTGCCACAAAAGCATCTTGGGATCCAGACACAAATTTGAGTGATGATGGAAGCAATTACCTTCAGAAACATGTCCTAGTGTTATGTAAGTAAATGTAGTTAGAACAGGTTCAATGCATTAATGTAGGATATATTACCGCTGCATTGTCTACAGATTTGTAAGTACAATTATTTACTTAATCTCAATTATTGTCTCTACCTATTTAAAATTCTCAATTATTTGTGTTATCTTCTTTTGTTGTAGCATTGCATGCCTTCCAGTTATTTTCTTATTTTGTGCTATTGCCTTTCTTTTATTAATGTTTATGTTTAAATCTATTCCTTTTACTTTCTCCTTTTATTTCTTCATATATTTTTATAACAATTTCTTTATTCTTCCCAAATTTTTATCTCCATAACCTATTATCTGTAATGATTGTTTTATCTTGTACTGTGTGATCAGGATGGAATAGAGCATGGAAATGTTTAAACAATTTAGTAATGGAGACTATCAATGAGTTTTACACTTTTTAACACATGACAAGACCATAATTTATCTGTGAGACCTCAAAACTAAGTAATAGTCATCAATGAGTCATCCTGGATGATTAACCTCTGATCAAGATGAATAAACCAAGAAGCATTAATGAAAAAATTGTGACAATTTTATCTTGGCAAGTTCCATTTGGCCACTGCTGTGCTGAAAAATCAGAAGACAATTACCTCTAGAGATGTACAAATGTTTGCCCATCTATATATTATCAAAATCCAGAAAGATGATCAACAAGAGGACTGCAGATTTTGTTGCACCACGACAATGCCTCTGCTCTCACAATTCAACAGAACCCCAGCAAATTTATGGATGTGTTCAGCTTATAATTACAACTTGGTACAATACAACTTTTTCCATTCCCCAGATTTAAAAAACCACCTAGTTGTAAACTGATTCTCCAGACCAAAAGAAGCTTTTGCTGCCTATAAGGAGCAACTGAGTGCTATACTGGCCTTCGCTGCTTTATAATATATTTCCAATGAGTTCAGTCATGTATGGAAGTGATGCAAGTACTTTGGGAGAAAAAACTATAGTAGGTGGGTACATAACAATTTTTTAATGTTCATTGTTGCACATCTAAAAATATATCCAGTGACCCTCATATACAGTTTACTTGAAGTTTAATGCTGTATTACATTAAATATATCCACCATCTCAGTCTGTCATTAAATGTTTGCTTGATAACTAATAAGCCAAGGTTCATTTCCTGAAATGGATAAATAGTCTGAGTGGGTTTATCCAGAGTTATTCCTCAGCCCAGAAAGGGGGATGCCAAGTAGCTTTAGATATTCAAAAACACCAGGTTCATTGGCACTATAATTTATTCATTTACTCTATTTACTTTCTTAAAGCTCTATGGCAGTAGGCTGAAGCAGGAATTGTCTCAAAAATCACTGTTTTAATAATGATTGCTTCTGATGGCAACTATAATAATTATAGTTTGATTTCATATATTATTAACAAGATCAAGAATGACATAATAACCAACCAATGGTATCAATATCAATATTACCATTATGATCAATATTTTAATATTGTAATTGCTAGTGTATATAGATATATGTCTTTTTGACTACTAAGTAATATTCAAGTTATCTTTCTATAGTGCTATATTTGGCAGTGCATATATATATATATATGTCTTTGTTATATTTCTGTAACAAGGACAGAACATGCTGATCTTCTGATGCCTGTAGAAAGTCTTAGGACAATACAATTTGCCTCTAAAGGTTCTCTTCTTTTGTTAAAGAGGGACAGCCCCTTCCTCCCATTGCCATCCATAAAGGGTTGCCAACATCAGGCTGCAATGTTTTTATTGCCTCGACATGGAAAACCAAGAAATATGAGTTCAATCGGTAACAGTATTTGTCATCAAAAGAAACTCTGCGTGCAGAAACAGGTGCCTTAAAATAAACCAAATTTTAGTTATTTCTGACAGTTTTAAAGAAGACTGCTTGTATGGCCAAAACATACCTTATTACAAAACTTTAGTGTGCAGATCTGGGTGTTAGAAAATTGAAAAAAAGTGAAGGCGAAGAAAAATTTCAACCAATAAATACCCCTCAAATTTGGACAAATGAGGATGAATAGGCAATATTAAAGATATCATGCAGTAGCCAATAGAAGGTTAAAGTTGGGTCGATTTCTAGAATATTTGAAGAAATAAAAGTTTGCGGGGGTGGAGCAAATTCACATAATAGATTTCATATCAAATATAAAAGAATTTGAGCAGGAGAAGTAGAAGTCTAAGAGTTGCCGAAGGATATACAGAGATAGAGTCATGGGACAGTATGAGGAATTAATGACACTTAGTAGAGGACCAGGCAGTATAATACAGTGATATTAGTAAGGCAGTTAATAAGTGAAAGAAATACGTTGTCATTAAAATAATATATGAGTCTCATTTAATCATTGTTAAAGTTATGACAGTCAGGTTATTCTTATGATAAAGCTCTTGTACCGAAGTGATCAGTGTTATAAGAAAGTGTTAGAGCAAAATTACAGGTGACAGCCATGCGTGAATTTGTTGCAGAAGAGTGCAGTTAAAGTTAAAATTAAAGTTACGTGAATAGTGTACTTAAATCTTCGAGTGATGAACTTTATCCTAAGGTAACTATACTGTGAATACCAAAACCAGAATTATAACCACACGACAGACACACAGCATGTTCCTAAATTCTTCAACCATCCAATAAATTAAAAATCCAAGTAGAGCCGAAATTGTATTATTCCAATGAAGAATCCCCTTCCTTCCCTAATGACTTCAAGTCATTAAAAACAGTCCATATTCCCGAGATTCCCATCCTCAGCTTTGGAATCAGGAAAATAGGAAACATCGAACTCCAGACTTCAAGATCCGAGGCAACACAAGAAGATCACTTAATCATCTAATTAATTATTCAGCATTCAAAAATCAAAAAGACCATTTAAATTAAAACACTTTATATAACTAAACCCCCCCCCTGCACTATTAATGACCATTCCAGGGTATAAGACATTCAATGCTTAAAAAAAAAAAATAGTGTGTGGCACAAGTCAATTAACTGAAATGCATCAACTAGTGCGACAAATTATGCCCTTTTCCCATTACTCCATAAAATATGTCATCCTTCTCCCTTTAAAAAATTACCGCCATAAAACAATAATGCGGCAACATACAGCAATGCGTGAAAAATTTAGGCACACCAAACCATAGTACATATGATGGTGCTTCACAATGACACAAAGATTAACTGGCATTATGCCACATTTTGTATTTAAACAGCTGATTATCCATAATTTTTAATTCTTGCAACAGCTCTTTTGTTTCAAAATATCATATTATAAAATATGCCAATAACATTCTTTAAAAATATATAACATAATATATAATTATTATTGACTTCATTATTTGTGTCTAATCTAATTATTACTGCACATATACATTCTAAAAAATCATATATCATAACTGGTAGTTAGTTAATAAGTATATTTTCATATTTCCATGTCCCTAACGGAAAAACTTTTCTCAGTCTACCTTTCCCATAAATTGTGTGAGCTTATGGAAAAGAAAACTTATTTTACAATTGAGAGTTACTATAACTTAAGATGACCTCCTTGCTACTTAAAAAATAACAGTATGCGCTGAGTTACAAAGCATACATACCGACATAGTTTCTTAATTAATGCCATTGCATTTCTTGTAATATTTCGGGGAAATTCAATGGCATCTATGCCTTTCAGAATTATGTTGTAGGTCTTCATTGGATCCGCACCAGTGAATGGTGGTGTACCTGAAAACAGAGTAAAAAAATTAAAATATTTCTGTGTGTGCGTGTATATATATAAAGTGCATAATTTTGCCATGGATTGCTCTTAGCAGCATAGATATGGGTTTCATTTTTTATTATTGTTCTTTTAAATAGTGTTTAATGCCCATTTTTACTACTGAGGCGGTATAGGTGTGGTGTCACCAGCACTAACTGCCAAGGGAAGCTCAAGCAAATTGGTGGCTCAATAAATATATACATCATATTAAAATTAAAATCACCCTTAACCAACATAAAAACTAGGGAAAATATTCAGAGATGGAACAGTGTAAGGATCATGATAGATCATATTAAAATTTGGCATCAAATTAATTAAATTTTTAGCAACAAAATTAGAAGCTTAATGAAATATATGCTCCTTCTGTCAGTGAAAACTCAAAAGATAAAACAGATATTCTATTTCAAAGACCTATTTCACTGATTATCATTTTATCTAAAACAATGGAAAATGTAATAAACAAGATACTAAATTAGTATATTGAAAATGATAAATTAATGGTAATGAGGAAGCAGACCTTATAATACACTTCTCCATTAATGATCAAGTAGCAAATCTTAGTCAAATTGTTGGAAAGACCTGGAGAATTAGCAGAGTAATATTTTTTTTTCTTAAGCGCTGAAACAAACTTGCTTATCAGCCTGAAAAATCCTGCATTTTGGCGCCACATAGTCCTAAGGTTTGAATTTTTAGTTGTTCTAGATATAGAGGGAGCATCAGAAGTCTATTATTTGAACAATATACAAGAGATGGTGAAATTATCATCTGTCACTGGGTTTAAATCCATGCTGCACCATAACACATTGCAGCAAATCTTTAAAAAGAAGACATAATTAAAATGTTACTAAATAGATGAAATTAGGATTAGTTTGAAGAATGTTTCTAATAGAAATATTGTACTCACAAAGCTGTAAATGGACTGGTAATATATCCTAAACTTAGGTATTAATTTTTTATGCTGTGTCTTTATTTAGTTTAAACTGAACCTAATTTTCAAATAATATTCATGGTAACTGGTAGGCTATTAAAAGTGTCCATAATGTGCTAATGAATGCTTCAGAAGCCAAGATGGTAAAATTGTTACCACAATAATATGTCATAGAAAAGATTAACTGCATTAGCTATCCTGTCCACAGAAAGGAACTTCATCAACAATATGGGATACTTCAATGAGGCTGTCATTAAATATTGTTGCCACTGTGAAAGAGAGGAGGATAGACTTTGCATACAAACATCTAAATTAAGCCAGTCCACCAAATGAATTTAATGTAATGAACATTTAAATTTTACCAGAGATGGGAATATGGTAGAAAAGAGAGTGATCATATCTGTGTGAGAGAGACACACAGACACACAAAGAGAGATAGAGAACCCCCAACTGAAAATCTTATGAGCCATCACTGGGAAGCAGCTGAAGAATTTGATGATGATGATTGTTGTTTTAGGGGCGCACAACAGCCAAGGTCATTAGCGCCCAAACACACTAAAAACTGCGTCAGAACTAAAATATAAATAGTTAACACAAGTCAAGTCTGAGCAGCACGTTGTGCAACAAAATAAAAGCCCATAACAAATAACAAGTGGGTGTAATGGTCAACAAAGGACTGGTATTAAAATAGCCGCAATCGCGAAAACAACAGTCCTATAATGGTTTAAAAAGGGTCAATAAAACCCAATAACCATCAACACAATAACATATAAAAACTGGTAGTAAAACACATCAGCAAAAGCTGAAAATAACCCAGAATTGTAAAAGTCCAAATTGGTAACAATAAAACCCCATAACAATAACAAGGGTTATATATAACAACTCAATAAAAGACTGGTACTAAAAACGATGCATCAAATGCTTTAACAACAACAGTCTTAAAAGCGTCTAAAAATGCCGTCATGGATAAAAAGAGAACACCTCACACCTTGCTCCAAAAACCACAAAAACGGATAAAACGGAGCACTCGCTCAACAGCAACCACATCATCAGCAAGTATTTCCTCAATAGAGGAGGGCAAACCTAGTCTATGTCTAAAAGCTGCCAGATGATGGCATTCAATTAAAATGTGACGCACTGTAAAGGGGTGGTCACAGTGGGGGCAAGCTGGAGCGGGTTGACCATTAAAAAGGTGAGAATGACTAAAACGGCAATGCCCAATTCTAAGACGAGCTAAAATTACTTCTTCGCGACGAACAGCGCGAGAAGAAGTCGACCAGTTAAAAGGGGCGGGTTTACATTCACGGAGCTTATTATTTGGGAGTAATTCCCACTCCTCGCGCCAGCGCGAAAAAATGGCTCTACGTAATGAATGTATAAAATCCCCGAAATAAAAACGCTGCTCGCACTCAGCAGGGTCTAAAAGAGCGGATTTTGCTGCAACATCTGCGGCCTCATTACCTGGGAGTCCGACGTGCCCAGGCACCCATAGCAGTGTTACCCTGACGCCAGCGTCGAAAAGGGTTAAAACTACATCCTGGACCATCTGTACAAGGGGGTGGAGGTTGTACAGGTTTCTAAAACTTAAAATGGCACTCAAAGAGTCGGAACATATAACACCGTTCCCCAGCCCGTGATCAGAAATAAATAAAACCGCCCGATAGATAGCATAAAGCTCCGCCATAAAAATAGATGTTGCAACGTTAAGACCATACGTAAAACTAGCCCCATTAAAAACAAAAGCACATCCTACACCTGTGTCAGACTTTGAGCCGTCGGTATAGATAAAATTCCAGCCATTAAAAGCGGATTTGATCTCGCGAAAAGAACAACGAATAATATGGGCTGCGGTCGAAGATTTCGGACAGGACGTGAGCCCGAGATGAACGGGGGCCTCTGCTAAAATCCAGGGGGGAGAAGAAGTTTCCCCGGCTAAGAAAAAAGCAGGTAACTCCATGTCCAACGTCCGTAAAATCTCCCGAAAACGAAAGCCAGCGGGCTTAGGAGTAAAAGACCGAGCAGCGTAAAAACGATCAAAAGACATGTTAAAAAAAAGGCCCATTCGTGGGATGACGAGGTTGCGCAGCTAAGCGACAACCGTACGCAGTCAGTAAAACATCCCTACGATAAAACAACGGAGGTTCTCCAGACTCCGCACACAAACTCAACACAGGACTGGTGGGGAATGCCCCAATGGCAACACGGATACCCCGGTGATGAATCGGGTTCAGGCGGCGCAGAACAGAAGGCCGCGCAGAGCCATAAACCACACAGCCATAATCCAGTTTCGATCGGATGAGAGATCGGTAAAAACGTAAAAGTATAGTCCGGTCAGCTCCCCAAGATGTGCCACATAAAACACGTAAAATGCAAAGAGAACGTTCACACTTGCCTTTGAGTTGCGCTATATGCGATGACCAGCATAATTTTCTATCGAACACCAAGCCAAGGAACCGAACTTCGTCTGCGAAAGAGAGTGCGTCTGGGCCAAGATGGAGCGAAGGTGGAAGATACTCCTTGTGGCGCCAGAAGTTCATGCAGACGGTCTTCTCTGCGGAGAAACGGAACCCGTGAGAGACACTCCAAGCGTGAAGGCGGTCGAGACAGCATTGGAGGCGGCGTTCCAAGAGACAGGTTCTCCGAGAGGAAAGATAGATGGCAAAATCGTCCACAAATAACGACGATTGTATTCCTGGCGGTAAACACTCGGTGATAGAGTTAATCGCAATGGCAAATAGTGTGCAACTAAGTACCGAGCCCTGAGGTACGCCGTTCTCTTGAATAAAATTAGACGATAAAACTGATCCCACGCGAACATTAAAAACCCGGTCCTTCATAAATTCCTGAATAAAAACAGACATACGCCCACGTATGTTCCAATCGTGAAGCGTTCGGAGGATACCGCCTCTCCAGCAAGTATCGTACGCTTTCTCCAGATCAAAAAATACAGCAACCGTTTGGCACTTGCGCACAAAACCGTCCATTACATGCGTAGTTAAAGACACAAGATGGTCGACTGAGGAACGATGACGCCGGAAACCACACTGGGCGTTCGTTAATAATTGCCTCGACTCTAACCACCACATGACCCGTCCGTTAATCATGCGTTCCATCACCTTGCAAACGCAGCTGGTGAGGGAAATCGGACGGTAACTGGAAGGAAGATGTGGGTCCTTTCCAGGCTTAGGTATCGGAACGACGGTGGCCAATCGCCAAGCGTTGGGAAAAGTGCCATTACACCAAATAAAATTAAAAATTCGTAATAAAAAGGCTTTGCCTTCTGCTGGTAAATGCTGCAACATGGCAACGTGAATGTCATCTGGCCCCGGTGCGCAATGTCGAGAGGTAGAAAGGGCATGCTCCAGTTCCCTGACGGTAAAAGGAACGTTGTAGCTCTCCTGATGGTCGGAGGCAAACGAGAAACCTTTCCTCTCAACCTGCTCCCTTAATGCGCGAAACGTAGCCGGGTAATTGGCGGAACTAGAAACATCAGCGAAGGTTCGCCCTAAAACATTGGCGACGTCAGTCGGAGTGGTGAGCACTCGATTTAAAATCCTAAGACCGGGTATAGGTGTAAACCTTGGTTTGCCAGCAACGCGGCGTAGCCGTTCCCAAACTACGGATGAAGGCGTTGTGCGGTTAAAAGAAGATGTAAAAGAAATCCAAGAAGCCTTTTTGCTATCCTTGATGCCTCGGCGGCATTTGGCGCGAAGTTGTTTGTAACAGATCATATTTGCTGAAGTAGGGTGGCGACGAAAAACTCGGAGAGCACCTCGGCGTGCACGCAATGCATCCCGGCATTCATCGTTCCACCAAGGAACCGGTAAGCGTCTGGGGTGACAAGACGACCGGAGAATAGCCTTATCTGCTGCTGTTATGATGACCGTACGGAGGTGCTCGATCGCGATGTCGATAGATGGAAAGTCACACCCTGAAAATTCGGCCAAAGATCGATAGAGAGGCCAATTCGCCTTATCAATGAGCCATTTTGGCGTGCGCTGTGAATGTGCGTTCGGAGAGAGTACATGGATCTGACACGGAAAGTGGTCACTGGAATATAGATCAGAGATGACGTTCCAGGTGAAATGTACAGCAAGTGAGGCAGAACAAATGGATAAGTCCAAGTGCGAAAAGCTATGAGTGCTGTCAGAGAGAAAAGTTGGTTGACCAGTGTTGAGAACTATAAGATTGTGATTTAGCAAAAAGTCAGCTAAGAGGTTACCTCTTGCACACTCCGTGGTGGAACCCCATAGGGGGTGGTGTGCATTGAAATCCCCCAAAAGAAGAACAGGGGGTGGTAGCTGAGACAAAAGATCGTCCAGGTCAACTGTGGTGATGGTGCCGGACGGAGGTAAATAAACATTGCAGACTGAAAAACTAAGGCCAGAAAAGTGAACTGTAGCTGCAGCAGCTTGTAAAGGAGTCTGGAGCTGTAGTGAGGTGCTGTACACGTCGTTTCGAATTAGAAGTAAAACTCCGCCGTGAGCGGGAGTGCCATCTTCGGGAGGGAGATCAAATCTCACCGAAGAGTAACCGCGTAAATTAAAAGAATCACTTGGGCGAAGCTTGGTCTCTTGGAGACACACGAGCAAAGGGTCAGTAGAACGTAAAATTAATTCCAGGTCAGGTCTTCGACTACGGAGACCACGCACATTCCACGAAAGGATAGCCATTTTTAAAATTATATAAAATAAATAAAAAATTTAACCACCTTACTTTTTGGACGGTCCAGGACGAATAAGACGTCCTTTTTTTTGTCGCGTGGGACTCGGTGGTTTTGAAGGAGCAGGCACATCCTGCTCCATCACATCCTCAGAGGGAGGGCTCTCCCGCTGAGAAGAATCAACCGATTCCAAAACCTGAAATCGGTTGGTGGTGGAAAGAGGCGGTGACGGCGACCGCCTAGCGGGCTTGCTCCCGTATGCATCATAGGAGCTCGACCTCCGAGGAGGAGAAGGGCTCGATTTCTGCTTCGTATTACTGGTAGTGGATGATTTAAGGAAGTCAGTTCGGGTATATGCGGTCTTAAACTTAATAGATGGAGCATCGAAAACAATAGGCTTCGGCTTCTCAGTAGAACGGTTGGCGGCAGTTGGCGCACAAGGCACCCGAGTAAAAACAAGATCGCAAGTCTGCGTGCTAATAGTGCGCTTCTGGACAGCAGAAGAAGCCACAGCGCTGTATGTCCCGGTTTTAGGCAACACGGGTAAGCGAGATTGGAATCGCTTCCGCGCTTCACTGAATGTAAGTTTCTCTTTAACCCTGATCTCCTGGATAGAGCGTTCATCGCGAAAACGAGGACAATCGCGGGACGAAGCCGGATGGTCACCTTGACAGTTCACGCAAACAGGGGCAGTTGCACAAGCTCCCTCGTGACTTTCAGTACCACAGGTTGCACAGATCGACTTTGCACTCTTGCACGACACGCGAGTATGGCCAAAACGTTGGCATTGGAAGCATCGCATGGGACTGGGAATATATGGGCGAACCTCAATTGCCTCATAACCAGCTTTGATCCTCTGTGGTAACTCAACCCGGTTGAAGGTAGGAAGAGAGTACGGGTGGGCTGTGTTTCACCTTCCTTCCTAGCCTGTACACGATAGACCGATATGACTCCCTGGTCCTCCAGACAACTCTGGATTTCCGAGTCGGACATCCCGTCTAACACATTCGTAGAAATAACTCCTCGCGACGAATTTAAAGTTCTATGTGGCTCTACACGGATCGGATACCCGTGGAGAATCGTCGCCTTGAGCAATGAGTTGGTTTGCGCTATTCCAAATGTCTCTACCAAAAGAGAACCATTACGGAGACGTGTACATGTCTTCACTGGTCCAGAAATGCCATCAATACCCTTCTGAATAACAAACGGGTTCACTCTGCTGAATGACTGACCATCCTCGGTACGATAAATTACCAAGTAGCGAGCAAATGGCTGCTCGGTTACTTCCTTTACATCCACTCTTTTGCGTTTCATATGAAAATTATTTTCATGTACCATAGCGCATTCATCCTCCACCATTACACCTGTCTCCGATGGCAGGCTGCTTCCTGGGCGCCACCCCGGCTTAGGTTAGTTGCCCTGGCCTGGACAAGGTAACCTCAGGGTCACACCTTCCTGGATATTGACAAAGGGACCCAATCGCCTGCAGGAAGTTTACAGCGCGTGTAATGGCCCCTCCCCGGGCCTGGCCTTTACCAGGGGATACGCTCTTGCCCTACATGATGGCCCAGTGCTGGGGGTCACGCTATTACCCAGTCACATTTTAACCGTGTCAAACACGGGGGCATCCATCAGACTAAAAGCAGGGAGGTATAAAATATAAAAGTAAAATGGAGGCGAAATAAAAAGGAGTCAAACGCGCTGAGCGCGGACCTGAGGGAGCAGCTCGAGTGCCTCGGGGTCGCTACGCCCCGTACCCAATAAATTGGGCCCCTGAGGGGAGCTGAAGAATTTGTATTATATAAGTTGTTCAATATGCATGTCTTTACTTTGACCTAAAGCATGAAGCATTCTTCTTTCTTGATGCAACACCTTACATGGCAAAAAGAGCTGTTTCCTATCAAGTAATTATATGGTAAGATGGTACACATTGCTTGTGCGGCCCATACCTTACTCAAATTGCAGATCGGATGAGATAAAATTTTCCTGAATCAGAAAGACTATTTTCTGCAGCAAAAGAAAATGTAGTGAAAACTCCTAAATTTTATGTGTGTGTGTGTATATATATATATATATACTAATCCCTTTCAAGATCATACTTTAACATGCTGGAGTACTGCTGTGACAATTTTTTTTAATTAAATGAAATGATGAATAGCTTTGATTGGGAAGATGCTAAGACAACCGGAAGCATACAGGACTTGTTTTTGTATCCTGAAATGGAAAGGAAATTTGTTTGCATCAAATTAAATATTGTATTTTTTGGAGAATCTGTAACTCGCTTAGAATAGAGCCATTGCATTGAATAAATAACAGGTTTAGTAAATAATGCTACTTGCTGTACACACACGCACGCACGCACACACACACAAACATAAAAAATAAACCATGCACACACACAAGGTAGACTGGTTATGCTGTTATTCTAATAATAAAATGAATTCTTGATAAGAATTGAGGATAAAAATTCATGTGTCAAACATACAGAAAACTATCCAAATGAAACTTCACAGCAGATACCTTTCAAGAGGGCTTAATATCCAATGACATACTTTAAACATGTTTTGCTACATTTATGAGGGGGCAAAGAAATATATTCAAACATGGTGATAGCAATCAATCTCCAAACATTTTACTTTTAATAACTTGTGTTATAATGCTAATTGTAAAGTTAGTTTTGTATTTGTTCAAGTACAAGCAGGTATTGCAGAGAATCACTAAGCATTTTACAACTAATAGCTTTCAATTACAATGCTAAGGTATATTAAGTTACATATACCTAATGGCACTTATTAATACAAAAGAATATGCCAATAATATTAAGAAAATTATATTCATGTGCAATTATTATTATTATTATTATTATTATTATTATTCAATCATTATTGTAAAATAAACTGTTTTTCTAAAGCAATTTTTAAGCTTAAGAGCATTTTTGTAGCTTTTTATGGTCATAAAACATCTGGGCCCTGTTGTCATCATTCTCACTCTGAAAACAAAGTTAAAGTGAGAAGATATTGAAATGGTAGTTGGGTTCTGGAAGTTGTTTCATGGCTCTTCTTGGCCATCATCTTTCCTCTCCCAATGCACTTGTATCTTAATGCTGAAATAGCACTCATGGCCCACTCCCAAGTAAATGTAAATATAATATATATGGGCAAATCTAATGATAATATTTTTGTAATGTAGATACCATGTATGTATATATGTGTATAATATGATATAACTTTAACATGTGACTAGTATGTCGACAAAAGAGAAAAGTCTCTGGTGTTTTCTGTTTATGGTAGCTTGGAAAGCCAATGAGGCCATAAAACTCTATACAGAGGGCAAGAGTAAATCTGCGGGTAAATTGTGATGCCACTTTTAAGGATTGCCATTGGAGAGTTAAAATCCAAGGATTTTTAAATTTGTTAGGGCTTTAAACTTCACAAGCGATTATACAATTAGCCTTTAAACTAGCCAATGTCAACAAGAGTTTTAAACTTTCAAATAATAACAAATGACATGTGCTGGCAGCTGAATTTAAACCAGGCAATAGTAAATGTATATTTTAAACTTTTAAACCAAAGCAAGAGACATGCCCTTGCTTGGGTGAACCCCTTTGGCATCATCAAGCCAATGATTACTAGATTTGAATTTAATATATAAGGAGATATTTGCTCTTTTTGGGCATCAGATAAAATCTACTTCAGTTCACACAGTTCAATGCAGTTAGAGGTGGTTCACGCAGACACTTCAGTTTAATTTGTCAGTTCTACACACTGCAAGACTCAGTTCTAAAATCTACATACAACACTAATCTTGAAGCCTTACATTTCTCAGAGATGGGTTCACTCATTGTTAAAAGTCTACACACTGAGAAGCATGCATTTCTAAGTTCTATACACATCAAGATATATGCTGAGGCATTCATAATTAATTCAAGTTCAAATTGGTTTATAGATCCAGTTCATATCCATGGGAGTCATGGCAGCTAAGTTTACATTTGGTGTACATAAATTCTATCTATGCCAGAGGATGTGAAAGGCCTTAGAGCATAGTAAATTACCATATACATGGTATATACATTATGTCTACTCTCCCAGTCCTATTGAGTAGAATCAACAAAATAGCCAAATAATCCCCAGAGAAAATTTTTGTCACCAAAGCGTAAACATCGACACACCAAAACCATTTCATAATTTGGCATCACCAATGTGAGACCCATTACAAACCATCTCACTTGTTGGAAAAAGATACCAGTCATAGTAAGAACAGAAAGCTACAGATGCAAGCAATTTTTTTATGAAACTACTACTACTTCTATGACAACATATTTTCATTGTAAATGAGAATTAACAGTTCTAAGAAAATAAAAATTCTTACCTGTGAGCAATTCAAACATCAGCACACCAAGAGACCAATAGTCTGCACTAATGTCATGTCCCTTATTAAGAATTACTTCTGGAGCTACATATTCTGGTGTACCACAGAAAGTCCATGTTTTCCTTCCATGCTGCACAAACAAAGAAACCATCTTTATTTCATCTCATTTCTTTTATGGACTATGTACATTAAAAACACATCTCCATATATGGATGCATGGTCTGAGGCAGAGGACAATAATTTCGGTACTTGAGCGGTGCTCAACCTTTGTGCCTATGTTTCCCAAGGGAACACCTACAGGAGGAAGAAAGAGATGAGATGATGCAGACACTGGTTGACCAGGATTTATGGACATTGATTACATGGGCACAGATGGAATCCCTAACATATTTCCAGGTAGAGCTGGTGGAGGCCCTCCTAGATTTATATGAGCCCTCAGAAGGTTCCCTTACATACCAGATGCTACAACAGAAATCTATCTACAAAGCATAAGCCACCATCACATTGCACCAGCCTAACTTGTTCTAGGACTCTGTAACAGAACCAAGGCATGAAATAATATGAAATGGGAGAGCAAAAATTCCTGGAATGTAAATATCCATTCCACCGTTTGACTAAGGGACCAGGGAAAACCATGAAAAAACCCAAGATCCGGATGGCTGGCAAATGGGAATTGAACCCAGGCCCTTTAAAATGTGAATCCCTAGCATTATCATTTGAGTCATACTGCTCAGTTATCTCCATTAAGACATCCCATTATTATTTTAAACTAAACATTAAGATATCTCCCTCTATCTATAGTTCTCTTACACATGAACACATATACAACTTGATGTATGAAAATTATGTAAAAATAAAGCATTCATTCATTTACATATTCATATATCATATTACTTCAATCTGTGGATCCTATAATGAGATTAGCCAACTCTAGAATAGTTAGTCCTAAAATCCAGGATGTATATTTCATCACAAATTACATACAATATATACATTTGATGAAAATGTCACTTTTCATATTTACAAATTTTAACTTTAGCGTACAGTTTGTCACAGATGGTAATTTCTTACATAGTTTATATTAAAATGCATCTTAGATAAAATTACAAATTAATGGTAACCTACTTCATTTACATCTAGAATACTCGTATATGACTCATTTCATATCCAGAGCTGGCCAGTTCTTAGGAACCACATGGGCCAGGCCAGAGAATATAATTTGCTTTTATTCTACCTATTATTTTTATCATAATCATATATCAAGGAAGAACAGTGCAGATTCCAAAAAGGAATGTAACTTATAGATGCCATAATTGTTGTGAAACAGCTACTAGAAAAAAGGAAAGAGTTTAACCAGTCACTTCTTGTGCTATTTTTAGATTAAAACAAAGTGTAAGATCAATTTGTTGATTTGTTTCATTTACAGGTGCTCTTTAACACCTCAGGTCATCAGGATCCCATCAATTCATGGCATAAAACAACTGATAAATTTTGTTCAGAGGTCTCTTCTTTCTGGGCTTGAGGTTCTTTTAAATGCCATAAATCTTAAGACATGGGATCCATGGTTTTACTTCCCTTCAGAACATATGATTGAGTGAATAGAGAGAAGTAATGGGAAATTTTAGAAAAAAATTAAATTTCTATAAGCCTGATAAATGCAATAAAAGATCTTTACACAGCAACAATGATAAAATTTAGAATAGATCATAATGAATTCAAAGGAAAATTTTAAATAAACCAAGTTTAAGATGGGTAGTGAATTATCCCTGTTTCTTTTCATAATATATTTAGACCAAACTGTTGAAGAATGGAAATTATGAGTCTTTTGAAGTAAAAGCAAATAGAAATACCATGCTAAATACAATAATATTTATAGATGGCATAATGGCAGAAAGTAAAGATGATTTACAAAAGTTCATTTTTAAATTACAAAGTATTTTAGGTAATTATAAAATGAAAATTTCAGAAGAGAAAACTAAATCAATGGTGAAAATATGCACAAATATAAAGTGATAGAACAAGTTACAGACTCTGTTTAGTTAGGAATCCATGTATCATTATTTCATTACCAAATGGATGTTTAGGAACATTTTATCAAATATGATTAAATGGAATTTTACAACAAAATTTTGAAAAGCAAAAAGAAAGGAAATTCAACTAAGATTCCACAACATAACATATATACTGAATAACCCCAGCAAATTTTTTCCAAAATTGAACAGCAAAATGTTGGAGTGTGTGTATTATTCGCATTACGGTTGTTACTACACTTCTGACAGGTTGGTTGCGTCGGGTTTACTAAGCCCTGAGTCCAGGGCTGCAACACAGAGGTCTGTGCCACCCGTGGGTTTTTGCATTAGGACGGTACCTTGTAACCCTAAACCGACCCGCCATTCGGCTGCAGACGATTGCGTCGCCCAGGCACGCTAAGTTCTCTTAGCTTCCAGATTCTCACTGGTGGATAGGTCATACTAGCTTAGACCTACTCGTATTTAAGAGGTGAGTCACCTCAGCATTAAGGTAGCCACCACCCTTCCTACAAACAACGGCGATTCCGGCGCACCGGCCCCCAGGGTACACGCCTTAGGCACTCCCCTGGGACACGCCGCCATCGTAGGTCCTCAATTCCCCGTGAGTGACGGGTTCACTGCCAAGCCGAGTCAAACCCAATCCGGACAACTCCCTTCCGGGAGGGGCTCGAATCAAGTCCGGCCCGGCTCCCTCTAGTACATCAGAGGTACCAAGGGCACTCAGGGTCCACAGAGCCCGCACCTGGAGCATCTGTAGGGCAACAGTCAGACCGCGCCCCCCCTTATGGGAACTACACTTCTGACACATCAAAATCCAGAAGTTGACATTCTTCCGTCACAAGCAAGAACTGCATGCACAGATCATTTGTTTGTTTACTTGTTGTTCTGTGGCTGAAGAAGCACATGTTCAGGATGTCTAGTGTTTAACATTGTTACAGGTAGTTCACAGCAAAATAAAAGCTCCGCATTAGCGGAGAGGCTGGAAAACTGGCAATCACGCTGTTGGATGAAAATAAGACATGAATGAGAGCTTTTATTCATGATTGGCAAAAAAATAATGTAACTGGCGGGCATTTCATGGACATAAAGCGAGATTTCCAGAAGTGCAAAACAGATTATGCTAGTATGTCAATGAGAATAGACATTTTGGATGTGCCTTTATGAGTGAAATATGCAAATTGAAACCTGTAGCAATAGCAAGAGAACTAACATAACCGGTTTAAGGTTAGTTGTGGATGACTTATGCATGATGGCTTTGGTTTCCATAGGAAAATGAGCATCATTTAATGTCTCCCTGCTGATTAGGAAGAGAAGATAGTGAAGTTTCACAGATTATATCAGATTGTACCAGAGAAATCAATATTTACTGTCGCAAATTGGCAATGCAGACCAAAGTCTGTGTACTTTGAAATGCCACAAGACTACACAGTAAATAAAATGAGTGAATCCAGCATGGTAATTAGAACTGGCTGTAGTGGTAGTGGTAAACAAAGCTGTTATGCTATGTGTAATTGCAGATGGAAGAAAGCTACCACCATTTATCTTCAAACGAAAAACCACTCCCAAAGTGAATGTTAAGGGTGTCATCATACGAGCTGATCCTAAAGGACCGCCATGGGTATCCGAGTTCGATAAGGCATGGACTATTGAGCAGAAGGTCTGGGTTCGAATATCGCCAGGACCTTCCTACCTGACTGAGGTTTTTTCCAGATTTCGTCAGTCCTCATAAATGGCAACTGATGGGGAGGTACCCTAAACTTAGGCCTAAAACAATTCCTTCCTTAAAAATAAATCCTTTCCTAATATATAATTTCATCTCATGTATCCTCAGTGTCCATCGCCTGTGGTGCCTCCAAAGCAAAAACGGGCGTTAAACACTATTCATTCATTCTAAAGGGTAGATGGCCAATGAGCTTATGGTCAACTGGATGATGCAAGTTTGCGAGTTTGGCAATGTCATCACTCTGGAATGCTATTCAACTTAAAGAACATGCTTGTTCTGGACAGTTACCGTGGCCATATTAGACGTACAGAAAGTTTTGAATGAGGGAAGAATTGACTTGGCTGTTGATTCTCCAACCATCAGATGTTTGCATCAATCTACCATTTAAATTTGTATTAAAAGAAACGTTATATGAGATGGATGGTCGAAGAAGAGCACCAACTTACTTCAAGTGCTAAAACCAAGCACCCGGAAGTGATTCAGATCTGCCAATGGGTGAAAAGTGCAAGGACTCGATTTCTCTACCATTGATGGAAAGAAGCTTTAAGAAATGCAGAATTTCCAATTTCATCAATGGAACAGAGGACAATATGCTGTGGAAGGATAGCGATCATAAAGATGGCAATGACGACTCTCCTCACAGTGATGACAAAAGTAATGGTGAATAGAGATAAGAGCATACAATTAAGTAACGACATTTTATTGTACTTATTTATGCTAAATAGAACAAAAATGTTTAAGATATTCACCTAGGAACATACATTTTCCTCTTGCAGGGGTAATGGTTGGTTCAGCATATGAGAATCGAATATGAAGATTATGACGGAACAAATTTCTTAAATGCAATAACATTTTAACTTATAGTTTTTTTGTAGTCTTTAATATTTTTGATATAAATATTTAATATAGCTGTACAGATAACTTCCTTCCTTCCAAATCTCCCTTCCTAAAATATGGGTGCACTTATACTGTAATTTCAAAACCAGGGTTAGTATAAGGGAGAGAATGTTGGATATTATGCAGAAATGATAAAGGCAGAATAAATGTATCTTATTAGAATTTATTAAATATGTTCACACTAACTCCACTTGTACCACATTAAAACATTGCTCTCATCTTCATTGTTGACTGACTAACGCTTCCAATATTTGTTCACATTAATAAGAGAAATAAAAAAGACGGACATAATCAGTAATTGGTCCACAGCTGAAAATGACAGCAAATGCATTCAAAACAAGTTCTAATGTTGTATACATAACTGGAGTTAGTGTGAACATATTTAATAAATTCTAATAGGATATATTACCACTTCATTGTCTACAGCTTCCTAAGCACAACTTAAATAATAGAATAAATGCTTCACATGTGAGATTTATATGATTTCTATCAGGTGTCACACTAAGAAGCCATATACAAAGTGAAAATCTGAGGAACCATAGAAATACAGATGTGAGATCAGAAGGAATAAGAGATCATGTTCTCAAGTATCGACAAAAAGGAGGAGAGCATATTTTACAGATGCCAGCCTATTGCTTACCCCTTATAATGCTTATTTATAATCCACATGGACACAGAGATACAAGAAGACCATACTGCAGATGGATGAATCACTTCCATAATAGTTGCAGAATCGGAATTATAAACCAAACTGCAATTCAGAGGATGATGTTCTCTTTCCATATAGAGTACTTCATTACATATTTATAATTATTGAACAATTAGAACCCTTTATTCATAAAAGCATGCTGTACACAAGTGTGAGCTTGGAAATTAAATTTGAAGTCCTACATCTTTATTCATAGCATACATCTTCTGTTTAAGCAGTGTAGTTTGGCAATGTGCATGTGACCAAACCTTAGGAAATGAATCAAATGGCTGATCTTTTGCTAGCCACTTATAATATCTTGGTAAGGTTGTTCACTAGCACCAAACTTAATTAATCTGTTATTGCTAAAACTAACACATTTGATTACTTTTTAAAAATACCATTTTCTTCACTAAAACTCTGGCAGGAAAAAAATTGAAATTAAATGATTTGAAGCACATCAGCCAAGCTACTTTACAATTTTTCAAGTGAATGGGAAGGGGAAAAGAATTTTTGTTAACACTTGGTTTAAAAAAAAAATGAAGAAAAATGAAACCTAAATTGTAGACAGGAAATTAGTGATAGCCTATAAGAATCTTAACACATTTGAGTGAATGAATTAGAAGGCATAGTGAATGTACATATAGTTCATTAATAAAATGCTTGCCAATTTAAAAAAAAAAATGTTTAAATTGAAACACTGCAAGTTTGATTCTGGATTTAACAACTTCTATTCAATATATAATGAACATAACACAAAAAATATGTACTTATTAAGTACAGTGGTATATAGTATAACATTTTGAGATATACATGAACTGGCATTGAAAGATCAAAATGTATCTGAAGAATAAGCAAATCATTTCACTTTTTGTATTTATCAACTTTTCTTAGAAACCACAATATTGTGTGAAACAGCCGTTTGTATAGCACATCATATATAGAATGATTATTGGACTATTTGTGTAAGATTTACATAAAGAAACTTAAAAAAACAATATTAATGCTCAATATTTATTGAATTTGGAATCGAACACAGTGAAACGCGCACTAACAATCTCTGTGAATCAGAATATTAGAACACTCTTTCTGGTTTCACAACTCAAACTAGAGTAAATATTGTACCTACGAAGCTGTTGACAATGGAGTGGCAATCTAACCTCAACTGATGTATTCACATTTCTTACATGATACTCCATTCTCTTACATAAAAGTAAGACGCGTTTCGGGAGAATCTCTCCCATCTTCAGTTGCTCACTGAACCTCTGCTACTCGAAACTATGGCTGGACAAACGGATGTTTCTGTGGTGGCCTCTGTTGGTTGAAGTAGGAAGTCGTCGAGCTCATCTATGGGAGGAAACTCAAAATTCATTAGGTTTTTTCTATTTTTTAATATGAAAATTTTTTCCCAAGTGGATAACTCCAATGGGCTGTGAAGATGTTTCAGCAGTTTTATTCCCAGTTTTATTTTATGGTTTTGGGTCCAAAAGTGAGCTGCTACTGGTGATTTATCCACCTGTTTAAAGTGAATATTTCTATAATGTTTCTTCCTCCGAATTTCCAAATTTCTTTTTGTTTTGCCGATGTAGCTCTGTTCACAATCTGCACATTTTATTTCGTAAATTCCTGATTTCTGTTCTGGTGGTATGGAGTCTTTTACTGTGCAACCTAATAAATTCTTGATGTTGTATCTGTTCTTTGGGGCTAACATTATTCCATGCTCTTTGAAGATTTTCTTGAACTTGTTGTGGTAAATTGGATGGTGGGTGAAACTTTTGAATTTGTATTCTTCTTTTTTGTTTTTCAGTGTGGTGTATCTGTTCTTTGGGCCTAACATTATTCCACGTTCTTTGAAGATTTTCTTGAACTTGTTGTGGTAAATTGGAAGAGATAAGGGAAGTTTCCACACTGAAAAACACAAAAGAAGAATACAAATTCAAAAGTTTCAACTACCATCCAATTTATTACAACAAGTTCAAGAAAAACTTCAAAGAACATGGAGTAATGTTAGCCCCAAAGAACAGATACAACATCAAGAATTTATTAGGTTGCACAGTAAAAGACTCCATACCACCAGAACAGAAATCAGGAATTTACGAAATAAAATGTGCAGATTGTGAACAGAGCTACATAGGCAAAACAAAAAGAAATTTGGAAATTCGGAGGAAGGAACATTTTAGAAATATTCGCTTTAAACAGGTGGATAAATCAGCAGTAGCAGCTCACTTTTGGACCAGAAATCATGAAATAAAACCGGGAATAAAACCAGGAATAAAACCGCTGAAACATCTTCACAGCCCATTGGAGTTATGCAGTTGGGAAAAAATTTTCATATTAAAAAACAGAAAAAACCTAATGAATTTCGAGTTTCCTCCCATAGATGAGCTCAGCGACTTCCTACTTCAACCAACAGAGGCCACCGCAGAAACATCCGTTTGTCCAACCATAGTTTCGAGTAGCCGAGATTCAGTGAGCAACTGAAGATGGGAGAGATTCTCCCGAAATGCGTCTTACTTTTATGTAAGTGAATGGAGTATAGTGTAAGAAATGTGAATACATGAGTTGAGGTCAAACCAGAGTGTTTGAGTCGTGAACAGCTGATGATATGGAAAAAATGTCCATGAAACATATGTCTCGAGTAAAATCTCATTTAAGTGAAACCAGAAAGAGTGTTCTAATATTCCGACTCACAGAGATTAATATTAATGCTATTGATTTTGTTGCTGTTCAGGCTAATGAAACAAGAGATATAATTTGCTGCACAATTGTAATTAATTTAAGATTTATTAAGGGCTAATAAATCCACTGAAGATTTCTTTCTTTCCAACAGGCACATGATCACAGAGCAACTGGCATAAGGAAATTCTCAAAAGAGCCTCCAATCTTAAATCTTATAGAGCAATATATGACAGTGCAACTGTAATGAGTTGTACCTAGGGTGGGGTTAAGGCTACAATGCCTTATGCTAAATATGTGCATGGTTAATCCCATCAGCTTGATTTCATTATAAAGAACACTTGTTCAAAAAAACATAAAGGTAGTAAAGTTGGTTTTTGCAAACAATCAGAAATTAAACATTCTTCTCCTCTTCGCCTAAACTTATTGACACATTTTAAAACTTAATAGAAGTAGAAACAGTGAAGTTGATTGATTATACACATAAAGAAGTCAGTATTAGCAAACACTATACTTCATTAACTGATTAATTTATCAAATATGTTTCAAGAGCTTATCTTCAGCTCAAGAGCAACTAATACTGGCGATGTGATGTGACCTCTGGCGGTTCAAATATATAGCAAAACAGGAAGTTCATTGGTTTGATGTTAAAATTCATAAATACAAAGCTTATTCTTTAAAGTGAAAATATTTTCCCCTAATGCTAATTCCCTGGGATTGTTGGTAGATTTCAACGGTTTGGTTTCTTTTGCTATGTCAGGCTTGTAAGTCCAAAAATGATCTGCAACACTGATTTATTGACCTATTTATATGTTACATTTCTAAAGTCATTATATCCAAATTTCTTATTGCTCAGCTTATATATATATATATATATATATATATATATATATATATATATATATATATGATCACAATCCAAATAATCTATCTGATACACTCCTGCCTTTTTGTTAAGACAGAATAACACCCTTTATGGTTCTGTTCAAAGGTTCAGGATGTTGCATTTATTTTGTGCTGCCAACACAATATCAAATATTTTAAAACTTTTCATGATGCCCCACTTGCCCATGGATGGTATGTGAATTTTCTTTTAAAATTTAAGTCCTTCTTTATCATGGAGATAGTGGTAATGTTTTTATTATCTTTAAGTCTTTTGAAATGTCTGATTTATCTGCTAATGACAGTTGAATCCATTGTTGTTGTTGATCTAATGTGCAGGATTTTGATCCATCAATTTTTCCCTGGCCAGCCAATATAATTTGTGTATTTTCCTGTCTGGTGCAGCTTTCCCCAGTTCTGTGCATTCCAATAGATGTTCTCTGCTTAGAATCTTGTCAGTATTGCAGATCTTACATGTGTTACTATTCATAAACCCAAATCTGTGCAGATGTACCGCCAGACAATCATGTCCAGTGGTCAGTCTAAAATGAGCAACTGCTTCCTTCCTTGATAGATTTTTTATTTTATGTACTGTTTCTTTTATATTAGAATAATTTTTATTAGATATTTCCACTTGAATATTATGTTGATATTTTTGTTCTATGGCGTTTTGATACTTTTTAATTTTACATTTAATCCACAGGGCTTTATTGGTTTTGAATATAGCACTGCCCCCTTTTTGGCCAGAAAGTCTGCATTCTCGTTACCTATCACTCCCACATGTGCTGGTATCCACAGTAGTATTATTTGTTGAAATTTTGTATGGAGTAATTTATAATAAGATCTCACGTCCCTTACTTTGTAAGATTCATATGAACTATCATATCGTTCTATAGCTTGTATACCAGAAACTGAGTCTGTAAGAATCACTACTTTATTTTCTTTTATATCAGTCCTATAGTATATCTATTCCAGTGCTTGTTATATTGCCACCATTTCACCCTTGTAACTTGTGGATTGTCTAAGCAGTGTGAAATAATGCAAGAAATATTTACAATATATACCACCTCACATTATTTCTATGATTGTCTGCAGATCCATCTGTGTAAATTCTAAGCCACTCTGTTTCAGGGAATTGGTTGTGTAGATGTTCAAGTGCTATAGTTCTACATACATCTGTTAATTCTTCTTGTTTATTTAATTGTTCTGTCAGTTTTTTATCTGTTACTATCTTAATATAATCCACTGGATTAGTTCTTGAGGGATATGGGATGTTCTTCTCTGTCAGGTTTAAATAATTGTAATTCTTCTCTAAGTAAGCTTTGTTTTTAGTTTGTGTTCTTTGGGTAGTTGATGAAACCATTGATGTTTACCTGGGTTTGTTTTTAATTTTATGTATAATTGTGCCACTTGTGTTTCAATGCTGGCTTTCATTGGATTATTATTCATTCCGGTCAGAAGTGCATTTATTGGTGTTGTTTTCACGGCACCTGTTATCAGTCTTAAACATTGATTTTGGCATTTCTCAATCTTATTAATTTTTTCTTCTGTTGCTGTTAGTAGTAGCTCACATCCAGGTTTTAGTAGTGGTTTTATATACCTATTATATGTTTTATTTAAAACTTTCATTGAGCTCCCCATTTAGATCCAGCTAATCTTTTCAATATGTTACTTCGTTTTATGACCTTTTGTGTGATATTTTGTACATGGTTTTCATTTTTAATTTCCTGTCCAGTGCTATTCCCAAATATTTTATTTTTTCTGCATATTCTATTTGACTTCCATTAATTTCAAGTTTTAAGTTTTTTTTCCCTTTCATTAAAGTGTTTCATAGTGTAGACTTGATATTTAGTTTTGGCTGCATTGATGGTCAAATTATTTAATTTTGCCCAATTTGCTAGTTTATCTAAGACATTTTTTCTTCTAGTCTGATATATACATTCTTATCATTTTTTTCAGCTGACCATATAACTACATCATCTGCATACATTGCACTATTTATTCCAGTTTGTTTTATAGTATTTGGCATATTGTTAATATATATTAAATAATAATAGACTGGATACTGCACTCTGTGCCACTCCAGTTGAAGCCATTGTTCAGGACAGTATTGATGTACTGGTATTCCTCTGTGTATTCTTGTTCAGCGGGATGTTTGCTAATCTATGACCAAGGCTGTTTATAATGGCATGTTTGTGTGGTTTAGGGTTGAAACTGTTATTCTTTATGTGATTATCTGAATATATGGTTTTCCTATATATACCAAATAAAATTATGTTGTTTCTTCTGTACATTTTTAGGTCCAAAAAGGGAAAATATCCTTCCTCTTCAATTTCTATAGTGGACTTAATGATTTGCTCTTGGAGATTTAGTAATTTGAAGACATCCTCTGTTTATTGGTACTATTGCAAATATGTCATCCATATAGCGAAACCATGTTTTAAAAATAAATGGAAATGTCTGGGTAATGTCTGCTTCTACTATACTTATGAATAAATTTGCCAGAAATGGAGAGAGGGGATTACCCATATCCAAGGCAGAGTTTTGTTGCTTTGTTCACTAGCATTCCAAAACAAAGACAGTTCCTTAAATTACATAAAAGGCTTAAAGGTACAAAAAAATTTTTTGGTGTTTAATGCCCGTTTTTAATACTGATGCACCACAAGTGGTGAACACTGATGATACATGAAATGAAATGATAAACTGGGAAAGGATATTTTAAGGAAGGAAACGTTCCAGGCCTAAGTTTTAGGTATCTCATCTGCATTTTCCATTTATAAGGAATGAGGAAAACCTGGGAAAAACCTCATTCAGGGAGGGCAGTTCTGGCAGGATTCGAACCCCAGACTTCCCACTTACAAGTCCTCATCTAAACAACCTCGGCCACCCATGGCGGTATGAACATATCAGCAGATAAAATAGAGGATTACACCAATCTTACAAAATTGTACATAAACCAAAACTTCATGTTCAACTGAAAAATTTATCAACAAAACTTTGGCTTGGCTATGGATAACCCCTTCTCTTTCTTTCTGGCAAATTTATTCATGAATACAGTAGAAGCACACATTACCAAAGCATTTCCATTAATCTTTAAAACATGGTTCAGTTTGTGGATGACATATTTGTGACAGTACCAAAAAAAACAGAGGGTGCCTTCAAATTACTAAATGTTCAAGACCAAAGCATTAAACCCATTATCAAAATTGAACAGGAAGGATGTTTGCTCTTTTTGGACTTTAAAATCTACAGATGAAAAAACATAATTTTATATTAAGATCGTTATGTGATTGAATTGAACTAACATTCTTTTGCTCCACTTATTTGTTTTTAACAATTTTAGTTAACATAATTTTGTTTCGTATATATAGGAAACCCACACATACAGATAAGCCCATAAAGAAAAGTAGCTTCAACCCTAAACCAAAACAAACACATCATTATAAACAGCCTTGCTCATAGATTAGTAAACATCCCGTTCAACAAGAATGCACAGCAAAATAAATGATATTTAATGACCATTTTTACTACTGAGGCACCATAGGCAATAGGCACTGATGATACATGAGATGAAATGATAAATTGGGAAAGGATTTATTTTTAAGGAAGGAACATTCCAAGCCTAAGTTTAGGGTACCTCCTTGACTTTTGCCATTTATAATGAATGAGGAAAACCTGGTAAAAACCTCAGTCAGGAAGGACGGTCCTGGTGGAATTTAAACCCTAGACCTCCTGCTCACGAGTCTGCTCCTTAACGACCTTGGCCACCAGTGGCGGTATGCACAGCAGAATACCAGTACGTCATCAATACTGCCCTCAACAATGGATTTAACCATTCATTAGTATATAAAAAGATGAGACATTTCAAAAGACTTAAAAGATAATAAAAACATTACCACTCTCTCCATGATAAATAAGGACATAAGTTTTCAAAAATTTGCAATTGTGTTGGCAGCACAAAATAAATTTAACATCTGGAACCTTTTGAACAGAACCATAAAAGGTGTTATTCTGTCCAACAAAAAGGCAGGAGTGTATCAGATAGATTGTTTGGATTGTGATTAGATATATATAGGCAGAACAATAAGAAATTTGGATACAAGGACAAAAGAACACTTTAGAAATGTGAGATATAATTGGCAGTTGCAAAACATTTTTGAACTCACAAGCCTGATAACCAAACTGTTGAAAGCTACTAACAATCCTAGGGATTTAGCATTATGGGAAAAGTTTTCACTTTAAAGAATAAGCATTGTGTTACAAATTTTAACATTCTACCAATGGATTTCCTCTATTGCTGTATATTCAAACTGCCAGAGGTTACATCACTTGCCAGCTTTAGTCGGCCCCGAGCAAAAGATAAAAGTGAAAGCTCTTGAAAGATGTTCTGATAAATTAATCACTTAGTGAAGTACAGTGACCCCTAATACTGACTTAATTATGTATATAATTATTGGCACAATCTTCTCCTCTTCTCCTAAACTTATTGACATACAGCTTTCAAGTGTACGATGGGTGCATACTGCCATTTCAGTAACATGGAACTTTTAATCCGATTGTAAAAGGTGTTAAGGAAAACAAAATGGAATTACCGAAATGTTTTGAGAGGACTAGAGAAGAAAATGGCTAAGATGACATAATATGTTAAGTGGTCCTTAGATAAAAAGATTATTTAACATTCCAGATTCTTTCCTCTTTCTACTGAAACATGTTCATGTTTTGCACAATGGATTCAAATGTAATTTGCTAATTCATAAATATGTCCAGTGCTTTGCAATATTTTGAGTTAGTGTATTTGAAATACTCGTCCTTAATATGTTTAATTTTTTTGCTCAGCATTTCTTTGAGTTTCATTTTCTGAAGTGTAGAAAACCTTGCAAACAGAATTAACCACTGTAGTTAAAACATACAAGTCACGGAAATGTTTCAGTGTATTCAAAAAAAATATTGTTTCTTCAAAACTCCATGGATCACACTAGACTGAATTCTCTTTTACTCTGTTCATAAGGAAAAAATAGCTGAAACTATAAAATTTAACAACCAAATTATTGGTAAATTTGCCAATTAGAAAAACTGATTAAATGAGCATTTGTTAAGCAATGACTTCAATTCATAAGTCTTATTCTTTTAGAGGGTCATTTGCAAAGATCTCAGAATGACTCAGAGATTGCAGCAGTACCTCCAAATCAATTACAGTAACAAAATCTACCATCTTTCACAGAAAAGGTTGTGCTAAAATTCTTTGCTCGATGCAGGATTACGATAGGTGTTGCTCTTTGTTGCATGCAGACATACACATGCTGGGCAAAAAAGCAAATGTCAAACAGCTTGCAATAATGAAATTCTTTGTGAAAAGTTTTACAGCAACAGATATTTATAGTTATGATAAATGTTCTAGGGAACTCTGAGCCTACAATTCAACTGTTTCCAAGTAACTTGAACTCAAATGTGGTTGTGAAAACTTACAAGATTAACAGCAGTGGACAGTGAATATCTGCCACCACACTGAAAATTGTCAAAAAATGCACAATATACTATTCTGACTGAAGGTGCTAGAAAATCTTGAAGCTATAGGCATTTTCAATTTAATAATTATGCAAGAAAAACTAATCTGCAAAATGGGTGCTGTGCCTGTTGACATCCAATCAAAAGTTAACCAGAATATAAATCTCTGAGCAAAGTTGGGCATATTTTCAAATAGATCCAACTGATTTTACACACAAATATGTGACTAGTGATGAAACATGGGTGTGCTACTATGCACCAGAGACAAAGCAATGAAAGCATCATGATTCCCCACTATCAAAGTACACTAAATATATGAAGTCAGCAGGAAAGATATGGTATCGGTTTTCTAGGATGCTATGAATATCCCACTGCTGGGCTATCTTCCTAGCAGAATGTCTATTACTAGAGCATGCTCTGCTTAGGACTAAAAGCAAATGTATACCAGAAAAGATTGAGTTTATCAAAGTTGAAAGTGATTTTGTACCAAGACAATGTTTGCCTTCACATTGTGTCATTTCAATGGCAAAAATCAATGAAGTGGGCTATGATTTGCTAGCACATCCAACATATTTTCCAGATTTGGCTGCATCAGCTTTTAATCTGTCCCCAAAAATCCCAGAAAATTCCTTGGTAGAAAAAATGTTATTCAGAATGAACTCAAAGCATCCATTGATTATTTTTGCAGGTCTAGAAGAATCTGGTTTCCATGAAGGATAAAAAGTTTAGAACTTATATGTATAATTTTTGAAGCAGTCTACAGTGAAGATATTATATTTTAAAATTATACACTATGGGTAACTTATTTACACACTTCACTTACTATATTTTCCTAAATTGGAACAATGTTTCGGGAACCAGCATTCCCATCCTCAGCCATTGACCCAGTGGTTTCTGATGCTCGTGTTGGTTCCTTACCACGCCAATATGCAGTATTGAATAGCTTGACGTTTAGACTGCTCAACATCCATCTCAATGCCACAGAATAATACAAGAATGAGTTTGAATATATCATGAGCACAGCCATAAACAATGGCTTTAACACCTCAACCATAATAAAAAGGATCAACAAATATAAACTCGAGAAAACCATAAGAGAGATATTGACTCTAGAAGTAATCAAAGACACTACAAGATATTGCAAATTCACCTATAGCCCACAACTGCACTACAAATTCAAAAAGGATTTCAAAAAATTCAATATAAAGCTAGCCTTGATCAACAGATACAATATTAAGAACCTCTTAAGCTCAAAATTAAAAGACAAGATACCTATAGAAAAAAAATCAGGAATATACGCCATAGAATGTTTAGACTGTAATTTAAAATAAATAGGAAAAACCAAGAGAAATCTGACAATCCAGAAGAAAGAACATTTTAAAAACCTAAAATTTAAACAGACAGAAAAATCCGCAGTGGCACATCATTATTGGAGTCAAAATCATGAAATAAACAAAGAGATAAAACTTCTAAAAGAAAGAATCTATTTGAATTAGACACATGGGAAAATATTTTCACCTTAAAATATCATAAAATCGCTATGAATTTTGACCTTCTGCCATGGGATCACCTTTCTAGATTCATTTCAGATCCACCAGAGGTTACCACAATTCACACAACTTGCAAGGGACCAACACGAGCATCAGAAACCACTGTGTCAACAGCTGAGGATGGGAATGCTGGTTCCAGAAACATTGTTCCAACTTAAGAAAATATAGTAAGTGAAGTGTGTAAATAAGTTACCCATAGTGTATCATTTTAAATTAAAAAAGTTTAGAACATTGTTGGATAAAGTACATTAGTGCCAAGGTAGACTATATTGAGAAATATGAATATTTTTAAAAAGTTTGCTTTTATTTTGTGCCTTTTCCTGATAACTGTTCAAATGACTCTCATACCTTATTGTTTGTACATTATTGTAATTCTTTACAATTGGCAATCTCAAATTAATTCTCTTAATGTTAACTAATGTGAAACCAAAAATACTGTTTTTATTAAGCTGGCCTCACCAACTGTAAGTATTTTATTTTTTATTCCTATTTCCTTAAAAAGTTCCTTCCAAGATCTTTAAACACTATCATTCCATCTTCTGCCCACTTTACAGCATATTCATTCTTTGTTAAGTGTTTTCATAATTCTCCTTATCCTCATCCAGACTGAGTTTGAACTTAATTCTATCCACTATAACAATTATAGTGTAAATATTTTGGGTCCACTGGGTATACTTTCAAAAGCACTGACTTTCAAATGTTGATCAATTCAGTAGTCTTCAGCTGACTATGTAAAATAAACTAGTGCTTGTATGCTTTACATTTATATTGACAAGTACCAGTCTTTAAAGTGCAACATTGACAGTTGGAATCGTGTAGTTAATTTTAAGGAAAGGGATATATATCCCACATTGAGCATATTGCAAATTCTTATTAAAGAATTTATAAGAAGTTATAAATAAGGCTATCTTCAGATATCACTTTCAGACTTTCAAGCTTCCAAGTGCCCAAGTAATAAAATGTCTGGAACTAATGCTAGAAAATTGTGCACGAGTTATCTTAAGTTAAATCTTATACTATTCAGCCATCTGTCAGTGGTTGGATTATAATTTATTCAATTAGTGGACATGGTTAACTGGAGTTCATGGTATTGCATTTCTAGTTGATCTCATGCTAGGCCCCATCTGTAGTTTTGCAAATAATATGATTATTTTAAATGCCTCATAATTTTTTGTAGATACTAAGTTCCACTTCTGTTATCAGCATATTGGCCTGTTACATCATAATTCAGTTTATAGGTTTTCCCTTAACTTTTTTAAATATCTGAGAAAAATGTTTCACCTTATCATTAATGATATGAGAATAAGTTTATAAAATTTATAGCAGAACTAGTATTGCTCGGTATTACTTAGTTATACACATTACTGAATATTGAAACAATCTAAAAAAAAAAAAAAAAAACTGCAAACATTGATACCATTCTTTCCAGAAGAAACAATTCTTTATAGTCTTACATATCTTTTTTAATTTCTAATGATACTATCTGCCAAGTACTGATGAGCCTGTTTTTGAGTATCTTTATAATTTTTACTAATGTAATCATGATTTGCAAAAATGCATAAATGGTCTATCTACAAAGTGCTAATTTTTAATTTTTTTTCAATTAACATTTTTTCTGCAATATTTGGCAACTAATAAAGAACATCACAGTAGTAATTGCATAAGAGAAAACCAGATTATTTCAGTTATGTTAAGTATCATAATGTTTTAGCTGCTATGGAGCAAAGGTGTGGAATGAGAGAGCAAAAGAGAGTATTGTGTTTGATACAAGGAGCATTCTAAAAGTTTTCAGTCTGACCAAGAAACACAAGATTTAACAGATTTTTTTTTTTTTTTTTTAACATAGCCACCTTGTAAATCAATACATATAGTCCAATGACTTTCTTTTTAATACCCTCAGAAAAATAAGAACTGTGCAACTGTAAAAAATAAGCCTTTGTCTCAGTTTTAACCTCATCATTTGATGTGAATCTTTGTCCACCCAGCCTTTCTTCAGGTTTGGGAACAAAAAGTAATTGCTGGAAGCCAAATTCGGAGAGTATGGTGGACATGGAAATACTTGGAAACAAAGATCATGCCATTTTGCAGCAACAATCCCAGACATGTTTGTCAGCATATTATCGTAATGAAAGGGAGCTTTCTTTTTTGCAAGGTGTGGATGTTTAGCCTGTATATCATCTTTCAGTTGGTCCAATAATGAAGAGTAATCCTCCTGGTGATGGTTCTGCCCTTCTGGAGGTTGTCTATGAGCATCACACTATGAGAATCCCAGAAACCCGTAGCCATGATTTTTCCTGCAGATGGAGCCATTTTTGCTTTCTTTGGTACACTTCACCTGATACTACTGTTTTGATTGCTCCTGCATCTCTGGCATCTAGTAATGAATCCTGTTTCATCTACTGTTATGAAACATTGGAGAAACTCACTGTAGTTGCATTTAAAAAAGTCTTAACACTCATATGAAATGTTCTTATGAATGTATTTTTGGTCCATTGTTAACAAAAGCAGCACTCATTGAGCCTAAATATTTCCATACATAAAACTTCATTTAAAATGTAGTGAATATGGCCTATTCAGGGCTTTGCAATGTCAGCCAACTTGCATACCTTCAATCGGTGATAACTGAGTATGCGAGTGTAAATTTTTGTCACAATCTCATTGGTCGTAGTAGTTTTAGGATGCCCTAAGCACTCATCATCTTCAATGAATGTAGCCACACTCAAATTTATCAGCCAACTTTATAACCATTAAAGGGAAAGAATCCTTTAATGTGAAATCAAACTCCTTTTATATTTCTGTTGGATTTAAACCCATCAAAATGTTAACATTAGTTTGTTTATACACTTGTTACAAACAAATGAGACTACACTTAAACATCTGAAACTTTACAGTGCACCATCTAAAGGATGATACTTAACAACTATCATACTAATTTGGCCATCTTCACAACCCCTATGAGTCAAGACTGAGAACTTTTCGAACATCGTTCATTTAGTAGTGTGCTTATGTTTGTAGCATGAAAGTGCATTTACAGCTTTTGTCATCTGTATCATATGGGCTCCATATACCACATGAAAGGCAATAAGTGTAAAACTTTTAGTGGGGAAAAAGACATTATACATAAGGTTCAGGGACTTGTAATTGATGGGGAGACTTCAAATGATTAAAGTGGTAATGACTGGAACAAAGCAATGACACAGAGGCTGATGACCCATAGAAATATCGATGTGGGAACATATATTCTTGAACGAAAACAAAGAAAATTTAGTTATTTTGATCTTTCAAACAACAGTAACTTCATCAAAAAGTTTATAAAATCTAAAGAGCGACATCTTAATACCACATTGGAAAACCGACAGTGGAACTGTGCTGATGATGAAGGAAATTTGCCTTTGAAGCATGTCCAAGTAAGTGGAACAAACTAGTGAAATTTGAGTGATTTCCTCATAAATAATTTGTTATAGGATACTATATTTCATTGTGAAAATCCTAAACTATTCAAATTTAAATTAAAACTGAAATCAAATTGTGCATATAATCTAAAGATATGAAATATTAATTCCTTCCATCTTCTGCCTCAATCATGCAATAATTGACATGGCATATAGCAGAGGAGTATGTGATCAACTTCATGGCTTTCCAGATCAAAGGATGCCATCTCTCTATCAGGCAACCTCCCAATTATGCTGATGAGACTGAAACTATTAATGTGCTTATAAATTATCTTGCTATTGGTAAGGGAAAATTTCTTCATGCCACCTTATCAACAGGGATATATATATATATAACAACTTTGTGCTTATGGGACCTAAGCTATGCCTCCTTCATGAAGTAGGCTAATGCTACTGATCTTTTAGGCAGCAACTTCATTGCTAACCAAGTAAGGGGTCCTACATCTAGAACTGCTTTTTATGATAAGAGCACACAGAGAGCAATAGCAGAATACAAACAATTTATCAAATTCAAAATGAAAGCAACTCATAAGAAAAATATATCTGGGATAGCACAAGTCTCGTACCATATGGATTATGCACCCCTTCTGTCAAGACAAAGTTTATTTTTCTACTGGGTGAATATTCACCAGACTGCTCCACATGCAGTTGGCTGTAAATGACCAAACAATGCAGTTCTCATCTTGTTCCTATGCTTGAAAACCAGCCTGGGAGCCAGACGGAAAATCTTATGAGTTTAATTCTTGTGTGTTATGTGACAGTGTATGTATTCATTAGGCAGCAGCATTATATTGTTAATAATTACATTAATATGGCTCAATTTAATTATTTATTTCCTCAAAGAATATATACTTATGATTCCTAGATGCATACAGAATTGGCTTATGATGTAAAGAGATTGTTTCAAGAGAGACACTCTAATATTCATCTTCCAGGTCAAAGTTTGATTCACAGATTGGTAAATAAATATTGTGAAATAGGAAGTATTCTTGATAAAAAGCATACACAGCCATGTACAGTACTCACAGAAGAAACATCAAACAACTTGGACATACTCTGGAACATTCCCATAAAAAATCATTTTGTCTTTCTCAGCAAATGCGAATTTTCTATTTCTCTAGTTTTTTGTATCTGGGATTTTCACAGCGAAATATATTATAATATGACAAATTATTGTTACGAAATCACTCAAATTTCACTAATTTTGTTCCACTTACTTGGACATGTTTCAAAGGCAATTGCCTCCATCTTCAACTTGGTCCCACTTGAGTGATTTCGTAACAATAATTTGTCATATTCCTATTTCTCTGTTTGAACAGCTACAAAGCTACTGAAGTTAAAACACTATAAAATGACTGTAGTGCAAGAACTTAAAATCAGATGACTCTGTATTCAGGAATAAATTTTGTAAATGAATTTTGAATAGTTGTGCACGATAGGTTAGTGTTCTTTTATTTATGGATGCTCTTTAATACCTTTGGTCATTAGTGATCCATTTTATTCAGGCCATGAAACAGCTGATAAATTTTGCTAAGAGGCCTCTTCTTTCAGGCTTCAGGTTCTTTTATGTACTGTATATCTATGACACGGGACCAATAGGTTTACTTCCCTTACAAAGGAATGTCTGACAGAGAAGTTGACCCTAATCTAATTTTCTTTACAAAAATCTTGGTTCCACCTAAGTGGGTATGTTAATTCACAAAACAACCAACACTGGAGTTCAGAGAAACCTAACCTGCTTCACAATGAACTGCTGCATCAACAAAAGATAGGAGTGTGGTGTGCCATTAGGGGCGAGAGAATAATAGGCTCTAATTTATTTTTTTTTTTCCTTAAGAATCAAATAATAATGATAGGTATGTGCAGAATATTTTGCAACTCTTTTTTCATGAATTTACTGTGAAGATAGGTTTGCCACTTTCCAACAGGATTCTGCAAAGCACATACTGCATACTGCTATCTCCTTGCATGAAATTCATTAAAGATTCAATGATAGAGTAATCACTCACAATATATGACCCCCTCAGTCCCCCAATTTCATGCCCTGCAATTTTTATCTCTGGAGGACATTGTGTACAAGTGTACAAGACAAATCCACATACATTAGATGAACTGAAAAATAACACTTGTGAAGAAATTTCTTCCATTTCTGAGAGGGAACTGCAGAGGATAATGATCATAACCCGATGCCAGAAATATATGAAAAATGAAGGGAAGCAGTTTCAGCATCTTCTTTTTTGATAACAGTTAGTAAATGTACCTTTAACTCATTTAACAACCATAGCTGCAAAATTTCTGACTTCCATTCACCATGATACCTGCTAGAACTGACCTATGTGCTATTACACATGCAGCAGTCCTGCGGAGGAAAAATCACCCATTACAATAGCTTCATTATAGAATTTATGTTGAATATCCATTTAAGGACACTAAGCATACAAGAAATTCTTGCATAAATAATGGCAACTACTGAATTATATTATAGATTAAAATTTTAAATCTGGGAATGTTTCGTGTATGTCTTACCTGAAGCTTCTTTGCAAACCCAAAATCAACAAGCTTAACATAGCCATTTACATCTAACAGTAGATTTTCTGGTTTCAAGTCTCTGTAGATTATATTTCGGCTATGAAGATAGTCAAATGCTTCTACTACACATGCAGTGTAAAACCGTGTTGTAGCATCATCAAAATATCCTTTGTCTCGCAAAATTGTCCACAGTTCTCCTCCAAGACATGACTCCATCAACATATATAAGTACTTTCTGTCTTTGAAAGTTTTAAAGAGTTTAACAATGAAGTCACAGTTTGCCTCTCCCATTATCTCTTTCTCTGACATTATGTGTTGTTGCTGACGTGTTTCAACAATCTGCAACCACAAAATGCATTAATTATTAGTAGATGTATTATGTATAAATTAAATTAACAAAGTAATAAATAATTTTTTTATGTATGAGTCAAACTACATACTCTTGTGATTTCACTTACTTATTTATATCTAGAACATGTTTTGGAGACTGTGACTGCATCCTCAGCTAATTAGGATGCAGACAACAACATGCAAAATATGTTCTAGTTATAAACAAATGAAGCCACAAGAGTGTGTAGTTCAACTCAGTCATAAAATAATTAAATTATTTGATTTGCTTCACTGTACAAGTTGCAAATCAGCATCAAGTTAATAACAGTAATAAATATTTTATTTTAAAATGTGTTAAAAATAACAGCAAATGATAAATCATTCTGCCTCACCCTATGCTGGTAGTTACTACATTTACAGTATGACTTAATGCCAAGAGAATGGACCATTATTCATTCAATTTTATTTTTGCCAGTAAATCCATTAAAACATAACTAAAAGATGAGTATTAATTTAAAGAAAAAAAAATTGCAAAAAAAAAAAAAAAACCTCAGTTTATATTATTTTTTTAACTTAAACTAGTAGTTATAAATTTTCAGAATGGAAAAATCACTTTAAGGAATTAATATTTTGATATTTAATGGTCACAGAAGTTGTATTTATGGTTATCTATACTGCTCTTTCTTAGGAGTTTTGCCATTTTCAAACGTTTTTATAAACTAGCTTCTTGTCTGTTCAGGTGGAATTTTGTAATTAATTTTTCATGCACTTCTAAATGAGATACAGACTTGAAAATTTGCACATAGGTCAGAAATGAATGACAATACAATATAATATGGTAATTACCATGGTTCAATGGTCCCATGGTTCAAAAATATGGTTTCGCAGTTTTGAAAGTAAAGCAGCGCAATATCAAACACAAACATTTTAAAAAATGTAAGATTGAATAGTAAGAACACATTTCTGTAGTTTCATTTATAACACATAAAAAAATAAAATTTAAAATAATCTTTATTTAAAAATAAGAACAGTTGCTATGATGACTGTTTTATATTTATCAATACAATAAATAAATTATAGTGTAACTTGATTTATATTTAATTTCAATGTTTTATTTGAATCTAAAATGATTAGAATTCTTTTTGTTATATTTTGATAACAATACAGTCACCATGGCAATTATTCAAATAAACAGCACAATGTTGAATGCGCAAATTCCAAGAAATCGTGGCTCAAGCACAATCAACTGAGATGATGGAAAAACGTTCTTCTCGACTAACTAATGACACATAATGACATGCTAAATATTTTGATAACAATACAGTTGCCATGCAACTTTTCAAATAAAAACTTAAAATTTAAATCCTGAAAATTAAATTCTTAAAAATAACGTTTAATAAATGTGATTTCTATTACATAAATTCAATTGCGCTAGTGTTATTGTGTAACATGTAAATTAATAATGTATTAATAATTTCCACCATGTAAATAAGTAGTGAATGAGTATTATATTTAATATAATATAATGAGATACATATATTATCATAGATTTTGACTTCTATATTGAGGATCTGGTACAAATGTATTTAATACTAAAATAAAAATTTTCACAATTAACTTTGTGTTTCTGTATTTTGTTTTTAATTAAAAAAACAATAATTAATCAACTGTTTCAATATATCAATGAAGTAGATAAAACAATTTTCTATTTTAGATGTAATCAAGAGAAAACAAAATGAACTAAATCTAAAAGTTTCTAATATTTGTCGATATTTAATCGAGATGTTTAATACTGTTTGCAAAATTATAACACACAAGACTAAAAAGTGGAAAATAATTTAAATTTAATTTTTTTTAAACAAATTTTTTATTTTGCAAAATTATGTGCACACAAGACTAAAAAGTGGAAAATAATTTAAATATTATTTTTTTTAAAAACCAAGTTTTTATTTTCTTAATTATAAATGAACTAAAAAGTATAAAATAATTAATCCTAACCAAATGCAGATTTATAACCCCATGCAAATTCATAATCTCATAAATTTTTTTAGAAAAATTCTTCCAAACGAAAAGCATGGGTCGCATGCAATAGATAATATTAATACCTGTTGAGGGTATTTATAGTTTTAATTAATCACACAAAAGGTTCAGAAAAACTATTGCATGCACCCCATGTTTTTCGTTTGGAAGAATTTTTATAAAAAATTTATGAGATTATGAATTTGCATGGGGTTATAAATCTGCATTTGGCTAGGATGAATTATTTTATACCTTTTAGTTCATTTATAATTAAGAAAATAAAAACATTCTTTTTAAAACATTTTTTTTATTTACATTATTATCTGTAACCCCAATCAACCAATCCTACTAATTTTCATTCATAGGAAAGTTTTACTCACAAAAGAACATTTTAGTTTTGAGTATTCCATTCTGCCCAATTTTAGCTGATACACACATAACTTTTGAGAGATGCAAAAGTTTAAGCTTTCCCACACATGAACAAATGCTGGTACTGTTATATGGATGACATTTTTGTAATCATTGATGGAAGATTTAAAAGAAAATGTATCAAATTACTCAATCAACAATACAACTTATGAAATTCACAATGGAAATTGGAACCAACAACGTTCTCCTCTTCCTGGCTATTGAAATCATCAAAACCCAAAATACACTGGAATTCAACATGTGCATGGAAGGTTAGCTTCTGAATCTAATCTAGCTGAATAACTGAGAGGACAGATAAAATATAACAAAAATAATGAACTGATAATTCCACAACTGCCAATGCAGCCTTATATTAAAATCACATTATATAAAGATACAATTTACAAAAAGATGAATTTACCAAGTGAACACCACCCAAGTGCTAATAACTCATTTTCTTTTTCAATTTTTTTTTCTTTTTTCCTCCCACATTACTATATTTTGTTTTTATTATTATTTTTAAAATAGTTTTAGATTTTAATATTTGATTGTGTATTCTTGCTCTTTTACATTTTTCTTTGCTCTTTCCTTTCTTCTTTCTTTTCCTGTTTCCCTTCTTACTTCTAAGCTTTCTTTTTTCTTACTTTCAATTATTTTCTTTCTTTCTTCTTTTCTCCTGTTTTTGTCTTTTATTTATTATTTATTTTTTTTACTTATTAATTAATACCTACATTATGTTTCAAGAGTTATGTTTGGTGGTGCTCATTAGTGGTAACTAAGCCTAACTGCTTGCAGTTTCCATCAGGTTTATATGCAGTATAATTTAATTTCCTAGGTATTTAATCATGGCAATGCCTAAGAAATAATGATGCTCCAGTTTTTATTAACAGTGAGGAAGTTGGCTGTAATAGACAGCATGCAATTTTGCTACCTTGATAGTAATTCTGTTTAGCTATAAAGGGAGAGTCAGTGATTTATCTCCCTTAGTTCTAGCTTCACCTGACTAATTGGCTTATTTGGTTTTCACTTTCTTACATAAATCTGCATCGTATTTCACCTTTGGACATAAATGGAAATAACGAGTTTTAATTCTATAATGTAATATATATATATACACATACTGGATTCCGTTCCCCCTTAGAATTTTACTTTTGCTTTTCATTATATACACTTTAAAAAAACTTACAATGTCAGACTAAACTCAAGATCAACAAAGTCTTCTGTACCCACTGATTAGCTGACTTACGATCAACATACTTTCCTGTCATACTATTTGTAGGATTAATATTCTTCAATTTTCAAGAAGCCTAGAAGAAAAACTAAGCAAAATTCCAATATACCAAACGTCCCAATCACTAAACAAAGTGAGGAAGCATCTACCCTACTTCTTGTATCAAATGCTTCCCATTGCTCAGACCCAAGTTTCCACTGCTGTTAATTTAATGCAGTCAGTACCAGCTAGGCCAGTAATAGAACAGTATTCTTTTGACAAATCAGTGCCTGTAAAAGCTTTAGATTTTGTGACATATTTTAATATGTTTGCTAGAGCTAATGATTGGTCAACTGATCAGAAACTCCAATTTTTCCCTGGATATTTTTAAATGGTGTTTAATGTCCATTTTTACTACTGAGGCACCACAGGCGGTGGACACTGATGATGCATGAAATGAAATTATATATTGGGAAAGGATTTATTAAGGAATGAAATGTTCCAGGCCTAAGTTTAGGGCACCTTCCCGACATTTGCCATTTATGAGGCCTCAGGAAAACCTGGAAAAAACCTCAGTCAGGGAGGACAGTCCTGGTAGGATTTGAACCCCAGACCTCCCACTCACAAGTCCACGCCTTAATGACCTCAGCCCCCTGTGGTGTTCCCTTCCCTGCTATCTAAAAAGTACAGCTGTTTTATGGTACCAAACGTTTTGTCATCGGCATCCTCTCCATGAGTGGGATTTGTTAACCTCATTATTTGTTTCCACCTTTCAAATGGTTAATCAGAAAGAACTGCTCAAAATTAAATTTCAACAGAGAATTCAATTAGACTCTGAATCAGTCTTGGATTATCTTAAAATACAGTATGTAAGAGCTTTGTTGCCTAAGAACCTACACAGTGTGGATGAAGTTTTGCAAATTATTAATAATCAAAAGCACACAGTTTTTATGTGCAAAGTAGGTAGCATTTATTGTTTTCACAGTTGCAGACCAGTTCCTCACCAGTTTTTAGTATATCCTCTCCCTAATGTTTCTGGTAATTATTCTGTTGCAACTCCACATGCTATGTGTACCAAGTGGTAATGTCCAAGATCCAAGTGTAGTACTTACTAAGAAAGTTGCATATTTAAGCACACATCTATATGAGTTGCAGTTTCAATCAATGACTCCAAATCCTTTAAGCCAGCCTAGCTTCCGAAGTCAACAAAGAAAATCCCATCAACCCTCAGAAAGTTGACAAGATTGATCATCTGCTACAAATGTAGTAGAAGAGAACATATTGCTTATTCTCACAACTACCCAGCCAAAAAACAACTAGTGCCAGTCTCAAACGATGTTATAAACACTGCTTATTCTCTTGCATGAAAATTGTTATAATTCATTGCCAGTATCAACAACAAATGTATTAATATTTTGCTGAATACAGAAGTGCTGTTAGTATTATCAATGCTGCTCATATAATGATTTTTCTACATTACAGCCTGTTGAGATCTTGCTAAATATAGCTGTAAATAAGTAATTAGATGCCCCCTATCATGCTATTTTTCAATTTACAATTAATAATCTTCTCATTTAGGAAGCTGTATTGGTTTTAAGAATTCAGGTCATGATTTTATTCTGGGTAATGGTTTTTTAAGTACTCATAGGGTTACCATTGATTATGCTCAGAATAGCATTTCCATTCAAATTGACACTGAAAAGTACCTTGCTATTGTAGAGACAGTTACAGGCCCTTTTGATGGCATTGATAATCCTTTTCAAGACGACATTTTTGCAGATTATAATAAAGTTCCTATCATTAATGATGTCAAGATTCTGTCCTTTTCTATGTGTTATGTATCAATACAACCATCTTCAGAAATAGTTAATGTTTGCACCCTCTGTCAGCATTATGCATAAGAAGAATGTTACCATTTCCCCTATTGCATTGTTGATTTATTTAATGGATGTTCTTTAACAACTCAGGTCATCAGCATCCCATTCAGTTGAGGTCATGAAACAGCCAGTAAATTTTGCTCAGAGGCCTCTCCTATTAGGCTCGAGGCTCTTTCATAAATCTATGACATGGAAATCACGACTTTACTTCCCTTCTGAAGGAAGCATTATTTAGGATTTTTAATATGCTCCAAAAAATCCATTGACCCCAGCTGGGATTGAGCCCACGATCTTGGGTTTACGCGGCAAGTATGGTTAGACCCCTTATTGATCTTATACTTAATAATACCTTTAATTAAAGAAAATCCTTTCTGCTGCACCTCGAACTCTTTTTGCTTAAACTGTTTTCACTGAAGCTCATGCTGTCGCTTTAGTGCATGGAAATTCTGTTGCTCCTTAAGATGTAACTACTTTGCAGGCTCCTAATTTTTATTTAATGTGATCTAGTTTGTAAGAATCATGGAAATCATAACTTCATGAGTTGTTATTACTACATCTCTAGAGGACTTAGGCTCTACCAAATTTGCTGAATTTCAAATTCTCAGTCACAGATCCAAAGCCAATTAAACAAAGACCTTATAGGGTTGCTCATAAACAAAAAGAAATCATTTCACAGCAAGTTGAAGAAATGAAAGTTGTTAGCATAATTAAAGAATCATAGTCACCATGGGCTTCAGTCTTTGTATTGGTAAAGAAAAACCATGGTTCCATGAACTTCTGTGTTGATTATAGAAAGCTAAATGCAGTAACAATAACATTTTTTCCTTAATCATTTATTGATGCCCTGCTTAGTTATCTTGATGAAACAAAATAGTTTGCATCTTTGGACTTATTGCCCACTTACTTCCAAGTTCCTACTTCAGAGGATAGTAAGAAATACACATTCATTTAAGAACTTTCGAAAAATTTTAAGAAAATTTTAAAAAATTATTTGGAACTCACACAGTGAAGCTTGTTAAATATAAATTCTATCTAATCTGTTGTCCAGGACACTCTTATGATTCACTTACTATTAAATATGGTGGAACCGGTTTCGAAGAGACATCCTCTCCATCTTCAACCAACTTGACAACTGCATAAGAGTGTGTTAGAGGACAGATTAGAGAGAATTTACACGAAATACACATTTTTTATTATACAAGAAGGACAGTATGAATCTGAAAGTCTTTCTTTGGTCTTGCTAATACCCCTAGATTTTTCATTTATATTGCTGAGAAACTATTAGGTAATGATATATTTATAAAAGCTTTCACTTATTGTGATGACATTGTCATTTTTGCTAATTCTTTTAAAAATTTTTGGAAAAAACTTCAAGTTATTTTTCACATTTGGAAATATATTATTTTAATTTGAAACCAGAAAAACATTTTCTTTGCTATGGAAAGAATTAAATTATTAGGTTTCAAAGTTTCTATAAATAGAATTTCTCTAGACTCTGATAAGATTACAATTATTCAACAATTGATGAGAAAAAATCAATATTTTTCTTGGGGATCAGAGCAGCAAAAAGCTTTTCAAACATTAAAAGATTCTTTAATATCAGCCTCTATCTTGGTCCATTATACCCCAATGCATATACAAAACTCCACACTGATGCTAGCGGTTTAGGCACAGGCTGCATTTTATTGCAAAAAGAAAATGGCATTATGAGACCTATTACTTATGCATCCAGAACCTTATCTAAATATGAAAAGAATTACAGTGTGTCTGAGCTAGAACTTTCAGCTACTGCATTTGGGTTGTCTCATTTCAGAACCTTTGTGTATATGGTACACTATTTCAGGTCATCACTCACTTTGGAAGGAGCAGATTCTGAGTCTTTAAAAACATCAATAATAGAAGGTAAAATTGGATCAACTTTTTGTTTTTCTACGACTTCAACTGGGGATAGAAGACCAGTAATTAAGTCATACATTTGTCCAATTTCATGCTCCTCTGGCTGTAAAACAGGAAACCATGACAAAGTATCACATTTTAATGTTTCTTGCCAGACTTATAACATATGGTATAATCAAATTCTTGAATTTAAGACTCCATCTGGCCAAACGTCCTTTTAAATCTTTAAAATTAATTAGATATACTTTTGTAGATGGAACTTCTGGGTAACTGAAGAGGAATTTGGAATAGATGGTGTACACTTGAACCTCAGAGGGTCCTTCCAATTTGGAAAGCTACTGTGTAATGTAAGTGAATCAGTGCTAATATGTTATGGATGTCAGTGCAGTGACCAAATGAAATTAACATCAAGATAGTTTAAAAAAAATCAGTAGAGAGTTTAATGCATTTTCAGGAAATTGATAGGGTAAATACTGCTGGGGAGGTATCATTGGTGAACAAACAGCACTTTGATAACAAAGCCATAATTATTTAGTGGGGACTGAAACTAGGCCAGCTGCTATATAATGTCAACAGTCAGCCGAACACGAATCAGAAAAACCAATAAGTAGTAAGATAGGTGGTTACTTAGCTGTGCCTAATAAACAATTCTTGTATATTCATCAAAATGTCCAGTAACTAGGTAATAAAATAAACAAGACAGAGATTGAAGTACTTTTATTGTTTGTCATAACAGTTGGCAATCTGGATTTGAACTTGGAAGGCCCCATGCTGATAACAGTTGGCAATCTGGATTTGAACTTGGAAGGCCCCATGCTGGCCCTCATGTATGAAGTGGTTTAGTTGATTGGTGTTGTGGGAACTAATATATTAGAATGCATGGTTAATTAAATTGATTTTGGGTGGCCTCAAATGGATTATAGATATTTAAGTTATGAGCCGACCGCAGATCTCGATATAGCTGCTGTAGATCACCAATTCCTCCTCGTATAGATTATATCCAGGGTATTCCACTGAATTGGAAGCTAAAGCTTACCGAGATTGAGTGAGGGAGCTATAACAACAAATAATGCCAAGTTGCTAGCTAATGGAGTTTATTGTCCAGATTCCAGTACCTGGAAGTTCTCTTGTCTCATGTCGGACCATCGGGCAATGCAAGATTGGCAATCGTGTAGATATTTTATGTTCGCCAAAGGATGCAGAATTCAAAATAGATGCTGCTGTGGTGCTATTTCAGTGCGGCATGATGATTCAGTAGAGTAACTAGCATGTAATTGATGATTGATTCCAGTCGATGCTTGACTTTATACCGTAGACTAATGCCACTCTTCGGGAAAAGCAGCAGTCACACCAACCCAAAGCACTGAAGATTCCAAACTGCCCAAACTTCAACTGCATTATTCCTGTACCTTATATACTCGATACAAAACTAACTCTACCATCCAAAACTGACGCTAAGTTTTGCGTCCTTTTTGTGTCTGCTTACTCAAAGGCTTTGTTGACATCACTGATCTGTCATTCTATTTGCTATGTTATTTTACTGAAGCTACAAGCTTTTGTATTTTCTCTAAGTTGGATTTTGTATGGAGATCGTGCATTAAGACCAGTGCCTCGTAATGGTACATTGGGTGCTCTCACACGATATCTCAAGATAACTTCCATGCTTGAGGGGTAACCAGCCCCTTCATTTGCATACCGGAACATATTAGCATCTATTGTATGACTTCCATCCCTGTCTGACTGTGGCCCAAGTGACAGAACAAATCTTTCCTAAACATTGCTATAATATTTCATACTAGTTCATAAATTTAGCTGAAATAAAGCAGTATACAAATTATGATTAATTCTAGATACTATAAAATCTTAGCTCTACACATAATTGAGTCATTGAAGTTTCTTCAATAAGAAAGGCACAATGCAACTGTAGATAGCCACATAATTACTTATTGGAAGTCGTGCATGTTAATTACATCAATTTTCCTATAACTGATGGGGTACCAGAGACAGCCTCAATATCTTACTATCAATACAACTAAAAGAAGCAAAGGCTAACCTTCAGAATATGGTCATCGTGTACTTAGGTTGTTGTTGCACTCACTTGTTTTGTATATCATCTCTGTAGTAATTATGTAGAGTGGTGCACTTTGCATTCACATATATGATTTTAGTAATAATTTTTGCATGGATTGATAGCACTATAGAGTTCTTATATATTAAGTTGATCTGCAATAAAATCAAAATGGGATATACACTTTTATCTCACTTTCCTATATGTTAGGGATACATATTTTATACAAATACAACACATTTTACTCATTTACAATATTTTCAACAGTCCAGAACAACATTGTGCTTTCTTTACATTACAACTATTTCCCACTAACTTAGTACCACATAATCCATTGTCAATTTATATTTACTAAAAGGATTTTTTTTTTTTATTGATTTATTTATGGACGCTCTTTAACAGCTGAGGTCATCAGCGTCCCATTCAACTCAGGGCGTGAAACGGCCAACAAATTTTGCCCAGAGGCCTCTCTTTCAGGCTTGAGGTTCTTTTCGTGCCGCAAATGTACGACATGGGACCCATGGCTTTACTTCCCTTCCGAAGGAAGCCATACTTAAGATTTTTACGCCCAAAGAAATCCATCAGTCCTGGCCGGGTTCGAACCCGCGATCTTGGGTGCAGGAGGCTAGTATGGTAACCACTACACCACCAGGACCGACACTAAAAGGAGGCAAGAGTAGGAGGCAAGAGTAGGCCATTAGGCCACAGCTCGCCTCAGCAAACCACTATGTCGAACAGTTTCTAGGATTCAACCAAGATTAGGTTAGGGTTAGGGTTATTGTGTATGTATATGATTTAATTAAGAGTTCCATTTTTTTTCAGCTGTCCATTAAAATACCGCTGTAATCCCAGTTAAAATTGCTTTAATGAATGAGATTTTCATGTTAGGTTAGTGTATTTTTCAGTTATACAAAAGTATGTTATCGAATGAACTAATGATGCATTTTTGTACTTACAGTTTTATGCAACAGTGTACCCAGAAGAAAAGCATGAACATTACAAATGAGTTCCAACATAGGCAGGGGCTCAGTTTACTACTAGTTTTGCAACTATTTCTAGAAAAGTTAAAAATTTGTCCTGTTTCTTGTGAATACATTGTTTTTAAACGTATACTTTGCTAATATATTGTTTTATTCCATGGTGTTTATAGTGCTCCTGCAATTTCATCTACAAATGTTACTTGGTATTTCAGAACTACTGAGGTTAAATTTACACTCATTTCTGACTTTACTTCATCAGTTATTCTGTAAGTAGTAGTAGGTGGATGTTCCATTTTTACTGTTAATATAATGAATGTTTTCTGGTCTTGCATTGAAGAGACGTTATGGATTATAATATTCCTGTGTTTTTCTTATTTTATAAATTATTATGCATAATTATACTTTGTTTACTTATTTTCCAGAAACTTTAATACATTTTGATAGATTTTAAGTTAGATTCATTAATTTGTAATTTCAGTGACAAATTAGATACTATATGAGGAACATTTGAAATGTACTTTATCATGATTCTTGTAGCATAGTGGTTCAGATGCTTGACTTGTGACTGAAATGATGCGGGTTCAAGTCTCCTCCAAATAAGAAATTTTTAAGTTGACAATGAGTGCTCTAGCATAATTAGATGCACATAAGATAGTAGATAAGGAGTGTAGATGTGATGTTACAAGTGAATACACAGAGGTAGTGAACAATTTATAAAGAAAGTGAAGAGGTACGTAAATATCTAGTAGAGCAAGTGATAAATATTTTCAATTATAGGAAATCACTTTAATGCAAGAAGGGCATAAGTAACTGGTGACCATATTCTGAAGCAGATTCTAAGTAACTGATGACCATACTCTGAAGCAGTTCAGAAGTAACTGATGACCATAACCTGTAACTGGACTTACCTGACTTTTCTTCATTTGCTTCAAAGCAAATGACCTTGCTGGATCACCTGCAATCTGAACTAGCTCTACACGTCCAAAGCCCCCAACTCCTAAAGTTGCCAATATTCTTAGATCTGTGAGTTTCACATGCTTGAACTCTTCATTAATTCTGAAAAAAGTAGAAGAGGGAGTTTCAAAATTACTATAAATTTTTACCAAAAAATGTAAAAAGTAAAAGCAAAAAGTTGTGTAGCACAAATTGGCTACATCTAATAGCATGCACATTAACAGCAACCTAGAGACAAAATTGGCACTCCAAATAAGGGCATCAATGGAAGGAAATAGTATTCATAAAAATAAAACCATCTTTCATTCTGTTGTCAAATGAAAACTGAGCAACTAAGAAAACCTCTAACTGAGTATAAGGGGTGCCTTGACTACAAATGATGTGTTATGTTTAAACCTCAAATTATCATCTACTCATTCATCTATCCATTAATCCAAAGCCCTGTTTACTTGAAATAATGGAAAAGAACAAGGTAAATTAGTAGAAATTGAGGCAAGCACAACATAAAGAATATGGGGAAATAAGAGGGAAAAGAGTAGGAAGAGCAGGAAAATGCAGAGAAAGGAGAATGACAAGTGGAAAAATCTAAAACCACTGCAAGAACAGGAAGAGCAGCAGAAGAAAAAAGAAGAAAATCAGTGGTTAATTTTTCTCATACATTTTATTATTTTTCACTATGGCCCATAGAGAGCCTTGACTTACAGCATGACTGCTATGTCCTGTTTCCATTTTACAACATCATCGACAAGTATTCCAAGGGGATATGTGATCAGCACATCACACCCCACTGGCCGCTATCATGCAGCTTCCATGACCAAAGGATGCTATCTCTCCAGGTAGCTTCTTAATAGTTATCAAAAGGCTGAGTGAACCCCATTACATACCTCCCTAAATTGTTTTCTAAGCAGGTGCCAGGGATTGAACCCAGGACCTCAGCCAGCAATGCCAATCACTAAACCAATAAGGCAGTCTCTCACATTTTATATATTAAATTAGCATTTACAGTTTCATATTCCAATTTTAATCATTAAATTTTAAGTTCACTACATTAACTGCAAGAATTTGTGAAAATTATACAAGAATTTGGCAAAACAATTATGTTAATTATGTTAACATACTTATGTTAATAACTGTATGAGCATTATCTTGAGTATCTCCTTAAATTCTAAGTTCTATGCTACCAACTGATAGATGAAGTAATAACTTCACACTATAAGGACTAGTCAAAAAGACTGAGCATTATTTTTTTCATCACATGTGAGAAGAACAGACCTCATTTGCTCTGTGCTGTCTACTGACACCCGCATTGAAGCATACTGTCCTGGCAAACAGAATAAAGAGGTGATTCACACAGCATATGATTGCATTTGCTTATGCAGCTATCATATACACTTAGGACATCATGCAAGATGAAAGAAAGTTGAATGAAATTTGTGTTCAGGGTGGATTAGTTTATTTATTAAATATGCGGCCCATATTGTTGCTGAAATTACAGTTAACTAACGTTAAAGCAAAGAAGGCTGCAGCACTGAAAGAGATTATTCAAGATGTTAAAAGTATTTATAGAAATAAATTTACTGGGCATCAAACATTAAAAAAGATCCAAAACATAAAAGCTAGAATCAAGGAAAAAAAAGCCATGAGAAAAATGGGAAATAGATCCATTTAACTAAAATCATGGGAGAAGGAATTACTGGACATCATGAAGAGGGACACAAATCATTCAATGAACAGATTACCAGGTAAGAATACATATATAGAAATATGTATAGTATAAATATTTATTTTTAGAGAAGTAAATAGTGTATAATTACACATTAGGCATAAATGCAGCATTAAGCATTGCAATATTTATTTCAGGAAAAAATAATCCAGAGTAGCAATTTTAGCAAGATGACACAGATAAATCTTAAGTCCACCACCACCTGTCACCAGAATCTGAAATGGATCTACCAACTGAAACCAGTCATTTACCTACAGCAGAGAATGGGAAAAATAGAAAACGTGACACAACATTTGCAAAGTTATCAAAGCATGTGATCATAAAGCAGTAACAAGTATCAGAACTGAAAGTGGAAAAGCTGCTATGAGAAAAGGGAACAAGAAGGAATGTAATGATTAAATGTGTTACATGTGTATTAATACTACCTATATCATGGATCCAGTTTAAATTGTGTTATATGTAGAAATAAGAAAGCATGTAATTGACATTATTGTATGATTTAATTGAACTACACACTCTTAATGCTTCACTTACTTGTCATAATGTAGAAAACCACATGTTCTCGAAACCGGTTTTATACATTATGACAAGTAAGTGAAGCATTAAGAGTGTGTAGTTCAACTAAATCATACAATAATATCAATTATATGATAGACTGTGCAAGTTCCATTTTGCATTTTAATTAAGAAAGCATGTGTTTACAATTGTTGAAACTGAAGAATTGTTATGGGAAATACAAAAAAGGAGCAATAAGGAATTTAGACTGTTCAAATCACTAAGTGTGTATGCAATTATGTTTGTAATATATTACGGTTCATTTTAAACTTTGCACATAATCATCTTTTTCTTAAGTGCCAAAGAAAATAATACTTGTGTTTAGCAATACTGCTATGTTGCAATTGACAGAATGATTTCATGAGTCAAATCAATAATGGTGTTGGTATTAAAAGAAATATTTACAGAAAGATAGTTAAATAAATAGTGCCAAGCATTAAAATGCATGTATTAGCTTTGTTATGTCATTCCTTCTTTGCATCCCTCATTGGTGAACTTAATGGTGATGCCATTGTCATCAGGCTGTATCATTTCTTCATTTGCAAACACGATATTGATTGATACACTGTGGGTAATTTTTATACACTTCATTTACATGTTTTTAAAATCAGGACATGTTTCAAGAACCATCGTTCCCATCGTCAGCTGTTGACCCACTGTTCTGGTTGGTCCTCTCTTTTGGGAGCTTCAAAATCTTCACCATGGAGATATTTTGCTACATTGTGCAGAGTGAAATAGTCTTAAATAATCAAAGGTACCATTTCTATAGCTAATCATATTTTAATTTGGAGTATTGAAAAGCGTAGCTTCAGCTGACCAAAACATCTATCTATAATGATTTGCACTCTTGTGAAGCATATATTCTAAGATCTCTGTTCTGGGGTTTTAGGATTTTGGTTTTAGAGTTTTAGGAGTCATAATGCAATGATGTACCCTGCACACCAAAGATGTAGTGCATGAGCATGATTTTCTGTCATTATTCTACAAATCTGGTAGGACTTGAGCTGTTTGAAATCTTATCCAAGTGTTGGTTATAGATTCAATTGCATCCAAAACTTCAGATAATGCACATGATACTGTACCTTGATTTACACCTATGTCTTCAACAACTGCACTCTGAAATCCAGGACCACCAATGTAGTGCAAAAAAATTCTTTATTTCTTCCTTAGTAAGAGCATCAATTCTTCCTTCATAATTGTCATCCACAAAATACTACAACATCCACTGCATATTTTGCTTTATAAACTTTTAAATGCACATTGACCTTATGCTTCCTCATGAGTTACCTGTACAGCGCATTCACTGCTCTTCTAGTGCAATCTGGCACCACTTTGACTTTATGCATACAAAAATGGAGCAGATGCTCACAGAAGAGTGCTTGTCTACCACCACTAAAATTGATGCCATTGAGTGTGAGTTTTGATTGCCAGGCATTTTTATGCATAAATCTGGCAGTGAAAACTTTCAATAAGCAAGTTTTACTCATCTTTATGCATATCAGCCATTCGGCCAAATGCATACAACTCAATTACTACTTCAAAAAAGATCATAGCAACCTTGATCCTGCCTAGAGTACTTTGTAAGTAGAAAAAATTATTCTGTCTTTAATGGCTAGCCCTTGTATTTTCAGGAAAGAAAAGACTAGCAACATTAACTACTTTGTATATTTTATTTGTTGGGCTTTCAGTCTTTATATTTAAAATCCAATATATATTACTAATAAATGCAATACATACCATATGTCTTTGGAAATGATAGATAATACATTTTACTATTCTTTATTTTAAAACAATAGGAAAATATCTCTTGCATAATTTTCATCCATAAAATAGCGAACAATCATTGATGTGTGCCCAAACTATTATATCATGCATCTAACTGAATACTAGTTATGACAGTTACCTAATATGCAATTTAGCTCAGTTAGAAATAAATATAGTACAATTCATTATCGCTACATGTCAAAAATAAGTATACAAACTGATAGATGAGCTGAATGAATTAAATGTTAATTAATTTAACCACTAATAAAGAACCAACCTATCAACTAAACAACAAATCCAACAACCCACCCTACCCCAAGCCAACCATCCAATCAGGTGTCATGAAATACTTACAGATTTTATGAAAGTCCTTGTTAATGCAAGAAAGAAAAACAGAAATTATTTGGTAGTGAAAGCCTTGCATAACACTATAAGTATTAAAATGTTTGTAGTACAGATGAAGCAATATTAATTTAAGCAAATCAGTAATAAAAATATAGATACTCACTTTTTCCTCTCTATTCCTTCATCCTTATATCTTGTCTGGATTTCATCTAAAGTGGAGATGAGCTGGTTGAATGTTTCACGGTCAATAACAAGGCATGTTACACCTTCTGGATCATCAGCAATGATGTTTGCTGTTCTCAAATCATCCCTGAAAAGCATTTAACACAAAAAAGTTCAATTGTTTCTTATGTCAATGCAGATCTAAGAAGTTATTTAAATCCACCCTTTCCATTAGATAGCAAAAAAAATTATAGTGTAATTATGAATTTTCCATAAAAACATTAATTGTCATAAGATTCTATTGCCCCTAAGATAATGACAGGTTTAACAGCACGCTTTAATCAAGCTTTTTTAAACTGAGAACTTTCATAACAACTAACAAAAGGATTTCATCATTAATTTTATTTCAGCAAATAACATTACAATTAAATTTACATTCCCCCCCCTCTAACTGTATAACTAGTTTCATAACTTCATAATTTATATCAATCCAAAAATTATACATTTTTAATAAATTGTCATTTAGTTTTGCTAATTTAACTGATTACTGTAACCTTGTCTTTAGCTCAGCAGCAGTTTCCTACTGGAATATCCAGAAGACCTGGGTTCATTGAAAATGTAGTTTATTACAAATATATCTCAACAAACTACATAATATACCACACTCAAATATACATAAATTTGAATGAATTTATTTCTTAGAACAAATTTCATGCAATTTTTACAAACACATAACCCTATTAAAATAAAAGTAAATCATTTACATTTACATGTAAACTAACTACCATTGAAACATTTAAATTTCTCCCTTAATCACCCTGACATTAGGGAATTATATTCCTTCTATACCCCATTACAATTAGCAACAAAGAAATGAGAGAAAGTCAAGCTGATCATGAATAAAATGAGAAATAAAACTGCCTCTCATTTCTGGGATCAAACCTAATTTATTCAATTTGCAGCCATTCATGTTAAGAGCTGAGCATCAATGATTGCTACTTTTTGGCTCTAAGTTTTTAATAGTTTCTTTGATGCTGATTTATAGCACATGATTCTGGTTAGCTATTTTTTTTGCAATAAAATTTTTTCCATCATTAAATGTTTGGTATCATAGATTACCATTTTCTTGTGCAATAAGTATAATATTCCTTCAGTATCTTCATTAATTAATTATTTCTTGCATGAGCAAAACAATTTTGAGAACTATAAAATCTAACTGATTTATTAATTTGTGAAGCAAATTCCTACTTTTAATGGCACATATTAGCAACAACTGCATTTACTCAAAGGTAAATATGTATAATCAGACACTGAGGAAAGTATTTTGCATTCCTTTGTGATATTTCTTAGATATGGGTAACCCATCGCTAACATCTTCCACAAATTGATTTAATGATATTTTACAACTAGAATATTTAATTTGTAATTGCAGATAAATTTATTTTCAACAAACAAAACTTCTGTTGCACAAATATTAGGATGATCATCCTTAATTCCCAATACAAGTACTAATATCTTCAGCATGGTAGTACTGGGCAAAGCTGGTAAAAATCCCTACTTACACCACCAAAAGTACCTGGGCATTGCCCTTCCCTATAGGTTTTCCACAGGTCAGTGGCTTAATCTCTAAAAGACCCTACTCCAAATCCTCATGAGTCACAGTTACAGATTGGCTGCAACTAATCATCCCAATTTCTCAAGTGATGGAAACAGATATGCTGCTTTCCCATGGCAAACCATCCAGTCCACCTTCCAGTGATTCACTGGTAAGATGGCTGAGTCTAGCATAGACCTCCCTAACTCTGCAGGTGGGTAGTTTGAGCATTTTTAGATAGCTCACCCTCCATTGACGATTAAGTCATATAATAGTGTACGCAATATCATACCAGTTTTGCGTCACATGCCACACCAAGTGCAACTCTCAACGCACAGCTACCTGGGGGGGGGGGGCCTTGGTTACAGATTTGATACACTTCTATATTGTTGGAATTACCACAGGTACTTGAAGTTCCCAGGGTGCACACCTGAGCATCTGAAGGGGTTGGAAACCTCCCTTAGGGGAAAGCAATCTTGATTAGATAGTTTAATTCCACTATAAATTTCATTATCTGGTCATTTTTTTTTTTAGTAGTGTTTAACGCCCGTTTTTACTACTGAGGCACCACAGGCGGTATTATCTGGTCATGTTAGAACCCAGGCCATCTAACTCAAAGATTAGCAGTTTTATTGTACACTCATGGCATGACCATTTGCAGCAATACCTGACCAACCATTATGGCTACTAAAATAAATTTTTCATACTTTCTCATATTTTGCTGCTTGCTATTCTGCAAACTTCATGAAAAATACCATTTTCTATTTTAACAGTCCCAACTCCTTCTGTTATTAATAAAATCTCATTAAAAAAATAAATATTACAATCAGCTTCACTAAGCAGTAACAAATTGATATGAAATTTTCCAAAAATATGTGTTGCCCACTGTAATATCTTTAATAACCTTACCCATACCTGTTGATTGCATCTAGAGAGCTATTATAAACACAATTTTCTGGACAGAGGGGCCGAAAGTAGAGTAATTAGATATCACACAAATGACAAAAATGCATGTAGATAATTTACATATGTGCTGTGCAGGCCATAAATAGCTACACTAGATAAATGTTTGATGCAGTTCCACATTATAAAAATTAATTCTGAGGATATTGCATCTTAGTTTAAGAGTCAAATCTAACAACTAATTTATCTCAGCAAGAAACACAACATTAAGCTTAAAAGCTGAACACTAAAGAATCCATTTGCAGTTACAGGTATTATTTTATAACTAAATGTAGTTAGTATCTGCAACTGTAACTGTTATTATAGAACAAATTATTAGTTCAAATTTTGAAGGATGTTGATCATGTTTTGCTTTAACATTAGTTTTAATATGATGGTAGATTAGGTTTTGTATCTCTGATTTTAATGCATTAAGGTAGCTTCTATTTATTTTGCTTTTTATTGTATATGTAATGTTCTTCATAATATGAGAACCTTTGAAGGCTCAACCCTTTCTCTGTGCTAAATCCTTTATAACCATTATTACAAAAATTAATCAGTACTTACCCCTGTAAAGCTTTCTCACCAAAGAAATCACCCTTTTGCAGTGTTCGGATATACTTTTCTTCTGAGGTGTTTGGTTGTTTCATTGTGACTTTCACCTGCAGGGCAAAACATAATATAACATAAGAATCTGTGCAATAAATCTTATGAAGTGAAAAAATAACACATTCCCAGAAACACCTTATAGGACTAACCATAGAACTATTTTCAATTTATTTCAACAAAAGTTGAGCATTACAGTCAAAATATAAAGTACAGCACTGGAAAAAATTATTGAGCACAATAAAATGTCTAAGTATTGCTTTTGCCTCACGGAAATGCATGGCATTTACAGAGCTCAGTTTACATGAGAAGATGCATTTCATTATAAATTAGACACATACAGGTAAGAAACAATATATTATGCTATAATGCCAAATAAAATTGGGTAGTCATTCAAAGAATGATATTTCGCAAAAGTACATAATCTATCTTGAAACCAAACTTTCAACTTGAATGATTAGTTAATTGGTTTATAAATAGAGAGGGGTACATTTTCCATAGAAATGGCTCAGTGCAACATACTGAAATGGAAATTGATTGTGGTAACCATACAGAAGTTTTGAATCTGATGATTGATCTATTATTTTTATTAATGACATCATTCATATAATTACTCTGTATATTTATGTATATTATGTTACTATATTTACTTTATAATGTATATGCAGTATTTATTTTCTGTTATTGTAAATAAAGGAAAAAATAAATCAATTTATACATAGAGACCTGAATTCCAGTCCCTCGTAAAAAAAAAAAAAAAAAAACCACAAATAGGAAGAAAGAAAGGAAAAGAAGAAAATCAAAATGGCTAATATTTTACATGAATCCAGTGATTTTTTATCACTATCCTCAACCTTCGGGGCATAGAATCCACCAACTTTCTAAAAATAATTGGAGTGCTCTGCTAGTGATTGGTAAGCATCTTCTATGGCATGCCACAGCTGTGCTGTATTTGTGAACCTGGGACCTTGATAAAGCCTTCTCTTGATTTATGGCCAAACATTTTCTATTGGGTTCAAATCTGGTGATTTCAGAGGCCAAGATGTATGTGTGCTCAGAAAAACCATTTCTGGACCTGACCAATGTATGAGCTGAATGGTTATCATGCTGGAATGTAGTAATTCCTTTGGGATAATGTTCTAGGCCCCAGTCACTGTCAACTTGTGCAAATTCAGGCAGCAAGCAAATTTAACAAGTCTGGGCACTACAGCAGGCAGTGCTCATCTTGCAGTTGAAGGGGTGGGGAGCCTTGCTCAGCAGTACAGTGAAAAAATGGATCACAATAGTAGCTAATTTAAAAGACCTACTTCTGAAATTGATCCTACATATTCTAAGACTCAGCTATCTTCTCTTTGTACCTTTCTTTCTATTTGGGAAGAACTATTTTTATTTGTACATCATGGTGCTTAGGATAAGAGTTTAGTGTGTGGCAAGGTTGTAAACACAATTAAGAAATATAATATATAGAGATACCATGCCATTCATAGTAATCAATATGAAAAATATACATAAATGGAGAAAGATTAATGATAGAGCATCTGAAAAAAAAATCTATGAATGAATATGGGCAAAGGATGTATATCTCAGTTTTAAAATATAGCTAATATACAACTCAGACCATTGCTGCAGCAGAAGAGAATTTATTGGACAAAAGCATGAAATTTAAAGATGTAATGAGTATCGTAAACAAAACCATAAATTTCATTTCAAATGGAATGCCTCATTGCTAGACAATTGTGTAGAAATTGTAACAGTGAATATAGTGTTCTTCCTTATTACCGTGAAGTGTAGTGGTTAGCCCTTAGTAAACTTCTGGAAAGATATTTGATTTAGTAAATGAATTTTGTCTCACCTGTCTGCATACTTCCGAACATCAAAATGAAAAATAGATTTTCGATCTACTTTCCCTGATGACATCTTTAATATTTCTCTTCAATGAAAATAACAAATAATTTATGATTCTATGATTATATAATAGCATACAAAAATCCTTATTGTGAAAACAACTAATTTTAAGTAATATTTACACAACTTACGTACAAAATTTAACACCAGTTTCTCAATGTTAAGAAATTTGTGATTTTGAAAAATATGCCTAGATATTAGGCAAATAGCACAATGAGGTTAATTTAAGATGCTAGAAGTTGGAAAAGTTGAAATCCTATCGAAGAATGCACTCAGGATGGCTGCAAAATTTTTAATTACATTTTTCCTACTCCCCATTTCCAAGATTACATGGGTAAGCTGCTGATATATTGAGCATGTTTGTTCAATTTATATTTGTGAATAATTTAGCAATAATGAAAATGTAACAAAAGATCACACTCAGTTACCAATTTGAAGTGTACTCTTTGGTGTATACTACAGACTATTGTTCTAAATATTCAAAAACTAGTTTAAAAGAAAAGAATCCAAAAATTGCAATGGATCAGCAAAGAATAACTTGATAGAATGTGGTATACAAGGTTAAAGTGCTTTACGAATATGGATATTGTAATTTAACATACAATAGCATTCAGTATACAACAAAATACTACAGTAAAATTGATGCAAGATAACTTACTTTTATTCTCACACATTAACATAAGATGCACGTTTAATTCAATAAAATGTACTAATATTGAGTATTGAATAATTTAACCACCATTAGCAAAACCCACTGGGACAGAGAATACCATATGAATCACATGAATGTCACCTGCTCGAAGTTGCATGGGTGGCAGGGCAGATAGTTGTGACATCACAGGGTATTTAGAGTCTGACTGTTCTAGGGTGTCAGTTCAGCCTTACTTGAATGCATTCCAGCACACCTGTTCCACCCCAAGATATCTACACCCAGCAAGTATTGCTTATTCAACCACTCCTCATGTGTTGTAATGAGTCCCACTCGGGCTGTAAACAAACATAGTAGAAGAGGCACTTGGTGTACTGAATGTAACTTCACCAGAGAATATTACTTTTCCTCAGTTAAATTTCTCACAGACCCCTGCAAATGCCAACCTTTCAACTATGTGGGCATTGGTTAAAACTTCCTTAACTGCTACACATCTACATCAAAGTTTGGAGAATCCTTGCAACAGTTGCTAGGGCTGTACACTACCCAGGTATAAAGACAGAGCTCTGTACTCAGCCACTGAAAAGGGGTCTCTTTCAACCTGTGCCAAGAGAGGTCCATATGCATTCTCTGTAGATACAGATGGGAGGCCTATACTCCTCCTTGCAGCAATTTGTCACATTTTTCAAAAAAGTTTTGCCTACTTCCATGCAGTGGATGATGGAACGCCACAAATGCTGGTTGCTCTGATAGTCATATTGTCCTGTGAAATAAGAGTGAGAACAGCAGTATATTTATCAGTGTTCTCTGTCTCTGCTAGAAATGGACTAAATTCATTGTTTTAGCATAAAAGGAGTGATGAAAGACAGTAATAAATGGAACCGAGCAAAATCTATGAAAAAAGAAAAAGACTGACATTGGAATTTTACCTTGTCACCAATATTTGGAGGCACTGGCTATAACATATATCCATAGCACACATATATACTTAATATGCAATCTGTAACCAAATATTGTGGAAAATTTACGTTAGTTTAATGTAAGATACAAAGTAAGGATGAGAAACACTTTTATCCACTCCATTTTAGACAACATGATTGACACCAGGAAAAAGCTCAAAGGTTGATGCTGAGTTTTGAGCCTTAATCACCAAAGTGCAAAGCTCATGCTTTACCTTTAAGCCATGTTTTCTTACATATAAATTGGCCTGTTTATACATCCAATGTATGGCAACAAAAGATGTAGCATACTCAGCAATATCAATCCATGTGAACTGCATTGGAAAATGAAGTAGTGATCAAATATTTTGTGCTCTCAGAATGTGCTCAATAATTTTTTCCAGTATTATACATCCATCAAAACTTTTAGATGAGTTTACTTTCCAGAATGAATGTGTAATCTATGGAGTAAAGAAGAATTTTCTGAATTAGTTAAATTAAATTTTAGCTTTCTATTACTCCATTCTCTCCTATCTGTAATGAAATTCACAAATAATATAATATTCTCAGTGTTAGGAAAACACACACACATATATATAACTCTATTAATTGAATAATAAAAAACTCCTCTAAAGGCATAAAATACATAAAAGGCACAGAAACATTCCAATATAAAAAGTTAATACTGAAGCTAAGACAAAACTAAAACATTAAAAACACACAATATTGCAAGCTGGGCCCTTGAATGAGCTAAGAGACGAGACAAACTCAGGTGGGCAGTCCTCTCCTGGTCAGGCATTGGGGGTTCTAAATTGACTGGCAAGGCAGTCAATTGTGAAATAGCGAAGTTGCTTGGCAAACCTGAAGAAATTACAGACAAAGATTCAGCCCTGGCAGGATCTGGGCTTTATGTAAAACTACTGCTGCCATCTCTCGATCTCTCAGTCAAATAGTGGTAGAAGATGGAGGGGTGGCCTCTATGAGAACAAGAGAAAAGTAGTCATCAAAGGAAGCTTGCTGGAGGTTAGCATGCTGTGCTACTGGCAATGGAGAACACGTTTTGATAGAGCGCTTGTGATTGTTCATTCTGATAGAAACCGTGGTTGGTGTAGGACCAACATAGAATTCTAACAAAACTTGCATTTCAGTAAAACATAACATGCAAATAGGCACAGTTAGAAGATGAGTAAATTTTATACTCTAATTTCAAATTGGGACTAACAAATGATGAGCATGGGGATATCAATGCACAGGTCTTACATTAAGGGCGATTGCAGGAGAGAAACCAGGTGTAAAAAAAAAAGAGGTCTGGAGATAATCATATTCCTACGAAAGATACTTCTAAGGTTTTGAGCTGACCAGTAACAAATCTGTGGCAATGCCTGAAAAAATGAGGCAGTTAGCTGATTTTGAATAAGAATGTTGAAATTGTCCTTTAAGATAACCTTAAGTCATTTTACACCCAGAAAATATGTCACTATAAAATTCAACCAGTTATTGTCCATTGTTTTCGAAACCTTAGGAGTGTACTTATGGTGAGAAGCCTGAATTTTGGACTGTACCAAGGAAAGGGGGTAAATCTGAACTAATTTTCAGTTAACTGGGTAATATATCTATCCAAAGTTTGGTCGTTATTACAAATGCAGTGTCCATGAAGTGACATAGAAAAGGGAATGACATCACCTTAGAAAACTTTCAAATTTGTATATTCATCATTGCCAGGGAGGGTTAGGTATTACCATAGCATCTCAGTTTTACAAGGATATTCCTATCGCTTGTGAAATCCCAGGCCTTGCATCTATTTTTAATTTACCACGCCCAGTCAAACTAATAGGGAAGTTTCCGAAACCTCACAAGGCTACACATGCTGCCATTTCGGAACAAGATGGGCCTCTCCAAGTAGTAAACTTGTCCTCTTATCCATTATCTGATCGCAAAGAGTCTGTTTGAGAAGGGTTGCCCACCTGTGATGCCTCAGTAGTAAAAACGGGCATTAAACACTACTACAAAAAAAAAAAAAAAAAGAAGGGTTGTCCTTTGTACCGACAATCAAATTTGACAGATCCCACCTGATTATTGTGTGGTAATGTTTTGCAAACTTTTATGGTGAATGTACTATTGGTACATGCATTCTGGAGGTTCTGCCCTATCAACCCGGGGCTACTCCCTTTTTGTCCCCCTTCCATTAATAAACCTCCAGCCTTAGCTTCCTCTCATCTGGTGGAACGCTTTATCAATAAATTTCTTGAAGACATTAATCATCCTAGATTCTAGAAGCTTTTTCAGTCTAGAGACAACCTTCTTCCCACTCAGAGGGTTTTATTATGCAAGCTATCTTCGTACCCCAGCATCATTATTTAGCCGGTCGACAAGGGCTCTTCAGTCATTGTCACAGACTGGGCATTTTACATCCAAGAAGCCTTTCGACAGTTGAACGATAATTATTATTTTTAGCTTATCTAAAGATGTCACCCATTATTTTATTACAGAAATAGCAAATTTTGTTTCCACTGGGGTCAAAAAGCTGACATATAAAGCAGGTTGCCCAGGATGACCTATAATAGCGAGTTATGGCAGCCCTACTGAGAGAGTTTCTGCTTTTGTGGATTTTTATATTATACTTATAGCCTCTTCTAGATCCTCTTATATTAAAGATTCTTTTCATTTTTTAGATATTTTAAAGTCTGTGAATTTGGATAACTATGATGATGTGTCACTAGCCACTATAGATGTGTCTTCACTATATACCAATATTCCCCTTGATAAGGGCCTAGAGGCTTTAGCTTATTTTCTAGATAAAACCAATTCCATGCAGATCCCATCTAATGACTTTATCTGCCAATTAGCATATTTTGTTCTCACACATAATCTGAAGATAATGTCATCATTAAATCTTAAATTATTATATTATTTCAGTGTAAACAATATTTTGCTAAGGCCAAGGAAAGAAGTCCATCATCATGTTGCTATAAGACTTGACCACTGTAGCTCTTGAAAAGAGTTCTATGTAGCCAGCACACACATTAGATCTTTGCTAGAAGACCTAGGTATTTTGAATGATGTTTTAATAATAGAAATGTTCTTGAAAGTATTTCTGACAGCCAAGGATATTATACCAATGTTCTGTACAGGAACAGACACAAACTGCTCTTCCGAATCAGGCCCCTTTTCTAAAAAAATATGTTTTGGGTGACCAACAAAATGAATAGAAAAACAAGAGCATAAATATTGACCAATATTCCTTCACAAAGGAAACACTTGAGGGAATTGATGACAACAAATCTACACTTGGTGTATTTATGAATCTGAGTAAAGCTCTTAATCTGGTTGATCATTATATTTTATCATCTAAATTGGAATCATGTAGTATTCATGGCACAGCATATATGTGGTTCAAATCCTACCTAAATAACAGGACACAGGTAACATCCATAAGAAATATAACAAATGGTAGAAATGTTAACTCAAATTTAAAAGAAGTAAAAAGTTGGGTTCCACAGGGCTCAAATCTTGGGCCTCTTTTGTTCCTAGTTCACACAGAAGATTTGTCAATTAACATACCTCATGCAGTAACAATAATGTATGCAGAAGGTACAAGCTGCATACTAAAGGGTAATTCACATACAAATTTACAACAACAGGCAGATGAAATTATGACCAGTTTAACAGAATGGTTATCTGCTAATAAGCTGATACTAAATGTAAATATATCCCAATGCATGAATGAGTTTTGCCCTCTCTAACATGGAAAGCCAAAATATTGATCCAATGATCACCTATAATAATAACTAATTCAGTCAGCCATTGAAGTAAATTTTTTAGGAGTAACTATTAACAAATTTTTGAACTGGAAGTCACACATTTACAATACCATAACAAAGATTTACAGAGCCCATTATATAAACTCTGTACTAAAAAATGTATGTAACCTTAGTACATTAAAAGTTATCTATTTTGCATACGTACAATCAGCTCTTACTTACGGCATTATCTTGTGGGGTAATTCAATAGATACAAATACACTTTTCTTTGCACAAAAGAAAATAATACATAAAATGTTTAACCTAAACAAAACCACCCACTGTAAAATATATTTTATACATAACAATATACTCACCTTACCATGCCTATATATATTAGAAAGTGTATGTTTCATAAATAGTAATATAAAACAGTTTTACTCCAATAAAAGAATTCATAATTACAGTACTAGAGCAAGTAACAAAATACACCTACAAACTGCAAGAACAACTAAAAAGATAATTTAATTTTGCATAGTGGCATCCAAATGCATAACTTAATAACTAATGAAATTATAGACACACACCTGATTAGACTTAGGAGGAAGGTTAAGAGGTTTTTAATTAATCAGTGTTTTTATAGTATACAGGAATTTAATGGATACTTTAGAAAATTGTAAATAATATTACCTATGTAAGTATTAATTGCTTGAAATTGTTATGTTTTGTAATTGACGAAGTCATGAAATTGTAAGAAATTTCCAAAGATGAATAAAGTATATGATATGATGAAAGCAGTACTCCATTCTTTTCTATAACTTGTCATTTATCTTCAATTTGTGAATAATTTAGAATTTCCTTATCTTTCTCCTCTATCCTATGTGTGCACTCACACAGGCTAAACCTGAATAGACTTGTGTAAAGTGCACTTCTACTATCCTAACCTATGACATATGAGGGCATGTTAGCACATCAACATAATAATGGATCATTAAAACAGAAACATTGTAGAGAAGTTAATAAGGGGTCATATAAAAAGATTTCAAATTTTATAGTTATAATGCCATGAGCTCCATTCAACACCCTACTGACAGATCAATAATGCTGCGGTTTGGTTGGCAGCCAGCCACTACATGTGTGTCTAGTAATGGTTATGCAGAATGCATGATAACTAATTGGAAAAATATTAGTGATGGAAATATATAATTTTGTCAATTAAACTAATAAATAATTTTAAAAATAGTGCGGTTATTTGAGTTACAGACTGGCAAATTTAGCTGTCTATTGGGAGAAGCTGATTGTCAAAGAGATATGTAATAACTGTGTAGGTAGCAGCTTATAAGTAGTTTTAGGGGAACTTTGCCTGCAAATGTTTATGCATTCATATGCTACTAAGTGCTTTCATTGTGTGTAAATTGTATGCTAACTCTTCTTTGTTAGTTATGCCATTACATAATTATTAATCTTGAAGAATGAAATTTTATGTACAATACATATGTGAAAATGGATTCTTGCAGAGAAATGGTAAGGTGATTCACAAGAAAATATACTGGCAATTGTGTTCCAGGTAGAAAAACTATTTGCCAACTTGTTAAAAAGATTCAAAAGAAAGACAAAATCTTTCAATGACAAAAAAAGTGTTCTGAACCCAGTTTCTTACAGTAGAAAACTTAAATGAAATACAGCAATTGTGTATGCTGATATTGGCAATGTACTGCCACTTAGGGACATAATTTTCAACATCCCTTATAACACAGGTTAATGCTTATTATTATCAGATTTAAATACAGTATAATTTTATGGTTTTTGGTAAAAATATAAATACTAAAATTAAAGTACTAACTTTATGTGCAGCAATTCTATCTCCTTTTTTTTTTGGTTGCAGCAGTTGCACTTCCCTAGTAAGCAGCCACATTCAGGTGGCACATAACACAAATAACCTCACTGTATGAAGTGTTTTATGAGCCACTGCACTCCAAAACATTAACTCATCTTTCTTCCTCTAAATTTTGCAGTATCAGCTTATGATCATTATCTATATCAAAGAGATGCATTATACATAATATTGTGCATCACCACAACTATGCTTTTTGAAAACATATTTTATGATCAGGTTAATGGCTATGGTTGCAAAAGCACAAGAAAAATGTATTCAAGTGATAATATTCTAGGGACCTTTAATAAGTCATCAACATAAACATTTTAATTATGAAATCAGTTCCTTGATGTTCCTTTCAAAAAGGGTGTGGTTTAGAAGGTAACTCAGATTTTACCCTTTTTGAAAATCAATATAAAGCAACATTGTGTACACATATTTATTTTTCAACTAAGAAAAAGGATTTAATCATTTATCTTTTTCTTTACTCTAAGAGTGTTCTGGGAAAATTTTGACTAAGGGAAGTTAAAATATGAATTTAACTTGTATTTGTTAATTTTTCACCTCTTACCTGGCCTTTACTAATGATGAAGAAAGTGTCCCCACGGGCACCCTGTCGAATAATATAATCTCCCTCATTGTAGAATGTCTGGAAAAAGTATAAAAAGCTTTTATGTTTCATTATTTATATATATAATTACAAACACTTTTCAAATTAAGTATTATTAAAATGAATATTAATGATGAAACCTCTATCTCACAGTTAACAACAATTTTTAGGACTCCTTAATTAATGCAAGATTTGTAATTAAAATCAATGAATCAGTAGTAAGGCCACTCTCATCATACAAGGTTTCAGCACAGTTTCAGATTTGTCCATTATTCCTTTACCTCCATGTTGCTTTTCATCCATAATGAGCCAATGAGGTTATCAAACTAATTCTTTTTGTGGAACTCATATATTTGTATGAAAAAGATTCTAAATTTAAGAATTATGTATTTTTAATCTAACAATTTTCATAATGTAACTGCCACTTTAAGTAGTTATCTCAGACAATTTTTCTTAAACTAAAAATAAAAGTTGCATTAAGTGGCATTGCTTAATTCCTTGTTAAGTAAATAAAATAATAATGAATAGTTAGCTCTTATCAAATACATTATTACCACCCATAAATTCAAATTACTAAATTTTAATTTAAAAACATATAATATCAAATTCAATGGGGAGAAAGAAAACTTTCAAACTAATAATTATAAATTAGACAAGTTATACTATGCACTATTAAAAATGTGTTTAATTTTAAAAGCTTTGCCATTTGTACAGCAAAGCCATTGATTTTTACATTGCTACATCTATTACTCCAGACTTTTGCAGTACCAAGAATGAAAACTGGTTAAGAAGATATACCAATTATAATGCAAATCTTTACAAGCCTGTGTGGAAAATGCAAAACTATTTAAATAAGCAAGAGGAATGTTAAAAATGCCACAAATTGCAATAAAAGGATAAAAGTTAAAGAAAAGTTTCGTAAGAAATCTGGTCACCGAACTACTTTCAGCTGTAAAATAATATAATTGTTTCATAAGCATATAACAGAATTGTTGTTTTTTGATTTCTCACGTAATGTGTATAATTACTGTATAACTGATAAATATTACTTTCAGAAGAGCAGGGCAAGCATTAAGTGCTTCAAAAGTGAGTGTATACCTGATTCAAAATGCTGCCACTGGTGGCTGAGGTCGTTAAGGCACAGACTCATGAATGGGAGGCCTGGAATTCGAATCCTGCCAGGATCATCCTCCTTGACTGAGGTTTTTCCCAGGTTTTCCTCAGTCTTCATAAATGGCAAATGCCAGGGAGGTACCCTAAACTTAGGCCTGGAACATTTCCTTCCTTAAAAAAAATCCTTTCCCAATATATCATTTCATCTCATGTATCATCAGTGTCCACCGCCTGTGGTGCTTCAGCAGTTAAAAAGGGCATTAAACACTATTAAAAAAAAAAAAAAAAGAGGGTGGCAGGGAGGGAGGGGAAAGATTTAAAATGAGTGAAATTTTCTAAACAAGGCATTCTCAATTTATAATTTCAACTAACAATATTAAAAATAGTGGTGTTTCTGCTAATCCTGATGTAATTAATGAACATATTGCTAATTTGAAAGCAGAACTAATATGCCACTGTACCTCAAAATATTGGGATGTGTTGTAGTGATCACAATAATCTCATTGAGGTGGACAGAAGGACATATGTAAAAGAGATAATGTTTCTGGATTTTGATTCTTCCATGTTTTTGTAATGCATTACAGCAATGCTGCTGGGGCACTTCTTCCAGTGCATGTTTCATGCAAATCTGACTAGTTTTGGAACACAAGCAAAAATGTACACACTTGAAGAATGCTACTACACATGCATTCAAAAACAAACATATGCTCTCATTCAAAGCCCTACCTCCCTTTCTCTCTTCAATGGGCATTTTCAATGTGCCAGAAAATTCAAAGTATTTCAAATGCACTTTGAATCTACTTTTTGGCAGGATTTTCTAATTTTATACAGCTTATATAAACTTACTGTTCAAATTATCCAAATGTTTAATATTAATAATTACAATCTCCAAAAGAAGCATACTATTCACCAAATAATCCCTATTTATGTTATTATTTTTACATAAGAGCAGAAAAATTATTATAATTCTGGAAAGAATATTTTAAATGCATCTAAGGCAGGAGAAGATTTAATATTTCTCCTTAAAATGTTATGAAACTGACAAGCAGATATTAAAACTTGCCACCTTAAATAATTGCAAGTTAAGTGTAGTTTTTAATTGTTTTTGAATTCACCTATAGTAATTTAACTGAGATTTACATTCAAAATCTATATTGCAAAAAAGATGATATATTAAATGCATGATCAAATGTAAAGGTGAAGGAATCATACCTCTTCCAGCACATCTGAGATCTTGGTAAGTGTTTCTTCTGGAAGATTCTTGAAGATTGGCACACTAAAAATAAAAATGACAATATATACATATAAATAAGAGGTGCTAAAATAACTTTATATATTTATATATAAAATTTTTTGCTGCATTTATAACATATTAAGATTGCATATTTGCAGTAACTGTAAATGGTGTAAACAATGTGCATTCTGATGAGTGAAGAGACATGATCACTATAGATGTTAGCAGTTCACACTGCAGTCATTTGACTTTTTCTGGGGATACCTTTTCATCATTGGAAAGACTTAACCTTCCTTTTCAAGCCAAATGCAGCAATCTCTCTTATATGCTTAATTTCATCAAAAGGAGAAAAAAACTGACTAAATGACTGAAAGTTTTGTCTATTGTTAAACAATACTACAACTTTAATTTATTGCCAATATAATTTGATTCATATCTCTCAATTTAGGCATAGTTTTATTTAATTTCATTTCATTATCAGCTAAACAGAAATAATATGAAGGTGTATAGAGTATATACATAAAAAGTATAAATATTCTGAGGCTTCATCACAGATAGCTTCTATATAATCATTTTCATCAATCATCAGCTGACTGCAGTTTTAGAATAATTAACTTTAAGTGTGTGTGATCATTTATCAAATACTTTAATAGCATAAAGCTCATCAAATTCTTTGACAGTGTAAAGCTCATCAAATTCTAACATTATAAAAGAAATGTGTGAATCTCTTCAGTACAAGATAACCCTAGTCCTATTTTTTGTAAATGTGAAACTTGTAGAAAAAGGATTGTATGCAGCAATTATTTCTATGTGTTATTTCCTTAAATTATTTTCATATTTTGTGTCATGAGAATGTGATTTATAATTATTTTAAGAACAATTCAGGTTAGTTTTTATAAGTATAACATTTTTGTATGCATGAATTTTCTAAAAATAATGCACATAATCCTCAATGGAAGTATGTATGCAAATTAAAGACTTTTAATTGAAGTGCATCTTAAAAGTTTCCCTGTTATCACATTATAAAGCAATAATTACTTAATAATTTCTTTCAGTCTGACATTTAGAAAATTAATATTTTGATTTTGTTAGTGATGAAAGAATACTGTTATGTTTTATTTATAGGTTATTAACTATTATTTCAAAATCAATTAATCAATATCCATTTTCCTTGTAGAGTATTAATTTATTGCTTCAAAAACAATCAATAGCTGATTATTTCAGTTGAATTTTACTACATTTAAATCTTTCCCTGAAATAGATTCAATTCAATTTATTTTCATCCTTTTAAGTACATTTAAATGACATGTCAGTATAGCCCATATACGTTATATGAAGTTTTACATAGATTTTCCATATTTAAGTTCTTCTATGCTAAAAATGCATTATGAGTCAAATATTTTTTATGGCTTTCATCATTTCTGTTGTTTGGTTTATATTCTTTATTTCATTTGGTAGTTTATTGAATAATTCTCTTCCTATATTTTCTAATGAATGATTGATTATTCACTGTCCCCCTTGGTGTTGTTCTGAAGTACTTGTCATTATTTCTGCAATGATAAGAATGTATACTACAATTCTTTTTTATGTTTTTATGCACAATAATTTTATACTTTTGTATATATATGCATGTAGCAGTTAAAATCTTTAAGTTCTTAAACAAGCTTCTATACATTTGTTTATTATTTATCTTACCTATTATTCTGAGGGCTTTTTTTTTTGCAATTTTAAAAGTTTTTCCATTTCTCTTTGTGTAATATTCCCCCATAATGTAATGCCATAGCTGATGCATGAGTATGTAAGTGCATAACAAACCTGTGTTTTAGGTTTGCTGCCCATTGTTTTGCTGATTTATCTCATTACACATATGCCTTAATTTATTTTTTTGGTAATGTGTGTTACATGGGATTTCCAGTTTAAATTTTTGTCAATGAACATTCTCAGATTTCACCTTATTTCACCTTATTTCACCTATACTTTCATCTTCCATCATCAATTTTATGTTATTTGAATTGCGATTTGTTAATTAAAAATTTATGCATGCTGTCTTTTTTACATTTATTACTATATCTAGGTTTGAGTAGTATTCATTAATGCTTTTTAAAATCAAGTTTGCCCTATTTTCTACATCTTTAGTTGTATGGCCCCTAATTATGACTGTCATGTTATCAGTGCACCCAACTGCTATGCCTCCCTTTGATTCTATTGGTTCAAATATTTCATTTATGTATATTAAGAACAGGAAGGGTCCTAATTTTGAGCCTTGGGGAACTCTGTGATGTACAGTTTTGAAATCTGATTTTATTTTTTCAATCACACCATTTGCATTCAGATGATTTATTTCTACAAGTGTTCTGTTTTCTAAATATATCAATACCCAATTTTGAGCCAGGCTATGAACTCCACATTTTTCTAACTTATTAATCAATGTTTTTACATTCATACAGTCAAACGCTTTTGACAGATCTACAAAAATAGCAATCACAGATTCATGCTCATTTAGAGCTTTTATAATAATATTATTTGCCTTTTGTATGGCTTTAATTGTACATTTATGCTTTTGAAAATCATATTGCCATTTTGATACATCTAATTTTTTACATAATTTTGCAGTTGTTTTAAATATAATCTTTCCATTAGTTTTGAGAAGGCTTAACACAGGGTGATTGGTATATAACTTCCTACCACTTTCTTATTTCCTTTTGGTTAAAATATTGGTCTGACAATAACTTTCTTTTGGTGAATCTGGAGAGATTCCTTGCATTAGTGAAGCATTTGTACTATGTGTTAGAATTCCAACTGTTTCACATTTAATATGTTTTAGTAATTCATTTGACACTTTGTCCAGACCACTTGATTTCTTTGATTTTAGCTTATTTGGCTTATTACACTTTCTGTCACTTCCAAAACTGTCATGTTATTTAATTGACCTACTTGTTTGATAAAGTTGTTATTTTTGTCCACTGAGTTTTTGTTTAAATTTATTTGTGCCACTACATTAATGCTCATTGAACATTCCACAGATTTTTCTTGGGTCTTTTATTTTGTTATCATTGTTTTATATCACTATATTTGTGATATTTTTCTATTTCCCGTCCTTATGGATTATATTTACAATATTCCATATTGTTTTTGTTTCATTATCAGCTTTCTGTATTAGTACTCTATTATGTTTCATTTTCACATTTTCTATTACCTTTCTAAAAATATTGTTATAATTTTTTATATACTCCAGAGATTGATTGCTCATATTTGGATGTTTTATCCAGTTCAGAAATTTAACTATTTTTCATGAGATCTTTATCCCCTTTGTTATACACTGTGTAGATATGGCACCTTTTCTATTTTTTACTTTACATTTTTTTACAGGTATAAAATATTCATTCCTTTTGTAAAATTTCAATAAAGCTATTATACTTTTCGTTTACAGTTTCTGCTACATAAACCTCTTTCCACCTTTGCTGTTGTAGAAAGCTTCTAAATTTTTTACAACTTTATTTACATTTACTTTTATAACCCATTCAAAATGATCCCCTATTCCTGCTTTTATCATGGTTAATTTCCATTTGGTTTCCTCTCAGTTTATCAAAACATTGTCTATACAAGTTCTGGATCGCTTTGTGACTCTAGTTGGTTCTTCTACACCTGTTTTTAAGTTACACCTATCTCAGTTATGTTGCCCATTCTTAAATCTGCTCTGGTGGGGGTGAAATCGTCACTAGTAGGAGGAACCTGTGGCTGTGTGACTGTAAAGTATTGCACCTCCTGTGTTACAAGCTAGTAGAGCATAAAGGTTATGCTGCTTTTACCTTTCTGGCTGCAATATGTTGTTCCTGGTTACAAAATTGAGTTTTTTTTTTTTCAGGAAGGTTTCTACTTCATTTATCAATTTTTACCATGTGTTGTCTTATTGCGCATGCAAAAGCGACATATGTACTGGATGAACTATTCGGAACTGTCATCCTAGTTCCTTTATACTTTACTGCATTAATACCTTTTTGTTACTTATAGACTGAACATTATGATGAAAGAAACTTAATTCCTTTGCAGCTCTACCCCTTAGAAATGAGTTTTCCCCTGCTTTAGCTGAATCAATTTTGTTTTCTCTCAAATTGCTTAAGCTATCACTTGCTGTTCTATTTGACCACCCTCTGGATTCATTTTTAATTTTTCTGCCCGATTCACATAATTATTACTTTATTTATCAACTGCCTTAGGAGTAATGAACCCTTCCTATTCAGATGGAATCTTCCCTACCAAAGCAGTTTACATCTAAGAACTTATTTGTCTGCATAAACTGCATGTTGGGCATTACATGCCCATTTTCTTATTTAGGTCTTTTATATAGTTCTGACTTACATCTCTTCTTCTCATTACACTGTTTACCACAACTTTTGCACTTAGGTAATGCTCCTTTGCATTCTTTACCCCACTACACACTTCAGTCATAACCTCATTTGGTCCCTGTGATTTTTTTATATCGTTTGTACCCATGAGCAGCACTATTGCTTTCATCTCACTTTTGTTCCTTTTCCTGCCAAATAAATTTGGGAGATATGCTGCCCTCATTCCTCTTGGCACATTTACTTTTACATCTGCTCTATTTAACACTACATTTTTGGTAATCGAATCACCAAACACAATTGCACATTTTGCATCTTCATTCTGTCCACTTGCTTACTTCTTTGTACTACTGCTTCCTTGTCCTCCGGTGCCTTTAACTCAAGGTTTATCCACTTGTATACTGACTTATTCTGGTTCTCCTTTCTTGGGCCCGTTTCTCATGTGATCTGTTGTTTCACAGTTTTCTTCTTCCAAATGCTCCTCAATCCCTGACGATCTGACCAACAAATCTCCAATCGCTGCTACTTTTGATGATTTCTGTGGACATGGTCTTTATTTCTTTCAGCTGCTCATCTTCATTTCTTAATAATTCAAAGCTGTTGTTTGAAATCACATTCTTGGCGTGCATGGCTGCTTTAGGGCGTTTTCCCGCTTTTCTTTTCATCACATCATTAAAGCTCTCATTTCTTTGTTATTCGTTTATCTTTGCCTTCAAGTATTTATTTTCAGTTTTTGGCATTTTTATTTCCAGATAGACGCTTTTCAGGTCTTTTTTTAACATACCTATAACGAGATGTAATGATGCTATTACTTCTGCTTCAAGTGTAGCGTAAGGCTGACTAGCCGGCGATTCCACAACTTGCTTCTCCTTCGTTGGATTTCCTATTGATTTGCCTTCATTTGTACTGCTTCCACCAACATTAATGTCACAACTTTCTTTTTCCACTTCTGATGAAATTTTGTCGTAGTTTTTGTGTAAATGTTCAGTCATATTACACGTGTTCACATCAAACGCCCCATTTTTTTGTCATGTTTGTTGCATCACTTGCAAATGAGATAGTTGCACAACTAATATATATATATAATGTGTGAGTACATGAACCAAAAGTATTGAAAATAGGCAAATCAACGTAATACTTTGAGTATCTTGCCTTCTTAGTAGCCTACAACAAAGAGCTTACCCGTACACCTCAGAAGAAGGATAACTAGCTATCCAAAATATCATGTTATGTGCCTGCTGTTGTTTTTTCTGGTTCTTTTATACAGAACATTATTGAAGAGTAATTTTTATTTATTTGGTTTATTTACGAACACTCTTTGCTTCTCTGGTCATTAGTGCCCCATTCAATTCAACATGTGAAGCTGCCAATAAATTTTGCTCAGAGGCCTCTTCTTTCAGGCTCAAGTTTCTTTTACGTGCAATAAATATATATGAGGTCAACAGCTTTACTTTCTTTCCTAAAAGAAGCCATATTTAAGATTTTTATGCCCTAAAAATGCATTGACCTTGGCTGTGTTTGAACCTATGACCTTGGGTCTACAGGCTGTTTATGAGCTTTACCTGTTAATGCCAATGCACAGAGTGTAAAGCAAAATCAAGCTGAATTGTGTGCACTCATTTTTACACTAGTAAAGTTTTATCAAAATTTTCGAAACTGCTACATCAAAGTATGAACTAAAGTAAAAGTTGAACACGTTTCGCTCACAGTGCCCTGTTTCAAAACATTTTTCCATGTTTCTTTGCTAAATAGTGCAGTTCTCCATATTATATGTTCTAGCTCCTCTATATTTAATGTCAGCATGCTCCATATGTTCAAACAGAAAGTATTTAAAAGTTGTTCATAATGATAAGCAAATCCTATATGATATGAGTTCCCATAATTTTCTACTATCTGTCTAATATTGAAAATGCACACTCTTAGTGAAGTATGAAAGTCTTTTAGATATTTTCCTCATATCCATTTTTTTTGCTGGTCACTTTCCTCCTTTTCTTATTATGCTTCTTCATAGTTTCTCCCTCTGTTTACATTAGGGCATTTCCATATAATTAGATTGACTGTTTATTCCTCTTAGTTGCACGAGTATGTTGAATATTGAGCAATTTGAAATTGTTGGTAGTATGAATTCAGTTTTTCATATCCAGTATAGCAGTGAGGCTTGATATTAAATAATTGTTTGTTTCAGTCTTTCTTTTACTTGTGAGAAAAATTATTTTTATGTCACCCATTGTTATATTTTACCATTAGTTTTTCCATTTTCCCTTGCTCTCATCTCTTAACCGCTTCAGGATTACACTTTTTGGGATCTTACTGTGATACTCAGCTCCTTCAATTTCTGTTGCCTTTTGGCTTATTTGTCAGCTCTTTTGTTTTCTTCTTTTGTTACCATTTGGATTTCATCCATCCTATTTCTATTCACCAACTATGCCTTGTCAAGTACTTAATTTTTCATCTAATTCCATCAATAGTTGGTTGATTTTTTAAATGTTTTAAGGTATCTATTGTAATCTTACTATCTGCGAATACTGCAACTGTCTTCTGGTCTTGAATTTCTACTTTTATATCTTAAATTTTTTCCAGTGACTGTAATATTGCTATTTGCTCCACTTGATGTTATAACATGAGCTGTTGAGTTAGTATTGTAGTTCAAACTTGAGTTCATTGTTAGCAAAAATTGCCACTCCTGATCCCACCCCAAGATTGGTATTGCTCCCATCTGTACATATTTCTACTGTGTACCTATGTTTTGTTTTACGCTTAGTATCTTCTAATTCTGGTACATCTGCTGGATGAGGTCATCTTATGCTCTACTAGTGTATCTATTTTTGCATTTTTGTCTTGTTTCATCATTTTATATTTGATTGTTATCTCTTGTAACTTAATGATGATTTGGTTATATGCCTATTAAAGTGCATAATATTTCACATGAAGTGGTGCAGTATGCTTTAGCAATTTTGATATTCATTAAGCTTTGTACCCTTATGCATTTCTTGCAATTAAATTTTCCATTTAAAACTTCAGTCCACACCAGAGCTTGTAGGATAGTAGAGGTAGAATTGCACCTGTATAAATTGTTTTTAGAGCCTGATGTTGAGACCACATTTAAGTTTTGCAGATTTAGACAGTGTGTGTATTAGTTTGTAAGCCTATCTGAGACATGGACATGCTTGTTGAAGTTAAATGTTTTCATCTATAATTATTCCCAAGTACTTCATTTGATCCAACTGCTCTATGTTTTTGTTTTTTATGATGATACTTATGTTCGTGTCTTATTCACATCTCCTCCTGCATGTCAGTAGTGCCTTTCATTTCTGCTTTTAAATGTAATTTTGTTGTTCATTAAATATACATTTATCTTTTTTAATTCAACTTTGGTAAAAATTTCTGCCTCCAGAATAATTGTCTTTAGTTATTAAATACATCATCTGCAGATATAAATACTTTTGTATGTGTGATGTATTCTAGTTGACACAATGAATTGTACTGCAAGTTCCAGAACCCTAGACCATGGCAAGATTTTTAAGAACATACCTTGTTTAAGTCTTTCTCTATTTTAATGCTGTTAACTGTCAGCACAGTAGACCTTTGACTCAAGTACCTTTTGCCCAAATTATAAGTTACTTAGGCATTTAAATTCTCTTAATGCATTCAGTATGCTTGGCCACAATGCCCCATCAAATGCTTCCTGGATGTCAAGACTGTAAATATGAGGTATTGGCCATCTTTTATGCTTTTTTTCAATGTACACTTTTAGTACCAAAGTGGCACCTATTGTATTGTTTTGCAGAGTGAAATCAAACTGACTGCTGTTCATTAAATTGCTTGAATGGGTATTATTTATATATTTATTTTTAAGTACACACATAAAATAGAAGATTATAATAAGTTGCAACCATGAAAGACCAAAAGCTCATGCTCGGGTGAATATTCAGTTCTTTATATACATTGAAATTGTTTTCATTTATTAAAATGTTAATTAATAATTCATTATTCTGTTGATTAGCAGTTTCTCCAACACTATATGTTCAGAAAACTAATTGGTCAGAATTTTATAACTTCTAAACTCTATTCCTTACTCAGTTTCATCACATAAGTTTAGCTCTTTTCCTTCACCTTGGAAAAATTCCTAGTTCAGATATGTGTTGTAATTTTGTCATCAGAAATGTTGTAAATGCCTCAAAGCAGCAGAAGCAGAATCTTGCTGGTGTGTTCATCTTTTCCTGGATCCATTCTCTTTAGAATATATTTTTTTATATTTCAGCATGTGTGTGGTGTTTTATTTTTAAATCATTTTGACTATTTGCAGAATGCTCCATTACAAGGCTAAATGTGTTTAAAAATAGTTTTTTTTTCCCCCTTAAACATTAAGTCAAAAGACGAAAATCAAATGACAGTAAAAGCATTTGTGGAGCATATCTACACAGTGAAATGTTCAAATATTACATATAAAAGATATACACAGTTACACATGTATAGTTTCTTGCTACTTATTTCCTAATTAGTTATTTAAATTTATTTTATTTAAACCTTAATATACTTTCTCTGGGCTTTTTGAATGTGGTCTAATGGTGAACTTTTATTTAAAGTGACCTGACATTTCAATAATTGCTTTGGCAGATATGTTAAAAGGAACAATATTATTTCTAGAATCAGTCGCTTAGTATCAAGCTGGCATATCTTGATTCTCTGAAAATGTTCTGCCATAGTATTGGACAAAATGTCAGGTTACTTTAAATACAATCTGACTATTAGACCATGGCCAAAAACCCAGAAATATATATTAAGATTCAAGACTCTGACCATGAAAGCCTTCATATATATATATGTTTTATTTACAAAATTGTTGAAAATGATTCAAATTTTACATCATAAGCTCAACCTTTTCTATTGGCCATTGCCACCTGTCCTAATCATGATTCTATAAAATTAATTCCTCTCTGAGTCTAGTAGTTTGAACTCCCAAATGATATGTTCTACTCTTTGAGAATTTTTTCCATGTATGTATGTTAGATCATATATAATTTTGAATCGAAAAAAGTATTCACCAAATTTCCTGTGACCTGCAGTAATCTCTGTGAAGTTGTGATTCAAACAAGTTTAACATTTAGTCTTTTTTGCACATAGGAAAGAATTACTTCATTAGTTTTCCCTTGGTATTATTTTGTCCCTGTTACCCAAAGGCAAATGTTTCCTCACTTAGTTCCCCTTTATAGTGCTGATAAGTGTTTAGTTGTAAACCACTTCCAAGTCCAAGCTGGATGCAACTGGTTTCGCCAACTTATCCTCAAATTCATTGCCTTCATTTCAGATGTGGGCTTTTACCCACATGAAATGTATTTTCAAAATGTTATGCTCTAGAGATTGTAATATAATTTTTATCTCATCAATAACTGTGTTATGTTTTAAATTTAAAATTAGTTTCGTGACGGAACTAATAAAGTAAATCAACTAATATATTCTAAATTAGCTAGAGATGATTTTATACTTTAATGCTCCACTTACCAATGAATTATACAGAACAGGTTTCACAGGCTTTTACTTTATTTTTTATAAATTTTTATAAAAAAATATAAAGATAAAGTTATAAACCTTGAGATCCCAAAAGAAGACCAATTAATTCAAAAGTTCATTAAAAGTCCACGAGAGCTACACCAAGTTCATCCAACAAACAACGAATCCGGCAGTCCACTCACAGCTGATGATGCTGGCAAAAGCCTGTGAAACATATTCTGTATAATTCAATGGTAAGTGAGGCATAAGAATATTAAATTGACTCACTGGCTAATTAAGAATATATAAGTGTATTATTTTTTGAAGCTATTTTATAATAAGAGATCCAAGATTACTTCACTCTTGGTATGTATAGTGCAGATTTTTCTGATATGTTATCTATGTACTGTAATTTGACAAACATTTATCTTTGAATAAAATTTATAAAAACATTTATCTTTACAATGAAAATGTAATGAATGCCTTCAATATTGTGACTTGCTTGGCTTTATTACTTGAACATCTATTGTCTACTCTTCATTATCTAGTGAGTCAATTTGATAATCTTATGCTCCACTTACTGTTGAATTATGCAAAATTAGTTTCGCAGGCTTTTGCCTGCATCCTCAGTTGAGAGTTGACTGTTGGATTTGTTGTTGGTTGGCTGGACTTGGTGTAGCTCTCGCGGACATTTTATGAACTTCTGAATTAATTTGTCTTCTGTTGGGATCTCAAAGTTCATAACCTTATGCTCATATTTTTATATATAATTTTTTTTACATATTCCCAGCTGCACAGGCCTATCAATGAATTTCAATAATTTCACTCCCATATCTATATCATGTTTATCTCTCCAAAAGTGATGTACAACCACTGATTTCTCTACCTGATTATACCTGATGTTCCTCCAGTGTTCCTTTAGCCTGATTCCAATGCTTCTTTTTGTTTTTCCAATATATACCTTGTTACATTCTGAACAGTTGATCTTATATATTCCTGACTTCTTCTCCTCAGGTATTCTATCATTATCACCAGAATTGAATAGATTTTTTTATGCTAAACTTGTTCACTGGGGACAAAGTAATCCCAAACTCTGTAAGTATTTTTTGGAATTTTTTGGTGGCCCAAGGATGATAAATGAATTTTATGTGGATTCTTTTATTGCTGTCAATGTTGTAACTGGCTTTAACTTCTTCTATTGTTTGAATTTCTTCATTTTCTTTTCTACAATTTCTTGGTCATACTCATTTAATTTTGCTGTTTGTATAATATGATAGTACTCTTTGCTGTATTCTAAAGGTTTATAATAATGTATGTACCTGGAGATAGGACATATATGCCTGCACATGATTGTTTTTTAATAGTGTTTAACGCTTGTTTTAACTACTGAGGCACCATAGCTGGCACCCGTTATGTCCCTACACAGGATCCATTGGTAAACCATACAAGTTGGTCAAGTTCTTTAGCATGCTTAATCTTCCATCCATTCTTCTGGAGATCTGAGGGTTACCTTAAATGGTGGTAGAGAACAGTATTGACTATTCATTAGGTCAGAATCATGATCTGTGCTGAAATATCCAGCAAATTTAGAATGGAGCTATGTCCAGTTGCTGCAAAACTGCTTCTCCAGTTTCCTGTTTGCACCAAGCAATATGCAGTGAGTCTAGCCTCCACTTGTAAAAAGATGTCCTTGGAAAGGAGATCGAACAGTCTCCAGTAAGATGTTTGGAGTACCTCTGAACATACACATATATGTGCTAATCTCTGTAACTTGGTAAACTTACATTCTATACTAGTTTGTTTTACTCCACCAACCAACGGCACCATTGGATATCTGGCACCTAACCATTGCAACACATAGCCAATGGTTAATGTGTGGTTTTAGGCTCCAGGTAGATCCCATAGTGCATTTGATGGTCGCAAGAGACCACCTGGCTGTATGGAGAATATTGTGAATATGATGATTATTCCAGGTCAGTTTGTTATCCAGTACAAGGCCTAAATATTTAACTGACTTGAATATTCCAGTATTGAGCTGCCTAGTTTAAGATTTCCTAGGCTTTTAAGATCTCTCCTGTTAGTAAAAGGGACAACTGGTTTGCTAGTATTGATAGATAGACACTCCTGCGTATTCTAACTATGAATTTTTCTCAGCCTACTATTCATCATGTCTGAGACTGTATTGGGAAATTTTCCAAAAATAATCAGTGCAATGTCATTTGCAAAACCTTGTGTATAATAACATTCATGGGTAATATCTTGGAATTGACCATCCACCACAAGAATCCAAAGAAGGGGGGAAAGAATTCCTCTTTGGGTAGCCCTGGTGACGATACCTTTTGTTTCTCCAAAAAGGCTGACAGTAATATTTCTGCTTCTGAGCATAAAGATTATCCACCTACAAAGGATGTCGCTGACTTGAGCGGTGTTGTCAAAAGCACCCTCTATATCTAGGAAGACCCCTAGGGCCATTTCTTTCCTAACCATAGTCTTTCAATTACAAGAGAGTGTAATACTGTTATGTAGGACTTGGAAGACTGGTAGTCATGTTGATTTTGATGGAGGGGATTATCTGACAATACACTCCTTCAAATATATCTTCATTCAGACTTTCCAAAACTTTTAAAAAGAACAATGCAAGACTAATTGGTTGATAAGCATTAGCTTCAGTGTAATTACTGTGATCATGCTTAGGAATAAACACTACTCTTGTAGCTCTCCAGGCATTAGGAATATAGATAAAGGCTATACTGGCCCAAAAGAGGTTGCAGAGGAAGATGTGAAGCGAGTCAGGTTCTTTCTGCAGCAAAGCAGAAAAGATGCTGTCTCCACCTGGCAACTTAAATGGATTAAATTTATTGATTGTCCATGTAACACTTTGTATTGTGATAAATTGATGTGAAAATTTCCAGTCCTCTACGATGCTCTTGGTCTACAGTTTTCACATGATGAATCCATAGATCACTATTATCATCAAATATTAATCTTGGGAAGTGTGCCCCAAAGAGAATTTTGAGTGTTTCTTCAGCAGAGCATGTAAAAACTTCCTGCGAGCTTACATATTTTTCCTACAGGATTTACAGGATCATAGGCTAATGCTCTGTGTAACCAGGCTGCCTCTGATAGGCTAGATATTTCCTACAGAAGACTTGCCAAGAAGATATTTTGGCCTTGCTCACACTTATGCCATAGTCTGCAAGGGTTGGCAGAGTGAGGCTGGGCCTTCTTATGCTACCAAAACGGCCGCTTAGAGGTCTAATGTCTCTATCAACATGGCCGCACAGAGGCCTAATGTCTCCCGGCCCTTAACCCCGTTGAGAGGCCCAGAGCATATAAGTTTACCGTCATTGGACGTGTTGAAAGAACCGTATAGAATGGTTAGCTCATTTCATATGGGATTCTCTGCTGATCCTTCGTAGTCTTTGGCAGACAGTTGAGAGCGATCGTGACCCTACTTTGAAACTTGCTGCGCTTTCTGAAGGAGTCAGCGCCTTTATACGAATATCCGGTTACTAGTGGCACACGCCTGCAGCATACCTTTTCGTTTTGCATACATAAATGTGAATGGAGTTTTAGCACTAAAAGAAGACCTACCAGAGTTCTTGACGGGGCACGAACTAGATGCCGTGTTAATTTGTGAAACTCATCTCCCTCCTTGGATGAGCCTTAGGCTTTCCGGATATGTTATGCAGACCGACTGGGCCGCCGAGAGGAGAGGGGAGTGGCCATAATCATAAAATCACAATTAGAATACAAACCCACGCTCCTACCTCTAACACAACTCCTGGAGGCTGTTGCTGTACTTACCAGCATAGTTGGTCGGGAAACGTCTCTGATTGCGGGGTATCATCCCCGGGGCACCCGATTTATTCAGGTGGAGTATCAGAGCGTACTGCACGCATTTCCTATGACGCTATTAGCAGGAGATTTCAATGCCACACATAGGCAATGGAACTGCGTGACAGTTAACATACGGGGCACACAACGCCAATTTAGGTCCCGGATTAGCAGGCTTAGTACAAAAGACACTGTATAAACTATACATATACCTTATTATCTAGATTTAAACACAAGTGACTTGCATTCAGATCCCGATCCAGTAGTTGGTGAGTTCTTTTTAGGCAGGAAAAAGGCGCATTTTGCAGGATACCTCTGCAAGTACATATTCAAATATAATTTCCCACTATAGGAACGGCTGCATCACTTCCCTCTTCACGCTGCAGATGTTTATCCCGGCCATCAGGTAATTTCGTAACTTTTCTTTATTATTAGCAGATAAATGGTGGTAATCGTGGCGGAACTGCTTTAGCTCCAGCAGCACCCTCTGGGAACCACACGTAGTGCCATCTAGCGGCATAAATCATAAGCTTTAGCTGGAAGCATTGGCGCGAAGAATCAGTATGTATGAAAATTGTAAGTACACTTAACAAAATGTGTACTTTGCACCAAAAAGAAAGTACAGCGTAGTTCTACAGTGTTAAAAAGATTGTAATTGAGTATTGTGTGTTATATGTACCGCCACGTATGATTGAGGTCGTTAAGGCGCAGACTATGGTGCCTCAGTAGTTAAAAAGGGCATCAAATACTATTAAAAAAATCGTTGTACTGTCGTAAATATGTACCTCAAACATATAGGAAAGTGAGTAAAAGCATTTACTATCCCGCACTGATCCTATTGCAGATCAGCCCAAAAGGGGCCACTGGATATCTAGCGACATCGAGCGTATAAGTCTTATTCAGGTATGCGGGGCTCTGCCTGGGTGACCTTATAAGTCCCTAGCTTCTCATGGGACCACACAAAAACTACTAAAAAAATAAATTAATTAATTAAAAACCTATTTCTGAGGATCACACTAGTGAGCCCTCAGCAATAACAAACATTTCCCTTGATGAGGAAGCTCTGTTAGAGCAAACTTCACATATGGAACTGGGCCATAAAATATGTGGGAAAGAGAACCTTTTTGGGCCTTGAAGGAATTACTGTTGAAATTCTATCCAAGGATGTCCCTAAAGGTCCTTCAGATCAACCCCTGTTTGAGACACATTAGCCCTGTTCCATACACCCCTTCAGCATAGGTTGCACTACTTTTTAGGATTGCTTCTTTGGTATCTCCCCTGTGGGCTCATTGGCATGAGTGACTATACCAGTGTCTACCACCTCCAGTACAGCGCACAGGATCATAGATATATGAAAGCCTTCCACCTCACTAACTAAAAGTTCATGTGGTTTCTAGGAGGGTCATTAAATAAGTGTTTGAATTTATTTACAACTTCATTCCAGCTTTGTGTTGATTACCTGCCAAGGTTCTTTGAATCTGTTTAGAGACAAAATCTTCATAGTATTTTTTTTCTCTCTAACGTAATTTTAGTATATATTCCCTTATACTGCAAACATTTTTTCTAAAGATATCTGAAACAGTTTACCCTTTAATCATAGTATTAAGAAACGTTAATCTCTGGATTTAATCCATATCCCTGCTATGACATTCCTTTTTACACTAATAAAGATTTTAACAAAATCTTTGGCACTGCAACATCAGAGTATCAACTAAAATAAAAGCTGAACAGACTCCACTCACACTCCCTGTCTCTAGACACTTTTCTATCTTTCTGTGCTAATTAGTGATTTAAGTTCTCTATATTACAGCTATAGTGCCTCTGTATTTAATGTCAGCATGCAGAAAGTATTTAAAAGTTGTTCATAAAGATAAGCAAACCCTATTATCAAACAGTTCACATAAAATTCCCAAATAGATTCATTAAAAAATATGTAATCTAGAACTGAGATGCAACTGTTCCATATTTCAGCATTACTCAATTACTCAATATATTTCTACAGATATCTGGTTTCAGAGAATATATTAAAATTAAATTACAATCATTACTATAAACATATGCAACATCTTAATGCTCTAAACAAATTTATCTATAGCATACTCTGCATGGTTTAATTTACATATTACACCAGAGGCTCTTGGAGAATAAACCTTATCTCTCTTTTTCTGGCATATATGTCATATTTAAAAGTAGTATAACCACAACTAAAAAAAATTATATTCACATGTTTTATTTGTTGATTATTATTATTTTTTTAAAATCTTAATCATGTCATATTCATATTTCTATTATATGTAGAAATGCAAAGTTTACATGATGTACAAGCTCAATAATACTAATCTATCAAGGAAAAATAATGGGTTATTATTATTAATGTGCCATATGTCAGTAGTCTACTGCTGTTATAGTAATAACCTGAATTAACAGTGAAATTAAGACCAAGTATTTGTATAATTAGTCATTAAGCCCAGTGGTATTTCTGTACTGTCATCATTGTGTTAAACCATTAATTCTGCAATCATTTGAAAATTTGCTTCATACATTTATACCATTAAGCTATGAAAGTAAATATACTACAGTATTTTTATATTTAAAAATTGAGAATAAAGGCACTCATTCCATGTCTTTGCTAAAATGTGAACAGAGTTAGATGGTGGGCTATTCAGAATCAAAAGAGGTGTTAAACTGGTTCTTATGTTTGTTAAGTGTGGTGGACTTTTGTAACAGTGATGTTTGATACACTAACAAATTTAATATATTTGAGTTGAAGAGTCTTGAAACTTGTCTTCCTCCTTAAATAATAAGTGATGTAAGTGTTACAAATTCAACTCAATTATATTACATTCATAAGTGGATCCTACCTCATCAAAACTGTTCACTTGTGTGCTGGAAATTCTGTTTAGAGAGTTGGCCTGGCATAAAAATAATTTTGTCCTAAATACAAACAGAAGAAACCTGACAAAAGTGCACTTCACATATTATATAGTTTTCTAGATTAGATAAAGAACCCAAAAATGCCTACCTGTCTGAGCAAAAAGAGTTACTTTACTTTATCTTACCTGGAGATGAATATGTAAAACCAAATGTTATGTGTAACTCCACACTGACTAAACTCCTATTAAATGGTATAATAATTGAATATAGACCACATAATATATATAAATAGGACAGGCAATAAGATTGGGAATAACTTAGGCCAAGTTCTGGAGCATGAAATTAATACTTTTGGGTAAATCATTGAGCATCAACCTAATATTCCAAGTGATTCAAAGTTGTCTACTCTATAGCTGCCAGACATGGACACATACAAAATGTCAAAACAGGATTCTCCAGGTATGCCAGAAGAAAATGGAGCAGAAAATCCTGAATTTAAATGTGAAGAATAGGATTTGCAGCAGAAGAAGAACTGGAATGGCAGACATGGCAGCCAAGGCACACCATCTGAAATGGAGCTGGAGACCTGTTGCTAGAATACAACATGGTAGATGGACATATGTGGCAATCATGCAGTATTTTGAGGATAGGGAAGAGGAACCAAGGCCATCCCAAGAGGAGATGGTCAGACAATTTTAGGATCACTACTAGTTCCCAATATAGCAGGACATGGCAGCCAAGGCACACCATCTGAAATGGAGCTGGAGACCTGTTGCTAGAATACAACATGGTAGATTGGACATATGTGGCAATCATGCAGTATTTTGAGGGTAGGGAAGAGGAACCAAGGCCATCCCAAGAGCAGATGGTCAGACAATTTTAGGATCACTACTAGTTCCCAATATAGCAGGCATGCTAGAGACAGAGGACGGAAAGAATTACCTAAAAAAGTTGCAAATAGTAAATTGTAATAATGTCCGTGATCCTTTTATATATATAGTATTACTTTTGTTCATGTGGTTATATCAGGTTTTAGGAAATGTGTAAATGTCACAAGGATTTGATTACCTTTGCAACATTGTTTGAGTCAGCCCTGCCACAAAATAATAGGAAGCCCTTGCTCTCTTAGGGATTTACATGTCCTTATCATTATCTTTGTCTCTATTCCACTTTCAACCACCTAAGTTAATACCTATTTGCAATATTTTGAAGAAAATTTTAGCATATGATATGAAATAATATACCATTAACAATACAACATATACTTTATCTTACCTCTTTAAGAAGTCTGTATACTCTGCTTGTCGAATAAGGCCAGTTCTCATCATAATTGTTTGGAAACACTGACGCTCTATGGCCCATAGCTTGCAATCAGTGGCAGCTATAAAACACAATCGTAAAGTTCTAAATTTGTTTTAAAATGCAATGTCAGGGAACCAAGTATTATGCTTCAAAAATTTATAGAACAGCATTTTATGACTATATTCATATTTTAACAACCTGTAAGATAACTTAGCAGCTTATTTGTTTTAGAAAATTGCTATCAACAATGGTATCAACCCAGGTGAAGACATGGAGTATGTTGTGTATTCCAGTATGTTTTGGAACTGGAATAAATTACTTCTTAAATCTGCCTTGGAAAGAAAGTACCTAAAATTTCTGAAGATAACAATGGGCTTTAACCCCTCTTTAACACTATCTGTGTTAAATGGAGAAATAATTACTACAAAATACTACAGCATCATCAGGTAGCAAAACTACTTGTAAACAAATATTGATGCACTATATCATCCTCAATGCATAGCTTTTAGTTTACCAATACATTTACTACCCAGTATCCCATTCAGTCTTACAGCGAATCAATAATGCCAGGAGTTGTTTGGTCAGCACAATCTGGTTGGCTGTGACATGCAATGACTAACAGATGGCTGAATTGAACGCACAGTACATGGCTCATTTTATTTTGTGACACAAGTGATTTGTGCAGTTGCACAATTTTATAATAACAAAAACAGCTCAGAAAAGTATGCAATTAAATAAATACTTTACTTATTACCCATTGCAAAAAAAATTCTAAACAAATATTCAATTTAAAAAAATGTGGCAGATGTGCTAAGTTTTGGTGCTTTAAATAATTTTTTCCCCAAATATTTTGAGCATCAATGCCATAAATGAACAAGATAATGTATACTACATAGAGCGCACACACACGCACACACACACACACACACACACACACACACACACACAAATAAATATTTATATATTTATTTATTTATAAGGAAACCAGCTAGACATAAAATCATAATGGGCAAGTAAAAATGTTTTACCACTATAAATACACATGAATTTTTTACTGTTTCAGGTTTGCAGTTTTATTTTAATTACAAGTATTCACTTGTTTACTTCCTTACTTATATTAACCTAATCTGACTAAATGGTCTGAAAAGTTTTAACTTTTTCAATATACAATTTAAGCAAAGGTCCTACAATAAATGCTCTCTAAGGCAGAACTGGTGAACTGTGGTTCATTATTTTATTTAATTGGATCATTTAAGAATGCTTTTTAATATTTCATCATTATCATCCCATTCAATTCAAGGCATGTAACAGGCAATAAATTTTCCTTCAGAGGCCTCTTTTTTCAGGCTTTAGTTTCTTTCATGTGCCATAAATGTGACACAGGATCCATGGCTTTACTTCTCTCCTGAAGAAGGTCATATTTGGAATATTTATGCCCTAAATATCCATTGTCTCTGGTTGGGTTTGAACCTACACCTTGGGTCTATGAGAAAGAATGGTTACCACTAGACCACCAGAAGCAACTTTGTGTGTCAGACTCATGAGTCCGGCCCCCATTAGGTGTGGATTTTAACATGTTGGCTCACTTTTGTTCTTATTACATTTAGCTGTACCATTATGAGTTTACTTTATATTATTTGGTTGATTTTATAGTTCAAAAACACACACACATGTTTATTTTAAAGATAGAATATATAAAATCATGAATTATGTACTCTGTTATTTTCTGACTTGAAATATTTTAAAGACAGTAAATATTTTCAGTGTAAAATCAGTGCATGTATATGACAATATATTATATATTGATGAGAAGTGATGAAATAATGAATGGTGCTAAACAAAGACTTCTGTTTCTAAAAAAGAAAAATATATCATAAACAGGGCATTTCATTTTCAATAGTGTTTAACATCCATTTTAACTACTGAGGCATCACAAGCAGTTGACACTGATGGTACATGAGATAAAATGATAAACTGGCAAAGGATTCTTATTTACTTATTTGTTTAAAGGAAGGAAGCGTTCCAGAACCGAATTTAGGGTATCTCCTCAGCATTTGCCATTTATGAGGACTGAGGAGAACCTGGAAAAACCTCAATCAGGGAGGACGGTCCTGTTGGGAAATGAATACCAGACCTCCCAATCATGAGTGTGCACCTTAAGGAACTCGGCCACCCATGGTGGTATAGACAGAGCATAAATGAGTATGATCACTTAAAACTTCAACAAACTTGTGAAATAATAGGTATTAATAAGTGTTCATTACAGTTGATGAATTTATGAAAGCACTTGATACTGTACAAAATATTATTCTATAATGATTATGAGGTATTTTATAATTATAGGAACTTTTACCTAATTGATTGCCATGTTCAGTATTTCATTTCCATTGTGAGAGAAGCTACTCTTTCACGGAGAATTTGGTTATGCTTATTTTCCTACACAGGTAGGAAGCCCATCACTTCCATCATCATCTAGTAGGGAACTTGGATTTGAAATGTCAAGTAATGAGTTCTTATAATGCCAAAAATTAAATACAACTTATAAGAGTAAAATTTAAATTGCACACATGCAAAACTGGACCAATTTGTGGAAGGTCAAATTTTGTTTAATGAATTACTGGCATCAAATAAGGAAACATCTGTTTTCAATTTCTCGCATTTCCAATTACTTGTTTATTTATGTCTATTTGAAAATACACAAGTTATGCTCACACTGTAATATGAAATCTCTTGTTGCTCTGGAAAGATACATTATTTTTAACTGCTTTGGACCTATAATGAGTTAACATTTTGAAAAAATAAAAGAAAAATATACAAGCATGTTCCTTGATCTGTAAACTAAAACATTCAAAATTCTGGAATCTATATAGAAACATTTACAACAATTTATTTTCTGGAGGCATGCATGTGCTCACAATCCCTGGCTAAGGAACCGTTTGCATATGTACACATGAGAAGCAAGCCACTCAAAGTTTTAGGAAATTCAATTGCATATAATATGTGATAATGGTGCACTACACAACAAAATATGGAGCCATTCATGAAAAGACTGATGCTTAAAGAAACTGTAAATAGCCTTTAAATTTATTTTATTAAGTTACCAGATGAGCTGAAAAAGCAGCCTTCCATAATACTGCATGTTTTACTGGTCTTTACCATTTCTTCAATAAACAGGGTCCAAACAAAGAATGTATTGTTGATAAGAAAAAATAACTAGTCAGAATTTGAATTTCAGGGTAAGATTCTGTGACATGAATTGTACTACATGAATGATAGTACAAATTGCATAAGAAATGACCAATGCTCAAATCTGCACTAATCACTTTTTTAAGAAAAATATACTAAGATAAGTGAGTAGTGATTTGCTAATAAAAGTAATTTAGCTGAGTCCTCAGATGTACAAATATGTGATTCATGCCATAAGAAGTTTATCAACAGGTTCAGTAAAAACATTATGTGAAACTGGTGATTCTTGCAACAGTAAACATAAGTAAAATGGAAGTAGTGCTGACAAAGAAAGTGACAATCCCAACAATACTTTGGGTAATTCTGTGAATATACAAGATGATGTAATATTAAGAATGTAAATAAGAATCATGTTGTCACATTAAAACTCTCTTTAAGTTTCACAAACACACTTATAAAAGTAATTTTGGTACATGTTTCATGAGGTACATTCCTCACATTGTCAACCAAAACGACGACTGAGGAGTCAATTTCAGCAAAGTATGTATGTTACTATGCTTGCTCTGGTGGTCTGTTACTGAACTTAAACAATATGTTGTCTGCTTCCGGTATATCAAAATTCATAAATTTGTATTCATATTTTTTATGTAAATTTTTTCCCATATATTAAGTTCTTTCGGATGTTGAATTGTTTTTAGTAATGTTATGTCCTTCTCTATTTCCTGATTCTTATTCCAAAAATGTGCAGCCACTGCTGATTTTTCTACTTGTTTGTGTATAATATTTCTCCATTGTTCCTATAATCTTATCCCCAGATTTCTCTTTGTTTTTCCTATATATATTTTGTCACAATCCTTGCAATTAATTCTATATATACCTGAATTTTCTTCTTTCTTCTTTTTTTGTTTAATTTTATTTAGATTTAATAGTTTACCAACACAATATCTGTTTATTGGTGCCAGAGTAATGTACTTTTTGAAAATAACATTACTAAAAACAATTCAACATCCGAAAGAACTTAATATATGGGAAAAAATTTACATAAAAAAATATGAATACAAACTTATGAATTTTGATATACTGGAAGCAGACAACATATTGTTTAAGTTCATTAACAGACCACCAGAGCAAGCATAGTAACATACATACTTTGTTGAAATTGATTCCTCAGTCATCATTTTGGTTGACAATGTGAGGAATGTACCTCACGAAACATGTACCAAAATTACTTTTATAAGTGTGTTTGTGAAACTTAAAGAGAGTTTTAATGTGACGACATGATTTTTAGTGTTTTACTTTAAATCAAAATAAGATTAACAAAAGTTTCACTGTGTGGATTCCGACATTCCGTAAACATGTAAATAAGAGTTTAGTGTCAATAGGAGAATTCCCAATCAATAAAAGAATTACAACGAAAAATGATCCCTGAGAAAAGTTTCAGAATATGACATTCACTGCATTAGTTCTGACGAAAAGTTAGTCTTAAAAATAAGATAGATTATTTTCATTTTTTAATCCAAAGCAGTACATCTCATAAAGCAAAAATTAAATAATATGAAACCGAAACAAGATTATGTACTTATCTGATGGCTCTAGTTCATATTACAAAAAAACCAATTGCAACAAGTATCTGCTTACATGAAGATGATTATAAAATTAGTGCTAAATGGCACTTCTTTACACCATCACATTACAAAAATTCATGTGAAGGCATGATAGCATTGAAGGAACTCTTAAAAAGTCTTGCTAAATACCTACTACAATTAAAATGTTACAAAATGCAAAGCATTTCAAAGCAGGTTATAATATTTTCTGATTATAAAATGTTTGTATAAACTTGATGACCTTTAAGTATATTTTGTAATAATGTCACATATTTGTTCATTTTGTACTGGACAATGTCAGAAATTTGTTTTATTAAATTGATAACTAATAAATTCAAATTGAAATTCCTGCTAAAGCCAGCCTACATATGGTCAAGATCCTATTAAAAATGCTTGATTGGGCATGAAAATATTACTAATATCTCATTTTTATTTTGTTCCTTGAATTAGCACTAAAACCTTACTGAAAATTTGCAGGCCTGATATCAGAATCAAAAACTAATAACTGGCACATTATATTCTTTCATTCCATTGCCAAAAATTCAAGTTTAGTGAAACAATTTTCTGTCAAAAAAGAAGGTAGGCAAGTAGAAATTACCGCCATGGGTGGCCGAGGCGCTAAGACACGGACTTGTGAGGGGAAGGTCTGGGGTTCGATTCCCACCAGGACTGTGCTCCCTGACTGAGGTTTTTTCCATGTTTTCCTCAGTGCTCATAAATGGTAAATGCCGGGGAGGTACCCTAAACTTAGGTCTGGAATGATTTCTTCCTTAAAAAAAATATACTTCTTTCCCAATTTATCATTTCATTTCATGTATCATCAGTGTCCACTGCCTCTGGTGCCTCAGTAATAAAAATGAGCATTCAACACTATTCAAAAAATAAAATAAAATAAGTATTATGCATATGGAATTAGTTGTTTAAAATGCAAAATATAAAAATATTTTGAAGATATTATTATTTGTGAATACAAGTGTAAAGTTATCATTATTCATCTTAGTGACCTTCATCTGTATTGTATCATACTGTTAGCAACATTCATGGGATCCTCAAGTCAGATTTGCAGACTAAGCACCCAGTACGAGGTCAGTGGTTCCACAGTTCACTGCTGCTGCAACAGTCCGCTACATATACTTTTGTAAAGAATTTAATTTACATTGATCTATTAGAGATCTCATTCTTATTATCTCTGGAGTTATTGAGAACACTTCATAGCACTTAACAGGTATTTTTTCAGAATTTTACAATATCAATTTCATTGATTTTAAAATATTTATTCATAAAGAAATATTTTAAATAATTATCTGAAATTTGGTTAAAATACATATAAACAAATACTGTTCAAGCTTTTGGATGCACTTTCCAAAAAATTGTACCTTAGTCCACTCAGAGATATTATGCTTTATATGTTGTGGTGTGCGTAATTTTTAACAAATTCCAATATGCAATATTTCTAAAACTTACAAGTTTATATGCAAATAAATGCACATGTGTTACTTTATTGGATCAATAAATTAGCATACAAATATAAATGGAATTGGAGATATCAAGGTAAAAAATTTTCCATTTTGTGTGATTTGACATGTTTATACGTGTACTCTCTTTAGTGATTCTAATTCATTTGTACTACCACATTTATTAAACACAGAAATAAATGAATCATGAGGACTCTAAAACACATTTACAGATTAAAAAAAACATTGTGTTCTTGTAGCACTCTCAAAACTTATAAACAGACAGGGATTAATGATGAATTTTAAGCATAAAAATGATATCAAGATTAGCTTACCTTTTATAGTTGCTGTTCTCTTACAGTTGTATAATATAGCCAGTTCACCAAACACCTTCCCTGGGGCAAGTGTACTGAGATACTTATTTTCTCTTGAAACCTCAACTCGGCCCTCTATAATAAAGAAATAAACAGATTTTAGAATTTTAGCAAAACGTGTCTGTAATTGTTTGAAATAAATTACATTAAATATTATCATAATCTCCAAAAGAAAAACTTATTAGAAACACGTAGGTTCCATCATGGCACAGAAATTAGTACATCAATAGTTTTTAAATGAGAAACAAAAGTTTATATACAAAGAAGTAGTATTTCAAGCTACAACTATAAAAATTGTCTTAAATAAAACAGCATTTATGCTGTAGAAGAGCACAGATGCAGATGTAGTATGAGAATTTCTTACTCTCCTGAATATTGCAACAAACTTTAAATATGCCCAACATGTATGAATTAACCTGTGCTTTAGAGCAGAACTCAGAAAATTAAATTTAATAGTAAACATTTTATTTTGCCCTTCAGCTTAAGCAGTAAAATCACAATAAAAAAGAAAAAATTAAAAAGAATATACATGTACTATTTTTTTTAAGAATCGATCTCAAAGATAAAATCTATATATTTAATGTTAATCAATTTAATAAATATTACTTATAAATATTTTATTGATGTTAGCTATCCTTTGCAAATAAAGATAGTTTATTTTAATTTCTGAAGCAACAAAAACACAACTGCTCAGCACTAAATGCTTTAGTCAATTTTCTGGAAGAAATTGCAATGTGCATGTTTCTTCTCATGTTATAAATGTACATATTCTATTTTAAAATATATTTATTTTTACTAATGTTTTATTACTAATGTAAATAACTATAGAATATGTGTAAAAACTGCATGAGACATACAAGCATTGACCATTCAAGCAATATTTGCTCCCACAGTTGACACAGGTATACTTGATGAATGTTGAGTAAGGAAAGCGAAGCCAGTAATGAGTCACACTTAGCAAGTGACAACCCTGTGGGCAGGTTAGTAATTGCAAGCTGCATAATTGCTAAGAGCATTACAGTTCAGCATGCTTTTTATTGCACAATTATCTAACAATGATTCTTATGTACTGACAGAGTCAACTCGTCACATTCAAACACAAATAAATAGATGCATCTGAAAATCAGCCATCTCCAATCACTTTTCTTTACTATCATTCTCCAAAAGAGTACATCATTTGAGTAGAAAACAAGTAATCTCCTCATACTGAGTGCATGAAATATTGAACAATGAAATATCTATTTAGCCTGAAAAAATGCTATGTCTAGGAGATTACTTGTTTTTCAACTAAAATGGAAATATGCTACCATGGCAGTATTATAGCTGTTATTTAGGAGCTTATACTCATAACTAAAATAAAGTTCATCTTGTATATTTGTAACATTTGTAAGCTCTGTGGTTTCATGTATGTTTTTACTGGCAGTACACAGGTATTGGATATAATATCCGTTTTTTTTTTTTTTATTTATTTTGTGGTTTCCCCAGTCACTTAGGTGAATGCTAGAATGAATATTTACATTCCACGAATTTTCTGCTCTCCCATGTCATATAATTTCATTTTGTCCATTTTGTTACAGGGTCAAAAGAGCCACAGCGAGGTGGGCTGGCGTTATGTTGCTTGCACTTTGGATAGGTTTCTGTACCGGCACCTGGAATGGAAGCGGTTCTTCCGAGGGGTTCAAATATGTTAAGGACCCCATCTACATTCGTGCAGTCACCGCATATAGATCCTGTCGGTCCTGGTGGTGTAGTGGTTACCAAGCTTGCCTCCTAAACCCAAGATCGCGGGTTCGAACCCGGCCAGGACAGAGGATTTTTTCGGGGCGTAAAAATCCTTCGGAAGGGAAGTAAAGCCGTGGGTCCCGTGTCGTACATTTACGGCACGAAAAAGAATCTCAAGCCTGAAAGAGAGCAAAATTTGTCGGCCGTTTCACGTCCTGAGTTGAATGGGACGCTGATGACCTGAGCTGTTAAAGAGCGTCCATAAATAAATCATTAAAAAAAAAAAGCATATATATCCTATCTCTGTCACCTCATCCCTTCCTTCCGGAGGTGCCGCCATTGGGATCGTAGGCATAAAGGGCCAGCCGTGAACAAACCTCAAGTACCAGAAGTATTCTCCTCCGCCCCAGACCATCCATCCATTCGTACCCTCTCTTCTTACAGATTATCCTCGAAATGTTGCCATTTTGTATGACATGCAATCTACATCTTCTTTAACTACCAACTAATATTCGTCAGTTCTCCTGCACCTTTCTGGATAATACTTTCGGCATTTTCTGTAACAGAGAATTCATTCATTTCCAAGTTTCTAAAAGGTGAAATGTTGTGGCGCCATGAGTTCGCAGTCAGATGCTGGCGGTGCACAGTGGTCCGGTTGCGAAAAAAAGCGGACAAAATTTAGGACTTCTTAGAAATGCCAAACATATTTCCATAAATAATTTGTTTATCGCATACATCGCATCCAGGTTTCTAATAGTGCTAAATTGGCATAACTCTTCTTTCTGAATTTTTAATTTCTCTAAGAACACTTTGAAACATCCTCCTTCTTTCAAGGGGACGCTGACGACCTGAGCTGTTAAAGAGCTTCCATAAATAAATAAAAAAAAAATCCTTCTTTCAAAAGACAAGATAAAGTTTATAATATTGTACCTGTATGTTCGTTATTATTTGGCTTATTCATTCATAGCACGGTTTGGGACCTTTTTTATCATTTATAAGGACTTTTGTATTCCTTTTAATAGCGTTTGCTTTTTTCTTTTTCTTTTTCAAGAAAAACAAATGTTGATTGACTTATTAAAAGTGAATATATATGTATAGCATAAAATTTACGGAATTATTATATTAAAGTCTGAGGAATGCGTCTGTAATGGTTCCATTGTCAGAACATGTCAGATGCGTAAATTAGAGAGGGAATAACATGGATGTATTCTGGCAGTAAAAACAAGCAGCGCTGAAAGACTCGTTATTGTTTACATAACACGAGGAGTGTTTTGAAGCCAGAAATTCAACTAATCCCTAGTAGTGCGAAGGTACTGATTAGTGGTGGCTGTAGTGTGAAACGCGCAAACTAACTTTTGTTGTAAATCGCAGTGAACTCCATAATAAAATTCGAGAAAAGTAAAACGAGTCTTGCGCGCAACAAGAGAAGTTTGTAACAACAATGCAACTTAAATGTTGGCGAGGTTTTCAAGGGATATAATCATGTAAGAAAATGCTTCCCCTCTTATTTTGGCCGGTGGGCAAAGTGTCACTCAGCGGAAAGTGCTTTTTCAAGAAGTATTCAGATTGGTTGAAAAAACAAATAGTAATTTCAGTTCCAAACATGCCAGGTTCCTCAAAATCATAAAATCAGGTCAACTTGCGTACAGCACCGCTATGAATTTAAGGTAAGAGACGATTCATTGGCAAAATGAATAACAGAAGTCACCATAACACCAACAAGGGGCAAAAGAATACATGACGCATAGAGAAAGGGGAATAAACAGCCCATAATTACAAGACCTGCTGGACCACACTGCCTCAGGATGTTAAGAATGCTACCCGATGAGAGTGAAAAGAAATACACATTACATATGGATAGCTCCTGCCATTCCTAATATAAACAAATGTGGTCTAAAACTGGAAATAGTGACCAGAGCTCGTTTATGTAGACTGTTGTGGCTCTGCTTCTTGTTGACAGTAAAATTGGTGTTGCTGTCTGGAAAAATCCAAGAACTCTTCTACAAAATTCCGCATGTCTATTCGGTTGCAAGTGGTTCAGGAGCCATCTGCAATTGTGGGGGCTGAAAGAATTTATATAAATAATAAAATTGAGAATTTAAATACTGCATTATAAATAACGTAAAATTGCAATATTCCTTGACACTATCAGATAGGTGAACAAATGTGCAATGCTTTAGCACAGTCTTCAAACATGAAATGTTATATTTGTGGAGCGAAAATTTCACAAATGAACATTATACAAGAAATGACACAAAAGTCTATAGACACTTAACAGCTTGAGTTTGTATTTTCGGCTATTCATGCCTACATCCGATTTTTGAAAGTTTCCTCCATATTTCATACCGTCTGGGTTTTAAAAATTGCAAACAGTGTGAGATTTATTGGAAAGGAGGAAATATTGTGCAAGACTCATTTAAAATCACATTGGGTGTTGTAGTTGTTGACATTCCAAAAGCAGGATATGAATACACAAATAATGGCAACATTGCTAGAAAATATTTTGAAAATTCTGAAGTAGCTTCTGAAATAACTGCAGTAGATTGTGAATTAATAAGTGGTTCGGATTTGAAAAAAAGCGGACAAAAATATTTTCCCTTAACAAAAAATTCTGATACATAATCTTAAATTAAATGCTAATTTGAAGTTAATTTGTGGTTTTAGTTTCTAAAAATAGTAGCAATTAAATATTTCTTCATCTTCTGATATAGATGTGTCGCTTTCTTTCTCTTTCCATTTCCGCTTCATTTCCTCCAAATGTAATTGCTTTTAAAATTATTCCCAAAGAACATAAAGGAAGTATGTAATCTGTTGTTTATACCCGAGGACGAATGTGACAGCGGGGGTCGCGCCGGTAAGCGGCTGAATTGTGAACGGACCAAGCGGTATGTTCACCAACAAGCGTATAATTTATTTACCCAAACCACACGTGCTTGCACAGTTAAACCAAATTCCTTGTTGCGCACGCATAATGCATATCAAATCGTTTAGGCACAACTAAAATTGGTACACATCTGTCATTCAGGGTCCAACAGGTTGGTTTGTTCCTTTCCTGGGGCAGCTGTCTTATTTTCTTCTCAGAAAAACCTCTACTGGGAATTACTGGATAAGGTCTTTCTGGGAAGAAAAGAAGACAGCTGTCCCAGGAAGTGTAAAATCTGTTGTTTACACCCCGAGCTAGAAAGAGACGCATCCATATCAGAAGATGAATAAATATTTAATTGTAACTACTTTTAGAAACTAAAACAACACATTCTTCAAATTAACATTTAATTTAAGATTGTGCATCACAAATTTTCAATTTTGTTGCTGGGAAGTATTTTTGTTCGCTTTTTTTCGAATCCGGAGTACTGTGCGATGGCGGGAGGTCGAGCTGTACGCAACCGACTTGTAAATGGACACTTAACGCTCCTTTCACTAACAAGCATACGTGTTTGCACAGTTAAACCATATACATTGTCGTGCTCGCATAATGCATATCAAATCGTTTAGGTACAGCTAAAAATTGGTACATATCTCGCATTAAAGGTCGAAACGGTTGCCTTGTTCATTTTGAGTTCTTTGAATGCATTTTATGATACTGATACAAATGTTCAAACTTACTTAATCTACTGCAAGATAGCAAATGGTGCGTAAATTCAGAGAATAATTTCTGTTTGTTATTCATTCATAAAGAAGGGGGGACAGAACATTTTATCATGCAGATTTTGTTATAGTCAATTAGTACGGTTACAATATTACCAAACATTCAGAGGAAATATATTGAACAGATACTTTTTTAAAGATTTAAGTATATGAAGCCAGAGAAGATGAATTAAAGGGGAAGTAGATTTTGTGTCACTCTGCCACGCGATTTCGCTTTATCAGCTGGTTAAGAGAATCTATATTTACATCATTATTTCAAAACGGGGAAGAGAAAACACACTAAGAGTACACAAAGATCTCAAAGCTGATAAAAATGTTTGGCTTTCAAACAAACGCTTCAAATAAAGGTGGCATGTGTTATTTGCAAGACACTACAATCTCACATACGCACACACAAAACTAATGGAGCTTTAACAATTCCATAACAGAAGAATTAAACACCAATAGCTAATCAATTACACACCATCCTTATTGTACAGATAAGGATGAAGTGGTTTTTGGAAAGGAAGTATTACGTGTTCTTGTAATAGCACATTAACACTTATGTTGAAACAACTGCAACCTCCTTTAGCAATTCATAACTTCTTTATTTCCTCGACTGTTTAATCTCTGTGTAAAATATGCACTTGTATTATTATAGTTTTAAGTTTTTGCAAGTATAAAATTAAAATATTTAGGTAATATGAAATAAAGTTGATACATTTTTATTTAAAACATAACCTTAAAGAAAACTTACACTTATCTTAAAACTTGTTTATCAAACAACCCAAAAATTTACACGCCTCTTTCATGTAGTACAGTAACAATTTGAAATTATGCTTATGAAAGATGTGGATTTTCCAACATTTCTTAACATGGTTTATTTAACATGAGTGCTTCTACTTTCTAAAAAAGATAAATTACTTTGTCCGCAAACACCAATGATGTTTTCCTTTTCATTTTTCTTATGTCGATGGTACTCTGCGCTTCTTAACGCTGTCTACATTCATTTTAAACTCCTTAGTTTATGTTCTGCATATACTGCATGTGTTTTCCTATGTAGTACCCTACACGCGGAACGTATCCTTCCTTTAAAAACAGTCCCAACTTATAGTTTCATCTTATGTCATATTCACCACGTGCGGTGCCTCTAGTAAAAACGGGCAGTAAACACTGTTAAAAAAAAGCATTTAATTGCAATAATTAATTTGACGGCAAAATGAACGCTAGCCGTATAAAGAAATTTGATTAATATGAAAAGAATATAATAATTGAAGTTTCCGAGGAAAAAATATATAATTGAAAACAAAAGAACTTATGGCGCTAATGTACAAATTCTAAACTGAAGATTCAAAACTGGAGTATCAATTATTTTCTGGTTCTCCATGAGATATTACCGCCACGGGTGGCCGAGGTCGTTAAGGCGCGGATTGGTGAGCGGGAGACCTGGGACTCGAATCCCGCCAGGACCGTCCTCCCTGACTGAGGTTTATCCACGTTTTCCCCAGTCCTCAAAAATTTCATATGCCCGGGATGTCTGAACATTTCCTTCCTTAAAAAAAAAAACTCTTTCCCAAATTCATTTCATCTCATGTATCATTAGTGTCCACCGCCTGGGGTGCCTCTGTATCAAAAACGGGAGTTAAACACTATTCATTCATTCCATGAGATATTAAGTGGGCGGAGATATAATGTAAAGTACATTTATCAGGTTTTCTTCCATAAAAATGTGCTAGCTCCAAACTCTACAAATGTAAAATACTTACATGTCATCTATCAAATCAGATATATCAAAGAGACCAGGCGATGTTTCGTCAGATAAGTCAACGAAAGGGTACCTGTTTCATATTCTCTATCTAACGCTTCAGAAACACTTATTTAACAGATAAAGTTATTGAATACATATTTTCGGTTAAGTTTATCTATCCGATAGCCTATCGTACAAATATCTGGCCACAGATTACTACAGATATGCAACTCAATGTTAATAACCGGTGACAGCATTGAGGGCCAATTTTTGTAAATATTATCCCGCCGGATGCGCGAACTAAACATCGCGGTGGGAAAATCGGCAATGAAAGCCTTACTGGATTTCTTTCTTTGTTTCTTTATTTATTTATTCCTCTTGTTTTACTTGTAGATTTCTTTCTTTTTCGGAGAAAATAAGTCATTGTTAAGCTTTCACTGAGCTCCAGACACCAGCGACAGAGTCGCTGACAGCCTGAAGTGTCAAATACAAGACGTAAAAATCTTGTTCTAAGCTGCTGTTACCGATCGGATTTTTGAGTCTTGTATTTCACTCTTCAGGCTATCGGCTGTTCTACAGCTGGTTGTCTAAGGGGTGAAAGCTTAACAATGACTTAGTTTCGTCCGAAAAAGAAAGGAAACTACAAGTAAAACAAATTATATAAATAGTGAGATAACCTGTCAAGTATTATCCACAGACATGATTTCGTATGCTGCCCATCCATTATATGACGTTGCACCTGAAAGTTCATTTTTTTAAAATCTGACAGTAATTCATCTTCTTAACCCAATTCTAAGCAGGTAGGACATTAGGATGAGTATATGAAGTAAAATGTAATGCCATTTTTTGTACACAGCCTGTACATAACCTAAAAATTTAAACGGTTCGTATATACTGAAGAGTGTAAAAATGCAAGTAAATAAACTCTCATTGACAATGTACTACTATGTACAACAAATAATACATGTTGTTTTATTTAAAGCACACAGAGGCATCATTACAAATGCTATATTGAAGGTTATCGTGTACAAAAATAACATCCCGTCCTCCAAATAGCATATACATGAAAAGAACTAATGTTGTCTATAGTTTTAAAAGAGACGCACTTAAACAATTCCTTGTTTTCTCCCCTGGTGTCGCATCTCACCTCGGAGCGCTTCTGTTTTAATAAATAATGGTACATTTTTTCCTTTGCCCACTTTGCTACTTTATAATGAACATGAAACACACATGAAATTATGCGTCTGTAGTTCACAGGCATCCCAAAAACCAATGGAACATCAACACATGACGTAACAACGCACATTTCTTTGTTTCGGAAATGCAAATAACCACTTTCAAAGAGATTTCGCATAAAATTATTCGGTCTTCCTTCTATTTGCCAACTCTAAAACACATATTAATGAAAAGTGTGTTTCTGTCAGGGGAAATAAGTTTGAATACGATTTAGTAGCGCCCTCATGTAATCATCATAAATGAGAGACATTTGTTGCAGTTGTCAAACAACTGAGTTGCGAGGCAGCGCCAATTTTGTAAAGTTTCATCCAAAATTGGTGATCTTGCGCTTCAGAAACTGGACCTTAGTAAGGTAATTAATTTCTAGAACATTCACTCCCATAGGAAGAAAACCACATATTGTTTCTCAGCGATAGTGTGTGCCATATATGATCCGCCTATCTTGGTCATTTAATTCCTGACTCAGGTTTCAGATTCGGGAAGTGGAAACAGAATTGTGCAACGATATACCACGAGTAATGTTGCAAGGCAACACTTCCCTGAATTTATGAATCATGAAGTAGCTTACACCAAGTGCACACAGTATTTCCCTCCAAATTTCACATATTTATAACCGAAAGCAGCTCCATGTGTAAATAGAGTACATTCGAAACTCAAAGTAAGTAATTATATACATGGGTTCGAATTCTGCCTTGGGAATGTAATTGACACCAGACTTAGAAGATGCTGGAATTGTCGTCTTACTTCCGCTAATCGGCACTGCATCGGAAACACATTTTGTTTGCACGATTAAGTTCGGCCATCGTAGTGTTCTGATTTCATTGTTAATATTTTCCTTTACCTTCCTAAATTCTTACTTGTGCTAATTTCAGGAACGATTTGTTGACGAACGTCCAAGATTTGCGTCAATTCGCCTAGATCTTCCTCTCTTACGATTTTATATTGTTGTTATTATTATTATTATTATTATTATTATTGTTGTTGTTGTTGTTGATGATGATGATGTTGTTGTTTTAAAATGAGCCAATATTTTCAACTTTATTCACCTTATTGCAAATTGCAATTCTGGAAGGAGGCAAATCAGGAAAGTTCCGAGTAAATTTCCAAAGCACACGGCTATCTGAGTAATATTTAAAACAAACGTTTACACACACACGCACACATACACAAAATGAGTTGCTTTAGAACAACTTTCAATTCATCATTACAAATGCATATATACTGCCGTGATAAAGCGACGTTGAAAGGTAATGGTAACAACATACTTGACTCCTTAGCCCAAGATCGTGGGTTCAATCCCGCCAGGACCGATGGATTTTTTCGGGGTAAAAATCCTAAGTATGGCTTCCTTCGGAAGAGAAGTAAAGCCGTGGGTCCCGTGTCGTACATTTACGGCACGATAAAGAACCTCAAGCCGGAAAAAAAGGTGCCTCTGAGAAAAATTTGTTGGCCGTTTCACGCCCTGATGACCTGAGATGTTAAAGAGCGTCCTTAAATAAACCAAATAAAAAAGGACGTTGAAAGACATGACAAAGGAGCGAAACGGAGTTGTAGTACGGGCGCCGCCGGCAGCGGTACGCGACGTATATCTCCGCTTGAGCGAACAAGGTTAAGTCCTGCAGAAACCAGGTACTGTACCAGGTTCACAAGAACTCGGAAGGAACCTTTGACCTAATCCACAAATGTTCCGCTGCTGCTCATGATTTTGATGAACATGCAGATGTATTAGTAACTAAAATTTGCTATATATTATATTGTTGCTTTGAAGCAGATACAATTTCGATCACAAAACTTACGAATTCTACAAAATGATATTAGTGGAGACGTTTGAATAGCCTCCATAAAAATATACACTTTTGAAGCACTGAGCATTGGTACATGAATTGGGCGATATTTTGGAATAGCTCCATATCCTCCAAGGCGAAGAGAGAGTGATGTCAGGTGTATTATTTCATTTGATAGAAGCCAATACCAACTAAGCACATATATTAAAAATGATTGGATGATTATTATGGATATATCAAAGAGGAAAGATCCGTCTAAAATAATTAAGATGAAACCATAAATATTTTGTCCGCCAAGAACAATGAAGAACCTATTGTGAATTGAAAGGAAACCGTTAATAGTCACGTTTTGGCTACAAATGCAACGGCAAATCTATGAACGGGTGAATTAAAAGAACAGCATAAACCCTGCCACAGATTTTTATGAAATTAATTCAGCAAAGATTGGTAAAGGCTCTTTCATTACCGCAACACCAGCAATTTTCTTGGCGTACTCACACAAATAGGACATGCATGATACATATTTTTCGAACGTCTTCTAGCTATGTCAAAGAATCGTCAACAGTATTTTAAAGAAGGAACAGGCATTGAAGACAGTGAGGAATTTATTTGCTCATTTGGTTTATTAACGGACGAGATTTAACCTCTGAAGCTCATCAGCGTCCTATTCTATTTATGGCCTGAAACGGCCGACACACACGCAAGCACGCACGCACGCACCCATATATAAAAGAAAAAGAAAAATAAAGTAACACTGTTAGCACTGTAACAAATTAACAGCAATTATAGAAGTTCTATGTCTTCTTGTCATAGAAAAACTCAACGAGTGCGAAATATAGCGATTTCAAGTGTGACATTATCTTTGTGTTTTATCCTTTTAAAGCTTCTATAATTACTGTTAATTGGTTATATTATATATATTCCCTTAGAGGCCCCTTCTTTCACGCTTGAGGTTCCATTACGTGCCGTGAATCTACGATGTTGGACCGAAGGCTTTACACAGTGAAGAAAAATGTTATAAAGGAGTCCATTCAGAAAAAAATAGTAATTAATATTTATAAGGACCACAAAAATTGGCATAATAATAATAATAATAATCGTGTGTATTTGCAAAATAACCAAATTACATATATAATGTATGTATTATACTATTGCAATTTTGCAAATTAATGTTTTTAACATTGCTCAATGGACAACTGAAGTAAATGCACGAAATGTTTTACAAATTTTTTCAAATTTTATCTGTCAATTTTATTGCATTTGTGTATAGTAATGAAATAAATGTTACGCTAGGTTCTGTTTGCAAATAAATCTAAATTGGGATTAAAAACATGAGTTAAATTTTTATTTAGGTATTTCTATTAGATCGAATAAGGCAAAAATATTTTCTACGTAGTGTTTTGTTGATAGGGATGGATGAATGTGGGATAGAATACGTAATATCCTTGTAATTCTTGTGGCAAAACTTAACCACACTTCCAAATATTTAGAGAATTTATTCGTGTTGTACGTATCTGATTCAACAAGATTAACATCAGTATATTGTCCAATAATTTTTCCATGAACTTAAGTTATTCAAATATTTAACACAGTCTCACAACATAAGGCTGGACTTTCTAATATTGCATTACAGGGTTAATTATCCCTGTACAGAGAGCCTAGGTCCGAATTCACATTTCAGTTATGAATGTTCGAAAGCTAATTTACTACAGAGGATTGCTCTTTTAAGTTGCCACATGTGCGAGTGCAGCAAACATATTTCTTTAAAACTTAGAAGGATGTGTTTACTGCCTAAAAGCCGAAATAGGGTCTAACATTTCAGGAAATTTTAATACGATTGTCTGCTATAAGGATGTTTCGCAGGCACGAAGTATTATAATGTTTACTTTGTTGATGAGGCAAATAAAAGTTAAAGGCAGTGTGCAAGTAATATGTTAGTATTGTTGTTAAAATTGACAACTAAATAGTTTTTTAAACGAGGAGTTAAATGTCAACAGAACACATTCAAGAATTAATATTAAAGGATATCTACTTTTTTTTTTAGATGCTTCTTAATAGTTCTATTAATCTATGAAAACGTCATTAATTTTCCCATAAATCCATTCCATCACCTTTGTTTCCCACAATGAGCGCTACATCCATTAGATAGAAATAGGGTCACTATTTATATACACTAAAACATTTACATATATTTAAGTAAGATGCTTTGGTTGATTTGGTTTACTTACGGACGCTCTTTAACATCTTAGGCCATCAGCATCCCATTCAATTCAGAGCTTGCAATGGCCAATTAATTTTGCTTAGAGACCTCTTCCTTCAGGCTTGAGGTTCTATTACGTGCCGTAAATCTTACGACACGGGATCCATAGTTTTACTTCCCTTCCAAAGGAAGCCATGCTTTGGATTTTTATGCCCGAAAAAAATTCATCGACCATTGTCGGAATTGAACACGCGATCGTGGGTCTACAGGGAATGAATGGTGTTTAACGCCCGTTTTTGCTACAGATGATACACGAGATGAAATGATATATTGGGAAAGGATTTATTTCTAAGGAAGGAATCGTTACAGGCCTAAGTTTAGGGTACCTCCTCGGCATTTGCCATTTATGAGGACAGAGGAAAGCCTGGAAAAAGCCTCAGTTAGGGACGACGGTCCTGGCGGGATTCGAACCCCAGACCTTCCGCTTACAAGTCCGCGCCTTAACGATCTCGGTCACCCGTAGCGGTGGATCTACATGGGAAGTATGGTTACCACTAGACAACCAGGACCGACTAAATAAGATGAAAAATGCAGAAGTGTGAGTAATAACTTTACATGTTTATTTAACAAATTAGCACTATTTTGATTACGGAAATGCACATAGTCATCATGATAAAATTATAGAAGATACGGACAAAGCACTTTTTAATAACTCATTTAAAAGTAGTTCTTTAAACACCATGCACTCAAACTAGAAACTGTATTGTGTAACATTTAGCGCAATCAAAAGTTTATAACAATACAATATTTATTACGGTTTTTGATTATTACTGACCTATTTTGGAGGATAAAAATTACTTATTTTATTATGTATTGCATTTTTTAAATCTTTAAATTCCACACAGCGGTTTACAAATGAAATCACAGTGCAATCAGTAAAATTACATAATGGCTATTAAACTAATTTCAGTGAAAGACGAAATGTCCTTGAAATCAGTTTACAAACATGTTAGACAGGAAACAAAAACTATCATTGTTGTGCATGCCGAAATGCACAGTATAGTTTCTTACACTAGAAGAAAATTACAGTTTAAAATAGAAATTATTATAATATGCAAAGAAAATGTTATACAATGAGAAAATCTTTATCTTGTAATTTTTCCCCCAAAACGTTTTAACCTCACTAATTGCGACCGCTACGGTTTAATTTAAAATTAAATTACTGTACTATTATTATTATTATTATTATTATTATTATTATTTATGCAAGGGGAGAAATTAAAGCAACCAGAAGTTCTTATCGTTGGTAGGGGAAGGAAAAGATAACTGTACTATATTATTATTATTATTATTATTATTATTATTATTATTATTATTATATTATTATTATTATTATTATGCAAGGGGAGAAATTAGAGCAAAGAGAAAAAGTTCTTATCGTTTTTATTTGTATAAACAACTATAATCTCTCTTCTCATCACTTTTTTCGTTTTTCTTCTCTTTTAAAAATTAAGTTTAGAAGTAGAAATTACGAACTTCTGTTGTAGATGGAGGAAGAAACTGAAGAGAAGAAACGCATATATTACCATTTTAAAGGTGTTGCTTAAATCAATGCTTCTCTAAAGAAAAAAACTTAGTTGTTAGCTCTTTCCCATCGAATTTTAAAGTACGTGTTTATTTTATATAAACAAATGAAGTAATTTTTACTATTTAATTCTATATAGCTAGACGTGTCTGTAAAGGGGCCTTTATTGCTAGAGTCTACAAAATGTCTCTCCGCTAAGTTCTCAAAATTGAAAAGCAAGTTGACGATGAACTGAAAAGCTAATACTAGTAGAAACGATTCTATTTTTAGTTGTACTGAGGCACTTAAGTTATCAGAAAGTTTCATTGCGGAAAAAAATGGGAGAAAACACCTCAAAAAGACAGTTTGATCCAAAGAGGTTTCACATCTTTAGAACAGTTATCTATAACAAGGATGTGGTTCTAATTTATGTAGGAAATTGCGCTGCCTACGCAAATATCAAGCCAAGTGAAATTACAAAGATCTAGATTTCACTTTCTCCACCCCGCCCCCCTTCCCGATCAGCTGAACCTACTCGTTTCAAATTACTTGAGCTTCAACCTGGATGCAAGGAAAGCTTGGTATCTCGTGTTGCCGGTCTGATAGAAATCACTTTCAATTTGCAGTCACGAAGTAAAATATGCTCCCAGTACGCCTAAGTGCATTACACAACGCGACCACGGAAGCAGTAAGTCCGAAAATTATCGCGAGGCAAATGCATTCTTATTCCTCGAAATAAAAGTCACGTTCATTATTTACGAATTTCTATTACTAAATTAAATTTTAATGTTAATAATTATATTTTCCATTAATAGCACAATTTGAAATTTCGTGTATGACACATTCTTCAGTAGTTTGATTACATGAACTTTGCTCTAAAGTCGTCCCCATATAGCCTGTAAAGGGTCTTTGTGGTCTCTAGAACGTAACGAAATTCCACGAAGAAAGCAGTTGCTTCTATTATTTTTATATTTATTGAAATGTTAAGACAAAATAAACATAAATGATCTTCACTTATTTGGCCCTGGGCATTCTTAGGTGTAATCCCCACAAATACAATTTGTGTAAGTTTTTTTCAGTTTATTTTAAATTAAACATAATTATTATTTCATTTCCTGAAACAATAAAAATAAAATAATAACAAAATAATTAGAGAACCCTGTGTAAAATCTTTGATTCTTGCTAAACTCTGTCTTCGGTTCATCAGTAGTCTCCTACTGGAATTCCAGAAGACAGAGGATCAGCCACCACTTCAAATAATTCTTTCACATCAGAGGGTTCTCTTTCCATTCTTTTCCTTATTTATTTTCCTCATTATTGCTCACCTTTAAGCTCCTACTCTGTTCCAATTATTTTTGAACTCGTCAATTGCTAATTACTTATAAACGTTGCATATTTCACTCTACATCAATTCAAAACAAAATTTTCTTATTCGTTTTATAACCCTAAAGCTAATACATGAATACCAAAACTTTTAAAACTAATTTAACAAATCACCAAACACTTACCACCACGGGTGACCGAGATCGTTAAGGCGCGAACTCGTGAGCGGGAGGTCTGGGGTTCCAATCCCGTCAGGACCGTCCTCCCTGGCTGAGGTTTTTTCCACGTTTTTCTCAGTCCTCATAAATGGCAAATTCCGGGAAGGTACCCTAAACTTAGACCTGGAACGTTTCCATCCTTAAAAATAATTCCTTTCCCAATATATCATTTCATCTCATGTATCATCAATGTTTCACCGCCTGTGGTGCCTCAGTAATAAAAACGGGCGGTAAACACCATTCATTCATTTATTCACCAAACACTCGGTTGTTAACTATCCACTTATTTTTAACTCTATATAAATATTTCTTAAATTCCTCATTTGAAATAGACGCCCCAAAATACTGCCTCAAAATGGAATAGATCTAAATGGTTACATACATGAGATCACACTGCCTAATTTTACTTATTTTAATTAAATTTCTTATTTCCGTTTACTAACCATCTCCATTTCATCTTTATCATAAAAACTCCCCTAATGCTTCTAACAATATACAGCTACATTGTAGTTTATTTGGTTAGGCTTTTGCTATACAAGCTGCAAAGGGCTCAAATTTGAATCCTACTTGAGAATTTTATCAGGTGTTTTTCCTCAATTCAAAAAAATATCAGGTCGCTTTAATGCGTTACTCCCCGAGTTCATATAATACAAACACCATTCTTCAGCATCACGGAAACATTGTTCTGAAGATTTAGACAAGATGCACAAAGCGTTAAAAATATATATCCCAATAATAAAATAAAGGTAAGGGTTATAACAGAATGAGATGACCTATTACTATATGTAGTAAGTTACTTGGCTGAACTTAAGGGACTTACCACGATGACGTAACAGAAAATGTGATTTAAGTTCCATAGGTTTCCAGCCTGAACTAATTACAGCACGATAATAGAAAAACATTTTCAGCGGGAAACACCCGTATATTTGCTTGTTGTTATTCAAAACAGTGCAATGCTTATAATTATAACTGTTAGTGTCTTGCAGAAAGACAAATGAGTAAACAGAAGTCTGTGAATTTTCTTAATGTTGAAAAGTCAGCACCATGAAGCAATAATCTACTACACAAAGGAAGGACACTCCCGCAGAAATTAAAAACAACGTAGATTATGATGAATCTCCCCTACATTCAATGGTGAAAGAATGGGCTAAACAGTTTCAATCAGGACCAGGAAAAAATGAAAATGAATCACGCGAGTGCCAACCAATAGAGATGCTGGCGCCAGAATCCATTGCTCTTATATTTAAGCGGTGTTTAGTGACACTACACTAAAATTGAAATAAATTGCTGCAAGGGCGGGTATTTCACATACTGTCGTCTTTAGAATTCTGTATGAAAAATGATAATAAGAAGAGTGCTGCGAATTCTCTCGGCAGTTTAAAATTAGGAAGGAAGTTCTGCAATCAATTGTGATAGGAGATGGAACTATGGTCATCTACCATGGTCCACCTTTAACAAAAGAAGAAGAAGAAGAAGAAGAAGAAGAAGAAGAAGAAGAAGAAGAGGAATGGACGTGTACCTGGTGAGGCGCCGCCAAGGAAGTCCGAAGTTGAAAAAGATCTTGGATCACAATTTGCTGAGACTGCAAAGCTGAGGGGTTCTGTTAGAGACACGTAGTGCCAAAGCAGACTATTAATGCAGCCTTTCACATCAAATGCGAGTAGCTTTAAAAAAAAAAAAGAGACGCGGCATGCTGAGGTGTTCGTCTTGTACCAGCGCACACTGTCCTGATTGCAATGCTATGGAGAACTGTTGATTCAGCAAATTGGACTGTCCACCATACAGTCCAGATCTACCCACTAGCAATTATTTTACTTTTTATAATTGAAAAAAGACCTACAAGGAAGAAAATTTAACGGTGTAAATGAGATGAAGGAAGACCTTTTTGAACATTTTGCAGAAAAAAATCATACTATTCATTCAAGGGTATAGAAATGCGTGTGAAAAGTACGTTGAAATAAACGAAGACTATATTGAAAAGGCGACATAATTGCTTTCTTTCCCTTACTTCTAAAATGAAAATTATGGAACATGCCTCGTATCACACTATAGCCGGAATGCAAATGCAAGAGGTCAGGAACTTCAACGCTATGTTACTTGCTTATCGTTATTTTCAGGATGTGTTTACAGAGTAAGCATTGAATGCCACTGGTCAGGAAGCGATAGAGGAAAGGTTTTAAGGTATATTCTCGTATATGTTTTGAGAAAAAGTCCAAATCCCTTAATTAAATTAAATGGCATTTTTTGTGTGGTTCTATTTCCATTTAAATACAATTTTTGTTCTATTAAAATTTACATTTTGGTTTTATATCGTTGTATTTTTTTTTTTTTGTATGAGAAAAACATCAAATTTACCAAACTTCATAGCAAAGCCTAATCTTAGAAAAATTTTATGATTTTTTTTATTAAATTGTTACTGTTTATGTACAGAATGCTGTAAATCAAAATTGCTCAATTTTGTTTTAATTATAAGGATGTACTATTATTGTTTCCATATTTTAATTGTAGTTTTTACATTTAAGCATACGTTTACGTCCAAACAATTGGCATGATCACTCTGCTTCAGAATATTCTGTGTTTTATTCTGATTAATTTGATTATATATACACACATAAAACAAGAACTACAGAAGCAGAAATAAACAAAACACTTAATTAGTTAATACAATTTTTGCTATATTTCGTACAACTCTTGTTCTTCTTCGAAAGCAGAAGACAAGTGAAAGTGGTAAATGTAAATATTGAATCTCGAAGGTAACATAATGCGTAGAAACACTTTAAACAATAAACAAGAGAGAGGAAGAGAGAGAAAGAGAATATATATATATATATATTCATACGTAAGGTTTAAACCTGACGGTGTACGCGCTGTAAGCAAAAAGCTGTCATCTATCTCGGTTAAACTTACAGAGCCATGAGTCGATAACGCAATAATTCTTAATTACATTATTAATGTAATCATTCTTCCGGCTGAGAAAGGATCCTCAGCAATATTACAGGACATTTCCTCTTATACTGCCGAAGCTTACCTACAGTTTGTTGATATCGCTTATTTTTAACTGTTGTCTTCCGATCCTATAGCAAATTTAATCAATGTACAGCTTCGTTTATCGCTTCTTTTGTACTTCAGAAGGACTTAGGCCCAAGACATCGCTCTACTTACTCCTAATGATCCTCGTACTCCTACCATATATTTACTCCCTAAAATTCATAAAAACGAACTGTCCAGGCTGACCGATAGTAGCCAGTTTCGATTCACCACCGAACGCATTTCTGCCATAGTAGATTTTTGGGTACAGTCATTTGTTACGTCTAGGCTATCCTACATTAAAATTCCTACCATTTGTTGAGTATGCTTAAGAAAGTTGTCCCTTTGAAACATTTAAACATTTCTGGCCAGTAACGACATGACGTCATTTTATACTAACATTCCCCACTATGAAGGATTAGTAGCTGTTAAACATTTTTAACTCTCGAGCACCTTCTCATACTCTATCCACAGATTTCATTTGTCATCTAGCTTATTTGCTTCTTACTTGCAATGCGTTCAGTTTTGATAATAAATATTATCTAAAAATTAAAAGCACCAATTGATCTAAAACAGGGTCTATCTAGCTTTGTGAGGACAAACAATTTTCGAACTACCGCATAAACATAAATATAAACAAAATATTGTTTTTAAGTTTTTTTTGCAACATTCCGGATATGAAATTTTATAAATAATAAAAGTATGCTAAAGTCACTCATTTCGAAGCTTATCCTCATATCAGTGTACTAATGCAGAATATATATTAAAAGTAAATATAAACATAATAAAGTATCTGGCATGATTTATTTAAATAAGGGGTCATTATGATGGGAGTTACCGTTCTGAGATTCCTTGGTTTGCCGAGTGGGTCGCCAACGGAAGTTAAGGGTCAGAGTAACGTCTCTCCAGCTTAAAAACAGCTCAAGATCAGATTTTACTTTCATGTCAACTGACCCGATCACTCTCACAATGCTAGATAGACCCCGTTTTAGACCAATCTTCTTCGGAAGTATTTTTTGGCAGTGCAGGAGATCAAACGCGAATTAGCAGTTAGACATGCGGCTCACTGGTGAGTGCGAGTTCAATTTTCGATTAGGATATATTGAAAGATAAGCCTTCCCCAGCATTTTTACTCTGTATAGGTGGATACCAGATAACTTTAGATGCCAAAGGATTACGGGTTTCTTAGAGCCATCATTTATACTCATCCTCTCCATAGAACTGGAACAGTTGGAAGGATGTTAAATGTTTCCAAACAAAACAGGAAGTGAGAAAGAAAAAGCTAAAATGTGGGCCACTGGATAATGGAGTATGATAAAAAAACGTTTACATGCATATTAAATGACTATGAAAGCATAGTAAAATCAAACTTTCCCTCTCTGTTAACTCACAATGGACAAACAGATGTGGAGATTTGGTGTAAGATAATGGGCGATACAACTTCACACTGACATTTGTAGCAAACCTGGCATAGAACAAAGAGGACTACAAACACAATTCAATAATTTTTCAAACAATTATAACTATGATAGCTACAATATTCATGAATAAACAATTTTAAGGTGCATGACTGCGCCTCTGTGACTTCGCTGCATTGTTTTGACTGCTGTCGCATGAGTAACAAGGGAAGATCCATCGTTTCGAAAACGTTGATTTTTTTTAAATTACAACTGCCTGAAATATTGTCACATAGGTCACGTTGGCGTGCAGCTTCAGTATGGTAATTGTACAAGACTTTCTCGCAGGTAGAGAATGGTCTATGCATGGTAATCTTATCGGTTTATTTCTTCGCAACTGATTAAATGTGAGTTTTTGTAAAAGTGTTTTACGCCCGTTTTATTTAAGGCAGCGTTCCATTTATGAGGACTGAGAAAAATCGGGAAAAAATCTCAGTCAAAGAGAACAGTCCTGGTGGGAATCGAACCCCAGATCTCCCTTTCACGAGTTCGCGCTTTTACGACTAAATAAACGTAAGGTGAGATTGTATAGGATTAAATAATTTTTTTCTATTGCTTATATGAGGATGACAGGAAAAGAATGATGCCCAATGCAATGAACTGAAACATGAAACAAATTCAACCAATTAATGTCCCGTCTGTTTTAAAAGGGGATGTAGATAAAAGGTTTGGTGAAGTGACTTGGGAAGGAACTGATGATTGGGCATTTACCAAAATATTGTTTTTAAGAATCTGTGACATATATGAAATTGGCATTTTGCTGTCTGTGACTGGAACGCTTAGATAATTGATAGTGACTCCATGGAGAGTGTCGCATCACTGTCCAGTGCAGATTGATGGATTGCTGCAGAGTATATTAGGTGAACACTACTAATTTTCCAAGTCAAATACGTTACTTGTACTACCCCCTAGTTATTTTATTCGTACTCATTTTTTGCATTAAGTAAACGGAGCTAATAATGATCGCAATAACATACACTGCATTTTTGCCATTGCTATCAGCAGGTATAGGCCATATACTTCCGTTCGTGGAGTGAAACTTCGCATTATTCTTTCGATGGATAACGTATATATTTTGTGCTTTAACTTTCCAATCCGCTTGCCTGGAATAATAAAGAAAGTGTCTTTGTTTTGAGATACCTCGTACATGATATTACAGATCAACTTAAGGGCATTATTTTGCTCTTTTCATTTTTACAACATATGTTACAAAATAAAAAAAAATTAAGAATGGTCTGATACTTCTTGCCGCGTTTACTAGCCCCTTGGATCTTGTATACATTCCTTCCAAATTTGAATGCATTATTTTAGGTACGTTATTCAGTATTTTACATTTAAAATTTTTGTGGGATATATCAATTACAAATGTCTTATAGTTAATAGTCGTAATATACAGTGAAATCCACGAAAATCCGGCCCCGTCTCGTAAAAAAGTTGCGTTGTACCTCTTGCGCTAATTTCATATCAACTTAGTACGGTTTCTGAATACCATCCTTAAATATGCGCAACCAAAGCAAGTGTAAGAATGGACTGGACTCGATTTATTTTTCATTCGCGGATGCAGCTGATCCCATTGTACGTATTTTTTTCTTCAAATATTGTATATTACTCTTTGCAAGAACACTAACAAACACCAGTAAATTCTCCAAAATTATCTGCAAAATTCTCCCGCATTTTCTTAATGGAACGGGTTCGCACGTACGCTTACAATTAGTGCAAGTCCGTGTTGCAGTGAATAAATCTCGCAAGGCATGGCGTTGAACACTTCTTCACGGTACAAACTGCTTTCTTCTACTAACACGGACATTGAAATAACCACCAATATTTGCGGTAACACAACTTTCTTTTTCTTTCCCATCTCCACCATGAGGCAGTATTTATGGGCTGCCACCCTCATATTCGATTAGAGTAATTATAGGAAGTAATTTTATGTAACTTCGTTATAGCCATGTTAATGTCATTTTTTTGTACAAGTGTTGAGTTATATCTAAAATGTTATTTTCTCGCAAGTGTGCAGAAAGCTACCCTAGCTATAAAATCTGACCTGGGAATTTCTGTAGCCTGTTGCAACTATTTGTAAAGAATTCTTTTGCAAGACGTTTATTGCTATTCAGTTAGAGAATTTCTTAAGCAGGAGGCACCATAAAACTTTTGGCAACTAAGGCATAAAAAGATGGGCCGCTAACCTCGTCAAGAGAAGAAGCCAACCACCACATGGAAAACGTCACGTAGACCATGTTCATTTATTTTGTAACTTTGTGGCCCGTGGTCAGTCTGGCAAAGGTATTCAGAGGTACAAGGTCAGTGGAAGGGCTTTCTCAGTTCCGATCAGTTAGTGGAGAGCGATAGTTAGTTTTGGGAGAGAATTAAGTGGACGAGTCTTATTATAGTTAAGTTCCGTGGTGCAATAGTTTATTTACAATAGTGAAAGAACAATAAATTGTGTAATCTCCCATAACAAAATATTAATCTCCAAGATTCCTTCCGCTATGGTCACAGGACCATAAAAATATCCAGCAACAGAGTCTTAACAGCCGTGGCAAAACTATAAGACAACGATAACCATTGACGGAGAGGAAGAAAGTATTATCAATATCCCTGAGAATCCATAATCAAATTTCTCTTTTTCAAATTCTTCCTTCCCTCCATCCATTACATATTTAATTAACCCTCGTTGCCTTTTTTTAATACCGCTGCAAATGAAATTTGGAGCCGGAAGTATTTTAGGGTTATTTTAGATATTGGTGGGATGATTTGTTATTATCTGTTTTAATCAGACAATTAGATATCTTCTTGTCTTTCTCGTCTATTGGAGTCATGAATTCTATGCTTCCTAACTCTCTGGTTCCAATGCAGAGGATAGGAATCTCAGGGAAATTTTGGACTGTTTTTAATGACTAAAGTCATTAGGGAGGAAGGAGATTGTTCACTGTAATAATGAAGTTCGGCTCTGGTTGGACATTTGATTTATTTGTTAATGTGGAAGGTTCTGGAAGATGCTTTGCTTTTGTGGATTATAATTCGCTGTTATTCACTCACGTGTTTATTCATTTTAACATAATTGTGACTATTCTTACGTTGTACTGTGTGACTGACTCTCACTGACCGAACGATTCACCTTGACTCTTCGCGACGGTTTAACTATTCTATTATGACACTGAATAATACAGATACAGACTGACTGCCACTCTTGCTACTACCATTACTGCTGTCACGAATCTTACTGTTACTGTTAGGATGCTTCCCCTCGCGAATGCTTCAGAACTTCTCATATTTAATATTAAATCTCTTATGCGAACTCGCTCCTCCCTTGCGAAAATTTAATTCTTTTAAATATTATCAAACTTAGTTCCTTCTAGAAATATATTATTGGATCATACAAATGCATGGTTTATTACAAGTTTGCCTTTATTCGTCGGGTTTTTAAACATGTTGATTGGTTGAAGATTCTGGTTTTGTCAGGAAACATTTCCTATTCCCGCGTTTACAAAGTCAGAGACATCTGCCTTTCACTAGATTTTTGCGATAAAGCACATTTCAGCCATATATGCGGCCTCCCTTTGAAACAGCTAATATTTTGGTTTCTGTATGTGGTATTTCCTTTAGATGGCGAGTACAGTTATATATATTCCTATATGTTTACATGTTATGACCTCTGGCACCAGCAGTCTGTTCGAGGGTTTAAAAGAGTAATGTTTAACAAAAGACCCTTTTCTCAGGTAAAGCTAATGTCCTCCGACAAAGACAGCATTTCCATTACCTTTACAGAAATATAACAAAAACACATGCACAGCAATCCTGGTATTACAGAAAGATAACTTGAATATCACTTACTAATCAAAAAGACATATCTACATACATACACTAATACATATAATATTGGGGTCCTTCTAATTGTAATATTGATACCCTTGATTATCTGAAACGAGATACAATTATTATTATTACAATAGTCGTCAGAAGCAATTATATTTAAATAGGAAATTTTGAGACAGCATTTCGTACTTCAACCAGTATTCCTTCATTGCCTGGCTCGCCGTGGTTGGACCGGACCGGTGTTTAGTGGGCAACCCAGTGTAAGAAATCATTTTTATTTTTAAAACTAATAGGCTTATCGTGATGTATTTGAATATTCTTTAATTCTTCCAAAAGTAGATGTTGCAGTTATTGCTTAAAATGAATGTCATTTTTTTTTCAGAAAACAGGTGAATATAAGGTAAATGATATATTATCAATTGGTCCTCAGCAATTATTTTTATTTTTCCAAGAACAACATTTCTAACCTTTTCTATCACGAAAGGAGAGGGAGAAAGAAAAAGAAAAGAAAAAAACAAGGTTAGGATGGCTAACCAACGGGAATTGAACCGGGACCTTCCAAATCCGAGTCCTACGCGTTACCTCCTGAGCCATCCCGATCTGTGTTTAATATCATGGAAATAGTTTATAAAATTCTATTGTGGGAATGATTATCCAGAAGAGCCAGCGTCTGACAATTGTTATTATATAATTGTAACTAGTGTAATTTGAGTAATATCTCGTTTTATTATAAATGGGACTGTAATAAATAGGCTCGGTTTTTTAAATGGTAAAATCTGGAAAAGCGCAATTTTATGTGATAAATGTACATGAAATATGGGACGAAATGAAAAAAATATTTAATCAATTTTGAGTTATTTTATGTCAATATAAACGTGTGCAGTATTCACCAATATAATTTATACTATGCCTCCCCATCTGCTAAAGAAATACAGTACAAACGAGACTCATTCTCATCTGAAAAGACTGATGATTATCGCTAAATAATGTTGACTTATAATGGGAAAAATAACGCTCCACATAACAAAAAATCAACCTGGTAAATTTATAACTAGCTTTGTCACTCACATTTACAGAAATACCCTTTTCTTCCTGGCCGTCCGATAAATTTGAAATTTTACACATTCCGTGAAATACACTATTTGCTCAAGTACTCCTGATTTTTTCCATTATTATTTTTTTAATTTTGTTTTACATACATTATATCCTTAAATCATGCAACATATTGCTGAAAATGAAATTTGGTAAAACACCCGTAGTTACCCGATAGTATTACAAAGTAACGAAAGATTACAAAACTAACATAAAATAGTAGCAGAAATCATCAGAAGTAGATGTGAATCGTCGGAAGATATTACCCACCCACCTAATACCAAAAAAGCAATTTCATTTATAGCAGATTTTGGCAGCGGGAAGGAAAAATGGCGTTTGGTGAGAATGATGGTGACGTCACTGTCGTTGCCAACAGCAAGAAATGCACTAGATTGCAGCGCAGCTTAAATACTGTGAAATGACTGACTGGGTCGGACTTCTCTCAATCATAGATTTAAAGCGGGTTTGTAATATCACACTTAGTGAACATCAAACCGAACCAAATCTAACCTAACGTAAGCAGATACTCGTTATTATGGGGTCCTCGTAAAACTTGAACCACACCTAAGGATTTCATTTTAAGATTGTTGCATTTGCAAGCGTGTGAACAAACAACCATCTTTACAACTCCTAGGTTAGATGTAAGTTAGTGAGTTTCATTCCCCAAGTTTCATTCGCAAGACTAGCTTGAATAGGTTGGCGCAATGGATTGCTCTTGTTCCTCCGTATAGTAATCTTATGTTACAATTAACAACTCTGAAAAATAGTAAATGGACGTAAAAAGAGTAATGTAATTCGTAGACGCAATGGTACATTTTCCAAAAAATTGAAGAATTTAAATTAGAACATGAGAAATAAAACATTTGCAAGGTATGTAGAAGGTGTAGGAAATTAACTGATGAGCATAGGTAAGTGTAGTAACAGTTAATAAGAAAAGAGTACTGAAGGGAAATAATAAAAATTGAAGGATTAAGGAAGTAGTAATGCGATATTTTATGTTTGGTTTTGATGTGAGTATGTTAAATCCAGTAAAGAAGGATAACTGTGGAAACAACCACCTCACAACAACAAAAATGAACTTTAACTGAGTAATCTCAGCTCAGAGCTCATACATTGTTGATGGCAGCACACAACGGCTCTCTCATGTTACCATTCTATTGTGTCACATCTATGGTATGCGCCAACGGTGTCAAACTGCAGATACTACAATGATCGGACAACTCAGTAAAGACGGTGTTACTTTTAACTCTGAACTAGCACTAGGTTCATAGACATTTTCTATTTATGGAGACATAGAGAAACAAAGGAAGTCCGAGCATCAGCTTGAATTTGTAATAACAAGACATTTCAAACTGCACGCTTACGCCTTAACATCATCACATTATGGAGTTCAACTTTATCGCCTGGCAAGAAGAGAAAGAAGTAGGATAAAAATATTATGTATACAAAATTCCTTTCATCAAAAAGAGTGATAGCATCTTAAAAGTATAAACAAGAGCTGTTCATAATAGGTATAGCACAATTCTAATAATCAAAATAGCATGCACTCAGATGTTTATACTGAAGCCGTAACAATGACGTCCCTAATTAAAATATTACAAAATATTAATATTATCAATCAAAGATATTATGAATAGAATCACAGATAGTTTGTACTATTTATATGTATTCATGTTAGTAGTTTAGTTGTTTTGTGTATTGTATATTTGTTGTGTATGTCATGGAAAGTGAGAAAAGAAAGTCTGGCGACAGACCTTTTAGAATACATGCCAGACAATATAGAGAGGGTGAATGTGTTTTGTGTAATAGACAAAGAACAGATGACCAGGAGTCGTCTTTGTATTTGGTCCTTTATATAAGAAAGAGTCGCCCCGAGCTTCCGTTAACTTTCATTTTTGTTATAAGAGTTTTGTTTTTCTTTAGTGTGAGAAAAAGGGTCGTCTATTTTTGAGCTTCTGTGAACTTTCATTTTTATTTAGCCTACAAAAGGGAACAGTAGGAAACATTAAACAACAGGAGGTGAAAATAGAAAGTGAACTAACAAAATTAAAATATGGAAAAGTAGAAATCGGGTTAAAGTGACAGCCCAGGAAAGGGCCAATAAGGAATCCGAGAGTAGGTGCATGTACGCCCCTCAGCGAATAGGGAGAAAAATTTTAAGTGAAACAATGTAAAAAGGGGAGAAGTAGGTTTAACAACTGGGTGGCAGAACTGTTGATAAAAAGTTAGTTTTCGCAAGCAAGGGGGGAAGTGAGTTTTGGCAAGCCGTCGTGGTAAGTGAAAGTTTTGCAAGCCGTCAGTGAGGAAGTGAAGGGAATTGTAAATTCGGAATAGTAAGAATTGAGCATTCGTGGAAGTATATAGAATTAAGAAGTCGCGAGAGATAGATCTGGACAGTAAACACTAGCAGTCAAGGTGTAGAGAAGGAAACCTGCGGTAATAGTTAGTCACCGAGTTAAGATATGAGTTAAGTGATCTTGAAGTGTAGGTGATCGTGGTCCGGGAAAGTGAAAGTTCATTATAAAGTATAAAGTCATTTTGAACTAACTACATGCAAAGAAGGGGAATGTTACGATAGACAATTAGTGCCGTGATAGGTAGCAATAAATAAATGCTGCCCCATAGAACTTAGAAAGACGATCCTTTGCATATAACCAGCGGCAGAAGAAAATAAACAGTAACCATCATCAGTCTTGAACTTTGCTTATATATTCCCTAGTTCCCGACTATTTCCCCCCGTTGACCTGAAAAAGGTAACAAAATATCCAGCTACATATACAAGAAGCTAGCCATGGCAGAGCGACGCATCGAGACAGCTGCGGGAGAGAAGAAGAACTTCATTTGATTCTGCAGATACTATTAATATCGTAATTAATTAAAAACTCCCATCTATTGACTTCTTCCACACCCCCATAAAACCGTTACAATATCAACGTTACTGCTCTGCGTCACGCAATACTTGTATACCTGTCCCTACAATAATAAATCCGAAATTAGTTTTTGTTCACAATTTGTTAATTGAAATTGAATTTTATTCATTTTATGCAAATATCTGAAAATATTTATCTGCATATCTTTTTAAAGAAATGTGTATTTTATGAGGTGTACAATTTAAAATATAAGGTGAGTTTATCCAACCAAAGTTTTAAACGTCATTAGAGTTCCTTTTGCAGTGTAAATAAATGTGTTTACCTAAGAATCTGAATCCTAGCAATAGCTAACGAACCAGTTCGTAATCTACCAGTTTTCACAGAGTAACTCTAATAAAATTTAATCCTCCTTTCTCTTCTTCAAGGAAGTTGTCTTATTTCTCATTGTTTAAACGACCTTCAAGTAGATAACGAAACATGACGGGTGTTGACCTTGAAAGTGAGAGGGAAGGACAGCGTTTCCTGCTTAGTTATCACCAGCTTAAGGCAATAATTCCTTTTGTGCATAATGGCATTATTATTAGTCCAAAGAAAGTGTACTCGTAAATTTATTTACAATGACTTCATATGTGTTGGTAGTGTAAAATGAGCTTTAATATCTGGATTGTAAGTGCAAAGTTGTTTTTTATATTTGATGGATATTGATTTTTAAAATAAAAAATTTCAAAGTTATACAAATAACGCGCCGCACTAGATAGTTCTTTCTGTGGACCTAGTTGCAAGACAAGCAATAGTAAAGTAGGCTTTATTTCAGCATTCAAATTTTGTACAGAGATACATTTAGGAAAAGGTGGTTAAGTGCCAGATGCAACAAAAACAACATTTACATGAAGTATTTTAATATGAGAAATATTGAAAATGAAGCAATTCGATGAAATGATTCCCGTGTTGATATTACAGTTCTTTTCAATTAAGGTGATGCATATGCCCAAAGTCCAAGTTTACCTCTTATTTGATATAAAAATAAAAGCCAAAACACCAAAGTTCAGCTTTTTACCTTTAATACTTTCCTAAGTATGAATTTTCTAATGTTCCAGAATGGTGCGGTTTTATATGACTCCCACGATGCAATTTTTAAACTTTACATATCACTCAATGATCTTTGCATTCATTTTAACCTACTAACCATCGGCATCTAAGTAATTTTACCTCTTACAATACAAGGGAGAAAAAAATAATAATTATATTTAACAATGGCTATTTTCAGGTATTAAAAAAAGTTAAGCTTTAATTTTTTTTAATTCAAAGAGGTAAAACACGAGAAATGCAAAAAGTTACTTTTATTTATAAACCATTATGTTTAAAAGTGTATGCAGATGGTAGAAAGTTGCAGCGTGTGAAATTTTTTGAATTTAGCAAAATGTTGAACATATTTAAAATGAGACAATACAGTTCAAATGATTTGGCAAACAGTATTTCTATTTTCTGGTTCAGTTAAAATCGATCTGCTGTGGCAGATTATTTTTCCTTGTTTTGCACATATTCACAGTACTTCGATAAATTTTCTTTGTATAAAACAAGGACATCTATTACTACCCCAATACCTTACAAGGAAGCGAAACCTCTCTTGTGCCACGTACGTTTTATGACATTGTAATATCTAATATACTATCCTTATGAAAGCCTGGGTTAGAATAAATATAAACTTGGCGCATTGCAGAAACAGAGTTTTTCAATAAAGTTAACGCACCACTTCAGTTTGCTTTGCTTTTTCTAACAAGTGTAAATTGTAAGCAGAATCACTAATAACTGCCATACAGAAACGTTCCAGTCCAGGATGTCCCTTGCCCAATGACAAGAAAGCATTTATCAATCACTTCCAATGGTGCACGGCTTGAATCTTGTGGTTCAACTCTAAGGCTCGAGGTGTAGCTTGCAATGGAGATGATAGAGCATGAAGCACATGTCACAGTTAATTTCCTCAACATCCAGGGAAGTCATTTGCAAAAGCACATCCACCACAACTAGCACACACTGTACCTTTGTTTACATCATGCCAGAAACTTTCATGAACCAAAACATAATCTGAGCAAGGTCTGTAGCATTCATCCTGGATATGTTCACCAATTTACTTGAAAATAACTTATATTGAAGAAGCACACACAGACGATTGAACTGATGGTGTTGAGGTAGCTGTTTCTGGTGCTTGCTCACAGGTCTGTTGTGATAATTGTGATGGACATGCATTTTATTGTATGGACATACAATGTTATGTTAGCTGCTTTTTTCTCCATCTCTTAGCTTCAATTGCACCTCTTTATATGCCCTGTTATCTAAATTTCTAGGATATTCTATTCATATTGAACAAATAAAATTCTGGGCCTGCCAGTAAGCTATTTGTTATACACCGAAAATCTATAGTATACATCATAAATCTAACTAATAATCCTAATTATATATATATGTGTGTGTGTGTGTGTGTGTGTGTGTGTGTGTGTGTGTGTGTGTGTTACTGATAAAGTTTTATATATAATATCAACTTTCTACAAGCAAAGTAAAACAGTATCTTACGAAAAAAGCTCCAAACTAAGCTAAAAAAATGGAACAAAACGCGGTAAACATCCCGATGCGATGCTAAATTGGCTTTCAAGTATTAGCTAACACATACAGCTTCCCAACAGCCCCACACAAGCGCTAAATCCAAATATAGAAAATGTTATATTACGTTTATCGTGACAATATGTAATGCGAAGGGGGGGGGGGAGTTAAGACGTGTGTAGGGGTATTTAAATGGTCATGTGACGATCATTTTAGTGGTGTTAGACCAAAATAAAATTGAATTTATTGAAGTACAAGGTCCAAATTAGTTTATAGTACTAAATACCAAATTTGTTATTTTTATCATATTTTGAGAAATTTCGCAAAAGCATCACGCCTACCACATAATACTTTCTCTTACTTTGCAGAGCATGTTGATGAATGTTTTAAACAAGATTGTTAGATATTTTTGAACATGAACTAAAACTAAAAGCAAGCATATTACTTGATGTATTCATAAAGACTATTGTGTTATTTCTGAAAACATGTAACATACTACTAGACTTATAAAATAAATAAAAAATAAATAATGAGTGAGGATGGTTTATGCAAATTCCGAGTGTTATATGTAAATACCGTGTTGCTTAAAGAAACACTTTGGTGTATATGTGAAGAATATGTAGAAAAATATTGAAAACTATAAATTCCCGTGTTCTCGCAGTGTTCTCTTTTCTACAATGAGGTTATTTGAGTCAAAGCCGTATCTTGATGTACAGGAAGTTAGAGGGAGGCTTTGTCAACGTGTGGGTGTCCGTTCGTGTATGTTACTCGGTACTTCCAAAGTGTGCTAATTGATCTAGTTGGTTATCCACTACATATAGTGTTGAAGAACGGGTTTTTATATACGATACATATGTGAAAACGGATTCTTGTAAGCTGATTTGCAAGAAAACATCTTGGCAATTGTTCTCAAGACACAGAAAATGTTCTCCAATTTGTGAAAAATTTACGAGACAGCGAGTGACAAGAAACGTGTTCCGAACTGCCGCGTTCTTACAAAAGAAAACAGGAGTTTCCTACGCAGACGCCGGAGATGTATTTCGTTGAAGAGGGCCATTTTTCAACATCTGTTATAACACAGGCTAGTGCTAAGCGTTATAATTTTTTTTAAAGAAAGTATCATTTCATACTTTCAGAAAAAATATTAATTTTACGAGCGGCTACCCACTATTTTCGGTTGGGACATTTCCTCGGTAAGGACGGCCCACAACTCAAATAATACACAGTGCGTCCACGAAGATTAGCACATATATTATGATAATTATGTTTTGGTATGTAAGATTATTTATAACTTTTTAGTCAGTAGTTTTCTGTACAAAAGCATATTTTGGCATAGTTATGTTTTAAATTTAGGAATTTCCTCCATCATGAAATCTTTGTTTTTGTTTTTGTTTTTTTCCTTACATTTTAAACTACATTCATAATTTACTATGATGTTTATAAGTATTAATACATGAAAAATGTTACGGCAATGCGTGGGTGAAAATTCGCCGCAAAATGATTAAATTTGTGAATTTTTATCAAGTTGCTATTTATGAAGGTTGTGCAGTCTTCGATTCGCCGTAATTTTTCTATTTTTTTTTTTTTTTTGTCTTTTAAATGCAGTCACGTGACATTTAAAGGGATGGGGATTAAGAGCACAAGTGTAAAACTGGCAAAGCACAAAATTTAAATGATTTTTTGCATTATGCGATCTGAAACAGATGCCCATGCTTATAAGAAAAAGCGATGTGATAGTTATGACCGCTGTGAGTGATTTTTTCATGGAATGTCAAATCTGACTGGCTACAGATTGGCTAGAAAGAGGCTTAGGGTATCCAAATATGCTCCTGAGGAAAATACAAAGAAAAGAGAAAAATATAAACTGAGCGGTTTCAGAGAAGAATGTTCTAATTAGTAGGGCACAAATGTTAACGCTCAATGTCCCATCTTTACATTGTATATCATTTGAGGGTATATAAAATGGTTCTTATAAATTATTTCAGTAAATTTTAATGAAAATTTCTTGAAATGTCAAGGAATTTCCGTTTAAGAGATTGGCATACCAGTTATCATATAAAGTATTACTATTCTAATTATAAACTTTTTAAATATACAATGTCCTTAAAACTGATAAAAAATTAAAAATTTACATCTATCGTAAATGTCAATCTATTAGTAAAACAGTTAACCACAATTTAAAAATTGAATCCATAATTATAAATATTATAACATTATTATAATAATTTTTTTGTGTGTGCAGCGTTTTAAATGTTAAAGGATAAAAATATAAAATATAGTTTGAGATTGTTTACGACAGAGATATAACCTTTTATATGCATTATTTCTTGAAAGGTTCTAAGTACATTCTGAGTTTTAATCAAATTGTAGATTTTCGAATTTTTACTCACAGCTTTCCTTAAATGCTCATTTTATTTCTGGTTTATTTTGTAAATAAATGATAGTGTTTTAAGCATGTACTTTAATTTTTTAAAGGAATGAAGCAGTTGTTGATAATTTGTTAATTAAATATTACTCTATTTGCAGTGATGAGCCAGGTAAATAGGAATATTTTTCTCATGGTTAGGCAGTAACTGTTGCAAGTATCTCACACTGTCGTGCATACACGAGTAAAGCAGATATATTATTTCACTGCTGTTGAGATAGTCTATATAAATACAGCTAGTATTCAGAATATCTCTTAACGTTATAAAAATATTTAGCGTTTACGTTTTCTTTAAAATGATAGGACTCGCATTTTTCATGTGGAATTCAAACCATAAAGAAAGAGGTTATACCTCGCAATGCATTATTCGTTCATGTGCGCAATGATACCAATCTTACGCGTTTCTGTAGAAATGAGCTATTCATGGCCTATGCTGTAATTATTTATTTTTTAAAAAAAAATATGGATATACTTTTTGTAAATGTTCGTATATTGTAGCTAGCCTTGATCTAATCCATGCTTTTATTCATAGTTTGATCAGACTTTCTTTTTCCCCTGACGTTTCAGCAAAGTTCTTCTTGGCATGACAGTACTATACCCAAGTTTGTTACTTTTAAAGTACCGGCAATTGTTGATTGAGAGAAAATATATTGTTTGTATATTTATGTTATTTTCATAATTTTATTCTTTCCGTTCCAAAAGAAAAAGTCCCCAAAACAATAAAAAAAAAAATGGTGCTCAATAGCCTAAAGTATATCTTTCTGAACTCACGCCGTCTATGAATTTAACTACTTTTCATTCATATTGCTAACTATAAAATTTACTTCATTTTGCATTTTAAAGCCTCCTTAAAGACACAGCAATAAAGTGGTGGTGGCGGCGGCGGCGGTGGTGTTTATTAACAAAATAAAATATATTTATTACAAATCTAGCTCATCCATGTCGCATGGGTCCTGGGACGTAACGTGCTTTCCCAGTACACTAGGAAATACTTAAAATTGAACAAACTAATATTCATCTCTTAAGAGACAATGTATGTAATGAAATGTAAATGGAAAAATATATATAATAATAGAATTTCTCCAACCCAAATAAAACAAACAGAAAAAAAGAGAGTACAAAGTAAATACTTTACACTCCCACACATGTGTGCAAATAATTTCATAAATATTGTGACTCATATTCCCCTACCCCCCTTCCCGGTTGTCTCTCTCTTCTGATGTCTGCAGTCTCACTTTGTTTAAAATTTTACCTACTCCTTCCTATCTTCAGCAAAGTGCAACATAGCCATTGTCCTCTCCCCCGTTAACAAAAGGGGCGGGAAGATATCTTTTTCTCCATTCTTCTGTCCCCTTGCAGTACGCCAGAATATGTTCCCAAAATTTTTCTCCGCCCATATAGGGCACATTCTCGTATCCTCTCTGTCTCTTTAGTCATCCGCCACGCACCTAACCTAAACCAAGCGAGCCCGTGATTGCAGGGCTTGGCCCGTTTGGATCTAACGCTCCAGTCCCAATCCGATTTTAATCTCCGATTGTATCTCAAAGGAAAATTGTTCTGCATACTCCAGAAGAGTCAGCCACCTATTAATGTCCCACAAGTGCATCTTAATTTTCTTCCAACCCCCCCCCCCCCAATTCCTTCTGCTTCCCCGTTCAGCGATTCAAATGTTACGCATTGCTATATTTTCCAGATCCTTTTTAATTTTGAAACCCAGGTCTGGTTTTCTTATCCATTCTCAACTGCCCCCGTAGTAGATCGTTTTAATTCGTGTCTGATCTCCGTGAACAATTTGCAGCCAGTACTTCATGCTCGGATGCTGCATTTTATAATCTCGCTATAAGCGCCAAATTCCCTAAGGATTCCGCAGTTCACTGTAGCACTTCTCACTCTAAAAGTAAATTTCAGAAAACCGGTCTTCACCCGATCCAATTTCTCTGTTCGTTCCCGACTTCAAATTTCGACCGCGTAAGTTATTTTAGATCGTACTACTGCCCCACATACTGTCTGTAACAGACCTACCGGCACATCTGGAATTCTGCTTCATATAGGGAGAATTTCTACGACTTTCATATTCGTTTTAAGTTTTGCCATCAATGTGTTTCGCCCATCTTCCATTCAACTAGAAAGTTAGTCTAAGGCAACCGAAATTCTTCACGTTATCTAGTGTCTGCCATGCATACGGTCATGTCTCTCCCTTGCTATAAATAGTTCCGTTCTTAAACGGCATATCTTCGTTTTACTTGCATTCACCGTCAGTACCCAAGTATCACAGTAGATCTATAGTACATTTATTTCACGCTGTAGGCCGTCTATCGTAGTATAAACAATTGTCATTTCTTCCGCGTATAACGGTGCTGGTACCTGTATATCATCCACCGCACACCCTAAAACATTTTAACGGCAATCTACGATGGTGAATGTTTAAATGGCACTTTTCTATATTTAACTATAATTTTCCTTATAAAATGACGTTTGTTTTGCGGCTATAATGCGTTGATGCTCAAATAAAGCCTAACATGCAAGCAGGGACATCAATGAGTATGTTGCTAATTGGCTTCGTGCTTTATGGAAAAGGAGCCTCCTCAGTATTTTAAGGCCTGCCCCTACCGCCACCACTATTAGACTCGCAAAAAAAAAAAAAAAAAAAAAAAAAAAAAAACCTCCATATAAGAAAACGCACGACTGTTATGAAAATGTCCTGTCCATACAGACTTAGCCCCGTGGTCGTACTTAATACCGTTACTAAAACATTTGTTTAGGAATGGCTTACAACTCCAATATCAAAACCTTAGTTTTATTAATATAGTACTCCCAGATCTGTTATCAGTGACCGCGGTCATCAGGGGCTCATAACACTCGTTGGCGCACTACAAACAGCGACGACTGTAGTAAAATCAGAGGCATCATTGAAATAAAGAACAATGACCACCTTTGTAGTTAGAGCCATCGCAGTGTCAGTATCCAGAATTGACGGGGACATAAATTATGATTTGATTAGAAGGCAGAAATGTCATCGTGACGTGAAACTCTTATGAGATGGCGCTAAAGGATTACTCCATAATAGTTTTTGGTGACCACAGTGGGAAAAATGTCCTCTAAAAGTAAAAAAATAGCTCCGATAAACATATCGACTTAATATTCCACGACAGCCATTATAACTCTATTGTAAACCTGCACGGGGCATTCAAATGTAAACGGTATTGTCGACAGTGTAATTTTCCCTCAGTAAATAAAAAAGAAACTCACAGGTGCGAACAAAATTGTGCAAAATGTCGTCAGAGGTGCCCACCCACGTTTGATAGGTACGTGAGATGTGACGCGTGTCATCGCGATTTCAACGGACAGACATGCTTTAATAATCATTTGATTAAGGGAAATTATTACCCCAAAATAATGTCAGTGTGTGACGTTGAAAAAGTCTGTCCGATGTGCGACAAACTTGTTAATAAGAGGTGTAGAAAAACTTCTTACCAGTGCGGGGAGACTTTTTGTAGCACCTGTAAAATTCATGTGAATGCTAACCACCAGTGCTCATTCAGCCGTACAATTTGCCAAATATGCGAAATAATTTCATATTCGTAGATTTTGAGTGTATTCAGAACACTCCTTACTCCGAGGGCGTGTTTGAACATGTCCCAAATCTATGTGTGGTGTACAAAAGCTGTGGATTATGCATTGACGAACCTTAAAAGATGATCTATTGTACGCAGTGTGGTGTTAAAGAACAGGTATTTGACAAGGAGTCTGTGAAACAATTGCTTGATCACATTACACAACCCGGGTTCGAGTCCCGGGACATCATTGTCCTTGCACACAACCTGAGGTTCTATGATGGGCAATTTCTGCTAAAGCACATGGTAGGCAACCTAAATTGGGACCCGGAGCTCATCATGAACGGTAGCAAAATATACAGAATGAAGTATAAGAGTGTGACATTTCTAGACTCTTTGAATTTCATTCCTATGCCACTGTCTCCCTTTCAACTTCCCGAATGCAAAGGTTACTTTCCCTACCTATTTAACACAAAGGAAAATGAAAAGTATGTTGGTCCTGTACTGGGTCAGAAATATTACTGTCCTGACGGCATGAGTGTAAGTGACCGCAAAACCTTCGAGAAGTGGCATGATGAAATGGTGTCCTGAAATTATGTTTTTGACATGAAAAATGAAATGGTGTAATACTGCAAAATTGACGTATTTCTCCTCAGTCAGGGTGTTTCCAAATTTAGGAAACAATTTATTGACGAGAACGGCATTGACCCGTTTAGAGAATGCGTCATCATAGCTCATGCATGTATGAATGTTTACAGGAAACGGTTCATGCCAGGAAATAAAATTCCACTTATTCCTGCAGGTGGGTACCGCTTAGTTGATAAGCAGTCACGAATAGCGTGTATCTGACTGTCATGGTCGGAACAGCAACAATCAACCACCATACTGCATGCTTATCGGTGCCCGGAAATTAAAATTTTAGGGCATAAAGTGGACAGGTACAGAGACAAATGTGTCTATTTCTTTCACGTATGCTTCTACCACGGTTGCACACGTTGTTACTCGAATAGAAATTTTAAGTTATACAACACGGGTAACGAAACCATGGGTTCCAGATATGAGGACACCGTAAGGGTCACGAAGATGATGAGAGATGCAGGCTACCACGTGATCGAGATGTGGGAATGTGAGTTCAATGCCATGATTCAGGCTGACGGGATTTTGGCAGATTTTGTCAAGAGTTTTCCCTACCCCGAACCTCTCAACCCACGAGATGCCTTCTTCGGTGGGCGTACAAATTGTACGAAAACCTACTGCGAGGCCACTGGAGACATGAAAATGTTTTATTATGACGGGTGCAGTTTGTACCCATTTGTCAATAAGACAAAAGTCTACCCCGTGGGACATCCAAAGATTCGTGTTGATAAATGTCCAAATTTGGACGGTGTTGAGGGTGCCATTGTAAAATGTAAAATTCTTCCCCCGTAAAGACTGTACCATCCAGTTCTGCCATTGCGCATTAACAGCAAGTTTATGTCTCCGCTGTGCCACACATGTGCAGAGATGGAGAACCAGACAGAGTGCACGCATACAGAGGCCAAAAGGTGTATGACAGGCACTTGGGTAGTGGACGAAATTAAAGTCGCGTTAGAGGAAGGTTATAGGGTGATTCATGTATGTGAAATATGGGAGTACGCTACAACCCTTCCAATGGCGAAAAGGGCCTTTTTCAGGACTATGTGAACCAGTTTCTGAAAATTAAAACCGAAGCCTCCGGTTAGCCCAAAGACTGCGACAAAAATGAGTGTATCGCGCAATATTTGGAAAAAGAAGGCGTGGCATTGGACAAAGACGCCATTGAAATCAATCCTGGCAGGCGGGAGTTGGCTAAACTCACGTTAAACTCCTTTAGGGGGAAATATGGCCAACGAGATAACTTGTCCACGTGTGAGCTTGTGAAAGATTATTCAAGGCTCATAGACCTACTGAACGACCCAGGTGTAGAGGTACAGTCTTACCTGCTCGCTACAGAGGAGGTGCTGTACGTGGTATGGAAGCACTGTGAACAGAATCCTAAATTGAATTGTACCACCAACATAGTCATAGCTGCATATACAACTGCCCATGCTACATTAGAGCTCTATTCCTATCTCAGGAGATTGGGTGAGCGAGTGTGTTATTTCGACACTGATTCTGTTATAGCCACGTACAGACCGGAGGAATGGATGCCTCCCACGGGACCATTTTTGGGTTGTATGACTGATGAACTAGAAAAGTACGGTGTAGGTGCATATATTTCCAGATTTAATCTACAGGCCCAAAAAGCTACACCATAGAAGTCAGGTGTGGGGAAAGGATGCACTCTGTCTGTAAAATTAAAGGCATCACCCTCAACTCGGGGAATTTGAAGAAAGTAAACTCCAATGTAATCATCAACACTGCACCGAGGGAAAATACAATGTCGGTAGTGCTTGAAGGCACACAGATATCTAGGAAATTTCTAGGTTCTGTAGTAACCGAGCCTTCAAAGAAAACTTATAGAATGGTGGTTAACAAGCGAGTACAAAGTGAAAACTTTGATTCCTACCCCTACGGGTATAAAAGAAGACGTAATTAACCACTTTTACACCAGTCGTCCAAATTGTGTGTAAACCAACACTTAAAATTTGATTTTCCGTGTACCATGGCTAATTGCAGGTCCTTCGCGGTGTGGTAAATCAACATTAGTTAAATTTTTAATTGGTAATGTAGGTGAAATGTTTGACAAGCCTTTGAGAAAAGTGTTATGGTGTCATCTACCAGAATATTCTCCTAAATCAAGTCCGTTCTTCGCGACCACGCAGATCTGATGGAAAGCGTGTTCTGTGAGGCACTGTGCCAAACTCGTGTATTTCACCACGGAGCGATGAACTTTTGGCGTGAATACTGACATGTGAAATATGTTATGACGATTTTTTTTCTGTGATAAACAACCATATAGAAGGTTAAATTTTAATATGTGAATATACATTCTCCCTAAATGTAACAAACTTAGCCCATTTTGCATTCAGTTGAGAAACAATTACACAATCGAAAGATAGTTTAATTTTTTTTTTTTCCACAAGGACGAACTTAATTTATTTCTCACATTATAATGCATTTTGTCGACTATTTCACATACCCTTGAATTAATTTTATCCGAATAAACAGGCTATTATGTCGGAAAGCGAAAGCGGAGTATGCACAACCTTGGTAACCTTGTAGCACAAATGAAAGCGAAAACTTATTGGCAGATGGTGAAAGTTAACTATTTAAAGCTCACAATAACAACCTGATCTAAATTGAACATCAGTCTCTGTGCGACAGTCAAGCAAGCATGTTATGCAGTGGTGATGATTACCGCCCCTTGCGAAATGAAGGGTGTTCTCGGACTGCGGCCGAAACATAAGGTACTCAACATCTATTTTATATTATATGGAATTTATCTCCCCGGAATTATCATCACGTTTATATTAAATAACATTAGAAAATAATGTGTGTGTAAATACGACTAATGCAGTGGAATTCCTTTCCGATTGAGTTCTTTCAATCCAAACTGTAGGTTAAGGCTGGACATTGAATATTTCGCACCGGCTAGAATATATATAATAATATTTTAACATCATATTAAACTTCGTTTAATGCAGGCCGTGTCTTATCGACCTTAAAACCATCAACACTTTTTTTCTTTAAAAAATAAACACGTTGCAACTAAAATAAAAATGTAATCTCTATCATAAGACGACATTGTTCACGATAGTTGTTCCACCTCTTCCTCCCGTTTAAGACGTTCTTCTTCTTGCACAGTAGGACGGGGTTTAGTGAGAAAGAGGCCGTCAGAACAGTCTATGCCTCTCGTCCCCCCACTTATTTCACTGCGTTAACGATCGTCTTTTGGCGTGATATCATAGCTTTTATTTTCTTTATGGAATGTTAAAATTTAATTTGTAAATATACGTTTCCCCAACAAACTTAGCCCCAGTTGAGAAACGAATTTAATATAATGCCCTTGTCCAAGTAAACAGGCTGACGAAAGCGGTGTGCGTAGCGTGAAAGTTAACTGTTTAAATCGAAAAATACGTCTCAGTGTGACAGCCATGCAAGTGTGAGACGGGTGTTCTCGAACTGTTGTCGAGGTGCGATTTTATTTCGTGCTGCAATTGTGTGTGTTGATTGCTTTAATCACATTAAACTTGCAATTAAAGAATACACTTGGTATTTTTTATTGCAATTGTGTGTGTTGATTGCTTTAATTACATTAAACTTGCAATTATACAATGCACTTCGCTTTTTTTTTTTTTTTTTTTTTTTTTTGCAATTGTGTGTGTGTTGATTGCTTTAATTACATTTAACTTGCAACTAAACAATACCCTTCGCATTTTTAACAAACAAATTGTATTTATATTGAACATTCCACTAATGCTGTATACACTTTTGCGTTTAATAAATACAGTTTGTAATTAAAACAATACATTTTTGCATTTAAAGATATTTATTTTTTCAAGTCAATTGTCTTTTTTGCTATAATACTGTTTGTAATTTAAGACTCATAGTTGCATTTAAATATATGTATATTACCCCAAAGAATTAACACAATCAACACTTCTTAAGTCATCCGCAACAGTCCCCACCCCAACTGCCGTCCCCATCCACAAATAAATACAGTTTGTAATTATACAATACAGTTTGGCAATTTTAATTAACAATTGTAAACAAATATACTACATTTTTTGCATAAATATCGTATTTTGCATGATTTCAGTATTTTTGTATAATCTCAACATTTTTGCATAACTGCAATATATTTGGCATAATTAAAATTTTGCGTATGTTTTAATATATTTTACAAACACACATTATGCCTTATATTCAATAAATAAACCCATTCCGCCCTATTTAAAATGTATTAAGGAAGCAAATTCCCACCATTTGTATAATTATATGTATGAAATAGCTTATATGTACCTGGCAGTTACTGGCAGCTGTGAGTGTGATGGCCCACTATTTTTGTATAATAAATAAAATAATCCTTCCTAAGCCGGCTGTTGCTGACCGCTGTGTGCGAGATGCATAAAAGTCCCATCACTTTGTATAATTATGTCTGTAAAATAGTTCCTCCTTTGTTCACTGCTGTGTCCAAAAATTCTCACCATTTTGTATAATTGCATGTATAAAATACCCAACATTTTATATAATTAGATATCAACCGTTTTGTGTTCGCCAATTTGTATAATAAATAATACCCCGACTTGAATGACTGTAGCTTGTTACTGCGCGCGAAGACACTGCTGGTTCACTGGTGGTACTAGCCGAAGAAGCATCAGCCCAGCGCCTAAGTAAGGATAGACACTACTGTTGAGCAATTAAATGATATATTTTTTCAATAAAATTAATTTCTTTTTATTGTTGCATGAACTCATCGGAAACTAAAACAGCGAACAGTTCATCAAGGCACAAGTTACAGAAGCATCGAAGAGGATATTTTAGTATGTAAGTTGTCAAACTGTTCTCAGGTTGTTTAAATGTTAATTCTTAGTGAAGGCAAAGTTGCAGAATGAATATTTCAAATGTATTTAAAGGATGCAAATGGCAACGTTTACAGAGATAGGACAATTTTTTATATGTAATATCCCATGTAATGGAATTCGTTCTTAGGCTAAGAACTTAGAAGCACCAAAATAACCTTGTGGATAGCATTTCAATTTACATATGAGTTTTAATTGTGCTTAATTTTATACTTAACGGATGCATGCTTACGCAATTCTTAAACCGCCTACCACTGCAGCAGTTACTTGAGTACAGGCAGACAAAGCGTGGGGGAAAGTGCAAGTGTCGCATAAGACATGCTAATGGCAAGTATGTTACGAGTAGTGTCGAAACTCCACAATTACTGATTGCTTTCGCAATTTGTCGTTACTTCATCGTCTTTCCATTCTGGGGACTAAGATAGGCCAGTTACCTTTCTGTGACTTCCTTCTTTTTGAGCCTTTCTTCGTCCTATGAAAAACAGGAAAATATCCTGCAAAAATACTTGGTACATTAACACTTTGTAGGGCGCTAGAGATACCTTTCCCGTTTTTTTGTTTTGTTTTGTTTTGTTTTTTTTAAACAAACATACTGACTTAACTGTTAGTGCGAAATGGCTGCAGCCAATAGTGCCTTCTTAACATCCATTATAGCACTTCCTTGTTCTGTCGGTCCTGGTGGTATAGTGGTAGCCATACTTGCCTTCTACACCCAAGGTCGGGGGGTTCAAAACCGGCCAGGATCGATGGATTTTTTCAGGGCGTAAAAATCTTAAGTATGGTTTCCTTCGGAAGGGAAGTAAAGCCGTGGGTCCCGTGTCGTACATTTACGACACGAAAAAGAACCGCAAGTCTGAAAAAAGAGGCCTCTGAGCAAAATTTGTCGGCCGTTTCACTCCCTGAATTGAATGCGACGCTGATGACCTGAGGTGTTAAAGAGTATCCATAAATAAAACAAATCAATCAACTTCTTTGTTCACATTGATCAGCTGCCTGTTATTTTTGTTTAAATATCCATCGAAAGTATCTGTGAAAGTATTGCGCTGAATGTGCCTCCTTGAGTCATTGTATTTGTATATTTCGTTGCTGTCAGTTATGTTTATAATATCTATTAATTCGTTTTGGGAAGTCTTTTCCTGATTATTTGTTGCAATTTTTAATGGTAATTTCTGTTTTAACAATGTTTATATCAGGGTTAGGATAATGTCACAGGAAAGGGGAGTATTCAAGATAAATGACCCCAATTTACAAAAAGCCCTGCGAATATAACGTTATTACAATTAGCTACCAATTTCTGTTAGTTTGTAATGAAATAACTTTTAGTCTATATTAATGAAAAGATTCACTACAGCTTCTCGGCACACCCCTTGTAAATCTGTCCTGTGTGCTCTAGACAGCAGTATACTCCACATTTCTTGCACAGTATATTTAAAGTTGCTTCTTCTTAGATTCCAAGGAACAATTCTTACAAAATACGAAATATCATGTGGAAGAACTAGGAGAAAACATGAACTGTTTTAGAATACCTAACGAGTTTGTTTACCCATTTATTATGCAATTTAAAGCTGTTTTTATTTTCTTTGTAGTACGATAGGAATACTGTTTTCCCTGTAACGTTTATCACTTTTAATACATATACTGTATTACATTTTTTTTAGAAATAGAATAAGGAATACTACAACATAATAATAAATAAAATATGACAATTAGAAGCATTTTAGACAACGCAGAACCATACCTGTAACCGGTGCCTTTCAGATACAATGCACCTGATCGCATACGAGGTTACGCTCAACGGCGAAATAGTTTAAAATTTTCTTTCCGTAAAGTGTCGACATAGCACAACAGAAGTAAAGGACATGTAGGTAATTAAGTACGCTTAGCACCCTTTGTGTTGGCTGTACTGCACCGGTTGGCACACACGGCAAAATCGGAGCTATATTGTGCACCTAAAGTACAGTAGTGAATGATTTTAGTGCATTATATTATTATACGCCATTTAGAAATGAAGCGATGCCAGTTGAAAATTTCTAGTTTGACTCGACGTTGACCACCCTTGTTGTACTGAAAGCAAGAGTTAACTTAGACCGCAGAGGTTTGTGCACTGAAGTGTAGGACACCACACAGAGGTCGCACGTAATGCACAAACACATTTTCGTTACTCATTCCTCTTGAGTAACAGACAACGAGGCCCTGACCTTCATAGGTATAGAGTGGGTTCAGAAAGAATTCAACTCATAGAAAGTTGAAATATAGCCCTTACAGAATTAAAGGAATAATATATCAGGTACTCAAACAGTCACTTTGCATTACTCTTACATAAAAGTAAAGAAAATAAGTGATGTGTTTTGTTTAATTCAGATCGAAACTTCTAATACCGTGGCGTATTCAAGTCTGATGACTACACTTTTAGGAACTCGCCCTAGCTTTAGGTATAGATGCGTATAAACAGTTGTCACATTGTATGGATATCGATCCTAGTGGTCCAGTGGTAACAATACTTGCCTCTTAAACCTGATATCGTGGGTTCAATTCCGGCGAGGGTCGATGACTTTTTTCGGGCGTAAAAATCCTAAGTATGACTTCCTTCAGAAGGGAAGTAAAGCCGTGGGTCCCGTGTCGTACATTTACGGCACGAAAAAGAACCTCAAGCCTGAAAGAAGAGACCTCTGAGCAAAATATACCGGCCTTTTCACGCCCTGAATTGAATGGGACGCTGATGAACTGAGATGTTAAAGAGCGTCCATAGCTACAAATCAATCAATGTGGATAATGAAGATCGTTAAGGCATGTACACGCGAATGGGAGGTCTGTGGTTCGATTCCTTCTAGAATCATCTTCTATGAGGGTTTTTTAAAAAGGTTTCTCTTTGTCTCCATTAATGACAAATGCCGGGAAGGTACATAAACTTAGATTTGGAACGCTTTCTTCTCACAAAAATCCTTTCCCAATTTATTATTTCATCTTATGTATGATCAGTTCATTGCTTGTGATGTCGCTCTAGTACAGTAAGGTTATTTGAGTTACGGGCCGGCAGAGCACGACTGTGAAATGGGAGAAGCCTGTCGTCAAGGCAGTATAATGCATGTTCAGGCAGGAGTTTGTAGTTAATATAACGGAGGCTCTGTCAGCGATGGTTATGCGTTCGTGTTACTCGGTGCTTTCACTATTTATAATCTGTGTGTTAATTATTATTCGTTAGTTTCGCCAATACATAAATGCAGTTTTAAAGAACAGGTTCTTACATACGCTATATATTCTTGCAGAGAAGTAGCAAGGGGTTTCTAGGTAGAGAACAACTTTTAAATCCAGTATAATTTAATGTTTTAAGTAAATGTATAAATGGTAACATAAAAATACTATTTTTACGCGCAATGACTCTATCTCCCCTTTTTGGCAGCACTTCCCCAAAAAGCAGCTGCGCTCAGGCGGCTCGTAACTTAGATAACCTCAGTGTATAAAAAATCAGTTATTGATGAAACAAGAGTAAAGGTTCCCACCACGGTAGCAATTACCAAAAATAAAATAATTAATGACATTTTATTCTATCTACACAAAACAGAACTACTGAAAAACTCAAAATTCATTTTTCCACAACAGTCCAATTATAGCTTTACAAAGGCGATGTGCATAGTACAAACAAAATTGCCAAAAAGATGGATGTCAGACCATTATGGCCAAATTATTCACATTATTCGCAAATTCAGGTATGTGTCCATCGCTAGAAATGAGGACGTTCTATGATGTCTTGGGAAGCAATATTAGTATTCCGGTGTTTCATGTGCTTTCTGCATAGGGTCGTGTTACTGTCAGTGAATGTTTGGAGATTCTATGTGAATAAGTGCAAAAAGTACTCTATTTCCTTGCAGAAAACCTGGGGAACTAGTCTTCGTTGGAGAGCACCTTTCCTGGCTGCTACACACGTTTTAAGCAGTAATGGGAAAGACGGATCTTATTTGCATATACAATTTGTTCGAAAAACAGCAATTGGGTATAAATGCCGTGCTGACTTCATGCAAATGGAATATTTAGCTGAATCATAAATTCAGGAACGTAAATTGTAACGGAAATGTAGTGGGGGCGATATGGTTAATTAAAGGTAGGTTTGTTTCTAGGAAAGACTTGTTACCTGGTTTACCAATTCTGAAGCCCGCCCGGGGAATTTCGTTGGATAGGTTGGTTGTAAGTGAGTACAGTGAATGAGGAAGTCTTTACTTGTGGTTTTTCACTGCACTTCTCCGGTGCTGGTTCTTAGGTGAGACTGCGTTGTGATGTCGCTGTCATCTTCTTCTTCTTCTCTGGTTATGGAGTCTCAAAACTAGTGAAAGAGCGTCCGTAAATAAATCAATAAAAAAAATCAAAACTAGTGGATTTTTGGAGTGTAAACACTCAACGGGTAGAGGAATTGAAAACGTTTTGTCACTTAAAATGAGACTGAATTTGTCAAGTCCACTCAAAAGTTTTATTAGTAGTGAATATATTTTCAAACTCAGGGAAAAAGCTCGTTCATTGGAATTGTCTATTAGGAACCTTGACTGTATAATGGCACGATCTAGCACGGATTTCAATTTAGAGGTTTGTTACTGTCCGAACTCGTTCACTATGGGAAAATTAAGTCAGAGTTCTTCATTCTATTCAGCAACAGTCCGCACTTGAGAACGATACGTCGATGTACTTTTACACTTCCTAAACTCCCGCGTTTTTTATATTTTCCCTTGCGTACTCTTGAGTTTGCGCAGGTTTGTATCCTAGTCTTATCTTCTATACACAGCACATTTACACTAGTGACTTCCACCTATACTCTGCGGCTTCACTAACAAGACTCAAGACTTAAGACGAACCTACATTTAAACTTTCACTTAAACTCATATCACTTAGGCTTTGTTACTTTTGCTACGGTGCCTACTACTGACTTCTGATTGCTAACTGCCCACTTCCGAACTCCAGAACTAGTTTCAATCTTCTGGTTTTACTCGAGGACTGTCCGTCGGTCCCTATGACGCTTGTTGAGTGTTAATTCTAGTCATCTTAATATTTTAATTACTCTCCTTTCCCGTTCATTGCAATTATATTACGGAACTTCCTGATTGGTTCATATTTTCGCGCCTCTCGTGGTTTGGGGCGGGGATGTGACAATCTAGGCTTTGGCTTACGAAATATGACGTTCCCTGGTTTCTTGAGCGAGAAGATATACCGTAACTTATTTTCTTTTATTTTTATGAAGAAATTGCGTATTATTTTCCCTAGGGGTGCAAACAGTCAAGCTTCCCTTGTTCGACTTACACAAAACACTTAATGGTATTTTATGTTCGCTTCAGGGTCACCATGGTTATGGCAAGAGGGGATCTGAGAGGTTGGGCCGGAATTTTATGGCTCAGAATCGCTCCATACACAAACATCTTTTTCGCCCGTCTCATGTAACAATAAATTCAACTATGCCACACTCACGGCGATGTGATTTTGGAACGACTCTTGTGCTTTTACTTCTAATATAAATTATATACCCTATAATTTTAAGAACAGTTTAATCCCATTATAGCCATTGTGATCACCTGAGTGTATTTTTATGTGGGGAGGGATTTGCTGTTTCAAATTGAAGAAATGTTTGCGTACGGAAAATGATCTGTAAACCTCCCAGAAATATATCTTTATTTTACCTCGCTATTTTTTTATTTGATTTATTTATGGACGCTCTTTAACTTCTCAGGTCATCTGCGTCCTATTCTATTCAGGACGTGAAACGGCCGTTATTTTGTTCAGAGGCCTCTTCTTTCAGGCTGGAGTTTCTTTTTCGTGGCGTAAATGTGCGGCATGGGACCCACGGCTTTACTTCCCTTCCGAAGGAAGCCATACTTAGGATTTTTACGCCCGAAAAAATTCATCAATCCTGGCCGGTTTTGAACCCGCGATCTTGGGTTTAGAAGTATGGTTACTACTACACCACCAGGGCCGACTGGCTTGTTTTCGACCGATCTCAAATGTCAATGAACGTCTCGAACAATTTAACGCGTCTCGGCAACGCCCACAAAGGAATCAGCACAGACAGCTGACTAGCGGAACTCTTTGCGACTGCAGAAGTTACCAGAATAAAATCAACTTTGGCTCTAATACACACAGCTTCTAGTTACTGACTTGGTCTATAAAAGCATTCTACTCTACATAATACACGACTTGTCTAAGAAGTGACTCCTCCCCTCAATGGCTTTATAATTTTAGTCTCAAATATAATATATGCTCACTCCTGTGTCCATTAATTCACCTAATATGGGTTAAATATTGAGATATTAGCCAATCGGCACAAATCCGCACTTTCTTTGCAAATCATTCGGCATTATCCTGAACAATTTTACGGCGAAACCTAATGCTGACAGCTACGTGTCCCTTATGAGGTTCCTTTATTTACGCCCCATCTCGGCGGTGCATTTAAGACACCTTACACATTTTTGCTACACCTTGATCTATAGGGAGACCACAAAGTCTCGTTACCCCTGTGTAAATGATACTAAACTAATTGATTTGTTTCTATTTCAGATCGTATGAACTAGATGATGGCTGATACTTCAAATCACACAACTGAGCAACGTGTTATTGCGATTTGGGTGCATGAACGAAATCAATCAGAAAAGAGTTTTAAAGGGGTGCGCACCGACTTTCTGCAGCGTTTTCAACAGGATACTCCTGCAAAACAAACACTTTTGAGTTGGGAACAAACTTGTCTCCATAGGTGGTGTAAAGGTTAAGACAAGAGCTGGCAGACTCCTTTATGCGTTGACTTTGTTGGCGATCTCTCCACTGACTCCTCGACGAGCCTGCATTGTTTTCTTCTGATAGAAGATCTACCACTTCTTGCCTTATCCTTTACACCACCTGTGGAGAAGAATTTGAGTTCCCATCTCAAAAGTGTTTGTTTCGTTGAAAACAATACAGAAAGAAAGTCAATGCGCACCTCTTCAATAGTCTTTCCTGTATGATTTCTTTCATATACCCAACAACTCGCAATTACGCGTTGCTCAATCGGGTAATTTTAAGCGTCTAGTTCATGCTATCTGAAACAGAAACAGAACTATTCGTTAAGTATCATTTACACATGGTAAAGGACTTTGTGGTCTCCTTGTTTATAAAGCATCTATCATTTACAACAAATGTCACATTTCTTAAATATTGGTTTTCATTATTGTAGATTCCCTAAAGGTAAATCTGTTTGTTAGAGTTAGTCTCTGTCAATGGTACTATGTTGGGAATCTTTTTACTTTACTATTATTTTTATTAATCCAGATGTATTAAATACAGTATACTTTATATATTTGGAAACTCAATTTGTATTAAACTAAAATAGAAAGCCTACTTGTTAACAGTAAATAGTAGTAGTAGTAGTAGTAGTAGTAGTAGTAGTAGTAGTAGTAGTAGTAGTAGTAGTAGTAATAATAATAATAATAATAATAAGAAGAAGAAGAAGAAGAAGAAGAAGAATATTTATCTATACTCACAAACTTATAAAACATTCAATGCGGACATACTAATGAAAATGGTGAAGGCTGTTGCTCTATAAAAACGCTTATAGTTACACTTATATAACTTGAATAATAACATGTTCACTGAAGTAATAACAATAATAGTAATAGCTAATACTTAATGATAAAATTATAAGCAAGTTAGACAATGTAGAGGGGGAAAACAGAGTCATAAAACACACAATATATAGATGACACAAATACCAATTGTTATTTTGAATTTATATTTTAAATTTTTAGTAGAATAAAAGCAGTGATCGTCTAAGTGTATCTTAAGTGATGGCCTAAACTTATAAATATTGCCTATCAATTTTGTGGCCGAGGGAAGGTTATACTAATTTAATACCTCTACTGCATGGCCGAGACTGATGCTATATAGTTTCTTTTTTGACGGGATTTTTTCGTTTGAAGCCATGTTGAATAACATTACAGTTACAACTATGCAGAAACAAGGAAGTGGAACTATACAAAGCCTTTTATAAGATGTGCTTGGAGTGGCACCTGTAATTCGAGTGACCTTTTACTACTTTCAAAAGGATTTGATGATTACAGGCGAGTTTCCCCAAAAGAGTATGCCGTGTTTATATTAGCAAAACAGGCAGTTCTAGATGTATCCTTTCTCGTACTGCTTACCACTGTCATTAAATGTATAAAAGATAGTGTTGAGTCATTTATTATTATTTTCTATGTTTGTCTTCGGATGATGCTAAAATCCGTTAACACGGATTTATTTAAATTAATCATAAACATGCATGGTTGGCCGAAGTCGTTAGGCGCGAACTCGTGAGCGGGAGGTCTGGGCTTCGAATCCAACCAGGACCGTCCTCCCAGGTTTTCCTCAGTCCTCATAACTGGCAAATGCTGGTGAGGTTTCCTAAGTTAAGCCCGGAGCGTTTCCTTCCTTTATATATATCTTTATCTTTTCTCAATTTATAAATTTCATCTCATGTATCATCAGGTACACCGCCTGTGGTTATCTCTGTAATTAAAACGGGTGTTAAACACCATTAAAAATTAAAAATAAAATTTTAATTATTAAAACAGACCATGATTCCATTAATTACATCCTTGGTGGTATTTTTGTAATCACTTTTCTCATGTACCTTTTTATGCATGTTAGTAGTTATGGCAGAGAACTGCTAAAACAGTCATTTAAATATAAATAATTTAAATGTAATAGAAAAAATAAAGAGTCCAAAACTTAGATATAAGAGACTCCTTATTCGATTTTAGTAGCTCTGAATGGTATATTCTTTTACCTTCTGTTGCTTATTAATAATTACTACAGTTTTCGCATAACTTCCCTTGAGTACATGTGATTGCTTTGACAGCAGGTGGAGTACTGCCGTAACAATATAAATGTACTACAGTACTCAAAAATCGTTTAATGATATACGTGGAAAAGGACTATGCTTAAAAGATCCACTTGCTGAACATATGCTCCATATGTAGCTCTTTCGCAAAGTTCAAAATCTAATTTATCCATGTTAAGCAAGTTACCATGTAGTCCAAAGATGTTGCTACTTTTGATCCACCTAGCCAAGTAAGTAGAAATGCTTGTAGGGGGCTGCACTGACACGGCTCTATGTACACTATGTCCATTCATAGTCATATGATGTAAACAAAAGAGTTGCTACTATCCCCTTCCAGATGCAGCGCAAATATAGGGAAAATACTGTTACAGGTAATTTCTCGCAGTAGGGAGTTTATTGTTCAGAACAGATGAAATCAAGTTTACTAGAGGTATAATGCTATTATTAAATGCACGATAAACCTAAGCTGCCTAATGCATATATTAATAAAATACAGTTAAATGTTAATCAAATGAGATTAACCTAGTATAGAGCGTTATAGCAAAATGACTCCCTGATTTATAACTAGCAAAATAATATGTAACATATAAACACGTTACTTAGTACTATAAATAGGTGTAACAAAAAGATATGTCAAAACTTTGGGGAAACATTCCTCACATAATCAGAATAAAAAATATAATATGAATATGTTTCCGAAATTGCTTTAATTCCTTGTTAAAGCCGTATTCCTACACCTGTACCAAACAGCAGAATATTCAAAAACAGAACCGTGGAAACAAAAATCATATAAAGTGTTGAAAATATTCTCCGTTAGCACGGATCCCCATCAACCCGCCGTCGCATTGACTCCCTGATGCGCTGATGTATCCCTGGAGTATCTCGTATTGTCTGGTAGCCTTGCAGAATACGAGCACGAAGCTCTCTACACCGTCGACTAATCCACACGTCATCTGCCAACTGCGCATTTGAATACCTCATTTTACTGTACACCCTTTGCTAAAACTTAAAAGAAAGAAAGGAAGGCAGGAAAGAAGGAGGAAAGAACGAAGGGAAAAAGGAAAGAAAGAAAGAAAAAGGAGTTATCCCCAGATTCTAGTGTCGATCGGAGAATTTCGGGGACTCTCGTAAACGATATATTTACAACGCGCATGCAGCGATTGCACATTGCAGTGGGTACTTTGCCTATAAACGTAATGGTTACAATCATAAGCATCTGAAAAGAGAATATGAGAAACAATATTACGAAACTAATTTGTCACATGTTACAAAAAAAAATGTGTTTACATGTAGGGAGGCAAACCTGCGCTCTTAACCACGGCATCACTGAACAATCTGCTACAAAGCTAAAGAAACACATACGCACACACAAGTCAACGTCTTTAGTGCATGCCATATAATACAACTGCTGCAGTGGCTAAAGATCTTTGCTGGATACCTTGTGAATCGCGCGCTCTATCGAATAGGGAGTAGGTCTTAGAAGACATTTGCGTTTAAGAGATGTCTATTCATTTATTTATTTTTTTTTTGTCACCAGGGATATCTTGAGCGAGATCCGTAAACACACAGAACTGACACTACGTATTCGGTGCTACGTCAAGCAATGAAGTGAGTAGCATAACAAGCAGACTACGTGGTACAGAACGAGTACAACAATGGAGAACCTAGGAACTAAGAGTAGTTACAACATCCCCACCTCATTTAACCAGAGGTAAAGGCGAATGTTTACCTACTGTACATATTAAGCAACTCCTCTGTTGTGGGTTTATTGCCACATGACATATATGCCGGCATTCTAGCTTGCATCGTACCTTGTAAGCGTAGTTGTGGACAAAGAGCTCTAAAAAGGAAATAAAGCATTTCCACTAAGTTTTGACATACCTTTCTGTTATACCCTGTATAGCGTATCATTCAATGTTTATTTACAGTATAAGCATATATATTGCAGGGATAATAATTATCATCACCCAGGGTTTTAAATTAGTAGTTCAAATGTTACAAATCATTTTCTATTTGTTTTACGTCTATTCTTACTGTGATGAGAACAAGGGTGATAAATGAATGAAAAAGTGAGGAAAATACCACATTTTGTTGCCAAAATTTTCCAAAATATATAACAGCATAAGTAGTTAATACATCAACAATAAATTAAATTCAGTACCAGGCACTATTTATATTACTTCATTCACGCACCTTGGATTTGAATCCTTTAAGAGCTGAAAGAAATACATTTCCAGGTTTCCCAAACTCGCCAGATATGCTCAGTTATTGATGGATGCTATTTTGTTTTCTTTCGCTCAAGAACTCAACTATTAACAACCAAACCCAAACATTCTGTGTATTTAAATCAAGAAGTCTAAGGGCCAAGTCCAAGACGTGAATGTTAGGACGTTGATTAAAGAGTTAGCTGATACTACCAGAACGGTGCACGCCGCTGTTGTCGTGCACCAGCCTAATAAATTGAACCTCTTGACTGGCAACACGTTCTAACGCTGGGAAGAACCACGTTGCTGAGTATTTCTTCGTATGTAGCTGCATTCATAATCGGATAATTTCTAGTTCCCCAGGTTCAAGGCCATTTTTGCCTATATGTCCCCTATTTACTTGCAAAAGTGTTGAAGCCATTTTGCTCTATAAATGAGTGATCTGGACCCTGTTTCACATCAGTCCTGGTAGTGTAGTGGTAACAATACTTGCCTCGTAGAGCCAAGATCGTGGTTTCAATCCCGGCCAGAGTTGATGGAGTTTTCGGGAGTAAAAATACTAAGTATGGCTACCTTCGGAAGGGAAGTAAAGTCGTGGGTCCCCTGTCGTAGATTTACGGCACGGAAAAGAACCTCAAACTTGAAAGACGTGGGCTCTGAGCAAAATTTGTTGGCCGTTTCACGCCATGAGTTGAATGGGACGCTGATAACCTGAGATGTTAAAGAGCATTAGTAATTAACCCAAACCTTCAAGAGTTCAGCACAAGCAGACCTTTGCCAGGCACTCAAGGTTTCGACAAAGTACAGCTCAGTCTGTGCGAAATGTCAGCATGACCAATTTTACTACTAAGACGCGGCAGCAGCCGGAAGCCAAGACTTTTACTATGGGCACGAGCTGAGGAAGCTTACGTTTTCACAAAACAACAAACCTGTTACATAAAAGATGATAATTTTGACAATTTCACAAATTTGTGAGTGTATAGTCACAAAGCAAGTTATATAAAAACACATTTTCAACAAATGACTTGTGTTCCTACAATCAGAGAAGCATTAGGTACGAGTATATTCATTGAAGACTTAATTTTACCTAGAATTAATCTTTTCTTTCTGTTCATTGATAATATAACTGTTAATTATATTATATTGTAATGTAAATTAATCTGACGAAGTGCAATGTATTTGATCATGCTTATAAACTAATGCAATTACTATTATTAGCAGCATATTATAATAGATATTAAAATGATGATCTCTGTCACTCTACCGTACATTTTATAGCAAACATAAACAAATAATACAAACGATAAGTTAGCTAAGGCTGATAAGTTAACTGAGCTACAACATTAATGTCAGATAAGTTATGGCAGCATTGAAAAAGATAATAATCACTTCTTTCCAATGTATTTTTTTAAAAAAAAACTTTTTACACACACATATTCATTATTGCTTAGGCTGTATCGTACAGCACATTTAGGCTAACATTATCATAACGTATATTGCTGTCACACATGCAACGACAGGTACGCATTCTCCTGTAGTATTTGCTTGGCAATTTTGCAATTAATCAGCTTGTCCTTGTTGTATGTAACAATATTAGATTTCATAAAGCAATAATGTCAAAATATTCCTGGCAAATTGTCACACATGGTCAGTCACACTAAAAGTTTTATGAAATAGAATATGGCAAATTTGTCGTGATAATATACCAATTTGTCATGGCTTATTAAACAGAAACTTGTGAAGTTTTTGACTTGTAAAACTATTGCCTTTCACCTATCGAATTGTATGTTTTTATGAAACAATACCTTGTTCGTAACTGAAGTAATGCGTGAAAGCCCTGTCTTTGCTACCCTATCCCCCAGGTGCGATACTTTCGGTTTGTTTATATAGTTCGTCTATTTCTGGACATGCGTATACACCTTAAGACGCATACAGAATAAAAATTGTGCGACTCCTGAAGGCTAATAAGTCTTCAGTTCACTTCGGCAAAGCGCTTTTTCACATACGTAAACTACCAACCGCCCAGCACATTGCACCTCAAGTCGAGAGAAGGATCTGCCTGCGTGTGCGTGGACTGAAATGAGGCCAATTCCCTCCTCTAGGTTACTGAGGTAATTTAGTATAAAGAGAAATTCGACATAATTGCGTTATATTACCGCCTCACTTTGTCACTCGTCAATCACATTGTGTATTAAGGCAACAAACAGATAACAGCGTATTAAATGGATTAAAGAAACATTAATATTTTAGGTTATGCGTTTAATTTTTCAAAATGATAAGAGATATTTTCAAAATGAAATTTAAGGTAAATTTTAGTGTTTGATGAATCTTTACAGTACGCACAAAACCGCATCTAATCATTAAAAATATATTAATTATTGTAGGTAGTACAGAAAACAATGCGAAAATGTGCGTTTTTAATTAGCAATTGCATATAATCTAGAAAAACCAACGTTTTAGAATAAATAAAGAGCTTAACGTGTGTATTTCTGCTTTGTGATATACGTTCCTAGTTGAATTAAAAAAAAAACACACTTTTGAACTCTGCATAATACAGGTTATGATTGAATGAATTCACAATGCACGGACGCCTGTTTACGCACTTTGATTCATTCACTTACTACCTCTTCCCTCATTACCACCCCTCAACATTACGAACTGCTACTTGCACTGAAGTGCACACATGCCAGTCGAAAAATACATTGAAATAAACAGGGCTCCGTAATATGCTTTCATAATAAATTGTGAATGAAGCCACCTTTGCAGTAAATTACGTACCGGTGCTGAAGATACTAGCCTAGTTCTTTTAATTTTCATTTATCTTTTTACGAATATGTGCAGTTTTATTTACATCTATTGGTTCATTTTACTTTTTCATTTGTGTGTAATGTATTAACTGGTATAGCGAGTTGCAAACGCAGAGGATGGAGTTTGTGTGTTTTAGTAGCATTTTCCAATTGTAATTACAATACGTAAGAATTGGGGACCAGGTAATAAACATATGATGCGCACGACATTCACTGGAAAAGCAGCGAAGAAAATTTCGCCCTACTTTGAATCCAGCCTTACCGAGTGCCACCGACGTCATACAAAGTCGGACTAACTCTGGAAGCGGACCACCTTTTTGTTCTCTGCAGTAGCACATTAGCAGTCACCGCAAACAGCTTTCCCTGTATAACCCCTCATGCTGCGTGGGCGTGTTTAGCTTGACCTGCGCGACTCTACATCCAACTACCTGTGCAGTGGCGTGCTGTTACTTTTTGTGTTTTACGGTTGTGTGCACAATTAAGATGTGTTCCAAAAAAGTTTGATGTGCAGCGCGGCATGATTGGACGAATATGAAAGGCGAATATGTGTCATTGTTTTATTGCTAAATATCTACCATGTTCCGTATTGTGTAAACGTGGACTGCAGCGTGGCGAGAAGAAAAGAACGTCTTCGTGGCCATAGAAATAGAAATTGGCCGCCGTGGAGAGGAGGTTACTACTCTGTTATTTGAAGTTCACACTTGACCTTTTGAATCACTAAGGGATGCTATAGCATAGGTAGACTTCCCCATTAGTGAGGCAATAGCTTGTCGAAGACTGTCAGCAGGCATACATTTTCGCAATAAAAGAATATCTATCTCCGCATCACAGAGAACTGGAGGAACTTCCAATTCCATTTAAGGTTTAGGGCATTACCATATGACTCCTATACTGACCCTCACCACCAAGGACCTAAAGGGTAAGGAGTATATCCAAAATACCAGCAGGTGAAATGACGATCTGTACGCATCATTTGTTCAATATTGGGGTGGATCAATGGGACATGACCTGGGAAACCAATGGAGACACCTCCTCAAAGATGAGTTGTACAGAATATGTGGAAAGTTTGGAAGAAGTCGTGCTACCTAGTTAGAGGCTGCTATACACATTGCACAAATAACTGTAATTTGTCTGGTGCATATGCATACCTCCTGGAATACCCAGGAATTCTTTGCTGAATATTCAGATATATTCTTGATCAACTGGCCACCGAAATCGCCCTACTTAAATTTGGACAAGGCCGATTCGCTTGTGGCAACTCAGTCAAAGGCACATAAGAGCTGTTTTACTGGTTCATTGTAGGAATCAATGGAAACATACAAAGGAACGAGTTTGAATACTTCCGACGAAGTCTGTGCCTTGCTACCTCCATCAAGTATTGAATAGGCAAAGCAATTGGCGACACGTGTAAATAATATGCTGATAACGGATACTTCCCGTGCATACACAAAAGAGCTCATTAACCACAATAGCTGATCTGGTGTCTACTCCTTTCTACAAACAGAAGACTTGGTACACCAACTACTTCAGTTAAGGCATTTCTTGGCCAGAGTTTCGAGTAGATTTAAGCTAATTTTGTGCATTCGCCAACGGCCTATAACAGTAGAAATACTTTGTCTCTGCCTACACAGTGGTATAAAAGTTCGGAAGAAATTCTGGGGCCCATCGAATCGAAGCGAAGCTAGACAGCAAGGAAGCGAGTTGGGATGGCATGCAAGAAGAAGCAGAGCGGCTGGCTCTTCCAGCGCAGCTCGCTCATCTTCAGAAGAGCTTTCACCGCTACCGCTCCAACCAGAGCCGCCTCGCCCTGCCGCTACGAACCCAGCGCCCGCCACCACAGTCGCGCTAGAACCACTGCTAATCACAGCCGACGCACAACCAGAACTAGCCACAACACCGGCAACCTCTCCAACCTGGGGCCCTGCAGCACCAAGAGAAATTCTTAAGGGAAAATTTTGGCAGTAGGACGCTTTGGATGCTTTGGAGAAGAAGCCTACAGACACTCGGAATTCAGCGGGCCAATCACGGCCCATTTCTCTCCTCACCTCTCCGAAACCTGCGCCTGCCACCGCAGACAAGCTCAAAACATTGCTTGTCCCATACACACAGCCAGCTCCAGCCACAGCACCGGCAACATCTCCAACCCGGGGCCCTGCTGCACACCACGAAACTCTTAAGGGAACAAATGTGCAGCAGAATGCCCTAGCAGAACCGTCTACAACCACGACCACGGACTATCCCAATGCCAGTTCTTCAGCCTCACCACCACAGCCTCAATCATCACCACCGCCATTGCCTCAGGGACAAGAAGAGAATTTGACACACCGCAGCCTAATAACGCCAGCCGACCATCGCAGTGCCGTACTCCGGGGAGTACCAAGGAGCATTGCCTGCCAGACATTCTGCGAGCTGTGCAGCGGCATTGGCCTTCTGCACACCACGTAACACGCATACTTTCGCAAAAAGGCGCGACTTCTCTTGTCCGAGTAAATTTCCTGGAGTCAGTCGAATGTGAGGCAGCCATCGCCACAGGAGTTACACTCGGACCTTATCGCCTCATGTTCGAGCCCAGACTCCGCCGTCGCAACATCCCGTGCAGACGCTGCTGCAAATATGGACATTCTGAACAAGCCTGCACAAATCCAACACGCTGCCACTACTGTGGCGCTGCGGTGCTTACAGCTACCTGCACCATGTACGACCTGGCCTGCAGCCGCAGATTTTGTGCCTCGTATGGTGACTTCACCCACTACAAAGGCCAGGCTGCCCGCTCGCTCCAACGCAGCTCCTACCACTCAGCCCAGACTCCGCCGTCGCAACATCCTGTGCAGACGCTGCTGCAAATATGGACATTCTGAACAAGCCTGCACAAATCCACCACGCTGCCATTACTGTGGCGCTACCTTCACCATGTACGACCTGGCCTGCAGCCGCAGATTTTGTGCTTCATGTGGTGACTTCACCCACTACAAAGGCCAGGCTGCCTGTTCGCTCCAACGCAGCTCCTACCACCACAGCAAAAACAGAGACAGCCATACTCACAAAAACTCAATTACCACCCACGCACTGCCACCTGCAAAGCAACTCTATCTTTGACCACGGAAGCAGTGCACACCACTGTGAGCACAACTCAGCAACCAACATCGGAACTAACTCGCCTCATCAGCGCACTACAGGATACTATTCTCAAACAAACAGCCCTAATTAACCAACAGATGGCAGCACAGGACATTACTACTTCTTGCCTTAACCAATTGGAAGCGGCTCTTACTTCCCTTCAAGCCACCAACATGCAAACCATAGACAGCATTAAAAACCAGAAAAATTCATCGAACACATCTCTCGCAGAGCAACTTCAAGAACAGGCTGCTCTGATGCGCAGAAGCCGTAACGCCCTAGCCCAACGCCTTGAAGCCCAAGAGCATTTCCTACGGCAGACCATACCTGCAGCCATAACCAATCTAACACAACTTACACAACAGTACCACGACCATCTCCGCGAAAATCTCACATCTCTTGAACTTATCTCTGTGCGCCTAGAACGCTTGGAAGAGGCGTTTACCGAGGTAAGGAGAACCAGCTACAATCATTTTCAACAGATCAACAAACGCCTAACGGACATTAATACAGCGAATAAATCAATCCACAGCAACTCAGCTGCAAACCAAGCGCCACCATTGCAACACTACATTGACAAAGCTAACTTTCAAGCAAGGACACAACAAGTTTCACAAGTATTCCAAAGCAGGTACTCTACAGCCTGCAACGGAAACACTAACACACCAGCACCAGTAAAGCTGGAAACAAACACTCGTCCGAGCGACCCAAAAAATGGATGATTAAAACACGTAATTCCATCCCATCTCTCTAAATCCCCGGGAGCAGTCAGGGCCTCGGCCATGGCTGCCATCCGGACCAACTCCATGAGTCAGCTCCCGGCCATGGGCCGGCAGCAATCCAAATTTCCAATTACTTATGAGGGTGCATATATCGGTACCTCACCCAAATTCCTCTACTCTCCTTTCCCAAATCCACCATTAATTAATATTAGATAGTAAAAAAAAATGGGGCCCATGATTGGTACCATTAACTACAAACGTTCGTGCGGCTTCCTCGGCATCTAAAGCGAGTAACAGGTTTATTTGTAGATGCAAAATTTATTCACAAAAATGTGTTTTTTCAAATTAGTATTTAAAAATAGTACGATAAAATATCATTTAAACGTTAATGACGTTGGTTATCATCCACAAAACTATTTTGAGCATCATATTTAACATCTAAGGCTACATAAAGTTAAAGAAGAGTGAATATAAGAGTTGTTACTTTTATGCTGAAACAAATGACCTAGATTGTGCATAAAGCCTCTTGGTGGCTACTTAGGTATGGAGCAGGAATGCTTGAGTTCATGTATATACACTGTACAGCGTTTAAAACAACCGTCTGTGTCCAACATTACCAGAGGGAACGAGCTTAGTCATTGGAATTCTTAAGCAAATAACAAAGCACGAATGCAGACCACCGCCAGGCAGGTGGGCAAGAACTGATGAATGACATGAGTAAAGGGAGAGAGTAGTTTGTAGCTCGTGAGCTATTGTGCCCTCACCTGTTGTTCACAGTAAAGTATCAACAGAACTTCATTCTAATTTAAGTGCTTAGAAATGCCTTATGCCTAGTTACGAGCTTAAGGAAGCAATTATTAATCTTGCCTGAGCAGGCTACCCACAGTGGTAAATTGGTAAGATTGTGAACAAATCTCATTCAGTTGTAAGTTATATAGTCAATACATTTTAATACAATAGCAAATGTTTCAAGAAAACTCGAGAAAAAATTGCTGAACCTAAGAGGTAAACTGTTCATTGTAAAATTATTTAAAGTAAGTCCTAAATTAATTCTCGTGAAATGATGCACTGTTGGAAAACAGAGTAATCTATTCATAGTTTTACGAAAACAAGCGTTTATCATCACACAACAAAAGCTCTAAAGCAGCAGTTTGACTCCTATGTAACATTATTGCGAAAAAATCAAATTTATTATTTCAAAGCTAGTTATATTTTAATAAATTTTAAACTGGTAGCATGTAATGTTCCTATATATGAATTTATTTATTAACGCATTTAAGAATATCATAATATATTGGCAGTGAACTCGTTTTTTCTTTCTTCTGAAAACTTTAGTTTTTAATCACATAGGAGGTTTCATAAAGACAACGGTGATATTTGTTTTAGTGAACTAACTGCACGAACAATAAGCAGTGACTGAATAACATAACTGGGACTACTCTCCTATGATTCGGAATTAAAATATCACTGTAGTACGTTTTCTTCCTGTATGATCTCTTATATAAGTGTAAGAAATTGTAAAAGAAGAACGGGGCAATAATTAGAGACTATTCCATGCGCGTATTTGCCGATTGCAAGACAGATAAAGGAGGTAAATGGTTATCAAAGTAGAAATACGTACCTTTCACAAATATTCCCATTCTTTCACCCATCCCCGAAACAAATATGTCATTTACTATTCAGTTTTGTACACATGATATATGTCCCATTATCCTTAGTTTATGGTCCCACTTTGATTTTTGTTTCGTTGCACTAAGCACTGAAGCAAATAACGGCAGAACTAAGGAACGAAAATATGTATATACTTGCATTACAACACTTAGTGAATAAATAATCGAAAACTTTTTATATGAAATCTGCCAAAGACGAACATTCTCAAACATAGTCTCCCTTGTTACACTACCACAAGATCTAATGCGCGTTCTTCTTGAAAAGTGGGAGGGGTCTAGATTGCATGCCTAGCTAACAGTTCGGCACCGTAAGGAGAGATGGTGAATGACAAACTTCCAACACTTGTCTGTATAAACATTCTTGCCGATCCCTCACGTTGAAAATTTCGCGATTTTTTGTTTCTTAAAGAATAATGATTTAGGAAAAAGCGAAAAGGGGGGGGGGACAATCCTGCGTTTATACTTTTGATGTATAGGTTTTGGTACCCCGTTAGGTATTTAATTGTACATTATTAAAAAAAAAGCACCTCTCTTATCCTAAGTATGAAAAAGGGGGGATATAAATACACATTTGATTTTCACAAATCAATAAGTTGTACACGGCAACCATGATAAGTAATTTAACGGATAGAAATGTTAAAGCTTTACTAATTAATGAACAAAAACGTTCGTTTTTTCGGGTAAAATCAAACAGTTTTGCTTGGAAGTTTTAATTATTTAAACAAGGAATGATTACAGATTCTGTTATCAGTTCAGAATTTGCTCAAGTCATTTAAAACCTATTTTTACTATTAACAAAAGTGCAGATGCGAACTGCAAACTTTTTTCCTTTATGGAATGTGAAATTATTATCAAAAGGAGCATATTGAGAGCAATATGTGTTCTATATACATTTTTATTAAATTTTAAACACAATTATAATTTTAGAAAGCCTGCAGTTTATATGCTTTTGGTGTGTAAAAGTTACGAATCACTTGACTAAACCAATTATTCATAAACTTAGTAAATTTAAGGTGGAACACCACTGAGTTTTCCAACTTCGGTTATTTTTATTAAATTTCAATGATTTTGTATAATGCATGGAAACTAAGAATTAAAGCGCTGTGCAAAATTTCACTCAAATTAGTGAAGCAGTTTTACATATATTTAAATTATTATTACTTTTAATTAAAATGCACAACACTCCTTGCGAAACAAATTTTAAGTAAGTTTTATTGATTTTTTTTTTTTTTAAATTGTGTTCTGCTTTCCTTCCTTTCTACTTCCTGAAGAATTCCAGTTGGGAAATTAAATTTAAAATGCTTTTAATTCACATTAAATTATTTTTTCTTTTAATCTACCACTTTACATCAAATTTCATGATGTTTGAAATTTGGACAAACGTTTGAATGACATCAAAAAGTCAACTTAACTTTTTCAAGCCAGATACTTAGGCATGTATATGCCAAATATAAAAGAAATAAGATAAAAAACTGTTTTGCAATGAGCACTTTAAAGAATCAAAATTGTAATTTCCAGAAAAAAAAATATGACAAACTCATAGTTAAATGGCTGCACACGGCCATTTAAATATGAACTCCATATGTTTAAAAATAGGTTAGTATAAAACAATATTGTAAAAAATGTTCAGACATAAGTCAAAGTCACTTTTAAAAAAGTTGGATTCTTAACAGCTTCTGATCAAAAATTCAATTGCGTTTTTCCTCAGATTCATTTTGTACGCGTTAATTTTACACTGAAAAACACCAAACTGAAACAAAGCCATAATTTTATGCATTCCAACTGGCCTAAATCAGTGCTAGTTTACCACCATTTTGCAAAATATGACATTTAATAAGTAGATACTTTTTTATTATTATTTAGGGAAAATAAACAACTTCTGTGTGTACCTTGAAGGTTACTGTACGAAACTTTTCCTCTACGCCTCCACATGCAACTACAGTAATTGATTTTTAAAGTTTTATTCACTTTGTTTATTTTGTATGTCCTTGCAAGTATTAAATTACTTAATTACCATCTTTTTTTTCTTCAGTATGCAATACCAAAGAAAAAAGTATTATAATTCCTATAAGCTACTTTTAAATAATTTCTTCGAGGATGTAAACTGAATTAAGTATGGGGTGAAATATAATAAATGAGAGGCCTCTTCTTTCAGGCTTCAGGTTCTTTTACGTGCCGTGAGTCTTCGACATGGGGCCCACAGATTTACTTCCCTTCTGAAAGAAACCATACTTAAGATTCTTACGCCCGAACAAATTTATCCACCACGGCCGGGATCAAATACGTTAAAGATAGCCCTTAAAAAAACGTAATAATAATAATAATAATAATAATAATAATAATAATAATAATACTGATGATGATGATGATGGTAATGATGATGATGATGATGATGATGATGATGATGATGATAATAATAATAATAATAATAATAATAATAATAATAATAATAATAATAATAATAATAATAATAATAATAATAATAATAATAATAATAATAATAATGGCCTACATGCTCATTGCCGCATCTATCGTTTTAATAACCGTGGTGCCAAATATACATTGTGTTCAGATGTTTTTACGTTGGCGTACTGGGAGGAAGGTGATGGGTAGGGGGTCGTTTTCGCAGGCAGTTTGTTAATGAGCAGGTTCGGTTTCATTTCAAAGGTCATTTTTTATGACTGCATACTAAAGGAGCGACGGGAGTGGTTTTTAGAAGGGGAAAAAAAAGAGAACATTTTACATCAAATCCGTGTTATATTGGGCTTAATTTGCACTATTCAGTTCTGATTCCAATGTTTTCCAAACGGTTTATATACTTGATGAGATAAATGAATGCAATGAACTATTTTTCACACAAGTAAGTTGTTACGAAAGGCATCAATACTGCCATGGTGTCAGGAAAATCTGGGACTGGCCAACCTACACAATTGCTACCGAAAGATGCTGTTTGTTATTAATGGAAACTAGGAGGGAACATATTGTGAATATTCTGGCCGGTTCACGTTTTCGACCATCTGTTTGAAACCTCCCTCTGGAAAAATTATCTTCAATTTATCATGAGTTACTTAAGGCTTACTTTTGGTTTTCTTGTAATTCATGTTTGCTTCTATACATTCTAGAGTAAATGCTATTAACATGTAACTTCTTGGACCTCACGAGAGGGCGTCGCGGACCACAGTTTCAGAACGTTGTTATAGAGGATTAGCATTATTTAGCACAGCATTTTTGACCAAATTCGAATCCTCCCACATGCGTGTCTCACCCAATTCCTCTGAGCTTGTTCTTCGGTGAAAGAAGAAGAAGAAAAAGGTGCATAATAGGCTTTCTTTGTATGTGGATTGGCATAATATATTTATTAGCAAAATTATTAAATATTGTAGTGTTATAAAAACCGATTTTAGTCATAATAGCGATGTTAATAACATTAAATAAATGTTAACATAAATCTGACACACTTGATTAATTACTATCACGAAAGTCAAATAACTCAAATTTTAACCAATTTGATAAGAAATTATTTGTCTAAAAATTAAAATATTACTTAATGCTCAAAATATGTTCATGCGCAAAGTCATGCCAAAAATAACTGTTGACATTCGCTCGTCTACATTTTCTCCATAATTTAATGAACCGTGTTTCGCTTATGAAAGGTTTAAGTGCCACAGTTTCACCTTCGTAGAATGGTGGGGTGCCAAGTAAACAGAAATCACTGCAGCTGAATCGTTAAGACAAAGATATTGCGTCAGTTGCATTGGTACAGAGAAAAAATGAGGATAATATCAAGTTTACTGTTATTAAAATAAACCATTTGTCCACATGACAACAAAAGGTCAGAATAGCTATTTAAAAAGCAGACAAATAATCATGAATCACATTTGACACTATTTCGTACCCAGACATACAAAATTGCCTGATTTTCGCAGTTTCATAACAATAATAATAATAATAATAATAATAATAATAATAAGGGATAAAATATCAGGCTATAAAAAGTTACAAATTAATCATGTCCCGTGGTGCTTGAACCCAACTCTCCCCCAAATAGTTTGATTATCACTACCATTTAAGATTTGGAATGATAAAGCAGCAGAGAACGCGATGCCACTTCTTCTTTGTTCCCCCCCCCCTTTTTTCCGTTCCCTGGAATCCAATGCTTTTAAATGGATTTCCCAAAGAAATTAATCAGAAAAATGGACTTACTGCTCAAGGCCTCCAAGGAGAGACAAAATTCAGAACAAAACTGAAGCCACAAAAGAAAACAATGAATGTGGCTTAACCAAAGTGCCATGACTAAGAAATAAAATAGCGAAAGAGTTTCCTGTAATTGCTTTTTGCGATACGCAGTTCATTGCTAAAAGTTCCCAAAATGTTTCAACTGAATAATTTTGTTACATCTATCGTTTGTACCTAACATCCTCCCCTATTCAGCATATCCACCGTGTTAACCATTCGATCTTGATATGCATTAACAGTTTCAGCTAACTTTACGGTTAGTGCAGTTATTGCGAGAAAACTTGGATGATTGCGGAAAGCGAGGCGAGCGGGAGGATCGAAAGCATGGTATAATTGCGTTACAATGTTGTAAACAGTGTGTGATCCAAATAGCATCACGGAAATAATATGTACATTCAACAATCATTAGCGCTGAACAACGTACTGTCTAACAATAATGTGTAAGAAAGCATATATGATCATTTTGTAAGATTTTTAACACGCAACGATACAACAGTAATCGAGGCTTGCTTCAACTAACTAAACTTTCCACAGCGGCTGTACAAACTATGACATAACAGAATTCTCCACTGGCTGAAGCTGAAACAAGTTCTACGTAAACTATCAAGGCTTTAGCGTTCAATACATAAACTGCACGAGAGGCAGAAGATACTCCAAAATCAAGTTCATACTAAAAACCTTCCTATCCAGTTCGATTTTCTAACCACTGTTGCACTACAGTTACTGTGCTGCACACAGTTCTCAGTCTCACCGTCGGCAACCCAAAAGAGTTGCTGCACAGGCTTGACCGAAGGTGGCACTGTCAAATTTACTTTAACATCTTGCCAGTTGTTTTTCAGATTTGAAGATACTGAAGCCCTGTTTACATTTCAAGTGGATTTTTCACGAAAACTCTACAGTTTAAACATGCAAACTGCAATGGTTATTATAAGAATTCGTTTGGAGTGGCGAGAGACGAACCACATCCCCTCTTGAGCCTAAGATCAAAGGTATGCCGGTGTTATTTATTTTTAATAGTATTTAACGCACATTTTAACTACTGAGGCGTCATAGGCGGACACTGATAATACATGAGATGAAATTATATACTTGGAAAGGATTTTTTGTTTTAAGGAAGCATTCCAGGTCTTAGTTTAGGGTACCTCCCCGGCCGTTGCCAATTTTGAGGACTGAGGAAAACCCGGAAAAAAAAAACTTTCGTCAGGGAGGACGATCCTGGTGAGAATCGAACCCCATACTCATTCAGTGGGATGGTGATACAGTTATAAGATTAACGCGCTACCCTAAATCTCAAACGTGTATGCGAGGTAATGTGGCAAGATGGAACACTCTCTGTATAGAGCCCTGTTTTATACCTGAACATGTACTTTTATCGTATAACCATGCAGGTGTTCGTGCTGTAGATCTTTGTTTGAATTTTGATATCAATTTTAAACATCCCCTAATACAGAGCGGCCCACGAAATTCCGGCACTGCACCTCGTAAACAGAAGTGGACATTGTACCTATTATAACATAAATTTATGTGTCCACTTTATAGGGCCTGTGCTTAACTTTTCGGACCACAGCAGGCGTAAGATCGAACGGGGATATTTTTTTTTTCTCGCCTTCGCAACTGATCCCGTTGTCAAGAAATGATGTATGTTCTTTGCAGGAACATCAACACTAGGTATTTAGTTGCTAAATTTTCCCGTATTCTCTTAATGAAACAACTACCTACGTACGCCTCCATATTTCAATTCTTTGTTGCAGAAAACATATCCCAAATCAAACGGCTGTGAGGTATGTTCTACCTTACTGCACAAACGACTCAATGAAATAGTCATCACCTATGCGTTGTGATAACACAGCTTTCATCATTTTCCTCTACCCTCTCCGCCATTAACCTTCATTATTTGGCTCGCCGTGCTAAGGGCTCTGTACACGCCAAAAGATGTCTGGTCGTGGCCGGGCCGGTGTTTCGTGGGTCATCCAGTGTAGAAAGTTTTCATTATTTTAATGCAATTAACATGAAAAAATAACAATCATGATGATAGAGGAATGACAAAAAGAAAACGCAGGGAATCAATTTGTATATTGAACTACGAGATATTAATAATGGTCTATAAAATATTGGATAGATAAGTACGTTTATCATAAGTTAATGAAAATTAGAAAAAACGCCTCTTTTCCGCTAATACACACTAAATACGGAAAATCTTCAAAAGTGTATGTACTTAGTATTATGGTTATCCCATTCGAGCTAATAATTAACACTCCTCAAATTAGAAATGCTCTCGAGTTAAGGCTGCATGATCAACATTATCCATCTAAAATGCAAATATTGCATATTAATAATGACAGAGCGCTCCAAACGTAATCGTACATTTGCGGCAAGAAAAAGAGCCTCAAGCCTGAAAGAAGAGGCCCTAAGCAAAATTTGTCGGCCGTTTCACGCCCTGAATTGGATGGGACGCTGATGACCTGAGATGTTAAAGAGTGTCCATAAATAAACCAAAATCAATCAACCTCAAACGTGGCAGTGATCATAAATATTTATGTGTATCACTGCGGCTCGCATGATGAATAAAATAAAGAGCACTGAACTAGAACCGCCGAACATCCGACACACTTCACTTGCTGATCATTAATCCACGCGATCACGAAAACTCCGTAGCTCTTCTGGACGTAACATTTCCGTGTCGCCTCGCTTTCTGATCTACACGGAACATTCGTTTTCTAGGCTTTTCAATGCGTTCTGTGTTCTCCCAACATTTCGCTATTAGTGTTGGTTTGATAGAAACGAATAAGTATGTTATTGTTTTCACGTTAGGTTGTAATCTGTAGGTTTTATAAATATTAATAGGGACTGCTGATTCATTACAATATTGCCCCTGAGTAAAATATAGTGTATCAGCGTTGTCGAAGATACCCAACTGGAAGGCAGTGCGCTACAGTAACGAGGTGTTTACATGCGTTTTCAACACACGTGAAATAGAGAGTAGCAAATTTCCCTCCTGCTAAACAGGCTTAGGGAACTACAGTATCATATAAACATGCCTGGTTTCTTCCGTGGCGTTTTCTTGCCTAAAAGCAAAATGAAAGATTCGAGAGTGAGAGGAAGCAAAAGTGAACAACTGTTGTACACGAAATTACATGAGGCGTAACTCTTATAATTGACAGCATTGCTGATTGAAGAAAGCTAAGGAGAAAGTAAGGACAAGTTTTTATTGCAATCACGACAGGGCACTTAACGCTGTTTACGGGAAGGGGAGTACTTCCTGTCAATTAATGTTACTGGTTGTGCTTAAATGCTAGCTAGTAACATCGCCAGTATTATCGCTGTTACCAGTTAGCACCGTCATCGTGTTGGATAACAAATTACAAGTATGAATGACAATAACTATTAAGAAGTCAAGAGCGATTTCCTCCTTCGCCCTTCCTAATTGAAGTTTTTTTCCACGTTTTCCTCAGTTTTCATAAACGGCAAATGCCGGGGAGGCACCCTAAACTTATTGTTAAGCGAGGAACTTTTCCTTCCTAGGAAAACAAATCGGTCCTGGTGGTGTACTGATAACTATACTTGCCTTCTAAACTCAAGATCTCGGGTTCGATTTCGTCCAAGGTCGATGGATTTTTCGGGCGTAAAAATTCTAAGTATGGCTTCCTTCGGAAGCGAAGTAAAGCCTTGGGTCCCGTGTCGTACATACGGCACGATAAAGAACCTCAAGTCTGAAAAAAGAGGCCTCTGAGCAAAATTTATCGCTCATTTTCACGTCCTGAATTGAATGGGACGCTCATGATCTGAGATGTTACAGAGCGTCCGTAAATAAATCAAAACAACTATAATCCTTGAAAAAAAAGTAATGAAATCCTTTCCCAATTTATCGTTTTATTTCATGTATTATCAGTGTCCACAGCCTGTGATGCGTCAGCACAGAAATTGGTCGTTAAGTACTATTTAAAAAACCAAGAAGAATTTTGAGAAATGAGTGCATTTCACAATAAGTATAGCTGTAAATTGAGATAACAGTGCGTTTTTATTTACTTCCTTTTGTATCCTAATAAAGCGAAAGAGATTTAGTAAATATGATGCTATACCCTAAAGTACGTACTGCATAATGCTTCAAGTACAGATTCAATGCAAAACCCGAAGTAAAAACTGCTTTACAGAACACGCTTACTATAAATTTAGTCAGTGACTGCAGAATCCAGTTGTACTTACTTATTTATTTATTTCTTACAGGAAAAAGGCATTACACATAATTTATTTTTAAAGAATTTATATCTCATAATAACGGGAGAGATCTTCGGAATAAATAATGAAATTAATAGTACAAATCATTCCATATTTGCCACTTCGTTCGGATTTTCAGAGTGCGGCAAAGTGTGTTACCCAATTTGTTCCAAAAGGAATCGAAATAAGTCCCACATCGGTGGAGATTTTGTTAAAATCCAATTTTTGACTTTCATGACTGTATTCTATTTGGTTCATTATTATCCAAATAGTTTGGTATGTATCAAATTTTGTGCTAACAGAAAAGCTTGCAAAAATGTTTTAAAACCTACCTTTTCCCATCACTATGAAGGAAAAAACGATAAAGCGGGCAGAGTTATATGCAATGTTGCAAAAATACAGTCAAACTAAAGATTTGAATTTTATTTTATTCGGTTTTATTTATAAGGACCATTTTGTAACTATAACTGAAACATGGCTCATTAAGTCATTAATTTAATCTCATATTACTCTCCCTTCCTCTCTATCCCTTTAAGACAATTCAATTTCAAATAAACTAGCACAAGGGATAAAGAAGCAGCAACTGAGTCAGCGAGTGGTTGTGTGACTTGGTACTTTCATTGTGATAAATGATGAGCTAATTTTCTTTGTTAGTTATGCCACTACATAAATATAGTTTAGAAGAAACACTTTCCCAATTTGTTAAAAAGTTATAAGAGCCAGGATATGTCACTGATAAGATAGTGTTTCTTACTTACGTACCAAAAGCTAGGGGAAATACAAGAATTTCCTATACAGATACCCCGCCGAGGGGCATCATTTTCAACATCTCTTATAACACAGATTAGTGTATATTATTGTTATTTATTATTATTATTATTATTATTATTATTATTATTATTATTATTATTATCATCATCATCATCATTATCGTCGTCATAATTTTAAATACAATATCATTTTATACTTTCAGTAAAACTAAAATAAAAATATTTATGAGCGGAGGCTCTGTTTCTCTTTTTCCGTTTGATGTACAGATGCACTTGCCCAGTAACTCAAATAACCTGAATGTATACAAAAAAACACCTACTGTAAAATTCATATATAAACAAAAAAAATGACGTTCTGTAGCGATTTAAGTATTATTGACCGCAGCTATGCAATATGATGCAAGAACGCATGTAAAATATACTAAATGAAATTAGTCGGATATGCAATTTCATGTAATCTGTGTAATCAATTTGACTCAGCAGGCTCCTAAATGTGGGAGCTTTCTCCTTTACCGTATCGGTCGTACAAAGAAAGGTTTTGAAACCTCTTTTTACAAGTAGATGTTTACAGTACATGATAACAGTTTTTAAATATGTTAGGTATATTAATGAAGGCAACTGTGAAGGTAAGTGTAACACAAAATATGATAATATTATCGCTAATACCCGGGAAATAAAGCATAATTTGGTATCTAGAGTATAACTATATATTATATTCCGTACTTTCAATGCAAAATACAAGATTCTGCGAAATAGCTAGCTGATATAAGAATTTGTAACATGCTACAATCATACACGTGCCCAAATGATTTCACCCAGTCTTACTCCTACAGTTCAAAAGATTACAAAATCATCATTTCGTTAAAGCAAATTTATTTCCCAAGTCATTAACGTTAACAGCTTATAACACGTTGGGTCATGCAATTATCTTATGGCTAATTTGTTGGCCGGGGACCACATCATCCGATAAACCATCGCTCAAAGTCAGTCGGCTACACAAATCGGGACGAGCGGGGAAGATTTACTGAAATTCTACGTTGGCATTGAGTCTCACGTCACTCATTGTCATTTGAACTGAGAAACAAACATAACATATCTAATCCTAGATCAGAGTCTGCTAATACTAAATGGCAAAAAACAGGCTAATTATTATATTCTATAAAGAGTGTTTATTTATGATTCGTAGGTCCGTAACGAATCCGCTCGTGCTGCCAGGAGATTATATGAGGACAAATTCTCAGGCTACCGAGTTCCAAGTCGTAATGTGATTCATAAATTAGTGCTATTCACAACTTTAGACGAATTAAAGGATAACATTGTCAAGAGATCAATTTAATTTCTCAAAAATAATTAAGAACGGTTATGAGTAATTTCATAAGCAGAAGCCAGGAGTGTATGAGAAATGAAAGGAGGTCGTTCCAGTATTTCCTTGCTTCACATGGGTCAGTACGTGCATTTTAAATGCATTAAAATCTGTTAAACTGTCATTTTAGTGTTTCTACCGCTGATTCTGTGTTGCTCCGACTCTAGTGTACCTCGGCTGACCATGAGCGATAGCTTATCGGCCGATGAAGTGTTCGCCACTGTCGGTCATCTGATACTTGGATAAACCTATATTACGGGGTGTTTTAAAAATTAAAATCGAGCCAAACATGTCTAATATTTATGCACAAATGAAAACTGTTTCTCAGTTAATACCCGTTGAGTATAACTATATTGAGCCAAAATGAAATAACACAAATAAAAATTAATTAAAATGAAACCAGTGCTGTTTGGATACTTTGGGATCTGAAGAAATATCAACAGATATGCTTGTTTCATGAACAAACAAAAATGAGCAATATCTAAAATTATAGGGCCGCCATTAATGTGCAAATCTTAGCGGTTTTACATATTCAGTTTTCAGATGTGACGCTTAACATACTTTCCAAAGTTTCTGTGAGAAAAGACCACTGCGCTTTCAGACATTATAAAATGTATTACATTTATAATGCTTTATACTCTCCGGCAGAGTCTACAAATATCACTTTATGTAAGAAGATATAAGAAATGAACAGAAAAATAGAGGAAAATGATATAATTTAAGTTTTTCCTTACTTTACATTATGGCCTTTGAGGGGTGTACATCAGTGTGACCAAAACCAATTTGGTTTTCATTCATGCTTTATGAAATATCACTTAAAAATCAACTGAATGGAAGGATAAAACTTGGAAGAGGGTGTTTCATGTTAGTGACACCCAAGAATACTTGACATTTGCAATAAAACGACAAATAATACTGTCGGTCCCAATGCCGGAGAAGTCGTTTGTAGAAAAACACTCGACTTCTCTGTAATAAAGAGTTTATTTACAGAAGAATATTAAAACAGATTACAAAACATATATAAGGTACTTTAGAAACTTCGCTGAGAAATCTCTTAAGTCCCCGGGAGAGGATACTTGAAGTATCAAAGTAACAAGACATTGAAAACAAGGATGCTTCGTTTCGATGAGACACACATGAATGTACTCTGCATACTTCATGTAGTTGTGCCCCCAAGAAGGAATTTCTGGGGATTTATATAGTCCTTCGAGCAACAGGGGGGCTCGAAGGGGCGTCTGGTTATATTTGCCACCTGCTCGTAAATTGCAAGGCAGTAATTGAATCGGGACAGTTATGTTTGGTCGTGTAAGAGTGATCCAATTATTTTTCCAAAATACATACGTCAACTCACTTTGGTATTACTATTTGTTGTGAGATTGACAAAAAGTTTATGGAGGTCAGGTCTCGTTACCGTTTCCTTTTAAAACACTTGCTGTGACAAATGTCTTGTGGAGCGATACAATTGCACATTGGAATAATAACATTCCAAAAATAATACTAAACACGGAGAGGTTAAGGAGTGAATTGAAAACATGCTTTGGATTTTTTTGATGGAATTTGAATAGAAGACATGTACAATATATTGAGATCAAAGGTGTCTTCTAAGGGGGTTCAAGAGATTGAATACTTGGGTAATGCAGTGGTGTCAGTGGCGTATGGTGTACGTGACAGTTCAAGTCATGAGTACCTTTTATTAAGCAATATAATGTTTTAAAGTGATCTAGAAGGTACGCTGAATTTTGCTAGGTTTTTTTTTATTAAATATGTGTTTTTTTTTCCGAACGGATTGGCAAACGTACTTCGCGTTAACTTCAGCAATGCTATCAGTATATGGATAAGACCTGAACTGCTACGGGTGGCCGAGATCGTTAAGGCGCGAACTCGTGAGTGGGAGGTCCAGGGTTCGTATCCCGCCAGGACCATCCTCACTGACTGAGGTTTTTACAAGGTTTTCCTCTGTTCTCATAAATGGTAAATGCCGGGGACTACCCTTAACTTAGGCCTGGAACGTTTCCTTCCTTAAAAAAAAAAATTTCCTAATATATCATTTTATCTCATGTATCATCCTTGTCCACCGCCTGCGGTGCCTCAGTAGTAAAAAACGGACGTTAAACACCATTCATACACATTCACACGCTCTGCTTGGATCGTAAAGTCGCTGAATTTTGCACTGCAGTCTTTTGGTGAAAGAAGCGCCAAAGAAGTTTATATTGGCTTAGAAAGAAAACATAGTACACCGGACTTATTGTTTGGTGTATAGGTAGCTACGTGCTGTATCGGCCGGAGCAGGTATGTACTTCGTGTTTTCGTGGTTGTCGGTAGTTTATGCTTCAGACGTGCATCTTTGTAAATTTTTGCAGCTTGCGATATGATTGCTTTAAGATTCAACGTGCTTCTTAGGACATTATACATAATCCGGTTCATGTTAGTTTATAATTTAATGTTAATTAGTTGCTGTATTTAAAAGTAGTACATTACTTTAACGCAAATCATTTTCAAAGTATCAACATATTTGCGTCTCTATGCACGAGTTTTTTTCCCTGTTTTGAGATTATCTATAAAAACAAACTTTCGTTAATTCACCAATATACCTCGAGCACTACATGTTTATTGGTACAGGAATGTTCGATTGCCAGTGAGAATAAGTTTCCTGGTTTGGTTTTTATTTTGTTTTTCAGAATTTTTCTCACTCTGAATGGTGAATGATCTGTGGGAATATTTGTGCTGAAATGACACTTTCTTTATCGGCGTAAGTTCGCCTAGATTACATTACATTACATGCAAACCTATTATATTGGTTCTAATACTCGTATCAACATCAGTATTATCAGCAACATCATCATTTTGCTATTATTTCTGTAAAACTAGTTAACTAGAACAAGGAGTTGCAAAACACTAAAAGGGAATTCAGAAAACAGCTGAGAGAAAAGTAATGGTTAGCTAACCTATTAAGGTGAAAACGAAGTTATCATAAATATCTCAATTTTTGTATTAGTTTTCCGTGGTTTTACTATTTTTTGAACAGTTTGTGCTTGTCAAATAACTATACAGATTCCACATAACTTTTCTATTCAATTTTAACGAAATAATGTGTACATGTGTAATATATATTTCATCTTATTTCAAAGTGCTGCCATTCATTTCAAATTATCGTGTCATAAAGCCCTGAAACTTTTTTGTTTGTTTCAGAATACTACTATAGAATGCTGTTTATAGAGAAACGAGTTACTACTGCGCTATTTGACATAAGCCCCAGGAGTTTACCCGCACATTTCGGATGGAGTTTTGGACACCATTTAAAACAGAAAAAGATGAAGCATGAGAAAATATACCCATCTCAACTGACGGGCGGATAGACAGATATCCACCTCGAATTTGGCCATCACGTTCACGGAATTTGATGCTCTTATACTTTTTTTTTTTTTTTTGTTAGGGGGTTTATCAATAACCAGGAGTGTACAAAACTAAAGTGATTTACAGGACCTGAAGAATAGTACAGAGATTTAAGCGACTTGTTTACATACATCTTTCTGCCTGCTTCTAAATTGAACACAACGCTTCGATTTTTTTTTTTTGAATGATTTATTTATGGACGCTCTTTAACAGCAGGTCATCAGTGTCCCATTCAACTCAGGGCGTGAAACGGCCGACAAATTTTTCTCAGAGGCCTCTCTTTCAGGCTTGAGGTTCTTTTCCGTGCCGTAAATGTACGACACGGGACCCACGGCTTTGCTTCCCTTCCGAAGGAAGCCATACTCAATGCTTCGAAATGGGCCATGTTGAATTAAGATAAAAGTATATATATATTTACAAACTATATATACCTACATGCCACATGAATTTCATTTACGACAAATTCGTTTATTTCATGGAGACAATCGCATCTTTTTGTTCAATTTTTGTAATCCTATACCATTTGTAAAAATGCATAGTTATTTCAAATGTATCAATTTAATATATAATTATATTTATAATATAAATGTACATTAGAAAACTATTAACACCCTATGGCAACCAATACGCTGAGAGCTAATAGTGAAAGTGTCACGAGTTACCGATGCCTGTAACCTAATAAGAGGGTTCAATAAGTCGTGTAACACTGTTTTCTCTTTCAGAGTTTGTTTCATTTCAGTTTCATATAACCTGGATTTTCTTCAGTTCTTTATCAGTATATTTGCAACTCTATAGCTTTACGCCACTTAAATGTCAGATGTCAAAGTCTGTCGTGGTATTGATGTACGGGTTTGTCTTTCAGCCATTTTCGTACTGCGGCCATGGCCTCGTCATGGTCAAATCTCCCATGAATTGCATCATTGATGAGGTGGGAATCAAAAGGTGCAAGATCCAGGTGCTAGGGTGCGTAAAGAAGGATAATCCACCGAAATTTAATTATCTCTTTTCGGGTGTACAAACTTTGTGTGGCTTTGCTTTGTCCTCAAAAGCTATAAATATTCCACATGGTAGATAATTTGTGTTAACGTTGTCAGCAGAGATGAAGTTGAATTGCAGTTTTTGGTTGTTATTCATCGATCCTGCCGAATAAGGATGTCGACATATTTCATCATTGCAGGTGTGACCATAGTGAGCGGGCACTCGGAGATCAATGAGACTATCTCGACCATTTTCCGAAGATGGCAGCTTTTTCGTTCAAGAACTGACAGTGCCCTTATTTATCTTCATTACTCCATACAAATTTCTTAAATACCTCTGAATGTTGGTACGGTCCCGTTTTCTGTCAAAAGAAATTCAATCACGGCTCTTTATTTATAATTAATATCACTTAAAGATTCCCCTTTGAAAGTTAACTACACCATAAAGAAAATGAAACCATATAAAGTAGTATGCGAAGGTTGAGAACACTACACATAATTAGGCATACTGTATTTATACAAGATAAAGTGATCGAGAAAAAAATAGTGCTGTATTACTTAGAGAAAGACGTTTAATTTACGTTTATTTTATCTAAGGCTGCTCTTTAATATCTGGTTATTAGAGTCCCATTACATTCGGGGCGTTGAAACGACCGATGAATTTTGCTCAGAGATCGCTTCCATAAAGATTTACGATTTGCGTGCCGTAAATCTACGAAAAAGAACAAACGACTTTATTTCCCTTCCGAAGGAAGCCATACATAGGAGTTTTAAGCTCTAAAAATGCATCAACTCTGTCCGGGTTTGAACCGGTGACCTTACGTCTACGAGGCAAAATGGTTATTACTAGGTCACCAAAACCTACTTCCTATAGGAAGCGGGAAAAACCAAGATAACTGTGCCAATTTATTCACATATTACATGTATATAATCAATAATGATGCCACCCACACAGCCTGGGATCAATCCCCGGTTAAGGTACATAGCCTAGCTGATGCTCTTTTCCTTAGAGTTCCTTCAGAAAAAAGAAGAAAAAATAGAAAAGGGAAAGTGAAAACCTGACCAGGCGTCGTTTCCTCCGTCACAAATCCCATTTGCGGCAGATGGGGATCAACCCAGGCGTCAGCAGCGTAACTACTCGACCATGTTAAAATGTTAAGAACAGACAGTAAAACATTGAATGTTTCAAAACTGTAATAATTATTACACACTTATTAGGTGTAGTGTTCCAGTATTTGTTTATTATTTTAAGTCCGGAAAACTTCAAAAGGTATCGGTTTGGGTTTCAAAATAACAGTCACCCTCACGTATTCTCACTGTTTTTAAAACCGAGCTTCAACTCTATTATTATACTTTGTCTTTTCAAGATGTTGAATGTTCAATTATTTTGAAGTCGCTAAGGCACTACTCCTGAACAGCAGATTGCTCTTCCTGACTGGGTTATTTTACAGATTTTCCTCAGTCACCATCAATGGGGGTAAATGCCGAAGAGGTACCCTAAACTGAGACATGGAACGCTTCCATTCTCAAGAAATCCTTTCCAAAATTATCAATGCATCTTATGCATTATTAATCTCCATCGCCTGTGATACATAGAACTAATAACGGGTGTTAAACACCATTATATTTTATTATTTGGTTGCAAATCTTTATAGTTGCACCATAATGTTATCTATTTATATTGGAAAGACTTATTGCACTGTAAGTAAACAATGTAAATTTATAAAATAGAATGCAAAATTATAAAGATAGCTCAGGAGTGGTCAGTCGGCTAAACTAATGAGTGTATCTTCGTGTCTATATTCGGGAGTTAGTAATACTTACTGGTATTAACATCAAAGGCAAAGCTGCAAATTATTTCAATTTAATTTTCTCATAACCTCACTGAACTTTTGGTTTCGTGTCGTAAATTTACAAGTAAAGAACCTGAAGTTCTAAAGAAGAGGCTTCTTAGCAAAATTTACCGCCCGTTTCACGCCCAGAATTGAATGGGACGCTGGCGACCTGAGATATTACAAGAGCGTCCGTATAAAAACAAACAAACAAAAAATCTTAGCTTTTAACGATACGAGAGTATTTCCCTTTCCTTTACGAAAATAATCTTTATTGTAGTGGAATGTACCTTATATCAGGCTACTCACATATTATTTGTTACACGTGCAAATAGGAAACAACAACAAAACAATAATAATAATAATAATAATAATAATAATAATAGTGATGCTTATGAGAAAGTCTAAAGCATATTAACAAGTATATACAATACACTATTATAAAAAATTCTCCATTTTTTTCTCCAGCATAATACAGTTGTAAACTGCATATATATTTTACCCATTTCGCCCATTATTTACGTTTGACAAATAAAACTTTCACATGCAATTGCACATCCTGCCGCTTTCATATTTTGAACAAGATTGCATTTGAGTTCTCCTAGCTCTTGATTATAGAAGGACGTGCAATGTTTACTTATCACTAGACTTGGATAAAATAATTGCTAAAATGCAGTAATATGCCAGGTGTACAAACAGTGTATCCTGTCACATAGCACATAGTGGACTGGAGAGTACAGTTCATTCAGAAGTTAACGCAGCACAAGGGAGAAGATTACGTTCGTTTTGCCTCAGAATGCCGGAGCAGAAATCAGAAGTTTTCTCAGTACGGGGCAGATGCATTTTCTATAGTTGACAGTTTTCTTTTCTGTAAGTTTTGCATAGTGAAAATACGAGGATTTTTCACATAAAAACATAAACTGGTTTGTAATAGAACAAAGCTAAATAGTCAGGTGCAACAAGAGTCTCCTACACACTACACAGTCAAACTCAGTTTTTTGAAAAATGAGGATAGGGAAACACCAGGCGGCCACGGGCGGTGACAGCGCAGACGTAAATGGCGTTCCTAACATGCTTCCAGGTAGATCACCCAGATACCGTTGGAGCTCCCAACTGAGGAATTTGAGCTCCTCAGAGGATCCGTTTTCATACCAGATGCCGAGGCAGAAACCTTTACAAAGCGCAAACCTCCATTATACCGCGCCAGTCTACCTTGCTCTGGCACCGCCACGGGTGGCCGAGGTCGTTAAGGTGCAAATTTGTGAGCGGGAAGTCTGGGGTTCGATTTCCGCCAATACCGTCCTCCCTGACTGAGGCTTTTCTTTCCAGGTATTCCCACTTTTCCTTACCCGGAGAAAATTTCTCGGAGCTTCGGAGCCGCTAGAGCTCCAGCGATAGCGGAGAAAGCTGAAAGCAGTGTAACTTTTGAGTTATAACTAGATAATAGGCTCCCAAGCACTACGGTATGATAGCTCAGACGGTTATAGCGTCATGCTATGCTTATGAAGGTGGTGGTTTTGAATCCTCACATATTGGTACTTTTTTCTGATGGAGATAAAGGAGATTTGCCACCATTACAATGATTTACTCGCTAACATAGTACCAAGCACACATTGCGCTATAAATTGACAATTACGATTTTTTTTCTGCTGGAATCAAAGGAGATTTGCCACTATTAAAGTGATTTACCCGCCCTTATTAATTTATATTTACGGAAAGGAGGCGAGAATAGGCCGTCAGGCCATAGCGAACCGCAGCAAATGACTCAGTTCACCGGTTTCTAGGATTTACCCGAGGTTAGCTTTAATGTCAATGTATGTGTGTGTTTGTATTAATTAACTGCGAATTCCAATAAGACAACACGTGGTAAAAAGTGAAAAACTCGTTTTTGTAATAAGGAACAACATATTGTAGCCAGAAAGCTACGGAGGGTAAAGCTTAGGTTACATCACTTTTAACAAAAAAAGTCTCTTGTAAAAAAGACAATCGCACGCCTCTCACTGTGGAATGAAACCAATTATGTGCAGATTATACAGTCATGACACTTTCCGCTATCGTTCGGGACTGAGGATTTTGCCTCTCTCCGCTGTCGCTCGGGACTGGAGTTCTAGCAGCTCCGAAAAATATTCTGTTACTGTTATTAATTTTTATAATGCGACCTTTTAACAGAGATATGAATATGCTTTGAGGAATATAAATAAGGTATTATGTTTACGAATTCGCTAGTTTATATGGTAAAATCAGTCTAAGTATCCTACGGAACAGCTTTCTCAACATGACACACATAACGCACCTTGCACATGCACGTCATAGGATTACTAAGGAAGTGAGGGCACAATTTTCTGACATCGACATACTTAAAAACAAAAGGGTATTTCTTAAGACACCACATCGCATTTCCGAATTGAAACAACAATGTGCTAGAGTGTCTATCTCTTCCTCCATCTCCAGTTAATAATATGAATCATACAAGTAGGTATGAAGCAGGAATAATACTATTTTCCTTTAGTGAGTAATTTCTTATCAATCAACTGTACTATTCCCAGACATCCTATTAAAACCGCCACGGGTTGTCGAGGTCGTTCAGGCGCGAACTTGTGAGCGGGAGATCTGGGGTTTGATTCACACCAGGACCGTCCTTCATGATTGAGGTTTTCCCAGATTTTTCTCAGTTCTCATAAATGACAAATGCTAAGGAGGTACCCTAAACTTATGGTGCCTGTGGTGCCTCAGTAGTTAAAACGGGCGTTAAACACCATTCCAAAAAATCCTATTAAATCTTCCCTATCCCCGACCTGGTCACTCTGTACTGTGTGACAAGCATATCCTGCAGCTCTTTTTGTAAACACATACAAGTATGTCGCATTGCTGACTTTTAGCAACGCATTTTACGAAGTCTACCTACCACCGAGTAGAACCACACAAAGATATTGCACATAACCGAGCGAGTCGGGAGAACGAATTAATGAACACCTTTAAATTTGTTGCTTATATTTTAAAATATCAAATAACACCTCTCACAAAGAATAGGAAAACAAACATAAACCATGTCTCAAATCCGCAAACATACACTCCAAAATAAATCACGAGTCGAAAACTGAACAAGACCCCATATTTTTAATCGCTATACTGTCAAAATGTTTTTCACTGTCAACGAAAAGCGCAGATCATCAAACCCATTATATCTCCTTAATGTAGAAAACGTGAAGTGTTCTTGCACACAAAATATCACATTACTTACCAACCGGTTTCGGTGTCTATGTACATAATGGATGAAAAGAGTAACCAAGTTATTGTGCACCGCACCTGATGGTAAAAATACTGTCATTCAACAGCGGCGTTATCAATTCAAATCCCTTGGGATCGACGAACTTGGCCTTGCAGTTTTTTCCTGATTTATTAATCGAATGCTAGGGTGGATATTTGCTTCCCACAATTTTACGCATTCTTGTTTATCCATTCCATATTACTGGTTTCAAGGCCGGAAGTGCCAGGTGAGGCAGGCTGGTGCCATGCGGAGTGGCGTTGGATTTGCGCTTCGCCGGCGTTTGAGTCTAACCATCATGCATTGCCCCTTCGGAATCTGGCCGCCCGATGCATTTCTCACTTCATTCCTTCCTTCCAGAGGTGCCCCCCTTGGGGGTCAAAGGGACAAAAGTCCGATCAGCGTTGCCGCAGTGCCGATAATGTCCATCCGTCACTTACTACCTTATACCATCGTATCTTCAAAGACGGTGTCATGCTTTTATTTCGAAAGATAGTGAACTTTTCGAGCACCTGTATTTAATATTTCTAAAAATTATTCTACAAAAAGTACAAACTTAAAGGAGTTGAGGCATAAAACTATATGCATGAGGAGACCATTAACTGCACTGAAAAAATTACGTGGAGCAGTTTAAATTTGTAATTCAGAACAGCTTCTTTGGAAAATAAAGTTCTCTAGTCAGATATTTGTTTAACTTCCAAAAGGTGAATCACAGTTTCATTGTAAAAATCCCGTTTCCTTTGTTTATACATCGATTTTTTTTTTTTCCAGAAAAAGATGTGAGAGAAACACAAGAAGCATTTAGGAAATTAGACAAATGGAGAATAAATACAACACTAGGAGTCGAATAACTTTTTCATTTTGAAGAAAGGCTGCATAGAAGAGGGAAGGGCCCAAATAAAAGAGAAAAGAGGAAGTTAAGCCCATATTGAGACCAGCTTTGAGGTCTAGGCTGCCAAGTCTCTGCGGATTCTTTCTTCTTTTCTATCCTCAGAGCAAACAGCAAAGTTCTGTTTGGAAATCTCCATCAATACCATCATCAAAAAAAGCAAAGTGGTTGCTTTTGCTGGAAAAGTAATGGTAATCTCATTTTTCGACATTCAAGAAATGATTTACCAGAATGTCCTACCTACACGCAACTGTATCTTGAAAACAACAAAGAGATGTCCCAAAAATTCTTTAAGGCAATATCACAAGCAAAAGACCAGGTTTTCGCGAAACAAACTGCGGCTGCACCACGATAATGCACGGCGGCACAATGCAAATTTTGTTGCTGAATATCTAACAAAAATCAATGCGAAGTGTGCCCCTCATTCTTCTTATCGTCCGGATATATTTATCTCCGTGTGATTTTTTTCTTTTCCCCAAATTGAAGAAACCCCTTCATGGGAGATTTTTTATCCCCCTTCATCAGAATCAAATGTGAAGGCTGCGGAGGCGAATCTGAAGGAACTGTGAAAAAAATAGTTTTCAGCATCTCATTGAAAACTGGCAGAAACGCTGGGACAGGTGCATTGCATCCAACGGGGAATGCTTTGAGAAATATCATCAAAAATATGACATGAATAAAGGTATGTTTTCAAAAAAATATGATAATTCTTTATTGAACAGCCCTGGTATATTAAACAAAGTAAATACATTACAACTTACAAATACTCGGTGCTTTACCTCATATTTAGCAGAGCCAATAAGACGAGCAATAATGTAAAGTCGCTCTGAATGACCCTCAAGTTGGAAATACAGGCTGGATATTTTTTCATCTTTAAGGAGAAAATGTGTTTTAATAATGATTTTTAAATTATACAGAATTTTTCAAAAGTAAGAGGTAGTTCATATTTTAATTTTCTTCACAATCTTTGAAGGTTTGGCATTGCCTTATACAAAAAATGACTTTTTTTTTTTTTTTTTTTTTTGCATTGCCACCAATTTTTATACGTTACCTTCATTCTAGTATATTGTCAACCAATTTGTTCTTGTACCAGTGTTTATGGTGTAAACAGCAGTGCTGAGTTTGTGTTTTTGAATATCTGCCACAATGTGTGCGATGGAATCCTTCAATTCATCAATTGTCATAGGTTTGCTCATGAACATTTTCTTTCAGGTATTCTCCACAAGGAATAATCTGCTTTTTAATATCTGTGGAAAGAACCTGAATTGCATGGATCAGCTCTTAAACCATCTAGGGCACGCAACTGCCAAAAGCCTGATTAAAAACTGCGTAGTAGTTTTTAATCGTAGTATCATTGAATAAATCCCATACGAGTTTGCAGAGGTAGTCCATTTCTTTCTACAAGTAAAAATTAATAAATCACATTTTTTATTTACTTTGAAAAATCTGTAATTAAATCATAACGATCAGAAATAAGCTCCAAAATTCCAATGTTGTGTAATAAGTCAATACAAGAATTCTTAAGTCTGTGTGAAAAATTTTAAAATACGACATTTATTTATTTTTTTTTTTTTTCCTTACTTTTGAATAAGCCCATATAAGCGACGTTAAAAAGAGCAATGTTTTTGCAGCAGAAGTGTCGACCAAATAAAGAAACAAGTGAACAGCTCATAGAACCTTAAAACAGATAACTTTTAGATATGATCATCATACGGAAGATTCTCCAAGTTAATCCAGTTCAATGTTACACAGTTTCGAACAAATCTACTTGCTCTCTGCGTTGATTCTGTGCTGCAGATAAGTTTTGAATACACCAAAATTTTCATATTTGCCAAAGGAATTGAGCGGCAAGGGCCACCAATGGTTGTTCTTGTCCAACCACTGACCGATTAATTCTTGGGTCACGGCTTTGCTATACGATATATAGAAAATGGAACTGTGGCCATCAGATATTAGGGACATCGTTTGCTTAAGATAATTGTGTTCAATAATTTGTTTTATTAGAAATGATGATAACCAGGATCTATTCATCTAAGCGATAGAATGCAGGGTCATACGAGCCTGTCTCCTGCAAATCCTGCTAACACACTAATGTCGATGCTGATTGCGCGAGGTTTCACATTTGTCACGCGCGCTTGATTATGAATGGAAATGCACCGCCTATAGGACAAAGGCTAATCAGATCGCTGTTCACCAGGAATGTTTTCTTCTTTTGGTAAACGTGCCATCCATTTATTTGTGCCTCGCTTTATAAAACAGAGTGATGCCGGAAGATGGCAAGCCATCGCGTGCCTCACCGCCTTGCTTAAAGTTGCTAAGTGACGTCATTATCGCGAATGTAAAACAGAGCAGCAAAACTATCAATCTTATAGGTAAAGAAAACGGAAGATAAAACAAAGTATTCACGGATTTAGCCAGTACAACTTTATGACATCAGAAATCATGTACATGTTTAAAAAGGATTACCTTTTCCAGAACATTGTTAATATCTTGGTGACGTGCTAACTAGTAAATCGTTATGAATAACAGTTTTTATCTATAGGACAGGTTGAAAGATGCTGTGAATCAAACCCAGAATATTAGATGAATTGCAAGTTAACAAATGAGAATAAGAAACCGATATTTTGGAAGCAGAGTTGCAAATGTCAATTAATGTTCTTTAGATGCTACAACGCATGTCTTGCAGTAAACTCCTTCAATAAAAACAAAATCTTACTTAAAATGTTCCGGTGAAAGCCTTACGACTATCCTAATATTGGATATAACGTTGCCAACAACACATACTAATTGGAAGAAACAAACTTTAAAGTTTTTCGTTTCCGTGGACAACACACAGACTCCAGATGGTGAACGGAGATCTGCTTTTAGCTCGCTTTCTCTTCCGCTAAACTAAAACAAGATTGCAAAATAGGAAAAACAGGAATAAATATGCATCGTCATTTACTTTTCACGATTTAAACCTTTCAGGTTTATTTCGGGTCATGCATATTTGCCAACTTGAAAAGGAAACTTTTGCTTTATTCTGCAAGTAACCTTGGAGAGCAGATTATAAAAGTGAAATTATAGACGACGCGATGTTGCTAACAATTTTCAATGATATAACATGTAATATATTCTTCGATGTTATACATAACTTCACATTATGCGGTTAATATTTGCACTCTGGATCATTTAAAGTACTGTTGGCGTTTTAAATATGTGAAATAACCTCTGTGAATGTGAAACTCAGTATTTTCAAAAGACAAGATGCTCTACATCAGGTGTTCTCAACCTGGTGCTCTCGACATGGTTGTAAAAATAATGTGCACTAGCACACCATCACTGATTTTCTGAGCGGGTCTCCTATGTTTTTGCTTTGCATATCAGCTTGGTGAATCCAAATATAATTCTGAGAACAACATGAAAAATATATTAAGAGCTTACACCTTTCTTGTAGTGAGTGGGGAAGACAAATCATGGAAAATTGCCGTAAATGTAGTAAACTTGTCGGTAGAAATCATGAAGTGATGGAAAGAAGGTAGAAATCTTGGTTTCGATTGAATGGCAAGGTTTTATGATCGTCGCCTTGTACTTCTTTTGTGGACCTTTGAAAGAAGATTTAATAAGAAACACTTGTGTTTTGTATGTGCGGGTGTCAGATTGTTTGAACTGAATTAAATACTCACAGTAGCCAGAAGTTGCTCATAATATTAATATTTTTATTGACCCTCGGAGAGCACTATTTGGCGATGTTAAGCGCTTTCCCATTAATTTGGTCAAGCAATTTAGGAAATTTATTTTGAGGTCCATCAATTAACTATCTTTTTCGTAAGATTTTCTGAGAAAGCGGATAACATAAATCAATTTTATCAAAATATTTTTGTTAAGGGAGCAAGTATTTTCTTATACGAAACTGGCGGACAGCTAAACGACGAGACAGTGCAGTGTTCTTGATTTTTGGAACTGTGTTGTATTAGTTTCGTTGTAAAAGCAAATGTTTATATCACTCAACTTAACCTGGATTGAAACATGCTCATAGCCTTAAAATGTTGAGAACCCCTGCTCTGTAACATGTACAAAGTTCCTCCATTTTGAAATAGACAAAGAAGTTATAGTTGAACATTCTTACTGTCAGGATACAATACATGTTTACTGCTTGTTAAAAATTTATTTAACATTACTCATTTTACATAAACACACAAATAATGGATTGAGAGAAGGGGAGACTTTCGCAAAACCTTTCTCTGATTTTCGGTTTCCTTTTAAGGTATATTTGGTCAACTCTCATTTCCGCGCAGGATACAAAAGCAATAAAGGTTGCCAGAGAGAGAGAGAGAGAGAGAGAGTGAGAGACGGAGAGGAGAGAAATGGAAGGGAACATGTTTTTTGTTGCCCCCTTCCCCCTCCACGAGCGAAGTGCAAAGGCAACGGCCACTGTGCCGCCCCCTTTCTTCATGATTTCCCAAGCACTGCTTAACACAGTGTATTGCTGAAGGTCAGTGGTTCCGTCCAGCCACGCTGCAGTAACAGCAAACAGACGTTAACTACAAAATGAACAGCAACATCCAATATGAATAAAATTGCGAGTACATTTGAAAAAATAGCTATCGTTCATATCAGCAACATCTAATTTCAAATTAGGTCCTAATTATGAAAAATCTTCCGTTGCATCAGATTTGAGAAACGAATCTTAGTACATGAAGCGTCTTGTAATAAAAGTTTAAAATCAGAACAGATAATACCACAGCAGGCGTTTACAGCAGATTATTCTGCTTGAGCTTTACGTCAGCGAAATAACACGTTTGGACGATTTTTGGTAATATGTATGTTTAATGAATAAAAGTTTTTCATTTACTAGCAAAAGAGAATGGAACTGTAACTTTACTTGATTCTCCAAACCGAGCTAAAAATTAAGCAACATTTTAACTTTATTTAGTTTTGAACGAGTTTGAGCTAATATTTGATCAAATACCTCCAGAAAGATTTAATTAAAAATATAGTATATTAACGTAAAATATACTAGAATTATCCTTAATATATTGATATGCCTAGTCCATCACTTTGATTTCTGAAGTTTTCAAGGCACATTGAAGGCACATAATTTTAGTGGCATTTGAGATACATTTTCAGTCATCTTTCAACTGTTAAATTATTTGCGGGGCTGATTCCGTAATATTTTAAATAATGTGAACAGGTTTCCCGTACATTCTTGAAATTTATTAAATAAATTATACATTTTTACGCAGTGTAGGTACTAGAAAAGTTTGGACTACATATGGCTTACCTATAACTTATATTTCATCCTGACAGATAATGTTTCTAGAGTTCCATTACTGCCAAAGTAGAACATAAACTATTTAAAGATGACCAAACAAGAGTTAAGTACCCCTACAGTGAAACTTCTTAATTTAGTTTTAGCTTCCATTAGGGACAGGAAAATATTAAGAGAGTGCCGTGGTAACCTTGGTGTCGGTAGATGTGCCTTTTGTTTGCAAAAACGTTATGGTGTTCTTCGTTTTTGCTGCAAGCCTAGCAGCTAAAGCTCTCCAGATATTACGCCTACCTCGTCTATGCAACGCAATTCCCATGTAAGGTCCTTGGCAGCTCTTTCGTTGATCAATTCAGCAAATATTTTGCAGTTAATGACTGAAGTTTATTAACTACTGTACGTTATTTTCATTTTAGCCGAAAACTTTATATGCCTTTAGTGAATTTTCAATTATACAACCAAGTTAGGTATTTATTTTTAAACAAAGATCCAGTTCCGTACTTTTGGAATATGCACATTTTGCCATTTTATTATGTTAGTACAAAATTATAGAGACATCTTCACACTTTTGGCGCCAATGTGGCCGGCACTTCCTTTGCTAATAGCTGAGGTGGCAAAATATTTTATCACTATGCTACAGGCCAGTAGATCATATTTTGAGTCTATCGTGCTTTATAGAACATCATTTTGCGCTATGACTTGAGAGTTTAGATTACTCGCAAAGCGGGATTAAAAAAAATTAAGTGGGGATCACTTTTATAAGTTGAAAGGTTCTGTAGACAACTCTATCCTTGTTCTGAAAGCAATTTTATTATACTTTTCCATATTTTGAGTCATCGGTTTCACGGCAGCTGGCGGGTCGGCAGTCAGAGAAGTAACTTCCGGCGAAACGATGTAATATTCGCGCAACTGATTCAAGTTCTCACAATTTCAACTACAATGACAATGAAAATAAACACATACATTATGATGGCAGACGTTGGAAATGTTGTCCTGCTACACACACATTTCTGGCATCTTTTGAGAAAATTATCATTCACATGCATCAGTCCATCTTTCGAAATGGAGTTCAATTTAAACTTGAAAACATACAAGATCACTATCGTCCACGAATAGCACGAAGTGATCCTAATATTAGTATAAATTTCTGTAATAGGATGTTACGGAACGTTAATGAGAGAAATTGATTCACGAGCAATGTTCCATTTACGTGGCAACATACAGGCATTGTAATACAGAGCAACCCGGGTTTGTACGCGAAAATCCTTGCATGATAAGAAAATCAGTGTATGATGCGCAGTAAATGCGTAAAGAGTAATAGAGTCGGTCTTTATTGAGAAAACCTTAAATTCAGAAAGGAATGGAAATGAATGTTTGGAATTTCCAAACATAATAAACATTGTTTAGAACGTGTTTCTCGTGAGAGAAAACATTTACAAAGGAAATCCCGTTTCTTTGTGGTACTCAACGATACATTGCGAATCACAATTAATTTGGAGTTAATTTTTGTCGTTTTTCACCACCTAATGCTTCTAAATGCCTGTCCATCTAGATTGTAGAAATTTACAAGGAAAGACATGGAGGGTCCAATTTGACAAATGCTTAAAGGATTTGCGGAAATGAAATTTGTGGTGGACAAATGTTTTATCTTGACAGACTATACCGCCATGGGTGGCTGAGTTTGTTAAGGCGCGGACTCGTGAACGGGAGGTCTATGGTTCGATTTCCACCAAAATGGTCCTCCCAGACTGAGGTTTCCCCCAGGTTTTCCTCAGTCCTCATAAATGGCAAATGCCGGAGAGGTATCTTAAACTGAGGCCTGGAATGCCTTATTTAAAAAACTAATAATCCTTTACCAGTTTATTATTTCATTTCATGTATCATCAGTGTCCACCGCATGTGAAGCTTCAATAGTTAAAACGAGCATTAAACACTATTAAAAAAATGGACAGGGTCTCCTGCCACAAATGAACTGTAAACCAGGGTAACTGAGCGGCTTGAAAATGGACTACCACTGTAGTTTTGAAAGTAAAACATGCTAATAAAAATATCCTTAAAAGTTTCTATACGAAATTTTAAACTGCTGTACAGTATGTCACATTTTCACTTAACGTTGTTAATCATTATTAGAAATGTTTAAAAATGTGTTTTTGTTACCAGTCGGATTTAAACGCTCAGAGAAAATAAAAGGTGAGTGTAGGTTATTCAGCATTGCAATAAAGCGTCGTTTTCATCCTCAGATTTCGAAATGGAAAGACTGCTCTTGAAGGACATTTCTGTATATTATAACAAATCCTATCTTCACCAATTAATATCGGAGACACTTGAATAGAATCAGGTCCGGAGGTTGTTGTTATTATTATTATTATTATTATTATTATTATTATTATTATTATTATTATTATTATTTGGATTATTTACGGACGCTCTTTAACATCTCAGATTATCAGTGTCCCATTCAATTCAGGGCGTGAAACGACCGACAAATTTTGCTCAGAGGCCTCTTCTTTCAGGCTTGAGGTTCTTTATCGTGCCGTAAATGTACGACACGGGACCCATGGCTTTACTTTCCTTCCGAAGGAAGCCATACTTAGGATATTTACGCCCAAAAAAATCCATCGGTCCTGGCCGGGACCGAACCCGCGACCTTGGATTTAGGAGGCAATTATAGTTACCACTACACCACCAGGACTGACAGGTCAAGAGATGAAGAATCCTTTTCGGAATGTTCACCTTGCATAATTTTCTTTCTTAACCCAATGTCTGTTAATTTGTTATTTTCCAACATTTATAATAATAATAATAATAATAATAATAATATTATTATTATTATTATTACTATTATTATTCTTTTTCCTCTAACTTCTCAGCACAATGATACAATGTTTCAAACGCCTATTACTTCTCAAGTGACTGTTCTCACAGCATTTTTTAATCATATTGTTGCTGTTGTCGTAATTTTAAACTACTGTTGATATATACCATACCTTTCTTCAAGTTAGCATCCTTTAGCAAGTCTTGAAACAGTGCAGTGGAAGCTGCTAACAACCAATCAAAATGTCAGTCACTTTTGTTTTCAGAATATCAAAATGTTCGCAATAACAAATGTACAAAGAAACATAGAAGAGGTTGTGGGGGCATGAGAAGGTTTGATTTGATTGAGTAGTGTTTAACGCCCGTTTTTACTATTGAGGCACCACAGGCGGTGACACGGATGATACATGAAAGGATTTTTTTTTAAGGAAGGAAACGTTCCAGGCCAAAGTTTAGGGTGCCTCCCCGGCATTTGCCATGTATGAGGACTGAGGAAAACCTGGAAAAAAACCTCAGTCATTGTGGACGGTCCTGGTGGAACATGAGAAGATGATTTCACAGACACTTTCTTAGCATTTGACACAAGTTTATCAATCTGAGGAAATTGTTGGCGCACACCTTCACTCACTTTATGAAGGACGTGAGTTAAAAAAGTAAAGGAAGTTCAAAGAAAACCAACATTACTGCCAAGAACTTCAAGCTTTGAAATGTTTGAAAGGCATGAACGACTAAAAAGCAACAAATTTCTTTCAAAATATTCGAGAGGAGAAGAATGCAATTTGGTTAGCGTTTTATATTACATTCTGCATTGCCTGTGGCATCTCTAAGTACATTTCATGAACTACCGAGTCGCAGTTATTACCAACATATACATGGCATACGTGATCTTCTACTCCCTATGCTGTTTGTTTACTCTTTTGTAAGCACCTCTGTTGCGGAAGAAAGGCACTGGTCATCGCTTATCTACGCATACACGTTACAGATCTCCACTGTTAATGCGCTGTCGTAAGCTATGTGACAATGCAATAAGTGATGGGTCCTTAATGCCATTTCAACTCGAATTAATAACGGTATACATGTTTGCTGGTAGAGATTATGGATATGTAACAGTTCCACAAAGCATTGAAGATTTATAGTGTAAACTGTGATTCTTTTGAGCAATCTCGCGGTTCGAAACCAGCCTTATACAATAAGTTAGCTTTTGAATTCCACGAATACCGCCCGCGTCATATGCTGTACAAGAATACCAGTTGTTAAGATAGATATACTTTTTAGGTGCTTGAGCTGCAAATAACTCTTACTTTCTCTTCCGCAAATCCACCGTGGTCAGTATAGTACTCGGGCATTCACATTGTGGTAACAGAGTTTAACTGCAGCATGTTTTAATCTCCTTGTGTTTTTATTATATTGGATTGCTGCAGAGCTTTGTCCGAAAAAACTGCAGGCGTAGCACAAATTCTGCAAACAGCACAGGACTATGTAGCGGTTGAATGAAGATGGTAAGAAACCGAGAGCAGTCCTCCATATACAGAGTGTGTAGCCTAGCACGTTAATTTTTGTGTAAGCAGCTGAAATAACTTGCGCCATGGTTTTAAGCGGAATCAGAGTGGCACTGTCGTAAAGGGGAGCAGTCAAATGGCACACTTCATATAACAGTTTTATTGGCAATTTATGTGGCTAATCTGCTATTGTGTAGCAATCCATATTAAACATCTGTAAACTAATAAAATTTTACTGTATTGCAATCAGGAACAATTACAGGGATAAGATATGCTAACATAACATCGCGCAGAATTTCAACATTGTTTTAAATTTATTTAATGAGCATTTAACATGCCACACCCTGCAACATTGGTAACATTGAACAAAAATTTATCTCAGTTTCTAAAAAGGACAGTACATTTCACAAAGAACATGACCTAAGATATGTAACGACGATGATGTTACAACAATATGACTTAATGATTTTACACTGATACTATTACTTATTATCGCTGTTGCTGAAAAAGATGTCCACTCATATTTTAATAGCGTTTACCGCCCGTTTTTACTCCTGAGGCGGTGTGATGATATATATGAGATGAAATGTTAAATTGCGAAATTATTTTAAAGGAGGGAGGCGTTCCAGGCAAAAGTGTAGGATGGTACTTTCCCGACATTTGCGATGTATGAGGACTGAGTAAAACCTGAGAAAACACTTATCAGGGAAAACTGGCGGGAATCGATCACCAGACGAATCAGTGTCTCAACGACATTGGCCACCTATGTCCTGTAGACATTCATAGAGAGGGGCTTCTGAACCTACCTACCTAGAGGAGGTCGTGGGTTCCTGTGGTCTCATCGCACATACTCCACTCTCCAGATGAAATCCAATTGTGTCAAATTCGGAAGATTGTTCATATAGAGTTGATTTTATGTTTGTTTTAAAAGTTCTTAGAGTCTAGGTGCAAAAATACACGTAATTTCTGCTATCCTTGTTCTGGTGCAAAACGTTACTAAAATGGAAAAAGCAATTCTTTTCAAAATGATGAAGTTAAACCATCTCTTGTCACTATTTATGCAACATCTAAAAGTTGTTTTTCACAGCATGCTTCTAAGCCAAGCGCACAATATAAAGTTCTGCTTATGTTCACTTGTGCCGTCGCAGTTTCTTGAACGACATGTCCTGATTTACTAGAAAAATGGCCCGAGCTGCAAATATATATCTGCAGAACAAAGGAATTACTGCTACAATTAATCAAAATATAAAATTGGGGAATCTGCTGTATTGTATAACAAAATATGATGGTATGAATTTAAACGTGTTTCAATCAGGGATTTACGAATGGCACCACAATGAACGCAAAATGTTAAGGTAATGAAAAAACTAGCTTGAGTTCCGGGCCTCGAAATTTAGAGGTCACATTTAAACAATTGACAAGTTTGATTTGAAAGGAAATGCTTAGCATGTTTTGAGATGACAAACAGAAATGTCTTGAAGGTTTTGCCGCTTTGGGTCCAAAACTAAGACCCTGAAACCTAAATGCAAACAGAAGGATGGAAACTTAAGAATCTGCTTACTCCTAAAATTTTGTGTGCAGCAGTGTGTATTTTTAGGACGTGTTGCATTTTTTCTGGATAGAGGTGCTGTAGTAACATGTTCTTAATTTGAGGATTTAATTTCGGTTCGAGGATAAACGTGGGAAAGTTTAAGGTTCCTTTGTCATGGTAACGCTTCTAGTCATAGGTGTGTTGCAATGGCTCGATTGATGAGCACGTTTTAACTGGTGTAACACCCTGCTAATTCAACAGGTTTGGCTCAAAGTTCCCACAGACCGTTCCAAAAACTGAAACAACGCCTGTGTGAAGATATTTTTATTGACTGATGCAGTACTAGAAGCCATAAAGGAGTATTTCTTTCATCACATTCAAATGTTGAGAGCATCGCGGGGAAAAGTTCAACAATTTTCAAGATGCTGTCGGCAAATGAGGTAGTTAGCAGAATTTGGTAAGGAATAGGTCATGGAAACCCATCCTAGTACATATGTGAACAATTTTGACACAGATGAATTCTTGGTCACTTTAGGAGATGTAAGATTGCGATTAGTTTTGATTCATCTTATGTCCATTCACGTCTACTTAGTCATCAAGTGCCTCGTGGAGGTGAATTATTGAGCTCGGTCAGATTAAATGAGTGCTCTGCATGCTCTCAGAGATTAGCGTCCATTCTTTATTATTGCAGAGACGGCAGATATCTGACTGTGCAATACAACTTTTGTGGGTAGTCATGGCTCGTTGTTCGAAAACAAAATTTAAAGTGTGGAGGACGTCATTCAGAACATTTGCGTCAGCATTCACTTATTCTACAAATCGTTTGTTATTATGACATGTTGCATTAAAAGATAAGAAACACATTCCTTTATAAAAAGAGATGTGAATATCAACTTCCTGACACATGGTATGCCTGGATTTAATTGCATCAGTCCCAAGAGTCCTCAGCGGCCGCTCACACCTCGAGATTATGTATTCTATGCACACTACATAATCATGGGTAGCGTACACCTCTAAAACTCAGTAAGGGGAATACAAATGCAAGATTTGGGTAAACAACGGCTATAGCTGCATTTAATGGAAGTTAAGTTCATCATACAGAAGGATGACATTGGTTAGGTACATGTACCACAGAATGGAGTATTTTGATTCTATCTGTAAGTGGATTTTGTTTCAGAGCGGTTTAAACGCTAAAGAAAATTTGTCGTTTCATGTTCCGCAACTTCATATTTAGTACTCAAATAGCAAAACTGCCTATATCTCAAACCTGATCATTTAAGAAAGTTGTTTTTGTAAGACGCAGGCCTTCGTTTAAAATGAAAACATATGACTGATATTGTGAAACATTTTCTTTGTATATTGGTACTGGAATTCGCTATTAATCACAACACAATCCATTATTTCAAGATTGTAACATACGACTTAAACAGTACTTGAAGTCTTTTTCTTTTCTCTTTTTGATTTTTTCTGTCCTTCGGTAACATATGTTATTAAATGAAAACTCTCTTAACATCAGCGTATTCAGATCATAGCAGCAGAATTATGTCTACTTCTATTCTCAAGCAATAGAGGACTACCTTACTGCTTGAGGCCTGGGTTCCACTTTCGATTAAGACAAGTTACGTGATACATCATTTCCAGAGTTTTCCCATGTCCAGAAAAAGCGAACGCCCTATTATTTTACACGCCAACGAACTTTGGAGTAATTGACGTTTTAATCAATTTATTTCCTTCATTGTTTGGGAGATGGAACAGGCACTAGCGTGTCTGAAAAGATTTATTTATCATTAACAAGAAGAAGATCGGCTCCTCTTGCCTATAAAACGCCTAAGTCCCCTGACTTTCTGAACTTTCGAGGGCATGCTGCGTTGCATGTCATGCAACAATCGTGTACACATGAATGAGTTTAAGTGTGGGTCACACCCAAACAGGTCTCGCGTACATATTCCCTGAGTGCGACGAAATCTCTTTCTTCCTCTGGGGAAAGCTCGGAAGGCTATACTGCTGAAATCCTTTAAGTCTTAGCAATTCTGGAGCTATTGTACATTTACAGTTCCAATTCCCCCTCCATCAAAAGCTATTAATCTGAACGAGCTTCCAGTGGCGGCATGAAAATGCCAGAAGAATGTCAGAGAAGAAAAAGAATGATAGAACACTGAAAAAGTAACCCAAAAACGTGCAACGCACATCTAAAACGCATGACTATTATTTTCAAATGAGCCAAAAGGACCGTGCTTTGTTGGAAATCCCAGAAGGCGCGTATGAACATTAATATGCTGCAGTTCAGAATGAGCATTTTTTGAAGATACTAAGGTAAACATAATATAAAAATTGCTTTCTTCGTCTCTGAAAACTGTATGCATAACTTCATTCTGCATTGCTTAAGCAGAAACTTGCCTAGACTGGTAACAGCATGGTCGTGCATTCGAGTCCTGCCTCAGGCATAGGTGGAGTTTAATATCTTTTTCCGTCGTCATTGTATCGATTTGCCACTTTGCTTTAGAAGGCAATGATAATGCTAGGAGACAGCAGAGCTCGGATTACAATTAGTCAAGATATACTTAAACAATGCTATATGTATATATTTACTAGTTAAAAACACTATCTAGCTTTAGTATTTCTTGTTATATGCTAAAAAATCTTAAAAGAAATAGTCGATATTCGTATTGCAATGCAATTTAATTAATTAAGATATTTGAGCAAACTATACCAAACTGAAACCTGCGGCCTCGACTATCCGGATTGGATCTAAGAACAGGCAGATATTTCTTGTACTCTGTCATGGCCAACATATGCAGGATTCACCCAATATTTTTACAAACAATTAACTGGGCAAGATTTTATTGTAGGTGCAGCTGCAACTATGCTGTTCATTACTGCTTTAAATTAATGGCAATGACTTCAGAAATTGAGATACAGGCCAACAATACCCGTTTATTTCTTGAACGAATGAAATTAAACCTCAAAAACTAGACATTTAAAAATGAAATTTCAAGAATATAACAGTATTAACTAACATGTTTTAGAACACATTTACCTAAAAGTATTCAAACTTAATGAAAGTATAGTACAAGAAGTGAGCACCCGAGTCTTTGAAAATACAAGCAGCGATAGAATTTCGAAAAATAGGAGCGTATGGCATGTAAACAACGTACAAGAAACTATTAATAGCTTGATAAACGTTGTTAATTTTAGTGGCAGTAAACGAAGCAGGTCTAACATCAGCAGACCACAACGAAGAACTGAATTATAAGCATTTTCATAGTTGCATCGTGTGTTATCTGTGAGACCTGTTAAATTTCACGCCCACCAACTAGCACAAATAGCATCAGTCATCGTTTGGGATCTGCAGATCTTGCGGTATTCTACGTTTCCTCACTTCCTTTCACAGAACGTTCATATCCTAGCAGATCTAGTCTATTTTTTTGGCTATTTATAGTGCAGCGTAATAATCTAAAGCCAATTTGCCGCAAGGAAGCCAACAGGCGTTTCGGAAACTCGAATCAAGGACTCCCGCGGGTGGGGATTTCCTTGTCGCCACAAAGAGGGCCTTGAGACAGCGAACTACAGTTACCCGAACCGGCTTCACCCAAGGCAGCGCAAACGACTTTCACAACCCCATCTGGGTCACCCACGCTTTCACATTTCCGATACTTAACCCGGAGATTTCAACGCTGCACTGCATGTTATCTAATATCCCGATGCCTGTCGCTCTTACCAGTGGTTAACGATGAGTAGCATTATTTCTGGTCTATACCTACCGCTGAACCCGAAACAGAAAACCTTTCCCCTAAAAGTGTCAACTAGCTCAGCTTTTCAAAATGTGGCTGGCGGGTTAAACGACGAAGAATTTTGTTTTTAATAATTTACAATGGTTATGCTATATTACTAGTGATGAATTATTGTTGGCGAGATTTATACGTGCTATTGTTTCTGCAAATTTAACATTTTGGCATCAGTTTAAGAGATGCAATTTTTTTTAAAATCGATCACTGGGTTAAGAATTGCTCAACGAATAGAGGATTCTGCCCTAAATAAGTCAAAACACAAAGTAATGGTAGGTCAGCAAAATGTTTCTAGTTAGACAAGCACTTTTCATATCAGGATGATAAATTCTAAGTCTGGAGAAAAACAGTATATAGGAAACATAATGAGATGCCTATAAAAATTAGATTGAGCTGGACTACAGATGTTCATACTTTGCGCTGAACCTAATTGTCTAAATTAGCTAGGCTGAAAAAAGGCTGTAATGGGGAGATTCTTCCCATTACTTACTATATTACATTGCTACAGCTGCGGAGAAAACAAAAACCAAGAAGATATCATTCAAAATTGCTTTTTTTGTGAGGAAAGTTACGAATTTCGTCCTAAGAAAGCGTTAAAGTGTTTAAATTACCATTTTAGATGGTTCTCGTGGTCATTCTGGCTGATAGTCGTGCGATCGACCCCCATCTTGGACATGAATGGGTTTAATCCCCCTCCCCACATTGTCTGCGTGTTGCCTGTACTGTCTAATAGGCGGTAACCATGCACGGAAGATGCTGATGACTTTGTCATGGAACTTCTCTGGCATTGTGTCCGTGTCTAGTGCAATGCATCTAATCAGTGCGAAACATGCCATAAAATCCATGATATTAAGATTTTCAAAATCAGTAATAACAATAATAATAATAATAATAATAATAATAATAATAATAATAGTAATATTGTTGTTATTATTATTATTACTATTATTATTAAAACAACCGTTTAGAATGTTGTAGTTAAAGCGTATGAAACGCTACAATATATATTTCTCCACAATACACATTTATTTTAGCTTGCATTAAAAATGCTCTAAAGATAGTAATTGCATTTTTTCTAAAAGTAATTTTCTGTCTAAATTTTCAAAATCTCCAAATTTTGCTTATTTTCAAAACATGAATCGGCTCTTGAAAAAAGGAAAAAGGAATATAAACTGGTCTGAAATATTAATAATTATGCAAACAACAGAATTTGAATGTTTATTATACTTGACCTGTGGAGTATCAAGTTCAGCAGTTATTTTAGAGAAGAGTATTTATGTGTACCTCAGTAAAAATCTCTTTATGGTTAAGCAGTTTATTTACATTAAAAGGTAGTGTCTGTAAAAAAAAAAGAAAGAAAGAAAGAAAGGAAGGAAGGAAGGCAGGAAGAAAGAAAGAAAGAAAAGAAAGAAAAGGAAATGATAGAACTTCATGTTTGGAAAACAACGCATACCTCATGAAAAATATTAAAAAGCATAAAAATGAAATAAAATGGATTTCCCTAGTTAGGAAGATAGCGATATACCTGTGTATGACCTGATACTCATGTCTTTGATCTAGTGCTTGTTTAAAAAAAAAATACAAACCAAACTAAAATAGCGTTAATTAAGAAAAATATTAATAGCTCATGTTCCATGGCTTAATTGCCATTATCAATGAACACAGTTAAAATTAGTGCATGTTAAAGCATCATTTCAATTTAAAGCGATTAGCAAGTTTTTATGTTAGTACTTTATCTTTCTTAGTATCCGAGAAATTGCCAATTTCAAACTACATCCAAGTATGAACAAGTTATAACTCAAATATGCAAGTGTAAAATAATTAGCACCTTCTAAATCTGAAACAATTTTGTGGTAAAACCGCTCTAACATATATACAAATCTGCTGCAATTACGAAATTATGTTCTGGGCAATTTTATTTGTTAAACGAAATAGTTTGCTGTAATCTACGCTGTAATTAAGATAATTTTTCTATGTTAGTGTCTAATCTAATGTTTTATTTAATATCTAAAACATTTTAAGATACTATTTTGTAACAATTATTATTTTTTTTTTTTTTTCCATTTGGAATCCAATTATTCATATTCCCTTGTAACGGCAAGAACAAGGAAATCTCTCCTAAGATACAAAGCTGTATTATAAGAATATTTGTCCATTTTTTGGAATGATCTTTACTATTTAAAACTAAATATAAATCCCTTTAGTTGGGAACTCCTATATCCTGCACACCTACTTAAATAAAATATAATAATCAAAAGCCCATTATCCAAAATAAATAAAATCCTTTTAAAATCTATACGGTTTTCTCATCTTTTAAGTTAATTTAATTTTTTTAACTCAAAACCAATTTAAGTTAAAAAAAAGTATTAATTGATGTTCTTCATATAACAATCTATGATATAAGGACACTTAATAATGCAACCAGTCACATTCCTATACTTCAGCATGTCCAAATTTACCGCCACGGGTGGCCGAGGTCGTTAAGGCGCGGACTCGTGGGCAGGAGGTCCTGGGTTCGAATCCCGCCAGGGCCGTACCCATGATTGAAATTTTTTCCAGGTTTTTTCCTCAGTCTTCATAACTGGCAAATGCCGGGGAGGTACCCTAAAACTTAGGCCTGGAACGTTTCCTTCCTTAAAATAAAAATCCTTTCCCAATATATAATTTCATTTCATGTATCACCAGTGTTCACCGCCTGTGGTGCCTCAGTAGTAAAAACGGGCGTTAAACACCATTCAATCCCCCCCCCCCAAAAAGGCCAAATTACACAACCATATATCCTCAATTTAGATACCCTTATGTATGTAACTTAGACATAATCTACAGCTTTTCTACCTGTTTAGGACTGTACACTGTTGAATTTGGTACTACATACAATACATTATTAGCATGCCTAATGTTAGCACTTCCAAGAAACGAGTGAGAGTTACCCTTGCCTACATTTGGCTTCTATCTATGCTGGTTATCAGTTATTGAAGGGCGAAGTGCGGAAGTACATCATTAAGTTGTGTGATCAATATGAGTAAGCGTAAGGCGCTGGAATTAAGAAGAAAGAAGTTAGTGAAAACCTTATCTAACGGGTTGAGCTGTAGGAAAATTACAGAGGAATTTGGGATTTCTAAATCAACAGCTTCTAACATAAAAGCCAACAAAACTTCAATTACAAATGCATGGGAACAAAGCAGCAGTGCAGAGAGAAAAGAGTGTGGTGCAAAATAAATAATGAAGAACTAAACGATAAAGAATTTCAATTTTTCCGTTGTTGAAGCAAGTCAGTGGGCAGTCAGTCAGTGGGTCGTTTCTGCAAGAAAAAAGATATTGCTAAACAGTTGAACATACACGTTTTATGCCAGCAGTGTTTACTTAGATCATTTTTCTCTGTCTTGGACACTTCTGGTCGAACATTTTTCAATGAACAATAGGTTTTCAGATTAGGAGTGCTTACTGTACTTTCTAAATACAATTATCCTGCAACAGTTTATTATATAGATATGCTCTTGCAGACTCTTGTTATACCCTTTGTGTCGCATTTTCACTACTGCGACATTCTGTTAACCGATATCACGACCAATTTTGGGTAAAGATTATGCGTTCGCTACGTATGTAACCCACGTAAATAAGATCATATCACTCCAGCTTTTGAATTGTTATCCTGGCATTTACTGGATGGCAGAAAGAAGTAGCACTACGTCATTCTTCTGCGTCGAATTCTGTGTCCGATATTTTTATCTGTTTTCACTCCTTGTCTTTTCATTATAATTTAAACACCCAATCGAATAACAATTTCATTCCCTCTATACCCTTACACCGAACTCTCACATTTCTTCATCCTTCACAGTTTTGGCTACTCGTTTCTGGAACTCTCTGCACTTTCATACCAAGAAATGTGGGTCAAATCGACAGTTTACAATATTGCTCGAAGGTTATTTATTTGCGGAATGCAACATTTAACAATGCTATGCTAAAATTGTTAATGCTAGTCATTGTATTGTGTATTTCGAAATCGTAATTGTCCCTAATGAAGTGGAAGAGAGGACATTACGGTCTTAACTTTGCCAAGTAAACTATTATATCACCGCTTACCCCTACTTTTACCTCATTTTGTTTGTCACTATTTCACAAAAATCTAAATATACGAGAATGCAGAAGATAGGAACTCCAATGAGTATGCACATGTTCAGTGTCAACACTACTGTTTTTTCTTTGTAGGTGAGTGCAGCGTAAAGCCACGGCCATTGACTAGCCTGTAGTCACCATATCTTAGGCACTTAGTTTTAAAGTAAAAACGAGGATCCGTTTAAACAACTTCACTTACAAGACTCTTGATTTGAATGCGCAAAAAGCTATGAACATAGCTATGCAACAAGACAATCCTCTTCGCTGTCCAGAAGTTAATTGATCTACAAGAAGCAAGCGGTAAACAAAAGACTGCAAACTTGGCGCTCATTTAATGAATATAATGTGAAACGAAACTGCTTATATGTTTAGGTTTTTACCAAGATGTCGAAATCGAACACTAATTGGCCATTTTGCTGTATGAAAAAGTAGATTATTCTCAAGATTCTCTTTACAAGAATATACTTATATATATTTGCTTTATGCGTAATTATACTTTCGGTTTTCTTGAAAATCCTATAAAGAAGACCCGACTCGCACGCAAATATTTTTTCCCCTGCCTGCTACGAAAGTTATAATGAACAGGTTCGATGATACAAAGTATAAAACGGAATCTTTTCTATCAATTGATAGCAGAACAGGAAAAAAAAAAAAAAAAAAAAAAAAATCTTTAGAATGAAACATAGAAAGTTCAAACAGATAGTGTTGCTATTCACGTTATCTCTTCAGGGTCGAACAACAGGAATGAACTAACGGTATATATAAATGAATAAGTGTGTTTACTCTTAGCTTTTTTTAATAGTGTTTAAAGCACGTTTTACCTACCGAGGCATCACTGGCGATGGATACTGATGATACATGGAATGAAATGACAAGCTGGAAAAGGATTTTTTTTATGGAAGGAAGCGTTCCAGGCCTAAGTTTAAAGTACCTCGCGGGCATTTGACATTTATGAGGACAGAGGAAAGTCTGAGAAAAACCTCAGTCAGGGAGGACGCTCTTGGTGAGAATCGAACCACAACCTCCTGTTCACGAGTCCGCGCTTTAACGTCCTCGGCCACCCAAGGCGGTTTACTCTAAGCTGAACTATCTATTTTAACTGATACAAAATAAAGCTATAATACATAATTATATGCATTTAAAGCGACGCATTTAAGGCTGCTTGGGCTAACGCTGCTATAAATATGAATATCAGGCTAAAAGCTATGGTTAATGGCCTGTTTGCAAGTGATACAGTATGGACAAATGAAGAAATGAATATTGTATCATTGTGGACATTGTATTCTGAGACCACGAAGAGAAACCAAAATAGCCTTGGTTAGGGACCCAGTATGTTAGCATCACTTATGAATTAATCGTATTATTCTGTGAAAATATAATCAGCCTTAATTTGCTTTCACTATATAACAATCATGGAAAAAATCTTCCGGGACAATTGCATGTGTCTTTAATTTTGTAATATTGCTTTCTGACAATGGTAAAAAGTTTATTTTGAGTATAAATAACTGGAGGCACATCTGCCTGTTCATTAGCTTTGGTACATTTTCTTTTATTTCTTTTTCTATGCTCACTATGTAACAACAAGCTTAAGTAAGACCAATGATAAGGATCAAAAGTTCACTCTTTAGACAAAATGTATTTAGTTTCACATTGTCACCCCATTGCCTTTCGGGATGAACCACGATAACATTTTACCGCCATGGGTGGCCGAGGCCGTTAAGGCGCGGATTCGTGAGCAGGAGATCTGGGGTTCGAACCCCACCAGGACAGTCCTTCCTGACTGAGGTTTTTTCTAGGTTTTCCTCAGTCCTCATAAAAGGCAAATACTGGGAAGGTACCCTAAAACTTAGGCCTGGAACACTTCCTTCCTTAAAAATAAATCCTTTCCTAATTTATTATTTCATCTCATGTATGTATGTAAAAGGGTGTTAAACACCATTAAAAAAAATGTTATTACATTTCTGTACAGCCAGCACATGGTTGAACTTTATTTTTCATAATACACAGTGAGCCACATTTAAAACCTCTCATTCACAAGTCGCCGCTTACCGGAGCGACTCCATCCCCGCCATTTCCTTCCATCCAGTTACGGCGTAGTTTTCTTTTCTTTCTTTCTTTCTTTCTTTCTTTCTTTCTTTCTTTCTTTTTTTTTTTTTTGAGTAGTGTTTAACGCTCGTTTTTACTACCGAGGCACCACAAGCGGTGAACACTGATGATACATGAAACGAAATAATATATTGGGGAGGGATATTTTTTAAGGAAGGAAGCGTTCCAAGCCTAAGTTTAGGGTATCTCCCCGGCATTTGCCAGTTATGAGTGAGGAAAACCTAGAAAAAACCTTAGTCAGGGAGAACGATCCTGGTGGGATTCGAACCCCAGACCTCCCGCTCACGAGTCCGCGTCTTAACGACCTCGGCCACCCGTGGCTGTAGAGTAAGGCATAATTCGGAATAGTACAGTTGGGTGTTGTGCAATGATAAGGTATTCACTGCGTAAGCGAGCATTTTGAAGACGTGCATAAAGTGCAAGAAATTAAATCGCAGAACAAGGCAAAAAATTTAGACGTAAATTTCCTAATCCCCAATTCCATAACAAATAACAATAAGAGATTTCGGTTTTGTAAAATTAACCATACAGGTTCTGTGATGAGTTGTAAAAGAAAATGAAGATGTCATGTGCTCACAGAAGAAACATTTGATGGAATAGATTCCTTGTCAAAAATCTCTGAGATATCTAGCAGAGAAGACAGGAATTTTTAATTGCAAACCGAGAGAAAAAAAAAATAATTGCTAACCCATTACATTAGCTCACCAATTACAGTTCCTCTATTATAAAGCAATACTTAATTTTTGTAATGGATGTTAGAAAGAGTTAATAACGGGGAAATTGATTCCATGTTGATTTTCTTTATCGATGGGGCTTGCTATTTATTATCTAACACATGCTGTTCTCAGAGGAACCACATTAGTGTGAAAAGAATTATTAGACTACTCTTCCTTCAAAATCCAGTCAAGAATAAAAGGTACAAGTAACATTTTATAACGTTTGTGTGACAAATTAATGTATGGGGAACATTTTACGCCTATTTCAAAAACAGGATAACCCCAAAAATCATACTGCCAATTCAACCATGATGGAGTTGCAACGTATATTTCGCTTATTGGCACTGACTGGTTTATTGCCCCCTTTTTCTCCAGATGCAACATTCTGTGCATTTTATCATTGGGAAGTTTTGGAAAATAGAGTAAATACCACGAATCCTCACAGTTTGGATGAACTTATAGAAAATATTGAAACAGACTTGGTCCACCAGTGTAGAAGAACCGACCAGTTTGTATGGCAGTTCTTTAAGAAACTGTAGAGAGTATTTCGTACAAAATGGGCAATTCTTCCAGCATCTTCTAAGGTGAGTACAGAGTTAATTAATTTTATTCATAGTACCCAAGTTTTATGAAAGTGAAACGCTCTGGCGCTGTGATTTTGCGGCACCTGATGCCGGCAATTGTGAGCACTTCCGCCGACGAGTGGCCGACTTGCAAATGGAAGGCTTTAAACGTGCCTCGCGATTTTTTAAACTAGTACCCATCCTTTGTCTATTGTTTATAAATAGACGCTTTGCGTGCAATAAGATTCACATGGAGCTGAAATTGTTATATCCTACTATGTTTTTATTAAATGCCTTATTAAGGGAAGCATTACACATAATTATTGTGTTATAATTTATATATAAAATGCATTACTAGTAAATAAAAACAAGTAACCTGAAAGTTATTTCGGATAATGCCATGTCCTTAATCACAGGAGAAAAAAATGTAATTCCATATAGTTAGCTGTCAATTCTTTCTCATTAGGAAAATAAATGGCTCCATTTAATTTGTTACCAAATGCGTGTAAGTACTTAAATTTATGTGAATTTGGGAATATTTTGTTTTGTTTATTCTAAATAAAGGCATGTCTTTTGAAGTTCAAAGCGGAGCGTTGAGACAATAATTATGACAACGAAAATACTGTTCCAGTAATAGTAGTGGAAATTAATGGAAAGACGTTCTCATGTATGCATTACTTTATTATGTGAGAAGCAAGTACTGATTTTATTGGTAGACGGCTTAACTGTGTAGCACACACGAAAGAGAAGTTTAACTGCCTCTAAACTAGCATGTGCGGAACTATGGGAAAGTTGCCTTTCACTGAGGTTACGAGAGCATTTAACACTTCACCTTGCATTCTATTGTTAGCGCTGTTTAATATTGTGGCAGTACATCTTGTGTCCCACGTATTTACTACTAAAAGTTTGTAGTTTAAGGATGAGGCGTTGGGATTTTCATTTAAATGTATATTTCTCTTTTCCATGAATAAAATCGGTCCTGGTGGTGTAGTGGTAACCATACCTGCCTTCTAAACCCAAGATCGCGGGTTCAAACCCGACCAGGCTCGATGGATTTTTTCGGGCGTAAAATTCTAAATATGGCTTCCTTCGGAAGGGAAGTAAAGCTGTGGGACCCGTGTCGTACATTTACGGCATGATAAAGAACCTCAAGCCTGAAAGAAGAAGCCTCTGAAGAAATTTGTCGGTCGTTTCACGCCCTGAATTGAATGGGATGATGATGACTTGAGATGCTAAAGAGCGTCCGTAAATAAAACAAATCAACCATCCATGAAGAAAAACACAAATTATATCCTGAACCAAGCAGAAGTGCCCATCCCTTAATGTCAATCCCCAATATTCTCCAAATCATATGTCAAGTTTCTTGAAGTGTAGAATGTGCTGGAAATAAAACCCTGTTGCATTATTGTTAAATAATTTTGCCTCACAACACTGGTCTTAGCATCATGAATACTTTGAAAATTACATGTTCTTTTTCAAAATTCCATTTAACATCTAAAATATTCACACATTAATAGATATATTTGTTATTACCAAATGTTAACCGTTCACTTTTTCGGTATAGGAAAAATGCAATGGAAAAAACGCCATCCTTGCAAAAGTCTCCAACCATAACTGAACTCGTTTAAATTGATGTGACAAGTTTTATATTTCAATCCCGATAATTTTAGGTAGACTGACTTAAGACAATAGTTTTTTTCCCCTCGTTTTATACCATAGGTTTTTACAATAATAATATTTTGTTTGCCTAATTTAAGAGTTTGGGTACATAAAGGTGTTGAAATTGTGCTTTACAGACACAAAAAGTGTTTATTTACGGTGTGGGCTACAGGGCAAAATGTATTCTAATGGAACAATATATTGGGTCATCCAATCATCTGATGACCAATACGGCGGTAGGGACTGCATCGGTCGAGACGTCATCACTCACGGCTAGCCGGACTACACTGAAGTCCGTGCGGGCGGAACAACACAAGAGGCAGAAACATTGGAGTGAAAGTCTTATACACTTATAAATCCACGTACTAACTCTGTCATGCAAGGAGATGCTGGAATTGCCTGATTTCATATTTCACACATTTGTATGTTAACCTTTAGTTTGTCTAAAGTGTCTGTAGCTATGTTATTAATTACAAAATTACATTACGGCCTGCACCTTGATTATGTGGGAATTTCTCTTAAAATAATCTTCTGACAGCACCGGCGAACTTGCTACGAATAAATAAACACTCTTTGTGGAATAGAACAGAATGAGGTTTAGGAAAAACTATACTCTATGGCTAGACAGTTGTTAGTTTCCAGAGCTATGGCTAGTTTCTTTTACTATTCAACGCCATTGAGTGCCGTGAGTCCCAATGTTAACGTAACAGTTCGGTAAACTCCACCGGCCCCAACTCGTACAGCCAGACTGACCTTGAGCGATGGTTTATCGGCCAATTCTAATCCCAGCTCCGTGTATGTCATCACAAAATTGAATACTGGCCGCTTGGAACAAAACCGTTCCATTCCGTTTTGATACTTTTAGCGTCCCATGCCAATTGCCACGGGTCTTAGAGACGATGGATGTAATGAATCAGTGGTATAAATAAGCATTGAATCCAAGACGCCTTAAGTTGCCTTGTATTCGATTTTAAGAGGTAGGAGAAAACGGGGAGGTGAATCAATTGGCTTTACCAGAAATCGATTCCCAGATGAACCCGAATGTGCTCGCCTCATTCCATCGACTTCCGAGTGTCTGATTCCGCCTAAAGAGTAATACACTACACGATACTTGTTTTCCATAGCGAACTCTGATGCATGCATTCCTCACACATCGCATTAACATAACATATATAAACAGCTTGATAGAAATAACCCTACTTCCAGGAATAAAGTCCATCAAGGCTTGTCCAGGTTAAACTATTTCAACCATGGCGGTGCATGCAATATTTGGTTTAAAAACAAACAAACAAACCGAAGATAATATACCACAATTTTTGGTTCAATGTTATAAGTGCAATTCGTGTAACACCAAAGGGTATTTATAGACGTAACAGCGCGAAACTGCTCACGGTCCATTGCATTTAGTGCTTCATAAAATGGGTCTCCTCACGCCAAAGCTACCCTGAAGGCATTGCATGTGTTTAAAAATAGCCTCTGCGAGATTTGCAAAGTTGAACACACTGGTTTCCACGTGTCCTTGAAAACGAAACTTTATCAGTCTCGATTCTGCAAGCGGCAAACTTGTTCTGAAGGAGGAAACGCTGCCGGTGAAATTTGGTTCAGTAGGTCGATGCTCCCTTGGCAACGCTACGGGAGATTTAGTGGAACACTTCAAAGCAATTGCAGCAATGAAGTGTGTACTTAATGAGAAGCATGAGAAAAGAGGAAAGATTTGTATAATGTCATTTACAGCGTACGCTGCCTCCTAAGAGTTTTTATTTTGTTTAACTATGATCGACACTCTAACGCCTTTTTATTCCATTTGCTTCCCATTAACTCTCAATCGTGACTAAGCCCTTTCTGTTAGTAGAACAGCAAAAGTGACGCGAGTTTGTCCATTAGTCTTAGCATCCTAACGGAACCATATATCTTTGTTCAGAATACAACTTCGAAATAATAAACTTTAGACCACAAATATTTAGTCTCAAAACACACGTATTCATGGATTCCTGATCTTGCCTATTCATAGAACGCAATATATCTATTTATTGGCATCAAGTTTATACAGTTACTTACCTTACAAATATTTACAGCCGCGTGCCACGTGGCATATGTCGAGGTGATAGTCAAGTTCTTGTCTAAGATTTTGATGCCGGTAACAATACGCCGTCGTAGCTCTGAGATGCGTAACAAGTACCGACATAAACCTGGAAATGTTTCTTATGCACCGATTGCTTTTATTTGTTTTTTTTTTTCTACAATATTAATTTCTTTATAACAAGCACGCAAAGTAGCCCCATTCATTTTGAAAAACGCCACGCTGCACGTGTCATTGACACAGCAATAACAAAGGTGATACGTCATCAATACAGAATGCAAATTACAAACCCATAAGCAACACATATATTACATCTTTACTTATCGTTAAAGTGCGAGCGATTCCACAAAAAAGTCCCATCAAGAGATAACATGTTAATTAAATATTTGATTTTTTAATTCGAGAAATAACTTTATAATGTAAGCTGCTTTATTTAATAGAAAATGTTCACAAATCCCTATGTGCAAAGTGAATTCGATGCTGCAGATTTTGCGTATTCAAAACAAGGCAAAAATATGCAGGAATATCTCTATTTTTGCACATACGTTTTTTCCTCATGATATCAAACCAGATTTTGTTTTGCATATCACATTTTGGCTCTTCCTTGTTATACGGCATAAAACAGTATCATTTTTAAAAGTTTATAACAGGTTCTCTGGCGATTTTTATATTGATTGCATATTAGTCAGACAGTTACGCGAAACACAGAAAAAAATGCACGTAGGAATAAAAATACCTTCCAGATTCTAAGTTAGCGTAACATTATCAACAAAAATGTATCAATATATTTTTTCTAATAAAAGTGCGTTTTCGCAGTGATGCCGTGACTGACTTGACATTCTAAGTGCTCGTTACGTTAATTTGCCCACAGTATGAACTGTTGCTAGAAAGTGTTTTCTGATGGGACTGCGAGCAATTTTAAGCAAAAGTACACCTTAAACAATGTAACATTGCTTTCTAAAATATTTGGAATTAAAATTAAATTGAACTTCTTCGGCAAAGAGGTAGTGGATGTGATTGATAAGTGAAAGGAATGGAACTGTACAAATTGTTGAAGACTTTGTCTCTGTGAGCAACAAAGTCAAGCACATAGCGCTAAGAAGGTGTCCCAGATTGAGACTGATGAAGTGAAAAAGTATTTCAGTCATCGACATGAAAGTTTGGATGAGTATGTCATACAGGGTACACGTCTTTCATGTGAACAATCAGTTTCGTAAGTGAAAACAAAAACAACATGAATAAAAGTGAACATTTAAAACTTGAAGTATTTACTGTCCCTGTAGTCTAACGTGATCTTCTTGTATTAGTGTAGATGTGTGAGATTCATTTGAAGCCATGGACTGTATTTTTCCCTCTACGTTTGATATTCATCTCTGCATTCATAAAGTTGGTTGTGTAGGAAGGCTTTGCTAGTATATATTAATATCAAATACAGTTTTTTTTCTTTATACTCACTATTTGCATTTAATGACATAATCAAAATATTCTATACTCATTACAAAGAAATTTCAAAGTTTCAAGTTCGTAGTTTAATATTCGTGTTTTTTTTTTCCATGTTCTTTATATGTAAAATGATCTATTAGATTCTTTGCAAATAAATCCTTATATCAGCATTAGTAACACCGCCACGGGTGACCGAGGTCGTTAAGGTGCGGACTCGTGAGAGGGGGGACCGTGCTTCCTGACTGAGGTTTTTCCAGATTTTCCTCAGTCCTCATAAATGGCAAATGCCGGGGAGGTACCCTACTCTTAGGCCTGAAACACTTCCTTCCTTAACAAAATATCATTCCCCAATTTATCATTTCATTTCATGCATCACCACTGTCCACCGCCTGTGGAGCCTCAGTAGCAAAAACGTGAGTTAAATACTACTCAAAAAAAAAAACATTTTTAACAACTTAACATATTATGAAATCCCATAATGTGAACATTACTTGTAATTTGAGAAAAATAAAAACCATGCTACTAATATAAATATAACGTAACATAAATATGCCTTATATGTTTTATTATGTATTGTGACAGCATGGGTTAAATTATACATTATACCGTCGTCGTTTGGAAGAAATCACTAAGTCCAAAATTGTGTTTATAAGTTATAACGATTTATTGATTTCTGCGTCACTAAAATGTGTAAAATATAGACTTAATGAGAATACAAGACATCTGTTACACAGAAACATACATGGATATCACTTCATGAATTCTGCCAGACTATAAAGCTCCTTTTCCATATTACCATAGTGTTAATATTCAAAACAGTCAATTTTGGACTTGGTGACCTGCCAGAACGACCGCTAAATAATCTGTCCAATATATAGAAGTCAAGTAGTCACAAAGTCAAGTGAATCACGGAGTATTTTTTATCTTTATTTTATTAATAATTAAATTTTGGCGATTTTTATTACACTATATTGAGTTCTAAACCGTTCTCTCCTAACAGATTTTTTTAAAACTATTTTCAGAATAAATTTTCAGTGAACTCTCTTTTACCTGTAAAGGGAGTTATGAAAAATGTCAGTCGGTAAAAACATTTAATGCCAAATATATAATATAATTTCTGTTAGTTAGCCGTGTTTTTCTATGATTAATCTTAATTATCAATAGAGTGAGACGCCAAAATTAATATTCAAGATCTTTTACATATATCAGGCATAGGTTTTATTAATAAAAGGAATTGTAAATGTCAGGTAGTTACACAGGACATTGCTCCAAACTATTGGCTCTAGGTTTACATACTTTTTAAATAGTGTTTAACGCCCTTTGTTGCTGCTGAGGCACTACAGGGTACATACTTTGGCTACAAAAACTAATGTCTTGCAGCTGGCATGGTTTGCAAATAAGAGACAGTATGCCTTCTATAGAACTTGAACAATATTTCCGGAAATGTTCCTTTCCTCGAATATCCAGTGGAATTCATTTGGCCAAAATACATTCCCCATTTTAATCTCCATCACAAATAGTGCATAATTCCACATTCTAATCCCTCCTGAAACAGAGAATGTTAACAGAAAATATTGTTGCTTTGCAAATGAATACGCTGTTAAAACAGTGGGATATTAAATTATGCCTAAGAAACAGGAATCTCGTTAAACCCTGGAAGGCAGGAATTGATCCCTAGTAACATATCTAGAGGGATTCTTCTGTGCTCTGGCACAGAAATCGAGGTACAGATTGACATCAAGAGTTTGTCGGACAGTATATTTTAGAGCAAAGTTGCATGAACTTTGTTTAATAGATCACTCAATCAAGAGATACTTTGTTTGTGGTTTTTGTTTCGCACAGAACCAGTAGAACTAAATTGTATGCACAATATCGTGAATTGCAGTTGTGGAACGAAAAAAATTATTAGCAAAGTTTTGAACTAATATACAGGCACATGGTGAGCTGATTCGCATTTAAAATCATGTTTACACACAAACAAGCGAATGAATGCATACTGTCACAAGACAGGCAGAGAACATATTCAGAGATTCAGAAAACGTTCTAGGACATGTCAATACGGTACAGCGAAGTATCAATATGGCTGCAATAGCCCAGAAGCCGAGATGCAAAACACCGTGTGAGCGCACAAGACTTATAACTTAACTTTCTAGTTCTATAGTGGGGACCAAATCTCTCGACGTTTGAGGCTTGTCCACATAAATGGCGTTAGCTAGTTAGGTAGTGCTGGATTGCAACTTTGTGCAGCGCTTCTGGCAGCTTATAAATCTTAAAAACAAGCACTTTGTGCTTTAGGGTAAACGTTTTGTTCTGGGCTTTACATGCGGCTAGGATGAAGTGCAATATTTTCCGGAACGTACAAAACCATCACATTTCCATCCCAAGTGGTACGCCTTTTGTAGCTTTTTAAACGTTATTATCTTAATAGAGACCTTTGAAGAAATATTTGATTGATAAAAGGCATATTTGGGGAAAAATATAGATTTTGATATGAAATTATAAGTAAAGCGCCTTGCTTTATACAACTATTGGTACTTTAATAACTAGTATATCTATTTACTTAACTAATAGCTTTTGGTTCTTAGATGAAACTTTAATACATTACTCATAAGCCATTCCGATACCTTGCTATTCTGGTAACTATATTACAATGATCATATTAGTTTTTAGTTTAGATGACATTAGGTAGGCAGGTGTTTATCAAACATAATGAACAGGGCCCTTTCATTGATAGCAAAATATGAAAATGGTAAATGAAAGACTTATGAAATTACAAATGAGATTGACGGTCCTATTTTAGTAAAATAGTAATACGCAGTTTAAATTTGCATATTTTAATATTTAAAAGTGTTGTCGCTTAGCAAGTCTCGTGGAAGTGACGAATTCCGGTGAAAAATAGCACCGGATCCACCACTTCCACTAGCCTTGCTAAGCGACACCACTTTTAAATATTAAAATATGCAAGTTTGTTACAACTGTGTTTATAAAATTTCTTCGGTTAAGAAAGCAGAACTATTTAATTTGTCTAAGTGAAAAGAACTAACCGCCAAGACGTGCTTAATAATCGTTAAATATTAATTTAAGAGACGACAGTAACACAAAAACAGCGATCATGAAGAAGCTGATGGTGGTGAAGTGGACGATTACATACCATTAGCTTTGTCCCTGGATTAGCTTTAATGTAGAATTACGTAGAAATGCAGTGAAATTAAACTGTGCATGTATTTGAGTAACAGCATCTTTTTATAGCGTACGTTACAGAATGGGGCGATAGTAGGTTTGGTAGCGTCGCGCAAGTACATTATTAGCAAGAAACATTCGGAGATTTGGACCCTAAAGTATTCATTACCTACATTACTGATTTGACCCTGTGCTGTATTTACACTTTTAAATGTGCAATTCATCTCATTATTTTAGAGTTATCTTTATTTTGGTTTAAATACTTTTGCTGCTGTATGTATTTCTTCCTATACTTATTAGACGATTACATAATACAATTGCATTATTGTACCATATGTACCAGTGCCTGAATTTGATCAAAAGTTCAAGATGTCCATAGAAATTAGTCTTCGTGTTGGACAAAATGCATCTACAGCGAAACGAATATCAATAGATTGAGGTAGGACGAAAGCATAGACGAGAAAGACCACTGAGGTCTAGACTGCGATAACAACTGACAAGGAATAATAAGAAGGCTGTAACTGTGTACATATTTTTTCTCTTTTTCTTATTATTCCTTGCTAGTTGGTATCGCATTCTAGACCTCAGGTTGAAGACTTTACCTTACTTCTCTTAATTTCTGCTGAAGGAGCAGAATTCTTTATAAAAAAGAATTTTAAGTATACAGAGCCTTAATTAGCCTCTCACCAGTTTTTCTGGACAACAAATACTATGCAATTTAGGAAACTTGTGAAAAAATCGAAAGTAATGACATTTTAGATAAAACTCCCAGAAAATCAACAACAATAAAAATAATAATAATAATAATAATAATAATAATAAACATTTGAGTGGAAACGGACCTTCTGAGGGGCTCGAACTACTCGACGGGGCTGTTCTATCAGGAAATATGTCAGTACTCCACATGTGACTATGCAATGTCTCCCTTAACTCTTGGAGGTGCACCCATTAGAGGCGTAGGCCAAAAGCACCAGTTATGAGCAAGGTTCAAGTACTGAAGTTCCCTAGACCATCCATCCATGATACAGTCTGTCCACAGAAACACCGTGATTATGAACGGCTATAGCTTATATTACGAATGTATATGGATTCCATTGAAAAGAACGGCTCAAAGAACATCAGTTTTGAATATCGTGGAATGTGCAATTGCCGACGGAAATTGCCGCTCTTTCGCTTCTCATTTGTAGCAGTGTCTATTGAAGCAAATTGTGTGAATGTTCATATTTCAATTCAGTTTGAATTCTGTAGCTATTTACTAAGTTAATGACGACCCCACAAGAAAATAGTTGGAGTATTTTGGAATACCTTAGGACACAGGTTGCAGTGACAGTTCAACGTAACTTCAAACAGCACTTTCAACACCAGGCACCTAGTGAGAAGGCGATTGTGAAGTGGTATAGAGATTGTGTGGAGAAGTGATGCATATGTGATCAAAGAAAACAAACTATCAATGCGGAAATTGTGGACAGTGTGCTGGAGACGTTTACATGCGGTTCAATGCGTGTGTGTACAGCTAGCCTGCACTTAAATCATACACAAGTCCACCGTGTTCAAGATCCTGCACACTTGTCTGAGATTTCACCTTTACAAACTGCAATGAGTACGTAAGTTGAAACCTGATGACCCTCCAAAACGACTTTGTAATATTGCCAGATATGTTGGAGCTCGTGTGACGTGAGTTCGAATATCGCCGTGATATCTGCAGAGTGGCACGTGGACTGTGAATGTGACTGTGAATTAGACACTATAAAAATTTAGTTTCTCTTTCTAATGCAACCAGTTTCGTGTAAATGTGACTATCGAGAGCGCCACTATATAAGTTTATAATCACGGAGTGTTTCTGGGAGCACTACATTATGCAGGAAGAAAAAGATAATGTAAACAAACTTGGCAATTTCAATATATATATATATATATATGAGACAATTAAAAGTACACTAGCTAGTAAAGTTAGAAAAAGATACATTGTAAAATTTTTATAAAATAACGGCAGTGCCCACATTAATGTATGCTCTGGGCACTGAGAATATCAGTTTGGAGACAAATTGAGCTAGCTGAGATGAGATTTCTAAGGAGTGATGTCGATGTACAGACGAGATGAAATGCGCAATGATGTGATTTGAAAGGAATTAGATGTTTTTAATTAAAATGGCAAGACAAGAGGAATAAATTAAGACTGGTATAGTAATATTCTTCGAAAGGAATGTTTTAATGGAGTTTAACGCCCGTTTTTACTACTGCGGTACCACAGGCGGTGGACACTAATGATACATGAGATGAAATGATATATTGGGAAAGGATTTTTTTTTAAAGAAAGGAAACGTTCCAGGCCTAGGTTTAGGGTACCTCCACGGCATTTGCCAGTTATGAAGACTGAGGTAAACCTGGGAAAAACCTCAGTCAGAGAGGGCGGTCCTGGCGGGATTCGAACCCCAAACCTCCCGCTCGCAAGTCCGCGCCTTAACGACCTCGGCCACCCGTGGGGGTCGAAAGGAAAATTACAGACTAACGAAGACAGCACTAAACTATAGACCACAAGATCATAGAAACATGGGGCGTCCTAAAAAAATGACAAGACGAGGTGTGGAATGGTCAAACAATTATCGGATGTTAAATATATTGTTCCTTCAAGCACATTTTTGTAGAAGATCCAGTACCAAAAATGTTGCAAAGGAATGACCAGAGAATTGGTTCAACACGATAATACTATCAACTCCATTAAATAAAAAAATAAAATCATTCTGAACGTCGTGTAACATTAAAAATTGGACTTGTAATTGGATAATTAAATAACATGCAATCAAAGATAGAATGTTTCACATGAAACTATTGTCTGTATAGGTTGTGTCAGCAGTAAGCTTACATCCGCTGGAACGTACAAAGTTGTGTTCACCCATGGTTTAATTTCATTCTACGACAGGATCTTAAATCGTAATCCCTATAACATAGTCACTAATCCATTCAGAGCTATATTTCCTATCTCAGAGCTATAAAAGAAACCTAAACTACATTGCTGCCTACTTTATGTTCTTTTCTATTATCTTCCTATCAAAAATTTAAATTATAATCAGAAGTAAGCACATTCAGGAAGTAATTTGCATTTATATGCGTTTATTTTGTTTATTTAAGGACGCTCTTTAACATTTCAGGACGTCAGCATCCCATTCAGTTCAGAGATGAAACAGTACATAAATTTTGCTCAGAAACCTCTTCTTTCGGGCTTTAAGTTATTTTACGTGCCGTAAATCTACTACACGGGACCCACAGCTTTGCTTACCTTCCGAAGGAAGCCATACTAGGATTTTACCCCCCCCCCAAATCCATTGACCATTGCTGGGATTGTATCCGCGATCTTTCTACGAGTCAAGAATGGTTATCACTACACCACCGAAACCGACATATATGATGAGAAAATGATAAACGAAGTGCAAAGTTTTGGAACAGTGAGAAATAGATTAACTGACAATCGGGAGAAAATGTTATGCTTAAGCATAAGTTTATGATCAAATTACTTGTCCTTCAAATGCGATGATATTTGCCCTTGTAGCTTTCAAATGCATCGCTTAACCAGAGTCATGTAATGTTGCTATGTTCTTTTCCAGCAATTGGTGCGTAATGCTTGCGGAGTTTATTCTCTCTTGCAAAAATAATTTATGCTATATCAAGACATTGTAGTTTCGTGCTAATGAATTTTTATGCTATGTAATATCGATTTTGTTGTCACATTCATCAAAGCAGCATATTTTTAGCCTGAGTACTTTTAATTATACAGATTAATAAATGCCATCTTATATTAGGTCGTAGCAACTCTTACAAGTTACTGTTCAGCACTATTTAATAATCGCTGAACACGATACGGAAAAGTGTACACGACAATGATGTTTATTGGATTATTTTGAAGTTGAAATGTAGTCTTCTTTCACCGATTTTTACCTAGACCTTGTCCTGTTCTCTTTCCTTCCAAGATATAAACTTGATAAGAAGAACTCGCCTGTTGATATATGGAACGCTGACAATGCACGAAGCTGAAAGCGTAAACATGACGTTCCGTTGAACTAACACAGCACAACTGCCACTCTGATTCCCACGAGGAAAAACATTTTTAAAGCATATTCATTCACTATTTAGATGCAGGAAGCATAATAGTAATGGACAATGCTCCATATAATTTGCTTGTTTAAATTAAAATTACAAAATAAATAAATAAATAAATAAATAAATAAAATAAATTGTTAAAAAATGGAATTTTGACATCGGGGTGTAAAACTGAGCTACTTCAACGATATAACATTAAAACTAACACAGGAAAATATGTATGCGCTCCAGTTGCTCGCAAATGAAAGGAACCACCCTTGTAATTCGATTTAACTTGTGCGAACTGTAAGAGAAACAAGACAAGACAACTGAAACATGTAGAAATACTTATTCAAAAGAAATTGAGTATGTGACATAGTATAACTGGGAATCATGCTGATAAACTACAAGAGGGCACAATGGGACGCGACAAATTTTTAGAACCTTTTATAATAAACTCGCAAGATTCAGATGATGAAAACAGTGAGCGATTAACTGTACGAGTCTCGACATAATGACAAAATCACTAGAAGTTATACTTTTGCAGTAATCACTAAAAACGAGGTAAAAATGAAAACATCTTTTTTCTCGGATACGTTGACACAACCAGGAGTTAAAAAGTAGTCTTGAGGTATATTGATTGTATTATTGTAGCTCAAGAGAGAGAAAGATTTTATGCTTAAATAAAATGTGTATTTGCAATTTTCAATACATTTGCAAGAATCATAATATTTGCTTCTGACTTACTATTTATAATACTAACCTTTTTTCTTAACAAACTAGCGAACTATTTAACACTGAATCTTGATCTTCTTGTCTAACCATTGGAATAGTTTTTTATGTAATGAGATATTAATTTAATATGAGAAGCCTTCACCGTCATTTTCAAAGCTCATAAACTTTCTCTGGGCTTAAAATTGTTTGGGTATTTCCACACAAAATTGCGTATTTAGTAAATGAACCTTAAAGGATTGTAGGTTGGATTTTTTCTAATAAACGTTAATTGTACATATAAAGAAAACATTGCGTCACTGTCTACTTGTTTCTTACTAGCTCTGTGCTGGTTAAATATATTCCAGAAGTCCCTTTTTAAATAGTACATAACATAACTAAAATATCTCAATATATTTTACTTGAGTATTTAAACGAATTAATTCTGGTTAAAAATGAAAAACTAATGAAATATTAACATTTTGAAATCGGAAGTAATTGGCAAGCGACGAGGTTGATTAAGGTAACTGAAACATTGTTAAGTAAAGCATATAAAATATTTTTAAGAAAGACTAGAAAAATGTTATTTAATGCTTAAAAATAGCTCTGTATTTAATGTTTACTGTTTTAGAGTAATAAATAGTTCGTCCTCTATTCTAATACAGTTTGTACAGGCAAGGAATCTGTGGTGCAAGTAGAGAATGAAAAAGAATAAAAAATAATAAATTAATATTATTTATGTTCAGATTTTAAAACAGGAGGGTTCAAGAAATACATCTCCATTACTCTACCAGAAATATTACTTTTACTGAGAGTAAGAATTTACAGAAGAATAAGAATTAAACTTTATTATTACAGCAGGAAAATCTTTAAAGTACCACGAAAGCGCCATTACGAGGCAAATGAATACTAATGGCGAAAAAAATTAGTATCACGTGGTTTTCGAAAGCAGTATTTGTGCGAAAACATATACAGCACAGAAAAGTTAACGTATAAGCGTCAGGAATTTCACTTATTCACTCAGCAATCATGAGAGATATGTTTTTAAAGAGCGTAAAATCTAGCTCTGAACATGTACACAGTGTAATGGAAAGCATTTAGACCATTAAACACTGAAGACCACCTCAATGCTAAACAAAGATGACTATAATCTTCTCCTGAGAGGCCTTGGCCTGCCGCAGCGACCATTCACGCTCTACCTCCGTTTTGTGATACCATTGATACAGGAGGGCATATGACCAGCTTGCCGGCACCCCACCGGTCGCCTATCATGCTTCTTTGGAGATCGGGGGACGCTACCTCTCAGCTCCCCAATTTTCCTCACGAAGCTGAGAAGGGAATTTCTAAGCAGGTACCAGTAATTGAACGCGAGACCTTGCGGCCAGGAATCAGAAATGCTAACCACTAGACCAAAGAGGCTGTCAACCAATAATTATATTTTATTTTAATATTTCAATGCAAGAAATCATTATACAAACCCAATACATAGCATTCTCGTAATTGTAAAATAGGACAAACCGCTCTAATTAATGTATACCGAAACAGTTGTTTAATAATCTAAATGAGGTCGCAAAATGAAACTCTTAGGAGTAAGAGGGAGGGAAAAAAAAAAAAAAAAAACATTTGAAACATTCTACTGCAGTGGCTGCAGAAATTTATTTTAAAATATTTTTCAGTATCGTGCAATTGAAGCTGATTTACTTTGGGTCATACGGACCATTTAGTAGTACCATTGAGAAACGCTGCAATGGCGATTCTTACATCTCGACGTGAGAACACTGTCGCCGACACAATTATTACGCGATGTTTAGTGGTGAAGTAATATGTTACATGTGCGTGATACTGTAGTTTGTGTTTCTGACCCAAATAGTGTCATGGGAAGTCCTTTCTCTGCAGATGTGTAAGTCCTGGTGGTGTAGTGGTAGCCATACTTGCCTCGTAGACCCAAGATCGCGGGCTCAATACCGGCCAGGATTTTTTCGGGCGTAAAAATTCCTAAGTATGGCTTCCTTCGGAAGGGAAGTAAAGTCGCAGGTCTCGTGTCGCACATTTATGGCACGTAAAGAGCCTTAAGTCAAAAAGGAGAGGCTTATGAGCAAAATTTGTCGGACGTTTCACATCCTCAAATGAATAGGATGCTGATGACCTGAGATGTTAAAGAGCGTCTGTAATAAAACAAACAAATGAAATAAAATCTGTAGAGCTCCTGGTTTTCATATCTCATTTTTGTTTCATTCATGAATACGGTGTATTCATAAACAATAATTGCTGACAGAAAAAAAACATGTTTGCACTTAAGTTTTGCAAAGCATTTGGCCCCTCCTAATAATTTTTTCATCTTCTTGAACTACTTGATATATTAATTTTTGAAAATATCATAAAACGCTTCGAGCAGTTGAGGATACTGCGCCACTTTCCGACGTTTCCTACACGGCTCTCTGTATTATAATCCCGGGGCGTTTCTCTGATTAATAACAATTATAAGTAAAAGCTGTAGCTATTAATAAAAATAAAATAATTGTTCCGATTATTCAAGTGAAATATAGTTTATTTTACATTACATGTATAACTCTACGACACTTCTCTATAAGTTATTTATTGTTTTTCATTAGCCCGTGCAAACAATTCACACGGCTTCCTTGTGGTGCGCATGATTCTACGATACCTCTTTATGGCGTGTGTGACAAGTTTTAACGCTTTACAATTGCCTATGCAATTTCTTTACAGGACTTCACTTTGATGTGGACAAACTCTGTTTGGGGTTTTTCTGCGGTGTTCGCGAACAGTTTTCAGCACATAGTTCTCGTATTTATTGTTTTTCTATTTACTTCATCAAAGAGTCCACGCCATGTCTCCCAAGTTCTACTGTTTCCAATCAGAATTGCTTGCCTTTAACCTGCTGTTTGGCCGTCCCGATTGCTGCTATGAATTGCGCAATAGGAGTACTTGTTTATGTATATTATAACATCTTAATGAATACAAATATCGTAATTATAATAATAAACAAGAACAACGGTTTTTTATTTGTTTATTTAAGGACGCTCTTTATCATCTCAAGTCATAAGCGTCCCATTCTAATCAGAGCGGGAAACTGCCGACAAATTTTGCTCAGAGGCCTCTTCTTTCAGGCTTGAGGTTCTTTATCGTGCCGTAAATGTACGACACGGGACCCAGGCTTTACTTCCCTTCCGAAGGAAGCCATACTTACGATTTTTACGCCCGAAATCGATCCTGGCCGGATTCGAACCCGCGACCTTGGGTTTAGAAGGCAAGTGTGGTTACCACTACACCACCAGGACCGACAGAGAGAACAACGGTGAAAACCTGCAATGCGAAAATCGTTACAAGTACTCAAGATGCCGTGTTTTTACTAAAAGAAGAGACAATTATGAAAATGATTGTTAAGTGATCGCAAACGTCACCAAACATCAAGCCAGGGAAGAAAATCTATAAAGCATATCTGACAGATGTAAAATGTATACAGAAAAGAAGTCTCCTTTGCCCCAATACATCTCAAAGGATAACTGTGGATATTAATAAGAAGAAAGTTGTATAACCAACGAAGAACAAGATTTCCAGTCGTACCAAACCTACAAGAGTTCTAGCAATAGTCAATGCGGAAAATAATGATGGCGAAGACTTGCTTCTAACCAACGGTTCAGTAACTAAACATTTCCTTTCTTCTAAAATATGGTTTAGAAATCTGCCAGTTAAGTTTCTCCAAAATATGACATAGAAATGCAGGATACCGAAAACTGTGGTATAAATACCAAAAACTTAACGATTTCTACATACAGATATATTACGTATTTCACCATATGAAATCCAAATAACACATGCCAGCAATCGAGTTGTTAGCAAAAGCATTTATTTAATTTCGCTCAGCTCAACTGCATAGTCTTTGCGCTTGTGGGCGTAGTTTGCTTTCTTCTGTGAAATAATATGAGGACACAATTCTTGATCGTAGTACGTGCTTGCATAATACCAAATACGAGAAATAGTTAAGAGGTTTCATCTGACACTTAACTTTAGCAATCTTAACACTTCCCTTCTTATTTTTTTATTTGCAGCTGTTATTATACAGAATGATATTACCACACCCAGCTGTCAGATGTTGCACCTTTGACTTTCTACTCCCGTTTAGCTGGATTAATGATTTCTTGGCTTCAACTAGGACAACACTGTAGATGCTAATTGATTTCTGACTATGATGATTACAGTTAAAATATTATGATTGATGCCCCACAGTACACTAATAACAGTTGCAAATGCATAGTTGATTCTTGTGACAATGCCGTACATATGGTAATATTCCTGCATGCAAGATAATTCCCCTCCTTGAATTAACATTTTTCACGCTACGGTGAGATATGCAATGCAAATGTACTGAATTTATTCCCTTGCGTGACTTTAATAGATTCTAAACTTACCATTCACATTGCAGTTAGTACAGTTTGGTAGAGGGAACAAGGCTATCGCTTTCACTTGACTGAATCCTGGTTTGGGAAAATTATGAATTATCTAATGAATATACAAAAAAGAACCAAATGATATCAAAGGGTTACATGTACAGTGTATCTAAAGCAAAACTCACTATTCGAGCTATTCTCCTACCCTCTGAAGTTCCCAGAGAGAACATGAAATTTTGTAACATCCCGTACATGTCATTTTTTCTAATTTTAAAGGATTTTGGATGTTAATGACCTTTGCAAATTGAAATGTTAATCTTCGAAATTCAACTATAGAAATGCCATAAGACATTCTCTGCAATGTGTCAGCATGCTCTTTCGGTTGGCATGCTAGATCGGGTGCGAACAGCCCATAACTTTCCTTTGTTCCGAACACCAAATGCAGGAAATTACATGGCGTGATCAATTGAAATCCGTTTCGTCGCCATTACTCGCTCAGCTGCGCATACCAAGCAGAGGTGGTAAGGAGTGCGATAAAAGGCAACTATACAGATAAATTGTACCCAGTAGGAGATGCAGGCAGTTTGCGTCATTTGGAGCTGAACATGCATGACGGCGATTCCGAAAACCCCGTCAAATGTGGACCAAGTGCTGTGATTCAAATTTTTACATTTGAGAGCTATCAGCTGACTCAATTCATCGCCGTATCCCTGACTTGTATAATGAGAAATGTATATAGAAGGTAGCAGTGAAGGAATGAACACGCAAGTTTTGAGCAGGACATCAGCAAACGGCCTACTTCCACGCCCTGTGAAATGTATTCAAAAGTCTGTCCGCAATGGGTTATGCAAATGCTGAATGAAACACATGAGTTTATGTGTGCAATAGGGGGAAGAGATGACGACTTCCTGTTGCTATAGTAGCCCTGCAGCTCTGACCTGTCACCTTGCGACATTTATTTGTTTGTACCTGTCAAGAAATTTATGAACGGCAAACGCTTGCACAATGACGACTGTGAAGTCAAGGCTACGTTGCGGAACTGGCTCAAGCAGCAACCATGAGTTTGTTGAAGTAGTGCGATTTGTGTCAGAATTCCCGAAATGACTTCTTCTTGACCCGAAAATAATGCTTCTTACTTAATCATTCAGTTCCAGAAGATAAAGGGCTTATTTCTTAGAAAGTGAATTGAGGCTGGCAATTGACTCTTTGTAACAGTATTTTACATGCCTTAAATTTTCTTGATAGTACAATTTCTCCAACCACATTGCGGAAGTAGAATATTATTAGACTTTGACTTCACAATTCATTAAAATAAATACAATTTCAATAAGCACTGTATCATGAGAGCTGGGTCTTTTGTTAAGCGTAACATTGACGGGGCAAGTTCGGCAGCCCTGACGACGTCAGGGATAATGAATAATTAAGCGATACCGTAAACAAAGATAATAAAACTATGATTTGAACACTGTTTTGCCTTTCTAAGCAAAAATGTTTTGAACGGGAGCGTACATATAATCCTAATCCTAGTGGCTTTAATTTATGAATAATACGAATTTTGCTGAAAACTTATTGCCTACCTGATATTTCAACCAAGTTTGATGGAGAATCACAATACCACATACATGACGCAACCGTTTGACCACAATTATCTATCCTCTAAACAGGTCCTTCTTTTATTGGTAGCTAAGAAACTGGTGCCAAAAATACCCTCGCTTCCCTTCACAATCTCTTTGTACATCTTATTTACGTATAATAAGTTTTAAACCAAAAGTTTAGTTCATAGTTTACTTTTGGACATAACAAAATAAAGATTTCTTACAACAAATTCACTGTTAAGTATAATCTCTTAACCATCTAAATGCCCTTCTTTAAACCAGGAGTATATTAATGCCAAATATGGAGCCTAAGGGGAAAAAAAGTACATTTGTGAATGCCATGCACAGAGCTAAGTATTTTTACGACATATAATCGTACTATGGTAAGATTACGATTGTCGTTCCCAGAAATTTGTCGCTCTGCACAAAAATGCGCGTGTATAAGGGACAGGAGCAGTGAGAGGGGGAAAAAAAACGATATAAGTAAAATGGAAGTTTTAGGATGAAAAAATTAATATTTATTAAAAAAAATCTATTAGAAAACTGAGTCATTCCAGTTTTAAAGCGTCTCACTTTCATACTTATGAAATTCTCTTTAAGAGCTGCTTTGTAAAGTACAAGTGCATGCTTTACATTAAATTTCTCTTACAGGGTATATCACTATTAAGGCTAATATTACCGAAAGTAAAAAATAATTAAGTTGAACCCAAAATGCTATAAATATGTTTTCAACATTAGCGCCTGAAGTTTGCTGAACTTTTATTTTCGTTGTTTGATCAACTTTACTTTCCACTTTTCTTTCTTTTCATTTGTTCACGTCGTGGAGGAGTAAAACATAATAAAGATAAATTGATGAGAGTTAGTGCTAAGCCAACTCACTTGCCGACTAGGCGTTGGAGTTCGGCACTGGCGCGGTAGAGGCAGAAACTTCATATTCAAGAAACGGTGCACTACATTACATTAGACGATAGTGTAGATGTGGATGAGGGTGACGATGAAGCAAATGGAGAAAATCTGTCCAGACACCGCCCTGTCCGCCACATATTCCACTTGTGACGGCCCGACCCGAATCGCGTTAGTAAAACCACTTAGCGACTGCGCCGCTGTATGAGCAAAAAATAAGCATCTGGTAAATATACTGCATTTCATGGAGCGGTACATAATTAGTACACGCAAGCCCCTTTTGTTTTGCTGACAAACTTTCTGAAGCATATAACTGTTCATTCTGCTGTCATAATGTCAAAGTTTCATGTACAGTTCAGCTTAAAATTATTATAGTTTAGAAATCGGATGAATGTAACTCAGCCACAATCTATGGATGAAAAATAATCTATAGAGCACCATCACTTTGAGCCCTAGGAAATAGCTAGACGGCGAAATATATTAGTTTTCATTTCTATTTCTGCTTTTAAATTTATACGCTTAAAACAATAGCTTAAAAACATAGAGTGTGTTTAAGTATTATCTTTGAATTAATTTTTCTACACACAAACACATATAGTTAACGCAATACTGATAATATGTCTAGCAATTAATTCAATTTTACAAGACATAGCTTAAGAAATGAATAATATAATTATTTGACTGCAGAGTTAAAAGTGGCAATTTATTATGTGAGTAGGTTTGCAAACAAAATCAAGCCTGAAAGAAGAGTTTTCTGAGCAAAAGTTATCGGCTGTTTCACGCCCTGAATTGAATCGGACGCTGATGACCTGAAATGTTAAAGAGCATCCGTAAATAAACCAAATAAATAAATAAGGTCGGAAGCTGAATTGAGTAAACGTATGAACAAAATAAAATCACTTTAACACGTATATCATACACTATAATACAATAGCCGTTGATGTTTATAAATTCATTAATAATTATAAATAAAAGTATTTTAGTCACTCCGAAACGTTCTTTGTTTGAAAGAAATATTTCGCGTTTTTTCCCCTAGGGAAGAAGCACTACCTACGTAATATTAGCAATATCGCAGCGGTGGCAATTAGTGGTTTTTAAACATACTTTGGCAGATTGCAATTGTTTTTGTTATTATTATTATTATTATTATTATTACTACGCTGAATTGCAGTTAAAAATATAGTTTTCTCTGCATGAAAGAACCTTCACTATAAACTGGGCATGCACAATGATCGAAACAGTTGCAACAAATATTCTTTCAGTCTGACATGGCACCAGATTTGCCCTCAGGTTACTTTTGCAAATAATTGTAGTAGTTATTTTTAATATCACTAATTGAACTATGGCCTGATTTCGAAACCGCGGGGCCGCGAGGTACATAGAAATTTAGAAAAATGTAATACATTTTAATATAAATAGTTTGTATCCACTTAAATATATTAATGTTCATCTCATTCCGTATTAAACCACATTTGGTAACTCTGGAATGTTACAAAGTTTAATAGCACTGAGTGTAACAAAATGCAGTATTTAGTATGACTGCCTTGTGTTAAAAGAACTACTTTTAGTATCAGCTTTCTAAAAATATTTTATAAGACATAAACTAGCAAATTCATAATCACTATTCCATTTGAGAACAGCAAGTGGAAAAACATAACAGTAAGCTATATGATAAAAAGAGTGAACATTTTAATGAAGGTAATGAGGATGCACAAGACTACAAGAGGAATGAGGACATACGTGAGGACTTTGATATAATTTAAAACATAATACAACAAAATACACAAAAATTGGACATTTTAATGGGTTGCTGTAAAAGACAAATAATAGTAGTGCATAACAGCAAGTGCCTCTATGGAAGTATTGTCAGTCTTTTTGCAAAAAAAAAAAACAAAACAAAAAAACAAAAAAAACAAAAAAAAAAACAAATCGTATACAGAAAGATTGTGGCGGCTAGAAGACTAACAATATGAATATATCGTTCTATGAAGGACAGTAACACGTGCTTCTTCCTGCTTAAACCCACGGCACTGTGGAGACTGCTGAAGTGAACTTGGTGCTTGCTAGAAACAAACCATAGGAGAGTGAAGATCAAGAACCGAAATTCCTTCAGCAGGAAAAAAAACAATGCTCATGAGTCATAATTAACACATAAAGATGACACGCAGACAAGAAACTACAAGAGTGGAGAATAATGACAGTAATTATGATAACCATACATGTTTGCAAGTTTATGACCTCCACAGGTTCTGGCGTAAAAATATGTTCAGCTAATATTTTAATAGCTGTTAACCGATCTCAATGTGACTGAGTCTTTGTGTTATATAGTAGGTAGCATGCAATGCTGACACTATTGCCATGGCGTTCTGTCTGTTCCAGTCGACAAAAATTATTTAAGAGGTCTTAGCTCAAAACTTGGAAGTCGAATTAAAAAAAATAAAACTTAAACTCCTCATCGAATATCAAAGTTCTTTGAGATTAAGAATGACAATGACAATGCTAATACCTGAAATATGTCAATAGTTAAATTTATCTAGCATCACGTTCAGGTTAAATGAAGTATGCAGCTGTTTTCAGCTCAATCTACATATACGGAAGTTATTACAATGCAGTGATTATAACGACAGCTTTACCAAGATCCATCCTCTTTTTCAAATTCGTATGAGTTTTCCGAAATTTCAGCTAAATACTGTCCTAATGGTACTTGACAGAAAAAATTCGCGTTTTACATAGGGCTTTTTTGCGCCTGATGCATCATGAGGTTAAAATAAAGTATTGCTTCCAAATTTAGCGATTTTTACCTGAAACAAATACATAGGGTAAATTCTAAAGATTTTCGAAGTTTAAAAAAAATTAGTTATTTCTTAACATTGGTTTGTCCATGATGCACCTTGCACAGCAACATGAAGAAACTTTGATATTTATATTTCCCTCAATTAACAGTTTAATTTGGTGTCCACTAGACAGTGTGATGTGAAAATGATGGCTAAAGCAGCTGAGAAGGCTTTCTGTGTGCTGGAATTCCATGCGAGTAAGTCCACGAACGTCGCTTACAAGCAGAAAGTCAGAAGGATTCAGAGGATTCGTGCAAGATAAACATTCCTGCTGTCTGTGCAGGAAGCTAATAAACCGTGCGCCCGTCTTCACTTGGAGCGAGTACAACAAAACTACCAAAATATTAAACATCTTCGAAACAAGCATTCCCAGTTGCTGTTTTTGTTGTGCTTATTTTGTCATGATGCATTTATTGTAAAATTCGGGAGAAATCATGTATAATGTTATTTCAATATTTACATTTGTTCACCTCTTCATTCAGCATTAAGTGGCGATTATTGAAACAAGATTTATAATCATCAGCTGGGTTATAATCCTAAGACCTTTGTTCCGTGCCTGAACATTTTTAATAGTGTTTAACGCCCATGTTAACTACTAAGGCATCACAGGAGGTGACACTGATGATACATGAAATAATAATTTGGGGAAGGATTTTTTTTAAAGTAAGGAAGCGCTCTAGGCCTAAGTTTTAGGGTACCTCCCGGGCATTTGCCATGTATGAGGACTGAGGAAACCCTGGAAAAAACCTCAGTAAGGGAGGACGGTCCTGGTGGGAATCGAACCCCAGGTCTCCCGCTCACGAATCCGCGCCTTAACGACCTCAGCCACCCTTGGCGGTAGGTGCCTGAACATGAGAGCAAAGAATATGATGAAGTAGCAGATAAACTTACTAAAGAAGGAATTAAAATGGATTTCACAGCTCCAGAACCTTTCTGCGGCATTAGCAAGAAAATTGCTAAAACAGCAGTATATCAATATATTAATAAAGGGCGTGAGATAAGATGGATAATTTTCTCGGTCAAGAACTAGGTAGAATTCTTATTAAAATATCCGCAGCTACAGATCTACTGAATAGGAATAGGAAAGTACAAAGATTAATGGACATTGGCAAATCCGGAACCACCCGCGGACTATGGGACTCTAATGGAAATTCCAATGCCGTCCATGTGAACACTCTGATAAGACTACAAAACATATCTACTAGAGTGTAAAGCTCTGGAAAGACAAAGACACCTTTATTTGGACCAAATCCTTTAGAAGATGTAATTCCTAAGTTTGTAGGAAATATTCTAGATCTCTTAGAAGCTCTGGATCTGCAACTACAAGATTAGGACTGAAGAAGTGCACAAAGGGCCCCTGTTTTGGCTACATGTTTATTTGGTGTATTTAAGGACATCTTTGACATATCTAGCCATTAGCGCCCCATTCAATTCAGAGCGTAATCGGCTGAAAAATATTCTTAAGAGACCTATTTTTTCGGACTTGAGGTTCCTTTACGTGCCGTAAATCTATTACACGGGACCAAAGGATCGGTCCTGGTGGTGTAGTGGTTACCATACTTGCCTCCTGAACCCAAGATCGCGGGTTCGAATTCGGCCAGGACCGATGGATTTGTTCGGGTGTAAAAATCGTAAGTATGGCTTCCTTCGGAAGGGAAGTAAAGCCGTGGATCCCTGAGATGTTAAAGAGCGTCCATAAATAAATCAATAAAAAGTGGGGGGCCAAAGCCTTTACTTCTCTTCCGAAAGCAGTCATACTTTGAATTTTACGCACTAAAAATCCATTAATTAAATCCATCCATCCGTTGTATTTGAACCTGCGACCTTGTTCTATGAGAAAATTCTCGTTATCATTAGTCCACCTGAAGCGACAGAGAGCCCCAGTGACTCAAGTGTCAAGATGTATTTACACACTTTAACATCAATCCAATAACCCTGAGAACCCCTCATAAAAATAAACATAAAAATATTATGTAAGCCGATATGTCATTAATGTCTTCAGACAGTTTAATGAATCATGCAAGTTACCTGTTAAATGCGGATGTGAGTTGGTTCCCGTTTGAGAAACTTGCCTCCGATGAGTATTTTCTGAAACTTTCTCTCATTTTGAAAAGGTGAACGCCTGACAACTTTTGTAATTGCGGTCTTCAGATTGCTTTTCAATTATCGTTCCAAAAAAACTATGATTGGTGCGAAACCTAAACTTTAAACTGGTGATTAACAATAATTAATTGAATCTACACTAAGTAAGACATCAGAAAAAACTTAAACATACCTAATGCGGAAGGTTGCATAAAGATTCAGTCAAGCAACTTAATCCAAGCGGGATGTGCTCATTAACGACTCAAGTATAACCCTATTATTTCCTCATGGAGTTCCGCAATTTTATTTGTCTGGTGCTATTCATCTGGTTCTCAAGGGTCATCAGCAGGCTTTAGGCGTATTGCTTAAGAGAAGATCGTATGTGGAGGATGTTTACGCCTTATCCGGTATGAGACCTCAACGTTGATGACTTTGCTGTAGGTGTTTACTACAGTCATAAACGAATAAAAAGTTTTATTTCGCAATTCCTGTTGTAACCGGTATAAAAGTGACAAGTTTCTTATTCGTTCTCCCTTGGCTGCTAGAGCTTTTTCAATATATATTCCGTGATTCGTTAAAAAAAAAAAAAAAAAAAAAAAAGGAGGAGGAGGAGGAGGAGGAGGAGGAGAAGTATACTCCATATATGATTAGTTTGCAGAATGTATCTGGGATCGAAGGCAAATATTCGTATTCGAAATTTTATTCTAACATAAAAGTGAAATAATTTGCTATAGACCGAAACATGTCCTCAGGCGATAGAACAAAGGCACGGAAAACCGGCCTCATTGCAGGAAGGCCTTGTGGTGGTGCTACATGGGTGCTTCTTGTTTATAATGCTGCTTATAAATCAATTAGTGTCGTGCTTCTACGGCGTTGCATACATGTGTTTTGAGGTGGGTATTTAACGATGTCGGATCGCGTAGGGTAGATGGAATTCTGTCTTAGACTTTTGGAGGAAAACGGTGCTGATGATCTAGGCCAGCAGTTCTCAAAAAGATCTCTCGCTGTCTCCTAAGAATTAGGTTTAAAATTCTAAATTTGGATCATCGTTAATTCGCAAAATTTAGAAATATAAACAAACAAGTAAATGCAGTTTTTTGTTCATATTAGACTTTTTATTGTAGCGTATCCTTACACAGTAATAGTAGTGTTAATATTCTCATTATATTAAAAGCATATAAACGCATAAATAATAATAACAATATATGGTGACACAACTTTGCACATAGAATGAATGATAGGGAAGATGCTGCATTTCACTTGCAAGTCGTGATATGTCGAACTTAATACGAGACATTTGTATTTAGAGTTCTGATTCTACAATTTCTAAACGATTTTATATTTTATTTTTCATTTATAGATTTGTTTATTGTAAGAGAGTGCAGAGAACTATTTGTTTACTTCAGTAAGTTGTTACAAAAGGCATTCATAATTCCATGGCCATCTTTGATATTCCGGGGCCTACCCCTTACCATGCAGTTCGCTGCCCTTGCCACGGGAACTGCTATTTTCGTTTTCGGCTTACCTTTTGAAAGCTAAGCTAACCTATGTGAAATCACCCCAATAAATGTACATGGTAAATTTGTATATTTTTTTTCTTTTCGTAACTGATTGTTTTATCCATATGTTCAAGAAAATGTGTTGCTAACTGTACATTAATGTTTTCTGGATCCACTTGGGGGGGGGGCCTTGCGAACCCCGCGGTGAGTATCCACGGACAGCTGGTCTAGGTAATTAAGTGCTATACTTCATAAATCTATTATACTCTGACAGTGATTACCAGGTTTCCCTTCTGGGGAGTGAACTGTTGATCATCATTTTGGAAGATTTGGAGATTTTGGAAGCTTTTGTACTACTACAACAATTTTTGGTTCATCACAAAATATATGTTTTATAGTTTGTTACGCCACACATATCCACTGCATTTAGAATAAACAATTGGCGCTAAAATGCATGTATGTTAAAACTTGCTATCTACTTAAAAATGCACTGATACCGTTTATTTTGTTTAGATTTTCCTGCTAAGTGACACAATTATTTATATGTTATAATAGCAAGTTTTATTTTTATTGTTATTTTTTTCTTATCCCTCGTACATACCAAATCCATAAAATTGCGACATTTCAATTTTCGTACTCAATACTTTAAAATAAGTATCCTTTGGTGTAAGAGGAATTTTTGTAACTTGTAAAATTTTCCAAATATACAACTTAGCATATAACAATTCCAGAAAATTAATTATGATATTTGCTTTATTCGGAGTTTACCAGAGAAATATAAACAACACATATTGAGCTAAAGCATACAAAGAAAAATGCTTTTAAATTTCAGCCCAAGGGACCTCGGTTTATTTGTTTTGTCTTCTTCATTCTATGCGTATTGCACTTTCCAAAATTAAAGAAAAATTATTAATTTATATTATTAACTCTGACAATTTCAGGACATTTTGAAGGAAACTGTAATTGTCGTGTTGGGCTTTAAGAATTCATTCCACCACGTGATGAAAATATGGTTATACAAAATATTTATTAAAATCCTTTCAGTGGTAAGCTTACTTTCAGGATTGATTATACATCATGGGCAAGCATACTTTCATGGGCAAATATACTTTCAGGGTCATTTATCACTACTAGGAATGGTTAAGTAGCGAGCAATATTTTATTGATTATACATAAAATTACATAAAGTATCCAAAATGGACCACTATGTGTGGAATTTTTAGTGAGAACAAAACTGTGACGAGGTAGACATGTTCGTAAAAATGTGCGGTGAAGTATAAAATATATTAACGATGGAATTAACAAATGTAAAAATAATTCTTATTACATTAAAATAATAATAATAATAATAATAATAATAATAATAATAATAATGTTGATAACATTAGTTACGCAGCTGTGAAATACTAAATAGTGTAGATATTTGTTAATTTACATATATTAGTATAAAATATATTAACGATGGAATTAACTAATTTAAAAATAATTCTTATTACATTAAAGTAATAATAATAATAATAATAGTATGCTTACGCAGCTGTGAAATGGTAAATAGTGTAAATATTTGTTAATTTACATTATGAACAACATTTTTAGGTAGATGGTGATAGGAAATATGTTTTAACTCTGCAAAATAAGTTGATAAATGGTGAAAATATAAAATAGCATTTACAAATAATATTACGTTAAACGGGCTGATGAGGAGCTACTTCGAGCAGTGCTTCCTGACCTCTACTAAGCCGAATGAATGAGTTTAACCAATAAAGGGTTGTAGGGGAAAGTTTCGTGATTGAAGGAAGCAAACTAGCATACGAGTTTCTCAAGGTCATATGAAGTCACGAGGGAAGGGCGAAAACCAAGCTCGTTGGAGGAAACCCTGCACATGGGGAAAATGAAAGCTTGAGGGCATACATTAGGCAAGTCGAGACCTGCACAAGGTGTCCGGCACCACGGTGTCGTAAACCTTCCTGAACCTGCACAAAACCAAAATCATGACGTTATCAGGGGTAGAGGGAACGTGCACAGAATATCTGGGCGCTAAGGTGTCGGAACAGGTGTGAACAAGATCGATCATGTAGGGGAAAGTTACTGCTTTTATTTTTGAATAGTTTTTAACGCCCGTTTTAAATACTCAGGCACCGCAGGCCGAAAGTTGCTGCTGAAAATACGTTGCATTGCATAAGCGAGAGTAGAAATAGAAGATGAATATTCACGGTTGCGAATTACTGAATTCCATTTCAATAACATATGACAAATAAAATACACCTGTTTGCACAAACATATCACATACAATGTTTAACTTCACAAAAAAGGTTGCAATCAAAGAATATTTTCACATTGTCATTGACATTAGCATTCAATAGTGAATATAATAAAAAAAACATTTAACTTTATAAAAAAATGTTAATATTGCGCGAAAAATTAATTTTGTAGGCCGTCGCGGTGTACATACTTCTACTGTTATGTTGCAAGCAAAATGTTAAACTGTGTAAATGTTTGTTAATTTCCAATATTTTAGGATGATGGTAGGAAAAATATTGGAAAAATAAGCTCTGAAAAAAGACGGTGAAAATAGAAAATGGCATTTAGGATATATTTCAAACGAGCTGACACAGAGCTGTTTTAACCTCGGATTCCTGTTGCCTACTGAGCAAAATGACTGTGTGCTTGCAGCAGTGGAAAGTCGCGTGGGAACAATAGAGCAAACGTGAGCCTCGAGAAAACACACCAGATAAGTTTATACCTGCTCTGGGCCAACGGTGCTTGGTTTAAGTTGTAAGGGCTAATGATTTCTCCTTTACTTGCTGTTGGAATTTAAAGTTGTTTACAATTTTTACCTTCCACTGCGTGACAGATATTTCAAAGAAAATTTCTTTTTTAAGCCTTAAGGGATAAAAAGTATTCTCCCTTTACCTGCTAACGAAATTTAGGATGGTTCACTATGTTTTAGCTTTCGTGACAAATATCTCAAAGGAACTTCCTTTTAAGTTGTAAGGGTCTTTCCCCTTTTAATTGCTAACGGATTGCACCGCCCCTTCATTCCTTTAACGGCCTCGGGCGTAGGGCCGGTGGGCGAAGGCATGCACAGTAGGGAAAACCAAACTCGTGGCGAACCTCGTGATTGTTACCGGCAATAAAATTATTCTGTGTCTTGTACTATATTCTCATTTATATTATCCCATTTATCGCTAAACCCTTATTTTATGTCGTATTTCACAATTGTTTGTTTTAATTTCTCTCTATCATCTCCACCTACCTCACCGATACGAAAGTATTTCACCCAGGTGTACTGAAGTTCGACACCAGTCTTATTGTTTGTTTTGTTTAATAATTTCAGAGTCTACGTACAAATTCAGTTACAGATGGTCTGTCACAATGAAATATTAGAAGAACATTTGTGTTTTTATCACGATAATTCAGTAAATAATATTTGTCTGTTTGTGAAAACGCTTCCTATACAATATTAACTTTGCTAAGAGGTAAGTGGTGTTGCAATCAAAGAATATTTTCACTGCACGATTCATTTTTAATGAACAAACACGAACATTAGAAACAAACAAAAAAACTTTAAATTTGCAAGAAAAGTTTATATTGCAAAAAAGTTGTTGGAATAAATTTTATTTTGAAAAACGCTGTTGCAAAAAAGTGCCTTTGCAATAAAACAATGCTGCAAAAAATTATTTTGCAAAAGGGTTGTTACGTACGAATAAAATTATGTTGAAAAAAGTTATGTTGGAAAAAATATAATGCTGCAAAAAAGATATTTTATGTTGTAAAAAAAAAATAAAGGTTTCACTCCCCGATTTACTTTTAATGAACAAAAACGAATATCAGAAAGAAAATAACTTTGTAGATAAGATTTTTATTAATTGGTATCTAATTTTTTACACAGTATACAGTTTTCAAGTATTGTTTTAGATATTTGTTGTTCTTTTGGTTTATTTACGGAACGCTCTTTAACATCTCAGATCATCAGCATCCCATTCATTCTGGACATGAAACAACCGATAAAATTTTCTTAGATTTTTTTCTTTCATTCTTTTTACCCGGTTTCCTTAGTAATTCTACCTATTTTTACCTATGATAGCGTTTTTCGTACATTTCTTAAGCAATTTTGGCTGTATTTGCCTATTTCTGCATTTTTCTTGAAGTTTGAGAAGAATTTCTGCGATTTTAATGTAAGACTTTTTCAGTGCGTCGTGGCGTGTGTTATCGAGGCACACCATGTCTTTTTCTGTTATCCGTAGCCCATATAATGCTAACAATGAGGCTGTAGACTCTGAAATAATTAAACAAACTTTAAGAAAGACATGGAACCGATGTACTGTAGGGTGAAATGTCTTCGTTTTTTTGTTTCACTTCACGGGCGAATAAGGGTACGTGACACCTATGATGACTGTGCTATATGAAGATATCACACTTCAAAGTTCCAATATTTTCTGCTGCCCGTTTGAGAAAACATTTTATTTCTAATATTAACTTTTGTTTGCAAATGTAAATCCAAAAGTGGAAATATTTTAATTGCATCATAACTTCTTTATACAAAATTAAATATTGCAATCGATGGTGTTTGTTTTGATTTTTTCGCAAACAGGCATATTTTATTTCTCAACGTATGCACTCGGCTTGCAAATGGAATGAAAATATTGTTTTTGTTGCTACATAACATCTTTTATGCACAAATGATTTCGTTTTGCAAAGTTAAAATTTGTAAATAGTTCTTTGTTTTCAAAGTTAATATTTTGTCTACAGTTCTAAGTTCTAATATTTTCTTTTGCATATTTGAGTAAAGTGCTACTAAAATAGTATAAAATACCCAAATTTCATTTAATATTTTATTGTGGTAGATCCTATATATAATTGAAGTTGTGCGTAGACTTCGAAATAATTAAATAAACTTTAAAGACAGATATCGAACTTGGTTACTTCAGGGTGATATGTTATATTTTGTTACACTTCGCATGCAAATATGGGTATGTGTCACGTCAGATGTCAGTTTATGAGATGTGAAGACGCACTGTTTTAAGTTCTAATGTTTTCTTATGTCCAAGAATGTTACATATTATATTACATTCATATTTTTCTACAGAGAAACATGTTGCGAATTACAACACTCAAAGTTTGTTTTCCTTAATTGAAAATATATCGGACTGTGTGATGCAAAAAGTGCTTTGTTTAGGAGATAAATTATAGTTTAATTACAGTAAATGTATGTTTAATTTATATTAAGAACGACTTTTAGTCTATTTCGATATATTTACGATAAAATATATCTAATGTGGGGACTGTTTCTAATGACGTGTAAATTTTCATAAACGCAAGATGTCTGTGAGGAAAAGTTGGGGACATTAAAGCCTTGCTGCCTGGGATAATATCCAGTTTAATGCCAGCATAAAGTTTTAGTTGTCTTGGTTTAAAATAATATTAAAATGACAAGTGCTAAGATTCCTGAGCATCCATATTGGTGAACAGATTATGCCCCTCCAGTAAGTGGACTTCTAAACGAAATTCCTACGAACTGCCACCTTGTGTAGACGTTTGTACAAACTCGCAATAATAAGAAGATTTTGAGTGGTTACTACTCAGAATTTAGAAACAAATATATTACTGAATCATGAATGCATTTCTTTCAATCCTTTGTTGTTAAGGTATTAATGTTCCATTTCTACAGTCATAGGTCCTTGAGAGAATCAATGGAATAAACTGGCCATAAATTCTCTGCTTCTAAATCCACTCTTTACAGGAAGGACAAAAGTATAGGCAAATGCTTCACTCAGACTCACTACCTCAGTACCCATTATGCGTATTTAGTTTTTCCGTCAAGTACAGGAAATTAAATGATCATTAACTCGAAAAAGCAATCATCGCGAAAGGAACGTCCTTGGACACTAGAATATTTTGTAGCATTAGGCATGAAACGTTCAGCCTCTATAGACAAAGGTAAAGAAGTTAAAATGAGAAAAATGAGAGTTCATCTTGTGTAAAAACACGAGAATGTGAAAAACGACTTCTGAGCACTTCTGATATGTTTTTTTTTTTTTTCCTCAATGGCCCCTTTCACAAAAATCCCATACTAATGACCTCACAAAAGTTTTCAACAAGAAACACAGACTTTGGGGGAATTTGAATAATAATTTATTTATGAACGTGAATATATATGAGCAAAAAGTAAATGTGCACGAGATTATGAAAAATAATAATATATAGTATTAAGATAACCATGAATATTTTCATGAATACCCTTGTTTATATTAAGTCAAGTCACTTAAAGCTGCTGGTCTATGAAAGATACAATTTTTCGAAATATGGGGTGATTTTTACCAAGTTTCAGATAATAATAATAATAATAATAATAATAATAATAATAATAATAATAATAATGCATATTTGAATACCTTATTCTTTATATTAACATGTTGTATAATAATGCCCTCTTCAGTAGAATGGATACTTGGCTATAAACAATGAATCAAGCAAAAATGTTATAAATTAATGCAGTATTTTCAGATCACATACTGAAAGATCTGAATCTAAAACTCATTTGTTGGCTAATAAGTAAGGCTTTCTCCTGAGGATTCCGTGACCAGAGTGACAAACGCTAATCAGTAATGCATGACTGATCTACAACTTCATCACGTCATTAAAACATTAAATGCATAACAACGCATGTTACCAAAGACAATTTTTGCTCTATTGCTGAATCTGACAGCATTAGAATTCAGAGAATTTAGCGATTCAGAACATACAAAACGTAATTAGAACATCTGGATGTTTCCAGACCAAATGTTCTCCTCCTGTGGGTGAACAAAAAAACAAGCGGTGTCTCCGAAAAGACAGAATAGAAAATCCTTTGTATGTTTAAAACCTTTGTAAACCACTCTATACTATCATATTGTATGTGTTTTAAGCACAACTGTCTGACGAAATCTAGAATCTTAATAAAATAGCCTCCAAAATAAGATGTTGCTTTCAACTTCGGGCCTATAAGAGTTCAAAATTTACTGAGTTATGTTCAGTTAACATGTAAATTTAGCTCTCCGAAGAAAGATGTTTAAGGGTTTTACAAGCTGAAATTCACTTGGAATTTCTATTTTTTTTTCTTCTATTAAACTACTTTTCAATTTATTAATATTTTTATTTTGGATATCATTTTATTTGTTTACTATTACAAAGGACAGTGCTCCAATAGAAAGTAATGAAAAGCTGAATGCAACGAATACGAAAGAAAAAAAGCTATTAAATAGGGGGATGGTACCTCAGACAGTTTTGATGTCACAACAGAATAGAAAAACAATGTTACATAGTTAATATTTATACAACAAGCAAAGTTGGAACTTGAAGATTAGCGATGTAGAAATAAATTCCAGGTGGCGTCTGCTTGGAAAAATTTAACTATGCTTAATAAAGAAAAAGTTTAAGCCACAGAAGTCGTCAAAGACAGTGCGCTCTTTTTACACACGCACCGATAAACTGCACTGCAACTGCGTCGCTACTTGCCGGCTTGGTTGGCAGTTGAAATGCAGGTCGGTGCTTTAGAAGTGCTCCCATTATGTATTTTTAATGGATGTGTCGCAGTTCATATTTTCTCGGTGTAGGCTCTATCAACCTCAAAGAAGTATCCTGGATTAAATATTGTAAGTTCCTTTTATACATACATCACACCAGTGCAAATTATTTACACATTGATGAGAAGAAAGTTAAATTTAAAATGTTCCACAGATACCTAAAGAAAACCGACATCACAGGATTCGCATTTCTAAACCTTCTACACACATAATGCGAATATTTGAAACTTAAAATTTATAGAACAATCGCATTTCATGAATTTTGCCTTACTAATCCCCCAAGAAATTCTAACTATGGTTAATGGATTTTAGTAAAATTTAAAATAAATCGCTTGTCATATTTAGTGCATTTGCAGCCAAGGCCTGGACTCAAAAATTAACAGATACTGGAGTTCACAGAAACCAGGAGGTCAACAATGTCGTAAATGCTTATGCTAATGAATAAGCTGGAAATATGTTTTAATTGTAATTTTATGTAATAATGATAATCTTGGTTAATACTCAGCTCTGAATGAGGTAGAATAGTGCTATATGGCCGCTTAGCATGACATACCTGGCAGCTATCCAGTTTTTTTTAACAGTGTTTAACGCCCATTTTTACTACTGTGGCGGCGGTGGATAATATAATACACGAGATCAAACGATAAATTTGGAAAGGAGCTTTTTTTAAGGAGGGAAGCATTCCATGCCTAAGTTTTAGGGCATCTCCCCGGCATTTGCCATTTATGAGGATTGAGCAAACCTGGAAAACCTGGGAGAACGGTCCTGGCCGGAATCGAACCGTTTACGAGTACGTGCCTTAACGGCCATGGCGATACTATCCAGTAGATCTCTATTTGAACGCACTGTAAAATAACGACACTGATATCCTTTATTTTTTTTGACAAAAGTACATTTGCTGAAAAACTCAAGTGGTATTTAGTATAGTATTAATAGTTTATCTATTTAGATCTGCTGTGTTATTTCTTTGCCGAAGACACCAAAACACTGGATATCAGCCTTAAACGAAATGTGTACGAATATATGTTTTATATTTATTTATTTATGTGGTCTTGCTTTAGCATGAAATTTGATTTTTGTACACAAACATTTCAAGGATTTCTCTATAAGTTTTACGATAACAGGGGCATAAGATTCCCAGTCTGATAATGCACAAAAGAAATAACTCTCTAGGTTTCAACTGTTAGTTTATTTTTGCAGTCCAGGTCTTAAATTTTTTTGATTAAGCGTAGTTTTAGTAATTTAAACTGCCGATGTGTTGCACGGTTGAACGCTGGGCCTGCAGCGACTAACCTATGCTGTTACAAGCCAAGCTGCAGTTAGCAGTCCACGCGTTTCGAGAGTCAGTCATAGCCGAAAATAAACATGTTCACAAAATAAAATCAAAGAAAAGAAAATTATTCGAAACACTGGAAAGTCATATATAACATCTAAAGGCAAGTAAATGGAAGGAAATTTGTTTTCATTAATTAGAACATTTTGTATGAAAATGTGCATCCGTGAATTTCGAAAGATATTCAACTATTTTCAAAAGCTTTAGGGACAAGAGTACGGAGGTGGAACAACATTATACTATCTGCGTGCAAAGAGTGGACAAAAAAAAAAAAAAAATACATCAAAATATTTAAGACTCGGAAACTTGTATAGATATGGGGGAAAAAAAAAGAAACGTTGCATTAGTTAGATTTTTCATAGAGACCCATTGCATCTTTAAGATATAGAACATTTCAAAATTAACTAGCTTCAAGTAACTTTCGCAATTATACAAGTTATGCACATCATTCCCGTGAAATAAAAAGTTATAAGCTTTGGAGCACCTAGAAAAAAGAAACAAATATCTTGTTTCAAGCATTCTTTGAATTAAGGCACGATAATGCTTTGAATACCTGGCACAATTAAAAACAAATGTTCTAGTTTATTAAATGTTTGATAAACTTGTAAAATAAGTAGAAAATTCACACAACTAGAACAAAAAGAGGGGTAAAATACAGGATGCAGAAAAAATATAAACAAGGAATGTACGAGTAGAAAGGGGCTTACACTAAATATTTTGATAGTGAGAAAATAATGTCTTAGACTCTTCAACACGGAACTACAGGCATCGATATGGCTCAACGTCATAGTTACGTTGCGATGTGACGTGTGTTTAGAGCCAGTTAAATGTAAAGCATTGTCACTGGTGAAGACGGACACATAAGCAGACTGCATCTAAGTCTAACCACAAACTACACACTGCCACTCCATGTATAGGTCTTCTTCTTCTTCTTCTCCTCCTTTTTTTTTTTTTTTTGAATGGTGTTTAACGCCCGTTTTCACTACTGAGGCACCACAGGCGGAGAACACTGGTGATACATGAGATGAAATGATATATTGGGAAAGGATTTTTTTAAAAGGAAAGAAACGTTCCAGGCCTAAGTTTAGGGTACCTCCCCGGCCAGTTACAAAAACTGGTGAAAACCTGGAAAACCCTCAGTCAGGGAGGAAGGTCCTGGCGGGATTCCAACCCGAGACTTCCCGCTCGCGAGTCGCGCCTTAACAACCTCGGCCACCCGTGGCGGTCTCTTCCTTTTCAATTCACCATTTTATCCCATGTATCATCAGTGTCCATCGCCTGTAGTGCCTCAGTAGTGAAAACGGGTGCTAAACACTATTAAACGATTATATTTTAGATGATTTTAAACTTGAATTTCCATGTTGTTTTCTGAAAATGTTCCGGCAAATTATTTTAGTCACATGCAACAATTGTGCTTTTCCATTGTTTTATTTTTTGCTCTTCTCGAGCTCTATAATGCTCCTCAGTAAGTTCGGAGGTTTGTTGGTTTGGTTTATTTACGGACGCTCTTTAACATCTCAGGTCATCAGCGTCCCATTCAATTCAGGGCGTGAAACAGCCGATAAATTTTGCTCAGAGGCCTCTCTTTCAGGTTTGAGGCTCTTTTACGTTCCGTAAATCTACTACACGGGACCCACGGCTTTACTTCCCTTCCGAAGGAAGGTATTCTTACGATTTTTAGGTCTGAAAAAATGCATCGATCCTGGCCGGGATTGAACCCGCGATCTTGGGCTTACGAGGTAAGTATGGTTAGCACTAGACCACCAGGACCGGCGAATTCGGAGCAACAGATTTTATCGCAAATGTAAATTTGTTTGAACTTTGCTGTATGCAACAAGTGAACCCGCAGCCGAACGTGCATCATATAGCAGAACTTAAGGACAGTTGGTCGCGGTACTATTGGCGATTAGCAATACAGAAGCACACAATCATTCATATACTACTATAAATGAAAATTTAGCGTTCATTTTCATTTCCTAATCATGATTCACACTTCACAAGAATATAGAAGACTATATTCTTTAGCAACGTTGGGCATTTACTGGTCCCTTCCGAATACAACAGACTTTTGAGTAATCGTGTGCCAGGTTCAACCTACATTGGAAAGTGAGGCACAAACTACTGGATGGCTCTACCTGAAGATTCGAGTGAACAAGCACAAATGCCCACTGTCACAAATTCAATCAAGTTTTAAGTAGAACTGCGGGTGGAGGTATAATGAAAGTGTTAAGTTCATAATCTCAAATTTCGCTGTTTCAAAACCGTAATAGATTCAATTCATACAGTAGTACATAGTTTATAATGTATTGATGTCGAACTGAACACCTTCTATTTTAAAATTTTTCTCGTTGTCAACAACAGAATTATAATTATCGTTGTGCGAGAAAGCCCTCAAATTAGCAAGCAGAGTACAAATTTTCAACAATTAACTGTCTAACGCGCAAGACTTTCAGATAACGGGTTGCTTCATGTTTCCCATTCTATATAGCCCTGTGCTTAAAGAGCAAACAAAATTGTTTTTCAACTTTTTAGAATTTTGCCAATTCCTAAAGCACATAGGATTCAGTATAAAAAAAGATAAATTATTGTACGCTTTAAATATCTTGTCGTTGCAACCCTATTTTCTCTTTAAACGTTTGCGCTAAATAATATTCCCAAAAATTACAACAATTACAAATAACTAATTACAAAAATGAATGTAAACACCAAAAAATAAAATAATACAAGAAAACACATCATGTTTTAATGTATAATTTGCTGTTCAAGGACTAATGGTCTTTAGAAAAATTGAGAAGTTTTGCAGTTATCTGGCGTAAATTTTTAAAGAAATTATAGACACTGAATATTATTTTCCTACAATAACCACTTGAATTATCACTAGTATCTGCCTTGTTGAGTGGCATTTTTTTTAAAATATCTTGCTAAAACAAGAAAACACGATTTCTTGAACATCGTTTTGTAACATCACTGAATGCGCTGCGAATACATTTAATAGTGACAAAAGAGACTTGATTGAGCATGTACTTTTATTTGTTATGAGTGGACTCTTCTAAATTTTGCTGATTAGTTTTGGTTATCGAAAACTCGGAATAACTCGGGAGTGGAAAAGCATCGCCAGAATTAATTCCACCTTTATCGATGCAATAAACTACGCAACATTTAACTGTGATCTCGTAATTAATGTCGAATTCGAGAACATTAATATAGGACTACACATATTTAGCTAATTATCAGAGCCCTTCGCAAATAATTGTAAGATATAAAAAGGACATAAAATGCAAACTACTTGGTATAGAAATATGAATTTTGTTTGCACATATTCCAAAAAAAAAAAAAAAAAAAAAAAAAAAAAATGCAATTTACTCCTGATCTCCCGTTAAATATTTATTAGAACGCTGGTGGTATTTCATTTTTAGTTTTACAATCGGCGAGAAATGCTGAGGCAATGCAACACTGCTGTTATTCACTAGTGCCGAAACAGGGGGCATACCTCAAACATCAAGGGGTTAGGCGAGGCACGGCCGATTTATATTAGCGTTAGTGTCATATTTATAAGGAACAGGAATATTTGCTCTTTACCCCCAAACGATAGATTCCAGGCGAATGGGTATTCATATTCACTGATTTCTCATCATCAGCAGTGAATTTTGCATTCAGTATTTTGGTGTTTATGATTTTTTTTAATAGTGTTTAACGCCCGTTTTTACTACTGAGGCACCACAGACGGTGACACTGATGATACATGAGATGAAATGATATATTGGGAAAGGATTTATTTTAAGGAAGGAAGCGTTCCAGGCTTAAGTTTAGGTACCTCCCCGGTATTTGCCAGTTATGAAGACTGAGGAAAACCTGCAAAAAAAAAACAAAAACAAAAACAAAAAAAAAAAAACCAGTCAGGGAGGACGGTCCTGGCGGGATTCGAACCCCAGACCTCCCGCTCGCGAGTCCGTGCCTTAACGACCTCGGCCACCCGTGGTGGTTTTATGATTTTACATAAATAAATGAGAAGAAAGAATTTTTCCCGAAATGGTAGCACATAAAAATACTTATGGATTCCTGAATGTCTGCAAATTAGTTTAAAGAACCAAATACATCTTGAAATTAAATATAAACAGATAACAAAATATATTTACTGCCATCTAAAGCAGGGCCAGAAGCGCATGTATTTTGAAAGCACCAGTAAAAGCTACGAAAAATGAAGGAAATCCTAAATAAACAAACTCGGAGAAATAATAGTAATAATTAATAATTAACAAAAATTAAAAACAATGGGTGATATAATTCTAGAGAAACAAACAGGTTTTAGAAAAAGGAAGTCGTTTACTATCAAATATTTTTGTGTTAAAGCTAGTCGTTGAAAAAATACTGAAATTAATCTCAAAACATTAATGATTTTCGTAAACTATGTCAAAAATTTGATAAAGGTTTGAGGTAAACGCCTGGAAATATCGTGAATAGAATAAATAGAAACAAATACCTATATATGTGCAAATATACTCAGAAAATGTAAAAACTAAATTAGGTGAGATCCTTACAGAAATGAACAACTATAGGTTAGACAACAATGCTGCACATTGCTATAATTAATTTAACGCCGTTGCAAAAATACGGAAGCAGAGGTTAGACATTTCAGTTATAGTAAATTTATAAACACCCTTCTTTTTGGGAATGATCAAGTACTGAGAATAAAGATAATATCCAAAGGGATTTATATTAATTACGCAGGCCACCATAGAATATAATCTAGAGCACTCTGCCCAGAAACTAAGGTCGATGGCATTCCAAGAAAATTTTATTCAGTTAAAATTATTGGTTTGCAATCAGAGTATAACAAGTAAATTTCCTTAAATTCCTTAACACTAAGTTTGTAAATGTTCATTTTGATGTAACCAAAAATAATGTATATATTAACGGTATTGCATTAATAAACAAACATGGACAAAATAAAATAAAAGAACAAGTTTGTGGTATGTAATAAACTGAAATAAAATCTGTTAAGAATTATCAGTAACTCTTCTATTAGATTTTGCTTTGAAAATTTATGAGCTGAAAATGTGCAAATAAATAAAAATACCTTAAGACTAAAAAAGAACACCTCTAAACAAAAAACGCGCAAATAATACGTTTTCCAGAATATCTTATCTTAACAATAGTTTGGCAAACGTCTGCCGCCGCCAACTCATTTCTTCCGATGAACTGGTGACAGGCAGAAGCAACACTTTCATATCTAGACAGAAGACATTGAGCTTAAACCTAAATTATTGCAAAAAAAAAAAAAGAAAAGAAAAAAAAGAAAAGAAAAAGAAAGAAAGAAAATACTGGACGGAGCATATCTGTGTCAAGCCGTAAGTAGTCGGTCCTGGTGGTGTAGTGGTAACCATAGTTGCCTTCTACTCAAACCCGGCCAGAATCGATAGATTTTTGGGCGTAAAAATTCTAAGTATGACTTCCTTCGGAAGAGAAGTAAAGCCGTGGGTCCCGTGTCGCACATTTACGGCACGAAAAAGAACCTCAAGCCTGAAAAAAGAGGCCTCTGAGCAAAATTTGTCGGCCGTTTCACGCTCTGAATAGCATGGGACGCTGATGACCTGAGATGTTAAAGAGCGTCCGTAAATAAATCAAACAAAATTTAAAAAAGCCATAAGGAGCACTTTCAGAATCTAATCATTTTGGAGTGCACCTAAGACGTGGTTACTATGGTTCCTAGAAGTGAAGAGATTGGATACTTTATGGTTTTTTTCCTCAAAATGTGTCATATGTGGGAGGGTATCGCCAGGCACTAAACATTCTTCCCGAAAACTCAGTGTTGTTTCTGTAGCAGTGTTAATTGTATCACATGCACACAAATGAGTACAAATAGAAATTAAACGAGTGCATTAGAAGACAAAAGCCATTTTTGTTTTAGAACCTACACCTGATAAGTTCACTTCTGACAATTCTTCATGAAATTGAATCAATTTCTCATAATTGGAATGAAATGACGAAAATGATGAGAAGTGAGGATTTATATTAACCGCATCATCACCTTGTAACTGCTTGAAGATTGAACTTTTTAGGCGAATTCCTAACAAACAAATTTATATATTTTATCACATTAAAACTAAAAACTATATGTTGATATCAACACGCCTTGGAGTGCCTCCGCAGCAAAAACTTTGGGAAGTACAAGCCCCCCCAGAACCTAGGAGTATGCTCTTGGAAGTTTTAGACTTGAATATTTGATGGAATCTTTGCAGCATTTTTCTTAAAAGGCAACATGAAGATTACCTTAAACCACTGGAAACTGTATTCATAGCAACTGTTCATCTGAACACGTACAATTTCGATGTTGCTTTAAAAATAAAATTTATAATCAATCCTACAGTGGTTAATTTATGTTTCTAAAGCTCGTCAACTGTTGAAAATATTTTGTACGGTGATTCTCCTATCAGAAGATCAAAGTATATTTAAGATAGTCACAAACTATTGCTGTTTGTAATTTTTGACATTCTAAAACTTGTTGATACAGAACATGATTATTTGTTCCCCACATCTTTAAAGTTTTCCTTTACTTCTATTTTTATTACTATGTATTAGTTACTTTGTACGCTGCATTTCAATACACAACGCTAAAATTTGTTTTTGAAGTCTGATGGTATAAATATTTAATAAACAATAATTATTCAATAAACAAATAAACTACAAAATAAGCATAGGCCAATTTCCATAGCATCGATCTGAGCTCAAAAAGTACATTTGCTAATAAAAATACACTTAATTTTGACAAATGCTCTCTAAGTATGAGAAACATCATTTTTGCAGCTTATTATGGATTACCCAGTGCTTTCGATATGCTTCCTCATTCATAATATGCGATCATTCAAAATGTATACAAGAAAATACTGAATGATAAAACTATTTGCAAAAACAGTGAATTTTTGGTGGGTTATTTTTGTCATTATGATTAAATGATTCAATTGAATCTATTATACTTATTGTATTCACTATGGGATATCGCAGAGGGCAAATGTTTCTGAAAAGTCTATTATATTAGATTTTACACAAATACAATATTATTAAATATACAATACACAATAACTGCTCACATACTGATTGAATCTTAATAGCAAGGATTACCTAAAAAGGTTTTAAATGAGCAGAATTTTCCTTATAGGTGCTATTTTTGTGAGCTTCTTAAAAATCTTGTTTTAAAGCAGGGTTTAATAATGCATCAAAACGATAGCTTTTGAATAAGCAAATAAACAAAATGGTACTTTGTAAGGGGGGGGGGGCTTGTGGTTCGACTAAAACTAATTAAGAATGCAACATTGTATATCCTATGTAGCTATGCATAACATTTAAAAGCACAAGGAGAAATAGAAAAGACTGCACTGGATTACTTGAATTAACTGCACTAAGTCCTAGCTATAAATAGTTAATTTGTACAATTAAGAAGCAAAAGTTACAATACCTGTGCAAGATATGTTGCCAGTTCGTCTTTTCCTTTTGCCGTAAGTATGAACAGGCACGATGAGTTTGGGCCGGGGGATGGCAAAATCTCCTTCCTGACTAGAACTTTCATTATTTATAAAAGGCTTTGCATGCATTTCGGTTGTTCTCCACCTTGAATCACAATCTCGTTGTCTCTCCGGTAAACTTTCCTCTTCATTGCTGAACGACCCAGAAGTCATGGTTGCAGTCGAACTCTCTGGATGGGAGTGTTTCCCTTGATACCCATTCCCGTTGCAGAACTGACGGTCCTTATCTCTACTGGAGGTATTTTCTTCAGACTTGGTACAGTACTTGCTTAGCCCGTCTTGGCTTGCAAAAAGACGCTGATTACAAATTCGGGGGCGAACGGTTGGATGAATCGGGTAAGTCAAAGGGTATTCGCGTTCTTGCAGCAGCTCATGTGGTTGAAACTTCCTGGTCCAACCAATACCTCGCCTGTGTTCCCACACTTCGCCATGGGGCTCCGTCCACCATTCAGGATCCACTGAAACCACGTCTACATTACCAGCTGTCGACTGCAGCCACCGCATGGTCATCTTAGAGTCGTGTGTTCCTTCACCATTTTCCACGGCCACAGTCCTCATGGACTTAGATCTTTTTAGGGATCTATTAGAGCGCTTCTTAACATTTTTTTCAATATTCCAGTTCTCGTGACACTGCTGCCAGCTGGCCTCGTAAAGAAGATCCATCATTCTACGGTTGCTATCAGTATCGGGGAGAAGATCAGCCTCAACGGCTCGTCCTGGGTAATGCCTCATTTTCTTAAAGATATGTTATATATATATTTCTTCGACCTTATAAATTTCATTTTACACAAATTTGCTATTTATGAACTCAACGAGTGAAATTAGTTCGACAGAGCAATATTTGTTATTTCACACACAACAGAAGAATACCATTTTCTAAAATCCACATTCACATTGCAAGATACAGATCACCCACACTTGAATATTAACATTACCACAGTTCAAGAATTTTCTTTACCGTATGGTCGCTAATGACTAGAAAATTCGACAATATGTTCGCTGGAATAGTCAGATTTCCATCCTATATTGAAATAAATACGTCTAACTCCTTTCTATTTTCCCGTTTGCAGTACTTGGATCATTGAAGTTAAGGTGGCTACTGAACGCACGATTGATCAAGGCAATCTTCTTTGTTCGTAGGAGAAAATGAACTCTCACTAGAAGAGTAAGCAATGGCAAAAGGGCAACTGTATGACGTTTGTCTAAAATTTCATATAACTGTGCACTTGCAGAGCTTATTCGCTGATTGCGAAAACTTGCATTCCGCCTTCTTTCACTCCCGCACACAGAAACATCCTCAAGCAAGAATTTCGTGTTTAATGATTAATGCTTCCATAACACTTGAAATATCACTATACCGACACCTAAATCCCACTGCGACGCTCCATACTGCAGTTAGCGTTCAACGTCCACACTCCACGCTCTGGCAATAGCAACTGCACTATCTATTCTTTTCGTTTCGAGGTCTTCGCGAGCAAGAGATGATGGAAGGGCAGTGGTTGGAGGGGAAGGCAGCGGAAAGTGAAAGAGTCCACGGAACGAGGAGAACATAACGAACAACGAAGCGTAAAGTTTAGAAAGTGGGGGGACTACTGTTTCGTGAAAAGTTCTACTTTGTTTTCTCTAATGCACCGATACTCTCCTGACCTTTCTGACATCGCCCATCTATCAGGGATGAAGAAACCATTTCACAGGAAATGGTGTTTATCGACACGTATAATTAACATGCCGTAATATTTCATTTCCCCTTAAAATAATTTAACACCTCTTCTGATGCAACAAAAAATATCGTTTCTCTTCACCTGATCCTATACTAGCGTTCCTGATAAAAAAAATGTAACAAATTTAAGACTTAATTCTGATCTGTCAAACAATAATGTAACTATTATTTTATTCAAAAGAATAGCCCCTGATGGAATGGAAGGTAAGTTTGGTTTGACTTGGCTTGCAACGAGAATGTGTTGAAATTCGCGCATGCGACTTCTGATATAAAATAGTGGGACATTTTTTTTCAACGGATATGCTCTTACATATTTTGATAACGTTGTTGATTAAAGCTAATTTAAACTTGAAGTTATAATTTTAATTACAATATATACCCCATGTGTGGAAAAGGAAATCCAAATTGTACGATTGCAGCTCAATAACTTCAAAACAGCCTAACACACAATAAGAAATGTTAATTTTCGTTATATATTATTTATCTGACTATATTGTTAACATTTTTGTTCTTTCAATGTAATTATTAACACAGCCAGCATGAATAACAAGATATAAAACATTGGGGAAATAACGGTGAAGGTACAATTTTTCTGATTTCTTGAATTATGGCGTTATTTGATTAAGTAATTTATTAATATTCCTTGAGTATACCCATTCAAGAGTCCAGTGATATTCAAAAGTTAAAAATATCTGCGAAGATGGAAGACCAATTAGTGTCATGGTATTTTATGGAAAAATTGTTATTGTACATTCTACTATTGTCTTGAAAAAAATCAGATTTAAAGTTTAACAGTCAGTTTTCTCTTATATGAAACTGTTTGATAGTAATCTCAGGCTTTAGATGATGGCCACACCATGTTTGAAGGATACTGCAACGCTTTGCTCATCCTTTGTTGAGCATTTTCGTGGAATTCCGAAGCTATTATAGATACACCGACCATGGAAACCTAAGAATTCATTCAAAACTGCTTGATGTTCCATTGTTGGATTTTAAATTAAAAATAGTCTTTATGACTCTTATTACCAACCCTCCTAGTGCGCAGTGTATATGGGAGATACTGGCTACGAGTCTGTTGTCTAAAAATTCTTCAATGTGTAATATTTTATTTTCATTACTTTAGTATTTCATTTGTAATGTAATATTCCTAATTTTATTTCTAAAACAATATAATACCGTGCATATATTTACGGCGAGTTCCAGTTACACTTTCTCGCATCAAACGTGATGCGAACTCTTTGTATATAATAATAATAATAATAATAATAATAATAATAATAATAATAATTCAAAATAAAGTTACTCTTGAAACAATGTAACTAAATAACAATATATGGTATATATACTATAACAGGCAAAAGAAAAATAATTTTATATTGTACAATATGGCTACCCATTATCAGGTATTTAAACTTTTCATGAAATCAGCAAGAGTTTTCCTACTTCTTCCAAAAAATAAACACAAAATTTGTAAGAGATGTTCTTTAGAATCTAAGAAGAAGCGACTTCAAGAAATGCGAAGTTTACTACGGTTTAGAACCCGCAGAACAAGTTCACAAGAGGTGTGCTGAGAATCCTTTCAGTCATTTAGACTAAAAGTTATTTCATCACGTACTAACAGATATTTGCAGCTATTTGCAAAAACGTTACATTCCCAGTGCTTTATGTGGGCTTTCGGGGTCATTTAGATAGACTGCTTCTCGTTTCTATGACATCTGCACGAAAACGTGGCTGACAGTAACGAAGGATACAAAAACAATGAGGTACACGAACGGCTGGAATGTGTCTCGCAGATACTTTCGCTTGAAAAGGACACAAAGCTAGCAATCATGTGATCAATAATTAGCAAGGAACTCCTACAATGGGTTGGGGCCGTTTTACTTTCAAAGTTACGTCAGTATATTAAAAAAAAGCGGAAATTATCCGAACTTTCAAAATGTTCCGCCAAAGAAAAGCTATAGCAAAAAGCGGCTGATATCACTAATTAGCTCTGATCTTGACGAGATGCCTTCTTGTGAATGTTGCGCGATTCACAACGGGGTATCATGAGCAGCGCATTAACATAAAATTTTGCGTGAAACTTTGTAAATCCTTTACTGAGACTTGTGATATAATGAGAGAAGCTTATGGAGACAATTGTTCGGTGATATATGCGTTTAAAATGTGGCCAGGAGTCCGGTTAATGATTGACTTCTCAAACGCCCAACGATGTTAACTGGTCAGAATTAATGAGATCATACGTGAAACTTGACGCCCGACTGTTCGAGAAAATACCCAAGAGTGTAACATTTCTGTGGGATTGTGTCATGAAATCCTGGGTATGCATCGTGTTGCAACTTTTTTTCCCCCTTCGGTTGTTGACACAAGAAGAGAAACAACCCATCGCGATCTGTCGACAGCTCTTGCAAATCGTTAATGATGCAACTTTTATGAACATAACAACACTGATGGTTAAGCATGGGTTACGATGTTGAGATAAAAGTCCAGCAATCACAATGGGTTGGAAAATATTCACTAAGATTCAAAAAAGTTCACGTCAGGCAAGACGTCAAAGTGCAGTTTACGGTTTTCTTCGACATTCAGAGTGTTATTCATTACAAATTTCTGCCGGAGTGTCGAACTGTGAATTGCTGGTATTACCAGGAGGTGCTCGGATGTCTCATAGAAAAGGTGAGAAAGGAAAAGATCTGGACTGTGGAGAAACAATTCATGGATCCTGCAACACGATAAAACACCAGCGCATCAATGTGCGCCATTTTTGCCCAAAAACGGGATGACCGTTCTTCCCGACCCTCCATGCTCTCCTGACTCAGCACCTGCGAACGTTTTTATTATTTCCTGAGTTGAAATACACGATGAAAGGACGAAGATTGACTCAGGTTAGAACATAAAACAAAATTTGTTGACAGAACTTCGCACAATCTCAAAAAACGCATGTTAAGACTGCTTTTAAAAGCTTAAACGCCATTGGGAGAGATGTATCAATACAGGGGAATATTACTTCGAGGAAGACAAAGTTCAGGGTAAGCCCAAATTTTAAAAAAATTGAAATGTTATGTTATTTTTTAACAGAGCTCATACTTTGAGCCCGACGGAGGATTATCAAATTGTTGGACATTTCAATAGTTTGCTAGATTAAAATGCATTTAAGTAATTTACAAGTTAATGGAGAGTAACATTAGAACTTTGGTAAGTCGGTACCTTACGGGAAAATAGAGTTCAGAATTCAGCCATATGATGCTAGTGATGGAACTAGTATTGACACTTTAATTTATGAATGTACATATTCATTCAGTCTGCTAATACCACTGTTCTTTCAACAAGACACCAAAAATGTATTTTCCGAATTAACTCAAAGCTGATTATCAGCTGTTTATATGTAGAAGAGCCCAGCCCAGTGTCTTGTGCCACTTATTTTTAAACGCTTATTTTGGAATATAGAACATATGTACTCTAAGATATTGTTCCATTATTCTATTATAGTGTTATGCTGCATATGTTTTCTGGACCTTCAGGTTTGGTTTAATTCACTTCTAATTGATTAACTAGACTTCTAGCTAGAATATAAAATTGGACATTCATCTATATTCTCGATTATTACTAAGCATTAAGTGATTATTGTTTGTTTTTTTCCATTGCTGTTTAACATAAATCCATAAAACATCGTATATACATTGTTAGAACAGGGATATCTATTTCATAGCAAAAAATTGGTTTTGTATATCAGGGGTGAGTAATAAAGCTTTTCAAAATTTAAATTAAATATCTTAGAATAATGAAAATGTGACGTTCATCGTTATTCAACCCGTGAATACATATGATATATCTAATTTCATTATATAGTTTCTTTTACTTTGGTAAACTGCCTTTTCAATTCAGGTATACAGAAAGTCTGCTTAGGTACAGTAACATTTTACTAAAATGCAAAAACAACACTAAACTTAATTTATGGTATATGCGTAAGGTTAAATATTTTATGACATATATCGGAAAGGAATATATTGGGTATTTCATGTTTTTGTTATCGATTGTTCTTCCTGCTACAGCCATACATTGCTGGTATCTTTATAAAATTTTTCATTTATACACAACAATTTATCTTTCGATAATGAGTAAATTTATCGCCTGATATTTTCTTTTGTTCTTCTATTATGTAGGGGTTTGCTTCATACGCATTATCTTTCAGCTTCCCCAAAAATAAAAATCACATACCGTCAGATCAGGGGACCGTGCAGTTCACAATTCCCTACTAATTACCCTACCTTCAAATTGCTTCTGAATTAAATTTAATGGTCAATTAGCTATATTCATGGTGGTAGACTATTGCTGGAAATGCCCAGATCGGCACTCAATATTAATAAAAAAATTGTGTGATTATGTCATTCCTGTATCTTCCTGCATTTACGGAATTCTCACAAAAGACAAACTCTATTATTCTGGATGCATTTATTGCGCACCATACACCGATTTTCTCCTCATACAAGGGATTTTGTGTATAAAATCGGATGTTTCTATACTCCAATACTGTTATTCTGTGTTGAAACATGACAATGTAAATAGAACCATGCTTCATTAGTAAAGAATATTAAGCGTCGATCAATTACACCATCATTAACGTTTTATAACTGAGGAGTTACGTATAGCAACAGATTTTATGTCACTTTTACAATCAATAATGAGTGGACTTCTCTAAATGTCCATACTTCTACTACAACATGGCGTGAATAAGTAGCTTATACCCTCTGAATATCCGGTTTTAACTAGTATTTCGCCTTAATAAAGCGTCTTAACAAGATAAATCCAGAAACCCCTTCGTTTTTACGCGAAATATAAACATGTTTAAAGAGTAACTTCCATTGGTGCTATGCTTTGTTAACGTTCTGATTTTTGTTCCCTATAGAGTTCAATAGCATGTATAGTTTACAGAAATAATGCCGTATAATCCATTAACACTAATTACAATAAAATGAGTAACATACAATGCAATGTTTTCTTTCTGACCATATAAATGATGTTGTTAATCAAAATGTCGGTGTTATTGAAGTTACCACTTTCTTGGACATATCGGATGTTCTTAATTTAAATATAAACTTGCAGGAATAATGGATAAGAGCAAAATACTTTGTTTTAAATAATGATAGGTCTGAAATTGGGTGAATAGTAACGTGGGGAACAAGTGGAAAATGCATTTAGATGCGACTAAGAATAAAAATGGTTATATTACAATTCTGAATTCCATTTTTCATAAAAACTGTTCATTCGTGCGATGTCTTGCTTCAATAGACCCTCAGCAATGGCATGACTGGCGTGTTCAAAGATTGCACGCAGGTTGAGGTCATGCAACGGACACACCGAAGCCAATTCATCGCTTACTAAATGAGCGGTTCAAGTGTTGTCGGACAGCAATAAAGGAGGAGGAAGTCCATCGTCATGTTAATACCACATGCGACCCCAAATATCACGGGGAACTGCAATAAATCCTGTCCTCGTAAAGTTGTGACATCATTGAACAATGATTGTCACACTAAATTAATGAAAACTTCAATCTTTTTGTCCTCAATCACATCTACAGTTTCTAATTTTAACCACGTACTCTATACTAGTTTCAGATTTAAGATTATCTAAAGGAAAACATTTGTTTTAGTCACCTCTATTATTCCTAGAAGACTTATACTATACTATATAAATACTATCACTAATCTGTGACATTTTCTTAGTGTTTTATCCTTTTCTGCTTTTCTAGTTAAATCTAATTTTCTTACAAAACAACAATACTTTGAGTTTCATTACGCCATTTCAGAAGTTTTGTATATGGCCTTATTGTGCTTGTTCATATTTCGTTGAGAAGCCCGACAGAAGTAAATTAGTTTCCTTCTTCTCAGAATGATGATATTAATTAAAGTCACTCAGTAACAAATGTAACACACATTTGATACGTTTATTTCAACTTCAGAATATACAGCAAAGCAAGAAATGCTGCATAGGTTTGATTCCATTCGTACCACATGCCACTAGACCTGTGGCATTTGTGGTGTTTCAAGGAGGAGGGCAGCTTCTGTTTCCTCCTTGCGGTTTTTGAAGGCGTTCATTCAGAGGAGAACAGCTTCATGATGGAACCGAAGTTGTATTAGTTCCTCGTGGTATTTTTTTCAATTAAATTAGAAATTGTATTACCATACTTACATGAATAAAAGAGAAAGTTGCTTTTTAGTTTTCTCTATCTAGAGTTTCTACGAAATGCGAGCCCATGACCCTAATGTGCTGCGGATGTTGTAACTAACAAAAAATAAAACGCAATGAAAGCACATACATATAGTTTTACCATCTTACACAAACCGGTGAAATAGCGGTCATGGTTGTTTTTGGGAAAATAGAAATAATTAAAGAATGACAGATTTAATTGTGAACATTGTACCAAAACTTGGATTTGTACAGTTTCGCTTGATTTGTTTTATTTAAGGACGCTCTTTAACATCAGAGGTCATCAGCATCCCATTCTATTCATGGCGTGAAACGGCCGACAAATTTTGCTCAGAAGCCTCTCTATTCAGGCTTGAGGTTCTCTTTCGTGCCGTAAATGTACGACACGGGGCCCACGGCTTTACTTCCCTTCCGAAGGAAGTCATACTTAGGATTTTTACGCCAGAAAAAATCCATCGATCCTGGCCGGGATTGAATTCGCTATCTCGGGTTTAGAAGGCAAATATGGTTACCACCACACCACCAGGACCGACTGTATAGTTTCGAATTTCATAACTTCGCTTGGCATCATTTTTATTTGGCATACAAATTTAATACTGACCAGAAACTATGGAAAAGTATTGTGATAAAGCCTTTTCGTTTATTTCATTTATTTTGTCTTATGTATAACTATGTAACCCAGTGGATTGGCTCAAGCGAAAATGTAAAATAGAATACAAATTTATTTACTAAATTATTTTAGCAAGTTTTTAAGTGTAACCTATATTTTCCTCATATATTTGAAGACTTGAATACAAAACACATTAAAAATGGAATAAAAACCTTACCTCTTCATCTATAGATAGAAGATATTTCTGTTTTTTTTTCTTATTAAAATATTCGACACCAATGTGAAATATTGGTAATATATTATTTGACAGTTCTGAATCTTTTGTTACACATGCTGTTTTGGACAATTTTTTTTTTTCCAGTTTTATTCCCTAATACTATTCAGTTATCTCATGACTGCAACAACAACAACAACAACAACAACAACAACAATAATAATAATAATAATAATAATAATAATAATAATAATAATAATAGAAATTCTATTATTGCAATGATAGAAAATTCATATCGGAGCTTCAGTAGGTGACATCCTGTGAACATTTAAACATTAACAATATTAGCCAAATATCATGACACAAAATTATATACACTCTTACAGCCATATCTTTATATATCCCTGAACTAACGAGAACTGGACTGACAATTACATAGCAATGGACAGCTTTTTCACCGATATTCTAGAAGCAGGTTAGAGGACAAATAAGGACTTTATTAAGTGCAAGGAGTATACTTCAGTGTGGTGGAATCGCCTGCTTTTTCTTACATGGTGAACAAGTTTACATTCAGTCTGTCCTTAAAGACAGTGGGGGGGGGGGCGAGCAACACACACACACACACACACACACACACACACACACACACACACACATATATATATATATATATATATATATATATATATATATGAACGAGTTGCCATATATTTCTGATATAGATGAGACATCACTAGCTTGTGCTGACCTCTTCTTCTAACACTTAATGTTCCATTCCAGACTAGGTAAGGTGATATAGTTTTGATATCGGCACAATTTTAATCAAATTATGGAAATCCGATGTGTGTGGTTTTTTTGGGGGGGGGGAGAGTGGCTTGCAAACGGGATAGAGAAACAACTTTATTGTGCGTCTGAAGTTTTTTCTGTCCACAGTTTATAAGTTTAAATTTTGTTACCTAAGCTCTAAGCTGGCAATGCCACATTATATTACCATTAAGAAGAACGTATAATACAGCTAGCAACTTTCTTGCACTACTCTGGAACAGTTGGTGTATTTGTTTCCATTAACTGACATGCATTTTCCATCGCCTGGAATGGTAAAATTTCGATACATGTTTCCTTTCGGTTTTTCTTCTCATGGATAAGGCCAAAAAAGATGTTTTGTTCAACGCTCATGAAACTTTCTCCAATCACTCAAGCAAAATTTAGCCAAAAATGAATATAAAGAATTCAAAGATAATTCAACCACTGTGGAAATGGTATTCCCGTCGTTTCAGGAAAACAAACGGTCAGGTCTTCATCCTATTTGAGTCTGATCAGAATCTTGAAACTGAAAATTCATTTCAGATTTTCTTCAAGAGTGAAGTCTAAATAGAAATGAAAACTAATTCGGATGGTCAGATAATACAAAAGTTGATAATCCTTCACAAAATCACTCAAAAGACAAAAGTGTGCGTTTGTCGTAACAGCCAGAAATATGTGCGAAAGAGACCATGGATTCAGTAGCAGCAGTTGATCTTGGCTGTCATGAAACATGAGTTAGGAAATAATTAAAGATACTTTTACGTCGAAAATGTTTTATCCAAATTGTGCTTATAGAAATTAGAACTATATCACCAACGATACAATTGCGATCAAATTAGAGACATTTGTACAGTTTAATTTTCATATGAAATGATTCTGAAAAAGGTACTGTCAATAACCCGTGTGATTAATTAAGACTGGCATCATATTTTTGTGTAAAATGTTTATATGCTAGCACATAAACTATAGTGCAGGATCGTTTACTAGTTACTTTATGATTGGAATAACACCGCCTTACCACATGCAGTAAAGAATCAGAAAGTCAATTCATCAAACTCGTGCACAGATAAAGGCATTTAAATGTGCCTATTGGCCTTGTTAAAAGGAAATGTTTCAGCAGAGTTACAATGTGGATAATCTTGAATTCCCTATCCTAAAACTACTAATATTTGTTTTGGTTTTTTTTTTAATATTTATATATTTGTGTCCTTGCAATACTATAGTTGAATATTTGCCTAAAATTACTTTTTTTTTTTCAAAATGTCAAAGAGTGTTGTGAAGGCATGATTTGTGAGTATAAATGAGAGCAGATTGCAATAAGAGTAATGACGCATTGAATTTACAATTTCAGATCATATTGTTTATAATTAGTGCTTTATTCACACTTAAGTGAAACTTTTGAAGGTTGTGCTACAAAAAATAAGGAATTATAATTGTTGTCCGTTTTCTATACGAAGTAGAACGACCAACATGTTTATCTTAATGCTTAATCACTGATATGCCATATACATACATGAACAAGCATATAACCAGTTGCCATAACCAATAGTTGATATATTCTCCATTGTGATAACTGTAACCTTTTAGAATACGTTTTTCCTAAAATACCAGTCTAAATTCTAAACAATTTTATACAATGCCATTTCGGTTGTTTAAATGTGCATTTAACGGGTAATACTGTAGAAGCGCCTACAGAACGATTCTTATACACTTTGCTGAGTAGTTCTTCCTAATTTGAAAATAGAACAAGAAAAATGAAAAATATCTCCAAGGAAAATAACATATACCTTCTAAACTTTCAACTTTATTTTTTTTATTGGAACATTACTTAAAATGAAAAATAAGATTTTTCATTAATTTTAATTTCAAATCAAGGAATTCGGCCCTGATGGCAACCTGAATTTTCAGTCATCTTAAATTTTGCAACTGCCTATCCAATGGTGTGCACTTATAGAAATCTAGTTCAATTCCGGTTTATTAAGTTTCCCCACAGGTTTACTTCAGAGAATAATGTTTTGCCTTTGTGTTAATGGAATTTTTCAGATCTCACACAACTGGTGTATTCAATTTTATTTGTAAATGTTTTGATTTAAAACGTGTAATTTCGCAAATATAAAACTTCACTGTTATGCTGAAGAAATTTCCTAAGTTAAAAATAACTAAACAACCAAATTCTCGGGAAAATTGAATTGCATTCTTTTCTTCTTACAATGATTTACTCATTATGCATATCCCAGAAGGGCATCAATAAATGCCAGTGTTGATGTATTAAACTGCAGGTTATCAATTTTGAGCATTTGGTTCAAACAAGCCTCTTGAAAATATTCTTTCTTACTTTTCATATAAAAATACTTGTATACAATGCTGATTGCTACTGACTTTGGTAGAACAAACGCAAAAGCCCGTAAAAATACGATGGAAAATTGGGAATCTGCCTGCAATTAAGGAAAAACCTCAAGCAGCAAATTTTCCCGAAAGGTATTTGAAAACGCAATTCGCTGCTGTGAAATTTCATCCATCTTGTCATTGTTATATTTCCAATTTATCATGAATGCAAGGAATAGCCAATGCTTACAGAAAGTTGAAAACCTGGTAATAGACATATGCCGAAGATCAATGGAAAACATGTCCAATTATACAAAAGCAGCAACGTGGGGGGGGGGACAGTAAAATACGCAAAACAGAAAGAAGGCGACATATGTAGGTCGTCATAAAACATTTCTTTCCCTATTCCTTGTCCATTGGGCATTATTGCGGGGTTTTTTTTATCAAACGAAGGGGTGTGTAAATGAAAATATGTACAAGAATGGAGGGAAGATTTTGAAAGAATTAGATTGTTTTGGATTCTCAGGGGTAATGTGATAATTCTTCCTCTCCGACGATGGTTTCCTCTGACTTATATTTTGCCACGACTGTTGAGACTCTACTGCTGGATATTTTATGGTCGTGTGACCACAGGGGAAAGAGTATAGAGAGATTGATAAGATTTCTCGTTAAGGGAGATTACAGTATTTATTGTTCATAAACTATTGCACATAAAATGTGCTGTACTCAACTAATAAAGCTCGTCCACTTAATACTCTTCCAAAACTTACTACAGCTTTCCACTAACTGAACTGCACTGAGAAAGCCCTTACACTGATATTGCCCCGCTGAATGCTCTTGCAAAACTTAATACGGGCCGCAAAATTAAAGACTAAATAAACATGGCCTACGTGACGTTTTACACGTAGATATCAACTCAAGCGGTTGGCTTCTTCCCTTGAAGGGATTATCCGCCTGTCTTTTCATCCCTGTAGTTGTCTGTCATATATTTTGTTATGCCTAACCTGCTTTACAATCTCTAACAAAATAGCAATAAACATCTTACTCAAGCACTCTCCTTTAGAATTTTTTCAGAAAAAAAATCGTTTTGCCTGAGTCATGTTTACAAATATTGTTACAACAGGCAATAGAAATTCCCAGGTCAGATTTTATGGCTGGCGGTAGCTTTCTGCACTCTGGCGAGAAGATAACATTTTACACATAATATTCAACACTTGTATAGGAAAATGATATTACACTCGTGGCTATAATAGGGAAGTTACATAAAATTACTTGCTATAGTTACTGTAATTAAATATGGAGGTGGCAGCTTATAAATACTGTCTCAGCATAAAGTAACAGATTTTGGTAGTCGAAAAATCAGACTAATTATTAAGAGGATAAGTGATCCTAAATAGTAGAGTAAAAATAAAATAATGCTAATTACTGTAGCATAACGTTTCAATGAATTACAGGAGTTCACTAACGCTTATGTGGACTAGATTTCTTGAAGAAAGTTACATATTTCAAAGAGTCAAAGCTCCAGCGTTTAAGCGTCTTCTCTTTAGCCTAGGAAAGTCACAACTTAAATTTACATGTTTTTCGTTATTATTTTTTTCCACGAAATATGATGTACAACATGGTTGCTTTGTCTCTATTAACTTAAAGTCTGGCATACAGTGTAAGGCTTTAACATTTATACTATGAGTTATAATTAAATTGAATTTATCAGCACTTATAATTTTATTTGAAATTATTGTTCCTACGTAACGGTTTTCGTTAAAAAAAAAGTTAGATAAAGCAACTATGAGATTCTACAAATGTCGGAATGCATCCCTGTCATATTCGAACAATTTCAGAATGTTTCTGAAACACAAAAGAGAATTTGATATTCCGACTTATTTGCATTTTACTTCACCGTTATTAAAAGATATTATTTTCACCACTGTCTTGTCCCAAACAGGCAACAGGAGGATAAAGTGCGTGTCTCTCTCTCACGCGCACGCACACGCACACACATACATTGGAGAGGGGAAGAACGCGTTGATTATTTGAATAGATAGTGAGTCAGAATTCCATTATCAATCGTACCGTCACGGTGGCCGAGGTACGGACTCGTGTGCGGAAGATCTGGAGTTCGATTTCCACATGGACAGTTTCCCTGACAGGATTTTCTTCTTTTCCTCGGCCCTCTTCAATGGCAAATGCCGGAGAGGTACCCTAAACTTAGGTCTGGAACACTTATTTCCTTAAAAAAATCCTGTCCCAATTTATTGTTTCATCTCATGTATCACCAGTGCCTGAGATCCCTGAGCAGTGCAAACGGACGTTAAGCACCATTAAAATGATCAATCATGGTCTTCTTATATCATAAATAAATGCGCAAGACGCCATCAGTCGATGTGCCGAGAGTCAGAAGACACCTAGATTTAGAAATGAAATATCCTCTATTTACCTTCTTGTGTCTATTGTCAATTACCACTTACTTTGACCATAGTAATTTACTGCTGGCATAGATCGTAAATTAACTGGCTTAGTTTACAATGTGCGTATTTGTTTGACACTATTAAAATTACTGACAACTTATTTTTAGGTTGCAGTAATATTAAGTTGTTTCCTCCATTAACCATCACAACATCATTACATAATTATTTACTTACTGAATATCGTAATACAAAATCCTAATTTTCAAAAATGCAATAAGTTAAAGATTTAAACAATTACACCAAACAAAAAAGAGACACTAACTAATAGACATGGCGTTTACTAGCACTCTAAGGTTTTTAGTTTTATAAAGAGGATTATATTTGAAAACGACATGTTTGTGACTTAATTTGATGGAGTATAAATGACAAGGATATAGCTTAATTATAACCAACAACATTTAAACTTAAGATGGGTATATATAATTAGGACAGTAACATTAGGCTTTATGACCACAGGAACAAGTTAATTCAGCATTAATTACCCACCAGACACATCTCGCCGCTATGTTTCTTTCATTTTGCTCTGTTAGCTTGCCCTATTGATATCGATGCAGGATATAAGTCCACTCCTCGCTTTAAGGAGTTTGAAAAATAGAATCGACAAGGGGATATTCAATGTCATGTGCACCAGTAAGAGATAATTGCATATTTAATTACTGAAAAAGTGGCACGTTATTTATTATTAATTGCCTCGTAGACCTAAGATCTCGAGTTCAATCCCGGCCAGAGCCGATGGATATTTTTCGGGCGTAAAAATGCTAATTATGGCTCCCTTCGGAAGGGAAATAAGCCCGTGGGACCCGTGTCGTAGATTTACGGCATTTAAAAGAACCTCAAGCCTGAATGAAGTGACCTCTGAGCAAAATTTATCGGTCATTTCACTCGCTGAATTGAATGGGACGCTGATGATCTGAGATGTTAAAGAGCGTCTGTAAATAAACCAAATCAACCTTGTTTATTACATGTTAAGTTTTCACGCAAAAACAGAATGGGTAAGGAAAGAGTTATGTAATATGTATACTAACTTTAAAATTTCTAAGAATGGCTTCCTTCGGAAGGGAAATAAAGCCGTTGGTTCAATGTCGTAGATTTACGGCACATAAAAGAACCTCAAGCCTGAAGAAGTGATCTCTCAGCAAAATTTATAGGCCGGTTTACGCCCTGAATTGAATGGGACGCTGATGACCTGAGATGTTAAAGTGCATCCTTAAATAAACCAAACAAATAAAAGAAAACTGTTAACTGATTTATCGTGTGATGTAGTTTAATTTAAGCGGTAAATACCCATCTGACTGTTGGTCTAATGGATAATGCGACAGATTCTTGATTGTTTAACTACTGAGGCATCACAGGCGGTGAACACGGATGACAAATGAGATGAAATGATAAACTGAAAAGTATATATATGAGGATGAGAAATTAAACAATCCCGGCGGCGTAAGCACTGTCTCCTGTGTCGTATTGATTTCAGTCGAATTGACTGCTATGTGCTTATCGGCGTGTTCTGACTCGTGTTGAACTGTAAGCGCGCTGAGCTTGAGCGGTGAAGGTCCTGGTTTCAAATACTGGTATTCCACAAAATATACATTTTTTTGTTTTGTTTTCTGGAACGGAAGAGAGATATAATGTTAATTCTGTAATGTTTACCATAATAAAACATTGAATTATGTGAATTTCAATCAAATCCCAAATTACTATAGGAATCTGCTTTATTAAACACAATAAGTAAATGCGAATTACTGCACATTAATGTGAAATGACAAACAAAAGTCAATGAATGATGTTTTACTCTTTGTGGATACTCTTACATACAAAAGAAAGACAAAAAAGTAGTTCTGTAGCAATATGTACAGAGTAGGCATAACTAACTCCCGTATAGAACAGTGTGCCAAATGCGACGGTCACTTGAGAGCACCTGCATTTCCCATCGCCTGTAAAATGCAGGTTGGCCTAGTTACCAATCCGCAGGATGAGAAGACTCGCTCGGTATACACGCACGTTAATGAATTGCACCACAATATTTTAAGAGACTGTATAAGAGTCTTAGACAAGCAATTTGAGATATGGAATCTATAGTTTTCTAGCACAAAGTTTAAAGATATGGCATCAAGTTTCTAAAGAATCACATCCTGATTACCGAAGCTTCCATTCGATCTGTTTTATTTACGGATGCTCTTGAACATCTCAGGTCATTAGCGTTTGATTCCTATCAAGACATGAAACGGCCGATAAATTTTGCTCAGATGCCTGTTCTTTCAGACTTGATGATCTTTTACATATCGTAAATCTTCAACATGGGAGCCACGGCTTTACTTCCCTACCGAAGGAAGCCATACTTGGGATATTTACGCCCGAAAAAATTCATCGATCCTGACCGGGATTGAATCCGCGATCTTGGGTTTAAGAGGAAAGTATGGTTACCAGTACACGACCAGGACCGACAGCTTTCATTCGAAATAATACCAAACAATAAAAGTTGTGAAGCATGTCTTCTTGGCAAAGTCGGTAAGATACTGGAGTCAAGTAAACGTCAATCGTTGTTTTTGAGTTCGATTTTCGTTTACTACTTTTTTTTTTACATGAACATAATTTCTTACGAGTTTAACCTCCACGGGTGGTAAAGGTAAGGCGCGAATCATTAGCGATAGATCTGGGGTTCGACTCCTACCAGAACCGTCCTATCTGACTGGTTTTGTCCAGATTCTCCTCAGTCCTTATAATTGGCAAATGCCGGAGAGGTACCCTGAACTTAGGCCTGGAACGCTTCCTTCCTTTAAACACAATATATATATATTAGTCTTCTCATCCTCATATATACACACAAGGTGTTCCATAATTCAACCACACAAATTGCAAGGATTGTGCAGGGGTTGTAGATAAGCATTTTGAGACAGGGAACTTTGATCTCTTTTGTAAACTTTTAAATTTATGACGGCTTTTCGAAATCGAATACCCGAGTTGATACGTCAATATAACGTAGGTGTGTGTATTAGATTTTCATTCAGAATTCTCACATCTTGCCCAAATAGTCGGAAAAAGTAGCGTTAATACACAGTAGAAGGGAAGTTGAAAATTATTGCCTTTGCTACTTCGGTAAAATTGTTCGTTCTGCGAAAGTATGCAACCCACGGATAATTAACAGTTTTGTAGTGCTACAAAGTTAACTGCTCATGAGCGAAGTACCTAGCACATCGCACCTGAGTGGTTAATGGGCCATTTTCTGTTCTGTGTATCAAATACAACAGCGTGTTTACAGTTGCTCGGAAACATTTTCATTTGCCGAGCTTGATGACGTGTTTGATTTATAGAGAAGCAAGAGGACATGCATCTGTAGCTGCACAACTGTACAGGGATAGATTTCCAGACAGTCATCATCCTTATCTCTCGACCTTCCAAAATGTCCATCGGCATTTGCAGGACACTGGCTCTTTAATGGTACACAGACCCGGTGTCTGTGCTAACCGAAAGCGTCGTACTCCAGCCTTTGAAGAAGAGGTCTCGCCATGATTAGGCTGGAACCTTCCACCAGCATCTGAGCAACACAAATCAGGTAGGGTGCATCGAATCCTATACGATCCCTATATGTCGGACCTGGTGGTGTAGTGGTAACCATACTTGCCTCCTAAACCCAAGATCGCGGATTCGATCCCAGCTAGGACCAATGGATTTTTTCTGGCGTAAAAATCCTAAGTATGGATGGCTTCCTTCGGAAGGGAAGTAAAGCCGTGGATACCATGTCGTACATTTACGGCACGATGAAGCACCTCAAGCCTAAAAAAAAGAGGCCTCTGAGCAAAATTTGTCGGCCGTTTCACGCCCTGATTTGAATGGGACGCTGATGACCTGAGCAGTTAAAGAGCGTCCGTCAATAAACCAAATAAATAAAATAAAACTATCCCTATCATCTGTTTAAGGTGCAGGTATTGGGGCCAGCGGACTTCGGTCCCAGACAAGAGTTCTGCAGGTGCGCCTTGTAGCGGTAGCACGAACAGTCCGACTTCTCCTCTGTTCTCTTCACCGACGAGCCCATGTTTACAAGAGATGGCTAATCCTGAACCATAGGGACTGTCATGTATGGGAGAGTATGAGCGGCAACATGCATTAGTGGAGGCTGGTTATCAGCAGAGATTCAGCATCAAGTGTGAACGGGCATCGTGTTCGATCAAATAATTGGACCGTATCTACTTCCTACACGGTTAAACGGGCACGTGTATCTTCCGTTCCTCATCCATGCTTTGCCTGTGTTTTTGGAAGATGTCCCTCTGAACATCTGACTTCAGATATGGTTGCAGTACGACGAACCTCCTCCCTATTTCAGCGTGGAAGTACGAGATTATCCCAATGGTGTGCTTCCTGGGCGGCGAATTGGAATAGCCGGTCCTGTAAATTGGCCACCGTGTTCTACAAGCCTCAAATCCCTATATTTTTTATGGGGACATTTTAAGAGACTTGTGTACGCATCATGAGTTGACTCTGATGAGCAGTTACTAGCACGGGTCTTGCTTCCTTGTGATGAGGTTCATAGCTTTGCGGATCTTTTAGAGAGTGTGCGGGAATAAATTCTAAGCAAGTGCACTGTTTGGAGGGATGTTGGAGGCATTGAACAATATCTCTGTGATTTATGTTTTATTTGTTGTATTTAAAATTCCTTCTTTCTTAATGCTGCAATTTTCTTTTATTTGGTTTTTACCCGCGGTGAAAATCTAGATTGCAGTTTACTTAATTTTTCTTAGATATTTGTTTCATTCAGATACATTTTCTTTTACTCTAGAGAAAGCCGTTTATTTTTCCATTTATCACTGTGTCCATCATCATTGGCTAAGTAAATTTGAAACGTACCTACACGTTCAATACTACATGCACATAACAGGCCAAGATGATAAACACTTGGGTAATGGCTTTACCCCTGCAAGTGTTGAGTTACTTTGTTATTCACAGTCTTGCCGTTAAACACATTGTAATTTATTTTGCATAGTTCGTTAGAGCAAGCGTTTCGAACAACAGAACAAGTAGAATGATAACTACGACACAAAAAAACAGTAAAAATAAAAAATAAATAAAAAAAGAATAAAGGATGTAGGCTATGAACCTTCTCGATCATTGATATCTACCTAATATGCCTTTAACCACAGCGCTATTCAGGGACAGCAGAGCAAGTGAGGCGTTTGTCTTTTTCCCTACCTCCTGTGGAGGTTTAATCAGTTACGCATTAAGAGATTTACGCTAATACGTGGACTTTAGAAACCATAGACTGTAAGTTCCCAATCTCGAAACGCTTATCTTGTGGGGGCCCCCACAATCCTTTCAAGTTGTGTGGCTGAATTCTGGGCTATCCATTATACATAATCGTTGTCATAAAGTGGTAATAAAGTTTAACAAAGGTAACGAAACGTTCTCTATTTCTTAAAGGGGTCTTTGATTGATTTATTTAAGGACGCTCTTTAATTAAAGGGGTCTTGAGAATATATATCATGGTATTAAGTGCATGAGCAACCGACCGGTAACACTTCGGATTCCTATTCGCTAGGTCCGGGGTTCACATCCCTTGGGGCCACTCATCCTCACCTAGGGCTTTTCCCGTTGTTTACTCTGGTCACTTAGGGGAATGCTGGAGTGGATATTTGCTTCCCTCTAATTTTCAGCTCTCCATTTCATATCGTTCCGTTAGTTCTGTTAGAGGGTGGAAAGTGCCAGGTGAGGTGGGTAGTGGGAGCTGGCTTGCGCTTTTGAAAGATTTCTTTCGCAGCCTCTGGAATGGAAACGGACCTTCTGAGGGGCTTGTACAGCTGGGGGTGTTTTATCTGGAAACATGTTAGGGACCCCCACCTTCGACCCCACAGTCACCGCCCGTAGATCCTGGTCGACCAGTGTCTCCCTCACTTCATCCCATCCTCCTGGAGGTGCCCCATGGGGTGTAGTCACAAACGACCAGCCCTAGAGCAAGACTGGTGTGACCGAAATGTCTTCATGCCTTAGAGCGTGAGCGCCTAAATGTATTGCATCAAACTTTCACATCAAAGTAACAGACTTTCGTGATATTCAGAACTTTCTCTCTTTAACAATTAATAATACAACGCTTGCCTTTATTCCTAGCTATTAAATCACATAACATGCCTGGCAATTTTACTACGTAAAGATTAGAGCAAATGAAAGATTACCAGTGGAAATTTATGATACAAGAAAGATTGGAGCACATGAATTGGATTAAATGTTCAAAATGTTTTCCATTGGAAGGTACACAAGCTTGGTACCTGCAATAATGTGCATTATTTGTCCGATGTGTTATTTGCTGACTCCTTCCGCATTCGCCAGTAGTTGGACCGAGGTGACTAAGACGATTTTGTCTTCTTTTAGGCGTACGGTATCTCTCTCTTCGTACCAATGAGCTGCTGCTATTGAGTTATGACGTACATCATAAAGAAGTAATATGTCTAAATATTCGCGATTGGTGAAATTTTCCATGTTTATCTTATAACTTTGAAATGTACTAATTAAAGATACTCGTATGTATTTGTTGCATTATCTTACTGCAAAAGCAAGTTCATAGCTAGCAATTCCTCACTCTTTTTATCTTTGTTAATACCAACGCTGTGGCAAAAATATTCTGCTCAGTGATAGGTACCAGTTCTAATTTTGCGAACCCAATGATTAACATAAAACTACGTGAATTTACGTCAAAACGCTTTGAATTATTGACAAATACCAAACACCATTATTTGCTTTATTTTTGTTTGTCTATTCATTACTGTAATTGGGATGTATGAATTCCGACTCATTTATATTTATGAAAGATAGATAATGCAAGAATTAAATTCTTTCGGCCCAAAAACACGCTAATGACCAAAATGGTAGAGAGATTTTTGTTCCATTTATAGCATAGAATCACGCCACATATTATGGCACTGAGTACCTCTATACTGTATATTTATATTGGAGGACCACAGATTGGGGATTTTATGTGAAAAGGAACGTTGAGTAGAATATATCCTTGACACCGTTCTTGTTTACAGCTGTAACAGTAATTCTTAGAGGACTTTACGTTATTGTGAGCGCGCACATACTACGATATGGGCCACATCAATGGGATTTGTTTGGATTTATGCAATATTCAAAGCCGAAAATTAAAATCAAGTGATGTGTATTTTTAATTTGTTCTGAAAATTTAGCTTTATCTTCTTCAAACTATGGCCTTATCTTTGCCACTTTCACAGCTTGTCTCCTCGTCTTTAAACGCATATAACAATGACCAATTTAAAAGTAGGTACAGAGAAAATAAAAAAAAAAATAGTAATAACAATACACTGACAGAGAAATGACAAACATTAGATACTTGTTTGTATGAAAATGACGGGCATGAGCATTTGATTCAAATGAAATTTTGTGTTAACAAAGAGAAAAAGAAATAAAAATTAAATCTGTTGTCAGAACAATGTATTAAATGCTCCTTCATTTTTCGTTCAGCTATTCACTTCTTGTTAATAGCACTGCGTATTTGCAAAAAGTCATAGAAATTATACTGTCTCACTTAGATGTATGCTTATTTTCAATAATATTGTGCGAATTCTTTGTTAATTGACTGACAAAGCATCCCTGCATCAAGGCTGGAACAATTATCTGCGTGTTTTGCTTTCGCTACTGAAAAACCTGTTCAGAAATATTCATTAGAGTTATGTATTCCTTCTCGCAAGAAAGCAAATGGGAAATAAGCGAGGAGGCATCTTCTACAGTGAAGGATGATCATGCTTTGTTTCACTACAAACGTTTCATGCCGAGTTCCAAAGAGGAATGAACCGTAACAATTTTTTTGCAACAGTACCAATGAACTCAAGAGTAGTTTTGAAATTAACGATGCTTACCTTCCCTTAATTTTTTCTGAACAAACCTCAGATTATTCTAAATCAAAGAATGTTTTCCTGGAGAGCCTTTTAAAGCCCTAATGAGCACTCAATTGTCAGAATAACCGATTTTTGCCACGCACGTGCGCTGCACAAGAAATATTTGCACAAACTATTTTAAATGTCAATGCTATTTAAGCTGCATCTCGCAGACCTCTGATATTTTTAATGAACAAATACAAGACCACTTTATTAAACTATGGAACTTCTTCAATTAACAAAAAAAAAAAAAAAAAAAAAAAAAAGAATGGGCAAAAAAAAATATTCTTGCTTCATTATTTTTCACTTTATGAAATCGTTTCCAGTAGACATTTCAAGCTATGTCCTTTGAGCTCCTTCAGGTAGTAATGGTGCTGGACTTTTAATGTGACCATTTCACTTATGTGACGTCATCATAAATCGACCAATGAAATGAAACAAAATTTTGAATTTTGACCCATCACAGCTCGATATCGCAATAAAATTATCGAAAATTTATACCAAATCCGTTTACCGCTGGAAGTGCATTTGTGTTCTCGTAGCTTAACTCTATACCCCCCCTCCCCCACACACACTATAATTCCTGAGCACGCAAATTGCACGTTCAACTACTTAAATGTAGTCGAACCCAAACAATTATTTTGGGGTATTTGGCCAAACAGTCTGAAATCACTTTGTAAATTATGTAACAATACCTGCGAAGTAACCACAAATTGTAATAAACACGTTATTCAGAATGGCAATATATTATCTCTGTTTTGCTTTTCTCAGATGATATTAGTAAATTGAACGGACGATTGAATTAGTATATTTCGTTTATTTCAGTCTCGCGGTTGGTATTCATAAGTAAGTATAATATTTATACAAGTGCTAATATTCTGTGCGAGAATTTAAAATATATGTTACTTTTATTTTTACTCGACACATGAAATAGTCCTAAACCGTATTTGACTTTTCTCTATTGGCATTACTAACAATTGACATTCGTCTGTTGCAAGATAGCTTGAAAAGGTTAAGTATTCATAATACAAACATATTAGATTACAATTTTACAATCTCTGATTTCACTGTAAATTGTATATAATGAACTAATTTTGTTTTTTCACTACCTCCATAATTGAATGCACCAACGTGAACCATAATTTTATACAATAGTATTATTGTCATTGAAGATGTGCAATGAAGTGAACACAGGATATTTACAGATGATTATTGGTAATGTTTAATCAAATATACATATTTAACAAAGGATGAGCAAGACCTAGTTCTTTAGGGGTTAAGAGATGTAGAAGATGTGTTCACTTGCGAACAAGGAGAATAACATTGCACAGAACTGTTTCAAGTATGATGTGTTATTGGGTACTCAACTCTTCCAGGTATGTTTGAAGAAGCCTTAGGGATTTAAATCTAAAGGGACAAAGCCCAACTGACAATAGAGGTAAACATGTTAGTTTTTTCTTGTCAATGGATACAAAAACCAAAATGCATGATCATATAAGTTCATTTTCATTTAAAACAACTCACTATGTTAGAGCAGTAGATTGCTATCTAAGTGCAGAAAGTCAAAATGATGTATGACGCCTTGTTTGGGAAAAATAATTCAGATACTAAAGTCAGCTATAGTGGCTTATATAAAATTTGAAGGAGAATTTTAATTATAAATTTGGTCAGCCACAAATTGATTGTTGCTGCCACTGTGAAGAGCTAAAACTTAAGTTAAAATAATCACATATTAATAATGTTCCTAAACGCTGAACTATAGCAGATCTTGCTATGCTAAATGGAATAATTAGAAAGTTTTATGCTACACTTAAAGAAGAACAATTCCTGGATAAACTGAAAGAACTTAACAGCAATGCACTTTAGTATCCTTTGATTACATTATGAACATTTCACTTTCAAAGTTGCAGACCAAAAACTACTTTATCTGAGGCGGCTGACAGTAAATCCATTCTGCATACATGATATAAAGAAAATAAATATGTATTTTATTTATACTTTGAGGGACAAGTCAAGAAAGGCCCAGACAAAGTCTGGTCCTTTTTGTGGGATTATTTTGCCTCCTCAGATGAAAAAGATCTGGTTGTTCACGGTAATTGTGCTGGGGGAAAAAAAAGCATCCTCTGTCCAGGCGCGTCGAACTTGAACTGACACGAAACTATTTAAAAATATTAAGTCTTTTTTCCCATAAGGCGACTTAAGTTTCCTCCGTTGTGTTCTGATTTCATCATGGTGAAGAGAAAGTTAGAAGAAGTAATAATAAAAAGTAGTACTACCCAAAATTTCATAGTGAAAGAAGTAGGTAGTTTTACTGAAATCTTACATTTTGAAGAGCAATGGGCCAAGTTCTCTTGGTAGTTCATCGAAACGGAGGGATAAGTGGATCCATTTTAGCATGAATTCACTACATCACTTCATTTATTATTCAGATATTCATGGCTAAATTGTGGTTGCCATTCATCAACGGTCTAACCAATCATATCTTTATGTTGGCCTAAAAGAACATATTGAAATACCTAAAATATAAGCTATCCTACTTGCAAAGTACCCTACCCTTATAAGAAATAAATATAGGACTAAATTATTCATTATGTGGACGATAGTCACCGAAATTTTACATGAACATTCTGTAGAGTCCTATAGTTATCATTGAAGAAACCACTGCTATAGATCTTGCTGAAGTTTGGGGAAATCAGAGAAATGATTACCTCTATTATACAGTTTTAAGTTTCATCTGTTAACTTTTAACAAAGAGCTGTTGTAAAATAATTTGAAAACCAATAAATATGTTTTTAAAATTAATGTTAGTTATATTTTTTTACCAACATTTGTTAAAAATCACAAGTCCGGAGGTTTTAAAGTGTAAATAAGTGTCAATTTGCTCAGTTTAAAGAGTTCAATTTAATTGTCATTGTCGGAAAGGAAAACGCTATATTCTGAATTTGATAATAAAAAAGAAACTGCAAAATATGATTAGAAATAGACATTTTGGTCATATCTAATTTAATTCCTGTGTGTTTTCACACCCCAAAATTTCGGCCCCATAGAACAGAGAAGACCTAACAACAGCTCAGTACACAATCTCCATTGTTCTGAACAGCACTTATCGTATTTTTACCAAAATCTTCGATGCTTCTATATTTTTAATATGCACTTGCGTTTTGTAATGCCTATAAGTTTTGCTCAGTTCATGACTGTAGCAAACCGCCACGGGTGGCCGAGATCGTTAAGGCATGGACTCGTGAGCGAGAGGTCTGGGGTTCGTAATCCCGCCAGGACCGTCCTCCCTGACTGAGGTTTTTTCCAGGTTTCCCTCAGTCCTCATAACTGGCAAATGCCGGGGAGGTACCCTAAACTTAGGCCTGGAACGTTTTCTTACTTAAAATAAAATCCTTTCCCAATAAAACATTTCATTTCATGTATCACCAGTGTTCACTGCCTGTGGTGCCTCAGTAGTAAAAACGGGCGTTAAACACCATTAAAAAAAAACGACTGTAGCAAATGTGTGAATATTTTTACACTATTCAAATACCTGCCCTGCATATACCCACCTCTTTTTCCTTCTATACACACGGCGTTTTTGCAAGCTGAAGTTTTAGTTGCTTCCTCAGTGACTGTTATTGCACATTCCTCACAATACGCTCTCTTCTACGCTTAATTCTTTTCTAGTACGTCAGTTGTAGTACACATCAAAATTATGTGATCCACATAAAGGACAGCTTAGTTTTACATTTGGGACATCATACAAATTGTAAAGCAGCAACCTTATTTTACTCCTTTCCGTATTATCACTTTGAAAACCTATTGTAATCCCATTTTACGTTGCTATATATTGATCGTTTTACCAGCTACTCTTTTACCCATAATTTAACCTACAATGCTTGTCTTTCCAAAGAGCTGGACATTTTCATGAAATGCAAAAAGCACAATGTAGCCTGCTTTTTTTCTCCTTTATTTCACTTTTGCTGTGTCGAAAACAAATATGTTATCCATGTGCTGTATTATTCTTTAAACCCACTTAGAATTTTGTGAGTCTGTTGTATTCTGCAATCCGTCTCATTTTATGGTAAAATATTTTAAATAACCGTTTCATATCCACTTTATTTATTTGGTACTTTCAGGCCTTCGTTTTTAAAAATTGGATATAACCCCATTAAACATTTCGTTCAGTACTTTTGTCATCATATTCTCAAACAATTACATTTTAAGCCCTTCTTCAAATAGTTCTGACTTCAGTCTATGGAGTCCAGGTACTTTGTTTATTGGTTTGATTATTTTATCTAACTTATTGTCTCTATCCAGAATTTCAATGCTCGGTTTTCCTAATAGTTTGATTTTAATTAGAGCTGTCCACATCCCGTACCTCTAATCCCGAATTATTATTTGAAATTACTGCTCCATGGCTCCGCGTTAAGCAGTTCCATCGCTCCTTTTCGCTAGGTAGCAGCTCTTTCTACTGCTTCCGTGCCTTTATGAATACCGGTCTTCTTCCGTTCCATCCCTGCTTTCTAAGTGTATGTAATATTCTTGTGTTCACTTGTCCGAAGAAGCAATGCCATTCTCTTATAATTCCACTTAGCAGCTTTGATTCAGCTATTTCATATTCACTGGTGTTGTTAATGTCCTATGCTAATTAATTAGAATAAAAACTGCATTGTGAATAATGAAGCATTTTTTCTGAGCCCAAAGGTGGCCTCAGACCCCATACTAAAAACGAACTAGCTTTCATGTCGATTAAACGATTATTTATTCTACTGGAAGCAAATTCTATGGTTCAGCGCCTGGTAGATATTCTATAAAATATCAGATCCACTTTATGAAACATTTTGGGAAGAGTTCATATAAAGTGTACCATCTCTTCACTTTTAAGAACGCTAATGGTGCACTCCAAAAAGAGTATATCCTGAAAGTGCTCCTTACAGCTTTTTTAATGGTGTTTAACGCCAGTTTTTACTGCATTACAGGCGGTGGACAATGAGGATACATGAGATGAAAAGATAAATTGGAAAAGGATATTTTTTAAGGAAAGAAATATTCCAAGCCTAAGCTAGGATACTTCCTCGGCAGGACTGAGGAAAACCTGGAAAACCCTCAGTCGGGGAGGACGGTTCTGGTGGGAATCGAACGACAGACCTCCCGCACCTTAACGAACTCGGCCACCCGTGGCAGTCCTCACGGCTTTGCCATCCCTAAAGATATTATAATGCTTTTATAAATAATTTGTGTTTAAGTTGTGTTTGGATTTGAAAGTGCTGCTTTTCATATGCTACTTAAAATTGAGCAATTCATCACAAATAGGAGTGATGGTATAACACATATGTCAATATTTTAAAGACGATATTGATCGTGACGGGTTAACATTATATCGCAAAATTATGATGGGTTTTTTGAATCAAAGATGAATAAGAAATCACTAGATAATGTTTTCTTCAGATGTGCAGTTTCTGAAAAGTTATAGCCGTGCGCCCGAAATTCTTCCGGAGTTAACCAAATTTGTACGACTCATTTGGTTTGATTCAATTAATATTGAGATCAAGAAATAAAGTCTACTGTGTCTTAAGATTTTTAAAGATGTGCATGTTTTCAGTTCATTGACTTTTTAAACAACATCTAACAGCAGAGCTATTGAACTTTATTTCATTTACTACATTACTACATATCTACATAAGAGACAATGTATGCATATCTACATAACTACTCCCAATAAGAAATGTCTATTTACATTTGAGAGCTTATACTGATTGATCTTCTTTATCTAATTGTGGCGTATTTATTATAAGAAATGTGCAATGGTTGATAAAATGCAAATTCCTTGGTCACCAACTGAAGGCTATGACTCAACAGGACAGAAAAATTTTTTTGTCTTTTTTGGTTTAAAAAAATTGACTGACAGCGTTTAAAGTGAGAAAAACTTTATTTTGCTTTTATTGTTTATTGTTCGGAGGCGAATCAACTTGGTCTGGAGCAGGGTGCACTGATTTGAAGCATTTATCAGAAAAACTTACAAAATACACGAATTAGTGCAGAATATATGAATAAGCAAGAAAATTATAAATATTAGGAACCATAAATATTCGTTGCCAAACTGAGGAAGACGTATTGTTACCGTAAAAAGTACAACCAACTTGTAGACAAGAACCGACATGCGTTAGAATTAAAAACGTAATAAAAATGTGAGGTTCATGAATTAGCCTTAAGGGAAGAAGGTTTCTTTTAATAGGGGCATTTTTCTAGATTTTCTGGATATGTAGCAAAGTTAGATCGGGTGTTTAAAAATGACTTGACAAGCAGCACCGTGGCAAAGAACACTTCTAAAACAATCCAAAAATGAATTGTTAAGATGCAATGTATGTTATCTATAGGGATGAAATTATAACATAAATAGAGAGGGCAATTTTTGTTTCTGTTAGGTCTTACTAAAAGATAGATGTCACATGCATTGTTGTGATAATATGATACGTCAGTGGGGGTAAATCAGATGAAAGATTCATAAAATGCATTGCTGTTTATGAATTAACTGCAGAAAGCTTGACGCCTACTTTAACAGCTGAATTAGAAGAGTTCCATTTAAACCAGAAGTTTAAAGGGCAAACAAATCGATGTCATTGCAGTTATGAGAGAATGTTGGGGAGGAGTACAAGTTTTGATGAAAGAAACCTTCCCTCACGCCATTTACGAACATTGTTATTCTCATTAGCTGAATTTAGGGCTCAAAAGGGTCTGCTCCGCAATTAAAAAGTCATAATATTTTTTACAAATATTAGTGACCTAAGTGCATATTTTGCATCTTAACCGAAAGGCACTAATCTAATAAAAAGATCTGCAAGGGACGTCTTCCGTCAAGATGGAATTTTAATTGCAGGATAATTAATCTTGTGAAGGGAAAAGAACTTATGGAATGTTCTTCAAGAATACAGATGGAAGATCAATTAAATGATAAGACATTGAAGGAAGTTTTGGGGATTCCAAAAATTACTTGAGGGCGACACATTTTAATTTTTTTTTTTTTTCTGCATTTCTTTGCCCATATTTATCATGTGATATACCGTACTATGTTCTTCAGTCCAGAATGTGCAAGCAGTTAACAGTTAAAAAAAGCACTTGAGAGTTTCTAGTCAACAATGGCTCAGCTAAGAAATAAGGTGCAGCAACATTCGGCATATTCTTGCAGTGTATATATATGACAACTGATCCCCAAGGGAAAAGACTTGAATAAGTCAAAATGAAACTGCAGTAGATGAAGTCTGCGAGATCACCGTGAATCATTTATAAGATAGATTCCAAAGCAATGACGTACTACGTGCATTTTCGCTTATTGATCTGCACAATTTCAAAACATACACAGTGTGTATCAAAATTAATGGCGCAAACTGAAACTGGTGGTGTAGCAGTAACTTGCCTCCTAAACCTAAAATCGCAAGGATCGATGGAATTTTTGTGGCGTAAAAATCCAAAGTACGCCTTCCTTCGGAAGGGAAGTAAAACCGTGAATCCATGTCGCAGATTTACGGCATGTAAAACATCAAGCCTGAAAAAAAGAGACCTCTGAGCAAAATTTATCGGCCGAAAGGGACGCTGATGACCTGAGATGTTAAAGAGTGTCCGTAAATAAAACAAATCAACAATCAACTTATATAAAGACATGGTCGCTATAGACATAATAGTAACAAAACTAAACATAACAATAATTATTTTATACATAATTTGAACAAAGGACTTGAGAATGTTCACTCAGATTTTAAGGAGATGTAAATTTGTTATGATAAATATTTTTTTTTTCAATGTATATTATATTTTCAATGCTTAAAACGAAATAGAGAATAAACCTTTCCTACCTTGTTTTCTTTTATAATAGGAGTTAGATGTGGGATAATATCTCTGGATATTGCATTTTGATATTCCCAATAAAATTTTGAGCATATGAAGCAACTTACATTTTCACCTTACGCACAACAAATGCGAGTAAATTCCCGGTTTCCTTCATTTTGATTACTATGCAGTAAACATTGAGCAAACATTCTAACTTTGTACAACATACTTTGTTTCTTGGCCTAAAAGTATTCATACATTAAATGGAATATCCATGTTGAAACTCTGTACTCAAAACTAACTACACAATATTAAGCATTAAGTGGTACATTGAATGGATTCTGCAATATGTCCACAGTCCTGACTACGAATCAAATAAAGTTTTCATTTTAGACCAAATATGGACTTTTTTTCTGGGACGGGCCCTCTGCCAAAAATTGTCTTACAAAAAAAAAAAAAAAAAAAAAAAAGTACTCAGAGCTATGGGTGGAAAAAAAAAAAAAATTAGAAGCAAGCGTTTACATATACAGTTTGGAACATTGCCACTTCCATCTCTATATATTTATGAGCTATTGGCACTTAATAAAACACATGTGATTAAATTTACCCAAAATGACACGGTATATCCACATAATACAAGGCAGAAGTCAATAAAAACTACTCAATCACTGTTTTCCAAAGGCATGTGAATCCCTACCAATGCAATATTGTTTCTACTTCGTTTCTAATTACCTAAATTATGACTTAATCGCCACCAGTAGCCGAGGTTTAAGGCGCGGACTCATGAGCGGAAGGTCTGGGGTTCGATTCTTGCCAGGACCGTCCTTCCTGACTGAGTTTATTTCCCGGTTTTCCTTAGTCCTCATAAATGGCAAATGCCGGGCAGGTACCTAAAGTAGACCTGGAACGTTTCCTTCCTAAAAAAAAATCCTTTCCCAATATATCATTTCATCTCATGTATCATCAGTGTCTACCGCCTGTGATATGCCTCAGTAGTAAAAATGGGCGTTAAACACTATTAAAAAAACATGATTTGTAACATTTGTTTGGTTAAAACGTGTCATGACATGAGACAATGCATTTTTTGCCTGTCTAGAAACTTAATACATCGCTATTGTTATTACCACGAATTATAATTGACTCCACAAGTATTTATACTGACGTTTTTACCATTGATACTACCATTTTGTTTAAGTTCCTTTTCCGTTTTCTTTTGATAACGTTTTCTATACCAAAATATTACTGAACATGTAAACTGGTTTACAGGAATACTACTATTTGCAGCCGTATTTCCACCACAGCTAAAGTTCAATGTAAGCAGGCATACCAAGGGTTGAGTTGTTACCTTATGATGTCAACACTCAGTCAACCTACCCTCTAACGCAGCGATCCAGTGTTTCTCAATTGAGGCACTTTAGTACACGTTAAAAAGAAACAAAAGTGACATACTACCTCGTACAACAGCATGACCATTAGCTGTTGTATGTTCTGCGAGAAACCTATATGCACTAATAAGCCTATGACTTCCAGATTAAACCCTCCACCAGGTAGAGAAGGGTTCAGACTCACCGGCTTAGCACGTGGAGTTGGTTTCAAACCAATGAAGTCCTTATAGAAAAGGTGAACGCTAGAGGTAATTTATTTTCTTGTTATATATACCCTATTAATTTATAATATATTTGTCTTGTTTCTGCAGAGACAATATTAATATTCATAATTTTTAATACGATAATGCGCTTCCATTTTTGCTCTTTGAGCTTTACCTGCTATTAATTCTTTAATTTATTTTTAAACCTGGCATAGCCCTGTGACTATATTTACTATAACTTAATTGAACTGAATAAACACACAACTGTCAAGATTTCTTTTTAACAAAAGAACTCTCTTTTCCCTTTATTCCTTGTATGTAACGGACTATTCTAATGCGGACATGTATTATTACATTGCGGAACTTAATTAATCTATTAATTTTATTGTTGTAGCACGTAGTTTAGCACCGTTAGCTTGACTATGGATAAATGTGCCATCTTGCACGGACCACTACAGTGGAACATGGTACAATGTTCTTTCTTTCCTTTTCTTTCTTTCTTTTTTTTTTTTTTTTTTTTTTTTTGGAATAGCGTTTAGCGCCCATTAACTGCTGAGACAACGCTGATGATACGTGAGATGAAATTATATATTGGGTTAAGAATTTTTTAAGAAGGAAACGTTCCAGAAGTAAGTTTACGGTAAATTTACGGCATTTGCCATTTATGAGGACTGAAGAAAACCTGGAAAAAACTTCAATCAGGGAGAACGGTCCTAGCGGGATTCGAGCCCCAGACCTCCCACTCATGAGTCCACGCCAACATGGTACATATTTGTCTGTTATAATCATTAGGTTAAAATAAAGTAATATTAATCCTTCAATCAATTATTTTTATTATATATGAATACATAATATAAATAAATACGTAAATATGTTCCTTACATATATTTCTGCACGATTTGAGGCTATTAGTTTTTATTTCTTTAAGTGACGAAATTTTAAATTAAAATAATCTCATCTATTATTCTATTCTTGTGTCCCTTACAACAAGTAAATGCAAATAATTACAATTCGTCAACAAAAGATTTTGTTGTTATTGTTGTTGTTGCTCAGATACCACTAGCATAAATTTAGAGAAAAAACATTAGATATTAAATTTCAAAGTGGGTCACTGTGTAGAATAACATTAAGAATCTAGAGATAACTGAAAGTAATTCAACTTTAGGCAGTATAGGTCCCATATAATGCCAATATCGATTGCTGACATGCCAATGAGTAATTAGCCAGTGCTAGATGCCCTGAATTTGTTATTAGGAAAAAAAAAAAAAAAAAAAAAAAACTCCTGACAGACGTGGGAGTGTGCCCGATTGAACCTCCCGCGCTAATATGGAGCAAATTACCGCATCAGCTGCTAGGAACAGCACTCTCAAGAAGTGCCTGGCTATTGGTAACCGGCATTCTGTGCTCATAGAGAGTAACGCCACTAGTGTTATGAACGAGCACTACGTGCTCTTCGCCACGGTAGTTTACCTGTTTTGCCAACATAGCGGCAACCTCCCGATAAATATAACGTTTTTGGATACGGTCATGCGGTCATATTGCATCCCACTGAGCGGCAATTCTAATGGTTTTTAAACTAAGGACCGCCTACGGACGATTACGGGTTTTTACGGTTAGGAGCACAATAAGTTTTCACTTGCAAATCAGTAATTGTGGAAAAGAGAAAGCTGTTCAGTGCGTTAGAACATTCTATGCCGGCGCACAACCTTCTTCTATAGCAGCTATCCATTCTATGAAAACATTAGTTATGTGTTTGAGCGAAAAAGTACGCGCGTGGCAACAAATGAAACAAAAGAGTTCTATACCATCTTTAGTTTAAATTAATAGCTATTCAAATTGTTCACTAAAATGCAATATTCAGTTTAGTGTTTCCGGCAGTGATCTGAAAGGTCAATACCGCCACGGGTGGCCGAGGTCGTTAAGGCGCGGACTCGTGAGCGGGAGGCCTGGGTTCGAATACCATCAGGACCGTCCTCCCTGACTGAGGTTTTTTCCCAGGTTTTCCTCAATTCTCATAAATGGAAAATGCTGGGGAGGTACCCTAAACTTAGGCCTGGAACGATTCCTTCCTTAAAAATAAATTCATTCCCAATATATCATTTCATCTCATATATCATCAGTGTCCATCGCCTGTGGTGCCTCTGTAGCAAAAACGGGCGTTAAACCAATTCATTGAAAGGTCAATGTCTTCTTAGCAGAAAGTAAAGAAACCGTCTCCGACTATGTGACGTAGACTGGGTGCAGAGATGTCGTGCATAAGGTTTACATAGAAGTGTTGTAAATAGTCTTAGGATAGAAATCCAAATATTACATCCAAATCTTGTATTATTCTTGCAATATGGAGAGATGCACACATATTGTGCGTAAGATCTACATAGAAGTGTTAGAAAGAGTCTTGGAATAGAAATCCAAATACTATATCCCACTCTTTTTCATTCTTGGCGAATGTGGAGTATAATTAACAAAGTATTACATTGAGCAGTGACGAAACCAGAACTATATATAAGATGAGATAAGGAATACTGAAATTGAACATAGGTTTAACACCTATGAAATGTAATTACTGAACAATAAACCATTAAAATTGCAGCTCAGCAGGATGCAATATTTTAACCACAAGATCGTATCGAAAAACGTTATATTTATCGGGAGGTTGCCGCTATGTTGGCAAAACAGGTAAACTACCGTGGCGTAGAGCACGTAGTGCTCGTTCATAACACTAGTGGCGTTACTCTCTATGAGCACAGAATGCCGGTTACCAATAGCCAGGCACTTCTTGAGAGTGCTCTTCCTAGCAGCTGATGCGGTAATTTGCTCCACATTAGCGCGGGAGGTTCAATCGGGCACACTCCCACGTCTGTCAGGAGTTTTTTTTTTCTAATAGCAAATTCAGGGCATCTAGCACTGGCTAATTACTCATTGGCACGTCAGTAATCGATACTGGCATTATATGGGACCTATACTGCCTAAAGTTGAATTACTTTCAGTTATCTCTAGATTCTTAATGTTATTCTACACAGTGACGCACTTTGGAATTTAATATCTAATACTTTTTTCTTAAATTTATGTTAGTGGTATCTGAGTAACAACAACAACAAAAATCGTTTGTTGACGAATTGTAATTATTTGCATTTACTTGTTGTGAAGAATACAAGAAAAGAATAACAGATGATATTATTTTAATTTAAATTTTCATTCACTTAAACGGAAATAAAAACCAATAGCCTCCAATCACGCAGAAAAAATGTAAGGAACATATTTACGTATTTATTTATTTGTTATGTATCATATACAGTAAAAACAAAAAGGATTGAAAGATTGATATTACTTTATTTTAACCTAATGATCATTACAGACAAATTATGTACCGTGTTGGCGCAGACTCATTAGCGGGAGGTCTGAGGTTCGAATCCCGCCAGGATCGTCCTCCCTGATTGAGGTATTTTCCAGGTTTTCCTCAGTCTCATAAATGGCAAATGCCGTAAAGGTACCCTAAACTTAGTCCTGGAACGCTTCCTTCCTTAAAAAAATCCTTTCTCAATCTATAATTTCACCTCCATATCATCAATGTTCACCGCCTGTGGTACCTCAGTAGTAAAAACGGGCGTTAAACACCATTAAAAAATTGATCACCCAGAGTAGAAAAAAGTAGGGTGAATGGGATTTGAGAAATATGCCAATTATATAAACACTTATCTATGCTGAATTTTCTATCATTTCTCTAGCCATTTTCATAAATCATGACAAAAAAGGAAATAATGAGAGAGAAAAAACAAGTTAAAAAAACATATAATAAAGACATACATTATGTACATACCCAAAGGATAGGTTGAACCTTCCTTAACTGCTTCCTTACATTGCAGTACACTCACCTGTAATGAACAAAGAAGTAAGCATTAATACTATTTATGTTCTGTAGATGGACAAGGGAAGCATAATATCATACAAAATAAAAAATAAATATTATTTCATTTAGGGCTATCATATATATTCTGTACTTTGTATGATGCCCATTATAAACACTTGAGAAGTGTGAAATAGAAGATAGAACAGTAGCAGGTTCCATGGCAATGAGATCAGGTGTGTATGTGCTATGCATACTATATGAAAAACTCATGGAGATGTTCAAGAATATGTATGTTGAATTCAATAAGCCTAGTTGCTATGTTTGGCAAAAAAGTTCCATCCTATATTAAATATTTACAACTTTAGTGAATGCAAGAAACATAGGTCATAGTGCATATTGCTTCTACTTCAAACTCTTTATTGTAATGTACAACATATTTATGAACAATGAAAGCATAATATGCCAACCAAATGAATGTTATGAAAACATATAATCAAATATTTATATGTGTTTAGAAGTTATTGAGGGTAAAGAGATGAAATATTCTAAAATGAATGTTTTCAAATATGTTGTTGTTGTTGATCTAATGTGCAAGATTTTGATCCATCAATTTTTCCCTGGCGAACCAATATAATTTGTGTATTTTCCCGTCAGGTGCAGCTTTCCTCAGTTCTGGGCATTCCAATAGATGTTCTCTGTTTAGAATCTTGTCAGTATTGCAGATCTTACATGTGTTATCATTCATAAAACCAAATCTGTGTAGATGTTTCGCCAGACAATCATGTCCAGTGGCCAGTCAAAAATGAGCAACTGCTTCCTTCCTTGATAGATTTTTTATTTTATGTACTGTTTCTTTTATATTAGAAAAAACTTTATTAGACAATTTCACTTGAATATAATATTGATATTTTTGTTCTATGGTCGTTTTGATATTTTTTAATTTTACATTTAATCCACAGGGCTTTATTGCTTTTGAATATAGCACTGCCCCCTTTTTGGCCAGAAAATCTGCATTCTCGTTACCTATCACTCCACATGTGCTGGTACCCACAGTAGTATTATTTGTTGAAATTTTGTTTGGAGTAATCTATAATAAGATCTCACGTCTCTTACTTTGTAAGATTCATATGAACTATCATATCGTTCTATAGCTTGTATAGCAGAAGCTGAGTCTGTAAGAATCACTACTTTGTTTTCTTTTATATCAGTCCTATGGTATATCTGTTCCAGCGTTCATTGTATTGCCACCATTTCACCCTCACAACTTGTGGATTGTCTAGGCAGTGTGAAATAATGCGAGAAATATTTACAATATATACCACCTCCCACATTATTTCTCTGTTTGTCTGCAGATCCATGTGTGTAAATTCTAAGCCACTCTATTTCAGGGAATTGGTTGTGTAGATGTTCAAGTGCTATAGTTCTACATACCTCTGTTGAGTCTTCTTGTTTATTTAATTGTTCTGTCTGTTTTTTATCTGTTACTATCTTAATATAATCCACTGGATTAGTTCTTGAGGGATATGGGATGTTCTTCTCCGCCAGGTTTAAATAATTGCAATTCTTCTCTAAGTAAGCTTTATTTGTGATTTGTGTTTTTAGTGTGTGTTCTTTGGGTAGCTGATGAAACATTGATGTTTAGTTGGGTTTGTTTTTAATTTTATGTATAATTTTGCTGCTTATGTTTCAATCCTGGCTTTCATTGGATTATTATTCATTCCGGCCAGAAGTGCTTTTACTGTTGTTGTTGGAATGTTTTCGAATATTGAAACAAACATTAATTAGGACATATTTCTGGAACCTTTGTTCCCATTTTAGCTGTTGACTGATTGCTTCGTAAGTTTTGGGCTGTTTAGTGTAATAGTGGCTGGATCTGAGTTGCTTTTGTGTCAACTCTGTTGGCTGCAATAGGAATTAATTGAATTTGTTCAGAGATGGAATGGCAAAATTCATTAATTATATAATCCAGATTTTTTACAATCCAAATTTTTTTCCATCAGAGTAGTTCTATCAGAGTATGTATTTCTTTAACAAAATGTCTTCTTGCTTAATTTAATGGTTCTGTTCCCAAAAATGAGTTGCCACTGCTGATATTTTCAATTGTTTTAGCCAGGCATTTCAAAAATGTTCTTTCTTCCTGGTTTCCAAATTTCTCTTACTTTTTCCTATGTATTTTAGATTGGAATCTACGATTCTATTGCCTGATTTTTCTCTGCTGTATGTTGTTTTTAGTGAACAACCTAATAAGATTTATATATATAAACATTCAAAAAACATTGAAAAATTAAATTATTTAATGTATAAACAGTGTTTTGGAAGTTAAATATATATATATCTTTGAGTTGTTCTTATCAATTTTCCATAAAAATAAATACTGCTTAATTTACCATAATACTGTCCCCGTTAGACACACATTTTTCTTTTTTAAATTTAAGTAAACTTATCCAGCTTAACATTCATTTAAATATATATTTAAAAGTAATGTAAGGAAATCTCTTTCCCATTGTGACAAAATATTCTTGTACTTATATATGAGGAGTATCATTTCAAAAAGCAGTTTGTCCACAAATATAAACTCTCCAGATATCAGAAAAAATGCACACCAACCAAATTAAAAATGATAAACAAAAATATAAAATGTAACTTTTGAGATAAATGCCTTATAAAACAATCCCAAAAAATGCTTGGACAAGTTGCCATTTGCATCAAACATGGATTTATTAATGTTTGAAAAAATACACAAATTTTAAATGGAAATTTTATTATTTAACCACTTTTAATGGTATCTTAAAAAGGCAGTTAATCTCAACATCCCCAATCCTTCTTCCTCTTCAAGACAATCACATGTTAATGTCCTCATCATGATCATTATGATTATCTTCATTATCTTCATCAGTATCTTGTAAAGTCTGATCAATGACACCAAGATGAAAATTCAGTAAGTCTGGACTTGTCCAATTGTCACCAAATCTCTCTTCAGTAACTTGTCTACATCATTCCTTTTGGCAATTATAATCTTGGATATCAATGTCACAGTATCCGGATCACAAACATTTTGCACTGAATGTCCCCTTTTCAAAACTGATTGGATATTTTTAGAATGCGCATCTAATATAGCAGTATTACAAGATATTGATGGTCACACAAAGGAAAGCTCATGCTTAGCTGCTTCACCACATGTTTTGCAGTAGGTGATTGTGCAATTTTTCTGTGGAACACAATGGCCAAGATGACTGTAGAAGTCATAATCTAAGGTGCATAACACATATGGCCAAGTGAAATAAGAAAACAGCAGTGAAATAAGAAAACAGCCCTATTTCATCATTATTTGCATACAAGGGTTATGAATGTCAATTTGTTGTTCATATAACTTCTTTTAGAGCATAGTATCCCAAAAACCACTTCTGACTATGCAGGAAGTATATTTAGATCAATGTTAGATAATTCTACAATAACACAGATATATAGTAGTGCAAGAACAAAACCTCTGGAATAATCCATTTGATAGGAAAATAGAAATTCTAAAATATTTGAAAAAATGGCATTTTCCTTGGTTACTGGTGTTATAATGATGCAAATACAGTAAAAATGTATCCTTTAGTCATTTTTTTAAATTTCCGGCTAAGTCACACACCCAAATTTAGTTTCATTATTGTTAGAGATTTATGACAATGCAGAGAAAGGAATTTTCTCTGTTATTGATTATGAATTGCCTTCTTTGGACATCCTTGGGAAGTTTCCATACATCTTTTTGTTGACAGTATGTACACAGTGATTAATGCAATAAAAGGTGTTACCAAATTTATGCAGGGGAAGCATTCATCTATTAATCTTCTGGGTTCTTCATGTATCTTATATACATTTCTGCCCAAAAAGCAGTGCTCCGGTTGCCATTAGAGCAGAAAAAAATTTGGCACAGTTATTTTACTATCTTGAGAAGAATTCAAAAAGCCAAAGTGCATTAAAAGAATATCAAGATATGTGTAGCACAGAGTTTCAAAAAATTTTAATGTATATTAGTAACTGTTGGCTCTCTTTTCTTAAATCAATTAACTAAGTTCTTGAGCAATGGGAAGCTTTGTTGCTTCAGCTTTGTAGTGAATACAAACAGAAACTTGAGATAAATAAATGGTTTAAAATGGTGAACTTTCATAAAATATTCACATGCAAAATTTTGTAATTATTTTTTTCAGAGTACACTTCCTGTTTTTAACTCTGTAAATTTATTTCTACAACAAGATGCTCTACCTATGCATTGCCTAAGAAGAAAATTTTACTTTTAATTGATCTATTAGTCAAACTTTTTAACTCAGATCTATTAGTCAAACTTTTTAAGTAAACTTCTCTGCAACTTTATTCTACATCACTTTACAGTGTCAAATACATAAACAAAACTATCTGAAAATAATGAGTATTTGGTAATTGGAGCAAAGGCCAAAGCATCATTGAAAGAGAATGGATATAATGAGCAGATATTTCATAACTCTAATGAAGAGTTTTGTAAGGCAGCTTTTAGGTATCTTCTAAAGTAATTTGTACTCAAGGATGAATTTTAAAGCATACTGCAGTTGTGAACATTTAACACAGGAAAAATGTTTAATACTTAATTCTGGGAAATTGAAAAGTAATTTGCAACTTATAAATTTGAACATTTACATAAATACATATTCCAGCAATGGCATTGAATGACAATGGTTACATAATCATGGTTTGCGGGTGCAAACATATCCTCAACACATTATTGTTTAGTTTGCGGAAGAGGTAAACAAGGAATTTGTTAGCAGAAAGCTGCTGAGTTAGCAGCATATTTACAAACAAGGAGAGTACAGGGTAAAAGGAGTGTTGGGATCAACAGCTAAGCTTAGTTTGGGAAAAGAGAAAGTTAGTTAGTCAGGAGAATGCTGTCACACAGTGCAGAGGCATCTGCTGCATCTGTCCCCAGGGCCAGAGACAAGTATTACATCATGTATAAAAGGTATTCAAGATTACCGGTCCCACCATATTTAAAATTAAGTGAAGCATAAGAGTGTGTTAGATGACAGATTAGTTAGAATTTACGTTTAAAAAGCTTGACTGTGCCAGTTCCAAGAGAATTTTTAAAAAAATTTTCATTTTTCAAAAGTTCTTAAATGAATTGTGGAGTATGGGTAATGATTTAGTTTGCCAGATTATGGTGGAGGCCACAGTGGTTCATCACATAATGGTGGATACGCCTTTGGAATTGATGTATTTTTCTCTTTTTAAGTTTTTTATTTTAAACTGGAGTTTGTTTGTGCTTGTATTGTGGAATGGTACTTTGCCTTTATTATGTGAACATTTTCTTTGTCCCCAGGGCTGACGTATCTCTCACTGCTTCTTTCTTGGCTCACTTTCTCTTCCTTTCTTGTTTCTTTGTTCCTGTTCTCACTGTGCCTCTTCTTTGTTTGTTGTCTACTCTGTGCTTCCCTTTTATTGATGTAGTTTACTTTTTTTCTCTCTCCTTCCTTCCTTTTTTGCCCATCTTTTGTGAGTACATTGAGTTACATTGTTTTGTGATGTCTTGGACACCACTAAGTACTTCTGCATTTGTAGTTTTTCCAGTTGTTTGTAGTATTTTTTTCAGATCCAAAAGTGTTCACTAGTGCCAAGCTTCATTATTTTTAGTAATTGATTCATTAATTTGTCATGTTTTTCAGTTTAACTAATGTGACTGCACCATGCAGTCATTTTGTATAGTTCACAGTAGTTCTGTTTCACTGCCATGGGGGCAGCTTTATCATTTATATTTTAGGTCAGACCTAGCATAAACACTATCTGCCTTCACTTTTTGTATGTTCATATCACTTGGTAATGCAGCATTACATATGGTAAATTCAGTCAAGTGTACTGCACTATATGTGCCCACAGGCTTGCAGCTAATAATTATTCACATGATTTTATTTGGCTTTGTGCCCTTATTTCACTCTTGCAATTGTGCTGATTGGTGTGCTTCTTATTTGTTGGCACGAGCTTATGTGTTTTAATAATGTATTTTGATCTGTGGTAACTTTCATGTGATGCTGATACTTTATGTTAAGTTATACTGCTTTTCATTTAAGAACTTTTGAAAAATACGACATTTTTTAAAAATTCCATTGGAACTCATACAGTGAAGCTTTTTAAATGTAAATTCTAACTAATCTGTCATCTAACACACTCTTATGCTTCATTTACTTTTAAATATGGTGGGACCGGTTTCGAAGAGACATGCTCTCCATCTTCAACCAACTTGATGACTGCTAAGAGAAACTAACATTTATGAGGACCTATGGCTCCACACTGGTGGTGTATTTTTTATAAACTAGAAATTTGTATTGCATTCTACTGTAAAGAAATTCATAAGGTGATCCCTATGTTTATGAGTGTAAATATTTTCCCATGTGTCCAATTCTGTACTTCAGTGTGCTTCTTTCATAACTTTATTTCTCTTTTTATGTATTATCTTTCCAAAAATAGTGTACCACTGCTGACCTATCTATCTGTTTGTACTTAACCTTCCTGAGATGTTCCTTTAACCGTGTTCCTATGTTCCTTTTAGTTTTTCCAACATATATCTTATCACGTTCTTTACATGTTATTTTGTAAGTGCCTGACTTTTTTCCTGTGGCATGTTATTAAAAGGGTTGTTCACTAAAGAAAAATGCTTTATTTAAAATGTTGTCCACTAAGGAAAAATGCTTTAGTGGACAACACTTTTAATAACATTCCACAGGAGAAAAAGTAAGACATCTACAAAATAACATGTAAAGAATGTGATAAGATATACATTGGTAAAACTAAAAGGAACATAGGAACATGGTTAAAGGAACACCCCAGGAACATTAAGTGCAAACAGATAGATAGGTCAGCATTGGCACATCAATTTTGGAAAGATAATCACAACATAAAAAGGGAAATAAAGTTAATTAAAGAAGCACACGGAAGTACAGAATTGGACACATGGGAGAAGATTTACACTCATAAACATAGGGATCATCTTATGAATTTCGACATTACAGGAGAATGAAATACAAATTTCCAGTTTATAAAAAAAACACCACCAGGGCCGAACAACAGGTCCTCATAGATGTTAGTTTCTCCTACCAGTCGTCAAGTTGGTTGAAGATGGAGAGGAAGTCTCTTTGAAACCGGTCCCACCGTATTTAAAAGTAAACAAAGCATAAGAGTGTGTAGTGCTTTTGTTTGTTAGTATGATCATTTTGCTGGTGCCAATTGTAATGAATTCCTAACAAGTGCATATCAGTGTTATTTTTTTTTGCTCATGCCGGTGTTGCATTCATGTACTTGCTTTATCATGTTTCTTGATTTTAGTCATTTTCTTATGTACTGTTGATAATTTCGTTGCTACTTGCTGCTGTACTTGATATACTTCATTCATCATGGCCAGAAGAAAATCCAGGCAAGATTTTAATTTGCCCCTTTTTGGAATCTTGGAACAGAGTCCAGCAGAGGCTGCTGATACCAATAATAATGTTTTACCAATGCTTCCTAGAAACTCAAGTATCTGCAGCTATTGCTACTTTATCTGCAGCACATCCCTTTCTTCCACTTTCTTATTTGGATAATGCATCCCACATTATTGCATCAGATTTTGTGCACCATTTTAATACCACTGCTATAGCCAGTGGTTGGAATAGTGATCAAAAGCTTCAGGTTTTCCCTTGTTACCTTAAATGCACCCTTCTTTGTGGTTTCATATCTTTTGCCATTACCATCCCTTGTATAATTTGGAATTATTGAGTATATCCTTTTTGTCTGCATTTCAAACTGGCAATCATGAAGAGTTGCTAGAGATTAAGCTCAGACAAAGAATTCTACTGGAGTATGAATCTATTCTAGACTATATTTATGTTTTATCCCTGTGTGATCAGGTCAACCCCACCATGTCTCAACAAGAACAGACTAAAAATCTCATTAAAGGTTTTAAGTCACATTTTGTCAGAGCTTTGTTGCCTGTTAATCCTAGCAGGTTGATGAAGTTTTCCAAATTGTTATTACAGTTGATAAAGCTCAGTTTTATGTCCAAAGTAGACAACAAGTATTATTTACTCATTTACAGGCTAGTAGTTCACCAAATGTGTCACATTCTCTTTGATGTAATGTTCTCTAATCAGACTTTTTCTATGCTCAGAGTCATTACTAATGTACCAAGTGTTCCTGCTCAAGATCCAGTTGCAGCTCTCACCAATCAAGTTGCTTAATTAACCACTCAAATTCATGAAATACAGTCACATTCAATGTCCTCATCTCAACCTCAGAGCCAGCCACATGTGCAGATCCAGCAAGCAAATGTCAGTCAACCTCTGCAATGCTCCAGAGATCCAGTGATATGCTGCAGATGCAATAAACTTGGCATTTTGCTGAAAATTGTTTGTCTGCATCTCCTCAGTCAAAAAACAACCAGCACCATGCCTCAAACAATGTCACAAAAAAATAAACCAGAATCATACTGCTCCTTCTGTGAACACCGTGCTTTCTTTAGTAGGTAAAGTTTTACAAATTGCTAGTCATATTAATGATAAGCTCTTTTAGATAGGGGAAGTGCTGCCAGCATTATTCATGATGTGTATATTACTGATTGCTCTAAATTACAGCCTATGAATATTCTTTTATGTACTGCAGGAAATAAAGTGCTAGATGCTCCATAAGATTTCAATATGAACTTTACTATTAATAACTTTCTTTTCCAGGAAATATGTTCATTGTAAAGGATTTAGCACATGATTTTATTTTAGGCAATGATTTCCTAAGTAACCATGATGTCGTTATTGATTATTCATAAAAATTCTATTATTATTCATTCTGATGAATGTAAATGTTTTCAAATCCCTATTGTGAACACAGTTCTGAGTCCATTTGATGGTATTGCTATTAACCCCTTGAATGATGATGATGTTGCTATATCTAACAAAATATCTATTGCGTACTATGTTCAAATTGCTCCTTTATCCATGTGTACATGTCTGTACATCCTGCTACTGTGATTACTAATGATGTCATGTTTGAACCATCCATTGATATTGTGCATAAAAGCATGTTACTGTTTCTTCTGCCGTTTATTGCATATCTTCCAATAATGTAATCCCTTAATTGAAACTAAATGTAGGAATCAATACAGTGAAACTACATAAAATCTGGTTTAGACTAAAAGTAAAACTAATTAAAATCATGTCAACACATTAAAACTCTCTTGATATTCCCCTTTTTAAAAACTTATTTAAAAGTAAACTGGGACATGTTTCATGAGGCACTTGCTCACATTGCCAACCATTCAATGACTAATGGATCTAATCAGGTAAGTAAGTAAGTAACTGTGCTTACTCTGGTGGTCTGTTGATGAACTTATATAATATGTTGTCTGCTTTTGGTATGTCAAAATTCATGAGTCCCAGTTTACTTTTAAATAAGTTTTTAAAAAGTGGAACATCAAGAGAGTTTTAATGTGTTAACATGATTTTAAGTAGTTTTACTTTTAGTGTAAACCGAATTTATATAATTCCTGTTCATCATAATTCTGCAGTACTTCAAACATTGTGTGCTAAAACTGCTCTCACTCAAGCTCATGATGTAGCTTTGTTGCAAGGTAATGCTGTTGCTCCTAATGATATTACGCCTTTACAAACTCTGAACTTTGATTTTAATGTTAACGTTAATTTAACTCCATCTCAGAAATTGCATGAATTATTGTTAAAGTATACTGATGTTTTTGCTACATCTCTTCAGGACTTAGGTTCCACAAATGTTGCAGAATTTCAGATTGATATCACTGATTTTAAGCCCATAAAACAAAAGCCCTATAGAGTCACTCATAAGCAAAAGGAAATTATTTCACAGCAGTTTGATGAAATGAAAGAAGATGGCATTATTGTGTGGATTACAGAAAACTTAATGCTGTCACTGTTACATCGTAGTTTCCCTTACCTCTTATTGATGATCTGTTGAGTTACTTAGGAAAAGCAAAATAGTTGGCTTCATTGGACTTATTATCTGCCTATTTTTAAGTGCTAACTTCTGACTATAGTAAGAAATATATCTCTTTTGTTACTCATGAACATCTCTATTTTAGCTAGCAGATGCTCCTCATTTTTTTCAATTATGTAGCAGAGAAGCACTTGGGAGATTTAAAACTTAAGAGGGCATTAGCATATCTGGATGGTATTGTTGTCTTTGGAAAATCATTTGAGGAAGTGTTGGAAAATATTGAAGTTGTTTTTCAGAGGCTACAGATTCACAATTTTAAGTTCAAACCATCTAAGGGTTTATTTTTGTATGGAAAAAATTAAGTTACTAGGCTTTGAAGTTTCTAAAGATGGTATTTCTCCAGACTCAGATAAAATTACAGTCATTAAACTTTTGCCATGTCCTAAAAATGTTAGAGATGTTCATAGGGTATTAAGCCTTTGAAATAAATTTATCAGGAATTATTCCAACATTGCACAGCCATTAATCTAATTAATGAGAAACAATCAAGATTTTTTTGTGGGGTCCTGATCGATAACAGGCTTTTCAAACCTTAAAAGATTTTATGGTAACTGCACATGTTAGCTCTTTATACTCCAGGTGCATACACTGAATTACACACTGAAGCTAGTGGCATGTGTATAGGCTGTGTGCTATTGAAGAAAGTTTATGGTACATTGAAACCTAACGCCTATGCATCAAGAACATTATCTAAGTGTGAGAGATGTTATAGTGTGCCAGAATCAGAACTTTTGACTATTGTTTTTAGCTTTCCCACTTGAGGACTACATTTGGCCTGATGGAGACTTAGTTACAGGAATTTGACTACACCATTTGCTATAAATCTGGCAAGAAACACCATAATGTTGATACAATGTCTCATTTTCCTGTGTTACATCCCCAAGAGCATCAAGTCAAGCAGTTAGATGATTTAATTACCAGTCTTTTATCTCCAGTTGAGGTTGCTGACAAACAAAAAGTCAACCCCAGTTTGTTTCCTATTATTAATGCTCTTAATGATACTGCTGCTGCTAAAGTGCAATGCCAATTTCTATGTATGTTCTCAAATCTAATGTGTTATATAGGAAAATACTGGTTCATCTGGTCCTTTGCATTTATTGGTCATTGCTGAACCTCTTTAACAAGAAATTCTGTCATCTTGTCATGATGATCCATTATCTGGCCATCTTTGGACTTTTCTAATACTTTTCATAAAATTAATTTCTGATATTATTGGATTGACATGAAAAAAATATTGAGCATTATGTTCCGACATGTCCCAGCTGTCAATCCAGAAAAGATCCCAGAATCAGACAACTGCTGATCTTTTGCAACCCATTTCGGTTCATTCTATTGATGAACATTAGGGTATTGATCTTCTAGGACCCCTTCCTCATTCTAATGGTGACTATAAGGATATTATTGTTGCTACTGAATATGCTACTTGTTCAGTTGAAGCAGCTCCATTTACTTCAGTCACCATTTTTCATGGTGCTAAATTTATATTCTATAGAATTCTATGCAGGCATGGGGCACCTGCCATGTTGTTATCTGATCAAGGATAAGTCTTTCTTATGAAGTAAACCCAAGTGTTGTTAACATCTTTGTCCATTTCACTATTGCTATACATCCTGCTTGCAATTGTTTAACTGAATGCTTCAATCAATATGTTGAGTCATTTTGTACATACTAACCAAAACAATTGGGACTCCATTTTGCCTTATGTAGTCTTTTCTTATCACTCATCAGTTCAAGAAACCACAAACTACTCCCCATTCTTCCTGTTGCATGGTCAAGTACTAGCATTACTCATCAAATTTAGTTGCAATCAACCTTCAATGAATTAACCTAAACTAGGTATTCATTTTTTACAAAAAAAATGAATACCTAAGTTTAAGTTATATTGCCACTCCATTGTCAACAGCTTCGTAAGTACAATATTTACTTCTATGATTTGTTTGTTAGAAAAGTTCTTCAGGAAATTCAGAGAGCTCATGAGATTGCCATCAACAATATCAATCATCAGCAATCAAAACAGAAGCTTCATAATGATACAAAACACAGAGATGCTACATTTACTGTTGGATAATCTGTCAAAGTATTCACTCCTATATACAGGAAGGATAAATATACCAAATTACTTCATAAATATTTTAGAACATTTGAAATTGTGGCACAAGTTACCCCTGTGACCTATATCGTTTGCAGACCAAATTTGTCTAGTGCTCAACAACAGTCTGTACATGTGTCCTGTCTCTATCCAATATTAAGATCCATTAGGTCCAGATAGACTGTAATGTTTTACACTGAATGATAGACTTTTATATTCACACTTCATTGCTTTTTTATGATTCCATATATGGTTTAGATAGATGCCCATATGTGTGGCCATTTTCAGATTTTCAAAATGTTAGATATGTGCTATTGATTACATCTTGATAGCTTTTCTGTTGTCGCATTGGAGAATGACCACATTTCATGGTTTTATGATTACAGAGTTATGGAATTTTTTACATTCATACTTAGATATTAATATTTTGAATGACCATTGAATCCCTTGCTTGGATGTGAAGTTATTCATAAACAGATTTTCTTGTGTGATGATTTAATTACTTTCTAGGATTTTGCTTTGGCTCTTCAATCTGGCTGTAATGTCCCTGGAGATGCTTTATATGTTGTTCAGCTGCTGAGTGGTGCAGTTTTGTTCTAGTTCTTCACTGTGGTTGTGACATCCTTGAGGAATATGTTGATGTGCTGCTGAAGGATGCAGTTTGTATTTTAGCTCTACAGTGAGGCAGACAAGTCCTTGTTGGAGGTTAAAGGAGGAATATCCTGAGTTGCAAGTATACTCCAACTTTTAGGTATATGTGTGATTTATTGTGTTGGATGAATAGTCAATTGTTTTAGTTGTGTTGCCTTCACATTTTTTTTTTTTTTTTTTTTTTTTTTGCAGGTAATTAGCTTCATATCTGTGATATAATTATGATACTTTTAAACTCGATTAATGCCTATTCTTTTAGATTGTCATGTTGTGTACTCCTGCTCTATTCTTTTATGGATTAGGATTGTTTTCAGATTTTTTTAGTACAGGGCAAAAATACAGAATAATGCATTGAAGATAAGATGAAACTATAAAAGAAACATACTTCCAAAATGCAGAAATAATGCAAGGATATTCCCAAACTGAAGTGCAAGAGCATGTTTTATATGTTTTTTTTTTTATTAGATTTATTTATGGACGTTCTTTAGCATCTCAAGTCATCAAATCAGGGCATGAAACTACTGACAAATTTTTCTCAGAGGCCTCATTTTTCAGGCATGAGATTCTTTATCGTACCATAAATGTACGACACAGAACCCACGGCTTTACTTCCCTTCCGAAGGAAGCCATACTTAGGATTTTTACACCCGAAAATATTCATCAGTCCTGGCCTGGATTGAACTCATGATCTTGGGTTTAGGCGGCAAGTATGGTAACCACTACACCACAAGGACCAACATGTTTCATATGTGAGCCCATTTAACGATGCAATATGCATTATTATCAGCTGATTATAGTAATCTGGTTTTATTTTTTTAATTATTTTGCCTTGCATGTACAATGTAGTTTTCTTTGATACATGTGCTATTATATGGTATAGTGAATGTTTTTGTAGTTGTTGTGTGTGTATATAATCGTTTGATGTTTGTAAGTGTGTAAGACCTTGTTTCCTCATGTTTATGGTATGATATATCCAAATATTTGGTACCAGAACGTTATGAAGAACAATTGTTTACCACGTAATTTAATTTGATGTATTATTATGTATACGGTATAATGTCATTGTAATTGATACTACAGGAAATAATTATTATCACTTGTATACAAGCTTTATTATTGTGCCCTATATTTCTCTTTGTATCATTTTTGTTGTTAAAATATTACGGTTTGCTTTGTTGTCTTGTACTTTTCTTACCTATGAACCCAGAAGTTTTACTTTGTATACTTTTATTTTATTTTTTAGCTACTATGTCTTTTATGGGAAACAAGTAGACTGTATGTTGCATGCCCACTCTAAGCCTGTGGAATGAGCAGTGTACCCATTCCTATCTGCACTTTTACTACGCCCATTTATGACAATATTTCGTGGAATTGCTTGTTGTCTCCCATCATCACCCAAACAGAGTAGTTCCACAGCAGCATCTTACTTTGGTGACTGTCAGGTAGAGTCCACCCTGCAGCATCACTTCTAAGGGAAGATACACCAACAGTGTTTTGTGCAGTATGTGCTGGGCGTGGGCTTACATTAATTGAATACAAGCAAGATATTCTATTTGTTTCTGTTCTATGTGCAGATATCAGTATTTTTCTGAGAATACATATTCATGTTACCATACATACATCAGTGTGTTGTCAGAGAGAGAGAAAAAAAAACATATATTACAGTGCAGATATATGTATAGTGTTGGGGTACACAAACATTCAATATACACACTTACATTTTGCAATTCTACAAGCGACTAGTGTTTGAGTGGATGCATTTTATCCCAAACTTTCCCCAGAAACTTCTCTCTCATTCCTATACTAGATTTTTACATGTAAATTTGTTCTTCATGTTAATAGGGTTTATTTATGTATTTTTCTTTCAGGCTTATATTGCTTACAATTTTTAGGTTAGGTTTCTCATTATTTGTTTTTTTAATTGATGCCGTCATTGATTTAGAAACAAGGGGCAGATGTGGCAATAGCATTGGATGATGATGGTTTTACAACCATGGTACATGAGTGCAAATGCATCGTCAACACTTTATTGCTTAGTTTGTGGAAGAAGTAAGGCAGAGACAGGAGTAGGAGGAAGCTGCTGAGATAGCAGTGCAGTTATGGACAAAGAGAGTACAGGGTAAGGGGAGTGTTGGGATCAACAGGCCAAGCTTAATATGGGAAAAGAGAAAGTTAGTTAGTCAGGAGAATGGTGTAACACACAGTAGCATCTGCTGCATCTGTCCCTGGGGCCAGAGACAAGTATTACATTACGTATTAAAGACAATGCAGATATTTCTTAAATAAATAAGTCTTTGGGAAACTTTGTCCTTCATAACAGGTGTTTTTAATCATAGCAAACAACCCCACATTTTTCCAATCCCCATGATCTTTGTAATTTTTAATTAGAAGAGAGTTGTATTTTTGTGACAGAATATTAAGTTGTGGAGTAATGGTGAAGTTGGGAAATGATTTAGTTTGCCAGATTATGGTGGAGGCCATGGTGATTTTTTACAATAATGGATCTACAATAAATGAGAATTGGGTCAAAATTGCATATCTTAGAAATAAAGTGGACAAGTAAAGTGTAAAACATTAATTAAAACATATCTTTTAAACAAAGAAAATTATTTTAAAAAACATATGGAACTAACACAGTGAAGCCAAGTCATATGAATGAATTCATATGATATATGTCATACTAATCACTCTTATTGCTTCACTTACTTCTGTGAATATTTGGAACCAGTTTCGAAGACATTGGTCTTCATCTTCGGCCAAGGTAAGGATTGATTGGAGAATCCAATGGTTCTGTAGAGATGAAGCGCTGCCCTGGTGGTGTTTTATTGTACTTAAAATTGGTGTTTTCTACCTTTGAAGTATCTAAGTTCATTAATCGATCTCTGTATTTATGAATGTAAATTTTTCCCAAGTGTCCAGTTCTATATGTCCCTGAGTCTCTTGTAATAAATCCACCTTCTTCACAATCTCATGATTTTTAGTCCAAAAATGATATGCCACAGCTGATCTATCTGTCTGTTTATATTTTATGTTCCTGAAATGCTTTTCTAAACGTGTGCCTATATTTCTATTTGTTTTTCCAATATAGATCTTTTCACAATCTTCATATGTTATTCCATTAACACCTGCTTTTTTCTCTTGTAGGGACTTTACAGCCATTTAATCTTTCAAGATGTTTCCTAAATTAAATCTGTTAATGGGTGCTAATTTTATATTGAAATCTTTAAAACTATTTTGAACTTTTTTCATTGCATTTGGATTATATGTAAATTTTTAAAAATCGGTTTTTGTATATCTGCTGATAATGTGATGGTACCTCTGATAAGTTTTTTCCTTTTAAATCTTTCCACTTTTATGTACCAGATCTTTATTAAAGCTATTTTATTGTATTTTTTCTAAATTCTTCTTTACTAATTGTTAGATTAACCATACGATATGTTAAATTGTTGAAAACTGCATGTTTGTGTGTTAAAGGGTTAAAACCATCTGACTTGAACAAATTTAATTTAGGAGACATCTTGAAAGATAAAACGGCTGTAAAGACCCCACAAGAGAAAAAAGCAGGTATAATTACAGAATAACATTGAAGATTGTGAAAAGATCTATATTGGAAAAACAAAGAGAAATATGGGCACATGTTTAGAAGAGCATTTCAGGAACATAAAATATAAACAGACAGATAGATCAGCTGTGGCGTATCATTTTTGGACTAAAACCATGAGATTGTGAAGAATGTGGATTTATTAAAAGAGACTCAGGGACATATAGAACTGGATATTTGGGAAAAAATTTACATTCATAAATACAGAGATTGATTAATGAACTTTTATATTCCAAAGATAGAAAACACTAATTTTAAACACAACAAAACACCAACCAGGCGGCGCTTCATCTCTACACCGTTGGATTCTCCAATCAGTCATACCCTTGGCCAAAGATGAAGATAAAGATCTTTGAAACCGGTTCCAAATATCACACAAGTAAGTAAAGCAATAAGAGTGTTTAGTACAACATATATCACATGATTTTATTCATGTAAAACACTATTTCAATTTGCAATTGCTTTATTAATTCTATATGATAGTAACTCTCTTGGTTTTCAATCACAAGAAAAAATCATATAAAATTTAAGTCTTCATTAAGCACATCAATCTTGAAACTACTACTTATCCAGAGGATCACAAGGGGAAGCATGGCTTCAAAAGAAAAGCAGCTGCTAGACAAAAAACATCCTACAAAGCATTTTTTATTGCAGAGAAACTGACAAATAATGCACATTCTTTTGCTTGAAATAGGAAATATGCACTCTTTGAGATTACTGGTAACCCCCAATGCAAGCAACTGAAAACAGTCGAACAGTGCAAAAGCAGTTTAGCACAAACTGAAATGTGGACAAAATATGACAAGAAGTGAATGCTCTGTTTCACGCTATTCTTTTTAAAGAAGATAAAATACATTTTGTTACATACAAATCAGTGACAGTTCTTGATAATTTCAGTCATGGGTTCACAGATACCCACAGCTAAAGGGAGAATACTTTCTACCACTTTATCACTTATGGTACAACATAAATGTTCATTAAACAAGTTGGTGAACCCATCTATAGCTGTCTGTATGTAAAACCATCCTTCTCTCTTTCAAAGTTGCAAACTTATTGATGACAGTCTCATTCAAGTGCCCCAAATTGTTGATGAAGTTCCTTTCAACAAACAGCATAGATATGCAGTTAAAGTTTCTTTTGACATGGTGCTATGGAGAAATGTTTTTACCCTTTTGCAAATAGAAAAGAATATTTCTTCTTCTAAAGTTGTCATTGGCATAGTTGTGACCACTTTGAGGAGCCTATCAGTTTTACTGAATATTTGTTTGAATATTTGGTTGAAATAATTATATAATTCTTGTAATGCAATGACATTTTTCTTTCTATATAGAAGTTCCAATTCTGTTTTCCGACTGTTTTATCCAAGTGTAAATATGCTTCTACAGCACAATTTAGGTGAGTATGAGGAAATTTCTTTTCATAGTCTCAAAATGTTCTTAACAAGTAAATCTGCTGATTAAAAGTGACCTCTGATCTGGAAGCACTCTTTCATTTTGATGATAATTGCATCACAGACTTCTTTGGCAGCAATTTTAATAGAGATTTCTGTTTAAATTCTTTGTTGTTTGGGTTGCTGAAGCATTTGTCATGTTCTTATTAATTTTCATGTGTGTAATCTTGTATATTACATACTTAAGCATAAGTGAATATGAATTGTGTTTCTGTAGCTGAATGTACAAGATATCTATCTGCATATGGCATAATATTGTAAAACACTAAGGGCAAAAATTAAAATATTGGCTGTTCTGATTTGAAATGCAAGCCCCTAGCTACTCATACAAAAAGTATTTTCTATACTTTCAAAGCATTCAATTAATTTGTAAACAACTTTTTTCCTCTTCTGAGGAGGGGAAAAATAATTCTTTTCTCTTTTGACTGAATCAATTCATATACATCTGTAATTAATTCCATGTTTATATTATCTGTACCAGGGGTCTTTCTATTTTTTTATTCCTTCAATGCCTTTTGTATTTCTTCTACATTATTTGAATTTACATTTCCATTAATTGTTTTTAATAGCAAAAGTTTCCTCCTCTGTTGTCCAGAGGTTTTTATATTTTCACACTTCATTCAGGTTTACATTGGCTTTCTCTTTCCTGTTCAATTCTTTCATTATTTTGTGTGCCTTGACCTGGTGGCTATGTACATCATATTGGATTCCTGTGATGCATTAATTCATATTGTTTTCTTTAAATTCCTTACTTATCCTTGAAATACTGCATAATAACTTTTGTATTCTTTTCTGTTCTAGGCATCTTACTGTTGATATATTTAGGTTCATATATCTTTGCATTAATAAGCATCTGAATTTGATAATTCCATATTCATAAGCCTCTGTTTGCTCAATCCTTTCAAAACTGCTGTATTAATACATTTTTAAAATTATTTTCTATTCCATGTTTAAAGTCTAAAAAGCTTTTTATATGTTCATATGTTGATTTAATGTATTAAGAACTGAAATGAATGGCTGAGGCATTATTTCACAAATGGGAGTTCTGCAGTTCAAAACCTGATTGAGATTTTTTCCAGGTTTTCCTCAGTTCTCTTCACTGGCAAATGCTGGAGAGGTATAAAAATTTAGGCTTGGAACCCTTCCTTCCCAAAAATACTAATTTCCAAATTTTTATTTCATGTGTCCACCACCTGTGATACCATAACAGTTATACTGGCTTTAAACACTATTTAAATAAATCTGTGTTAATATAATAGCCTGCCCTTTTTCAATCAAAAATAATATATTTGTGTCTTTTAAGCCATGCGTGGGCTAACAAAATAATTTTTATGAACAGATGTAAAAACTGTCTCCATATGGATATATTAATATGGAAGGTAAACAAGTATCTTGTGGCTCAGGTGGCAAAGCATGGGACTTGTATTCGGAAGGTACTGGGTTCAGTTCCCTTAGGTCTGCATCCTAACCTTGAGTTTTTCATGATTTCCCAAATCAGTTAGGCGACTGCCGAGATGAATAAAAATTTCCATGAATTTTCCGCTCTCCCACTTCCTTTTATTTCATTTCATTTCATAGCATCAGTTACCAGGTCAGAAGCATCAGGCATGGCAAGCTCGTAGCGGAGACTTGCTTTCTGGAAAAACTCCTTTCCTAGCGTCTGGTGGGGGTCTGCATGGAGCCTTCTAGGATCATTTCAAGTGGTACCTTGGTGGACCTGAGATGGCTCTCGAGGGGGGTGTCTGGGATTATCATGTTAGGCACCTACCTAGTCTACGCTTGTGTATCGTCTGCTCGGATTTCTGGTTACCTTGTGTATTTTCCATCTCATCTCATTTTCCTGGAGGTGCTACCACAGGGGCAGATGTACAATGGGCCTGTCTAGTGGCTTTGGTGCATAAATCCTCCTCTGTATACCATCCTATCCTAATCTAAACAAATATCTTAATAAAATGATATGTTCAAGTACTTATAGTCCTAGAGGTTTTAGTATTCAGGTCCTTTTAGAAAGAGTAAGGAATACTGACCATCATTGTTTGCAACCATGCAGGAAAGATTGATGTCACATGTAAGCATATAACCATAAGTGGTGCAATAGTTATTTTCTCTAGATTGTTGATCTTTTCAAATTTTCTGTCAGAAATTTTAGATGAATGTTAGTTTTAATTTTTATGTTCTTAGTCATCTGTTTTGATTCTTATATTTCCTGTAATTTAATCAACTAACCTTTTTTTTCCTATGCCTACAAATGTTATTTTACGCCTGTGCTATATTAATTCAATGATGGCCAAAATCACAGCCATAAGGTGCAATATATTGTGTACCTCTGCAGAACAAATAAGGAAGGGAGAAAGAAAGGAAGGAAGAAAGAAAAGAAAAATGGTTCGCTTTCACAGTTCAAAGTCCAACTAAGGGTAATGTTGATGGCACTTATAAAAGTTGAATTCAAATAAGGAAATTTTTTGTTTGCATTTACTACTGTCTCTCTGAGGCTGTTCATTCAAAAGGTACAGGAATTAGTGATGATGCATTTATTGAGCCTCATTTCTTAATTTCCTTTCAACCTGGAAACGGAGATTACATATGTTTTTGTTTATGAACAAGAATCTGTGCCGAAGTGCACTTAGAAACACTCAGGCTTCAAGAGTTTGATCTTTGTTTTTGTATTAAGGTGTGCATGCATTTCTGCAATTTCATAAGCTTTGAATAGTTATCCTTTTCTTTTTAATAATTCAAAGTAACAACGATTGTGCTGATCAAGCAACAAACTCCATTTTCTATTTTGGAATTGTTACTTCATATCAGACTTCAGCATTGAGAAGCTAGTGCCTATGATATTATTTATAACAATGGTATGGTGGGAATCAATGTTCAATAACAACTTATTAACAAAAGAATCTTTAACTTTAATTTTGGAATTCATTGTAATCCTAAATGAATCTTGATTTAAAAATATACAAAGCCTTGCAAATATATGCAATGCAGTACCCATTACGTAAATCTATGAATTGGACATAATTGAGGGGTAAATCACTTTCAACCAGATTATATTTCAAACTATTTCTTTTGCGATTTACATTCACCCAAGTTTCACATTAAAAAGAACAACTAATAGCTCTCAATTATTACATTTTTCAAAAAACTAAACTTTTTAAAAAATATATACTTTTCAAATAAAAAATAAACTTGTGATTTTAAATGTAACTACACATAACTATTTCAGAATTTGCATTATATATATAACATAATATTCAATTAGTATTATAGATAATGAAGAAATCAAAGAGATAAATTGCACTAATTTTCAATGTATAATACTTTATAAACATTTAATCTGGAGTAATCATGCTGACAAAATTTGTAATTAAATCTGCAAGTAACTTCATTGTAAAAATAATGGTAAAACTTGTGGAGATATGCTTGTTGTTGAATATTTACTATGGATTAATATAACCTCATTTATCATATGGAATTATTGTGTGAGGGCAATGTCTATTATGCCATATGCACTGACTTTGTAATATACTGGGTGGGCTCAACCTCGCTCTGTGAGTTTTGTAAATATATACGTCAATTACATAAACCAAAACAAAAATTTGTATACGTTCACTCCAATGTAACAAAAAATATATTTCTTTTAACGGTATGCATTAAAGCAGACAAATTAAAATAAAGTAATAAGTTTAAGGTATGTAGTAAACTGAAATAAAATCTTTGAAAATGTTCAATTGCTCTACTATTACATTTTATCTTAAATAAATATATGTGCAAAACATATAAATCAATAAAAACCCGAGATATGAAAAGAACAAATGTAAATTGAATACATACAAACCAATAAAACATTTAAGAACTGCCTGTTTTAATGAAAGCCTAAATATCGTCTGTCGCTGTAACTCATTTCTTCCCATTAACTGTTTGGTTATATCATAGAAATCTAAAGCAATGGTTATGCTCAAATGCGCAATTGATTAAGAAGGCCATGTCTCTCTGATGATCTTAAGTAGTTCTTCAGGCTTCTAAGCCTCAAGAAAATTCAACTCGTTCGAATCAATATCGTCTTATAATTGGGCACGTTTGTAATATAATCATTTCATTTGTGATGAATTGTTCAATATTAACTAACAGACGATAAGCAACACTTGCAAATCGACAGAAGACATTTAAATTAAACATAAACTATTTTAAAAAGCATTAGGCGGTACATATATTTAGGAGTGGTAAAACTTTAAGGAGACTTTCCAGAATATAATTTATTTATTTATTTATTTATTTGGAGTGCACCTCTGGCAAGTTAGCTGTGGTTCTTGTAAATGAAGAAATTGGACACCTTTTATGATTTTCTCCCAAAATATGTTATTAGTAGATACGTTATGTTACAGGGCAACTACCAAACATTGAACCATAAAATATGCTTCCTAAAATCTAAGTATTTTCTTCTGTAGTACAGTGTAAACTGCATCTGACAAAACACCCTGCTTCATGCGCACACAAGTATAAACAGAAATTACATGAGTATAATTGAAGACAATAGCCATTTGCCACAATCTGATAAATCTACTTCTGACACTTCTTCAAGAAACTGAACAATTACGCATAATTGGAATGAATGTGATGATAATTATGAGAAGAGAACCACCCTTCTAGTTGAACAGAATTACCTTATGTTAATCGCATCATCGCCGTGTAACTTCTTGAAGAATGAACAACTTTTAGGTGAATTCTTCATTAAATATATAGATTATCAAATTTATCACATTCAAACTACAGTATACGGCTAATTATGGGATTAAATACACAAAAATCTTGTAGATAATATGTTAAGAATTTGAACATTATATATATACTGTTCACAGAATAATAAAAACTTCTAAAAAACATAGAACTCATAAAAGCACTTAGAATGCAATATATAGAGTTTACATTAAAATTTCACACTAAAAAACTCTCAGCACGCGTTCAAGAGGCAATGCTCGAAATATCGTGGTTTTAGTGTTTAGTTTTATTACGGTTTTTAGTGTGAGCTTTTAATGCGAACTCTTTATATTGCATCTAAGTGCTTTTTAGGAGTTATATATACATATAACATCAATTTAGTATGATGTACGAGGTCTGTTCAAAAATTTCCGGAACATTCGTAATTTCGCGCCAATGGAGTGTTGAAGCGAAATGCGGTTGGCATCTCTGCACACGCCTGTGGTTAATGTGTATCCGCTGGAAGTTTCATTATTGGATGTCTGTTAGTTATTGTTCAGTGTTGTATTGAGTAGAAGGTTGTGCCGCCCAGTTTGCGAATTTCGAGATGACAGAGTTAGAGGAGCAACGCGTCTGCATTAAATTTTGCGTGGGGATAAAAAAAAAAAAAAAAAAACTTTTACAGAGACACACCAAATGATGCAGGAAGCCTACGGTGATGAGTGCTCAAGCCGTACTGTGTTACGAATGGTTCACGCGGTTTAAAAATGGCCAGACGGAAGTTAAAGATGACCCTCGTTCAGGACGCCCTTCGACGTCTACCGACGACGCTCATGTCAGGAACGTCAACGAAATTGTGCGTACCAATCGAAGATTGACTGTCCAAGAGATTGCAGAAGAATGTAACATTTCAGTTGGATCATGTCATGTAAATCTGACACAGCATTTTGGAATGCATCGTGTTGTCGCCAAGTTCGTCCCACGGCTAAAGAGTCAAGGCCAGAAAGACCATTGCCTCGCAATCTGTGAAGAGCTTTTGGATGAGAATCAGATGCTCCTTAAGAGAATCACAACAGGTGATGAGACGTGGGTTATGATGTTGAGACCAAGGTTCAATCTTCACAATGGTCGGGAAAGGTTCTCCAAGACCAAGAAAAGCTTGTCAGGTAAGGTCAAATGTGAAAGCCATGCTGATAGTTTTCTTTGACTTTGAAGGATTAGTTCATCATGAATTCGTGCCACAGGGACAAAATGTTAATATATGGTACTATCGGAACGTGTTACGACGCCTGCGACAAAATGTGAGAAAGAAACGGCCTGAAATGGGGCGAGACAATTCATGGCTCTTGCATCGCGATAACGCAGCCGCACATTCATCCCTGTTGGTGCGTGACTATTTCACAAAAAACGAAATCACTGTGCTGCCTCATCCTCCATACTCCCCAGATCTGGCCCCTGCGGACTGTTTTTATTTCCAAAGTTGAAAACCCCGTTGAAAGGCCGAAGATTTGCAATGATAGACGAGATAAAAGAAAACTCGCAAACGGCGCTTGGCGCGATCCAGAAAAAGGTGTACCAAGACTGCTTCCGGAAGTGGAAACGGCGTTGGGAGCGGTATATCAATTGTGGAGAAGAGTATTTCTAAGGCGTATACTTATTTCATCTTTTATGCATATTTTATATCTTTGCACCTTGTTCAATTTCAGAAGGCTATCATTGAAATTACATACATTAAAAGACATAGTAATACCTTATAATTACAGTTCACTATTTCTTCCGGAGTTGAATCCGGACCTATCGCTACAACTTAAATAGTTATAAGTTGATGCCGAATCGTAATTATTTGATAATTTGTAATTATATAAGGTACTAATTGCAATTGTATTAATTGTATTTAATATTGCATTTCATATATCTAACTTTTTGATGATGCTGTGAATTCATTTTAAAGTTTTATAGCAGATAAAAGATGGAATAAAATGAAATGAAATATTTCACTCACATGTCTAAATTGCAGATTAGCATGAAAATCTTTCCGAATAGATAGTTCACCTTATAGCAACAATAGAGAATTAATCTACTTCCTTACTTCTGTCTTTTCTTTTCTTTTCTTTCTTTCTTTCTTTCTTTCTTTCTTTCTTTCTTCTGTTCAAATGTTTCTTTTTTAAGGGGACCAACTTTTACGGAAATGCCAGTTTTCCAGCCTGCTTTCCAGTGTCCCAAATTCAGGATGCAAAATTGTCTCTTTGTCTCGTCATTTCATAAAAAGATATTTTTAAAGTTTTTAAATTGCATGCACTATTAGCATATTAGTTTATTTTATTTCCATTGTTTTTTCCAGTTAACTTTGCAACACTCATAGTTCCAATTAGTTGTACTTATTTTCTATAGATATCAGTCATGCACATTGTATGACTGGACATGTGCACTTCAGGTATCTGCCTGAAAATGGGAAAACAGTTATCTGAGTAACACACACGACAAGTGGTGTTAGTGGTAATACTTGCCTCATAAACCTAAGATCTCGGGTTCAATCCCGACCAGGGTCGATGAATTTTGCAGGCTTAAAAATTCTCAGTGTGCTTTCTTTGGAAGAGAAATAAAGCCTTGGGTCTCAGTCCTTGATTTACGGCACATAAAAGAACCTCAAGTCTGAAAGAAGAGGCCTTTGAGCAAAATTTATCGGTCGTTTCAGTCGTGAATTGAATGAGACACGGATCACTTGAGATTAGACAGTCTTTTTTTTTTGAATGGTGTTTAACGCCCTTTATTACCACTGAGCACAGGCAGCGAACACTGATTATACATGAGATGAAATGATAATTTGGGAAAGGATTCTTTTTTAAGGAAGGAAACGTCCCAGGCCCAAGTTTAGGCACCTCCCCGGCATTTGCCACCCATGACGACAGAGGAAAACCTGGAAAAAACCTATCAGGGAGGACGGTCCTGGCGGGATTCGAGCCCCAGATCTCCCGCTCACCAGTCCGCGTCTTAACGACCTCGGCCACCCGTGGCGGTAAATAAAAAAGGAGAGAGAATCTGTAAATAAACAAAATAAATAACACACATACACAAAGCATGCTCAAAAACATAAAACAAAATTTGGACATGACAAGGAACATTTTTATCGAAGAAAAGGTCTTATGTCCAGTGGGGAATCCAACCAGGGATCATAAGCAAAGCAGGCAACAACTCTACTGACTGAGGTACAAGGCCACGGCAAATTCTAACTGATAAAAACCGCAGTATTGTGAACTATACAATATATGTAAGTTCCTAGGTTTTTATATTTCCATGTGATAATTCAAATGTTGAGAGATTGAATATGGACTGAAGAAAGAAATGGGAGCAATGGGAGCAATATTACTCATCTACCTTGTATAAAGGTACGCCTCTATGTGTTATTAATTTTGTGCTGTCGTAAATCACTTTATTTTTACATGATGTATCGAACATTTTCCTTTTCTTCCCCTTGAAATTCGGTCGCAGTGAACTACTGTAATACAAATGTTCTTATTTAAAAAATATATAATCCTGAAGTATTCCAGTTTTTCAATTCACAAATCTGGGCACCCTGTTCTTTCCTGAAGATTTCAAACGGTTTTCATTTGATTCTGTACTACTTTTATTTCTCTTTTCATTTAAGATTCCTAGGACGGTATGAGATGATACCCTTGTATCGTCTACTGTTTGGCTTTCCATATTTTGATTAACTAGTCATTAATGAAGAATGTGCAATGTAATTACCATTTTCTTGTCAACTTTATGACAAACCTTCAATGTTTTCTGAAATGAAGAACAATGATATGAATACTACGAAGTCTTCTTTGTTTTGCAATTTTTTTCTCTTTTGTGGCAAGAATTAACATAAATAGGAGAGGCCAGTCATAAAAGAATTTTCTCAAAAGAGTGATGATTAATCACTGTTAGACGAGAACAGTAAAGTGTAACCTCATGAATTACACCACCAATGACTTCCTCCTATATTTTGTTGGGAGAATTATCTTCTCATCAAGGTCTTTGTTGCTGAAACCTGCAGGAAAGCAACTTCTCTAACCTACACTTTTGAAAATGAAATGTGCCCCAGCTCAGAACCCTAAAAACCCCAGGTGATGCCTCACTTCGACTACTGTGATTTTCTGCTAACAGACGCAAACTCTAACCTAATGCAAAATCTACAGTGTGCTTATAATATGAGTAAAGGTTACATCTGTAATGTGCAGTTTTTGTGTACCTATGTGTGTGTTTGACCATGTAATACCCTTCATTGATACGGTTGTCTTAGTTCCGCCTGGAAGACCGAAGAAATATTCATTGTTTCACACTACTTTTGAAAATTATCCATACATCTTGTGCATCTTATGTCCTTTTCGTTTTCAAAATCTATCTTCCTCTCATAAGCTTAACACACGCTCTGAAAGCGGCACGTACTGTACCGAATATAACTTCACTCATCATCTTTCACCACAATCATTGCTCGTCTTTGGAATGCATTGCCACAGAATGTTAGCGACTGCGGAACTTTAGAAGCAGCACTTCATAAGGAATTGTCAAACTTTGTTAAATATAATATATTTCTTTAGCTTCATATTCCTTATGTTACGATTAAGATGATTATTTGTTTTATTCGCTTTAGCATTTTTAATGTTATTATTGTTATCAGTGTTATACATCTTTGTATTTACTTCGTGGTGTTAGTGTTCATTTTATATGTTTTACTAGTATACATTTATTTCCATTCATGATTTACATAGATTTATACGTGTGAGAATTTTCATTGTTTCTGCTTGTTGTATTATTATTTTCTTCTTCTTACTACATTAACATGTTCATTATTCATTTTTATTGTTCATGTTTAGGCATTAGTACAAATTTATTTATCTCTTTTGTGTTTGCATTGGTTTGTATGTGTACAAGTATTGACCGTGTCACTGTTATGGTATAATTGTGATACTGTTACTGAAACTTAATGTAATTATTATTATAATGGTAGAGCGGAGGAGAAGGTCTAACAGAATAAATAAATAGTTCTTTGTGTTACATTGTGCATTTTCTATCAAAATGATTCAAGAACTGCTTTCTGACAGTTAATTGAAAAAAAATTCTAATCTGAAGTTGGAATGGTACACTTCTAGTAAGGTGCCAAATATATGCACATATGCAAACCTGTTACTATCATAATTGTACAGCATTACTGTTATAGGGGATGACTTGCATGAAGTAGTGCAGTCTCTAATACAGCTTATTTATGTCAATGGAAATAACTAATTCTGTGCTTACTTAATTCTTAAGACTAGACTAGTCACTTCATTGGAATAAAGTTAGTCTAACTTAAATATAACTTGGGGTTACATTTTTAAGAGATACAAGTTAATATGAATGCAAAAATTCTTGTGTATAAAATCATTTAACTGATATGATATCACAACCCGCGACATCGAGCTTGTAGAACCACAAAACTATGGTGTCTTCTGTTCTGCATTGGTTTTTATTTTTTGGTTTGTTTATTTAAGGACGCTCTTTAACATCACAAGTCATCAGCGTCCCATTCAATTCAGGGCGTGAAACGGCCGACAAATTTTGCTCAGAGGCCTCTTCTTTCAGGCATGAGGTTCTTTATCGTGCCGTAAATGTACGACACGGGACTCATGGCTTTACTTCCCTTCCGAAGGAAGCCATACTTAGGATTTTTACGCCCGAAAAAATCCATCGATCCTGGCCGGGTATGAACCCGCAACCTTGGGTTTAGAAGGCAAGTATGGTTACCACTACACCACCAGGACCGATGTTCTGCATTGAGAAACATGAAAAACAAACATTACACATAGCACGTTAAGTAGAAAGAAGGTTAACACCCTTATGTAAAATGTATAATTGTACGTCAATGAATGGCTAACTTATATTCATCATGCGGATGAGACAACTTTTTTTCAAGAAAAATGTTTTACAAGGGAAAATAAAGATTAATAATTTTATACACATTGAATATAAACAAGTAAATTCATTTTCAGAATTATTTTATATGATTTTATGAATAGAAAAGTAAAAATAATCTGAAATCTTACATTTTACTGCTAATAATTACTACTTCCTTGCGGGTTGGCTCAGGCGGTAACGCTTGGGACTCATATTTGGAAGGTTATAGGTTCAAAACCTGTGGCCAACTAACCCGACTGAGATTTCCCGTAGGTTTACTCTGTACATTTTCAAACATGAAGAAATTCCTTCATTTTGTTGAGAACGTGGCTTATTTGAATTCACGCTAAGCGCTGCTTTTTATACCAACATACTTCGCTTCAAGTAGATTAAAAAATGTGAAGAAATCCCTGCATTGTGTTGAGAACACTGTCTTACACGGAAAGGTTCCCTCCAGGCATACTCCCCCCCCCCCTTCTGACCGCCTCAGCATGGTGAGTTTGGATCCGTATGTTTGTTGAAAACAGACCCTCTATGTTGTGCCGATGAAGTATGCAAGCGGCAACCTCTTTACCGATCGGCGGATCTCAAAGGCAGTGGTTTCATTCTAATAAACGAAGAAAAGAATGAATGCTATAAGATTAAATATAACCATGTAAGTTATTAAAACAAAAGGTGACTCGGCGATTCAAATGCTTCAAGGGAGGACCACCCCTGAATTCTATGTTTGACGCTCAGTGTAGACTTTATTATCAAACAGATTGTCCATAATGTTGGTGATTTTATTTTTGTTAGCAATTGCTCAAAGTGTACAATCAGTATATTTTTTTAAATAAATGTTTTTTTTTCTTCTTTTCCACTCCATTAACTGCCTATAGAGGTTTTCATAAATCTTTTTCGATTTTTGAAGTAATAAATTATTATTCACATTCATATCTTCCTCCATTATTTTTGGAGGTGATGAACTTACTTCCATGTGGTCAAGACCACTGATATCAGAAGCTAAACATTGATTTTAAAATCCTAAAACTGGCAAAAAAAAAAAAAAAAAAAAACCGACTGTGTTTCCATTTGTATTTCCGTAATTATGGCGGCTAGACATTCCTTGCAGTGCAGTGATCTGTTTTCCATTATTTCCGACGGTGTTTACAGTTCCATATCGTCAGTAAAGAAAATCTAACGTTTCTAAATAAATGTATAGTTTTTTCCTTCCACATACTTACGTAACTGGTCTTAGAAAAAACAGGGCGTACAACTTTATATAATGACTCTTATGATTTCCTATTCGTGTATCAAGATGCTTATTCATACTCTATTATTTGTATTCGTACACACAAAAATTATTTGTGTCTTATTTTTTCGGCAATCACCTTGCTTTGCAACACGCGTATTTAGTCTACCTACTTACAAGGCTGCGGATGCCTTCAAGAACAGAGTTTTTAGTGGTCTTTAACCAACTGCCGCCGGCCGCCTCCATTAAAAATAGCATATTTCACTATGTTAGATCAATAGGAGCAGTTTTTGCAATTATAGCAGGGTTTATTCACTGATATCCTTTATTCTCAGAATTAACAATAAACTATTTGTCATATGCAAACTTCTGAACCCGCAAGTACTCGTTAAAAAGTCCAAACATGTGACAGTCCAATGGCTTCAGATCCGGACTATATCGGATCTCAGAGTTAATATAATTAAGTTACCCACTGTATGTAAAGTGGATGAACCAGCGTTGTCGTGATTCAAAAATACATTTTTTGAAAGAGCTTGTGATAGGGTTACCAGATGTTCTGTTTTAACTGGACATGTCTTTTTCGGATCTACCGTCGGTGATGCCTCAGTAGTACAAACAGGCGTTAAACACTAACCCCCCCCCCCAAAAAAAAATTGCACCTTATTCGAGTTTTAAGGTAAATGGTGAACATTCTCCTTTTGGAGGCACTGCTTCAACCTTCAACTTCAATATTTCGTGGCAAAATCTTTGTACAATATTATTTTCGTGTTGAATTTTGAAGTACGGAAATACAATACTCTCGGTCGAAAACGCAGAGGTTACATAAAATTAATAATTGTTTCTTCCAAGCAAGAAAAAATCCCCTGTATTTGTAGCTCTTTTATTGTCGCCGCCGCTAAGATTTTGCTTTCAAGGAGTGACTTTGAGATAAGTGCCGTGACAAATGTCGCAGAACTACAGCCCCAAGCAGCTTGTTTCAAACAATTTTTTTATGAATGGTGTTTAACGCCCGTTTTTACTACTGAGGCACCACCGGCGGTGGACACTGATGATACATAAGATGAAATAATATATCGGGAAAGGAAATTTTTAAGGAAGGAAGCGTTGCAGTTGTAAGCTTAGGGTATCTCCCCGGCATTTGTCAGTTATGAGGACTGAGGAAAACCTGGAAAAAACCTTAGTCAGGGAGAACGGTCCTGGCGGGATTCGAATCCCAGACCTCCCGCTCACGAGTCCGCGCCTTAAAGACCTCGGCCACCCGTGGCGGTATTCAAACAATTGATGGGATATGTTGCCACTTCCTTTGAGTTACACAAATAAAGCAATACTTTTTAAGTGCTGTACTCTTACATCCCATCGTAAAAGAGAAGTGAAGTGGTGTGGGTTGATCTGAACAATGCCCAAAGATAAATGCACTTTTAATGGCGACTTATGCACACAAAGTTTCTAGATTTCCTATCTAAAAAGGTAGTTCGAGTCATAACGTTATTACTGTCTACGTTGTTTCAGTTGCTAATAAAGATAAGGAATTTTATTATTGTACTTAAAAAAACAGCCTGATCTACAAGCTATCCAAATCTCTGGTAAGCACAAAAAACTGCATATTTGCCGAAAGTTGTTACTCTCTCTCTTTTAAGAAAGGAGGATTCAAAACTTAAATGATGTGATCCTTGCAGCTACAGACACCCTATCCTATCACACAATCGTCATCAAAGCAATAAATCAATGAAAAGTATTATTAACAATCCCAAATACAGGAAAAGAAATGTCATTGTTTAAACTAAAACTGCAGAAATTGTTAATTCCGTATCGTCAACTTATTCTGATAGTTTGTCTGTAGAAATTTTAAAGTGGATTTGTGTCGCAATCATAATTCTTTCAGCTGTTTCCAATTCTATTTGAATATTTTTATATTAATCTAATGGAATTCAAACTAAGATGATAGTGCCTAAAATCAATCTAAATGAAAAATCTGAAACGATTGCATTTTATATATGCCATACGCTTTGATATAGAGGCATTAATAACAAATGTTTTGCTTTATCTCGGAATAATACCTAGCAATTCTAATTTTGGCGTAAATGCCGGAATGGGTAAATGGTTTGTAAATAATGTTTTTGCTCACCTGAAAAACAAATGCATAGTATCTTATATGACTTCATCTTCTTCCGCGTTTATGGAGTCTCTAAGCGTTATAAATAAAGAGTATTATTTAATTTCTTCTTGACATAAAATCGATACCAACATTCAGAGGCGTTTAAGAAATATGTATGGAGAAATTGTGGTAGGTGAAAGTACTTTCAATCTTTTGACATAAGGACTATCACCATCAGAAGGAGGTCGAGATAGTCACTGATGGAGGATGCCGAAATCGTTATTCGGGATGATGTAACTACCAAACTCGCTGTTCAACTTGATATCCCTGTCAGCTATGTCGATACGATTATCTACCATTTAAAATATTAAACGTTTGTGCTAAATGGGTCTCTAGAAGTCTAACTGCCGATCAAAACGAACAAAGAACCATCAGTTATCCGGATGACTTGTTTGCTTGCTCGTTAGGAAACTGAAGGTGGTGATTTGTTAACGGGAGATGAAGCACGAATTCGTCACTTCCAGCTTCAGACAAAAATACAAAGGATCACAAAAATTCTTCTCGGAAAACGGGGCTAAAGACTGGTAAAATTATTTCCATTTTTGGGCCTATGAACGAATCATTTTGATATATGCATTATCTTGTGATTAGGCAGCTAACTCTGGAATACGCTTCGAAACTCTGCGGAATTTGAAGAAGCAATTCTGACGCATTTGTCCTTACAAAGCTGTAATCAAAGTTCTTCTCTCTCTCTCTCTCTCTTTCTCTCTCTCTCTCTCACGCACACGCACACGCACACGCACACACACATCCGAAACAGATTCAATAAACTTAGATGAACTGCCTTTCCTCGTCTACTCTGCAACTCCTGATCTTGCACTTGATGATTTCCAGCCCTTTGGTCCTCTAATAGATGCAAGCTGGGAGGATATATGATGATAGAAAACCATGGCTGCAATTTTGAAGATGGCTGAGAGACTGACCTTCCTATGGTTTTGACATCTACCTGTGTTTAGCCATAGGTTTGTAAATAAATTATATTGAAAAAGTGCGCTGTCTAGCTAAGAATTGAGGAACATTTCAGTGTATTTCAAACTAAAAATAAAACCAACCCTGATAAAAATAAAACGTAAAATGTGTGCTTCATTACTAATTGGACACTTATTTTACGTCAGAGTAACATCTATTAATGTCAGTAGTATAGACGATTTAAATAGATGTGTAACATCTAACTTATCTAGATCTTTAGACAGTGAAAAGAACTGCGCCAAATCATCCTAAAATAATAAGTCAAAAGAAAACAAGTTGATTTTGCACGGTCTATCGAGACTTCATAATCTGCTGCTGAACTTTCAATGCTGAAAATGTAGCAATACCTCTCAGTAAGAGAGAAGATACTGTTCTTCGACATTAGCGGCTAATTAAAATGAAGCATTTTCGAAATAAGAGAAAGCGAATATTTTATTTTTGTTAGATTTTGACAAACAGCAGCCTTGACTTTAGAAAATGTTGGAATAGTGGTGTGTGTGTGTGTGTGTGTGTGTGTGTGTGTGTGTGCGCGCGCGCGCGCGGATGAATGGAAGTGCCGATAACAAATTAATAGTGTCTGCAGATTCTGTAGTTGGTCTTTGAAAGCTGGGTCGAGATTAGGAGGTCATCATAAGCAAATGAATTATGCCAAATTCAAGACATAATATAATGAATTCTCTATACTCGAATGCTGAATTATTTTTCAATGCTCCGTATTACATTGCGTAAGTAGCCGAAGTTCCCTTCATATATTTAGTAAAGTGTGAGATTGTTTCGGAGAAATGTGTGACTTAGGAGAAAAGGCGAAGTTCGTATGAACTGATACGCTCGAAATTCCCTAAGACTAATATATTTAAAATACAAGAAAACCACAGTAGGTGGATTGTCGTCTTTATTTACTGCAATATAGTTTTCATTGGCAAATTAAATCGCTGTGATCGGGAGCACAGTGTTTTAGGTGATTGTCACTGTGTACATCCAGAATGAGAAGAACTTTGTCATCAATAGTAGGTTTTATTGCAGATTCATTCATATTTTACATTCTTGCTGGATGGATACTGCGTCTCTATAGTTGAGGCCTACAGCGTGTAAAGCGTTAGAACTTGGGGCCTATTGAAGGCTTGTATCCGAGCGAGAGACGTAGATTCTGGCTGGTGAAGACATACTTTGGAATTTTATCAAAAGCCAATCAATTAGTCTTTCCTTGCCATTCTGTGTTCTGTATTGAAGGGGAAGAGAATTCTCATTCTTTCTGCTAACTCGAAAGTCAATTTACGGACATCAATGCCTTAGCCCAACTTGTGATTCTAAGTTCAGAATATGAGCAGCCGGCTTCTTTTCAAGCTCTTCACATAGTATAGTTTTTAACCTACCAAAAATCTTCACGGTAGTTTACTCTGCACAGTGGTGTCGGAGAGTTGCCTGGGACACTTCATAAACTTGCGATGTCCAAAGCCATCCCATTTTATCCTTTTTATGGCATCAAAGGCTGCCTTCAAGTCATGTTCATTTCATGGGTCTCTTTTAAATATCCATTTATATTTACTCATCATCATAAAGGCAAAAACATTTAATATTTAATCTCATTCACCTAGAGATGGCGCGATATCTGGACCCAATGTTTGAGGGTTCAAACACAGCGGAGTCGATAGATTTTTCAGGACTTAAAAAGCTCGAGCACAAGCCCTCCAGGGTGGTGTTTAGGCCGTGTCGTAGAATTACGGCACGTTCCATACCTGGCAAAGATGTCCCTAGACAAAATTATCGACCTATTAACTACATATTCTGGATAATCAATTGCAGTTAGCACCCCACGATATGTATTTAAAAAAAGAAAGCATCTAAAGGAAGCATACACACATAATAGGGCAAATTACACACTGATATTATTTTGCCTGCAACTGCACGTGATAATATAAAACCCATGATGTCAAAATTTTATATCTCAAACTGAAAACCAAATCTACTGAACAACTTACTGCGTTTACTGTACAGTAATAGTGCAGGAAGAGGATGACTGGATGGAAACTTTATAGAAAAAACGTTTATTCTTTGTAAGCGCCAAACGCAACAGTCACCTATTCATCAATAAGTAGCGTTTAACTGCCAACATGCCGAATTCACTAGAATGTAATTTATTAATATATTTCAAATAGAATATCAGATTAGTGTAGTAAATTTTTATTGCTACATAGGTGCTGTATAGTTGCAATAAGTATATTGCTATTACACAATTTTCGTGATTGTGTTTGATTACTTGGTTATGTACTTAAATAAGTGAATATTCGGATTTTAGCAATATAGATATATATAATAAATAGACAGAGGGATTTTATTGCATTATTAAGAATGGTATAGCGTCTACTATAAAGTAAGAAATGTACTATAAAACTGAAAATAGGCTTCAGAAATACATTTTCTTGATTTTCATGATCTCTTAATTATGAATTTAGATAATTAAATTTCACACACACATATATTTGAAAGATAAATACTAAAATACTTTAATGCGTTTTATATGTGCATTGGTTAAGCTAATTTATTGAATATACAATCTGAAAAAATACCTGAATTTGTTAGATGAAAACGACAATTATGAAATATTGTTTACATCATACAAAAACCACAATCTCGCTGTCTAATTAACATAGTTAACAGTTTGTCTTATTTTTCCCAGTAAATTATTAAAAAACAAGTTTTCGAAAAAAAATAATTAGGACATGTTATGGTTTATGTAACTACGAAAATATTTATCGGACTGTTCAACATTATGCACTTATTTCTCGTAGATTTCCTCGCAATAAATAATATACAAGTGCTTTTTTCAAATGTTCTACCAAAAATTATATATTTGGTCTGCAAGTATACGTTTGAAGGCAGAAAAGAATATTTTCAGATGTAAATTGGAGCATATTTAATCTTGGACACATACATAATATCGACAACACTGTCAGATTCAATATTGCTTCTTGTAAAAATATTCTCCACTACACACAAATACAAAAACCCTTTGCCTTGCCTGAGCTCTCACTTCACAAAATAACTAACTCCGCTTAAAAATTATGAAACAAAATGTATGTGGTTTAGTTACGTTTGCGGTTTTAGGCAGAAATATGCGTATTTTAAGCATGAAACTAATGAACAGGTACTAATGTCCAGACAGGCAACTATAGGAACTGTAAAACTACACATTTTAAGAATTAAGTGTCAAAAACATAACTATTCTGATTTTCTTCACCATATCTATTATAAAAAAGTAGATATATGCTTGAAGATCCCCTGTCTAATTATGAAAGTGTTTTTATCGAAATCCTTTCCAATCCGTTCTTTACTAGGCAAAAATTAAATTATTAAAAATTAGAGGTCAAAACCAGAACCACCAAATTTGGTTCGAAGAACTACTCAATTAATTACAAACTTTCAGCCCATTGTGTGTTGTAAATGTTAATGGTTAGCTGGTAGTAGTGAATTGAACTTTTCGCTGGTATTGCCTGCTATTTGAGGAGAATAGATTTAATAGTTGGACAAAAATTGTGTTCATACTTTAAGAAACTTGAAGTCTGTAGCCGAACTTGAAATGAGTATTAACTATTTAAGCTCACTTATAAATACAGCAGAGCTTTTTTAGAAAAATGATGGAGACTATGCTTGATGATCAGTATAATATTGAAATATCCTTTCACAATGAAAAGGCAAAGCTGAACACAGTCATACTTGAGACTTATTAATACTGTGTCTTTTACAAAAAAATTGAACTTTCGGGGGCCATGACGAAACAGAAAATTATTAACGGAGGCAATTATGTGAAGTTGCTAAAATACACTGCTGAGTATGACTCTGTATTATTGGAGCATTTAGACATCGGCACTGTTTTCTAATCGAATCCAAGCTTATCGGTTCAACTCTTCTTAGCTATTAAGAAAGCAATAAAGTATCATTTTGTTAGGCATCTTAGTTGATGAAACCGCAGCTGTAACAAACAAAACTCAGTTTTCAATTGTTCTATGTTATGTATACGATGGAGTGATACAGTGATTCTGTAATATGACTAATTTCTCTGGTAAGCGTTTAATATCCTGCCAACTGCAAAGTTTGTTTGTTTGTTTTTTTTTTTTGAAGGGTGAAATCATGACGCAATGAGTCCAGAGATTCAGCGCCTAATGTTATCTGGTTATTGACATTCTCAGGGCGGAGTAAACTTTACCCAGGCAACGTGCCCAGACTGGAGATCGAACCAGAGCTCGCCAGGTGATAAGCATACCATTTGATCCACGTCAGTAGACGATATAAGCAATGACCGACACGCACAGACCATGACAAAACCTATTGGGAATTTTATATGACAATTATAAGGTAATGAGAAATTGACAGTCATGATGGCGCGGCTGCTATGGTAGAAAATTTAAGCGGCTCCGGAATGCCGTATATCTCCAGTGTTAAAATAGTGCTTATAAAGTGTAAGTTTTCTCAGAATCTGTGTACAGCTATGAAAGTTTGACAGGAAACGTTTATCTATGCTTTCGTTAGAGAAATATTTTTAACTGTATATAATAAATTTTACTACATCTTTGTGTCATTATCTATATGTAAATTCGATAAAGATATTTTATTGAAAAATATAGTGCGTTAAATTAGCACAATTATTTGTTGAATATATCTTGGAAATTTGAAGCAAATGTGTACATTAGATTCTGAGAAAACATGCATTTTATATAATAAACACAACATTTTCGGGAATCAAACGATGGAGTGTAGAATACCTATCAGACATTTCAGCTCCATAAGCTGGAGCATGTTATTTTACTACTTCTAACTAGAATAAATAAAGACATCTAAGTATTTATAAAGGCACTTCGTGTATTTAGAGGTTTTCCATATTACTTAATTTTATATAATCATTAAAATGTGCACAACTTGAGCATGAAGTTTGGAAATAAATTTGTCAGTAGTTGAACAGTTCCTAATCGAAAATGGAGAACATATGAATTTTTTCCAATTTTTAACACACCTAGCAGTTAAAATATGCACAATTAAAACAGGAGATTTCATAGATTTGTATTACTTAAAAAATACAAGTAACAATTTTTCACCATGTTTAGCCTTTTCGGAGTCCTTTAAGAAGAATTGTTCGAATATTAAGTAAAGCCGCACATGTTGAAGCATTGCTGGTAAAATGTTACACTCATCATCTGACACTCGTTTTGTCTCAAAGTGCCAGTCAAATGCCTGAGTGTAAGGCAGGGGTTGTCCACAACTTTCTTTCAAATTGAATATTTTTTTCTTTTCTTTTTAATTTAATTTTTAAACTATAATATGTAACCTTTTGCATCACTGACATGTGGATTGTTAACATTGTTAAATAATACACAATAGCATTTATTTTGTGTGTATAAATATATAATGGAAGTACGTTTTTTTAATGTTTATTCGTCCTTTTTATACCCTTGTTATTCCAAATTGAAGTTCTTCAAATGTAACGCGTTTTTGGAACGCTTAACGGGCACTACAGCATTTTTCTTCCAGATCCCCCCCCCCAAAAAACCACCAAATTTTTGTTTCGATATTTACACCGTCTTTCCGAATCTTTGTCAAACTCAATGGAACTACCCCTCTACAATTAGGAATGAACACTTTATGTAGGAACGGAAATCTTCTTTGTTATTTTTTGTGCAATGTTACAACATCCTGAATGAGACTGAGTTACATAGTTTATTACTGTTGAATGTTTCGGTCAATTTTGGAAGATTTCAAGTTGGTTTTCCTATGAAATACATTCAACAAAATATTTTATTTAACTGATGTATTTATTAGCATTAGAACTAATATTCTGTTCTGGCGAAGAAAAATCAAATTCCCATGCAACAGCAGCATTACACGGAAATGAAGAACCACACTTGAAAAATCCTTTATTTCCAACTTATGTTCTACACACGGCTAGTGTGGAATAATAATTTTCACATATATATAATGAAAATGTTTACCAAGAAATGTCTCAAGTAGGAAAAATTTTGAATAGGAGAAATTTGAAGTATAAACGTATATATAGACAGTGATTTGGAATTTCACTTTGAAGATTAATCTAGAACGGAAATCTTGTGCTTACTGACAATGAAAAGTATGGGCATTATTTTAAAGATTGTCCTGAAATTCATTTTCAAAGCCTGCCATGTACCCATGAAAAACGCTTTAGCATTCCACTCTAAAGCAGTGACGAGATTAAAAATACAAATGTTTGTGAGCAAGTAAATCTGTTGAACATTAAATCAATGCTCGAAACAAGTTTTCAACATGTACCCTTTCAGTGCAATTATTGTATACAATTGATATGAGTACATCTTGAAAAATTATCAGCACTAATTAGAAATAAAACTTACTTCCGGAATTTTACCGAGGAAGAGAGGCTATACCATCTACCATGTGGAGTGACTTACGCGTTAAGGCTTTGGGTTTGCATTTAGAAGGTACCGAGTTCGAATGCCTTCATAGTTTCCCCTAGTCACTTAGGCAAATGCTAGGTTGGATATTTCCTTGGAAATTTTTTTGCGCTCTCCCATTTCATATTATTTCATTCCGTTGGTTCTGCTGTGGCGTGACATTGGGTTGTGCAATGGGAAGACTTCTGTCCTGAAGTTTGGTATAGAAGCAGTCATTTTAAGTGACTGGAACTCCTTAGATGTCGGGGGGCGGGGGTTTCGCCTGCGTTGGAGTGTACTATGTTAGGGACACAGTTGTCCCTGGATCCTTGACATCTGCTACCTCCCTCACTCCATCCCTTCCTCCTGGAATTGCCTCACTGGAAGCGTAAGCACAAACGCCCGCCCAGCCCTTGAAATATTCTTCTCTGATCCTAGCAGTTCAATTCAATATCGCCAAGGAATTGATTTATCAATCGTGCCTACAAGGGGCTATAGAAAACTGGAACATTTCTTTGAGGAAGTGGTGAGCAAATGAAGAGTTTTTTCTATTCAAAACTAAACATGTCCATCACATAAAACTTTTCAGGAAATGCAAAAAAAAAGTATATCTCTACAATAGTTGTTCACCTTTTTAAAAATGGTGAAAAGTTTTACAAAGGGCCTGCGGAACCCTTCATGTACTTAAAAACCGGATACATAGTGTTTTATTTTTCAAAGTATTGCCAATGGATGTCTGGACATGTTAAGTTTTGATAAACAAATTGTGGACATACCAAGTTTGGTTAAAAACCTGTCCTTCTCTAGTAAACACCAATATTCTCTTTTCTCTGGTATTCATTGTCTCTTTTAGTGCTCTATACAACCCAAGAGAAGTGAAGGGAGCAAGGACATGTAATAGCATTTTATTTAAAGAATTTACCTAGAATACAGTATAATTAATAAAACATTATTTTCCAAGATTAGGGTATGAGGAATTGCAAACAATCATTTCAATGCAAAAATTTGAAAAGATAATGCGAGATCTGTCATATGTGAATATGACAGTCATCAGTCAGACACTTTTTGCTCTTCGTTTCAGTCCAAGTGAGTTGGTTTACCATCCAAAACCCCAACATACCAATGAAGGCTCCAGTCATTACAGTAATACTTTGAAAACAGGTTTATGATATCCTTTCTTTTTTCTTCAAAGGACGTTTTCCGCTTACCTCTTTTAGCTGAATTGTACCGTTTTCCTTTCCTTTCTTGACCAGGGATCTATCTAGCGATTTTATGGAAGACTCAAACTTGTAATTAGCGAAAAATTTCACCTTTGTCACTGTATCCCCTTGCCTTGTCAAGTGCTTTTGCATTTCTATTCTTTTAGCATCAACAATTCCTTTCATTTTGGTGCAGGTATTTTCAAGTTCTTTAATTTTATAGTTCAATCCTTTCCAAATTCTCGCACTTTTCCAAAGTCACGGTAAACTTTCACATACTCTTCTTTTGTCTTGATTTCGGAGAATTTTCGAAGATTCTTCTCAATTCCGTCCAAATGCCCAGTCTGGTGATTGAAGCTGTGGCCTGAAGCAGTATTTATGCGCTGCCGCTCCCATGTTTTAATTAGAGTAATTGCAGCACGTAATTTTATGTAACTTCGTTATAGCCATGCGTAATGTCATTTACCTGTACAAGTGTTGAATATTGTGTGTAAAATGCAATTTTCTCGCAAGTGTGCAGAAAGCTACCCCAGCCATAAAATCTAACCTGGAATTTGCAGTAGCAATATTTGTAAAGATAACCAAAGCAAAAAGACGTTTTCTGGAAAATTTTCTTAAGCAGGGTAGGCACATTAAACAAATTGATGCAATTACAGCGATGAAAAGATAAGGCCGATAACCTCTTCAAGGGAAGAAGCCAACCGCTTGAGTTGATTCTACATGGAAAAAGTCACGTAGACCAGGTTTATTTAGTTTTGCAATTTTGTGACCCGCGGTCAGTTTGGCATGAGTGTTCAGCGGGCAATATCAGTGGAAGGGCTTTTTCATTTCAGTCCAGTTAGTGGAAAGCGGTAGTTAGTTTTGGAAGAGAATTAAGTGGACGAGCTTTATTAGTTAAGTGCAGCACACTTTATGTACAATAGTGTGTGAATAATAAATTGTGTTTATCTTCCATAACGGAAAATAGTATTAACCTCCTGGACTCCTTCCCCTATGGTCACAGGACCATAAAAATATCCAGCAGCAGAGTCTCAACAGCCGTGGCAAAACTGTAAGACAGCGGTAACCATCGTCGGAGAGGAAGGAATTATTTACCCCTGAGATTGCATGCAAAACCTATCAAATGAAATTTCCTTTTTTTTCAAATCCTTCCATCCATTACATATTTCATTAATCACTCTTTCTTATTATTTACCGTAGCGGGCCTCGTACGGGAAAAGTCAGCTGAACTTTCGAAGTGTAAGGAGGGGACTCTGCCTGTAGCCAATGACATAACATATGAGCAATATGTGCATTACGATTTTGTTCACCTCTCCCTTCACAAAACAATGACGTGTCCACATTGACTGGGAAATGTAACATTTTTATGTAATGAATAAGTGCAGATCCTATTTCTGTCGATCCTATAGCGGCATGCTATTCAGTCGAAGTAAAAAACGTAGGAACTTTTGAAGAGAGACTCATACAACAAAATGAATACAACGCTATATGCCGAGAATAAAAGGCATCCTGGATTAGTGTTTTCGGCAGTGGATGTACTCATAGAAATTGTTATGTACTTTTAATTGCCCTGCTGTTCCTTCATCAAGTCATAAAATGCATTGGCCCGCAATTTATAAATATGTAATTAGGATTTTAATGACTGAACCTAATTGCCCGGTTCTCATTGTTAAGTAAAGTACAAAATGCACAGATATTTGATACCGGCGATAAAAACCTTATGTTGTGCTCTATTGCAAAAGTTTATAAAACAGAGAAAACTTCACTTTTTAGCCGTTTGCAGCGGTTGCTTGAAACATTTAGCAGTATTCAAATCTGCAGCAAGATATATACGCTCACTTTTATTTTGCCCATTATGAGACTCACGACCACCCAAAAAGTTTCTAACTAAATATTTTCTTACAACAAACCTGTTTCTAAATATATCCCATCCACGTTTTTCTTTGAGAATTTCGCCGTTATTGATTAATTTTGCAACTCGCAGGACTCTCAATTTTGAAATTTACAGTGCAAACAAACACATGCCTTGCAAACAGAAACCATTCCATGGGAGTCGGTTTTTAGGAAACACTTTACACTCACATTCTTTGATTTTGTGTTGTCCTCGGTCGCTTCCTTTCCGGAAGGAAGAGAAGAAGTGCTTTATTTTGATCTTCTTTTCCTTGGGCAGAGTAAAACACATTACAATTTTTCATAAACTCACTTAAAGTAACCTTTTTGCAACATAACCTGTATCATGCGAACATAGCTTCTGCAATTTGTTCAGCTGAATTAACCCAGGATCTGGATCAGCGCATTTCTCATTTTTTCTTCTCAAAATGGTTTCCGACTTCAGTCCTCCTTTCTCCCTTGAACCACAATTAATTTTTAAACTGCCTTTTCCATTATACTGTTTAAAAGTCGCTTAACTTTCACCTCCAGCAGCACCTGATACATCGAGAATGTCAGCACTGATACTAAAAGCTAATGTACGTGCGAGCACTTATTGCCACAAATTGACCGGCTGAGAACACATTAAAAACTTATTAATTACAACGTAGAATGCCATTATGTTAAAAAAAAAAACTCATATTTGGTTCTCAAGAGGGAAAGGTGAAATTTAACTTCTATTGATATGTTTTGGGAGAATCTATTATGGGCAAGTTTGAAGATAATTTATTTTATATAGCATAAAACTGTTTCGTTGTAGCTTAAGAATAATATGTAGTTACATTTCCAACTGCAATTTCGTCATGAATTTATTGATGTAAATTGTTTACTGAAAGCACACCGAACGCATCTGAACGATTATCGCACGCCACTGGAAACGTGAAGAATTCTACATAAACGCCAGTGAAACCTGGAGAGAAAGTAACTCCGAACTTTGTATTCCCACTTTATGAGAGTTTGTATCGTACTTACCTAATGGTTATGGCTGTGGGTAGTCGTTTTATTTATCTTATCGGCCAATAAAGGCAACAGCGCAGTGCTTTCCCCCCCTTTTTTTTATTCCCCGGAATGCATAGCACACAGCAGGAAAATACCCGTGGATAGACATTCTTATCGGCTTATGTGATTTTGCTAAGTAGAGACTCTCTTTGATCATTGCACAGGTTAATGCTCCCTAAGGGAGATAGAGAGATAAACACATTTCATAAACAAATAACAACAAATTCCGGAATGTTAGAGACTTTATACTTCAAAAATAGATAGTTAACTACTGCAGTAGGTAAACATAGAATAAACGCAGTGAGTCAAGCTAGCAATTAATACTTATTAAATTTATAATGCATACTTGCTTCATCTGTATTTATGGTTTTCTTGCCATTCTAAATTTACAATAATGAAACTAGGACAACGCTTTCATTCTGTTTATTTTCCTGCACATGGGAGTATGTATCTATATTTGAATATAGATACATTCGAATGAATACACAATAAATACGTTTCCATTAGCTGTGTACTTTATTGTTATTACGTTAAATTCATCTTCTTTACATGTCAATTACCTCCATATAACCACATTTCGATGTTGAAACATTTATGTCATCTGTGTACCAACTTCTGAATGCCCACTTTAAAGAAGCCATGGCTCTGGCTGTACAAAAAATGTTGCACCGATGTTTTGATTTGCCCATTGTTCTCGAAACCCTTAACTTCCGAATACTTTTTCAGTGTTGGAAACAGATGGAAGGGAATATGCGTCAAATTAGGGGTGTAAGGTGGGTGTTGAAGGTACTCCCAATGATACCGTGCAATTCAGAGTTGGGTTTGGTCTGCAGTATGCCGTCCAGCGTTGTCATCATGGAGGAGGACACCTCGGGTGAGGAGTCCAGGGAGCTTTTAACAGATTACAGATTTGAGGCTTCGTAATGTTCGAATTTCGGGTGATGCGAGACTTGTTTTACCTGTTTTACATAAAGAAGAATTGGGTAAATAAAAACCACACACAAAATTCAATCCGGCAAGACTCCTCCGAAATAGGTGATCTAAAAATACCTATTGGGAAAGACAGCCGGTTCATCATTTGTCATGTAGCATCCACTAAGTGACGATTCCTCACTTAGTGGATATTTCAGTCCAAACCCATCTCACGAGGATCACGAGGAACTGACAGCTGACACATTTAACGAATGTTTTTTTTATCTATTTCCTAATACATTTAGAAGAAGGAATACTAACAATAATGATGATGGCGATAATGATGATGATGATAATGATGATGATGATGATGATGATGATGATGATAATAATAATAATAATAATAATAATAATAATAATAATAATAATAATAATAATAATAATAATAATAATAATAATAATAAATGGTTACAAAAATGCGGGGTTACATTTTTGGCATCAGAAACTAAAACTGAGCTATTGCAACGAGTACTTCCATTCAAAAACCAGGAGGAAAAATGTGTCAACTGGATAGACATGCTAATATGTACCCTTCTTATCACTGCCAATATAATTCAACTGAACCTGTGTTGGCTCAAATTAAATAGGGCGTGACAAAAAGAAACACCAATTTTTAAACTGAAAGACGTAGAAGGACTTAATCAGGAAGGAATTGACAAAGTGAAACTAAAAGACTGGAAATCCAGTGAGTAATCTGCTGAAAAATTACAAGGGGATAACTTATGAAAGAAATAGGGTGCGACGTAATTTTAGATCCTATCATTATTAATTTGCAACATTCAGTTGACGAAGACAGTGACCACGAATAACTGCCTCCCGACTTAACTGATAGTGAGACAGCGATATAGAAGAGCCTCTAGAAGTTTCTTTGGATTAAAGATAATTAATTTAGATGACATGTAATGTTTACGTATATAAGTATAGTTAAATGCGACTTAACAATTTGTGTTACATGAAGTTGAGCGCTAAGGCTAGTATGCGGATGAGACGAAACTATTAAAAGAGAGCAAATGAGCGAAGCTTGCACACTTTCCCAGTTGTCGCTTCGCTTATTACTTTTCCCATTTGAAAGCAACTATAAGCGGAAAACTCGAACGAATATTTAGGTAGAGCCCTGTGCATCTCTTGTTCTCCCCCCCCCCCCACCCTCTAACCGGGAAATTTGCCTGCTAAGTATGGGGTCGTATAAATCATATTTATTTTTAGAAAATTGGAGAGTGATATGTATAATCTTTTAAAATAAAGTAAATAGTGAAAGGTTAGAGTATAGAAAACTATTGACATAGTATTAGTTTTAGTGTGTAGTTTTGAATTTAAATTGGCCTTGAGTAACTGTAGATAAGCTAGGGTGATTAGCTGGGTGTGAATTTCGTGCAAACATTTGCATGAAGGAGGTAATGTATAACAATGACGAGCAATAAAGTAGAAAATAAAATCTGCGGATATTAGGTTGTAATACAGCTGCTAGGTATCGAGATGATATTACAGAATTTTATTCTTATTTATTTATTGATTAGGTGGGCTGATCAGATTTTTCAGATTAAACTCCGGATACTTTTGTTTATTATTCACTTGAACATAGGTCAATCATTAACTTACCTACCTTAGATATGAGATGGTGATGATAATGGTTAATAATAATATTATTAATAATAATAATAATAATAATAATAATAATAATAATAATAATAATAATAATAATAATAATAATAACAATAATAAATCAACTGGAAGCCCCTGCCAAACACATTCATGTTTGATAGTAAAAAGGAAATTTTACATTAAAACAGTTTAAAAATAATGTAACTAATTTATATTTAAGTATGTCACTGTCATACCACAGTTCTAAGTCCGGTTGAAACTATTATGAGAGTTGTTGCTTTGCATCATCCGTATATTTCTAAATGAAAACCGTTTTGCTATTGTTAGAGCATAAAACAAGAATAACAAATTTAAGTTTCTTGGAAAGTATTTCCAATACAATGCACAGCGGTGAGGAAAATAGCGTTTTTTTTATTTCTTTATTTACGGACGCTCTTTAACATCACAGGTCATCAGCGTCCCATTCTACTCAGGGCGTGAAACGGCCGACAATTTTTTGCTCAGAGGCCTCTTCTTTCAGGCTTGAGTTATTTATTTTTTTTTTTATTTTTTTTTTTTTTGGCCGTAAATGTACGACACGGGACCCATGGCTTTACTTCCCTTTCGAAGGAAGCCATACTTACGATTTTTACGCCCGAAAAAATCCATCGATCCTGGGTGGGTTTGAACCCGCGGTCTTGGGTTTAGGAGGAAAGTATGGTTACCACTACACCACCAGGACCGACTTGAAAGGAAAATAGCGTGAAGTGATGTCCTACTGTATTATAAAAATACATATTTATTTTATTCTTCCATTTTTGCGATACCACATGACTAAATAGTCAATTCCTCCGTCTTTGAGAAATCTGTTTTACAAGCTCACCAGCAGATGACAATTCCTTCAAAATGCTATACATATAAATTATACTGCCCTGTCCTCGAATGACTTCACGTTTCCTTGTTGTAAAACTTCTGTACTACTTATTCGACCTTCTAGTGACATATTCAAAGAAATAAACAAGGAAAAAAAAAGAATAAAAAGCAAAATATGGAATAAAGAATATAAGCAAAAATAGTAGGAAATAAAAAAGAAAAATTACGCACAAGGCCGAATGACTATTAATGCAGTAATTGGTAAAGGAGCTAGGTTGTGTTGATGAATGTAGTGAGATGGATGGATGGAATGGATGGATGGATCGATGGATGGATGGTCTGCAGTGAAGGATACTGGCGGTACTTGAGCCTTGATCAGAACTGGCCATTTTGCCTACACACCTACTGGCAGCACCTGCGGGAGAAAGAGATGAGATGAAGAAGATACCGGGCGGCCAGCATATACGGGCGGCGACTACGCGAACGCAGACGAGGTCCTAACATGTTTCCAGAACAACCCGACGCCGATGGAGACTCCCTGAATTGTTCGAGTCCCTCTAAAAGTCCGCTTCCCTTCCAGACGCAGGGGAAGAAAAATTTCCAAATCGCAAATCACGGACACATCCTTCCAGCCCATTTCATTCTGGAATTTTCGAACCTGTAAAAGAACAAAGGCAAAAGACCACGTTTACGTGCAATAATCTGCCTACTGCTCACGATAATGCAGGCGGCACATTGCAAACGTTGTTGCTGAATATCTCCCAAATACCAATGTGAAGTGCATCCCCTTCGTTACAGTCCAGATTTAGCTCCGTGTGGCCCTTCTCCTTTTTCTCCTTATTGAAGAAACACCTTCGGAGGAGGCATTTTACATTACCAGAAGCAGTGGTGACGGCAGTGGAGATGCTTCTAAAGGACCATTAAAAATAGTTTATAGATTGTCGTTGAAGACAGGCAGAAACGCTGGGACATCCGCATTACATCCAATGGGGACTACTTTGAAGAAAATCATCAGAATTATAAGGATGAGCAAAGGTATGTTGTCAAAAAAAAAGTATAATTATTTATTGAACACCCCTTGATTTTTTAATTTTTATAATTCTTTTTCATTACTTTATTATTTTATTTTTGGTTCAATATACAGAGTGGCGCAAAAGTAACTACACACTTACTGAATTTCAATTGACAAAGGATTACACTTCTTTTTTGTGTTCAAACTGTTTCCTTTCTGCATTGATGCACCATTAGAGTCTACCTGGAAAACTCTGACACACACTCAACACAGCTGAATGTTGTTGTCCAGATTGTGGAAGGCATCCTCGATGTAAACAGCCATTGGAGTAAGACCAGGGGATCGTGGTGGGAACTCAATTTTTGCACGTACGTTCGAACAACTGTAACATAATGCGCAAGAACTTCATCATCTGGAAATAGGGTTGATCAAAGTTATCCAAATGCATGATGATTCCCAGTTTAACCTCTTAAAGTAGAGGCAAGAACTTGTTACCATCGAGATTTCCGTCAATGAAGTGCGGCCCAATTACACCACGTGCCACACATTTATGCCAGCTTGATTTAGCGTTTGCTCCAAAACAACATGATGGTTTTCCGTGTACCAATAAGTACAGTTATATCGGTTTACATATTCCGATAACTTAAAGGTGGCCTCATCCGACCACACAACGTTTTGAAAGAAATTGGTGTCATGTTGATATTGATTGAGCAATTGTCTCACAAAATGTCCGAATCATCTTCCAACAAATCATGTGTCATGCACGGAATGTACATTTTTAACTTCTGCTGATGCAATATCCTTTGGATTGACCAATGTGATGTGACATTACTGGAAATTCTACCGCTAATTGTCTTCTGGACTTTCTTGGACTAGTCGTGACAACCAGACAGGCATTGAGTTCGCCTCATACGTGCTGTCCTAAGTCGCCCATTACCAGGTATATTCAAAGCAAAACCTTCAATTTCAAATTTGTAAATTGCATTGTAAACAGCCTTGCGTGATGGTAGATCTGACTCGAAATTTACTTTCCATTCCCTCAGTACAGCACTTACACCTTGTTGGTAACCGATCTTTAAAGCAAAAAATTTTCCTCTTTCATTAACATTTTCAACTGATAGTTTCGATTAATTTTCCTATTTCCTGTTCTTCCTTCTGACAGTATTACTTACCTAGAAACATATCTACAGTATAGTTAAAAACAAATGAAGAAAAAACGTTTTTTGAACATGGCATACAAAGAAGTGAAATCATATGTTAACTGAAATTCACTACGCGCATAGTTACTTTTGCGCCACTCTGTATGTGTTTTTTTTTTAAGTTTACTGTGAAATATCCAATCTAATATCTTGTACTAAATAAAACAGACCTAGAGTATTATTAAAGCATATGCGTTCCGCTAGACCCTTGTGTTTGTTGAAGGTTTATTGCATTGGTATCACTGAAATAAATGCAATTCTATTATTTATTCTACTACTTTTCAAGTTAGAATGCAGATGTCACTACAGCGCAGAACATGACAGTTCACATCTGATACGTTTTCAAGGTGATTTACGCATTTTCGCTCTGCGCGCAGTTTGATGTCATCAACGATTTATCATAGGAGGGGAGAAGGGAAGACGTGGCGATTAGGTAGCACAGTTCTTAGCACAGTTGAAGCTCCTGCTATCTACAACAACCCATACTGAGCACATTTATCTGAAGACTTCATATTAATGTCTGGCTGTGCCAGAATACAACTGGTGAGTGAAATTCTAACATGAAGAGACTTTGATTTTTGAACTGCCTTGTTCGTTCCAAAAGTTAATTGCGTTTTTATGACAGAATGTTCTTCCGGCTAGGTTTATGTTTTCTCTCTTAGTGGTAAAAGGAAAAATACAATTACTTGAAAAGTTACACAATCTTGCTTATGTATAGAACATTTACAAGTTTTTGGTGCTGCTAAAAGGCTCTTGCATTGCTAAAGGAATTTTATAGGCTTTTCCAACATATCGACAGAGAAGTTTATGATTTATATATGCTTTTTCTACGTCAATATAATAGGCGAAAATTATTTTCTGCTTACAATCTTTACCGAATATCAAGAATGTACAATGGTTATCTTGGGAAACAGGTGATTCAGTACCAAAAAAAATTGCAGTCCCGTTTAAAGCTTGGGATTATTACAGAATCCTTCAACGTTCACTGGAGAAGTAGACATTCCTCACATTATCTTAGCCATGCTAACTCAGACACCATTAAACACATTAAGTCTGATATGAAAATGCTCTTCTTACAACGCGTGTTCTTTGCACTTAAGTCTAAGAATGGATAGTTTTTTAAAGTATATAGCGCTTACTTAATAATAGTTAGTTCCAAGTTTCATACTCAGCATCTCCTACTAATAATGGATATTCACTTTAAAGGGAAACCGTGAAAAAAACAATATTTTTTGGTAAAAAATAAACCGTTTTTGTTCTTAAACATTATTTTGAACACAAGAAAATCTCCCTGAAAAGTTTTAGGCGTCAATACTCTGTAGAAGTTGTTTTAGCAGTCCACACCCTTTAAATGCCCCGCTCTTGGCCTTGAACTCTTAGGCATGAAAATACCGAACATCCTTGGTCCATCTTTAACGTCGGAGAACCAGGTGATTTCCAAACTGAGCTCGCTTGATTGCTTTCGGAATCGTAATGGTGAAGTCAAGTCTCATTATCTGTAATAATGGAATTCAGATATGCCTCGCCATGCTCCGTTATCAAACGCTGAAGCTCCCGGCACACGTTCACTCGCACTATCTTCTGCTCAGGTGTCATCAATCTCGGCACCCACCTGGCACAGACGCGTCTCAGGTGTACGCGATCGTGCAGAATAGTGAACGCACTACAATGGGAAATCTATAACATGTCTGCCAGTCTATTGGCTGTTATTCGTCTCTCTTCCGAAATAACGAAGGCATCATCATCTAGTCCACTGTAAAGGTTCTTTGCTGGCGTCCTATACTAAGACAAATGCGCGTACTCGCTTCCGAATTTTTCCACCAATCACATGAAATACATTCTTCTCAAGAAAAATTGTTTCATCAGCGTATTCCCACTGTATGATGAAAAAAAAAAAATCATTCTCAGTCTTCAGTGACTAGCCCTAGAATTTAGCAAGTTTATTTCTCATTTCATTAGCTACAAATGTTAATGAACTCAGGCCCCATACGAGGTCTGTTCAAAAAATTCCGGAACATTCATAATTTCGCGCCAATGGAGTGTTGAGGCGAAATGCGGTTGGCATCCCTGCACACGCCCGTGTTTAATGTGTATCTGCCGGAAGTTTCATTATTGTATGTCTGTTAATTATTGTTCAGCGCTGTATTGAGTAGAACGTTGTGTCGCACAGTTTGCGAATTTCGAGATGGCAGAGTTAGAGGAGCAACGCGCCTGCATTAAATTTTGCGTGAAACTCAAAAAAAAAAACCTTTACAGAGACACACCAAATGATGCAGGAAGCCTACGTGACGAGTGCTTAAGCCGTACTCAGCGTTACGAATGGTTCACGCGGTTTAAAAATGACCAGATGGAAGTTAAAGATGACCCTCGTTCAGGACGCCCTTCACGTCTACCGACGACGCTCATGTCAGGAACGTCAACGAAATTGTGCGTGCCAATCGAAGACTGACGTCCGAGAGATTGCAGAAGAATGTAATATTTCAGTTGGATCATGTCATGTAAATCTGACACAGCATTTTGGAATGCATCGTGTTTCCGCCAAGTTCGCCCCACGGCTCATGAGTCAAGACCAGAATGACCATCGCCTCGCAATCTGTGAAGAGCTTTTGGATCGCGCAAATGAGAAAGAGATATTTCTTAAGAGAATCATAACTGGTGATGAGACGTGGGTCTACGGTTATGATGTTGAGACCAAGGTTCAATCTTCAAAATGGTCGGGAGAGGTTCTCCAAGACCAAGAAAAGCTCGTCAGGCCAGGTCAAATGTGAAAGCCATGCTGATATTTTTCTTTGACTTTGAAGGATTAGTTCATCATGAATTCGTGCCACAGGCACAAAGTGTTAATCAATGGTACTATCGGGACGTGTTGCGAAGCCTGCGACAAAATATGAGAAAGAAACGGACTGAAATGTGGCTAGACAATTCATGGCTCTTGCATCACGATAACGCAGCCGCACATTCATCCCTGTTGGTGCGTGACTATTGCACAAAAAACGAAATCACTGTGCTGCCTCATCCTCCGTTTTCGCCAGACCTGCCTCTGCGGACTGTGTATTATTTCCAAAGTTGAAAACCCCGTTGAAAGGACGAAGATTTGCAACATCAAAATTTCTAGTAAATTCTGGATAAAATTCTCAATGACTAAATTAAAGCATAGCATGTCTATGTAATCCTGTTTCATGTTCTCTTTAGAAAATGTTTTTATTTTCATAAATTCATTGAAACTTTTCTTCAACATTACAAATGTTCATGACTAAGTATGTTATACCAAACAACTAACAATAATTATCATTTTACATACTTATTATGAGATGGGAGAAACCAGCCTATATTTTTCCTACGTTTGTAGTTTGCATGCTACATACAAATTACTACCATATTACATTTCGTCCGGTTAGCACCGGAAATTTTTATTTTGAGTTTAACCATACCTATTTTTATTTATTTATTTTTATTTCTGCATCCAAGGTATTTTATTTTCATTTAAAAATGCTGACAATTTAGAAGTGTCATCGACGATAGAAAAACTTTGGCAATTTTTGTTGTAAACCACTGGCTAGCCAGTTTTCACTATCGAAAAAGATAGGTCTCAGATGGAGACTGTGAACCAATAGCGATTGTGTGTATACGTATTACTGGACGTGAGAAAACAAATCCACCTTGTACACGCTTCCTTAAATTTGTAGGATGCCATAGATATTCTGATTTCAGTTATAGATCCCCAATTAACACTTCGTTTGAGCGGCAGGAAATAAAAAAAAATGAAAGTAATATGATCAGAAAACATTCAGAGATGGTATCATTGTGCTAAGAAACCAACAGGACGATATCAAGACATTTCAAAAAGGACCTGAATGTCATCCTACCCCACCTAAACCCCTGATGATGATTTTTTTAAAGAGTGTTTAACGCCCGTTTTACTACTGAGGCACTGCAGGCGGTGGATTATTATTATTTCTTTAACATCTCAGGTCATCAGCATCCCATTCAAATCAGGGCGTGAAACTGCGGACAAATTTTGCTCGGAGGCCTCTTTTTTTCAGGCTTGAGGTTCTTTATCGTGTTCTTTAAATGTAAGACACGGGACCCACGATGCCATACTTAGGATTTTTACACCCGAAAAAATCCATCGGTTCTGACCTGGATCGAACACGCGATCTTGGGTTTAGGAGGCAAGTATGGTAACCACTACAGCACCAGGACCGACAGACGGTGGACACTGATACGTGAAAAGAAATGATAATTTGGGAAAGGATTATTTTTTTAAGGAAGGAAACGTTCCAGGCCTAAGTTTAGAGTACCTCCCCGGCATTTGCCAATTACGAGAACTGAGAAAACCCTGGAAAAAACCTCAGTCAGGGAGGACGATTCTGGCGGGATTCGAACTCCAGAACTCCGCTCACGAGTCCGCACCTTAACGACCTCGGCCATCTGTGGCGGTCCTGATGATCGTGATCGCAGGGAAAGTGTTTCAAACATTTAGGGTATTTCGCTTTGGAAAGTGAAAAGTAATATAACTAAGTCCAGCACTTTGTGCAGTTTTAATGGGAGCAATAATAATAAACGATTCTTGAACAGACTTTGCTAGCATATGCATGTAAAGGGGTAATGGCAAAAAACTATGGTCTCATGGAATGCAATGTAAAAGAGGCCTGTAGGGAACCTTGTTAAAGCCCCCAGCACAAGAGAAACCCAATTCATTAAAGAAACAGAAATCAAAATTATTTTAAATTGCTGCATCCCATTTACAAGCGGATTAATGATTCCCGTATTTGTTCGATCGGCGGCTGGTTGGCCGGCCGTTGCGAGTGTGTCTAGCAGATGACTGACCTTGGTTTTAATCTCCTTATAATCATTATGGGTAGCACATTAAATCCGAAGGTCACAGGCATAAAACTCCAATACTTTTCGCAACGGCTGATTTTGGAATCAATGTGTGCTTCTTCTTGGATACTTATCCACTTGGCTGCTTGGTGCGTTTGCTGATTTTTCGTCATGAATCGTCCCTAATATTCTTCCTACGTTGTGGTGGAGAGAGAAAACGTTAGTAATTTCGCTTATCGGTTTAATATGTTTGTAATCACTAGAGATGGAATTTATATGTAATTACTAGCGAGAGGAAAAATGTAACATTTCATATTTTAGATCATTAATCTCAGAGTACAGGGAAAGCATAATTTTTATTTTTTACATGTGTGGAATCCAATAAGAATATCAGAGTCTTTTTATATATTTCATATTTCTTAAAATGTTTAATATATTGTACAACTTTTAATGTTTATTCAAAATTTTGTTAACTAATTGTAAGTAGCATTGTGCATCTTTTTTTTTTTTTTTTTTTTTTTTTTTTTTTTCACATTCACTTGTGAAAACTTAAAACAAATTCTTCCTGTTCATTTTCTGCATTCTTAGCATTCAGCTGCAAGGAGTAACCAACTATTTCTCCTTTGATGTTATTTGGATCTGCGGATTAATTTCGGAGAGAATAAGTCCAAGCTTTGATATTTTTTAAATGTCACATATAGGATTATATTTGGAGTTGGATTTTTTAAACCACTTTATGCATTATTTTGAATATAATCAGAAACATATGCATTTCATTTCTTAAAGCTGTGGGAAAAAATTAACTCTGCATGGGAAGATACACTGACACACACACACACACACACACACACACACACACACACACACACACACACACACACACAAATCACAGATATTTTGGGTGTTTAATGTTGTTCAAAGCAGTTTATACTGCTGAAACATCACAGACACTGGACACTGATAATACATGAGATGAAATGACAAATTGTAAAAGGACTTGTTTTTAAGGAAGGAAGCATTCCAGGCATATATTTAGGGTACATTCCCAGGATTCCTTTTATTGAGGATTGAGGAAAACCTGGAAATAAACTTCAGGTAGGGAGGACAGTGCTGAGAAATTGGAACCCGAGATCTTCCATTCAAAGAAAAAATTTAAGGGTAGCATATGTGGTAAATGCGTTAACCATATTTGTAGTCAATAGAGGTCTTCCTATGCATCTGTTGCAAAACAGTGGTTGCTCTATTCTCTTGTACCCAATGTGAATGAAATTGTTATCCATATTTTTAAAGAAAATGGTGTTCACTGTGCATCCAAAATTACTATCAAACTTCCGTTGAAGTTCTGCATATATTAAATCAGAAAATTGTATATTGCTGAAGTCCTAAATGCTCTATAAACAGCATTCTGTAATAATAATCTAACATAAGATATAAAAAAAAACATCATTGCATTTAGAACATTATGACGTTGTGATACACTACATTGAAATGAACGGTGGTGATGTTGAAATAAGATAAAATGGACATATTTATACTAGATATTTTAAAGGGTTTTCTCTTTTTTCAGATACTATTAAATCATACAAAAGAAACACAATTTAAGACCTCCTCTCATTTATTTTCTGTTGGTTTCGGTGATACAGAACAGAATTTTTTCTGACTTACAAGAAAAAATTCCAAGTTAGATCATGTTTAGTGAAAAATGCCAACCAATGAAACAATAGCATAAATTCAACAAAATGCCATTTCAGATGTTTCACATACTTGATTTGCCCCTGCGGTGTTAGCCTCACAATCCTAAAAGTTTGTAATTAAGTTACCGGAACTTTCTAAACAGGCTAAAGAAAATGCTTTGAGGGAACTTTTAAATTTATTCTGTCCAAGATATATACACATTTCCTTTATTTTCAGAGAACAGCACTTGTAATATCATATTTGAAAATGAAAAGTATAGAGTCAAATTTATGACAAGTTATGGATTAATAACTGTTTACGATATGTTAATAAATCTATAATTAATCGTAGCATTTGTTCTACTTGATTCTGTCTGAGGTTCATACATTATCATATCATCTGCGCTGGAAAGGTAATTTATGTGGAGAAGAGTTTTTATTAAAACCACAAGGAAACTATCTATACTGTCAAAATTAAAAACATATTATTTACTTTGAAACAATATTCTTAAGGCCATATTAATCATTATTTTGGTCCTTCAAAATGCAAGAATCTAAGGAATGTCAATTAATGGGGATGGGTAACTGGCATCTCTGATGTTTCAAGGTTAAATGTGTAACTCCATAGGAATATATTAACACACTATCCCTGTGCTATAATATTTTATAGTTGTGAGATAAATAAGGTGGTTTTCTGTTAATTGTACAGAAAGTTCAGTTTTAGTGTAAAGAAATATATAATGTATATAAAGAGGAAATATTTTTTGTTAGTAAAATATAAAAAAATATCTTTCAACATTAATTAACTATGAAATCAACATTGTAAAGCTCATAATAATAATTTATCATGAGTCGATGCTTTGATATAATACTCTTCCTATCTTCATTTTCTAAATGGGTTATCAGATGTGTTTAATGGATCTTTATATTTTGTTACCTTTGTCAGCTTTTGATATACTATAAAGCTTTGTATATACTATAAAGCTGGCAAAGGTAACAAAACAGTGATCTTGGACAAGGAGTATCATAGTTTAAGAATGCAAGGTCTTTTGAACAGTGATAACTTCATGAAAATAAATATCAATCCTTTAAATAACTGCCAAAAAGCAATAAAAGAAACTTTAGAAAGGAGCATATTATTTTCAAAAATTGATCGATACAAAATAAAAAACACATAATCCTTCCTTAGCCAGAATTTTCAGTTTACCTAAGATTCACAAATCGGGGGGAAACATGAGACCTGTAATTAATAGTATTAATACTCCTTGCTACAATTTAGAAAATTGGTTAACTTCACAGTTCAATACATTTCCTAGATTGAAAGCCTAAGTTTGGAAAATTCAATGGATCTCATCAAAAGAATTAAAGATTATTAACTATCTCCCAAGAACACTTTAGTTTCTTTTGATGTCAAAGATGTGTTCCCTAGCATACCGCAAAACAAAGTCTTAAGTCTTTTCAAAAAGTGGCTAACATCTTCTAATCTAACAGAGAAAGGCATCAACGAATACATTAATCTTATAGAATTATGTTTGAATCAAGCTTATTTCACTTTTGAAGGAGAGGATTTTAAGCAAAAATCAGGATTAGTTATGGGTAGTCCTCTTTCATCTTTTCTAGCTGATCTATTTACGAGTGCATTTGAAACACACATTACAAGAGCCTTTCTGTATATTTTTAAGATTTGATATAGATATGTGGATGACATATTTGCAATTGTTCAAAAAAGACACGTAGAGGATTAACTTAAACCATTCAATTTACAAGAATGTACAATAAAATTTAAAATAAAAATAAAAATGGAAAATATTTTACCATTTTAGGATTTAAAGATAATTAAAGATAAGGACAGATTGGAATTTGGCATCTATAGAAAGGCTACACACACGAATAATTATATGAATGCCAATGCTTTCAATCCTAGAATGCATAAAGAAGAAGCTTTCAACAGAATGATATACAGGTTAATTAATGTGCCACTCAACAGTATTGAATGTAACAAGAAATACCAGTACATAATAGACACAGTCATTTCTAATGGTTTTAAAAAACAGATGATACATGAAAAAATTGTAAGATTTCAGAGACAAAAGAAAATGAAACAAATAACCACATTAAGTGCTTTATCTAAAGATAAGATCTAGAAAAAGTTCACTTACTATCCACAATTGAATAATAAATTTCAAACAAATTTTAATCAGTACAATATTATATTGGCTCCTCAAAATAGATATACTGTTGGGAAATTATTGAAACTAAACAAAGTAGATGGCAGACCCAAAGAGGAAGAGTCAGGGATAAATCTGATAAATTGTAAGGACTGTGAAAAGGTATACATAGGGAAAACTAAGAGAAACATTGGTATCAGAGTGAAGGAACATATGAGAAACATAGACACAAACAGATAGAAAAATCAGCCATATCGGCACATTTTTGGAACAAGCACCATAAAATTGATAAAGATATTAATTTACTAAGAGCTGTTCAATTTCCTATAGAAGTGAGCATATAGAAGAACATCTTTATTAAGAAAAATGAACACAGACTTATGAACTTTCAAATTCCGGAAGCGGACAACATTCTGTATAATTTCTTTCATAGACCACCAGAGCCCCTTACAGTTACCTGCCTCATCAACCTAGCATGACTCGTTAGTCATGTCAGTTGATAATGTGAATGAAAGTTCATGAAATATGTCCTGAATTTTAGAAATTTAAAGAGTGAAATGCTTAAGAGTGTTGAATATTTTAAAATTTCAAACTTTCCCTTCGGAAAGTAATTTTAACTGGTCTGAAATAGGTTTTATACAAAGAAAAGAATGCTCCTTCTTGTCTATTTTGTGATTTTCCTTCAAAAATATGCAGTTACCACAAATTATTCTATTTGCTTATATTTAACATTTATCCAATATCCCTTTAATATGATGCATATATACTTTTATATTCCATATGCATATTTTCGCACAATCTTGACAAATTATTTGTTAAATCCAAGATTTGATTTCCTTATGTAGAAAAATTTAATAAATATGTAACAATGTATTGTTTTTGGGGTAAAAGATTATATTATAATATGTTAAAATATTTTGAAACCTATGACTGGCTCCCAGGTACATAAATTTTTAAAAGTTCTAATCTAGTATATCAGATTTGTGATGTGTTTAGTTTTGTTTTGCTAATCTATTCTGAGATTATTTTACCACTTCTGAAATGTGTAGGTGATCTTTTTGCTAATTTAGTATTAGCAGAATTTTTCATATACTTTACAAATTAGTTGACATAAGGGGAAATATTTCCATTGAACTATGGGATATTTCTTTACATATTTATTAAAGGAGCATACTGTGATAAATATTTACAATTAAAAACACACATATCTATTAACTTATCTGGCAGATACATTGTGAAGTTAACTGTTGTGATGATTACATTTATACAATGAAAAATAAAATAGAAATATACTGTGCCTTCCACTTGTTAGAACCTCAATTTATGTTTAAGTTAACACAGCAATTAATAGCTAAGCATGCAGTACATCAGAAGAGTTAATTTAGATATTGAGGGAGAAGATTAGTATAATAATAACTTTAATGCTCATAAACTTGTGAAATACAAGTATTAACAAACATTAATTAAATTGGGTTTCATCATTCAAAGCCCCTACATTGAAATTTTAAATGATGATGATGATGATGATGATGATGATGATGATGATGATGATGATGATGATGATGATAAGACCATAGAGTCTACACTTGATTTTTCAGTCATTGTCAGAAAATACATTAATTATATTTATATAATAATGGGATTATTTCAATTTATATTTTAAATAAATACATTCAACTATATTTTATATGCATATTTACAGTTCATTTAATTTATACATACTTTTAACTATCAAGATTTTTTCAACTCTGTTGAAATTGTTTTCCTCTTTGACTTTTTAATTCTATGGAAAGCATGAAAAACCCCACTTTTGGTTGAAAATGGTTATTGGTATCCAGCAATTCTCCATGAGGAGTTTCACAATGAGAAAATTTGGGTAAGTATAATTCTAATTAGTTGCAGAAATAATGAGCTGTGAAAAAACATGTGGAAGGTAGTTTGTGGTAACATTATAGTAAATTCACTATGCTTATTTTTCACCAACAGAATACACACAGGAAAATTCATGCAAGTCCAGTTACTTAAACATTGCCTCCTTTTTCTTCATTAATACTGGAGATTCATGATGGTCCTGTTCCTATAAGTGTTGAAAAGAAGAAAAAGATCTTGAACCTGTTACCACTGATCAATAGCACTTTCCATGACTACTATAAAAATTTATGAGTAGACACAAACACTGACCTAGAAGAACTAAAGAAGATGCATCCAATAGAAACTGTAACATATAATGAAATTAATATAGTTAATATCTTGTTTTTGGAATTTTGCTATAAGAATTAAAATAAATAAATGTTTAATGTTTTGGTTAAAAAAGGCGAATATTAGAAAACATATGAAATTAAATATTTGTAAATCTATTTTATGTGCAATTTTTCAGATTTTTTTATACAATTTAAAGTTTGTTCGTAGAAAAACAGGTGACTACAACAAAATATGTGTAATTAAATATGCTTTAATACTCTCCTAATTACAAATTTGAACATTTTCTAACATGAAATAAAATAAAGATGAATGCTTAACTCAAAGTGTGCTGTTTAATGTGATCATAAATAGGTAATTAAGTAAAATTGTACTTAGGAAGCTGTAGACAATGGAGTGGTAATATATCCTACATTAATGTATTCAACTTGTAACTCCACTTACTTTTAAAAAATTGAACTTGTTTCGGGAGAGGTCCCTCCCATCATCGGCAGCTGTTGACCGAGTGTCATTGTTCGAAATGGTGGATGGATACCCATGTGTTCCTGTGGCGGTGTCTGGTGGTTCTAGTAGAAACTTGCTAAGTTCATCCAGTGGTGAAAAATCAAAGTTCATTAAGTTATTCAGGTTTTTTTAAAATGAAAATTATCTCCAAGTGGATAGCTCTATTTGGTTGTGTAGTTGTTTCAGCAATTTGACTTATGGATTTATCTCATGATTTTTTTCGAAAAATGAGATGCTATTGCTGATTTGTCTACCTGTTTCAACCGAATGTTCCTAAAGTGTTCCTTTTTTCGAATTTCTAAATTTCTGTTTGTTTTCCCAAAGTAGCTCTGATCACAATCTGCACATTTTATCTCATATATTCCTGATTTTTGTTCTGTGGGGATAGAGTCTTTTATTGTACAATGTAATATGTTTTTATATTAAAGTTTCTTTGGGGCTAACATTTTTCCATGTTCTTTGGATATCTTCATAAATTTGTTGTGGTAAGTTGGATGGTATGTGAAATTTTTGAATTTATATCTTTCTTTGGTGTTCTTAAATGTGGAAACTTCCCTTTTCAATTTTCATATTTTAGCTTTATTAATGATTTTTGTTTCTGAGTCTTTGTTGAAACAGTTGGTTATAGCCATCTTCATTATGTGTTGGTATTCCATTTTGTACTCTGTTTCTGTCAGTGGGATGTTGATTAATCTGTGCGCTAAACTATGAACACTGCATATTTATATGGAATGGGGTTGTAACTATCATTTTTATGTAATTTTCTGTGTGTGTTTGTTTCCTGTGAATTCAAAAGCTCAGACTATTTACATTTTTCTTATTATTTTTAAATCTAGGAATGGGAAACATTCATTTCTCTCTTCTTCTATGGTAAACTGTATAGATTTGTGTTATAAATGGAGGAGTTTCACTGCATCTAGAGAACGTTTTTTTGGTATTATTGCAAATATGTCATCCACATACCTATGCCATGTCTTGAAGATTAACGGGAAAGCTTTGGTGATATGTATTTCGAAGAAGCTTATGAAAAGATCTGCTAGAAATGAAAACAAAGGGTTTCCCAAAGCTAGGCCGGAGGCTTGTTGGTAATATTATTAATTAAACTGAAGAAGTTTTGTTGGATTCAAATATCAGTCACTTTCAGTAAATCTTCCACTTCTGCTTTTAAACTTAAAGATGTTAACCATTTTTTTAGAACTTGCATTAAGTTTTCTGTTGGAATGCTAGGGAATAAGGCTTTCACATTGAACAACACCATTATATCACCAGTTTTTATTTTGTAATATTTAAGTTTCTTGACTAGCTCAAATGAGTTTGTAATGCTTAAGCTTTGGAATTTTTTAAATGAGTTGAAAATGTTGATCAGTTTTTTTGCTAATTGGTATGTGGGTGAGTTTATGTTATTTATTACTTATCTTATGCTGTTATCATTTCTGTATATTTTTGGAAGTGGATAAAGTCTGGGTAGCACCAGATTGCTCTGTTTGATTTTCATTTTTTCTGTAGTGAATAGTACATTAACTTTGTTTAATGTTTGAGACAAGATTTTTGTGCATCTATTGAGTGGATTCTTCTCTATCAGTTTATAGTCTTCTCCCATTAACATATTATCTCTCTATTTCTGTACTCTCACTGGTCCAAAATGGCAATTTTATTTCCTTTGTCTGTTTTTGTATATATTACCGGTTTTTCTTTTAACATTTTTAATGTATTTCTGTAGTTTTTTAATTAATTTTGGTTTTTTATTTTATCCAAAATGTTTTTGCATTTCATCTTCACAAACGATTTTTCACCATCTATAAGGTGGTGGGTGACTATGTCAATGTCAGCTATGTATTCCTCTATAATATAAAAAACTTATTACATTGCATAATAAAAGACACTATCCCCACAGAGCAAAAATCAGGAATATATAAGATAAAATGTGCAGATTGTGATCAGAGCTACATTCGGTTGAAACAGGTAGACAAATCAGCAATAGCTGCTCATTTTTCAAAAAAAATCATGAGATAAAACCGGAAGTCAAAATTGCTGAAACAACTTCACAACCAAATAGAACTATCCACTTGGGAGAGAATTTTCATTTAAAAAAAAGAATAACTTAATGAACTTTGATTTTCCGCCACTGGATGAATTCAGCAAGTTTCTACTAGAACCACCAGACACTGCCACAGGAATGCATGGATATCCATCCGCCATTTCGAACAATGACACTCAGTCAACAGCAGCCGATGATGGGAGGGATCTCTCTGAAACTAGTCCAATTTTAAAAAGTAAGTAGAGTTTGTGTTAACAAGTTGAATACATTAATGTAGGATATAAATAGGTAAATCATCAAAACAACTGTACAACAGAAGAGAAAAACAGATTTAGGTTAAAAAAATTCAGGCTGAAGTGAACTGTAAATATTTCTATTTGAAAGTTGTTGTTTTAAATGCTCTATCCTTGAAAACCAATTTTTGGACATTAATTCATGATTTTGGGGGCAGTTCCAAATTTGTTTTCTCCTTCCTGTAAAATTTGCTTTTGGAAACTTACACAATTTTTCATACTTTCTGTAGAATTATTAGTGGCAGTTTATTATACAAAATTTACCAAATACTCTTTGATTGTTTTCAGTAGCTTTATTATTTACATTTGGACAATAATAATTGTGAGTCCGAGTGCTATAGCTGTGGCAGTTCTTGTTTAGGATCTTGTCATTTTCATGGTTTAAAACAAATAGAATTACTTTATACACATATAATGATATCATACTTAACATTTTTGATTCGTTAAATATATTTCTTGAAGGATTTAAAGGAGTAGTAGTCTGTTCTTATTTACATCACATGTACATTCCCAAACCTCTATTACATCAAAAATATGTATAGATTAAACCATAGTATACTAATTATAGATAATCATAATTTAAATATTGATACAACTTCCTTAATAAATGCATACATGTGCTCACTTTGTTACAAATATAGTCTACATAGTGTTTAAAAGCTAATTTATCATCAACAATGAACCCTAGAGATTGATATGATTAACCTTACTTCTCATTAATTATAACATTTATGTCTTGATTCTCAAGGCTATGATAGCAGTAATGATACATAAGTACCTATTTTTTTTTGCACATTTAGTGTTAAATTATTACCTTAAATGTGTTTGTAAATGTCATTTGATTGATATGCTATAATTTGTTCTAAACCAGTAAGAGCTTTGCAAGAGAATAGCACGGTAGTATCATTAGCTTATGATACAGTGCTACATTTGCCATATTAGGTAAATCATCCACATATTATCAGGAAGAATAAACATTATACAACATGTTCTTAATTATCTAGTGAGATGATTTGATAATCTTATGCTCCACTTACTGTTGAATCATGCAAAACTAGTTTTGCAGGCTTCTGCCTGCATCCTCAGTCGCGAGTCATTGTCGGCTTCGTTGTTGGTTGGCTGGAGGACTTGGTGTAGCTCTCGGAGACATTTTATGAACTTCTGGATTAATTTGTCTTCTGTGGGATCTCAAAGTTCATAACCTTATGCTCATATTTTTTTATATAAATTTTTTCTCATATTCCCATCTCAACAGGTTGATCTATGAACTTCAATAATTTCACTCCCATTTCTATATCATGTTTATCTCTCGAAAAGTGATATGCAACTGCTGATTTCTCTATCTGATTGTACCTTATGTTTCTCCAGTGTTCCTTCAGCCTGATTCCAATGCTTCTTTTTGTTTTTCCAATATATACTTTGTTATATTCTGAACAGTTGATTTTGTATATACCTGGCTTCTTCTCCCAGTGTTCTATCAATATCGCCAGAATTGAGTAGATTTTTTAGGCTAAACTTGTTCACTGGGGACAAAGTAGTCCCAAACTCTCTGAGTATTTTTTGGAATTTTTTGGTGGCCCAAGGATGATAAGTGAATTTCACGTGGGTGGTAGATTCTTTTGTTGCTGTCAATGTTATAACCTGCTTTCACCTCTTCTTTTGTTTGAATTTCTTCATTTTCTTATCTACAATTTCTTGGTCATACCCATTGAATTTTGCTCTTTGTATAATATGATGGTATTCTTTGTTGTATTCAAACTCATTCATACGTATGTTGATGAATCTATGTGCTAAGCTATTGAGAACTGCATGTTTGTGTGCTGTGGGATTGAATCCACTTGCCTTTATGTAATTCTCAGTCTGCGTGTCCTTTCTGTATATTCCAAATTCCAAATTATTGCCTGTTCTTATAATCTCTAAGTTGAGAAAGGGAATCATGTTGTTTTGTTCTGTTTCAGAAGTGAATTTAATTTCTTTATTTTATAGGTTTAGCAATTTCAAAGCATCATCAAAGAGTTTCTTGTTGACCACTGCAAAATATCATCCCCATATCTGTGACATAATTTGAAAACGTATGAAAATGATTTGGTGATGTGCATTTCTAAACTACTCATATACAAATCAGTCAGAAAAGGCGATAATGGATTCCCCATAGCTAATCCTGCTTCTTGTTTGTAAAATTCAGCATTATACTTGAATAAATTATGACTAATACATACTTCGGTTAGTTAGATGTATTCCTCAATCTCCTTGTTGCTCAGTTTCACCGACTGTAACCATTTTCGAAGAGATGTTGAAAGTTTGCATTTTGGTATGCTGGGAAAAAGTGACTTTACATCGAAAGACACTAAAAGATCATCCTTTTGGAGAGACAAACCTTTGATTTTCCCCACTAGCTCTTCGGAATTCTTTACACTTAAGCTATCAAATTTTGGAAATTTTTTAAGTCTCTGGAGGAGCCATCTTGCTAGTTGGTAGGAAGGTGTGTTGCTATAATTGCTAATTAGTCTCATGGGATTTCCTGGTTTGTGTATTTTGGTAGACCGTGTATCCTTGATAATGAGGTGTTGTCTGCTTTTAATTTTGGTTTCTCCTTGGATGGTATGATTGTGCATTTATTGACGGATTTGTTTATGACTTGTATGCATCCCTTTAAAGGATCTGCTTTTATTTTTCTGCATTCATTCCCCCTGAGAAGTTCCTCTATTTTTGATTTATACTCCGCTTTTCCATTATTACAATTTTGTTTCCTTTGTCAGTTTTTTTTGTATACCATCGGTCTTTTGTTGAGCGATTCCAAGAGTTGCTTTTGTGTGTTAAACCTAACCTTACTTTTGTTGATGTGATTCAGAATTTCTTCCCCTTTTCTTCTAGCGATGTGCTTATCGTCGTTACTCAGCCCGTTGATGGCTACCTCCATATCTACTAGATATTCTTCTACGTTGTTAGAATAATTTACACACATTTTTAGCCCTTTATTTAGAAACTTTATTCCTTCCTTACTAAAAATTTCTTTGGATAAGTTCACTAAACTGTTCTCCGGATGTTCGGGTCTAATATGTGCCCGATTATTCTTCATGATTGTTTCACGGTGCAATTTCTTTAGCTTCTTTTGCTGCTTTTCAGTTGTCTTTTTCGTGTTAAAATTGATGTGCCGAAAAGATGTGAACTCTAAATTATCTCAGATATAATTTCCCAAAATTTTCGTTAGTATTAAATGTAATTCATACATTTTTAAATCTATTTCCGAAAGGTTTTTCACCATTAAAACCTTATGTTTCTCTGATGATGTTGTTCTTTCAGCTGCTGTTAGTTTCTTGCTGTTCCGGTTGGATTTCACAATTTTTTTTTACGAATCTGGGTACAACATTCTTTTTCAGGCAAGCTTTCAAAAGCTTAACGTCCATGGTGATTAATCTCCTTTTCAATTTCAGTTTCAAGAATTCTTTGATCATTTTCTTTGTGTCTCTCAAAGCGTGATTGAAGGAAATGTGAGTTATTTTTTAAATTCTTTTCTTGTTGTCGTCCATTTTGTTTATATTTCCTGATCAATGTTTGCCGACGTTGTTCCCGTAGATTTGACGGTCAAGTTATTAAAAATAACATTTATTTTCGTGTCGGAACCAATACAGTGAAGCGACTATTATGTTCTTAATTATCTAGTGAGTCGATTTGATAATCTTATGCTCCACTTACTGTTGAATTATGCGAAACTAGTTTCGCAAGTCCTTCAGCCAATCAACAACGAAGCCCACAGTCGACTCGCAACTGAGGATGCAGGCAAAAACCTGCGAAACTAGTTTTGCATAATTCAACAGTAAGTGGAGCATAAGATTATCAAATCGACTCACTAGATAATTAAGAACATAATAGTCTCTTCATTGTATTGGTTCCGATACGAAATTAAATGTTATATTTACTATACAATATACCATACAACAGCACTCCCCAGTACAGAGGAACTCCAACTAACTATTTTACAGATTCATTTAGCTGAGTTATGGCATTTCTATTTTTATAGTAAATGTCTGTACATTGTTTGCAGTTTGGTACAATGATTGTAGAATTTGTCTGGATTTACCTCAAATTCCGTATTTTCGCACTTTTTCCAGAGACAATACATCATGGACAGGCATCCCAAATCTTGTTCTTTGAAATTTAAAGGGTTCAACTGCTGTTACATTTCTGTTTGGTAACATTTACTCCTGTTATTATTTGACTTTAGACAGAGTATAAAATAAGTTGTAGGCAGAACAAATTAATTTGGGAATTAATTACAATTGTAAATATTATACTAATATATCTATTACAGAAATAATAGTTTGCTTACATTCTGTTCTTTTTTGTGGGATATACAATACTTTTTAAACAATTTATTGGCAAATATGATTATTACATTACTTACTCAGTAGTCTTTATAACATTATTATGTCCAAATTCCAAGAACAACAATAATACATGCACAGAGAATTAGAACATGGGGGGAAAAAATGTGATAACAGTCTAGTTCTTTAATTTAACAATCAAAATGCTTTTATTGTTGCTGTTTACCACTACCACTACTAAGTAGGTTTGTCTAGAGGTAAAAGGTAAAATGATGATGATTATTGTTTAAGGGGCGCACAACATCGAAGGTCATTAGCGCCAAAACACTCTAAAAAAACTGCGCCAGAATTAAGGAAATAAGTCATCTACACAAAATCTGTGTAGAAGAGTTTCACAGTGGCCCTGTAGGCATTAAAATACAAACCCCAAAACAAATAACAAGGGTAATAAACTTAACAACAAACTAGACCGTTACTAAAAACTCAGCTTCAAGGGCTGAAAACACAACAGTCCTTGATGATGATGATGATGATGATGATGATGATGATGATGATGATTGCTTAAGTGCGCAAAACTTCTATGGTCATTAGCGCCCAAACACAAGTACTGTGTCAGAAATAAAAAATAAATAAACAAAGAACGCAAATACTGCGCACAATGAACTAACAGTAGCACTTGGTGCAATAAAATTTATACCCAAAAACAAATAACAAGAGTATAAGGCGCCACAAACATAAGGCTGTTACTAAAACACAGCCGCAAGAGCGGAAAACACAACAGTCCTATAATGGACTAAAATCGTAGCAATAAAACCCCAAAGCAAACACAGGGTAATATGGTCAACAAACAAAGACCGTTAGGAAAACAAATCAGCAAGAGCTGATAACAAACCAGTCTTATAAAAGATTAAAATGGTAACAATAAAACCCCAAAACAAATAACAAGGGTAATGTGCAAAACAACAATGAAAGACTAATTAAAAACGATTCAGCAAAAGCTGAAAAAGCAACAGTCTTAGCAGAGTATAAAAATGCCGTCAATGGTAAAAAGATAAAACCTCACACCTTGCTCCAAAAACCACAAACACGGATAAAACGGAGCACTCGCTCAACAGCAACCACATCGTCTGCAAGTAATGCCTCAATAGAGGAGGGCAAACCTAGGCTATGTCTAAAAGCTGCCAGATGATGGCATTCAATTAAAATGTGACGCACTATAAAGGGGTGGTCACAGTGAGGGCAAGCTGGAGCGGGTTGACCATTAAAAAGGTGAGAGTGACTAAAACGACAATGCCCAATTCTAAGGCGAGTTAAAATTACTTCTTCACGACGAACAGCGCGAGAAGAAGTCGACCATTTAAAGGGATGATTTACATTCCCGAAGCTTATTGGCGAGTATTAAATCCCACTCATCGCGCCAGCGCGAGAGAATGCCTCTACGTAATAAATGGTTAAAATCGCCAAAATAAAAACGTTGCTCGTCCTCAGCAGGGTCTAAAAGAGCGGATATAGCTTCGACATCTGCGGCCTCATTACCTTTGAGTCCCAGGTACCCATAATAGTGTCACCCTGACGCCAGCGTCGAAAAGAGTTAACACTATATCCTGGACCTGCTGTACAAGGGGGTGGTGGTTGTACAGATTTCTAAAACTTAAAATTACACTCAAAGAGTCAGAACAAATAACAGTAATCCCAAGCCCGTGAACAGAAATAAATAAAACCGCCCGATAAATAGCATAAAGCTCCGCTATAAAAATAGATGTCGCAACGTTAAGACCAAACGTAAAACATGCTCCATTAAAAACAAAAGCACATCCTACACCTGTGTCAGATTTCGAACCGTCGGTATATATAAAATTCCAGCCATTAAAAGAGGATTTGATCTCTCTAAAACAACAATGAATAATATGTGCTACGGTCGAAGATTTCGGACAGGACGTAAGCCCAAGATGAACGGGGGCTTCTGCTAAAATCCAGGGGGGAGAAGAAGTTTCTCCGGCTAAGAAAAAAGCAGGTAACTCAAAGTCCAACTTCCGTAAAATCTCCTGAAAACGAAAGCCAGCAGGCTTAGGAGTAAAAGACCGGGCAGCATAAAAACTATCCAAAGACAAATTAAAAAACGGCTCGTTCGTGGGATGACCAGGTTGCACAGGTAGTCGACAACCGAAAGCAGAAAGTAAAACATCCCTACGATAAAACAACGGAGGTTCTCCAGACTCCGCACATAAACTCAACACAGGACTGGTGGGGAATGCTCCAATGGCAACACGGATACCCCGGTGATGAATAGGGTTCAGGCGGCGCAGAACAGAAGGCCGCGCAGAGCCACAAACAACACTGCCATAATCCAACTTGGACCGGATAAGAGAGCGGTAAAAACGTAAAAGAATAGTCCGGTCAGCTCCCCAAGATGTGCCACTTAAAACACGTAAAATATAAAGAGAACGTTCACACTTGCCTCTGAGTTGTGCTATATGCGATGACCAGCATAGTTTCCTATCCAAAACCAAGCCAAGGAATCGAACTTCGTCTGCGAAAGCAAGAGCGTCTGGGCCAAGACGGAGCGAAGGTGGAGGATACTCCTTGTGGTGCCAGAAGTTCATGCAGACGGTCTTCTCAGCGGAGAAACGGAACCCGTGATTCACACTCCAAGCGTAAAGGCGGTCGAGACAGCATTGGAGGCGGCGTTCCAAGAGACAAGTTCTCCGAGAGGAAAGATAGATAGCAAAATCGTCTACAAACAACGCGATTGTATTCCTGGCGGTAAACACTCGGTGATAGAGTTAATAGCAATGGCAAACAGTGTGCAACTAAGTACCGAGCCCTGAGGTACACCATTCTCTTGAATAAAACTAGATGATAAAACTGATCCTACGCGAACATTAAAAACCCGGTCTTTCATAAATTCTTGAATAAAAACTGATATGCGCCTACGTATGTTCCAATCGTGAAGCGTTCGGAGGATACCGCCTCTCCAGCAAGTATCATACGCTTTCTCCAGATCAAAAAATACAGCTACCGTTTGGCACTTCCGAATAAAACCGCCCATTATGTGGGTGGAAAGAGATACAAGATGGTCGACAGAGGAGCGGTGACGACGAAAACCGCACTGAGCGTTCGTCAATAGATGTCTCGACTCCAAACACCACATAAGCCGTCCGTTAATCATGCTTTCCAACACCTTGCAGACGCAGCTGGTGAGGGAAATCGGACGGTAACTGGAAGGAAGATGTGGGTCCTTTCCAGGCTTAGGTATAGGAATGACGGTAGCCATTCGCCAGGCGCTAGGAAATGTGCCATGACACCAAATAAAATTAAGTCTGTAATAAAAATGCCTTGCCTTCCGCTGATAAATGCTGCAACATAGCAACATGAATGCCATCCGGCCCTGGTGCGCAGTGTCTAGAGTTCGTAAGGGCATGCTCCAATTCCCTAGAGGTATAGGGGACATTGTAGCACTCCTGATGGTCGGAGGCAAAACAGAAGCCCTTCGACTCGGCCTGCTCTTTAATCGTGCGAAAAGCAGCAGGATAGTTGGCCGAGCTTGAAATATCAGCGAAAGTACGTCCTAAAATATTAGCGATATCAATCGGAATAGTGACAACCCGATTTAAAATCCGAAGACCGGGTATGGGCGTAAACCTAGGTTTGCCCGCAACGCGGCGTAGTCGTTCCCAAACTATGGATGAAGGCGTTGTGCGATTAAAAGACGAGGTAAAAGCAATCCAAGAAGCCTTTTTGCTATCATTAATGACTCGACGGCATTTTGCGCGCAGTTGTTTATAGCGAATCATATTTGCAGAAGTAGGGTGGCGACGAAAAGCTCAGAGAGCACCCCGGCGTGCACGCAACGCATCCCGGCATTCATCGGTTCACCAGGGAACCGGTAAGCGTCTGGGGTGACAAGACGACCGGGGAATACCCTGATCTGAGGCTGTGATGATGACCGTACGGAGGTGCTCGATCACGACGTCGATAGATGGAAATTCACACCCTGAAAATTCGGCCATAGATCGAAACAGAGGCCAGTTCGCCTTTTCAATGAGCCATTTTGGCGCGCGGTGGGAATGTGCATTTGAAGAGAGTACATGGATCTGACACGGAAAGTGGTCACTAGAGTATGAATCAGAGAAGACATTCCAAGTAAAATGTACAGATAGTGAGACAGAACAAAAGGATAAGTCCAAGTGTGAAAAACTCTGAGTACTGTCTGAAATATATGTAGGTTGACCAGTATTGAGCACTACAAGATTGTGACCATCCAGAAAGTCGGCTAAAAGGCTGCCCCTTGCACACTCCGAGGTGGAACCCCATAGGGGATGGTGTGCATTGAAATCCCCCAAAAGTAGGACAGGGGGTGGTAGCTGAGACAGAAGATTGTCTAGATCAACCATGGTGACTGTACCAGACAGAGGCAAGTAAACACTGCAGATGGAAAAACTGAGGCCAGAGAGGTGAACGGTAGCTGCAGAAGCTTGTAAAGGAGTCTGGAGCTGTAGTGTGAAGTACTGTACACGTCATTTCGAATTAAAATTAAAACTCCGCCATGAGCGGGAGTGCCATCTTCGGGAGGGAGATCAAATCTCACCGAAGAGTAACCGAGTAAATTAAAAAAATCCTGTGGGCGAAGTTTGGTCTCTTGGAGACACACTAGCGGACAGTCAGTAGAACGTAAAATTAATTCGAGGTCACGTCTTCGACTACGGAGACCACGCACATTCAACGAAAGGATAGCCATTTTTAAAATTAAATAAAAAAAAAAACTTAAAAAATCTACCACCTCACTTTTTGCTAGGCCCAGGACGGATTAAACGTCCTTTCTTTTGTCGCGTGGGGCTCGGTGGTTTGCCTGGAGCAGGCCCATCCTGCTCCATGACGTCCTCAGAGGGAGGGCTCTCCCGCTGAGAGGAATCCACCGATTACAGCACCTGGAATCGGTTGGATGTAGGTAAGGGCGGTGACGGCGACCGCCCAGCGGGTTTGCTCCCATCGTGGGGGCGGGACCTCCGAGGAGAAGGGCTCTTTTTCTTCTCCATAGGAGTTGACGATTTCATAAAATCCGTCCGCGTATAACTTGTCTTAAATTTAATTTCTGGAGCATTAAAAACAATCGGTTTTGGCTTCTCGGTAGAGCGTTTTGGAGAACTGGGCTTAGTAGGGACCCGTGTAAAAACAAAGTCACAAGTCTGCGTACTGCTATCGCACTTCTTGGGCGCAAAAGAAGCTGCTGCGCTGTAGGTGCCGGTCTTAGGCACGACAGGTTGGCGAGATTGAAATCACTTCCGGGCCTCAGTAAAGGAGAGTTTTTCCTTTACCCGGATCTCCTGAATACAGCGCTCCTCTCTAAAACGAGGGCAGTCGCGGGACGAGGCTGGATGGTCGCCGCGGCAGTTGACGCAAACAGGAGCGGATGGACATGCTCCCTCATGACTTGCTTGACCGCAGGTAGCACAGATGGAAACGGCGCTCTTGCAGGATATGCGAGTGTGACCAAAACGTTGACACTGAAAACATCGCAACGGGCTCGGGATATATGGGCGCACTTCTATCAACTCGTAGCCCGCCTTTATCCTCTGCGGCAATTCGATCCTGTCAAACGTGAGGAAAAGAGTCCGGGTCGGCTGTAATTCCCCCTCTCTCCTCGACTGAACACGATAAACAGAGGTGACCCCTTGGTCTTCCAGACAACTCTGGATTTCCGGGTCGGACATTCCGTCTAGAACATTGGTGGTAACAACTCCTCGCGACGAATTCATGGTCTTGTGTTTCTCGACACGGATGGGATAACCGTGGAGTAGCGTTGCCTTGAGCAATGAGTTGCTTTGAGACATCCAAAGTGTCTCCACCAAAAGCGATCCGTTACGTAGACGGGTACAGGACTTAACGGGTCCAGCTATGGCATCAATGCCCTTCTGAATTTTAAATGGATTTACCTGAGCAAACGACTGGCCATCTTCTGTACGACTGATTACTAAGTAGCGAGGAAATGACTTCTCGGATACTTCTCTGACGTCAACTCTTTTTCGTTTCATGTGAAAATGATTATCATGTGCCATAGCGATATTATCCTCCACCATTGCAACTGTCTCCGATAGCGGGCTGCTTCCTGGGCGCCACCCCGGCTTAGGTTACTGGCTCTGGCCTGAACAAAGTAACCTCAGGGTCACACCTTCCGGTGGGCTGACGAAGGGACCAAATCGCCTGCAGGAAGTCTACAGCTCATGCAATGGCCCTTCCCCGGGCCTGGCCTTTACCAGGGGATACGCTCCTGTCCTACATGATAACCCTGTGCTGGGAGTTACGCCATTACCCAGTCACATTTTAACGCGTCAAACAAGGAAGCACCCATCAGACGAAGAACAGGGAAGTAGGACAAATAAAATAATAAAATAGGAGAAATAAAAATGAGTCAAACGCGCAGAGCGCGGACCTGTGGGAGCAGCTCGGGTGCCTCGGGGTTGCTATGCCCCGTACCCAAAAAAATTGGGCCCCTGAGGGTGTAAAAGGTAAAAACAAACAGTTATTCAAAATTTGTTTTAAGCTTCTATCTCAATATATAAATAGATACGTCTTTTTGTTTTCATTAATATTAAAGAGAAAGATATTCAGGCTCAGAAGACATGAAGTGCAATACCTCTATGTTTATTTCTGTGTATGTTTGTATGTGGGTGTGATTGCATATGTGTATGTATCCATTTTAATGTGGATAATGTGCTCCAAAATGATGTATTACGCAAAATGTGTAGAGAAAGAAGACATTGTCCACAACTTTACCATAATATTCTAGTGCAAATATGATTGACCTTATTACATGTCTAAATTTTTAGCCACGAAACAGGCTCAGAAATGGAATTAAATGTGCATTTGCATTAGTTCATTGCTCGGATGAAATTAGGCTAAAAAACCCTAATATAGAGTGCTTATTTTATAGATCATTAATATGGATGATAAAATCAAAAGTGAATTGGGTGTGGGAGACAATTCTTTGGAACAATATAATGAGTTTGTCTCTAGGCAAAATGACACATCTGCTGAACCTCAGGACATGCTAAATTTTTATAATGGTACTTCATGCCAAATTTTATTATATAAGAGGCTCAGAATAGGTATTAAATGTGCATTTGCATTGGTTCATTGCTCAAATGAAATTAGGCAAATAAACCCTAATATAGAGTGCTTATTTTACAGAGCATTAATATGGATGATAAAATGAAAAGTGAATTCGGTGTAGGAGACAGTACTTTGGAGCAAGATAATGAACATGTCTCTAGGCAAAATGACACATCTGCTGAACCTCAGGACATGGTAAGTTTTTATAATTGTAGTTCATGCCAAATTTTATTACACAAGAGGCTTAGAATAGGTATTAAATGTACATTTGCATTGGTTCATTGCTCAAATGAAATTAGGCAATTAAACGCTAATAAGAGTGCTTATGTTACGGACCATTGATATGAATGATAAAATTAAAAGTGAATTCGGTATAGGAGACAGTTCTTTGGAGCAACATAATGAGCTTGTCTCTGGGCAAAATGACACATCTGCTGAACCTTAGGACATGCTAAATTTTTATAATTGTACTTCATGCCAAATTTTATTATATAAGAGGTTCAGAGATGGTATTAAATGTGCATTTGTATTGGTTCATTGCTCAACTGAAATTAGGCAAATAAACGCTAATAAGATTGCTTATTTTACAGACCATTGAAATTGATGATAAAATGAAAAGTGAATTGGGTGTAGGAGACAGTTCTTTGGAGCAAGATAATGAACATGTCTCTAGGCAAAATGCCACATCTGCTGAACCTCAGGACATGGTAAGTTTTTATAATGGTAGTTCATGCCAAATTTTATTACACAAGAGGCTCAGAATAGGTATTAAATGTGCATTTGCATTGGTTCATTGCTCAAATGAAATTAGGCAAATAAATACTAATAAGAGTGCTTATTTTACAGACCATTGATATGAATGATAAAATCAAAAGTGAATTCGGTTTAGGAGAGAGCTCTTTGGAGCAATATAATGAGCTTGTCTCTGGGCAAAATGACACATCTGCTGAACCTTAGGACATGCTAAATTTTTATAATTGTAGTTCATGCCAAATTTTATTATATAAGAGGTTCAGAGATGGTATTAAATGTGCATTTGTATTGGTTCATTGCTCAACTGAAATTAGGCAAATAAACGCTAATAAGAGTGCTTATTTTACAGACCATTGAAATTGATGATAAAATGAAAAGTGAATTGGGTGTAGGAGACAGTTCTTTGGAGCAAGATAATGAACATGTCTCTAGGCAAAATGCCACATCTGCTGAACCTCAGGACATGGTAAGTTTTTATAATGGTAGTTCATGCCAAATTTTATTACACAAGAGGCTCAGAATAGGTATTAAATGTGCATTTGCATTGGTTCATTGCTCAAATGAAATTAGGCAAATAAATACTAATAAGAGTGCTTATTTTACAGACCATTGATATGAATGATAAAATCAAAAGTGAATTCGGTTTAGGAGAGAGCTCTTTGGAGCAATATAATGAGCTTGTCTCTGGGCAAAATGACACATCTGCTCAACCTCAGGACATGGTAAATTTTTATAATGGTAGTTCATGCCAAATTTTATTATGTAAGAGGTTCAGAATAGGTATTAAATGTGCATTTGCATTGGTTCATTGCTCAAATGAAATTAGGCAAATAAACGCTAATTAGAGTGCTTATGTTACAGACCATTGATATGAATGATAAAATGAAAAATGAATTCGGTTTAGGACACAGCTCTTTGGAGCAATATAATGAGCTTGTCTCTGGGCAAAATAACACATCTGCTGAACCTCAGGACATGGTAAATTTTTATAATGGTAGTTCATGCCAAATTTTATTATATAAGAGGTTCAGAATAGGTATTAAATGTGCATTTGCATTGGTTCATTGCTCAAATGAAATTAGGCAAATAAACCCTAATAAGAGTGCTTATGTTACAGACCATTGATATGAATGATAAAATGAAAAATGAATTCGGTTTAGGACACAGCTCTTTGGAGCAATATAATGAGCTTGTCTCTGGGCAAAATAACACATCTGCTGAACCTCAGGACATGCTAAATTTTTATAATTGTAGTTCATGCCAAATTTTATTACACAAGAGGCTCAGAATAGGTATTAAATGTACATTTGCATTGGTTCATTGCTCAAATGAAATTAGGCAAATAAACGCTAATAAGAGTGCTTATTTTACAGATCATTGATATGGATGATAAAATTAAAAGTGAATTCGGTGTAGGAGACAGCTATTTGGAGCAATATAATGAGCTTGTCTCTGGGCAAAATGACACATCTGCTGAACCTCAGGACATGCCAAATTTTATTATATAAGAGGTTCAGAGATGGTATTAAATGTGCATTTGTATTGGTTCATTGCTCAAATGAAATTAGGCAAATAAACGCTAATAAGAGTGCTTATTTTACACACCATTGATATGGATGATAAAATTAAAAGTGAATTCGGTATAGGAGACAGCTCTTTGGAGCAATATAATGAGCTTGTCTCTGGGCAAAATGACACATCTGCTGAACCTCAGGACATGCTAAATTTTTATAATGGTAGTTCATGCCAAGTTTTATTATATAAGAGGTTCAGAGATGGTATTAAATGTGCAATTGTATTGGTTCATTGCTCAAATGAAATTAGGCAAATAAACGCTAATAAGAGTGCTTATTTTACAGACCATTGAAATTGATGATAAAATGAAAAGTGAATTGGGTGTAGGAGACAGTTCTTTGAAGCAAGGTAATGAACATGTCTCTAGGCAAAATGCCACATCTGCTGAACCTCAGGACATGGTAAGTTTTTATAATGGTAGTTCATGCCAAATTTTATTACACAAGAGGCTCAGAATAGGTATTAAATATGCATTTGCATTGGTTCATTGCTCAAATGAAATTAGGCAAATAAACGCTAATAAGAGTGCTTATTTTACAGACCATTGATATGGATGATAAAATGAAAAGTGAATTGGGTGTAGGAGACAGTTCTTTGGAGCAAGATATTGTGCACTTTTTTGCGCAAAATGACACATCTGCTGAATCTGAGGACATGGTAAGTTTTTGTAATGTTAGTTCATGCCAAATTTTATTATATAATAGGCTCAGAAATGGTATTAAATGTGCATTTTCATTGGTTCATTGCTCAAATGAAATTAGGCAAATAAACCCTAATATAGAGTGCTTATTTTACAGTACATTGATCTGGATGATATAATGGAAAGTGAATTGGATATAGACGACAGTTCTTTGGAGGTAGATAGTAAACATGTCTCTAGGCAAAAGAACATATCTGCTAAATCTCAGGACATGGTAAGTTTTTATAATGGTGGTTCATGCCAAATTTTATTATATAAGAGGCTCAGAAATTGTATTAAATGTGCATTTGCATTGGTTCATTGCTCAAATGAAATTAGGCAAATAAACCCTAATATAGAGTGCTTATTTTACAGTACACTGATGTGGATGATAAAATGGAATGTGAATTGGATGTAGGAGACAAACCTATGGAGCTAGATAATGAACATGTCGCTAGGCAAAATGACACATCTGCCAAACCTCAGGACTTGGTAAGTTTTTATAATGGAAGTGCATGCCAAATTTTATTATATCTTACTCTGAATTTCTTCATTTGCCTATTCATGCTGACAATCAAAATAGATTTGTGCTTGAATTCTGCCCCTAACTGAGGGTTATGCAGGTTATCCCAAGTACTTCAATTGTAAATATTGGGAAGGTAATGTAAAACTTGACTTACAACACTTCCTTTTCATTATTCCTATCTCAATTTATCATTTTATTTAATATCATCAATAGTTAAGACAAACACAAAGCATAATAAAAAAATAACAGATTTTTAAAATAAATTATAATTAGAAAATAAAGCTAGGCAATGTATAACTTATACTTTTATACTTTTTATGGTGTAGACCGTTGTACAATGCCTTGTGAACTTAATGCCACTGAGTTTCTTCCCATGAGGAAACTATACAATCTCACCTATAAGCTACCTGCGGTACCTATGCGGGTCAATAGAATTTTGACATATGTTGCCAAGTGTACCAGAAGCTACACAGTATGCATATTAAGGGAATATAACTCTGCATTATTTACAAAAATTAAAAATGGGTTGCCTCAAATCTTTTATTTAAGGAAATATATAAAAAAATGTACACATGGGCACTATTAAATCCTGACACAATTTTTTTTATAAAAATCATATTGAATAAAGAGTAGAAAAATATTTTAACCATTTTGGTTAAATAATGTTTTTTGCAAATGAAATTCATAAGCTGTGCAGAATGGCATGTACATTTGTATATGAACTATTTAAATAAATTCAACATGGACACATCAATTTCAAAGCAATTTGTCTATAGTTCAAATGCAGCCTGAAATATGTTTATAAGTATATCATCTGAAATATCTGAACATTGTTTTTCAAATATGATTCTTTAGGTCCTGGAAATCTCTTACCTTTGTATGAATTGCTGAACCTCAAAGAAAAATACATCTAAATGTATCAAATCTGATAAATGTGTTAGCCATATTAAAGATCAACCTGTGCCTTGGTATCTGTTTCAAAATTGTTGGTTGAGATATTCTCTCACATCCAATGCCAAATAAATGTGTTATCTGCATTTTTTTTTTTTTTAAAGAAAATGGTGTCTATCATGCCACATAAAATTTCTGATGCAGCTCTGCCTATATATCAAATCAGAAAATCAATAATTGCAAACAACAATGCTCCTTATGACTTTATGATGCACTAAATTGAAATGGATGGTGGCCATGTTGAAATATGGTAAAACCTTCCTATGTACAAAAATGCCTAACTGTCATATTATTTTTAGTTATAACAAACCAATATTTCATGAAAAAGGATTAAAACTTTTAGCCTGTTTTGCATAGGCCCCCATTCTACTAGACATTTTAATGGATTTCACTTTTTCAGTACATATAAAACATACAAAACAATCACATAGTTAAGACCTTGCATCATTAATCTTCTCTTATCCACCAGTAACACAGAGTAAACTTATGTCTGACTTAAAAGGAAAATTCAAGTTGATCATGTCTGTGGAATAGTGTCAAGCAATGAGACAATAGCATAAATTCAACCTTAAGCCATTTCAGAAGCGTCACATACTTGATTTGCCCCTAGTGACTGTCTCATAGTCATAACAATTTGTAATTATGTCTCAAACACTTTCTAGATAGACTAAAGGAAATGCCTTTAGAGTACGATTTTTTATACATTCTGTTCAAGATATTTCCATACTTCTTAATATTTTCTGAGTGCAGCAATTGAAATAAAACATTTGCAACTGAGGAATATAGAGATAAATTATGTCCTTTATATTAAATTTAAGACAAGTTATGCATTCATAAATATTTTGAATAATAAATCTATAATTAATATTAGTTTCTGCCGTTCCTGATTCTGTCTGAAGTTCACAACTTAGCAGCATGTGCACTGGAAAGGTACAGAAATTCATTTTTGTGGAGCATAGTTTTTATTACAATCATAAAGATTATATCCATACTGTCAAATTTAAAAACATAGTATTTTCTTTGAAACAATGTTCTTAGGACCATATCAATCACTATTTTTGTTCTTCAAAATATGAGAAGCTAAAAATTTTCATATTGATAGTAAGGGGTCTCTGGTACCTTTGATCCTTTTAAGTGTATACATGTAAATTCAATGTAATATATTTAAGCATAATGCCAAGATATAATCTTTTAACCTGTCAGATGGATAAGGTGGTTTTCTGTTATTTGTGACAGAAAGGTTAGTTCAGTTTTAGAGTACAGAAATTTGCATTTATATGATTTAGAATTCAATATATATATAAAGCAAATATGTCTTCTTAACAAAATATTGAAAAATAATTTTTCAACATTAATTAACTAAAGAATTAACAGTGTGAAGTCCACATAATTAATCTATCATGAGTGAAAACTATTTGAAATAAAACTCTTCCTATCTTAATTACTGAATGGTTTATCACACAAGTTTCATTGATCTGTACAAATCGTCAAATGTTATAGTACTGGAATTTTGTTTGGAGTTAAGCTTTTTAGTGACTCTGGTGGTCTTCTTACAATTTTGAATATGACCATTCTCTTACAGGGATCTCAAAATGAATTAAATTTTCCTATTCCAGATGTTTTCTATTTTGGTTTTTTGAATTTTATTTGGTAACTTTAACTTTTTGTCTATCTCATGATACTAAATTAAAAAATGTGTACTGAGGTGGACACTGATGATACATAAAATGAAATGATTGGGAAAGGAGTATTTTGTTAAGGATGGAAGCATTCCAGGCCTACATTTAGGGTACCACCCCCAGCATTTGCCATTTATGAGAACTGAGGAAAACCTGGAAAAAGTCTCAATCAGGAGTACAGTCCTGATGGGAATTTAACTCCAAACTTCCTGCTCATGAGTCCCCACCTTAATGACCTCGACCACTCATGGCTGTTTATTGGTATCCAAATCTTTAAAAAAATATGTCCAACTCTATAGTAATATGTTAATGCACTAACTCAAGGTATAACCTTTTATCTGTGAGATGGAGATGGTGGTTTCCGTTTAATGTATGTGAAAAATGTTAATTCAGTTTTAATCTGAAGAAATATGCATTTGTATAAGTCAGAATTTTCTATTACAAAAAAAAAAGTGCAAATATTTAGTTTTAAGGGCCAAAATAATAATATTAAAAAAAATTATTTCAACATTAATTAACTACGGAATGTAACAGTGTAAAGTACATATTAATAATCTATCATGAATTTGAAATAACACTCTTCTTAGCTTCATCTACTCAACAGTTTATCAGATATGTTTCATTTATCTTTTTTCAAACCTTCAACTGTTATAGAACTACTGGATTGTAGGTTGCAGTTGAGCCTTTTGGTAATTTTGGTGATCTTCTGATGAATTTGAATATTGCGCATTCTGTTGGGATTTCAAAATTCATTACAAGTTTCTGTCTTAGATGCTCAATTCATTTAAGTTTTTGAATTGTATTTAATAACTTCAGCTTTTTGTTTATTTCATAATTTTAATTTAAAAAATGTGCAGTCTCAATAATTTTTCTATTCATATATACAGAGGGTGCCAAAAAATGTATACATACTTCAAGCAAAGAAACAACTGTATTAACATAACAAAACTGAATTCACACAGAGAGAAAATGATGAGCACTAATCATCTTAGACTTTTACAGTTACAACAGGTGCTCAAAATACTCACCATCAGCATTGTTACACTTCTGAGTACTTTGAACTACTGATTGAGCAACATTTGTGAAAGTGTCCTCAGCGATTGCAACACATGCCATTTCAATTTCTTCCTCAAGTTCTGCCAGTATAGCTGGTTTTCTACAGTACACAACATCCTTAAGAGTCCCCCATAGGTAGCAGTCCAAAGGTGGTTCTATTCTGTACACATGTCTCCATTGTCTTTGAACTTCAACAACATTCTTGGTTTTCCAATACCACTTCAAAATTGCTTTGCACTGTTCCAATGATAATCGTGACTCCATTTTGCTGTAGCAACGTTAGCATAACATAATGTGAGTCACATCTATTTACAGAACATCATATGATAATCTTGGCTTCATTTGTTCATTGGTGATTTACCTGTCACCTAGCAAAACTATCATAATGTATGTGAGTCACATCTGTTTACAGAACATTATACTAGACGTTACTGTTGTTTTTTGGTTCGACTTTGAAATATGTTAAATAGATATCTACTGTGAAAGTGTTTATACATTTTTGCACCTTCTGTATTTAATGTTTTTCCAATGTTTCTTGAACCTGATGCCTATAGTATTTTTCAAATGGGAAAGAGATGGACGTTTTTCAGTCTCTAACTTGTGGTCAACCAACAGCTTGCAATATTACAATAATGTGCCCTCATGTTACCATGTACCAATCTGGAGAAGAAGGTTATTATAAATGCCATTATTGCTAGATCAAAATATTTCTATATCACATAAATTACTTAAAAGGACAAGCAGAAAACATTTTTGTGGGAATGTACTTTCAAACATCTTCAGTGGATTCAATTTTACTACTGTTCTTATTTCACATCTAAAATAGCTGATTATCCCAGTGTTATATGAGACCCTCTTGTATAAAAATGATCATATTCATATTACTATGAGTATGAATGCACTGAGTCTGTATATATGTAAACACAACAGTGGTAATGTCAGCAACATCTGTTGATAATATGAATCGTAGGGCCATAACATGTCACTCTAACAAACACATCTCTATTTCTGCTTACTCCTTAGTAATTTAATTTGCTAGTAGTCAGTCTTACAATTGAAGTGGAAGTGAACAGTGTACGACTTTGTTAACTAAGTTATACAGTAAACCAAGTGTAAAGCTCCTAAATTTTAAAATTGAAATATTAAGAAGTCAGGTGCAAAAGTAGATTTTATATATACAATTTCTTTAAAAATATTTTAAAGAAGAAGGGAGACAAAACCTTGATTTTTAAAAGTGTTAAGCATAGCAGAGTAAATAAAAATACTGCATCACACATCTGTGTTCAGGTCAATAGATCTGCCTCTTATAGTGCTCTGGTTATGTCACCTCGAAAACAAAAAGGAACCATTAAGAGAGTTCTTAAGAGATAACTTTTTATCAATTGTCTCCAAAAATTGAAAAGGTTTTGCCAAATAATTTAGTACTACTCAAAACTTATATTAAATTAAATATATAGAAATGTAAACATGTAATATTAAAAATTGAAACAATTTTTGGCAAAAATCATAATGAATAAAGAGCAGAAATATGTTTTAAAACATTTTGATGAAATAATAGTTAATTGTAAATGAAATCGATATGCTCTATAGATATGGCATGTACATAAATGAATTCAACATGGCCACCATCAATTTCAAAGTAATTTATCTATAGTTCAAATGCAGTCTGAAAGATGTTTATATGCATATGATCTGAAATTGCTTCTTAAATATGATTCTTCAGGTCCTGGAAATCTCTTACTTTTGTTTTGTATATTTGTGACTTGATGAACCTTCAATTAAAAAGCCTAGGGGTGTCAATTCCTGTAAATGTTAGGGCCACATTATAGATAAACCTCTGGATAATCATCTATTGGGAAATTAATGGTGGAATATTCTTTCACATGCAATGCAAAATGAAAATGTTCTCCATATTTTTTAAAGAAAACTGTATCTACCATGTCATACAGCATTTGTAACCCCTTTTGCATCTTTTTACTTTCAAATTGCACAACCTGACAATAGCCACTAATATTCTTCTATAAACTCATTCTATAATGATAGCGTTACATGATAAATAGATGTTTTCATGATTTCATTACCTTATGACAGAGTGTATTGAAATGCATGGTGGCTATGTTAAAATTAGACAAAAGGTGCTCATTTACATCTCGTAAATATAAATTTTATTTATGATAAAACATTAGTTAAGAAGAATTAATTGAAATTCATGCCTATCCAAAATTTATTTATTTATTTATTTATTTAATTGGATTTCACATCAGTCAGGTACATATAAATCATAACAAACAAACATATCATGGTTAAATATTTGACCTAAATGATTTTCCCTTGGTTTCCACTAGTGATTACCAAACCAGACTCATTGTGTAACTTACAAGAAGTAATTCAGTGGGGCCATGTCTAGAGAGTAGTGCCAAGCAATGGGACACTGGCATAAATTCAGCAAAAAGCCATTCCTGAACATAAATTCCCTTGGTCCTGATGTTTTTGCTTCAGAGTCCTGAAGATTGTAACCAGGTCTGGTATCTATTTCCAAGATAGACTTAAGTTCAACACTTTTGGTGGAAAATTTTAATTATTCTGTGGAGGATTTTTAACATTTCTTATGATTTTAAGGTTACAGATTATATAGAAAAAGTATAGAGATAAATGATAACTTTGTATTTCATTTAGGATAAGTTATACGTTTGTAAAAATATCTATTAAACTAATAAGTCTATAAGTAATGGTAGTTTGTTATTCTTCTTGATTCTGTCTCTAGTTTGAGCCTTAGCAGTATCTGAATGGGAAAAGTAGGGCATACAATTTGTGGGAAGGAGTGCAGTTATTATTAAATCAATAAAAAAAATCTATATCCATTGTCAAATTTAAGGGATATATTTTTCTTTAAAACACTCTACTTATATAGAATTATATTAAATTCTGTTGGCCTTCCAAAATGTGAGAGGTTAAAACATCAGGCTGACAGGGAGGTATTAATTGGTTTTCTTTTTCTCTCTCCCTCCTTTCTTCTGATGCTCTAAAGGACACATGTGTAACTTGTTAGTAATATTTTAGTGCACTAATTTGAATATATCATTTATTAAGCTGGCAACCAGAGAATGATTTTCTATTAATCTTAACTGAGAGATGTTTAATTCTGATTGTTAAAAAGCTAAACATGTATTTAGAAATGTCAGAATTTTGTAAAAAAGCAAAATAACTACATATTCTTAAAGATTACATAAAGCAGATTCTTTGTGAATATAAATGTTGTGTTAAGATTTTACCATAAAACTTAAGCTGAAAAATACTATGTGATTAATTTTTTAGGGCCCCACTTTGTATCCATGTTAGAGTATGCAGCTTAAGTTGTGCTGTTTCATCCCTTGAGCCAGTAAGTTGAAGTACAATCCTGATTAGCAAATGATTGTATCCTACTTGATTTCTAGATATAATGCCCTAATATTTTTATTTGCAGGAATGTTAAACTAAAACTCTCTAAGATGCCTATAATACAAATATGTAAATATTACATGAACTTCAAAACACACATAAAGAAATAGCTAATATTTGTTTTTTTCTATAGGACTGGCTGCCTACCTAGCCGTCTGTTTGTCCGGCAGTCTGTCACTCATTTTTTCCCCCTTGTTTTGATTATTCCATATGATTTCAATATCTGTGTGTATGAACATGCATGGGCATATGTGCCTCTATTATAATGTGGAGAATCAGCTCCAAAATTAGCTATAAAGCTAAATAAAAATATATATGACCATGTCACTGACCATAACACTACCTCAAATTTTATAAACATATGATTATGGTTTATGTTCTGCTTTGGGTCATATAAGAGACTAAGAAATAGGTATATAACATGCATTTGTATTATTTCATAGTTTGAATGAAATCAGGCAAATAAACTTTAATAGAGAATTACTTTTTCTAGAAATTGTGTCTGGTTGATGAAAGTTATAGTGATGTGGATATCCAAAACATGGCTTTTGGCAAAATTAAAGAAACCTATATCAGAAACTTAGTTAACTGTTCCGAAATTCAATCTATGGTAAGTTTATTTTGAGACAATTCATGCAAAATTCTATTTTATCAATCTCTTAGTATTTTATTTGCTTATCCATGTTAGCAATTATGATGTATTACAGTTTAAATCCTGCCAGGCTGAACCTAATTGAGAATATCTCTAGGTTTACTCAGTACTCATGAATGGTAAATATTTGGAAGATACCCTAAAACTTAGTTCTATAATACTTCTTTCTCGAATGTCCTTTACCAATTTCTTATTTCATTTCATGTATCATGCACAATGTCTCAGTAGTTAAGATAGTTTAAGGTAAATGAAAGTAACTAATTTACAGGATAAACTATAATGAGAAAATAAAGTTAGCTAACCTATATGTGGAAGTTTCTTTATATTGAGCTTTAGGCCAATGTCTTGTTGGCCATCCAATGCCCTGCAGGCTTTATGTCATTATGTTTCTTCCCATGATAAAATTAAACAGTGTAATCTGTGAACTTTCCATGGTATCTAAGAAAAGTCATTGATAGAATTTTCACTATATATCATAAAAAACATGTATCCCCGGATATATTAAAGTAAGGTTATCAGATGTATTTTACCTGAAATCTGGTGACACCTCTGATACTGACAGTTAAAATAGGCTCCTGAATCCATTGTCCTTATTACTAAATTAAATTAGGCATAAAAATCCTAAGTATGGGTACCTTTGGAAGGAAAGTAAAACCAATGGTCCCAAGTAATGGATTTGTGGATTAAAAGAACCTGAAGTTTGAAAGAAGAGGCCTCTGAGCAAAATTTAACTTCCATTTCAGTCTCTGAATTGAGTGGGTCCTAATGATCAGAGATGTGCAAGAGTGTCCTTAAGTAAACCAAATACACAAATAAAAGAATAAAATTATTAGAGTGCAAACATTAGTTTAATACTTCTAAGACTAAAACACAAACATTTATATAATGCTCTTCTGTGATATCCCTTGTATGCAAGCAAACTTTGTTGCAAATTTTGACATGCCATTTTAAAATTTAGGATGACAAACAAACATGGGTTGTATTGTTTTCACATGTAATCTTAAAGGTTGAGAAATCCACACCATGGTCACAGGTGGGAAAACAGGAGGATTACTTTCTGGCATATGGAGAGATACCTCTTTCAAGTTTTTGCAGTTGTTATAAGCAATCATTTCTTACTGAAATGTGAAAAATCATCAATCCATCTTGCACATATGGTAGCATTGTTTTTATGTCCAATTACTTTATCTAATCTTTATTAACATGCTCCTTTGATAAAGACATTTCATCAAATGGGTATCATTTTCAAATTAAAAGTATATAGATTAATAATGAATTTTATTAAATTTAATGCCTTATATGTACATTGTTAACTTATCTATTAAGCTGATAAATATGAATGAATATTTATAATTATTTCTACACATTAGAATTACAATTTTACAATATTTCCTTGATGCTTGAATGCTTGTTAATTCTGGATCTTATATAACTAACACCCCGGTTGTTGTGTATATGGATCCTACATCACTCTACATATACATATTGTCAAGTGACCTCTTTACAAACACTTCCCTAAAGGTGATCATCTTCCCTCATTGTTATTTATTACCTTCTTTCTATGGCTTGATCAATTTCCTTGCCACTTTTCTCTTACTTTCCCTACATAATTTCCAAAGTTCTTCAAAAATTATTTTCTGCTAATCCCAAAAATCTTTAATGCCAGAATTTCTACCTGCAACTTTTCCCACTTCTTGTTCCATATTTACTCCCTTCATCCTTCGGTTCCTGTACATTCTAATACACAGTGCAAGTTCTTGTCTATCATATCACACAGTGGGTACAATTCTTTGTCAACTTTTACTCCACCTAACATCATTGTTCCAATTCTTGCCCATGCTATACCCTCTCTCTCCATTTTGTCACAAACCTCAATATATTTTTCCCTGCACCACTCTTTCTTGAAACTTCTATAATTTATCAGATTACTCTTATCTCTTAGGCTATCAAATATTTCCTTTTTCTCTTTATCATCAATCATTGTTTTCACTTTATTTCATATGCCTTGCCCATTTGGTGGCGTAAACTAACTAGCTCTCCCAAACCAATTCCTCTTACAATTTCCTCTAATCTGCCTACCCTACTTCCTACCTATTTACCTTTTTCCCATGCCTTCAAGCAGTCTTTGAGAAAATGTTCCTTTCTCAATAATGGTATCCACTGCAAATATTTCATTATGCATTTTATCTCTAGAGATTTTTGGCGCACTCTTCCCAGTTCCATAAGGGCTACTCCATTTGGTGCTGCTCTAGGTAATCCCAAAATCTTTTCACAGTCTGCTCAATGAATCTGATCTATACATTTCCACCATTTTCTGTACCCCATATTTTTATCTTATGTATCATTTTTGCTTCAACAGTAGCCAAATATACTCTCTCTCTATCAAGCTTACACTCATATTTGGTATTTTATTCAAACATTTTCTAATACTATTGGTGGCTAATTTTCCCTTCCTTAGTGTATTTTTCCTTTGTTCTGTCCATTTTCCATCATTGTTCAGCCTGACCCCCAAATAATAAAATTTCCTTACCACTTCAATTTCACTCCCCTCTAGCCACTATTTCTCATAAGTTTGAATTTATTCCATTTTTCACATATAAAATTTTTTATTTACATTAATTTATCTTTAAACCCCATTTATTACAATATTTCTCTGTTGCGTCTATCACTTTCTTTTACCTTTGACTTGTAATTGCAGCTGCTACTAAATAATTTGCAAAAAGCAAATTGCATCTATAAATAGAATAATATCAGACTTAATTTATAACCCTGTCGTCAGTCAATTCTCTTTGGTACCCAGTCTGTTACTTTGTTGCTTTCATGCCTAATGCAAAAAGTATTGTCCGAATACAGTCTCATTATTAGTCCTATAAACTTTTTACTCATTCCTTTTTCTCTCAACTTAATCCAAAGGCATCTCTTTTGATAGTATCAAAGGCCTTTTCAAGATCTGCAGAGAATATATATATATATATATATATATATATATATATATATACCTTCTCTCTTATTATACTGAGATATTTATATATCAATGTTCTTATTATAAAGATGTCTCCTGTACATTTTCCTTTTTTGAACCCCCCTTGGAAATTTGAAAGTTTCCTTTCTCTCTCCACCCATGATTGATCATTTTGCTAACACCCCTGTAAATACCTTTTTTTATCACCGATAAGAGACTAATGCCTCTATAATTGATTGGGTTAATTAAACCTCCTTAACCTTTAAAAACTGGTACAATCACCTACAGTTTCCAATTCTGCGGGATCTTTCCATCTTCAAACAGTACAATGAATAATTTTACCTACAGTGCTTTCCTTTCATGAAAACCTCATACCACACTTTCCAGAATATTCCTGGTATTCCATCAATCCCATTTGCTTTCTTACTTTTAATTTTTTGTAATCTCTTCTGTTACCTCATTCTCTAATATTTCATGGTATAGCTCTTATACATAATTGTGTATTTTCCGCATTAATTTTGCTTCCCCTACCAAAATGCTTCCTTCTATTAATTCCTCAAAGTATCCCCTCCATTTTTTGGGCAAATTTTATTCTCTATTGATCATTCTCTACACACTCTCTTCACCAATTTCCGTATCTTTTTACTGTCTTACTCTTTTGCTGCCTTATAAGTCTTGATCCAATATTTTGCTTCATTCCTACCTTTTCTCCTCAAATAAGCTTTTATATCCCCATCTTGCTATTAAATGGTCTCCTTTTTACAGTGGATCTTCTGTCTGTTTCCACCTCCTAAACACTCATTCCACTCTTTTCTTTGCTACAAGGCACTCCTTGATATACCAGCCCTTTTCTATAGATTTCCTCTGTTATGTAATTTTCATTGTCTTCCCAGCTGACTTCACTTCTGATTCTAGACATGACATTGTTTCATTAGCTTTTCCTTTCTCAATCAATTGTATGATTTCATGTTCCCAGTATCTTCCTTTGTTTGAGTTTAGATTCTCCCTATAATTCTCTTCTTCCTCTATACACCATTTATAGCTCTGTATAAATTTTTTTCCGTGCTCTTTCCCTTCTTCCTGTTTCCCTATTAGTTTGGAATTCTGCTAATAATGGAAAATGATAACTATTCACCACTATCTGCATAATTTTAAAGTCTACAAGATTATTATCTAAATTCTTTGAACAAAGCTTATAATCAATGACACTTTGCTCCCTTTGGTTAATAAACATGCTCCATACTTATCTGACCCTCCTATACCATTGTACATTATTTAGATAATTGACTTCACAAAATTCAATTCAATTACTTATTTCATTTCTATAATGTCTCTGTCTATTTAGATTTTCCTTTTCCATATAGTTATCTGTTTCAGTTCCATAGATTTGTTCTTACTTTACTCTAGCATTGAAGTCTCCCATTATCAAGAGGTGGGTGATAAGTATATAATTAATAATATTTTTTTGTTCTTGTAGATTCTGTCTCCAGTTTGAACCTTAGCAGCATCTGAACTGGGAAAAGTAGAGCAAATTATTTTTGTGGAGGAGCAGTTAATATTAAAACAATATTAATCTTTTGTATACTGTCAAATTTAAAATTACATAATTTTTTTCAAAATAATATATTTAGAACTATTATTAATTTTTTTGGTCTTTTCTAAATGTGAGAAGAAACTTCATCAGGGAGGGGTTTGTGGTCTCTCTGTCTCTTTCTCTCTCCACCTTCTTGTCCAGCTTATATGCAACTCCATAGCAATATATTTATACACTAATTCATAAGTTATTTTATTTTAAGCTGGCAGACAATAATTATTTTCATGAATCGTATCTGAAAGGTGCTAATTCACTTTAATATTAATGAAATTTATTCTAAAATATGATACAATTTAATCACAAACTAAAACATTTTGTGTTCTTAAGAGTCAAACAAATATAAACAAAATATTAATCATTGGCTAATTAACAATCAGTGCAATTTTTCAACTACTCTTCAGCTCAGAACTCAAAAAGGAATTATTTCCACTGGTTTGTTGTATAGATATTTAAATATTTATTAAATGTACAAGTATGTTGAATATTTACAATTAAAAACAATGCACATCTCTTAACTTATCTGGCATATTCTTTGTGAATTTAGCTGTTATGGTGACAATATTTTCAGCACAAAAATAGGGCACCATTTGTATATTAATGCTTCATTTTATGTCCAGGCTATCTAAATAGTCCATAGCTTAACATGCAGTATATTAGCCACGTAAGTCACATTTCCAGCCTAATTAATAAATTGTTGTGGCCTATAAAATTCCTGGATCTAATGCCCTATATATTTTTTGTAGAGCAATTACAAGACATTGTCTATAAATTAATCTGCAAACATTACATGAACTGCAAAACATATACAAGGAAATAGGCCAATATATTTCTTCCCTCTTTCCCTCCTTCTTTCTTTTTATAATAATGAATAGTGTTTAACGCCCGTTTTTGCTACAGAGGCACCACAGGCGATGGACACTGATGATACATGAGATGAAATTATATATTGGGAAAGGATTTTATGGCAGGAATCGTTCCAGGCCTAAGTTTAGGGTACCTCTCCGGCATTTGCCATTTATGAGGACCGAGGAAAACCTGGAAAAAACCTCAGTCAGGAAGGACGGTTCTGGCGGTATTCGAACCCAGACCTCCCGCTCACGAGTCCGAGACTTAACGACCTCGGTATTTCTTTTTATTTAAGAGACAATACATATACTGATGTTTGAGATATAGCAAACATTCTGTGAATATTTAAGCAATTTGTTATTTTAGTTACATTATTCCAAGAGTTACTTTATTTTAATTTTTATTATATTATACTGTATGAAAAACAAAGTAACCCATAGAACAATGCAACTAAAGTAACAAGAACTGGAGAAACAGAAATGGGTAAAACACTTAAATATTCACACAGTTGTCAATATTGTACAAAGGCAGAAGACAAGTGACTATTTAAGTGTTTTACTTTTGGTGGAGTGGTAGTAACTATACTTGTCTTATAAATCCAAGATTGTAGGTTCAATCTCGGCCAGGGTCAATGGATTTTTTTTCTGGTGTAAAAACCCTCCTTTAGAAGGGAAGTAAAGATGTGGATCCTGTGTTGTAGGTTTAAGGCATGTAAAAGAACCTCAAGCCTGAAAGAAGAGGCCTCTGAGCAAAATTTAAAATTTATGTTTTCTTTTATTTTAAATAAAAGAAAACATTCATATATATACCTCTTTTGTAATGTTGCGCATGTGCTCCAGAATAATCTAAAAAGCAAAACGTTGAGAAGATGATGAAATTGGCCAAATCATGACATCTCAAATTTAGTTGTAAATATGATTGATGCCTTATTTCAACTTGCTCAGAAAAGGGTCTAAACTGTGAATTTGTTCATAATTAGATGAAACCAGGCTAATAAACTGTAATATGAAATTTATTTTTCAGAACATAAATGAATGTGTTTTAATGAAGATTGGATTATGCAAAATATCACTTATGGCAATGATGCAGATTTTAATTCCAGAAACTTAATTACCTCTTGTGCATTTGAGATTGTGGTAAACTTTGTTGAGACTATTTATGCATAACTTTATTTGATCTTTGTCTGATTTTCCTCCCTTGTCTATTTATATCGACAATGATATGCTGTGGTTTGAATCCTGCCTGGACTTCCCTCCCTTACTGAGGTTTTTCTCAGGTTTTCCTCAGTCCTTATCAATGGACCCTAAATCTTAGTCCTGTAACAATTCTTTCTGAAAACACCTTTTACAATTTCTCATTTCATCTCATGTATCAACACTGTTCACTCCCTGTTTACTAGTAGTAAAATTATGCATTAAAGACTATTAAAAAAATCAATATATGCTGTCTTAAAACCTACCTTTTCTTCTATAATTCTCTAACTGCATTTTAAACTTTGCTACAAAACTTGTACTAAATTGAATATATTTTATTACATTACTTACTTTCTCCTACAATCATTGAAATATTCTATTTAGCAGAACTTTGAAATATTTTACTTTTTCCCATTCTTTTTTTCTATTATCTTCTATACCCCAAGTAAAATGTGCAAATTTTTTCTTTTTTAACTTACTAGTGTTAAGAATTGAGAAACACATTACTTCTGCTTTTTTTTTTTTTTTTAATAATGTTTAATGCCCATTTTTACTACTGAAACACTGATGATACATGAGATGAAATGATAAATTGGGAAAGGATTTTTTTTAAGGAACGAAACGTTCCAGGCCTAACTTTAGGGTACCTCCTTGGCATTTGCCATTTATGAGGACTGAGGAAAATCCGGAAAAAACCTCAGTCAGGAAGGACGGTCTTGGCAGGAATAGAACCCCAGACCTCCCACTCACAGGTCCGTGCCTTAACGACCTCGGCCATCCGTGGTGGTATTACTCCAGGTTCTAAAGACAAAGAGAGCAGTTGTAAAAGTTTAAAATCCCTAGAAAAAAGCAAGGGCAAAGGAAAATGAAGAAAAAGTATTCAATTTATACTTGCTATGTCTCATCAGGGTCCCCTGGAATTCCAGTACATTGTGCTGATGAACCGGGGAGTGGGGTCTGATGGAATAGAAGTGAATAATTGGTATTTTGTTTACTTGGAATTTAGATTAATGCATGAATATATAATTAATATTTGTACAAATTGTAATTGGGAGGGGTATATCTAAAATGGCCTGGCCAGATAGATGCACGTCCCTTGTAGTTTGTATTTTCTTAGCATTCAAATAAATAAATAAATAAAAATATAAGTCTCATATCAGTGAATATACATAATTCATTAGAAAATTCTATTATTATGTGAGAACAATATATATAGTTTACAAAATATATATACTACTATTAGCTAGTTTACCACAAATTTAAAAAACTAAGTAAACTATATAACAATATCAGGAAAGTATAATTATAAATTCAAGCTATAAAAAAATTCTATACAACAGATTAAAAGCATAATATCTTTCAAATATGTCAAAAAAAAAAAAAGCATCAAATTTTAACCAGGATGGTCCAAATATAAATGTAAATAGTAGAAAATAATTGACACTCAACAACTTAATGGTAGTTCTTCAGCTACAAAGCAACAAATACAAGGAAGATATGTTCACATTAAACTATATGGCATCAAAGAAACCTAAAAGAGATGAGACATTTAAAAGATAGTAATATTAGGAAAAGAATACTAAATATTTTGTGAAACATGCTAACTCCAAAAATGTTAGATTTAAGTATAAAAATAAGTTTTATACAATGTTTTACATATTAGTAAAGATCACATTTAATAAATTGCCAAAAAATATTTGTGATGGGGAAAGTGCAGATGAAAATAAATCAAGTGCTGAAATATTGTAAAGGCATTGATAGACATTTTGAAATGTTGTGAAATCATTATTGCTATGGAAAACATGTGAATAGATAAATATCTTTCAAGCATTGCTAAGTTCACGGGGTTTATAACAAAAAGGGAAATGATTTTAAGTTTAATTTATGCTTTCTTCATTACAATTTAACACTTAATACAACATAGGCTACTACAAATACATGCTACAAATACATTGAATTGAAGGAGAAAATTAGGATTAAAAATTATGCTCTCTGGAGGATTATTGATAGGTTCAAGGTTTGACATATTTATTCAGTGATTATGTACAGTTTCTACACTTGGCTTTATCAATTTATATTAATACAACAATTAAAAATTTATTATATACACATCTAGCTCTATAATTTAGTTTCCAACTATTCCTCCACAGTATAAAATGTATGTTGTAGCAATAGGTTTTTAACATATTTTTAAAATTTTGTGTTTGAAGTACATTTAAATGATTTTTGGTACTTTATTATACAGGATAGCACCTTTATGTGACATATAATTGGAGCTTTTTGTAAATCTGTGATATTATAAGTGTATTAGCCCAGGTGATCTAGAATAATGTACATGATAATCTTCATTATTCCCAAAAAGTTGATTATTATGAACAAAAATACAGTTTCTAAATATATAAAATATTTAATTCTTTCAAATTGGTATACTGGGAGCATGAGATGGCAATTTCTGCATTATTCTTAATATTTTCTTTTGCAATTTAAAAACAATAGATAATGAACTCATTGCTCCCATAAGGAAAATGCATAAGGTAGTATAGAATATACATAACCAAATTATACTATTCTCAAAATATTTTTAGTACAGCTCCTACTTAATGCGCAATTGCACAAGATATTTGACTTAATTATTACATAAGGTAAAAATGGTTAATTTCAAAATAAGTATGATACAATTTATATTATTAAGGTTATTTATAGGTGTAGTTTAGATTTCTATGCTGAATGAATTATCAAGAAGAGTATGTTAAATGAAATTAATGTAGTTATCTTTGTCAATATTTAATATTAACTTATAAGATTTTAAGTAATTATTTAAATTTTGCATTGCACCACTGATATAGGATTGCAAAGCAACTTTACTTGGTTCCCCATATGAGATTGGCTTCATCTGCAAACAGAGCTAATGATTCATAAATTAGGCAGAAATATTTGTTCTTTTTAAAACAGCTGCAAGAACAATGGAATGATATAATCATATAATTAAATTACTGTATACTGAATTGAACTACACACTCTTGATATGGTATAAGATATAAACACATTCCTATTTGATGGTAAAGTATTTTAGTAAACTAAAAACCTACATAAAAATAGTCTTTTTAGTAGTCAAATAAATATATTAATATTTTTTTCAGTTTCATGAATTTTCTATTTTTTTGAATGAGTATCAAACTTTTATTCTGTTAAGGAAATAAAAACGTGGTTTTTAAAAACTTTAAATTTTATTTAAATTATTTTCTACTTTTTAGTTTTGTGTGCACATAATTTTGCAATTGGTATTAGACATCTAGATTAAAAAATGACAAAAATTGAGCAACTTTTAGATTTAGTTCATTTTTTTTTTCTCTTGATCACATCTAAAATATAAAATTGCTTTATCTACTCCATTGATATATGGAAACAGTTGATTAATTATTGTTTTTTTAATTAAAAACAAAATACATAAACACAAAATTAATTTTGAAAAGTTTTATTTCAGTATTAAAAACATTTGTACCAGATCCTCAATATAGAAGTCAAAATCTTTGATAATATATGTAACTCATTATATTATATTAAATATAATACTTATTCACTACTTATTTACACAGTGGAAATTAATAATACATTATTAATACACAGGTTACACATTAACACTAGCGCAATTGAATTTATGTAATAGAAATCAAATTCATGAAATGTTATTTTTAGGGATTTAATTGTGAGGATTTAAATTTGATGTTTTTATTTGAAAAGTTGCGATGGCGACTGTATTGTTATCAAAATATTTAGCACCGTGGAATCATTGAACCATGATAATTACCGTATTATATTATATTGTCATCCATTTCCTGTCCTACGTGCAAAATTTCAAGTCTCTATCTCATTTAGAAGTGCATGAAAAATTAATTACAAAATTCTACCCGAACAGACAAGAAAGCGAGTTAATAAAAACGTTTGAATTTGAAAAACCGGTTGTGTTTGTATCCCTCGGATACTTCCTGAAAGGATGAAGGCTGTGCCCTTGACAAGCGGGGTTCTTTTGTTGGTGACGAAGTTTCGCTTTTATTATATTAGACGGGGAAGAATCGCCATAAAACAGAGTGATGCAAACGTAGGGGAGAAATTAGGCCCGATAACCTTTCAAGGAAGAAGCTAACGGCGTCATTTTGATACTTATGAGATGAAGGTCACATAGACATGGTTAGCCAATCAGGAAAATAGGAAGGACCGGAGGGAAATATTATGCAGTAGAAACGCAAAGTTGAGGGATAATATTCTAGATTTTTCTCACATCATGTTTTAAAAGAATAAACATAGCTTCGGGAGACTGGTGGACTGCCATGTTTATTTATGTTTGTAATTTTGCGGCCCAGCTTCAATATTGGTGATCAGTGGCGTTAGTATTCAGTTCAGTTCTCAGGGAGGGTATTCAGTATTCAGTTCAGTTCAGTTCAGCTCAGTTTCCAGCGTGAGAGTTTAGCGTTAGTTTATAACTCATCGTCAGTTTTTAGTGTCAATGAGTTAGATAATCGGGTATTTCATGCCAGTAATTCAAGTTTAAGTCTGTGAAGTTTAAAACTGCAAGAAATTATTTTGGATAAAGTTTTATAAAGATTGTGCTTAGACTGAAGTCAGGGGATTTAATTGCTGAGTTAATGAGTCAAAGCGTCAGTATAGGAGAACTTTAGAAAGTGTTGTTACTAATTGGTTACAGTGATGCTAAACACTTATTAATAATTACGCCCTCACCATTGTTTGAGCCGTGAACTTTTGTATTAACGGGAAACGAACAGTGCACAAGAAAGAGTGCCGCAGGCGAAAAATCTCGCTGGTAACGTCATATGGAACTGTAATGGTTATGCGAAAGGACATACACAGCGTCTCAAATTCTTCTTCCAACACAATAGACAGTGAAAAATAAATTGCGGTTCATCACGCAATACAACACATCTATTTATTCCATTGTCAACATCCTAGTAATTTCCCCTTTCCCTGTTATCTACGGATAACAACATTTTCAGATAGAAGAGTCTTGCCGGATGTAAGACAGCGGGAAACTATCACCGTGGAAAAAGAATACATCATCCCTGGGATAAGAACACTAATTTAGCCATCAATCACAAATATCTAATCACTCAAAATTTCCCCTCCATAATAAATAATTAAATAAACATTAATTAAAATAATTAATCTGTATCATTCCAATCATTGATTCCCGCTGCATTCCTCAGCACATGAAATCTGAAAATGGTTATACATTTAAAAACTGTTAAGAGATGTTTAATTTAAAATGACTTCACAGAACATATGAAATGGAAATAGCTAGCACAGACATTGTAAATTTATTGTTATTTTAAATAATTTACAATAAATCTTAAATTGATTATTCTTTTTCACGTTGGAAAGTACCTTTGCATCTTGAATCATGGGTAATGCTTGAAACTTGTACAAGTTTATGGTGGACAATGAATGTTGATAAAAACAACAAAACAACAATAAGTTTCAATTCACTATGCGAACAAAAGTTTGCCCAATTTCCAATGGAGTGATTTGGTATCCACAGATTAATAATGGTGTAAAGTGCCATAAACAAAAGTTAAATATATTTTTGAGATGTTGCCAAAAGTAACTTATTTGCAGTAATTCAAGCCAAGCTGTTTTAATTCTTATTTTCAGGCATAACATTTTTTCTTTCATATTAATGGATATCATTGTATGATTAGTTGAACTACACACTCTTAAAGCTTCACTTACTTTTCATAAATGTTTGGAACCGGTTTCGAGAACATTTTGTTCCCATCTTCAGCCATGCTAAGGTTCAACTGTCGGATCATTCGTTGAGCTGTGGGAATGTATATTCTGCTCTGGTGGCGGTGTGATAAACTTGTAGTTTATGTTTTCATCCCCGACAATGTCGAAGTTCATTATGCTGTTTTTGTATTTGTAGATGTAGATTTTCTCCCAGGTTGCTAATTCCGTAGATCCTTGTACTGATTTTAATAATTTTGTTTTATTTATTATGTCGTGATTTTGTGTCCAAAAATGATATGCTACTGCTGATTTCTCTATTTGCTTGTACTTTATGTTCCTGAAATGTTCCTTTAACCGTGTGCCAATGTTTCTCTTTGTTTTCCCTATGTAGATTTTTTCACATTCTGCACAGTTTATTTTGTAAATACCTGATTTTTCTTCTTGTGGAATACTGTCATTAACATTATCTATCAGCAAATTTTGAACATTAAATCTATTAATCGGTGCCAACCTGATATTAAAATCTTTAAGAATATTCTGAAATTTTTTTGTGGCCCATGGATGATATGTGAATTTTTTAAAAATAAGTTTATCTTTTTTTGCTGAAAGTGTTGTGGTTTCTTTGATATGTTTTTGTCTCTTGAATTTCTGCACCTTTTTATTACTAGTTCTTTTTTAAAACCATTTTTAACTGCTGTTTCTTCTATTTGTTTGTATTCTTTAAAATATTCTTCTTTGCTAATTTGTAGGTTAACTAGCCGGTGTGTTAAACTGTTAATTACTGCATGTTTGTGTGCTGTAGGGTTTAAACTGTCAGCTTTGATGTGATTATCTGCATGTGTATTCTTTCTGTATATTCCAAATTTAAGTTTTTCTTGGCATTTCATTATTTTAATATCCAGGAATGGCAGCATGTTATCTGTTTCTATTTCGTATGTAAATGAAATGTTTTTATCTTGAATATTTAGAAGTTTTAAGGCATCGTCAATGAGTTTTTTGTCAACTATGGCAAATATATCATCCACATATCTGTACCATACCTTAAATATGAATGGAAACGCTGTGTTGATGTGTGTTTCAAATCTACTCATGAAGAGGTTAGCTAGAAATGGAGATAAGGGGCTGCCCATTGTAAGTCCTGCTTCTTGTTTATAAAATTTTCCTTTAAAAGTGAAAAAGGCTTGGTTTATCCAAATTTCTGTCAGTTTGATGTATTCTTTAATGTGTATATCATTAATTCCACTTGTTTTTAGCCAATCATGTAGATAAATCAGGAGTTTTTCTTTTGGTATGCTAGGAAACAGAGATTCTACATCGAAAGATATAAGAGTGTCAGAGGGGTGCAATTTTATGTCTTTAATTTTTTCTATTAACTGATATGAATTATTTATGCTCCTGGTTTGAAATTTTGGTAATGCCTTGAATCTATTAGCTAACCATTTTGCTAAATAGTAAGAGGGAGTATTGATGTTGTTAATGATGGGGCGCATACCATTTCCAGTCTTGTGAATTTTTGGTAAACCATATAACCTAGCTATTTTAGGGTTGCTGTGTTTTATTTTGAATATTGTTTCTTTTGGAATGACTGTACATGTTTTCAGAACCTCATTGATGGAATTAACACACCTTTTCAATGGGTCTAATGGGATCGGAACATATTCTTTTTTATTTAATAAATTCTGCATTCTATTATTATAATCTTCTTTATCCAAAATTACTATTCTGTTTCCTTTGTCTGCTTTAGTATAAACAACATCTTTTTCATTTAAGGATTTTATTGTATTCTTATAAGTGTTGTGTACTGCTGTATTCTTTTTAACAATGCCTTTAAAAACTTTTTCTGATTTAATTCTAACTATTTCTTTATCTTTGTTCTTCAAACCTTCAATGGCCACTTCCAAATCTACCAAATAATCCTCTATTTTAGTGGAGTATTGTACACAAGTTTTTAAGCCTTTATTTAGAAATGCTAATTCTTCTGTTTTGAAATTTTCATTAGATAGATTTTCTACATAATTCTGCTTAGGGTTTGGAGTTTTCTTTGGTTTTTGATAAAGCTTACTAAATTTTCTTTTTTGATTGCTGACTTTTTTGTTTACTAGAAATTGTATATCTTCTAAGGCTGTACCAATTAAATTATCCCATATTATGCAACCTAACCTGTTTGAAATCTGTAAGTGTTTTCCGTATAGTTTAAGATCAATATCTGCCATTTTAGTGTAATGTTTTGACCTTTCAATTTGAATAACTTTTTTCTCGGCAGCTAACTGCTCGCGACTGTTGTGGTTACATTTAACGGTTTTTCGGACGAACTTTGGACACACTTTATGTTTTAGGCAGCGGTTTAAAAAATTAATATCTGCAGAAATGAGTCGGCTTTCTTCTTTTAATTTTATATACTCTTTAATGTCCTTTTTTAAGTTGTTAAAATTGCAGTTGAAGTTATTTAGGTTATTGTGTTGTGTATTCCATCTTATCGTCGTCGTCGTCGTTTCTTTCATTTGTGAAAATACAGTTCTCCTTTATGAACCAAAGTGCTTAAGCTTTCTTCTTTCTCTGTGTAAAAATCTTACCTATTTATAGGTAGAGTGTATAAGTATTCTAAACTAATTAAACCTTAAATAATATGATGCCTATTAGAAAGCCATAAACTTTACAGTGTATTAACTTGATGCATTTACATTGTAAATATTTAAATACTCAAACTGGCCACAAAATCAAATTTAATGAAAAATGGATATGTGCATGGAACCACATTTTACTGTTAAAACTTCATTCCTTAATTTATTTGTTCCAAAGTAGCAAGCAGAGTCCCTAGAAGAGATAAATATGTTATAAAATGTATACTTTCATTCAAAACTCAAGAAATATTCATAGAGAATTATCTCATTAACATTCTGTGGTAACTACTAGAGATCCTCAGTAAGATGATTACTTCGCACTAAAGTTGCAGATATTTCTTACATCGTTACACTCATACAAAGAAAAACAAATTTAAATATAACACAGGGCATAAAGAAAATTTATGTGAATCTTAGAATGTAAAAATTCTTTCTCCTTGCTGAAAAAACAAGAACATTTCAGTGAGACAATGGTATGCGTGTGTGAGACCTGTTCAAGTATTATAGACTATATTATATCACAGTTCAATAAAATAGATCGATAGTGATGAGATATTTTGCAGCCTTGCAGGTTCTGTAAAAAGACATTATCATCTTTAGCATTTTTTAAGATCTTTTCTAACTTCACCATTAACTCCTTGGTTAAATATAAAATGAAGCTATATGTGTGCTTAAAATATACAAGTTTATTCAAAATATGTTAATTTTATAAATAGAAATATTAAAAAAGTAAGCATTTTCCCTTACAAAAAATTTTCTGTGCAGAAGACCACCTACATATTTAATTTATATTTTATTTTAATTTCGCTGCATGTTTCATAATATACATAAACTCCTTTTAACAAAAGTGGTTCGATAAGTAACTTGGTTACTATACTAATAGAGGGCAACAGAAGCATCTGTAAATGAGGTTATAAAGTTTATTTTCTATTTATCAATATTCTATGGTCACAAGCCATTCTAATGTTAGTTCATTGTTTGGCAGTCATTTAAACACATGCTTTTGAGTGACAATGAAAAATGGATTAGATTGGAATTTGTGGTGTGATTCAATTTTTTTTTTCTGGAGGGGAAAACAGCAAAGGAAATTCATAAGAGAGTTTTGCCTACATTGGGCGATGAATGATTTTTCAATGTTGTTTGACTTTGGGTAAACGAGTTTAGGCTGGCAGACCTAGCATCGAAGATGCACCACATCCTGGAGCTCCAAAATCAGCCGCGAGGTCAGAAATCATCGATAAAATATAATGTTATTTTGTTTGACAGAGAGTGAAGATTTACCAGAGGCCGCGGGTATTTCAAAAGAGTGGATACTTTTTATTTTGCCTAATGTATTACACATGAAAAACTTTGCGTTAGTGATTTTCATGAAAAGTTATTATTATTATTATTATTATTATTATTATTATTATTATTATTATTATTATTATTATTATTATTATTTGCGGATGCTCTTTAACATCACTGGTGATTCGCGTCCCATTCAATTCAGGGGGTGAAACGGCCGATAAATGTTGCCCAGAGGTTTCTTCTTTCATGCTTGTGGTTCTTTTATGTGACGCAAATCTACGACAAAAGACCAATTACTTTACTTCCCATACTTAGAATTGTTACGCCCTAAAAATCCATCTACCCCACTGGGTTTGAAACCGCAAATATGGTTACCACTAGACAATCAGGACCAACTTTTGCACAAAATGGGTACCGCGTCTGCTTATTCCGAACAAAAGAGAAATCGCATGCGAGTATCGGCGACTGTTTGGAAATGTTTAAGATAAGTCCAAACGAATATTTTTTGGCATTTGATGACTATGGTCAAAATGTAGATTCATTACTATACAACGGAAACGAAACAGCAGTCTAAAATGGGGACCGCCCGACGCGAACGGGCTCATAAAATGGCGAAATGAATTACACTCAATTGAAATGAGATGGCTTCAGTTTTTTCGGGCGCAAAAGGAATTCTCTTGGTTGAGTACTTGGAGAGGGGAAAACCATTACTGGAGAATACTACGCATCACTTTTGGAGACTGAAGCCAGCGATAGCGGATAAACATTCGGGAATTGCCAGAAAGTGTAGTTCCACCCTGACATTACGCTGGTGCATCCCAGTCGCGTCGCTCATGACTAATCAAATTATGGTTTGAAATGTTTTCGCATCCACTCTTATTCACTTGATCTCGCTTTCTCGAATTACCATCTGATCCCGAAAAAAAAAAAAAAAACACCTTCCGGGGTGGAAATACATTACAAATGAAGGGGTCATACAAGAGGTAAATGACATTTTCAAGATCTTGAAGAAAACCATTTTCACGAGGGAATCGCTAACCGAAAAGTTTGGACAAATGCGTTGAACTTCGAGGGGACAAAATCGAAAAATAAAGTATGTTGCACGATTGAATTTATTCTATTTTATATTAAACTAAATTACTTATTTAATAACCTTCGTATGACTGGAGCATATTACATTATCCCTGCAAATTCATTTCTAAATAATAAAATACTGCTATCCCAAGGCTTTCAGCAAATGAATATACGTCATTTTAAAAAAGAACATAGTTATAACTCATATAAAAGAATGTTGAATTATTAATTTATATTTCTTTTTCAATGTGCTTTTGTTGCACGTGCAGTCAGAATAGCAACATTTTTTTTTAAAGGTATCAAAGCTCTGGGCTACTACAGACTTGATAAAATTTTTCAGTCTCACAATCTCTGTGTGAGAGATTAAAATAAGTATATTTTCCTATTAATTGAATATCCGTAATTTTAAGATATGAACAAGATTAATCTTGGCTTTCTTTACGGGCTTTTTAATGCCCGTAACTGATTTGAGAATGTCCTTTTTGTTTTTTCTTTTGCAAAAATGTTACAACATTTCAGCAAACTATAAAACAAAAAGGTAAATTATATGTATGCATATTATTGGACATTATTTGTACTGTGAGGTATTTTGAATCTTTGGTTAAAATATATTGGTCCCACTTTAATTACCTAAACATGCAGTAAAGCCTACTGTAAATGAAAGTTTCGATATGTTTTTATAGGGTAAATGAAGTAATGGAAATAAAATTAGCAGATTGTAAAAATTTAGGTAGTTTAATAATGCATATATGCACATATACCTCCTTCAGATCATTTACTGATGCTCTCAAAACTCTACCTGGAGTTATGACACAGACCATTCTGCAAAGATATACTCTGCCATAGCATCATAATATGCTAGTGGCATTCAGTCAAATATACATTCCATACTATTTTTGTTTTAGGTAGCACCATGTGAAAACCTCGGGGTATATTTTCAGACTACAGAGTGACAGATGAGTAATCAAATTCTGATTAGGTGTTGTTAAAAATTGTGCTTTAATATTAATAATTAATGGACGTAAAAGCGTCAATACTTTAATTATACACATTTAAAAGTAAATACTGTCATTGAAAGGATATGTTTAAACAAGAGATGTGTTTTATGAAATCAAGATGAGATATTGTACATTCATTGTATGTAGTATTCATTCATTTTTATGTAGTTCTCTTTTCGTAATGCAATTGTCTGTTTTCAGTTTTTCTTGTCGGTCCTGGTGGTATAGTGGTAACCATACTTGCCTTCTAAACCCAAGGTCGCGGGTTCAAACCCGGCCAGGATCGATGGATTTTTTCGGGTGTAAAAATCTTAAGTATGGATTCCTTCGGAAGGGAAATAAAGCATAGTACATATACGGCACGGTAAAGAACCTCAAGCCTGAAAAAACAGGCCTCTGAGCAAAATTTGTCGGCCGTTTCACACCCTGAATAGAATGGGACGCTGATGACCCGAGATGTTAAAGAGCGTTCTTAAATATACAAATAAAAAATCAGCTTTTATTCTTTTCTTTACGAGTACCTGGCATGATTTTCATTTGTTTTAAAGCAATTTTGTGATTGAATATAATCTAATATGTAATGGGTTTATAAATATCAGGATGTGAGATGTAAAATATGCTATTGAATTTGCTATTAAATTCCTTGCAGTCCTTGCTAGTGTCATTGGTTTCACATTGTTTGGTCTACAACGTTGCCTCGTAAGAGATAAAATAAGCTAAAAAATAGTCTAAAAATATATTAATATTTTGGCCATGTTTCTTAGCCATATCAAATGCAAAACAGCTGATTCTGGAGGTGTGTGAGTAACTTACCAGTTGGAGGAGTTTTTGTGACTCTTCACTAGCCAATACTCTACATTTTGCACCATAGGTCTGATACAGATGAAATCAACAACCTTAGATTTGAATTTCCTCACCCCAAGTTGTTTCATGTATAGGAACTTCTTAGTGTGCTATTGATTTCATTAGTTCAAGCTTTAATCCTAAATACTCTCATTTCCTTTTACTAAGGAATAGATAGATGATGCTAACTTTGCCCCAAAATACTAATCTATTAGGCAGAATGGTACTGGCACAAATACAGTCACTTTTACTAGTGACCTAAGGATTAAACGGCAATGCTTGCCTGCTTACAGTCATTCATTATTCTTTATGTTTTTAAGCAAATATATTTATATTGTTCTTATTAACAAAAATAACAATAAACACACATATCTATTAGTGACAGAATTTTAAAAACCCTCATAAATGCTCAAGGAGCTATGTTTATGATGTGCATTTATACATTACTGAGCAACAGAAATGACACCTTATATTTAGTGAAAGATAACAGTTTATAAAAAAATTCAATGTTACGTTAATCTGGTTTTTTTTATAAACTTATGACAAATGATTCAGCAATATGGCTTATGCCGACTGTTATATATAGAACTGTTTCATTTTGTGCAAATAACATTTGGTCCATTAATACTTTCAGGCTAAAATGCAGAGTGCTTTGGAAGTCCAAGTCCAAGATTCATCTGAAGCTGGCAAAAAAATGGAAGTATGCCAAAAAGTGAAGAGCTTTCATTCCATTGCAGGAAGAATATTTTCTGAAAAACCCGAAGTGAGGGCACTGCAGCGAGAGATTGTGGGTACAATTCAGCGTTTGGTTAAGGCAAATCTGCAGAAACAGATCATTGCTGAGATAAAGGATGACTTCCATGTGGATGACAAACACATACTTGTTACAGAAGGGATCAAAGAAATTGAAACTTATCCTCAAGCACCAAATGACCATGCAATTATGCATGATGCATTTTCTGGTAAAATCACACATTATAACTATGATTTTAAGAAGGATATTCGGAGCTGGAAATACAAAGGTTCTCAAAAAAATAAAACAACAAAGCTGTAAAATTTCTGAGTGCCATCTATTTAAACAATTAAATGATTTATGTTTTGTTTTCATTCAGCACCAGCTCACTGTTGCTTTCTCAATAGTATTCAAGTATTCTGATCATACGGCACCTGTTTAAATATTCTCCAATAACCGCACTTTTTATGCTTTTATCTGTAACACATTTATTCAGCAGCCAACACAGCATATCTTATTACCAAATGAAAGTCACTTGATAAAGTTTTCTTACATAATACACAAAGTATAATACTAATATCAATAATTTGAATCAAGTTTATGCAATAATATACATTTTTCACTGTTATGTACTGGTATCATCAGAATTTTATCAATAAATTACCGCACTAATTTTCTATACAGTATTATAATATAAAATAAGGGTAAGTATTGTATCCAAGTTTACATAATGAGTGTATCTCTTTCTGTCCCACTCCCTTATTCTTACTCTCTCCCTTCCTCTCTCTCTTCCTTACTCCCTCACTCACTCAACATTGTGTTTAGAGTTACGCATTGTTTAAAACCAGAGTATATTTTTTGTATATTACCCTAAATTGGGGTATTATACGGTGTAATACATGGTGTAATTGGGAAAACTGGTTGGATTGTTAACGTGAATGCTTGTAAAGACTGAATATTTTTGTGTTTTGAAAATCATACTTTCTTTGTCATGCAAATACTACAGTAGATTTATTGTACATATACTGAAAGTAAATACAAGTATATTAATTAACGCTCACTTAAGTAAATATAGAAAATTACAAAACAAAACGGAACGATTATTTCAATATTTCGCACAATACTTAGTTTTTTCTTTTAAAATAACTGCACTTATTCTGCAACAGAAAGAGAGAGAGGGGAGGGAGAGAGAGAGAAATAACACTAGACCTTTTATAATAGATTTCATATAATCAAAGAATACAAAACACATTATTTTTAGCAGCATTGTAATGTTTTTATTAAAATCTGAACCATTTCCCAAGACCCCCCTGACCTCTTCATAGACGAATTATCAATTCTAATTTGGTCCTGGTGAATGCATGGCCGTCCTTGTATCGGGCATTCCATATTTTGGCCATCAATGGAGAAAGTATGTTTTAGGTTTCGTGTGGATTAGCTTATGGGCTGAGTTGCGCTCATTTGTGGCTGATGGTGGTGGTACATTTAGAAGTTCAGATGTCAATGAACCTAACGGTTGTTTATCACACAGTCCCCTCCATCAAGTTTCTACATGCTGAGACATGCTGAGCAGTAGCCCACAAAGTGTCTCAGGAAAAATCGTCATCTCTTGTTTTAAATTCTGCTAAATTAGCCACTATCATGCCGTAGATCGTTGCTCAAGTAAGTGATGTAGTCGAATGCATGGTTCTCATCATCTGTATTAAGAGCGGAGTTCTCATATTGCTGATACAACAAGTTCGCTGCTTGAATCGGCTTACATATTATCCTTCCTTATCTTAATTGCAGCTTTTATAATTAACTGATCAGTCGGAGAGCACGTTGAAATATCTTGTAAAACTAGATCTACATGATTTAAAGTCTGAACGAATTGGTCATGAAATGTCAGATAAAACAGCATTATCCGCATCAGCTCTGTTAATAGCTGACGATATGGGCCCCAAGAGTCGACTGGCTTCAAGTTTTACCTACAATTTACCTTCTAGAATTTTATTCTTATTGTTTCTATCAAACTGTATTGTGGGATATACAATAACTCAGAATAATCTTTTTGTTTTTTAGGAAAACTTTCAAAGCAAAGCACAGCACCAGCCCATCCAGTTAAAGGTGGGAGTTTTAGGGTAACGGAGGAAGTTCCATATGTTTCTCTCTGTTTAGCCTCCAATTAGGTATGCGGAACATAAATGAATTTAAATGTTTTGATTTTGAAGTTTACTTTGTTGAAATAATTCCTAGTGCGCATTCACTACATTAATATCTCCAATTAAAAAGCTAATTTCATGCGCACACAGGTTATGTGTCAATACTTGCCTTATGTTATTTTCAAAACAGCTTTCATATTTTGTGCCTTATCGTTATCGGTAATAACAGCCACAAAGTTCTGATCGCATATCTCGTCGATTACATGATGAAACTTGAAGCAGTGAATTGGGCGGTTCCTCGTTGTGAACTAGAAACATATCGGTTCTGGCCTAGTAACAATGAAATTCACAATGCTGTTGCCTGATATATCTGTCCATCCATCAGAAATTAAACCGAGGATATTTGACTTCTCTCAATCTTCTTTGTGGAAATAGCTTGCATTCTTCGGTATTCTGCAGTGAGCAAAATTCCCCAAGAAATAATAGTTGTGGATCGTAACCCAGGACGAATAACAACATAAAGAGAAATGAGCCAATATTAAGACCGTAGACAAAGGAATTCCAGAATCATAAACAACACTTGTTATTGCTTCATTTACTTCAATCAGCTTTGAAGTTACTGCTATATAGTTCATTATCACGCACACACACACACACACACACACACACACACACAAATATATACACGGTGTCTCAGAATTGCCGTGTATTTTTTTCAAGATATACTCTCTGTACCTTCATGGCCCACATGTCATAGTTTTTTTTTTTTTTTTTTTTTTTTTGGTTTATTTGCGGACGCCCATTAACATCTCAGATCATCAGCGTCCCATTCAAATCAGGGCGTGAAACGATCGACAAATTTTGCTCAGAGGCCTCTTTTTTCAGGTTTGAGGTTCTTTATCGTGCCGTAAATGTACGACACGGGACCCACAGTTTTACTTCCCTTCCGAAGGAAGCCATACTTAGGAGTTTTACACCCGAAAAAATCCATCGATCCTGGCCGGGAACGAACACCCGATCTTGGGTTTAGAAGGCAAGTATGGTTACCACTACACTACCAGGGCCGACGCTTGCCATACGGTTACATCTTGCAGGCGTTTTAGGAATGGGCAAAATTAAACATAATGTACGTTTCTTTTCTTTAATTTTCTCCTGAATATTTTAATTTCCGAATAAGATTCATAACTAACATACACATCGTCACAGTTGACCGCGGTAGTTAATTGATTTTTTTTATTGATTTATTTATGGACGCTCTTTAACATCTCAGGTCATCAGCGTCCCATTCAACTGAGGGCGTGAAACGGCCGACAAATTTTGCTCAGAGGCCTCTCTTTCAGGCTTGAGGTTGTTTTTCGTGCCGTAAATGTACGACACGGGATCCACGGCTTTACTTCCCTTCCGAAGAAAGCCATACTTAGGATTTTTACGCCCAAAAAAATCCATCGGTCCTGCCGGGCTCGAACCCGCGATCTTGGGTTGGCGGATGGGAGACAAGTGTGGTAACCACTACACCACCAGGACCGACTCGCGGTAATTAGACGGGGATTCATGAGCGGGAGATCTTGGGTTCGATTCCTGCTAGGATCACCATCTTTGACTGAGGGTTTTTTCTCAGTTCTCATAAATGGTAAATGTTGGGGAGGTACTCTAAACTTAGGCATGGAACGCTACTTTCCTTTAAATATAATTTTCCAATTTATCATTTCATCTCATACTTCATCATTGACCACCGCTGTGATGCCTCAGCAATAAAAACTGTTTTTAAACAATATTAAAAAATCGATGCACAGTTATTACACATGTTTATTTCCTCCTCTACTTGTATACCTATATTAAATAATTTTTACTGTTTAATAATTCTGACTTAATTTAGAACCAGTTCACATTAGTAAAGTATTTATACAATATCAGTGAAAAAAAGAGAAGACTTTTCAAAGAATATATATACACACAGTAGGTATCTGTAACATATTCTCTGCACAGGTGTATTGACGAATAAGTCTGCTGACACTTTACCCAATCCTTACCATGTAATGTGGGTTGCCCATTACGAAAAATTATACGGCGCTTCAAGAACTCCATGTTTGTACAATATGCATATAATCCAGGCAGCTTGACCAAAGCAGGATTCAAACATGCATTCTCCATTTAGACAGCTGGTGCTGGAATGACCAACTGAGCCACATAACGATGTGTCTGACCTCGCTATTGCCATCAGCGATTTTGCAACACTAATTATATTTAATTCATTAATTCTTTACCGAATTCTGCATAAAAAAATACTGCAACAAATTTTAATATCTTATGAGCACATATTTTCCTAGGACACAAAGCAAAATCAACACTTTATCGAACAGTAAATGTTATTCATTATCCTTACCAATAAAGAATATCCATCTTCGGAAAGGATGATGTTAGTAGAGTTAACGTCTTCAACATTTATCAATGCCTTGTTAAGAGGCACCGCCACGAGTGGCCGAGGTCGTTAGGTGCGGATCCGTGAGCAGGAGGTGTGGGGTTCGATTCTCATCAGGATCGTCCTCCCTGACTGAGTTTTTTTTTTTTTTTTTTCCATGTTTTCCTCAGTCCTCATAAATGTAAAATGCCAGGAAGTACCTTAAAACTTAGGCCTGGAACACTTCCTTCCTTAAAAAAATCCTTTCCCAATTTACCATTTCATTTATCAACAGTGTCCACTGCCCCTGATGCCTCATTAGTTCAAACAGGCATTAAATACTATTCAACTAATGTTAAGAGGCAACGCTTAAGGCACATGTGCTGCAAGCGTTGATTATGCCTGGAGGTAAAGACAACCATAGATACTTGCGGCACAGCAGGTGGTATATAAAAACGGTCGCCAGGATTAAAACGCTAGAATGATCCACAATGGGAGGGGTGTGACTCTGGGAAGCGACTAAAGTCAAGTAAACAGCATTTAACGGGAACCAAGGGATGAAGCTGTGTGGCATTGCTTTCAGTTGACACTATTATTTACTTAATTACAGAGCATTAATTAAGGTTTCCACAAACCAGTCCTTGTAGATATTGCGTCCAGAAAGAAATCTATACAAATAAATATCATCAAGAGATGTGTTTCACAGCGATTTAGGGATATGAGTATTCTTTGCATTAAGGGATTCATATTGAATTACCATTCTAAATCTAAAATAGTAATTAATTTTCTAGGGTAAGATTAATGAGTAATACAATTATGTAAAGTACATTACTGCTGTAAAATGTTGTCTAGTATGACTAATTTGAGAATTAAATGGCCTGCACAGTAAACTGTGATATGCTGTAAGTTTTTTATTTTATTTTTTTATTCCTGATGACAAGGAACTTGTTGCTTAAGGGTTTTTAGTTTATTCCTATAAAATAAAATTTATTTCCGTTGATGTAATTTAACACCAAATTAATCCATTATTAGGGTACTCTATTACACTTCCAAGCTTACATTTTTTGGAACGGTACAGAATCTTAGCCGCATGCATGGCGGAGAATAGGAATATAACGTAATCCCAGAAACTATCACGACCTTGACCTAAAATCAACATTTTTTTTTCAAATAACAATCAGGTAAAACAAAACTTTGCATGGATAATGCACAGTTTTACTCAAATTCTATTAAACAGAAATATTGAAAATACTTAGCATTAAATATATCACTAATTAAGAATAAAGTACCCGACGACTAATGCCGCAACTTCAAAACCGCTTAATTTTTAGCGAATAAGACCCCAAGCATAATTAGTTGTAAAACAAGAGCGAAAAGGTTCAAAAATCCATTTACGTAAACTTTTCTGAACTTTCCGAAAATAGAGGAAAACACACCCATGTTGACAGAAAAGATAGTGCAGCCTTTGCTATTGTTTGAAAATTATAAATGCATCGTTCAGAGAGCGAGACAAAGTTTAGAGCCGCATGCACAACAAAGAAAATGTTTGGCGTATCGCTTTTGAAAGCAGAAGGAACAACAAGCCCATATGAATGCATTTATCATATCAGGAGCAAAAGAATATTCAAAAATGCCTAAAAAGACTTAGGAAACAATAGCGAAAAACAATAAAGTTTAAACCAGAAAGAATTTATGAATTTGCGGGGAAAAAACTTTTTATAAACATTACAGAAGCAATAAACTGACAGCTTAAACTTCAGAGAGTAATTTTCTAGAATATGCTAATAGGATATTCGTTATCCCTCACGAATGAAAAAAAATATTAAAACACAAATAAATCGTATTCATTTTTTACCGTCATACGATTACAAAATGTATAGCATTATTCATTTGTGTTACCGAACATAAATATTCATTCCAGTATACAATACTACTTTCATATAAAATGTTACCTGGACATGCTCTCAATTTTATTGCCGCGGGCGACAATTGCGCATTAAACTATGTCAAGAGTTTAGTATTGCAAAGGACAAATTGTGACTTGAGAAGCTTACCACAACCATAATATTCAATACAAAGCAGGAAATAGCGCGCCAAGACGGAATTAATGTGAAATTATATATGCGAAAATGGTAGTTGATACTCCTGTAGTATGACAATGACGTCAGTTAACAAATGTCAAACATTACTCTAATGAGAAATGGCTCAAATATTTTGTTTATGGCTATGTTTTATGATTTAATTGTGAAGTAGGTCATGTTAAACAAAAATGCCAAAATTAGTTTGTGTTTTGTTTATTGATTGTAGCTTTTTCGTTATTTATATTGTAGGTCGTTGTTTTTAGGTGTGATTTTGATAATGATTGAAGAAGAATGTGTGGGGACAATCATAAAACAGCAAGGGGAACTGCAGATGAGTTTCATCGTCATCATTTTGATATTTCAAAATCATCATGCCAATATCTAGCCAAAATATTGAATACATTTAAAACAACTTTCAGTGTATTCGACAAGAAACGAAATTGTCGTGCCAAATCTGCTACTGACGAACAGCATTCAGTGGATGTGATTGCGGTGATTTCGAAAATAACAGTCAGGTCTAAAAGGCGCTATGTGATTCAAGAGTTATATCACTAGAGTATCTATCTGTTCGTAGAATGTTGAAATCAGCACTTTTCATTCCTACAAATTATAGCATTTACACACATTGTAAGAAAAGGATCCACACAAGAGGATATTGTAAGTGGACATCCTTTCTTCAGCCTGTTCTGTCCAGTACAAGTGCCTATCCTTTCTCTATTCATACACAAATTGCACGATGCTAGTGCAAAGAAAACCCAAGACGTTAACAACATCGGTGCTCCAAAAGTTATGAATTGTTATGGAATACTGATACAGTATTTGGTTTCCCCATCAATCGCAAAAAATTGATTAGAATATATCTTTTATTTCAGCTAGCTTTAAGTGAAGGGTTCTGTTGGGAGGAATGTCAAGAAGCGCAGGAATTTTGCTCGGACAGCAGAGAGACCATTTTGACAGACAAAGGAGCAAATACCCTCTATTGTTATTAGGAGGACGGGTGGTCGCCCCGGCCAGGTATGCTGGAAAAGAACAACCCTATGATACCGCTAAGGCCGTTGATCTGTAACGTTCGGTAAAACTTGAAATCAGACGCTGGACGAATCAACGAGTGGTTAAGCTCAAATAATCAAACTGGCCAATAATATGAGAGTGGCATGAAGTCACAGCTAACCTATGAGGATGTCTAAAGTCATAGTGGCGGGAAAATAGAGCGTCCCTGCATCACGTGGTAAAGCGTGCTATATTGGATATTTAAGGACGTGAAATCGCCCGTGTCGGGGTCTTTTGGTCTTTTTGGTTCGTTCACTCCGTTACTCTGGGAACTCTGGTCTGTTCCCGTCATCTTGGTTCTACAAGTATTCAGCGTTCAGATGTCATAGGAACGCCGATGTTCGAGCGTCACCTCAGCTCGGCAAGTCTTCCGAGCGGTCAGCAATCACATTGCTAGTCAAATATTACAGCTCCATGTATCTGCCCGACGTCTCGTTATTGCGGTCCGAACAGAAACGCCATGGGATGCACTCTTTGTTAAATAAATGACGTCAACCTGCAGATAATGTGTTTCTCTGGTCGATATAATACCTTAATTCCCTCCACTCAACGCGGCACTACCAGGTCCCGAAAACCAGCTACATCCCTGAGATCGACGTGAAGAGTTATTGAGTGGTGAGCTGGGTCATGAACAATCAAACTCCTATCACTATTCTCCCCGCCACCTAGAACCCCTTCAAACCTTGACCCTCCAACGCGGGGCAATTAACAAAATTAACCGCCCCATCCTCCCACCTATAACTACTTCAAACTTTGGCGCCCAATGTGGGGCATTATAATCTTCGAATCCATTAAAACTCCGAACCAATAACTCCTTCAATACTAGGTGATATTGTTACGAGACCTTTGATGAAAATGTAAACCAGCACTAGTATGGGAATTTGCCAGACAGCGTTGTAATGGATTTCTTGTATGTTATGAGGCTAAATAAACAATTAATAGTATGGTTTATTCCAGATAAAGTCACAACACATTCGCCAGAAACCAAATGAGATATTCGATGTGCAATGGATTGAACGAGGTGAACGTAAGTAATAGTCTCCATAGTCATCAGACATCACGCCTCTTGGTATTTTTCTATGGGTGTATGTGAAACGGCACATTTTTTTTAGACAAAGTCTAAATCTATGGGTGATTTTAAACAAATGATCACTCATGTTATCCATCACATCCCATCTGCAACGCTTTTAAGAGCAATAGAAAAATGTCGGGATCGGGTGACGGCTTGCCTAATGGACGAGTTTTTCCACGAAAATGGAATATGCCAAAATTTGAAAGCCATTATGTTTTAGACTTTCAGGTCCTCAAAGAGCCGGATTACAAAAAAGGGGGGGGGAACAAAACCACACTCTAATCAATTACGTATGAAAGTGTTTCTTACACAGGTAAAAATTAACTAGATTTAGTGACATTTGTGCAAATCCGTTAGAAAAGTAACAATAAAGATATATAATTATGACTGTTTTTACTTGAACAATCTTGTATGCAATATTTAAATTAGAAAGAAGATAAAATAGTGCCAATTTTACTTTTGTTGTCAGTTAATGTAGCTACTAATCTGCAACAACTATTCGGTAAACTACATTTAGCGTCTTGTGAATTGGAGCAGCGACAATGGGAGGCTACAGAAAATATATACGATTAGGTCGAAATTACCGAAGAAAACGCCGAAGTCTAGGTAGTGACAGAACTCAAGCTGTTATCCGGAGAAAAAAAATGCTGGCATAAGTTTTCTCAGTCCCTGGCTTCAGTTAGTGATCCATCGCGAATTAGTCGGTTAACACGTAGTAAATATAACATGTAAGTTGAAAGCTGTCCTGAAAGAAAACGCAGAGAACAAGAAAATATGATGAGATTCAACAAAGGCATTTGATTTGGCACTGATCCAAAGCCATTTATGTGCGAATGCACAACGTTCGGCTGTCAGTGTGAATAAGAAATATTTTAACTATATATATATATATATATCTGGGTTCCAGTACTACCACAAGACTATTCCCAACATTAGAATATATACCTTACCCGTATTACGATTAGTAGTTATTTACAAAGCGAAGTACACGAATGCTTTGATAGTAATATGGTAGAACAGCAGAAAGCGATCTACCCAGTCTCAAAGAACAGCTATGGAACTCATTGAAATTTCATGTCAAATTAGTTAGCATAAGTTACTGACAACACAAATGTTCATGGTAAAGAACGAAAATGTTTGAAAAGCAGTAGTCGAGCTGTAAGTGGAAACTCTTTGCTGTTACCATCAAAGATTTCCTGGAAGGAACACAAGTGTTCATCAATTTTGTTCAGACCGTAAGGTGTTGCACATCAGCGGTTATTACTAATTCGTTGTCCTTATGGCTGGCCTAGCTTATTATTTTACTAATGAAACATGCAGAAATGAATACATATGTACAAAAACCTACCTTCCATCACATAAACGATACTTCCCACATCGCCCTCCTTGATAATGAGACTTCCAGCTGCATATTCCACAGGATACATACAGTCCACGATCTCCCTGATTTGCGTCATTTCCAAGTTCTTCATGAAGTCGTTGTCCAGTATAGCCGCTTTGATGAGCTCTCGCGATCTGCAACAAGAAACATTACATTGCTTGTGCTAAGCTAATAAAATATTAACGATCTTTCATTCATAATTTCTTCTCTGAGAAATGCGACATAATTAGTAGTAGTCTTACAAATATACTGAGCTAAGAGTTAAAGCGAATATTTCCTGCTTTAGGATGGGATTTTTTGGTACATTTATTGGCAAATCAGATTGTATCCCTAGCAGAATACGCTAGTTTCACTTGGTCTCTCTTAAAACGTCAATTTTGTTGCGATACACAAAAATTTGACATTTTCACTTAATATAACACTGGAAAACCACAAATCAAATGACATAGGTACAAAAATTAAGTGAGAAAATTAATTGCTGGGAATTTATTATTATAAAAATTATATTGTAGTGTTTTTTGCACTTATACACCTGCATAAACAAAAGATATGCACGATAAGCTAATTGCTCAGATTAGCTAATTGTGCGATATGCACAATCTGAGCTAATTTTATACCACTGGACTGGTAAATATTAATGGACGTGCCTATTTTAAACCGTAATAAAAAGAGTAGGCTTCTAGAGTAGATATTCGTTTCGACATTTACAACAATGAATGCTTTAAACTGAACATACTTCTTAAAAACCAGCTCACCAGCAGTTTTATGCACATTCCATATTGCGCCCCCCCCCTTTTTATGAACATGTTAGTGACTGTAGAACAGATCATTATTGCCTGATGTGTTAGTATATGGCAGTATGGCATATTTATAACAGTATGATTAAGTACTTTCATTTCATCAATTGTCTGCAAGATGTCAACAGTTACACTTTAAATCCACCTAGAGCCTTGCATCAACGAATGGGTGTGGAGTTAAGCTGTGACAATAATACGCGTGAACCTATCGCTAGGAATGTGAGTGGTATGTTTGTGATGTGCATTTTATTTTTCCGTAACAGAAAATTTAGCACATCTCATCTTGTCACTTTACGATGTTAATCAATGCAGAAGAGAAAGTGATCAAAAGCGGTTTCCTCTAATATTTTGCTGCATTTTGGTAGAATTAGGTTAAAATGGTGGTTTTATGAAAGCTAATGATTTACTGCATAATTTTACGATATTTTGTTCCTATACATGAACTTTTTCCACATTTGATAAAACAGCTAAAAATTTTATGTACATTTTAAATAACTAGGTATTTCATAATGTTCAAATGTTCAATTTTCTTGCCTATTTATAGCTCCTTAGTGGGTAAATATCTCCGGGGTAGTTCGCATATCTAAGGGGTATCAGGTGGCCAAAATTGTACTGTTTTAATTATAATTATTTTTATTTTAAAACATAATCTTTATGTTATTCATTCATTTTGGTAAACGCTTTGTCTTTGTTGTTTGTTTAAGCGAGAGGAACCATACACCTTACATATATCTTCAAATGGTAATTGAAGCAATGCTTGGCACTTGAACTTTATTCAACATTCAAATTTATCTATAAATTATATAATATTTTCTTTTTATTAGAACAATGTAATGCAGTGCGATCAGTGAATCTTCCTCCCGCGGCGTGGGGTTTTTTCCCTCAATCGTTTGCCCCGTCATGGAGGGCGTAGCAACAAGCTAGCTTGCTTACTTGTCTACCTTGTTGACTGTCGCAGTCGTAGCGCAGCTGGTTCCAGGCGTGTGTTGTGTTTTTCATTTCTTAATTCGACAGTATACATAAAGTGTACTATGCCTAATGTTCTTACAATGACACAGCGTGTCTTTTATGTACGATTCATATGTGTTAACTTAGTGGTGAAAGAATCATAGCACGAATATTTTAGCATACAGTTAATTCTGTTACTTATGTGAATACCATACTAACCTCTTTTTTTTTTTCTCCAGAGAATTAACAGACGGGAAGCATGATCATGCATTTATTCAACAGGACTCTGTCACTGCTCACACTGTGAATAATTCCATAAGAGCACTTCACAATGAGCTTTTATTTATTTTTTTTTCTGAATGGTGTTTAATGCCCGTTTTTACTACTGAGGCACCAAAGACGGACAATGGATTTCCAAAAGACAGAGTTATTAGTTGGAATTTGTGGTCCCCTCGATCCCCCGATTTAACAGCGTGCGATTATTATCTCTGGGGTAAAATTAAAAAATGTCGTGTAAAAGATTAACCCACACACAATACAAGAACTTAAAGATGATATTCCTCAGTAAATTGTCCGGATTCCTCAAGATGAGCTACAGAGAGTGATGAATAAATTCTTAAAGAGATGCTAAAAATGTATGGAGAATTAAGGCAACACCTCATTTGTAATTTTGTAAGTAATGGGTGATGATGATTGTTGTTTAAGGGGCGCACAACAGCTAAGGTTATTAGCGCCCAAACATACTAAAAACTGCGTCAGAACTAAAAAATAAATAGTTAACACAAATCAAGTCTTAGTAGCACGATGTGCAACAAAATAAAAACCCATAACAAATAACAAGTGGGTGTAATGGTCAACAAAGGACTGGTATTAAAAAAGCCACAATAGCGAAAAACAACAGTCCTATAATGGTCTAAAAAGGGTCAATAAAATCCTATAACCATCAACACTAGAACATATAAAAACTGGTAGTAAAACACATCAGCAAAACCTGAAAATAAACCAGTATTGTAAAAGTCTAAACTGGTAACAATAAAACCCCAAAACAATAACAAGGGTTATATATAACAACTCAATTAAAGACTGGTACTAAAAACGATGCATCAAATGCTGAAACAACATTAGTCTTAAAAGTGTCTAAAAATGCCGTCATGGATAAAAAGAGAACACCTCACACCTTGCTCCAAAAACCACAAACACGGATAAAACGGAGCACTCGCTCAACAGCAACCACATCATCTGCAAGTAATTCCTCAATAGAGGAGGGCAAACCTAGGCTATGTCTAAAAGCTACCAGATGATGGCATTCAATTAAAATGTGACGCACTGTAAAGGGGTGGTCACAGTGGGGGCAAGCTGGAGCGGGTTGACCATTAAAAAGGTGAGAATGACTAAAACGGCAATGCCCAATTCTAAGACGAGCTAAAGTTACTTCTTCGCGACGAACCGCGCGAGAAGAAGTCGACCAGTTAAAAGGGGCGGATTTACATTCACGGAGCTTATTAGTTGGGAGTAATTCCCACTCCTCGCGCCAGCGTGAAAAAATGGCTCTACGTAAATAATGTATAAGATGCCCGAAATAAAAACGCTGCTCGCACTCAGCAGGGTCTAAAAGAGCGGATTTTGCTGCAACATCTGCGGCCTCATTACCTGGGAGTCCGACGTGCCCAGGCACCCATAGCAGTGTTACCCTGACGCCAGCGTCAAAAAGGGTTAAAACTACATTCTGGACCATCTGTACAAGAGGAAGGAGGTTGTACAGATTTCTAAAACTTAAAATGGCACTCAAAGAGTCGGAACATATAACACTGTTCCCTAGCCCCTGATCAGAAATAAATAAAACCGCCCGATAGATAGCATAAAGCTTCGCCATAAAAATAGATGTTGCAACGTCAAGACCATACATAAAACTTGCCCCATTAAAAACAAAAGCACATCCTACAGCTGTGTCACATTTAGAGCCGTCTGTATAGATAAAATTCCAGCCATTAAAAGAGGATTTGACCTCGCTAAAGGAACAACGAATAACATGTGCTGCGGTCGAAGATTTCGGACAAGACGTAAGCCCGAGATGAACGGGGGCCTCTGCTAAAATCCAGGGGGGAGAAGAAGTTTCCCCGGCTAAGAAAAAAGCAGATAACTTAATGTCCAACGTCCGTAAAATCTCCCGAAAAAGAAAGCCAGCAGGCTTAGGAGTAAAAGACCGAGCAGCATAAAAGCGATCAAAAGACACATTAAAAAACGGCCCATTCGTGGGATGAAAGTAATGGGACTGTTAAATTAGTTTATATATTGTATGGTAGGCTAACCGGCTAACAAGTGGTTCGCTTACCCATAGGCAAAACACTCCTAGGGAAAATAAAACAAATCGCAAGGTATTATAGTTATCTCGGGCTATAAGTGATGGCAGCGTATTGGTTGATGGGCATTAAAGGATGCCCATGAAATACCCATCATCCATTACGCGGCCATCACTGGAAGCCCAAATAGGAACACCTGCCGCGGAATCCTACGAATTCATTAAATGTAATTTTAGTTGTGCGTATGTGTTAACAATGGAAAATGAGTTATTAAGCCCAAATTTTCCATTGCCAGTTCGAAAGAGTTTACGGGGTTTACTGAATTCTCAGTCTATGATCTCTTTAGTAGGGTGATGAGTTTTAGAATTTTGAAATTAGACATTTAGCATTTTAATTTATTATTTAGCATGCTGCAGCTCTTATGCGCTTTTCATTTAGCACTTATAGCATTTTGGAGGGGTCAATGACAGTAAATGTACTATGGTTTGTAACACATATTTGTTAAAATATACTTGAATAACTACAATAACATCAAATGAATTTAGTATAACAAATATTTTAAAAATATTTTATATATAATACATAAATGTTTTTGAAACAGGATAACACACACCAATATTATGTAATTTCCTTAATTCTCTCACATACACTAGAAAAGCTACATTTAAAAATTATGCTTCATTTGTGCCAGTGAATAAAAGCATTGGCCTTTACCTTCTATTATATTGGTTCTCTTACCACAACTAAATTGTATTTGCTGAAAAATCTTCCAGCATATACTCTGGATTCCATATTCATTGGAGAGCTGCTTTAGCAAACTCCGAGAATTTTACGACAATAGCCAACAGAATCAATACGCAGATCACCACTTTACTACTCTGAATAGTTTTAAAATATGAGCAAGCATGGAAATATTCACATCGTTCAACAAATTCATTTATCTCAACATGACGGGAAAATGGTATCTTTCTTCGCTTTCATATAAATCTTTGAAATAAAGAGTCAGCACCAGACACGCAATGACTGAATTAAGAAGCTGGTAGACTTCTTGGATAAATATTGTCTAGAATTTTCTACCATCTGGCTACCCAATTTAGAATCGCAGTTGTTTGTGCATTCTGAAAACGGCTTTTTCATTTTTGTTTCAAGATTCATTTGGACAAGGTTTCATTGACAACTTTTCAACGGATAACCACCCTCCTGTATATCTTTGAAGTAAAGGATTTAACTTAATAGCTTGTCCCACAGCTTATATGGTAAAGCATACGAAAAACCTTCTAGTTTAATATTTTAATACTCTAATAGGGACAGAAGCGTGTCTCAAAATTATTGGGCCCGACTTTGGACTGCGAAGTATTTATAGGAAGTCATCTTCAAAAACATTTAGCAAAACTGAAAAGCTCCTATAGCGTAAATGCACGTCTAAAGGTTGAAAATACCATTTAAATATGTTAAATACTGATCAATATATTACAAACTCTGAAACCACAAATGCTAACGTGTAATTATAGGGAAAGAAAATAAAAATGCTGGAAAACACACATTCTTTTCCTCAAGAAATCTCAAATATGCACATTTCATTTTTTATAGAATGCAAGGAAGCTAGTTTCAACTTTGACACAAAAGATTTAATTGTGATATTTGCTTGAAAATTAAGTCACAAATAAAATTTAACGTTTGTGCAAAAAACTGAAAATGCGTTGAAATGATTTCCAATTATCATATACTCTTAGTAGCAAAGCCACTAGTATTCTCAACTAAAGTGTCGTCGATCAGAGATTTTCTGTGCTCAGCTTATGTTAATTTTTGGAAAGGCGAGATTTTCTTTGCTCAGCTTATGTTAATTTTTGGAAAGGCGAGGGGTCTTTTACCTCTAGGAAACAAGTTACGAGAAAACATGACCAAAAGTATGATTTATTTATTAGGTCATGAATTCGTGACCAAATATCAGGTATAAGAATATAAGGAATTAAAACCAATCATAGGTGCCTGTCGACACAAATTTATCGTTTCCATTTTATCGCACCTACGTGCAATAATTTTTACCCAAATTCACCAGAACAGCGTACTGAAATACCTTTATAGCTTCTTGGCATAAACAGCAATGTGCACTAGAAATCAACAAACAACGGTGGACTATTGAACACGTTTTGGCGAAACTTTAGGAGATAAAATCTATCTTATATTTCAAAGCTCTAAGCCAAAAAATACAATGGAAAACATAAATGATGTGTGGAATCAGTTTACCAATGACATTTAATTTTCAAAATTATGTTTTAATACTGTTACATTTTAATTTGTGTTGCAGGTTATCATGCTTCAGGCTATGTAGTCAAAATAAGTTTAACTCGATATCCGTATTCTGTCAAAATACATTCTGATTCTGGAACTCTCGTTAAAATTATTTAGCATTTATATTTAATTTTTGCAAAAAATATATATATATATAATTTTGTCGTTCATTTAGAACAATTTTAATATGCATGTTTTGATTATGAAAAACAAAAATAAGAAGATCCACGCCTTTTAGAGAAATCTCGCATTTAACTGTTAGTGCAAAAAATCAACACCCCTACTAATTGGGTATAGATATTTATAGCAAACAAAATTAATGGGCTCCATCAACAAAAATAAGTGATGAGAAATTCATTCCTTTTCCAAATTAATATTTTAACTTCCATACTGTGCCATCCTAAATTTACCTACATTTTGTAATGTACCACTCAACGTTTATTTAAAATTAAAGTGTACAATTTATTTCTCAAACTGTTTGCACACCACAAACTACACTGCAATCAGATTCTCTGCAGAGTAAATATGCATCTTTCCGCATCTACGAGTCGTGCAGATTACTCTAAGAAACTTTCCTTTTCCTCTTTTCAAAATATAATCTTTGCGGTCTACAATGTTTAAGTTAAGAACCTGAATACTGTAGTTGCAATTCTTGATTAAAACAGCCAGCATTTTAAAACATCTAACATTATACAGCTGCATAAAGATAGGAGTTTTGGGCATGCTGCAACTTGAGCATGCGCTTCTGCAGGATTGTAATCCGCGCTCGTGGTTGTCTTGCATACAATTGCGCAATCACGAGACGCTGTACTATTCTGCTGCAGTGCTTTCAACACCACGGGGTGTTCACGTAAATGGAAGTACCTGGTACCTTATGTTTGGTACTCCCCACACGGTAGGTAGCACTAGTGTAGCGGGTGGTGTGCAAGTGAGGCAGTGAGCGAGAGAGCAAATTTAGCATTACCAACACAACTTCAAAATGAAGCCAAGGAAAACCTTTCAGTCTAAAACTACTTTAACATTATACATTAACTTTAAAAAACTCTACATTTATTAATGTCATATTTTGGAAGCTATTGTTGTGTGATTCTGTGAAATCCACACTATTAAAATATATTCATTTTGTTTTTGGAGGTTGCAAACATGTTTTCTGCTATCATAATATGTAATGGCGCCTTTTCTGTTGGTGAAGCCAAAGGAAGAAAATTCTTTAGCAAAAAGCGCTGTTTTCTTAAGCTTGTGGTATTTCATAAAATTATTCTGTAATAAGTTATTTGGCTTGAAATGGGATGCAAAATACATCTACGTTAAGATCATTCTGCGTAAGGTCATTTGGAATGAGGTGAAATATAACGAATGCAATTATTGGATTTTAAGATACACATTCAAACGTATTATCTACGTAAAGCTTAATTCTGTTTATGCAGGTTGCTTTTTATTAGCTAATTATCCTATGTGTGTTCATTTGTCGTTGCAGATAATGGTTAATAAATCCTGCTGCGTTCCAAATTGCGAGAGTAAAGGCTGGAAAGGTGCACGTGGAAGCAAAACATCGCTTCACCGCTTTCCCCGCTCAGAAGAAAGGTAAAGCAACAAAAACAAAAACAAAAAAAACCACAAACAAACAAACAAACAAAACAAAAAACAAACAAACAAAACAAAAAACAAACAAACAAAAACAAAAACGCATAGATATGTAGCAGATTATCGATTTATTAATTGTAATATTGAAAGTCTGTGCACACGTAATGGCTCAAAGGCATTATTAAAGAGCACGGCTACGATGCGATATTGTATGGCTTTTTTCACTTCCAAAGGAGAATTTACCCATTTTTCTCAAAGATTAGGTCCTGAGTGGCTAGGCTTAGGCTAGCGTATCGTTAGTGTGACAAAGATAAGAAAAACTAATCACTGCTTAATATTATGCTCCTTTATTGCACACTTGTTCTCACCTAATATAATGTTCCGTTTTGTTCAATACGCGGCGCGAACCGAACATGTTACTACTAACTGCAGCTTCATGAACTTGTGTAAATATTACACTACATTAACATTATTGTTAGTTTTAATGCTTGTGTACCAACAATAGAGAGCAATGATTTTAGTGGTCCTATAAATACTTCTTTTCAAGTAAATGTAATTTTTAATTTCTCCTTCACTTTGAGCATATTCGTTTCGAGCGCTTGCTTATACTTGTAGTTTCTTTTCAGGCAATGGAGTTGTAAGTGAATGTTGGTTATAAAATAAGCTGTAGTAAAATTTTGGATTGGAGGATACAGGCTTTTAAAGCACTTTACATCCAACTTTCCAGCGTCCTATCTACAAGTGCTTTAGGCAATTTTTATAAATTAACCTAAAATTTTTGGGCCGAGTACTGTTCAAATATCAATTTACTTTTGTCAAGATTTTAATATTAATTACCTTTGCTTGTGGGCGCAGAATTTGGATTCAGAAGATTGAATCATCACTAGCATCAAAGTCTGGCAAAGAAATGGATGAGCTACATGTTATGTGGATTGCATTTCACAGAAGATAAGTATATGAATGTTTTTCAGATTATTAATGCATGGTGCTATTCCAAATATTAATCTGCCTGTTTAACAGTTATGTAGGGAATTTGAGAAGATTAATGAACCTGTTGATGTCCCATATATCTCTCCTGCAAAAGATCAACTAGCAACGTTAGCAGAAAATTGTGTTCTATTTACCCCTGTTTTAGGTGCTGCAAGTGGTCAACCATCATCTTTTGTCTACTCCTGTTTTAGGTGCTGCAGGTAGCAGAGTTTGTCATAGGAGGGGTTTATTAGAAGAACTGGAGGTGAACAGGAATGAAATGACTCCAAGGTAAAAAAAATTCTTAAGTTTTCAGCAAAAACTATGAAGAGCTACAACCGTCTCAGGAAGCTTATTCAGATGACCCTGGTTAAGGTAGCAGACACTACTAATATGAATTATTTTAGAATGACGTGTCGCCTGCAGCAGCAGCATTGGCCTGTGGAGATGTTAGGAACAGATTTGTGAGGCCCCAGCATCGTCGCCAAACAAGAAGAGAAAAGTTATTAGCACTTGCTCTGTATAAACGTAGTCCTAAGGCTTACACATTTTTAGGTGCGCTGATTGTTCTCTCTCATCTAATAAACTATTAAATGCACTTCTTTTTAATTCAGATATCAACGAAGGCATTATAAAGCCTTTTGGACTTGAGGTACATAAGTTGAATCTAAACCAGAGTGGCCACGTGTTTTGTGTACTTCTATTTTGACGAACTTTCTCTTAGAAGGTTTGTTTTACAAGCAAAATTTTGACAGGGTCGACGGGTTTGAGGATTATAGAGAACTGGGTAGGACGAAGAGGCAAGCTAACCATGACTAGAGGTCTGCGAAAGCAGTGGAAGCAGCCTGTGGTGTACTTCTTCTGCTGGTCTACTACACCAGCTGATATTTTAGAAGAACTGGTTATTAATGTAATTAAACGTTTATTTTCTCCAGCACTTGTGAAGGCTGTTGTTTGTGATCAGGGCAGCACAAATCGTTTAGCATTGAAGATCTTAGTGAACGATTTCCCACAAAAAAATAATGAAAACTTTTTGTTTTAGATTGGCGAAGAGAAGATTGTAACCATTTATGATGTGCCTCATTTATTAAAAAGTGTGCGTAATTATTTTTTTGAATGGTGACGTTAAAATGGGAACACGTGAAGCTACTGTTGGCTGATGATGAAAATTATTTGTATAGAGTAATTAATAAAAGTACAGATATACATGTGCAGCCCAAAGGGAAGAATAAGATGCGGGTAAGTCTGGCTGGACAGATCTTTAGTAAATGTCGAGTGCCATGCTTGTGTTAGTTGATGGTTTTCCACAACATATGGCTTCTGATGCAAGAGAAACAGCTTCATTCCTGTTATTTATGAATGATCTTTTTGACAGTCTCAATGGTTCTTTAAGATTTGCTCCTCCTTAGTGTACACTGCGAGGTCGCTTATCTCCAACTGGCATTTTAGGAGAATGCGATTGGGATTCTGACTAATATGCAGTTTGTTAATTCTATTACAGGAAACATTATTCGGCCTGCTTGTCAAAAAGTATGGCTCGTTAGTATTCAAGCAGTGCAATCTTTGTACATGAACTTAGAAATAGACGGTTTAATTACTTAAATCTAAGAATTCTTAATCAAGGTTGCCTGGAGAATTTTTTTTTGGGGGGGGGCAGTAACCGTCAGCATGAAGGTGAAAATAACAGTCCAATTTGTTCTCAGTTTTTTGAGTCTTTAAATCATGTGTGCTGAATGTGTTTTGTTCTTCTAATTCCAAGTCCAAGAACTGTGAGGATGACGAGGGACAGCTCCTCTCTCGATTAGATAATTTTATTAGATGACATAGATGATTTGGCGCCAAGCAGTTCTTCTGATGTTTTCTTTGAATGTTTTAGGATTTGTGGAGGGCCAATCTGTTCATTATGTGAGTGGTTATTTTGTTAAATGTTTATTAACTATTGTGCAGATTGCAGGAGTATGCTGTCATCACCTGAAGTCAGAGAAGGAGCTGATATAATAGGCGCAAGAGATGCGGAAGGGAGACTGATATATCCATCGAGGGAATTGTCTCATGATGTAGAACTTGCCGTTTCTGTTTTAAAAAAATTCATTCAAATTATGTGGCAGGTCAACTTTCAGAAGCAGTACAGCAGCAGTGTTCTTTCTCCTGGTGTCAGTGTAGCAAGCATAAAATAGAATTGTTTCTATTTTTTTCCAAAGTTACTATCTACCAATTTTGTAGGTTGAAGAATCGTCAATCCGAGGCAGCTTTAGGGAAGAGGCATCAGGATGAAAATTGAAAATTTTGAAACACCATTGAGTACTCAATTATTCTCTGTTTCAGGTGGTGTTAGAAGCAGTAATTTTACAATATTTTAGTAAGTATAGCGACTTCTCTGTTTCAGGTGATGTTGGTAGAAGCAATAATTTAAGTAATTATAGCAAATTCTTCTCTGTTTCACATGGTGTTGGTAGGAGGAATAATTTAAGTAACTATAGCAAATTCTTCTGTTTCAGGTGATGTTGGTGGAAGCAATAATTTAAGTAATTAAAGTAAATTCTTCTGTTTCAGGTGGTGTTGGTAGAAGTAGTAATTTTGTAAAACTCAGTTGTCTGGGTAAGGTTTTTCTCCGGGGTTTTCCCTTACCCTAAAAACGTAAATGCCAGGTTACTATAGACGCTCCTGACTACGGTAGCCTTTTCGCCGATCGTATCATTTTTCCATTGATTTCAAATTATTTTTTCAGTTTGTAAGATAGTCATTTAATTTTTTTTAAATAAAATCAAATAAAATGTTTGTTTTAAAATTACATGTATTCTGTTATATTTTAAATAGAAATCTTTCTTTTTAATTTTTTCCTTTACCTTACATCAATATATATTACACATATTGAAAATTCAGATTGTTATTTTTCAGAATTATTATTATAATCTTTAATTGTGTTTTTCACTCTCTGTATATAATAATATTTAATTTTTGCAATCTGCAAAAGAAAGCTGTTTACAGTAATGAAATCATGTTATCACAGTTTCTGAAAGATGGGGCCTTTAATTGTTAAAATTTGCTCCATTTATGAGAAACGGTTATTTTATGAGTTCATTACTATAAGCCGTCGGTTCTGGTGGTGTAGTAGTAACCATACTTGCCTTCTAAACTCAAGGTCGCGGGTTCGAACCCGGCCAAGATCGATGGATTTTTCGGGCGTAAAAATCGTAAGTATGGCCTCCTTCGGAAGGGAAGTAAAGCCGTGGGTCCCGTGTCGTACATTTACGGCACGATAAAGAACCTCAAGCCTGAAAGAAGAGGCCTCTGAGCAAAATTTGTCGGTCGTTTCACGAACTGAATAGAATGGGACGCTGATGACCTGAGATGTTAAAGAGCGTGTGTAAATAAAGAAATAAAAAAAAAATTACTATATGCCATATAAAATAATATGAGACCTGTGGGACAACGTTACCGGTCAGTAAATGGTTCGCGTATAGGCCGCTGGAGGCGCTAGTGCGGGAACCATTTACTATTCCCCCACTCGATAGAGGTCACTGATATTTGGGGACCAACGGTTAACATTTTTGTGAGTCATCTATATATCAGGTAGACGGCCAGAGGATGGCTCTGTCCAGCTGAATCTCTTTTGACGTGGCGTTTAGGCTGCCTCTTTGGTATGCTGTTAAAACAGACCATAGCTAAGAAGTATTCAAGTTTTTATGCATCATCAAAAAGCGGTACTTGGTCAAAAGTGTCTAACACCTTTCTGAAAGGTAGCATTATATATATATATATATATATATATATATATATATTACTTTAAAACTCATATACATAGTATGTAGAAACCAGGTCATCTACAACCATGAAACTACATGTATTGAACTGAACCATAACGATCCTTCCAAGCTGTATCCTGATATGCGCGAACATAGTGATCATCTGACCACGACAAAACACTGAGAAATCTTAAATGCTTTCAATGTATTTACGTTTTAGATGCACCGTGTCTGAATTCCTTTGCATGACACCAGGACATGTCAAAATACACCAAGAAAGCGGAAATGTTTCTATATAATTTATGAAGTCCATTTTCCTGAAAACATCTACCACATTAGGTTAGAAAATGTTAGAATAATTGGTGATTTTTTTTTTATTGATTTATTTATGGACGCTCTTTAACATCTCGGGTCATCAGCGTCCCATTCTATTTAGGGCATGAAACGGCCGACAAATTTTGCTCAAGAGGCCTCTCTTTCAGGCTTGATGTTCTTTTACGTGCCGTAAATGTACGACACGGGACCCACGGCTTTACTTCCCTTCCGAAGGAAGTCATACTTAGGATTTTTACGCCCGAAAAAATCCATCGATCCTGGCCGGGTTTGAACCCGCGGTCTTGCGTTTAGGAGGCAAGTATGATAACCATTACATCACCAGAATCGACTTATAATAATCGGTGATGAATTTATTTATCTACTCATTAGATTTGAAACCGCCAATGGTGGCCGAGGTCGTTAAGGCGCGGACTCGTGACCGGGAGATATGGGGTTCGAATCTCGCCAGGACCGCCCTCCATGACTGAGGTTTTTTTCAGCTTTTCCTCAGTCCTCATTGCGGGTAAATGCCGGGGAGGTACTCTAAACTTAGGCTTGGAACGCTTCCTTCCTTAAAAAATATCCTTTCCCGATATTTCATTTCATCTTATGTATCATCAGCGTCCACCGCTTGTGGTGCCTCAGTAGTAAAAACGGGCGTTAAACACTACACTCTCATTAGATTTGACGCAAATAATACACTACAGTACTGGTGGCAATGCTACTAGATGTCAATTCAATTCTTGTTAATTGATATAAAAATACTTTTCGGTCCTGGTGGTGTAGTGGTTACCATACTTGCCTTCTAAACCCAAGGTCGCGGGTTCAAACCCGTCCAGGATCGATGGATTTTTTCGGGCGTAAAAATCTTAAGTATGGCTTCCTTCGGAAGGGAAGTAAAGCCGTGGGTCCCATGTCGTACATTTACGGCAAGATAAAGAACCTCAAGCCTGAAAGAAGAGGCCTCTCAGCAAAATTTGTCGGCCGTTTCCTGATGACCTGAGATGTTAAAGAGCGTCCTTAAATAAACAAATGAATATATATATAATATTAATGAAACATAAAAATAAAGAAACACTATTAACAATGTAACAAATTAACACTAAAATAAAAGTAGATAAAGATAAAACACAGAGAAAGAGCCACACTTGAAACTGCTATATTTCGAACTACTGCGAGTTCTTCAATGGCAAGAAGCTTATATTACTACAGTTAATAGTATCTTGATGAGTGCTAATAAGTTATTAAGTTCCCTCAATCAGAAACATCTTCTTAAACTATCGCGGTTATATTTACAATATTTAAGAGCTGGTATTCCTATTCAGTTTAATGCATCTTTTTTCCAAAACTTTTCCCCGCCGCTCGTAGCGTCAGCTCCTGACTTAGCTTCTATTTTCAATTTACCTCGTCCATCTAAATTTTACTCCGGTACTGCATACCAGCAGCCCAATAGCAAATGTACCCCTTGTACTTCTCCTACTAGTAATATTGCTGTTGTTAATTTATCTTCTATTTCACTTTCCAACACTGATACATTGCTTTTACAAAAAGGATTATCTTTCGCCCCAACTCCCAAATTTAATCGCCTTAAATTTGTTTCTGATGGCGTTAAATTTTGCCGTAATTTAAGATGGCGTTACTATTGGCATACTAAATCTTCTCAGCCTACTTCAAATGTTACTCCTTGCCTTCTCAAGTTTCGTTCTCCCTCCAAACTTGAACCTCCATCTTTACCTTCTAGCCATCCTTTAGAAATGTTTATTAACAGATTTTTAACTTCGATCAGTGATTCTAAATTTCTAGATAAGATCACTCCTAAAGACAACTTAACTTTAAGTGAGAAATCAGCACTTAAAAGATTATCTAATAATCCTGATGTTATTATCCTTCCAGCTGATAAAGGGTCCTCAGTAGTACTACAGGACATTTCGTCTTACAATGCTGAAGCTTACCGACAGCTTAAGAATGTCACTTATTATGAACTATTGTCTTCCGACCCAACTGTCAAGTTTAATGAAGAAATAGCTTCTTTTATTACTTCTTCTGGTACAGCAGAAGGACTTAGTTCCCAAGATATCACTCTTCTTACTCCTCATGTCCCTCGTACTCCCACCATATATTTTCTCCCTAAAATTCACAAAGAGAACTGTCCAGGTCGCCCAATAGTAGCCAGCTTCGATTCCCCTACTGAACGTATTTCCGCTCTAGTAGATTGTTTGTTACAGCCTTTTGTTACTTCTAGGCCATCCTATATATATATATATATATATATATATATATATATATATATATATATAAAGGCACTTGAATCTTCCGAAAGATAAGTTCATTTATTCGTTTGCCAATTTCTACCACATTTTTGACAAGTAGTAAGTACAAATGTTAACAATATAATTTCACATTTATTTTTCCAATATTAATTTCACAACCTTTAATATAAACTGATTAAGCACTTGAGGTGGCATCTCTGCTGCTTCTAACGCTTACATGAGGCTATATGCAACTGCAGTTACATACATAAAAAGTGTTTGTTCATAAGTTTTGTGACAATGTCGCGTGGAAACTCTCTATCATTGAAGATAAAGCAAATATTAGTGCTTACAAAAGAAATTGTGCACATCCAAACGAAAAATAGCTAAGAAATCAGGTCATTCAAGTTATGTTTTTGATATTAAGTAATTCGGTAATTAATGTTGGATTTTATATTTTTAGCTGTAAAATATGAACACACACATATATATATGTGTGTGCGTGAGTACTATAACTTGGCACTTTTAATTCAAGGCTTATATGGCTTACTCTATTAGTATTTCATGTTGAACATTAGTTTATACCTTAATATACAAATTGTCTTTAAATTATGTAGGAAAATAGGGATTTCCATATACTTTTCTTGCAAGAGTTTAAACACACAACGTTGCTCGAAATTTGGTGGATGCATTTCCAAATCCCACAGTTCAGCGTCGGTTTGTTCAACCCTGAAAATATGTAAGGGAGAGGACATCACTGTGAAATTGGTGATGATCAACTCACGGAAACTGTATAAGCAAGACGTTGGATTGCTAGAGAAGTTACTCGTGGGCTCACTTTAACTGTCGTGACTTGAAAAAAAAATCGGAAAAATGAAAGTTCTTTATAAATGACCCTTATGTAATTAAATTTTTAATAAGACGACGTAGGTTTGAAGTATGTTTTTCACTGCCTTTGTGCAACAAAAATTATATCTTTTAGATCGTATTGTAACCTGTGATGAAAAATTAATTCTTTGCAAAAAAAAAAATTGCAAACGATTGGCATAATGACCTGAATCTTGATGAAGTACCGAAACCAAATTTACAATGAGAAAGTAATGACAACTTTATGATCTGCAACTGGATTACTATACTGTAATCTTTTGCATAGTGGGGAAACAATTACTTAGGAGTATTCTCTAAAACTTGACAAAATGCATCAGAAGCTGTCAAAACTAATCAATTGAAAAGAGCATATCCTTCTTCACGATAATGTCCGACCACACATTTCATAAATATATTCTAGAAACTCAACGATCTGGCCTACGAAACTTTTCCCGGACCTTCCATCAACTGACTTTCGCTTAACCTTTCACAATACTTGAACAATTTCTTGAATAATAGCCTTAAACTCAAAAAGAAGCTGAGATGCTATTTACAGATTTCATTGTCTATAGAAGCCAGGGTTTTTTTGTATCAAAATGGTATAAAAAACGTGGTACTAATTATTGTATAGTCATTCCTTATTTATTGAAATTTCAATTAAAAACTTCATTAATTTTCGAATGACATTTGTCAAACTGGAGCGCTGTATGAAAGGAAAAAAAAAAAAAAAAAAAAAAAAAAAAAAAAAAAAACAAATATGGTGGAACATGAAAGCTGCCCAAGTTCGCTAGATTATTATTTATGCGTAAAGCAAAATTCAAGAAAATGTTTTGTTCTCAAACCGTAGTTGATTTCCAGATACCGGTTGCCGCCAGATGCGTATTTCAATTTTCGGGGAAACAAGAACCTTGCATTCAAGAAACGACAAAGTAAACGACACATTACAATAAGCGATATCAATAAGGTTAGGATAATTTTTGCTGAAAAACACAAGTCTTGGACCTCAATATGAAGTCAAGCGATATTCAGTGAGTTGGTTTGGGGAAGGTTAAATGACTTCTAATATTATGACATGACCTCGGTAAAAACAGTAATTTCGAATGAGTAGAAATTTTGGCTTTGGGAGAGTTATGATCTGGTCAGAGTTCTGCGCTTAAGGTCCTCACGCACTGCATGACTGCACACCAGAATGAATTCTGATGCTTACACGGAGATGCCCGAATCCAAGTTAATATGCTATATGACGAATATGGAGAGGGTATCGAAAAATTTAAACACGTCAACACTGACCTTCACATACCTGCAAAGCTGAAAGCATGGTTACATCAAAGGAACAATAGTTCTGAGATGTGTGCAAAACGTTCAGATTTAAATCTGTTGAAGATCTATGGGGATTCTAGCTAAGCATTGGACAGCAATTTTAGACTGGCTGGGCTGAAAAATGCGATTAGGAAAAATTTGGCAACAATCTCAGTAGAAGTAAATACCCCTTAGAGCAGGACTACGGCCAACCTTTGTTAACATTGCGTTGTATTCCGTTGATAACGAACGTTTAGTATGTTATGTTGAAATATTTTAAACAGACTTGTAATGGCAGCTAAAATCCTGCAAGACTGTAATATTGAACTAGTAGTGTGCCAAGTAACCTCGCGGTATTTACGTTGGGACTAGTGCAATCGGTATTTTCGTCATCACGTGTGTGTACTATCCTGCGATTTTGTCCTGGACAGCAAGTTGAAACAATCAGTTAGCATGAAAATTTGCGTTTAATTTGCGAAATCGGCCACAAAACCCTTAAACATGCTAGGCAAGCTTAAGGCGTCGATGCAATGTTTTGAGTGGTATGAGCGCTTCAAAAGCGAATGAACGTCCCTAGAAGACGATATGCTCTCTGGAAGACCTTCAACAAGTATTAACAGGAAAATGTTGAAAAAGCCCGGGTAGTTTTCGAAAATCGTAGAAAAACAATCAACGGCATTGCTGACAGCGTTGGTGTGCCGTAGGCAAAGATCACCCTTTGAATACCGTTGGCAAAATTCAGCGTGAATGCTATATTCACTTACAAACAATGACTTAGAGCCCGCATTCCAAAAGTGGTAGAAACCCTTGGCGTATTGCTGTCCCCGCAAACTATTTCAAAGGATATGGTAATTGAAGTATTTTCTTTATAACAGAACCAGTCCTGGATCTTTTTAATAGCATTTCCTATATATTAAGAGGGAAGGCTGCTTCTTAAAACATCACATAGAGTATAACATTAAAATGAGGTACATTTGCATAGCTTTCAAGCAGCTTCTTCCCTGAGTTTTTATAATCAAGGCGAGTTTTGTTGTAAATAAATTCGTGCCCCCTTGCACTCTACAAGAAAAGCATTAATCATTACTTAGACAAACCAAAATATATACTGTCTGACTTCATGATTAGTTTTGGAACTACAATGAAAAAGCAAACAAAAAGCATGATTGTTCACGTTTAATTGGCGTTATTTTTGCGTCTGTGATGCTACATCTTGCCAAAGCCGAGTGAACGCTGTCATGATGCATTAAGGGCAAACTCTGATTTTTAATGAAATGCAATGAACGTGCAAAACACAAGCATTGACGAACTGCAATGCAGCAAAACGCAACGCCAACGGACGTTGATCGCATATTGTCCTTAATACAATCAAAGCGTAACAGAATTTCCTTAGTTATTAAGAGCAAAGGAGACTAAATTGAATACTAGAATTATACTGTGAAATATTCGTGGATTGTTTTTAGTTGATTCTGTAAAAATACAAAAGGTGCTTATTTTCCATCTCTAAGACAGTGGTTTTTCAGTTTTCCTGAAAATTTTTATTTTCATTATTTTTAATGATAAAGTAATAACACTTTTCATATAAGTTATTAGTTACTGTGCCTAATACCACAAAAAATAATGCAAAAATATGCACACGAAACAATAAAAAAGTTGTTTATCTCCAGAAACCTCCTCAATATTACTCATTTTTCAGTATTGTACATTATTACGTTTAGGCTGAAAAATAAACGCAATCACATATTCATTATTATACGTTTAGCTAAGGGAAACCATAGAAGAAATTTAGTCATACTAGAGAAATTATTATATTTTGTTTTTGTTTTAAGGCAGAAAACAACTAATTTTTTTTTTCTTCATAATATCCATATACAGCTTTTTTACCTGAAGAGGTTTTAAACGCCCGTTGAGATGTATGAGAGTTGCAAAATATTTTAGTTAAATGTTAAAATACTTGTTTTTTAATTTAATTTCTCTTACATTCTGTTTCCTACGATGCAGTTTTTATCGAATTTACTTCAGATTTTCAACTACTAAGCAACAATTATGATAAAATAAATTTTAGAAAACTTTAACTATACATTATAAATAATTTGATTAATTACGAAAAAAATTAATATAAACAGTTTAGGAATTCTGAGACAACTTCAGCAGAGCAAAATTCTTTAAGATTTTATTTTTTTCAACATTAAATTAATGTGTTAATATTTTAAATTTGTCAAAGCTATAAATTCTGCATCGTATAGAGCATTTAACACATTAGCAAATAAAAGTAAATGAAACTATAATTTTTCCAAAGATTTTAGAATTTCCAACATGGTAATTTGATCATGTGTATTTAATGGTATGGCAACTTGTGAAGAAATTTTTCTAAAAATTACAAGCTTTCGAAATTCCTTATGTTGGTAATGAAATGTATGTGCTTGCTTCCCAATATGTCCATATATTTAAAATAACAAGTTCGGGCATTAAAATAAATTTAATCTTGAACATTTGAGGAAGACAACAAAATATTCTTGTAGGGTCATCAAAAATGTATCGTTTAATATTATGTCATCATCTGGGCCCTGTCTAGGCAGCTTTGCTCACAATTTGGATCCGTTAGCGATTGGCAAAACGACACACATTCATAATTTGAATGAACGAAAAGAAATAAATTAGAATAATGTTGAACTTTCAAATATGAACATGATAATATGCTTACCAATTTAAAGATAATTTGGCAAATGTTGACCATACAAGCCAATCACACCTTGTCTCCAAAACAAACTAACTGACGATCTAAGTCGTGGTCATTCACGGACTGCAGAAGCCAGTTATGAAGCTGTATTCTCTTCTACGGGTTCCTGGATTGTAAGGTTTGTATACCTCTGTTATCTTGGATAGACAAAATTTCAGTAGTTTTGCAGCGCTTCGTGCTGATCCGCAGCTGATTCCCAATTGAGCGTCTATATCGTCTCCGATTATTTTTCTTGTCCGATGCCGACCCTTTGGTTTGGAATTACTGTTAACTGTACTTTTGATAAGTGACAAATCCCAGGAGAGGTTTCCTAAAATTCTCAACGACACTGAGCGCCTAATTGGTTTCTTTTTTATAAACTTAAAACAAATGACAATTCTTTGTTTGGCACTACATTTAGAACGATTATTTGACAATGCACTTAATCATACGTGTCTGCGTTACCGCGCAATTGTCGTTTCCCAAATGTGGGTAACACTAACGCCGACAAGAGCGACCTCAGGTAACACGATGGCTCGATATAAGAAGTGCTTCATTTACTAAGAAACTTAGAGAATTTGATGCGGTTCCTAGGAGGTGAAACAACTTCTAAAATTATTGCATTGTTACAGATCGTATTTATATGTGCGATTGAAGAATCTATTAACAGTGACAATTGCATTTGAACCTCTAATGCACACAAAATAGTTCTTTAACTATATAAAGATTTGCATCTTTGTTTGAGATCATATTTTCATTACACAAAGTATATTTAGAAAGTTCGACCATGCCTAACCAATCATCAATTTTTTCTACTTCTTTTATTTGCCCTTAAGAATTGAAATTCCAATTGCAGAGGAAGCAGAAACATATTAATAATAACTACTAGCTAAATATTCATTCTTAAAAGTCAGCTGTTGGTGCGTTGTTTGTCATTGAAGGCATTTTACTTGGTATAAGGAAGTAGTACACAAACAGCCAACAACTGGCAACAGTGATGCAGAGCTGACAGCCATGGTGTGTCTTAGTCCAGCACTTCATAACCGACACACTGCAGATTTATTTACAAACCGGAGATGAACAGGTGGCGGATTTACACCTTTGCGGAAGAGAGCTTTGAGTGGTAGGAGAATTATATCAAACATAGGCATATGTTTTCTAATATTTAAAGATTTTAAATATTTAAAATGTTTAAACTTTTTCAGATAATTGCTTTCATCACAGATTAAATTCTGCGTGTTCCGATCTCACATTTTTGTTTCTATCAATTTTTTTTTTTTTTTTTTTTTTTTTTTGATCTTCCAATTGATCTTCTTCCTTTCGGGTTATACGTCAACGTATTTTTTTGCAATTATATCTTCTGTCATTCATTTTAAGTGTTTTACCCATTGTTGTCTATAACTTCCTAATTGTTGAAATATTGTTGCATTTCAAATTCTTTTCTTATATCTTCATTTCTTATATGATCTTATTTGTGCAATCTTTGAGAGATAGTAAAAAGCGCATTTCTGCTGCTATAATATTATTCTCTTCCTTATTTTTTAAAGTACAAGTCTCACTTAAAAAAAATAAATAAAAAGCTGGTAAGTCCATGGCTGTGTAGAATCTTAATTGAGTGTCTTTTCTCACTTCGTTTTTCAAAGAATTTCCAACAGTTCCGCACAGAGCTTGAAACTTGTGTATTTTTATATTAACATCTTGGTTTTCTTCACATGTGGCATTACAACCTAAATAATAAAAGTGTGATACTTCTTCTATTTTTTTTTCTATCACAATTTTTGTTCGGTATTTATCTCAGAACCCCATTACGTTTGTTTTAGTCTTTGAAATTGTCATATTTTATACTTTATTTGTTTAGTTAGTATATTGTTTCTGTAGTCTATCTTCCTTGTCAAAATTAATACCATTTCATCAGCAAATAGTAAAACATTTACTCATCTATTTTGTCTTAACTCTATTCTTTTATGAACAATATTTTTCGATTCTTTAAGAATAATATATAGGAAAGAGACTATATCCTTGTTTTAGACCACCATTTGTTTTTATTTCTTCTGTTGACTTCTCATTTACACCTATTATCATTTTTGTAATTATACTAACTGTTTATGACTTTCATTACATATATAGAGTATCCTGTTTTATATAATATTTTCCATAATAATAAGATGTCCACTCTATCAAAAGCTTTTTCTAGGTGAGCAAATACCATGTGTGTTTCTAAGTTATATTCTCTTTTTTTTTTTCTATAATTTGTTTTATTGTAAAAACATTATCCATACACGATCTGCCAGTTCTAAATCAATTTTGTTCCTAACTAACTTTTATATTGCTAAAAATGTTTAATCTGGAGATGATGTTCCTTGCATATATTTTATTCATTATAAGTAATGAGCTTATCCCTCTATCGTTTTCGCATTTGTTCTTTGCTACTTTTTAAATACCGAGATAGTTAACTATCTCACATTCTTTTGGGATTTTCTTCATTCCCCAACACAAATTCAATACATATAATAAGCTAGTTGTATATCAATCCTCCATACTTTATTAATTTCATTGTAATGTTGTCTGTTCCTGGAGCTTTTCTATTTTTCATCCTTTTGATAGCATTTTGCATTTCTTATATTGTTATTAAATATACTGCCCTTTCTTCCTGTTCTCCAATTTGCATATTATCTATATTGCCATTATATGATAATTTTTGTAATATTCTATCCATTCTATTTCTGAGATACACAATAATTTAGCTTTATCTCGTCCTGATGATTTATGGTGTATCATTACTTTCCAAGCTATACTTTGTCTTCCATAAACATGTTCTATTGTTGTCAAAAACCTATTCCATAAATTTGAGTGGCTCTCTTTAATTCTGCTTTTGACATATTCCTTTTTAATTTATAATATACTCTAGTTTCTTCGTTTGGTGATTGCAAATATTTAAGATATGCTTATTTATTATCTTTTACTACTGCCTATATTTCTTCATTCCAGTGTCTAGGATATTTGTTTCTTTTTATTTATTTTTATTACCAAGTGTCTTTTTTGCTGTTCACAATATAAACTTATTATGTTTTGGTATTCTTTTTATAAATCATTTTCGGTAATATCTTCCATTGATTTCTGTGTCATCCTATATTGGAGTAGATCTTGTATACTTTAATCCGTAATAAATATTTTAATACGTCCTCTCTTTGGTATTCCGCTTCATTTTTATTTGTTTTTCCTCTTTTTCCCGTTTAGTCAATATATATATATATATATATATATATATATATATATAATATTAATGAAACATAAAAATAAAGAAACACTATTAACAATGTAACAAATTAACACTAAAATAAAAGTAGATAAAGATAAAACACAGAGAAAGAGTCACACTTGAAACTGCTATATTTCGAACTACTGCGAGTTCTTCAATGGCAAGAAGCTAGACAAGTGAAGGTGATAAAAGTATTTGAAGTAGGCTGAGAAGATTTAGTATGCCAATAGTAACGCCATCTTAAATTACGGCAAAATTTAACGCCATCAGAAACAAATTTAAGGCGATTAAATTTGGGAGTTGGGGCGAAAGATAATCCTTTTTGTAAAAGCAATGTATCAGTGTTGGAAAGTGAAATAGAAGATAAATTAACAACAGCAATATTACTAGTAGGAGAAGTACAAGGGGTACATTTGCTATTGGGCTGCTGGTATGCAGTACCGGAGTAAAATTTAGATGGACGAGGTAAATTGAAAATAGAAGCTAAGTCAGGAGCTGACGCTACGAGCGGCGGGGAAAAGTTTTGGAAAAAAGATGCATTAAACTGAATAGGAATACCAGCTCTTAAATATTGTAAATATAACCGCGATAGTTTAAGAAGATGTTTCTGATTGAGGGAACTTAATAACTTATTAGCACTCATCAAGATACTATTAACTGTAGTAATATATTTTGGAGAACATGCCAGAATAATTTTAATAAAACTAATTAATTTAGACAAATGAAATTGCTGCAAATATTGACAATTATTAAGGATCATCCGTAGAAAATGTTGGGAGATATGGTGCCTAAATAAATGAAATTGGCTATGAGTGCTAGGAGCTATAGCGGACAATGGCAATTGAATTAATATTCCGTTAGGACACACACCAGTAATAGCGCAATAAGAAAGAAAGCCAACGTGCCCTGTATATTTAGCTAATTGTTTAGAATGGTACTTACATTTGTTGAACCAAAATGTGATAACATTACCTTGGATAGGTGCCATGGTATAAGATGTAATATATAATAAAGTATTTTAGAAAACACAGAAATAAAATTAGAAGAAAAATAGATAAATAGTAAAGAAGTCAAAAGCAAAACACGCAAAAGCAAAACACACAAAAGCAAATAAAGCCTAATAAGCAAAGTTAAAAGCAGCACCAGAGGTGCAAACAATATTAATGAAACATAAAAATAAAGAAACACTATTAACAATGTAACAAATTAACACTAAAATAAAAGTAGATAAAGATAAAACACAGAGAAAGAGTCACACTTGAAACTGCTATATTTCGAACTACTGCGAGTTCTTCAATGGCAAGAAGCTAGACACCTTCACTTGTCTAGCTTCTTGCCATTGAAGAACTCGCAGTAGTTCGAAATATAGCAGTTTCAAGTGTGACTCTTTCTCTGTGTTTTATCTTTATCTACTTTTATTTTAGTGTTAATTTATATATATATATATATATATATATATATATATATCCGAGATTATCAAAAAGGGGTCTGTATGTACTTCTGCCCCTCTACATACTGTCGTATTCTTAATTTGATTCTTAATCTTTCATTCAATATTTTACAGTCTGTTAAGGTTCTTGACCCTGTGGCTGACTACGTATATTTATGGTGACTTTCTTATTAAAGAATGTATTAGTAATTCTAAGATCATCAAATGTTACAAAATTCCTGAATTCTGTTCCATTATTTCCTCCCCACAAATAAACATACATTTGTAAGCGGGGATTTTCCAACTTCTGCATTTAAATCTCCTACAATTATTATTTGGTCTGTTTTATTATATTTATCTATAATATTGTGTAGTTTATTATAAAATTTTGTTTCTTCAACTTTTCCCTCTTCAGGGGCATATACTTCAATCACTAATAATTCCCTTTTTCTGATCTATATCTTACTTTTTTTTTTTTTTTTTTTTTTTTTTTTTTTTTTTTTTAATTCACTGGCGCTCTTTAACATCTCAGGTCATCAGCGTCCCATTCAATTCAGAGCGTGAAACGGCCGACAAATTTCCTCAGTTGTCTCTTCTTTCTCACTTGAGGTTCTTTTTCGTGCCGTAAATGTACGACACGGTTCCCAAGGCTTTACTTCACTTCCTAAGGAAGCCATACTTACGATTTTTACGCCCGAAAAAATCCATCAATCCCGGCCGGGTTTGAACCCGAGATCTTGGGTATAGAAGGCAAGTATGGTTACCACTATACCACCAGGATCAACATGATTTGTTAATTATGCCTCGTTTATAAATTTATAACTTTGTACGTTATTCTTCCATTTTTATCAATCCAGATGGCTACTCCTTTGGCCTTCCTTGTCATTTGTTTCACTCCTGAGTAAATCATTACATGGTCATCTATCTTATTTGTTCCTTTCAGTTTTTGTTTTGTTTTGTTTTGTTTTGTTTGTTAGTTTTTTGTTTCTATAGTTACCGCTATATTTAAGTTTCGTTTTAATTCAACAAGTATTTTTTCTTTATTAGTTTGGCTTCTGATATTCCAATTCCATATTTTGAGCTTTCCATTTCTTCCTAATACTTTATTCTTTTTACTTAACCATTACCTTTATTGGTCTTGTTGATCCAGCTAATTTACCAATGTGAAATTTCCTAGAAAGATTTTTATAGCGGGTTTCCAGCCCAGCGCAAAACCCCCAACCTGGAGGACCAGGGGTTTTCTGTTGGGGGGAGGGGATCTCCTTCTCTTAGACGGATGCCTTCACTAAGGGTAACAAGATTCCTCCTTATGGGATTTTCGGAGTTTCCTTCTCCTAGGTAGGGAAAGTATAGTATTTATATGGGATAAGAAGGAAAGAGTTCTTTGATGTTTTTATGCTCATGAACTGGTCTGCATGTGAAGCAACATGGCAAAGTAGACACTTTTCGTCGTTTATATTGAATGATATTTTAAAAATAACTATAGAGTATTAAATTTATTCATTCCTGTTTGCTATTATTCTTTGTGGACATATAGTATCTCTCATATTTTCAATAATGCTTTGCAGTTTATTGTGTACACATTTTAATGATTTATGGAAGTTTACTTTAGATACTTTTATTTACTCACTACATCACTAAAGTGGTTCTATTTAGTTCCTAACACATTGCATTCATATAACCACTTCCTACAGATTACAAATTAATGCGGCACAAAATTTAATGTATACTTCACTATACACTCCGTTCACTGGTGTTGTAGCCAATGGAATGGGTAGTGCCTGTCAAGCTTTTCGGCTAGCGATAGGGACCATACAGCAATGATGATGATTATAGTTTAAGGGGCGCAAAACAGCTAGGGTCATTAGCGCCCAAACACACTAAAAACAGCGTCAATAATAATAAATGAATAATATACACAATGTCAGTGTTTAAAATCATCAAATTTAGCACTTTGGGCTATAAAACAAACCTCATAACAAAGAACAAGGGTAAAATAGTCAACAACATATAGGACTGGTAATAAAACACAGTAGCTAGGGCTGATAACACAACAGTCTTATAATATTCAATAACCGTAACAACGAAAACCCCAAAACAAATAACAAGGGTAAAACGGTAACAATTAACAAGAGAATGACTACCAAAAAAGCAGCCCTAAAATGGTCTGACAATGCATAAACCAAACTCCAAAAGCAAACAACAAGGGTCGTTTGGTAAACAACGAACAAAAAACTGGCTCTAAAACTGCCTCAAGAGCTGAAAACAGATCAGTCTCAAAATGGTATAAAATTGTTACAATAAAACCCCAAAACAAATAACAGGGGTAAAATGGTCAACAACAAACAAAAGACTGTCAGTAAAACGCATAAGCAAGAACCGAAAACTCAACAGTCTTACAATAGCTTAATAAAGCCGTCATGAATAAAGGGAAAAATCCTCACACCTTGCTCCAAAAACCAGAAACACGAATAAAACGGAGCACTCGCTCAACAGCAGCCATATCATCTGCAAGTAACTACTTAATAGAGGAGGGAAAAGCCAGCGAATGTCTAAAAGTTGCTAGATTTTTTTTTTGATTGATTTATTTATGGACGCTCTTTAACAGCTCAGGTCATCAGCGTCCCATTCAACTCAGGGCGTGAAACGGCCGACAAATTTTGCTCAGAGGCCTCTCTTTCAGGCTTGAGGTTCTTTTTCGTGCCGTAAATGTACGACACGGGACCCACGGCTTTACTTCCCTTCCGAAAGAAGCCATACTTAGGATTTTTACGCCCCGAAAAAATCCATCGGTCCTGGCGGGTTCGAACCCGCGATCTTGAGTTTAGGAGGCAAGAATGGTAACCACTACATCACCAGTACCGACAAAGTTGCTAGATGATGGCAATCGAGTAAAATGTGACGCACTGTAAAGGGGTGGTCTCAGTGAGGGCAAGCTGGAGTCGGTTGTCCATTAAAAAGGTGTCGGTGACTAAAAAGGCAAGCCCAATTCTCAAACGAGCTAAAATTACTTCTTCGCGACGAACTGCGCGAGTAGAAGTCGACCAGTTAAAAGGGGCGGATTTACATTCACGGAACTTATTAGTTGGGAGTGATTCCCACTCCTCGCGCCAGCGCGAAAGAATGGCTCTACGTAAAGAATGTATAAAATCCCCGAAATAAAAACTTTGCTCGTAATCAGCAGGGTCTAAAAGAGCGGATTTAGCTGCGATATTTGCGGCCTCATTACCTGGGAGTCCCACGTGTCCAGGTACCCATTGTAGTGTTACCCTGACGCCAGCATCAAAAAGAGTTAACGCTACATCCTGGATCTTCTGTACAAGAGGGTGGTGGTTGTACATGTTTCTAAAACTTAAAACTTCCCCAGCCCCTGATCAGAAATAAATAAAATCGCCCGATAAATAGCATAAAGTTCCGCCATAAAAATACATGTCGCAACGTTAAGACTATACGTAAAACTTGCTCCATTAAAAACAAAAGCCCATCCTACTCCTGTGTCAGATTTCCAGCCGTCGGTATATATAAAATTCCAACGATTAAAAGATCATTTGATCTCGCTAAAACAACAGCGAATAACATGTGGTGCGGTGGAAGACTTAGGACAGGACGCAAGCCCAAGATGAACGGGAGCCTCTGCTTAAAGTCAAGGGGGAGAAGAAGTTTCCCCGGCTAGGAAAAAAGCAGGTAACTCTAAGTCCAAAGTCCTTAGCAGCTCCCGAAAACGAAAGCCAGCAGGCTTAGGAATAAAAGACCGAGCAGCATAAAAACCATCGAAAGACACATTAAAAAACGGCCCATTCGTGGGATGACGAGGTTGCGCAGCTAAGCGACAACCGTAAGCAGAAAGTAAAACATCCCTACGATAAAACAACGGAGGTTCTCCAGACTCCTCACATAAACTAAACACAGGACTGGTTGGGAATGCTCCAATGGCAACACGGATACCCCGGTGATGAATCGGGTTAAGGCGATGAAGAACAGAAGGTCGCGCTGAGCCATAAACAACACACCCATAATCCAGTTTTGACCGGATAACAGAGCGGTAAAAACGTAAAAGAATCGTCCGGTCAGCTCCCCAATATGTGCCACTTAAAACACGTAAAATACAAAGAGAACGCTCACACTTGCCTCTGAGTTGTGCTATATTCAATGACCAGCATAATTTCCTATCAAATATTAAGCCAAGGAATCGAACTTCGTCTGCGAAAGCAAGAGCATCTGGGCCAAGATGGAGAGACGGAGATGGATACTCCTTATAGCGCCAGAAATTCATACAGACGGTCTTCTCTGCGGAGAAACGGAACCCGTGATGTACACTCCAAGCATAAAGGCGGTCGAGACAGCATTGGAGGCGACGTTCCAAAAGACAAGTTCTCCGAGAGGAAAGATAAATGGCAAAATCGTCAACGAACAACGACGATTGTATTCCTGGCGGTAAACACTCAGTGATGGAATTGATAGCAATGGCAAACAGTGTGCAACTAAGTACCGAGCCCTGAGGTACACCGTTCTCTTGAGTAAAACTATACGATAAAACTGATCCCACGCGAACATTAAAAGCCCGGTCTTTCATAAATTCCATAAAGCAAGCGCGGATATTAGGCATTCCTTGAAGAAGGTAGTATATCCTGTATATCTTATGGCCTTAATTTAAAACCCTGAGTGATAATTAATATTATTTATGTCATATGAATAGCGATGAGTTGTACGTTACATAGGAACAAATGAAGCAACATATATCCAGTAGTGCTGAAATAATCATATATATGTATGTATATATATATATATATATATATATATATATATATATATATATGAAGTGGGTATACGCTGACTCGCGGGGGCGGCAGACGTCCAATGCTAATTGAATACCAATTAAGGACTGTCGGCCGGGACATCTCACCGCAGTTGATTCTGGATGAAATTATAAATCATTGCCTCCACCTCGCGACAGATTAACTCAGGAGCCTGATTCCGCCATTTCGTGAACTCTTCATCATGGGACAAGGAAAGGAGGGGAAACTGTGCAAAATATCACACGACATTGCGTTGGAGCGTTATTGAATTTATTTTTTCACCTGCCTTCTGGTGCGTTTGCCTTAGGCGACGAGGCTTACTTAGCGCTCAAATGTATGACTGATCGCCGAAGAGTTAAATGAAAATCTCTGAAAGTACTCGCTGACCACTTACCTGAAATCGAATCTGAAAGAATGCTGCATGAGAATCGCTTGTCTAAATTTAAGAGCTAAATGTAGCTAAAAACTGTATGAATACTAAGAGCTGAATGTCGAACTGAAATCTCATTCTGAATGACTGAACGAACGAAGAGCTGAATCTTTCGTAAATCTCGACGAGCTAAATCTGAACGTCTGAAGGAAGTGAAAAACGGAATCTTAGTATGTCTTGACGAGCTAAATCTGAACGTCTGAACGAAGTGAAGATCCAAATCTGAAATAAGTTTTGCGGAGAATGTTCCTCCTTATATACGACATTCAAACCGCGCCAATGTGGCTTCTCGAGCTCATACAGGGCCACCTAAACGAACTCAACCTCCGAGCGTTCAAAATCTCCACCCACCATTGGTGGGCTCTAACTCAATTTTCAGTGCTAGTATTAAAATTTAGAAGCCAGTTTCTCGTTATTGGCTACATTTAAAGTAATGTCTGAGCACTTCGTGAGGTTATTCGCCTTGCTAATCTCATGGAATTCGTAACGATGTGAGAGGTTTTGTCGCAGAAATTGAATACAATAGCTTTTTGTTTTGTGCTTTCTGAGGCAGGTGTTCACTTTTTCTATTGTAATAGCCAGCGTCGTTGCCTCCAGTGAGTGACGAGAGTACCAGAAAGAATAGTTTGTTACAACTGCTTATTCGTTGTTTATACAAAATTATTTTACCTGTTTTATTATTTATCATATATTGATTACACAGTATTTACGATATCAAATGTTATGATCTTATTATGGTTTACATAGTACTGCAAAACTACGTTTGGGTGGGTGTGGAGGCGCAAAAACTGTTGCAACTCACAATGTAAAATTGACTGTTATTCAAAGCTCCGAAGGAACTGGAAGTACTATGTCGCTCCCTTGACTTGGACCCTATAGAAAATCCGTTTCGGAGTTGAAAATAAATGACAAAAAAAAAAAAAAAACCAGCAAAATAACAGGCAAAATTAAAGTTGAGAGCATTCTTGTAAAACGGCAAATATTACTCAGTAACAAAAGAACTCAGAGCTAATGCTTGGTAGATATGAAAGCTAAAGTGGGCTTCACGAAGTACTGAATATAACTATAAAAAAGGCATACTTTTTCAACGTCTTACTTTATTGAATTAAATACTTGCAAAATATCCAAAGCAAAAAAGTGTTTTGAGTGATCACTATTTTAAGTGAATAAAGAAACATTATCAGTCATTTATTTTATATATTTGTTGATAAAACAAATGTACCTTCAGTTTTGACAACCCCTTAATTTATTATTATTTTCACATGTTTCATTGTTAAAATACGGGACAAGATTTTCATTTTTTTTTTTTTTTTATCTTTTCCTGGAGCTGAACAGCTTATTTATATTATGTTCACATGATACGCATGAGGAATAAGGTGCATCACAGTTCGCTAGGAAAACAACGTTTTCAGGTCTAAGAAATCTCTTTTAGTACATGTTTAGTGCTAACATAAATCGGGTATGGAAGTTAGGGTAAATTTAATTCATTGTTATTAATTCATTAAGGCACTTCAGACATTCTTATTAAGATAAAAAAACAGAAAGCATAGTTTCTGCTCAATTTTTCATGTTAGAAAGTAACAGCAGCGACGCAGGAGAATTATTAGGTATCTCGTGGTAATGTGTTACTGATTAGAAGAAGGCGATAACATTAGACGCTCGAAACTCGGTGAAATGGGACGAGATTATTAAGGTTTGGCCCGCTTTTAATTTAAATTAATATTTATCAGTAGGACAATACAATATCGCAGTAAAGGGCCAATGAACAGAATAAAAGAACATGCACATGCTGAAGAACGGGCTATAACTGCTAACAAAAACAAAAATCAAGAAAGAAATAAACGCCTGAAGTTTTCGCATAACAAACGTGCTAAGATTCAAGCTGATTGATAGAATTACTTAATTGGGTGAGGCGGAGCAAACGCTGGGCTGCAAAGTCCAAAGGGTCGAGCATTGTGTGCGGCCATGATTTGCATATAGCAGCCCGAGGGACACGAGCCGAGGCAGGTCCACGCCTGCCCTACCACAACCACTTACCAAGTCTTTATCTCAATCTTTGAGATTTGCTAAGCATGTGTGCAGCTCGACCAACGTGTTTCGGTGACATAAACAAAATTCTGCGTAATTAATTTGACAATGAAGAAACATTCATCTTGCGAGCAACATTTATAGCAATTACCCTGAACCATCTTAGCAATTCATTTGGCTATAGCTTTTTAAAGGTTTTTTTTTTTTTTTTTTTCTTTTTCGAATATTGCTTTTTAAATAATGTCTCTTAGTTTTGTTGCAAGAGGAACTGTGTTATCGCAATGGCCACGTGTGTAATAATGGTTCTTTGCAAATTATTCTCGAGGGCTGCAAGCAGCGTGAAAAACTACAGTTATGCGATAGCATAATTTGCCGGGATAATCCCATAATCTACGCACTTTTTTTTTTTTTTTTTTTTTTGCTTACTGTCCGATTTTTTATTTCTCTTTAGGCTAACGTGCGCACGAATTGTTGCAGATTGTTTAGGTTATAGATGAGATTTACTCTGCTAACACATAGAACTGCTCAAAATCTATAAAATAATTTTGAAACAACAACAACAACAACAACAACAATAATAATAATAATAATAATAATAATAATAATAATAATAATAATAATAATAATAATAATAATAATAATAATAATACATTCATTGCTCACACATCCACCGAGCGGGTTGACTCAGGCGGTAACGTTTTAGATTCGCATTCTGGAGGTTCCGTGATACATTCCCTTGGGATTTACCATCCTGACTTTGACTTTTTTCTTGCTTACCGTTGGTACAAGGGTAAGCAAGAAAAAGCGCAAAGCACCGTCACGCCACACTGTAACAGAAAACATGAAATGGGAGAGGGATATTTTTCTGGAAAGGATATATGCATCCCAGTGTTCGCCTTGTGTATATATCTCTCATGCACCAGCATTTCCCGGCAGATGTTCAAACTTCTGTTGAAATTCAGGAATGAAGGTGGTAAATGCTTATTTCTAAAAGCTGTTTCCCTGCACTCTGCCAGCATATGCCTCCAGGTATTGCTTTCTCCGCACAATGAGCAAATTCTTTCCCCGAGAACATTAACTGTTTTATTTCCTTTCCAAGCCCCTAATCTGAGTCATGCGAGACCCACTTCTTACCTCTCTCTCACAAACATCTAGTTAGTTCCCCCTCCCCCTTTCCTTATCTATTTGAACCTGCAGGTTAAGTTATTTGCATTCAAAATAAAGAAGCTTATTCACTGGCTCAACCACTCTTCCAGCTCAGGGGACCCATTTGTTGAAGATGAAACGATGATAATTTTAAATCTTTTTTAGCGTTCCAATGATGAGGAAACCTCAAGGTGAATAGTTCGAATGTACAAAGGGAAGTCAAGAAACGTCCGGTGGAAACATAGTAGGTTATACGCACTTTTATGCGCCTGAGGCTTTTTTGATACCATGAAGTAAAATAAGACGAAAGACAAGATTCCTGTTCTTAGTTTTTAATGACTTTGCGGAAAGTAAGAGAACAACTAAAATCTTTGGGGCAGGGTAAATTGTTGATATTTGTGAGCGCGGCCTAAGCAGTGAAAGCGACTACTATCAGGCTTATGCTATGAAGCGGATGAAAGTACAAGGGCAAATAAAAAGTGAATGTTCCACATTTTTTAAATAAACGGGTAATTTTTTTTCTTTTTGATTCGTTTCATTTAAGGACGCTCTTTAATGTCTCAGGTCATCAGCGTGCCATTCAATTCAGGGCGCGAAACGGCCGACAAATTTTGCTCAGAGGCCTCTTCTTTCAGGCTTGAGGTTCTTTTTCGTGCGGTAAATGTACGACACGGGATCCACGGCTTTACTTCCCTTCCGAAGGATTTTTACGCCCGAAAAAATCCATCGATCCTGGCCGGGTTTGAACCCCCGACCTTGGGTTTAGAAGGCAAGTATGGTTACCACTACACCACCAGGACCGATTAAACGGGTAAAGAACACCGTTATGTTTAAACAAAACTCTTATATTTCCTTATCTACACATAAAAGTTATTCAACTATTTGATATAGCATAAAATGACAAGACGATAAGACGGAAACTGAAGTTCTGATCGTTGGGTCATTCCAAAACACAATCTTTTTGTTGAAATCGTCTACCCTGCAGATGCTTTTATGGGATTCCCAAACAGATGAATGTTGTCAAGATCAGTTGTTCAAAAGGCCACTTGTAATCGTTCGACATTCTGAAATTAACTGTACCATTTTCGCAATTTTGGATCCGCTGCATACATAAATACAATTTATAGGTGGACGTTTAAAGGTTCCGTATTTTATCCTTACTGAATTCGAATAACTGCAAGCCCATTCACTATCTGGAAAAGGCAAAAACACCAACGGAGGATGCGAATGCTGGAGCCAATTAACAATGATATTAACAACAAACGTTTGTGTTTATCAAAGAAAAAGTAATGCTTCCAACACGACAAGGCTTCCACACACACTTCTATTGCTGTCGGGAACTTACTTGCACTACGCTTCGGATGCAGCATGCTTACAAATTTTGGCCCTCAGTGGCTTTTTCCTCTTCTCAAATCTGAAGAAATGACTCACTGAACAAAGATTTAATTCAAATAGGGAGGCTATAGCTTATTTTGCAGAGTTAGCAAAATCGTATTATACTGAAGATATAAGATATAAAGCAATTAAAATATCGATAGTAGAAATATGTTGAATCAAGTTTAAAAATGAATAAAAATCTTGTATTTTCTTTTTCATGCCAAAAGCTTTATGAACAGCTCGTCTAACACTTGGCCTGTTCATTTCAGAGCCTCAGCCTTAGCGTGTTACCCTTCTGTTCAGCATCTTAACAAAAAAGTAACCAAAAATTTAAAAGTTTTTGTTTACAAAACTAATTTGCAAAAAACACTTTGTATTAAGCACTGTAAACAGTTGCAAAATATGTACAATTCAAAAAGTGAAAAATATACTTTAATATAATGTATACAAAATTTTAAAAAAATGGATATTTATAATGTATTAATTTTTTCGTCATTTTTACAGTTAATATTGAGGAAAAATTTTTTACATTAAATAAATCACCAGACTTAATATAATGTAAAAATTGGAAAAATATTTGTGTTATATAAAATATTTTTTTTTTGTTTTTTGCATATTTATGTTGGTTAACTTCGGACTTCACTGCTTGACTCACACGCCTCGCCCAACTTATGACTAGCCACTGCAGCAGCAATACTCCGTCCTTGCTGGGCTTACAAGTAAGGCGACTAGAACATGCAAACTGTTACATATCACACATTTCAGCATTGCTCATGTTTCATGATATTTTATGTTAATATAGTTGTTAAAAAACTGATAATATGAATAAGAAACTAAAGTAAAATATATTATGGAAGATGAACATAATGTTGTTTTTTCTTTTTGCTTTCTTTTTTCGCATTCTACATACAGTGTACGGAATAAAATCAGCTGCACATCAGAAAGAATGGTCAATTACTCATGTGACTTGGTTGCACTGAACTTGATATTGTATGACACTTATAAACTGCATTGTTATAAATCCGGCATATTTTAAAAATGTTTGCTATGTTTAAATGAATCGTTATTTCAGTATTTAAAATATACGAAAACAGCTGTTACTCATTTTTAAAAAATATTTTCATTTTTAATATAACAAGGCTTCTGAAAATGTTAATTTTATTCCAAATAGTTAATGTATATGAGACTACTTAAATTCTTTCAACACACTTCCATCGTCAGGAAACACTTCAGCTATATACATTATTGTCGGTCCTAGTGGTGTAGTGGTTACCATACTTGCCTTCTAAAGCCAAGATCGCGGGTTCGAACCCGGCCAGGAGCGATGGATTTTTTCGGCCGTAAAAATCCTAAGTATGGCTTCCTTCGGAATGGAAGTAAAGTCATGGGTCCCGTGTCGTACATTTACGGCATGAAAAAGAACCTCAATCCTGAAAGAGAGGCCTCTGAGCAAAATTTGTCGGCCGTTTCACGCCCTGAGTTGAATGGGACGCTGATGACCTGAGATGTTAAAGAGCGTCCATAAATAAATTAATCAAAAACTATATATATATATGCATTATTCTTTCATGTAACTTAATATTGTTGAAAGTTTTAGTTTTTAAACGCATTTAACGACACAAATGAATTAGATATATCTCAGGCTTACTTATTGGGGATAATATTCTATATGGTATCTGCTCATGATATTGTGAAACATTTTCATTGCAGCAATGTTTGTTATTACTAAATCATCATTTATTACCATGATACGTTACGTTATGTATTCCGCCCTTTTCTTTTCCTTTCCCTTTCTTTCCTAGTATATAAAACCCACTGTTCTGAGACTTTCTCGGAAATAGTGTCTACCGCTAATTGGGTAGAACACTTTGTAGTATTTATTGTTGATTGGTCAAAACTCGCGACGTCATCTCCTCCACCTCATTATCTAGCTTGCCTGCTCACATTGGTAAACTTGATCATTAGCTTTATTTGAGTAAATATCTTTTCGGCTTCTTGCTTGGGACCGAGCGAACCACTGTCCCGTACTTTGTGATAATTTTATTTCTGGCATCGGGACAGTGGCTCTTCACTGTGCTTACTCCAAATTTTCTTTGTTTAGCAGGGGTCTACTTACTTGGATTTTGCCATTGACCCAGATATATTTGTTAAATTGGTAATTATGGACTTCTTTATTATACTGGGTAACCCATTAATTCCTCCATTAAATGTTCTAAATCCAGATATTCTTTCTTGCTTTGAATAAAATAACGGAACTTATTTGCTACACAGATTAAAACGACTTTTCTATTTTAAATCGGGAAATAACGAACATTTTTTTTTATTTTGGATAAACTCATGGAATTATTTTGTTAAATTTCCTTAAAATAGGTTTTATTATAATTATTCTGTTTCAAATAGACTGGATTATATTTTGTTATTAAATTTTATCTTCGTCTTTGATTAAATTTGTTTCATTTAAATTTTATTAAGAACCTTATTCCAGTGTTTCCTTTTGCTTATTGTAAGTACTACGTTAACGTACGCGTTTTGAATTTGTGCTTTATCTGGTAACTAATTTATGTGAGGAGTGCATTGGCTAAATAGCGTTATAATGCTGCTTCTAATATATTGGGAAGCACTATTTTAGAAATTTTGTTTTCTTCACATAATTGGCATATGGTACAAATATATTCCAATAGCAAATCCTGGGGTATTTATAACACTTTAAAGAAAGACACTTACAATGTAAAAAGCACTAACAGAAGAATGCAGATATCCATGCAGCTTTTTTTTCCCTTCAACGTTATTTTCCTTAGGTACATTATGGTTCACCAAGTTGAACGAGTTTGAGCAACCTCTCATTAGCATAGTAGAATTAAGGTGAGATTAAGATAAAATTATACGAATAGCAGTTTTCATCCCCGGCATAAATCAGGAAGAATGTCAATATAGAAAACTTGCTTTTATGGTGGAATCTCTTTTATGGTTATTGATAGTTGAAGGTCGATGTCTGTTTCTGCAAGAGTCCACAATACTTCCGGTTCCTACATCTCCACAGTTTTTTTCTATTTCTGTGCTCGTTTGTTAATATTTGTGCATTACTTCAGAATTTTTTTTACCTTCCCTTTAATGTTATTCAAGACAAAGGGGTTCAAGTGTGTGTATATATATATATATATATATATATATATATATATATATATAATGAGCCAAATAAATTGGTTCACAAGGTCATCAGTAAAATCGAAACACTCAATCTCTACCCTACTCTCATGGTCTTTCCAGCTTGTTTATTCCTTCCACAAAGGCGCGGACTCGTGAGCGGGAAGTCTGGGGTTCGAATCCCGCCAGGACCGTTCTCCCTGACTGGATTTTTTTTCCAGGTTTTCCTCAGTCCTCATAACTGGCAAATGCCGTGAAGTACCCTAAAATTATCCCTGGAATGTTTCCTTCCTTAAAAATATCCTTTCCCAATTTATCATTTCATCTCATGTATCATCATTGTCACCACCTATGGTGCCTCAGTAGTAAAAACGGGCGTTAAACACCACTCATAAAAGATTCCTTCCACGAAATAATGAAAAGGGCTACATGCTAAGTATGTCTACCTGACATATGGCGTCATCGGTATGAAGCAAAAAATCATTGAACTGTAAGTATTTATTCGGTTTAGCATTAGATAAGGAATTCGGATGTTCGTGAAGAGTGATCGTATTGAGTTTGGCAGAAATAATTCACAATAAACACACAACCGAAAAACTGTACACAGCTGACAAAACGTATAGAAACGCGCATCCTTTACCAAGCAACATTAGCAGGAACCTGATGATAAAGATCCAGAAAGTGCAGAAAATACTAGAGGCTCTGTGTTACACTAACAGTCTAAGAGTAAACGCTACTGGGTTTTAATTAGCCGCCCAATTAATCCCTTGACTTCTGCTTCCTGTCCTGTACAAAGTTACCATACGATAACTCTACAGGAATGTTCTGCTTTATAACTAACGTCATTAAGACTCCCTTGTATCATTAACAGTAAAATAGCACGGTTTTGAACAACGTTAAAGCACATTTACTCATTGTTCTGAATAACCTAGAGAGTGGAAAAGTTTCAGAAAGAGTTGGGGATTTTCGCGCAAGCAAAAAAGATTATTATTATTATTATTATTATTATTATTATTATTATTTAAATGAAGTATATTGACCCTATAATTTATATCTTACGCCCTTCATATATTTCATTAAGACCTGCTACAAATAGCTTATGAGGGATCTGTTTCAGTTGGACCAAACTGAAACTTGCTGAAATTATTGATTAAGCCATTTGGGATTTCACTATAAGGATAATTTTACCGCGAAAAATACCCACATAATTTGGCTGAGGCCGATTTCAATGAACTTCATCTGCACCATGCGGCACGACCCAGCCACTAAGAGCGCACATCTATAACGACAATACCGGCTGCACCACACAAAACACGACAAGATGAGAAATATTATAGAGAAATCCGACGGTTTTTTGTTTAGTACTGAAAAATGTTTAATTTATAACATTGTTCTAGGTCTCATACTAAACAAGAGAAGACATACATTATCTTTCATTAACGTACTATTAGAATCCTACTATTTTACAAATTTTGTAAACGATTTTACTCCTTTTTCCCTTAAGTCCTACGTTTGCAATTTTCTACATCATAGCCCTGTAAGAAATCCATTTTTTTCAGAGTGTTTCTCTGGAGATAATGCGTAACTGCTGGTACTCCCATCTGTTTTGTACCTAATATCTTCACTTTCAGCTACACTAGTATTACTAAAGTCCTCCTGAAATGCGCAATCGTTTGCGTTACTGAAATCTAACGTTGCCTACATGTTTTCATTAAAGATGTATTTATTTATTACATTTTCAATAATGATTGCAAACTGTTGGACATCAACATTTGCCTCCATTGCAACTAATTTCAATCACGAATATACTCAAATATTCATTGAATGAGCATTTTTCATTACATTTTTTTCTGAATGGATAGTGAATTACTTTTTAACATTGTACGCTAACCTATTCATTAGCACAAGCAAAGCCACAAAACGTCCTCTTAGCTAATTATAATTATTTATAAAGTTATATTGCAATTTACGGCCAGATTATTAATGCCATTTAATTTAGGATATCTTAATTGATCATAATACAAAGTTAAAGTGAAATCGTTTGCTGAAACCAAAACAATTCCCTTGTTAGAATACCTTCATAAGTTGAAAGATGAGTAACATTGCAATAAACTTGTATGTTTTGTGCTTAAAGGCGATTAACTTATTTACCGTGTGACAGTAAATATATAATTTTCTTATATTTTTCAAACGAATTGAGGATGCTAACGCATTTATGCCAATAACTTTACTACCTAGTATATGTCCACAGAAATAAAGCAACACATCTCCAGGTAAAGACGACAAAAGGACGTCAGTTTCAAAAACACTTTACTCGTATATGCCAGACAATTTCAATTACCGTAACTGTGTGTGCATTCTTATTACAAGAAAGCTACATTAGAAATTATTACTAACAATAATTGGTAACAGCAATGAAAGTACATCTCTTATTTTCTTGATATAAAAATACTTATTGCTTATAATTACGCTTTTTAATGTAGCAAAAAAGAAGACGTGACAGACATTTCCAGTTCGTAATCAAAAGCGTATAGTAGCATTCCTATCGTTCAATGTTTGGTAAATAACACGGTTTTATCCCATTTGTTTCATTTTTTTTTAATTTAAATATCGCGGGCCACCTAGCAGCCAGCAGATAAAACTACTCGAAATTTAAAAAGGAAATTAAGAGCATTAACATTCCACAAATAGTTATAAAGAGAAGGGCACAATTCACCTAATACATGATTTTAAGACAGCAAAAATGCTTATGGAAGTTCGGTTCTGCTTTGCAGAAATCACCATCTGTGATACACAGGATGGAAGGGAACACGATGTTGGAAATAAAGCAGATAATAGAGCCAAATAAATGGACAAAAAATGTAAATAGCATAACGGTTCCGTATCCAGAAGTCGGGCCACGACAGCAAAAGTTGGAAGAATTGATGGTTTTCTTGTCGATATCTCTCGAAGTACATTAAAGCCAGCTACTGCTATTGAGTTCTGGCATACTACTTAAGCGAGAAGCGTGTTTACATACTCGCGACTGGCGAGGTCTTCCGTAGTAAACTTATAAATTTAGAATGCATTAATGGCAGATAGTCATCATGTGCTTTTGCATTATCTTACTAAGAAAAGTTCATAACTGACGTTGGCTATTTTATTTAATGTTTGTTATCACGCCATGTCAATAATATTAGCACCGTGATCCCAAATCTAATTTTGCAAATCCAAATGATATTGTGTTCCAAGTAGATTAACTGTTCGTCAACGTGATAAAAGGTTGCGAAAGGCAGAATCTCTCAATAACAAGAAACATATTCCGAACCATCATTTTCTAAAAGTATTGCCTTAAGAGGCACATTTTCAACATCTTTTATAACACAGGCTAATGCGTATTATTATTATTATTATTATTATTATTATTATTATTTCATAATCATTATACTATATATATTATCATTTTAATTTTTGTAAAATATAAATAATGAAATAAAAGTTACTCATGGCGATTCTTTCTCTCTTTTTATCGGTTGCGGCAGTTGTACTTTCCCAATAAGCAGGGAATTCGTAACTCAAATAACCTGAAGGAATGTAAGCCTAAGGGACAATATGTTTACCATAATAAATGATAATGAATAAATTAATCATTGTCAAGCAATAGGTTAAAGTATCTCATGTACCGCAATTGTAATGTTATTGTTAATCCAGATATTATATTTGCCAGTTTATGTGTTCCCTATATTAGGCTTGCAGCATAATATTGGTTATAGGAAAATGTGTTGCCCTCTTGAATGCCTGCAACCAGAGCCCAGAACCAAGGGGCCGGTAGACCTGCCTGAATTGAGGACAGAAAAATATGTTTTATGTTTTGCAAACAAATACATCCTCGCAAACTTCCTGGAGGGGTAAAGGCTACGTCCTTGACCAGGTAGGTTCTTTTTGTAAGTTCCAAAACTGGCCTGATGTATTTAAACACGTTATGCCGATACGGGATGAAGAGACAGGCCGACAACCTTTCAAAGCTGTGTGCTGACGTTCCTAAAGTCACCTAGATTCTTGATCCAAAAAGGAATCTAAAAATATCTTATAAAATTATTCCCACCAATAAGAGCCGTATATTCGTATTTTGGGAAAGCTATATGAGATGCTCTTGGGTGTTTAGGTTTAAAATAATAAACAATAGCGCGGGCAGACTGAAGGAAGGCATATTTCATTTAAGCTGATTACTTTACCACCCGTAGTCGGCTTTTTTTTTTTTTTTTTTTTTTTTTTCCCCAAGGAAAATTCGGTTTTTCAATTCTTAGGGAGAGAACCCAGTGTTCAGTTCTACTAAGTTTCCCGCGAGAGAGTGTAGCGTGTGTTACTAGTTCAACGTCAGCGTAGTATCAGTGAGGTAGATAATCAGGCATCTCATACCAGTAATCCGAGTATAAGTTTGTAAAGTTTAAAACTTTTGAGCCGTAAACTTTGGTGTTGACGGAAAACGAACTGTGCCTCAGAAAAAGTGCCGCGGCCGAAAGTTGCTGGTGACATCGTAATGGAACTTTATGGTTATGCAAAAGTGATACACACAATGTCCTTAATTCTCCAGGCAGTAGCCGAGTACTATCACAACACAATAGACCTGGAACAATAAAGTGCAGTGCACCACGAAATACAACTAATCTATTCATTCCCTCATCAACGTCCTGGTAATACTTCTTTCCCTGTTATCCACGGATAACAAAAATTCCAGCAAGAGTCGGAGCAACTGTAAGACAGCGGGTAATTATCGGAGAGAAAAAATTTTTTTTGATTGATTTATTTATGAACGCTCTTTAACATCTCAGGTCATCAGCGTCCCATATAACTCAGGGCGTGAAACGGCCGACAAATTTTGCTCAGAGGCCTCTCTTTAAGGCTTGAGGTTCTTTTTCGTGCCGTAAATATACGACACGGGATCCACGGCTTTACTTCCATTCCGAAGGAAGCCATACTTAGGATTTTTACGCCCGAAAAAATCCATCGGTCCTGGCCGGGTTCGAACCTGCGATCTTGGGTTTAGGAGGCAAGTATGGTAACCACTACACCACCAGGACCGACAAACGAGGAAGAAGATGATATATCCCTGAGATAAGAGCAACCCGCCAAGCAACCAATCCTGAATATCTAAGCATTCAAAAATCTTCTCTTCCGCCAATTTTGTTTAATTAAACCTTAATTAAAATAATTAATCCAATAACCAATCCCCACCATTATAAAATACCGCTGCAATGTTCTGGGATATATTGGAAAGATTAAAGAAATGAAAAGGGTGAAATGGAAGAATTACTGAATGTTCAGTGAATATGAAGCAGATAACTCTCTTAAGAAATTTCTTTCAGCTAACTTTGTGTAAATCGCTAACAATATTCTATATTTCGCTGTTCAGCTGAAAAATTTCAGATAGCACTTAGAAAACTAAATACTTACTTCGGTGATTTGGCGATCTTGACGATGTTGAGCTCGCTATTGGCCAAAGGCTCAGCTGAGATGGCCTGGCGTTTCGTTCGTAGAGCAGGCATAATAGGTTCTTCCACACGCGTTCCTTGCTGTATCATATGTTGAGTCAATGGGCGCACCACTTGACGGAACATGTCCAGCTCGTTATTGAGATGCCGTATGGTGGCATCTTTGCGGTCCAATTCTCGTTCTAGATGTTCAATTTGTTTCTCCTTTCTTCTCACCTCTTCCGTACGTTCTGCTACTAAGTCTCTTAATTCTTGCACCGTTGTCATCATGTTCGCCTGTTATGATCTTTCACTGTAATGTTTTCTGTGTCTAATGTACACAGATCATTATCATCGAATGACTGCAACACGTGCGGCTACACAATTGACACAGTTTATCTCAAGCAGGATTATAGTAAGAATAATTTGTTTGCCCACTTCACCTTTCCGTTTGAAACTGCGCAAAGAACAAAAATAAAACAAATAAACATTATTACTTTATCTTTACACTCACACACAAAAGATTTTGTCTGATGTATACAGTTGTCAAAGCATAAATTTACACATTATAAAATATGTTTGTATTTTAGATCTTTAGCAGTTTGTTCCAGAGGTTTACCCTGACATTTATGGTTATAAAATTATATTTGAAATATTTTATTAACGTGTGCATTTTTCTGGCGCAACATTTTCAAGGTTCGCTAGTATTTATGAAATAAAAATGGTGACCTACAGTAACGACCAATGTGACGCTTATCTAGTATTTATTTAATATTTGTTGCGATGCCTAGAACTTAAGGATATATTTTGTTGACGAGACATTTTGTACACAAAATTAAATGGAAAACTGTGATATCCCATACTAATTATAGTGATATGTATGCACCGAAAGATACAGGGAAGTTATTGTTTTGTTTGCAAAAAGAGTACGAAATTCAAAGCAACCTTTTATATAAGAATTTGCAGAGAGTGAAGCTGGTAGCAAACGAACTTTCTCTGGACGAATATATATAATGGTATATATGCAGCTTTCTATTAATTTGTGGGTACGTTTTAGGGCCATTTAACTTCTACTTCAGAGGGTATGCGTTACAGGCATATTATTATAAATTTTAGCACGGTGGTCTCAAACGGGCCAAGCCTGCTCATCAATGTTTCCTCCAGACCTGCGGAGGAAGAGGAAATTCGCTTTGTGCATTTCCGTGTCAACTCACTAACAGCAACATTTGATTTCGCTACACATGTGCAATGTGCGATTTTGTTCTGATTATTAAATTGCAATATGACAATTTCTGATATCAGTATAAGTTCAGATCGATTTATCTACTTAAAACGTATGCGTATTTTATAACACATTCGAATATTTGCGCGGATTCCCCCTGCCCCACCGATACGCTACTTGCTACTGCTCAGTTTCTAAGTTTGACAGACTTGATCTTGAGATGTTTGATTTAGCAGATCCCACCACGAATAGGTATTATTGCCATAAATTATTCTAAACAACAGTAGCATGCAATGAACGCTATGATAACAAAGATACAAAGATAAGTTGGGAAGAAACGAGGCTCCCATATTAATATTAATACATATCCACAATACTACTTATGTATTCTATATTTACGGATTTTATTGTTACATTTAAATTTTGGTCAAGAGAAGTAAATTCCTCGTAGGGGTAGCATAAATGATAGGACTCCTAATTAGACTTGACTGTAGCGCTAGGGGGCGTTTCTTCCGTTCTGTTGTGTTTAGATGGGCCGACGTTAACTTAGATTACTATTTAAATGAGTACCTAGGGGATTCTGTTGTACCAGGTATATCAAAATAACACCGAATACTTTTAAAAATGACTCAAAGCTATACGGATATTTTCATGTACAGAATATACTCTACATGAAAATGACTACAGACTTCTTGTTACTACATTGTACGGCATTAAAGTAATTAACTATCATTCTGTAGTAAAAAAAACGAGCTTACATTATCTAAAGGACACTGTTCACTATCTGCCTAGCAGGACTTAAAATTCTCTGGATCACTGCAACGTTCAGGCGGATTAAACTTGCTTCGCTTTACGTGGGCAGAACTGACAGACATGCGCTATGTTTATAGTGGTGCTTGAACAAAAATAGCGCGTGAAATTTATCAAAAGGTATATTCTTTATTTAAGAATATTTACCACAGCACATCAACGACTGTGGGAATCAAGAACTTTCCAGGAAAATGTACGTAAATTTGTTTTTGAAGAATTGCACGACCTCCATCCATAAGCACCAGAGCAGCATGTGTCAAATTTACAAGCCAGACTTTACCGATCCGAATGAAGTGCAACCACATCCTTATTACCCATTTACAGTTTAATCGATAAAGCCGGATGATTTTTCCACGAAATTGAACTTTGTCTAATGATTTCTTCAGAAGTGTGTTCAACTTAATGTTGTGGACGGACGAAGTGTTATTTACACAAGAGAGTATCTTTACCTCTTTAACATTCACATTTGAAAAGTGCAACATTCAGAAATTTTTCGAGTTGCAAAACACTAACAATGGTTTAAAATAAACTTCCACGGTGAAATAGTGAATGACAATTTTACTAGACTCTACTTCTTACTTTGATTTAGGGGATACGTCCACCTGCGGTTCTTAGAACACTTCTGTAAAGGTGTCCCTCTGTAATACATCACATAAAGTGGTTTCAAAGCAAAAGGGTGTCTGTGGAGTTTGATCGTGTATAGGCAATTTCATAATTGAAATATGCCCGGACCATTGGGTTGGTACAGATGATCCAAAATCCTGGTCGGTAAATGCGCCAGATCCGACCACAATGGCCTTTTTTTTATTATTTTGGAACATGTCTAGACTGTCCTGTACGGTACCGCAGTAGATGCAGAAGAGAAGTTTATTGTTGGAATTATTGTTGCAGTTGGCATTATTCGTGACATACCAGGTATTTTTAAATGATTCGCAATTCATTTGAACGCCGCTATCAGTTTCAGTGGTTGACAATTTGAGCAGTTTTCATTAATACTTTCTAAGTTTCGGATCATTTAAATGCTATATATTTTCTTATTAATCAAATAATTGCCCATTACTTTAAATATCGGTATATATTTTAAAGTATGAAAACAACAGGTTAGCTGATGCAGCTCTGTAATTACGCGTACTCTACATATATGATGAGCGCAGCGGAAACCATACTACTTGTAGCTCGTTAGCATTTTACTCGTGCAGATATTTTAGTACAAATGTCAAAAGAAAGTTTGGCATTGTGTTTGAAGTGCAATTTTATTTCTTTTGTCAACAGGCGCATTTATTTGTTTTATTTAAGAACGCTCTCAACATCTCTGGTCATTAGCGTCTCATGCAAATCAGGGCGTGAAAAATCCGATAAATTTTGCTCAAAGACCTCTTTTTTCAGACTTAAGGTTGTTTTAAATGCCACAAATCAACGATAAAGGACCCAAGGCCTTACTTCCTTTCCGAAGGAAGTCATACTTAGAATTTTACGCTCTAAAATGTATCGACCTTTGGTCCATGAAGGAAGTATGATTGCCGTTATACCACCAGGACCAACTTGACAGGTGCAGGGGACCTATCCATAATCTAAGAAGTAAATGCTTTGTATTTTTTCACGTCGAACAATAGGTCATGCAAGGTTTTTTGTTATACATAATATTTATCTGTATATCCTTCTTCTCAAAATTTTGAATTCTCTAAGTTCAATACCTGTTTGGATCTTGCTTCTCATTTAAGTAAAATTACGGACGATTAATTTCTTTGCATACCAATTCACGTATACTCTGAACTAACTATAGTCAAACACTTTTGAGTACTAAATGTATTTCAGGACGTTATTCCTCGTTACTACGCTCATTATTTCCAATTTCAGATGTGCGAGGGGTAATAAGTGATTTACTGAATTATATTATATACACTTCCTCCTGTTTAGTTGTATTATAGTGTACAACTTAATTAATTATAAAAGATTACTCTTGTGCGAAACTACACACTGTAGTATTAGGAAGATTTAAGAAACTACACACTGTGGTGTTAGGAAGATTAATATATAAAATTATATATGGAAATCGTTTTTTCAAACTAGCTGTGCACAGGACATAAGTTGAAAATAAAGAACACTTGAAAAATTAGGGCCACTGGGATCCAAACCATAGATTTTCAACCCTTTGGACTGATGCTCTACCAACTGAGCTACCGCGCCCTCCTCCAAGCACTGAACCACCAAGCTCTCTCATCTGATTCTACATGCCCGGAACTATATTATATAGTCGCTGGTTAAACGAGAAGCCCGTGTTTAGGTATTAGTTTCATTAAGAGTCGCCTCTTGAGGAAATAATCTCTCACAGTAGAGAAACCTTAGGGAGGTCTACAGGTATATAGAATCAAACGAAAGAGGTTCATGGTTCCATGCTTGGAAAATACGGTAACTCAGTTGATAGAGCGTCAGCTTGGGAGGCTGAAGATCCGTGGTTTGAACCTCGGTTGTGTCCGGAATTTCTCGTCTGATTCTTCGTTTTCAAAATAAAATTATGTTGTCCCGTTTTTTTTCTATGGATTTGTATAACAGTTGCACAAAGTATGATCTAATAGGCCTATATGTTCATGAATAGAAAACAGAAGGCCATATGCTGGAAATGCATGTTAAAGATAAAAGATAAACGTAAAGAATCAAACATGTTAACTATATATAAACACAAATATGATTTCACACGCAGATTGAAAAAAAAATAGTTTAACCCTGGCGAATATGTCCGCAGTGCTATAGACCTAAATGTCTAATTTCGCTTTGTTTCAAGCATTTGCTAATAAATTAACCACCAGCAAACTAATCTTAAAATACTTTAATGGCGCCAATGCAGCAGCTTTTTTATGTGACAGCTATATTTTTGTTAAATCAAAATCGACAATAAGTTGAAAAAAGAATGTTAATATGTATATTTCTTTCATATATCCCCTACCTTTGTCAAGAGCTTCAGCAAAAATCTAAATAACTATTTCCGGTTGTGTGGTTGTCCCCAAAACATTTTAACTATTATGTTTCATGTTTCATTGTAATGGAAATGAATTTCTATTGACTGAAGTAGTTACACTGGGATTTTAGGTATTCAAAAGCAAGGATTAATTGGTTTAAATATAACAAAGAAATAAAATAACTATACATAAATGATGTTAGCTGTAGGCAAATCAATTTTAATACCGCTTGAAAATGGATGTTACTCTCAAACTTCAGTTGCGTTTATAAACCTTTGATTACAGAAGTATTATTAGAATTGCTATTTGTGTACATTTTCAAATTCTTATATTTTTATTGTTATAGATATGCAAAGTATAAGCTATTGTTGTATACCACTAACCAAGCATTTTGATACCATTTCATGGTATCAACATGACGACCTTCCCTCATGAGCTTCACTACTTAAACGGGGTACGTGCAAGAAACAGACACTTTGTTTAGTTGACAATTCTTGAAGTCAATGTCCTAAGCTGGCGTTTTTAAAGTAGTGTTCTTTTAAGCCCATATACCTACTATAAGTGTAGCAATACTGCTATCTGTTATACGGTTTAGCGGTTGGGGAGTAGATGGGTTAATCAGATCCAGGAAAAGAGGCCGTTATATTTTGCAGCCGTGTATATCATACATTGACAACATCACAGCGGAGTTTTTTCTCATAACAATTGTTGATCAGGAAATAATGGGGGATGCATTAAATTTATAGCGATACCAAAACTACCTTTCATTATATGTTATAAGTTTCTTTCTATGTTATTCTCTTCAAATTTAAGCCTCAAACCGTACCACCTTTTGCTCCTCTATATTCAAATTATATTTTATATGTTATTCCATACTGGAAAGGTAGATGTACAGTTAAATACAGATCTTACATGAAAAAACTTATAAACTTCATTTGTTTGAACCTTGCTGTATGCGGCAAAATTATTCTAACAACTGGCTACTGAGCGCGCGCCAAACCGGTCCACAAAATCTCGGTAAGTGGAACTATGGGGGGGGGGGGGAATATATACACCTTAACATTAATAGTCCAAAGGACAGGGGTAGATTAAAAGTCAGAAGCATGGCTAATAATGCTTAGCTTTTTAAAGACTACGTTTAAAGTGTTCACTGACTCCTATTTCACAGGTTTTGTAGTGCAAAAATATATTTGCAAGTTATAACTATGCTTTCCAAATGTTGGCTATTTTCGAATGTTGTATTGCCGTTCATCTAATTTTCATTCACTAATATTCGATTTTATAAATTGCTCTACAAAGAAATAAATAAAATGTGTAAAATATTATTATGGCAGAAACCAGTTTTGTGATAAACTGGGCTCGTTTCCCTGATTGTGTCAAAAGCAGACAGAGGTTTGAAAACGTTTGCAAAGTACACTGAAAACAGTATTTCTTCTGATAAAGAGGTGTGCTAGATTACTGAATACATGTATAAATGCTTAGACAGGTTCATTCCTATTCTGTATATAATATCTCAAAAGCAGCTGAAGAATTTCGCTCAGTGATCCTTTGTGTTTACACACACTTGATAGAGCATCTTCAGAACTCCAGATAGAACTATTTTAGTCTTCAAAAGAAACACGTGAACGCAGTTTATGCTACTGCACTTTTTCACATGCTGATCCACAAATGGTGTTTACTCCTACAAACGGCGCTAACATTTCTGAAATAATGTGGATAATATTTAAATTTTGAACGCTCATCTATGTGAGTGAGTAAGAAAAAAACGCTGACTTTTGTTTATTCTTTCCCTTGCTTATATTATTGTCCTTCTAATTCCCATAGCTATTTCGTGATGAATTAGTGACTGAGTTCATATGTTTTTGCGCTCTCAAGTGTCGGACGAGAAGAATCTAAATCGATTTATTTCAGGTGGGGAATGTACCAGTGACTTTACAGAAAGAAGGAGCCTAAGTGTTTCCTCTATGTAATTTTGAGGACTTTGACCCTAACCAAATAATGTAGCCAATCAGGATGGCTAAGGTGTTAATGTTTGGACTCGCATTCGGCAGCTCCTTGGTAAAAATTACTTCGAGGCTGTTATTTTGAATTTTTTTTTTGTGTGTGTGTGTGTTTTCGATTGGTCTCCCAATTCGCCTATTTTCTTTCGTTGGTTTTGTTGCACAATTCAAATTGTTAGGCGATATGCTGTGAATTGATCTTTGAACGACTTTTGCCCAAGCGTTGCGAATGGCGTGGAAAAGGCAGTAGTATTAACCCCGCGAAACGCGTTTAAAATATGCCATGGTCATCCGCCAGGAGAAAAATTTGCGCGAGTGTCGTTTTATACGGTAGCAGTTTATGGCATTGTTTAAAACGCGCGCCTAAGGAGCCATTTTGTTTTCGTGAAGTACATATATATTTTATTTGCAAGTATATATATCTGATTATGTACAATGGTTTATGCACCATAAATGAAAACTACAAACAAGTTGAAAAATGGCCGCTAGTGTGCTTATTTATTTATTTTTGGAGGCAATTTTTGATATGAAAGGGGTGGTTATGGGTAAAATGTAATTGTTATTTACATTGTTATTTAGGTGATTGATTTTGGTGGCATATTTCAACTAATGGTTGGGTGGAAATACAATTGTTATTATAGTGATTGAATTTGGTGGTGGTGGGAATAAGCGTTTGGTGACAAAACTGTGTACTAATCATGAGTTAAATTACAATATGATGGCAATGGTAGCAAAACTGTGAACTAAACATTTTACACATGCAAACACAATCATGTTTATTCATCACTATTTTAAAATTGCAAAGTACATACACTGCACAAATAGAAGTGTTCCAGAAACTTGTTTAATATTATTGGCCACATATCGTTTATTATTTAATTACATACACATGCTGATTATATATAACACACTTATTTTATAGATGATAAATAACAAGTACAAAAAAAAATGAACCAAGTGTTAGACAAAATGAGAAATATATTGTTTTCTTGTACAATAAAGTGGAAAGGGATTATAAATATATATATATATATACTATGGCTAATTTGCCATTCATGGTTTTCCAACAAACACCTAAATTAGATGGTTGGTAAACGATGTCTTCATGTATACGGTATCTTGTGTTGTCAGCATCTTGGAGTAAGTTTAGGAAATTTAGTTGTATTCTTAGGGTATTACCGGGAATATATTTTTATATTTTTACCCGCATAACGGTTAAGTGTTTCTTTACCGGTAATGATGTACATTTGATGCAGTCGTTGTCCACGTATGCATCAATATGAAAAGAGACCAGTGGGTTGTTCTCTGATATAGTGAAATTATAGTTCAAAATATATAATGCGAGTGAAAAAATATGTGTTGAGTTGAGTTTTGAGAGATCATACCGAGAAAGTCAAGTAGGGACCTTTGTATACTTAGGGTCTCCTCTAGCAACAAATGAAGTTATCTGTGTGATATTGATGAGATCCTGTAGTACCCTTAGCATCATATGGACACGGCAACGTTCAAAGAGCGACGGAGTGCGGATAAGGAAGAAGCGGGGTATTTATGCCGAGCAGGAAGTAGGCAGGTTGCAACAAAAGTAATGAAGGTAATTATGCCTCCTTAGATAGGTTCTAAATACTGCCGCTGGTAATGCATATTGGACAGAGTTTTACAAAAGAAGTTTGTACATTCAGGCGTGACTCAATGTCATATAACATCACCAAGTTGGTTGAAACTTGCAGAGTACTAACAGGATGTTTGGCTTAATATTATAGGGCAGGTGAAAGTAAGATAGAACCTATAGGGGCCAGTGATTGCTACAAAAAAGGTGCATTGGACATTTATGTCGTGGTATCAATAGAACGTTAAAATAGCGATTGCGTGTGTAATGCATAGCATCCCAATACCATGTTCATTAACAAAATGTAACTGTTTGCGAAAACGTGTGGTTTTCAATATTTAGCTTTGCAAATAAAATACAATAAATTTCATAAAAATATTTTCACTCCAAGTGCAATATAAAACAAACATTAACAAAATCTATTAATAGGTAAATGCATACATGTACATGTTGCCAAATATTAGAAATAAAATATACCTTTTAGCGAAAAAACGAAACAAGATCTATATAATATTTATCTTAGCAAATAGAGAAGTTATGCTTTTCTAAAAGATGTAATGTTATAATCAAAAAAATATTTTCACCCTTTCATTTACTGTTATAAACAAAAATTCACGTTGTAAACGAAATATTTGAAAATTAAACAGTATTCACACTATTTAACTTCGCAAAAAGAAATTATGTTGCGCAAAAATATTGTTATAATATAAAAAAAAATTTCACTATAAGCTTTACATTTATAAACCAAATTCATATTAGGAACAATTTATTACATTGGTTATTTTTGATTGATTTTATTTATGAACCTCTTTAACAGCTCAGCTCATCAGCGTCCCATTCAAATCAGCGCATGCACACTTATGGTTACACTCAACGTCCTTGGTCAAGGTCACGACTTTTTCACAAATTGCAGCGGAGGGCAGTGGCCTTAGTTGAAGGTAGTGACTTCAACAGATATAAGAGGATAATCAGTCAAATTACCACAACACTGGTTAACTTAGATGGCTGGAGCATTGTGCCAATAAAGGGAGGGTAGTGGGTTCGCTTACTCACGTTTTAACTTTTATTTTCTGCTGGAGTTGAAAGAGATTTGTCACTATTACAATGATTTACCTACTAGCATACAATTACGCACACAGCGCGATAAATTTATATTTATGATATTTTATCTGCTGGAGTTAAAGGGTATTTGCCACCATTTCAATAATATACCCACTAACATAGCATCACACAATCCTCTATCAATGTATATTTATGAAAAGGAAACAACTGCGTCCACCGGTTTCAAAAATTTACCCGAAGTTAGGTTAAGGTTAGTGTGTATGGATTAATTGCGAATTCCAAAAAACGAATAATAGAACAGGCACGATAGCTTTCACAACTCGAAACTAATATTCAAAAGCGATAGTATTCACAGCACAAAACGAACATTAAGGCCAAATTTCGATAAAGAGACGTTCGGTTTTATCCCTTGCCAATCATGAAAGGATGCATTATCTCGCCCAAGAATGATGCTGAGTGTAACAGCAATTTCTGGTAACCCGATGTTCTAGGATTCAAGACCCCATTTAATTTTAGTGAGCGTAACTTGCAAACCATTGGTCTGAGAGAAAACCCGAAAAGTGTTTGGGAATTGGGGTAGACTAAATATTCATTTGGCCGCTGGTAACCCGATGGTCTTGGGTTCGAGATTCCTCATAAACCCTGTTAAAGCCGCGTAACTTCTAAATCGTGGGTCGCGGAGAAAAACAGCAAACTATTTTGGCATCAGGGCATCATAAATATTAACTTTGCAGTACTAACAACACGATAGTGGCGGATTCGGTGCATCGAAAAATCTTTAACCCCGTATAACTTCTAAACTGTGTGTCGTAGACAAGAATCAAAATAATATTCGGGTTCGGAAGAAACTAAGTAGTACAAACTTTGTGGTACTTGTAACATTAGGGCCATGGATTCAAGACCCCTCAAACTTTAAGTGGGAGTAACTTATGAAGCACTAGTCGTACAGAAAAATCTTAAAATGTTTTGGCATTGGGATGTTACATTAATTTGGTAGCATGATAACTCGTTGGTCGCGGGTTCTTTGGAACTCAGACATTTAAGTTCGCGTAACTTTTAAACTTTGGGTCGTGTAAAGGATCATAATTGTTTTTCGAGATCAAAAGGACCAAAATACTATGGAAATTGGTAGTACTTGTAACATTAGGGTGAGGGTTTGAGACTCTTCATAAGTTAAAGTCCGCGTAGTTTCTAGCCTTGGGTTGCAGAAATAAACGGAAATGTATTTTGACATCGGGAGACACAAATTAATATGGAATTTGAAAACAATTGTAGAATTCGGTTTTACAAAGTTAAATATTGTAAACGTTTCATTTGAACAATCAGGTATATTCTATTGCAAAGCATGTACCTTCAATTTATGGTTAAATCATAGGGTAAAAATATTATTATGGCAGAAGATAATTTCTTTATTGCAAAGTTAAATATTGTAATTCTTTTTTATTTCTAACATTTAATTTTATTTATAAAAGTAAATCTAAGAGCGAATGTATTATTCAATTTAAAGAGCGTTTTTCCTCAAAAACAAATTATTTTGGAATATAAATATTTAAGCAGTTTTTCTTTTTCAAATTTAATATATTGTTTCTAATATTAATTTTTATTTATAACAGTAAACCGGCGAAATTATATTTTTGGGCAAAACGTTTATTTCAAAGTTAAATAATGTAAAGATTTTAAATTTCTAATTTGAATTTTTATCTACAAAAGTATATCAAATAATGAAAATATTCTTTTGAATGCAACATCTATTTGCACAGTTAACATAGTTTTTTTGTTTTCAAAATTATTATTTTTGTTTGTATTATGAATAATAATAATAGTTTGTAATCTAAAACATTTTTAGTTATTAACATAACATTATTGCTCGATATAAACTTGCTTTCGAAAGTTATATAGTGTAAATAGTTGTTTTTGTTTTCAAAATTAATATTTTGTTTTAATATGTATTTTATTTATAAAAGAACATTAAATATTGAAAAAATTTTCTGGGTAGTATCATAATATCTCTGTGTAGAACACCGCCATGGGTGGTGGCCGAGGTCGCAGATTCGTGAGCGGGAGATCTGGGTTCGAATACCGGCAGGACCTTCCTCCCTGACTGAGGTTTTTTCCAGGTTTTCCTCAGTCCTCATAAATGGCAAATACCGGGGAGGTACCTTAAACTTAGGCCTGAAACGATTTCTTCTTTAAAAATAAATCCTTCCCAATATATCATTTCATCTCATGTATCATCCTGCCCATCGCCTGTGGTGCCTCTGTAGCAAAAACGGGCGAAAAACGCTATTCATTCATTCTGAGTAGAACATTTCTTCTATGCAAACTTAAATATAGCCTCCCACTCTTCCGGTTTTTTTCCTAAAACTGATATATTTGGCAACCTGTAAATATATGCGTTCATCTACAGCTGTGGTCTTTTGTTAATGCTTCAAACATTTCTTTACATATTTTATCATCGGCTGAAATTAATTTTCTGAAACTTATCAAATTTTGCACAATTTTTTTTTTTTTTTTTTTTTTTTTTTTGCAATCACGAAAAGTTTATATTCTACTTCTAGTACCACATAAGTATGCCATACACCTTATTTCCAGCAGTCATTTTCCTCTACATGTTCGATTCTGTTTTCACCTGCCCAACAGCATGCCGTATTTATCCTGTTAGTAAACGGTAAGTTTCAACTTTCTTAGTGACGGCATATGGATTTGAGTCACACCTGCGTGCACATAATTGCTTTGCAAAGTACTGTCCAATGCGCATCAGCAGCGGAAGTATTATGAAACTAGCACAGCAGACATACACAAAGCTGTATGTCAACAAGCTGGTGCCGCAATTCTCTGATTTCTTTACACGGTACAGCAGAAGATGCCATGCGTAATGTAATGCGTTCGGTCAATCTCCAGGAAGAACGGGCCCAGAACTTTTCAGACTCGAGAACGGGGAAATAGTATGTACATTTTACATCGTGTACCAAGGCGAAGAGTGTCCTAGAATCATATACTGCAGGTACGTCGTAATATTTACACCCGCGTAAACCATGGCGTTCCAAACCTATACCGTAGATTTTGGAAAAAATCTCATTGCCAAACTCGTGTTGATATCCAACACTACGTCACAACAAGTGGGGAGTATGCAACAAACTAAAACTTGCTGTTCACCAAAATCTCCTTCCATATCGGGGACAAAACAGTTAAAAGTTGTCATTGATGCCAAGGTCGCGGAAGTTAGATGCTTGCCTTCCAGTCTGTCACACATAAGCTTGACTACTTCCCGGAAACGGGGATAAAAGACTCCTTTGCGGTTAACATGTTCCAGCCTGCCAATCTTATTGTCAATTCCGACAGCATGGTGCCAGATATCCTGTTAGACTTACTAGTTTAAACTTGTTTGGTGTCGTCATATGGCCTTCAGTCACACCTGCGTGCACAAACTTGCTTTGAAAGTACTGTCCAAAGTGCATCACCAGCGGCAGTCCTTAAAATCTATCGGAGTAGGCAAAATAATATACAGTTATCTTTTTCAAACTTGTTAAACAAAAACCTGCCACTTGAGGTATGTGGTAAACCGGTTTCAACCTGCCTACTTTCTGCGCGGCATAACCAAGCCCCTCTTCCTTACCCGCACTGAGTTGCTCCTTGCTCCCCGTGTCAACATGCAGCGAAGGGTGCTACAAGATCTTGCGAATATTCTTTTCAATAAGATACCTCACGTACAAAGCTTCTTATGTGGCTGTCGCGGCACGATCTCTCAACACTCAATTCAGCAATCAAACCGTGCTGAGTCTCGAGGACGGAAGAGAAGTCTTCCTACTTTTTGCTTATAACATCCTTCCTGAGGATACCATTCGCCACCTCAACGAGGCATCGTTCCAGATAATATACAACGGTACCGAGTTCCTGCCCAACGGTAACAGAAAACACATCAATTTTCTGGATTTGCCTACAGACGTAAATCATGAACACCGATTACTTGACGTTGGTAAGTACAGCACTTGTCCTATCCTTTACATATATTTTGTACCTCGCATTATGTTTTTTACAACTCTAATTACTCTATTTCACAACGTACTAGTATCTTCAAATTGATGCACACGACGACGACGTCTACATAAAATCTAAACTCAGCACCGGAAAAAAGCAACACAAAACCACAATTCGAGTCAACGACATTCCCAGTAACACCCTAACACTTCGAATCGATTTCCTAAATCTACACCAAGATGCTGACAACAAAAGATTCCGCATCCATAAAGACACCGTTTTTATTCCCCAATTTAATTATCTGTTACTAAACCATGGATGGCAAATTATTTATACACGTGTATAATCGCTTTACACTTTATTGCAGAAGAAAGAAAGTATTGCTTCTCATTTTGTCTAACACTAATTTCGGCTTGTTTGTACTTCTTATTTATAATGTATAACGTTATATATAATCAGAAGCATGTACTTACACAATATAACATATATTGCAAAAATAATAAACGAGTCCAGGCAAGACTTTTAATGCTTTTTGTGCGGGAACCATTGTTACTTGTGGAGAGTGTATGTATATTATAGATTTAAAATACTGGTGAATATACATGTGCGTGTACGTGTGCGAAACCGTTAGTTCAGTTTTGCCACCACCGCCGTTATTTTGTAATTGTTCTCATGTCTAGTTAATCATAGTTTTGCTACCAAACGCTTACGCCAACCACCACCGAATTCAACCACCATAATAACAATTACATTTCCATCCACCTAATCATTAGTTAAAATATACGCCAGCAAAATCAATCACAAAAATAATAATCTCATAATACTCATAAGCACGATCCATGATGCAAAAAACTGTCACAATAAACAAACAAACAAACCACACTAGCGTTTTTTCTAAATTTGTTTTTACTTGTTATTATTCATGTATAAAATAATTGTACATAATTATCACATGCATGTACTTGGTAAAAATTAAAAAGTTCCCGAGGCGCGCGTTTCAAATGATGCCATAAACTGCTACCTTAAAAAGGCACTAGCCCCAATTTTTCCTCTGGCTGACGAACTTGGTATAATTACAGGCGCGCCGTGGAGATAATACTACTATCAGCCCTTTTTAGGAGCTGCAATTCCTTGGAAGGGTGGGCTTATCCTGCATCAGGGTGCTCCACCTGGAACAATGTTAGAAACCATGTTTACGCCTGTGCCTCACCTCCACTGAATTTTGCTCGCACGATGTCCTACTCACTTCATGCCTTCCTCCAAGGAGGTGCGGCACAATCATCTAGCCTTTGAAATTCCTTCTCTTTCCCTATCAATCCCATTTCATCTAACTGGCATAAAAAGGGCATTACTTCTACGTCCTTTAAATAGTTTTTGTGAATTTTCTTTTCTCCTGCTCTTTCCTTTTTACATGTGTTTGACTATGTAAAATGTTCGGTTACTCTTATTCTCTCGCGGAGTTTTTTGAGAGTTACTGCTACAGAAATATGATAAACGATAGTGTGATATTGTGGTATAAATGTGGCATTTCTTTTATTAATACTGAACCAAATTAAATTTTTTCATGGGCTAAGCACGGGAACAGGAAATGTGCATTTGCTTTATAATTCTTCCTTACTAAAGTATATCTTAGGTAATTTATTTATTTGCTCTTTCTACATTTAGTTGTTCACACAATCTCTTCAATAGAAGTAGAATGGTAATGAAACTAATGAGATTTTATTGAATGAAACCCGAGATCACAGTCTTTGGAACTACCAGGTATTGCTTATTTTAGAGAATGATGCAAAATGAAACATACAGCAGAATTCATCTGTCATACAGCCATGATTATTGCACTGTCACTTCATTTCATGGTAAAACAATGTGCACCTCATTTATTTACCGAATATGGATGTACAATTTTTTTGTAAAATAGTCACTATGCTCTTTATATTCTCCTAATTCCCTAGAATGTTTTCAGATTCCTATTTTTGTTTCTTTAAATACAACGATGGTGCTACCACTTCTTTAATTTAAGTTGCACCTAAAGTACTGGCTCGGGAGTGCTAGTTGTCGCTAAGCAATGGCTATACACACCTTTTAGTTGTGATAGGAAACAGGAACGTGGTGCCTCATACCATCTACTAGTCAGGCACACAAAAGCCTGCCGCCGACCGAACAAATCTCAGCGTTATCACTCTGCTGATAAATGGTTGATTAGGATGAACGGTATTATCAAAACAGCCTATGATCGGCTACAGATGTAAATAACTTATTACAATATAAATATAAAAAACTTTTAAGTAGTTATTTTTTCACGAGAGCACATATTTTTGTTTACGAGAAGAGGATGTGTGTCTCCTTGGAGCAAAGTAAGTGTTTGTCAAAATATATCATCATACTGAAACGACGAACACAACATGTGGTGCATCCCTATAGTCAGCAACATCAGAGTTTACTATTTTAATGAGAATGAATTAAATTATTATTCAGGAACTTTCACTTGCAGATGAAGCCATATTACAGAAACTTAGAAGCACGAAAACCTCATTCTTAATGTTTCAAATATTTAGATCCTGTATCAAAAAGTAAAGAGCCATGAAATATCAATTTAAGGAAATTCATTACAAACGTCCGTGATTAAAGCTACTAAAGACATTTGTTCCACATAAATAGATTCTTTTCATTTTGTAAACCTATTCAAAATCCTATGACAAGGCTCATTAAATAACTTAGAAGTCCTATAGAAAGAATTTTTTTCTTTTTTGGATTTGTAGAACGCTATGAGCGTTAAAAGAAGTAGTTTGTAGCGGGGATCCAGATTTGACTGCTAAAAATAGTAAACCATTAATAAGGTATTACAATGTAATCATTCATTAACATGTATCTTGAAATGCTGTAATCATATCTAAAATTGTATCTTCGTGTCGGTCCTGGTGGTGTAGTGGTTACCATACTTGCCTCCGCAACCCAAGATCGCGGGTTTGAACCCGGCCAGGACCGATGGATTTTTTCGGGGCGTAAAAATCCTAAGTATGGCTTCCTTCGGAAGGAAAATAAGGCCGTGGGTCCCGTGTCGTACATTTACGGCACGATAAAGAGAGGCCTCTGAGCAAAATTAGTCGGCCGTTTCACGCCCTGAGTTGAATGGGACGCTGATGATCTGAGATGTTAAAGAGCGTCCATAAATAAACCAAAAAAATATATCTTCGCTCGCGACTTTCACGAGCTGTCATAAGGATGTCTTTTGGTATTAGCGCGAAACCCTTCTATTATGGCCACGTTAAAAAAGTTCTTGAGGAAACAAAGTAAGATAGAAAGCAGTATCGTTTCCCTATTGTGCTGTGACCTCCAAAAAAGGAGAGAAATCACTCTGAAATAACTGCCAACGAACGAAAGCGCAGAGACAACGAAATCTCATAGCCACTCACAGGACAGGAATTTAAGTTAGAATATTCCGAAGCCGGGTTTATGCAACCAATAAGGAAATAAAATTCAGGATGCTTCTGGAAACTTCCAAAATTTGCATCCATGTAGCGTGATGCTAAGAGAACGTATAAATAACCCAATTTCTGAGGCATTGGAGAAATTTTCACAGTTTTCGGTAGGTTCAGGAGTCGATCTAGCACGAGCGGTCTCAAGTATATCTAAGAGACAAACACAAGCGAGTAATCTCAATCGCAGCGCGTCGAAGACACAAAAGCAATAGTTATTGTAATGAAGAGAGAGAGAGAGAGAGAGAGAGAGAGAGAGAGAGAGAGAGAGAGAGAGTTCGGTGTAATCTGGTGCAACGCTAGTAAATCGAGATGTCGCTAGCTAGAAACACAGTTGTTTGTAGCCCTGACAGTGAAGATTATATGCTACTCTGCGAGGTTCCGAGGAAACAAAAGGTCATTTAATTAGATCACAAGTTTTAGGCTCGAGATAAGTAGGAAACTGTGTCCGATAAACAACAACATGAAAATATCTCATCTCATTCTTTGCCGGTGGCTCAGTCAGTCAAGAACTACGATCAAAGTCCTGAATAAATAGCAAGTGCAGTGTATCCATGTATTTCATTCAACACCTCCCAACAAAAGTCCTTTCTCCCTTGGTTGAATCCAAGAACAGCTCCGAAGAAAGTCAGATATCTTCACCACATCTGTAAGCGGCCAGATATGGTGAGTACGACCTCGAGCTAGCTGTGGTATCTCGGAAGAATTAAGGTTCTGTCAGCGGGGAATAAATTTAATCATTTCATTAATTCACCCATTTCAATACCAATCAAAGTATATTAAAATCAACTAATCATTCTCAATAATAAACAAAAAAAAAAACCACAAAACTGCCCCATTATTTAAATTAATATTGTCAAGTTGTAACTTACATCAAAATTAACGGCAATTTTGGCTTGACATTTTGTTTTTAAGCAATATTTCTTGAAGGTAAAATACTCTGTAAGCGAATATCGCGGTAGGATGTGCGATGACTTGGTTCATTTTTTAAAATGTTGCATTTCACTTTTGCAGCAAATATTGTGAACTCGTTTAAAATAAAATTTGTCATCTCAAAAAGAAAAAAGAAAGAAAAAGAAAAAGGAAGTTTTTCCTTTCACAATTTGTTCTTTTCAATTTCGGTACCGAATGCAATTGAATCCAGCACAGGTTTTTTTTGGATTCCATAGATCATATAGAAAATCAGACACAAGAAAAAATAAAATAATTATTTGTTCTTTTTGGGATTTACAGAACGCTATGATAGTTAAAAGATGTAGTTATTTAAATTAATATTGTCAAGTTGTAAATACTTACATTAAAATTAAAGGAAAATTTGGTTTGACATTTATTTGTAAGCAAGATTTCTTGAAATTGAATTACTTTGAAAGCGAATATCGCAATAGGTTGTGCGATGTCGGTCTTGGTGGTGTAGTGGTAACCATACTTGCCTTCCAAGATCGCGGGTTCAAACCCGGATCGATGGATTTTTTTGGGCGTAAAAATCCTAAGTATAACTTCCTTCGGAAAGGAAGTATAGCCGTGGGTCCCGGGTCGTACATTTACGGCACGAAAAAGAACCTCAAGCCTGAAAGAAGAGGCCTCTGAGCAAAATTTGTCGGCCGTTTCACGCCCTGAATTGAATGGGTCGCTGATGACCTGAGATGTTAAAGAACGTCCGTAAATAAACCAAATCAACGACAAGTTGTGCGATAACTTAGTTTATTCTGATTTTTTTTACTTAATTTTTTCCAGCAAATACACAGGATTCGTTAAATATAAAGCTTACCATCGAAATTACTACAGAAAGAAGAAAAAAAGGAGTGAAAATTATTGATTTCCTTTTCACAAATTGTTCTTTTCTATTACGGTATCGAATGCAATTGAATTCACCACAGGTTCTTCTTCGGATTCCGTAGGTAATTTCTCAGACGTCTCATCCTTCAAATAATTTTAAGTTCTTCATAAATCACAGGTTACACTAAATGTCTGCAGTAATCAATACTTGGTTTGATTACCTTATGATGCCAGCGAGTGTTATAAACAAGATGATTATAATTATGCACGTTTCATTATAATATTATGTTTTATTAGAAGCTCCCGTTTCATATGTTATTTTCTATAACAGGCATGTCCTTCGCAGGTATTGGTGAATTCGACAAATACACAATATGCCGTTCTGCACCGTAACAGAGAAGTCAATGCACATTAAGAATGACACCACAATCAACCAAAGTTGGGACTGCAACAAGTAGACATTTTTAGACGTTTTTAACTTTAAGGCAAAATGAATACAACGATTTGAAAAGTTGCAAAACTGTTCTTTCCTCCTTTGCTCGAATTTGAGCATTCAGAATCTGCAGTGTCAGTCAGAAAATTACACTCAAAACATTTAAAATTAAGAAGTTTTAACGAAATTAAGTTAAAGGTGTCAATCTTTCTGTAATGCGAATGAAATTTCGGAATATGAACAATTCATAGGAGGTTTGAAAATGAAAATTAATGTGGCGGTTAAGTAAGAAATTGATCCATTGTTACTATTCATTAAAGTCTGTTTTTGAACAAGGTATGCAACAAAAAGAGTAATTTTGTTTCTGAATTTAGATGCGGTATCCGGAGTCTGTTCCATATTTGAGTGGCCCGATATTTATGAATGTCAATAGAGCGGCGCACTTAGAACAGATAGCCAACGGCGAGGGTTAATTAATAACCGTTGATGCCGATAACTTGCCCATCCTTTTGGAAATAACAGCTTAAATTACGGAACGCTAATTATTACCGTCCATATATATTAATAATCTTAACATTATCGATAAATCGTTTGAATATTTTAACTATGGACAAATGTGCCCACAGAGTTAAACGGTTTTGACGGCGTATGCTTCTTGTGTCATAGTTCAGTGTCCCTATTTATCGGTTTCCAATGGCGAGACCCCTTCTGAAGCATACTTGTCTAGTTAAGATTATTCTTTCATAGCGCAGCAAACACCAACTGCAGGTCATTTTTGAGTTCCACTTCAGACATGGGAGTTTGTGTTTTAGTTGTGTGTAGATCAAGGAATGAGTATAATATCAAGCATACACTTTCGTATGGATCCTACCCGGTTGCCAAAAAAAAAAAAAAAACAAACAAAAAAACAAACAAACAAACAAAACAAAACAAAACAACAGATAATTCATTTCACACGTGCTTTTGACACATTGTACCCCTCTAGAAAGTAAACCGTAGTAGCCGTAGTTGCTTTTAACAAGTAGGATATGCCATTTTAAGATGTTGGGATTTATTTTCATGCTGCTGTCTAATAGCAGAGTGGTGAAGTCATACCTGAATCTGCTGACTAGTTAACTTACATCGTACTGATTGATTGTCTTGAACTCATATTTGTGATTCAACTGTCCGACCCAAAAAATGTTTAGATATTGAATAATAATTCAAGTAGACATAAAAAAGGTGAAGCCAGTTGATGTATGTTTTCAAATAGACATTTTAATTTGGAAACTAATTCAATTTTAAGAATACTATTTTCCAAACTTCTAAAATTAAAGGACATTTATAGATATTTCATAGAATTAAAACAGGCATAGGAACACTTTATAAAACATAACTACCACATTTATCTACAATGAAAAATATTCTTTACGGCCCTAATATTAAAGTTGTTTGGAAATTAGAGGCAGGTATCATATTAAAGCTGATAATGATCAACTGGAGGAAATTGGAGTAAGTGCAGTCAAACTATATGAGATATTGCTAAGAAACTCAATTCTGCAATTTCACCTGAAAGCGAAAAGTGAAAAACTTGATAAATGTATTGCACATGAATTAAACGGGTATTTGGAATGTTGCAGGTCTGATGACTGCTTTTGCGCAATTTTTTTTATATTAAAAGTTAATATTTTTATAACAACAAGCGATTGTCATTATTACTGCATCTTAATCAAGCACCAAATCACTATGAAAATAAAAAGTACACCAGATGAAGGTTATGTATGGCACTGGTACGATGATCTGCTGCTTTAATACTTTACAATAATCTGCAAGATGGTGCAACAATTACTTCAGAGAAGTACAAGAAACGGACAAAAAGCATCAGAATCTGCAAGAGAAACAACTCGCATTAGTGAATAGAACATTTCTATTCATCTTAATGATAACGCCCAGGCACACATCTCGCAAAGAACACTCCAGAAGCTGAACGCATTAGGCTACAGAACTTAACCTCATCCAGCACATTAACTCCTGAATTTCACTTATTCAAACTCCTGGACAATTTTCTGAAAAAGTCTATATTAACCAAATAGAATATGAGATTGTAAGAAGAAATTTCATTCTAGAAGTAATGAATTTTATTAAAATGACACAAATAAACCTGGTACTAATTGACAAAAGTATATAAATTCATGCGGTGAATATTTTTAATAATAAAATTAATTTTGAATTTATTTGGACTTAATTGAAGTTTAAATCACAAAACTGTCATTAATTTTTGAATGACCTAATATAAAAGCTGTTGTGTTCTGATATTGATATGAGACTCAGGTTAAAATGTTCAATTTATTTATGTGTGCTGTACTCTTAAAACGCTTAGGAAGAAAATGACACATTTGACCTAAAATGTTAGTATTGTGTTTTGATTTGCACGATAATCTAGTAATACTAATATGAAATGCAACCGGTAATGTTCAGACGATTGTGAAAATCAACAAAATCACATATTTTTAAATAACAATACGACTAAAAACGACGAGTGGCACAATTAGCTGTTTTTTAAGAATACAATTAAATGCGAGCAGATAAAATGCAAAGGCGCTAGGCTATTGCTAAGCTCCATTTAAAAACATAATCATTTTCTGTTTCATCCATCCCCATGGTAATTTAAGATTATCTTCTTGCAGAATACGATTCTAGTAGTGATTTCGGTATCATAATGTGACTAAGTCAAATAACGCCATTTATATGTTTAACGCTAATACACTAATTCTAAAAAACGATACCAGAATGCGCTCTTGTACATGAGCTTATATTCACATACCATCTAGTGGTGAAATGAGTTAATGGATGTCTGGCATAATTTAATGTTGAAACATTATTTTTGTCATTTGCTTGTGTGTGTGGTTACTGAAAGATTGCTACTATAACGAGGTAAGAGAAACTATTTTATTTTGTGGATTCAATGAAGAATAAAAATATAACAATATATTTTCATGATTTTTTAAGGTTCCCCTATTGAGAGAATATAGCTAATGTAAATCAAATTTGAAAATGCTACAGAAGCAGACAGGTAATATTAAAGACTACTCAATAGCACTGAAACGCCATGGTGATACTATTTGGGGTTGTTTAGAACACTTATGTGGAGTAGCGCTTTGTTTAATAACACTATTTATCTCTTAATATATTTATTTTATATGCAGAAAATGCTGAAAGACGAAAATCAAAATATATATTGCATATTCCATTTGATGTTTTATCTTCAAAGGAAGAAAAACTTAATAAACATTGTGTGAATAATTATACTTTTTAACAACAATTCAAATTCCGTTGTACATTGTCCAGTTTTGTGTTTACCGTTGGTTATGAACAAATAATTCTGAATTACAATGATATGACATTAATGTTTCATCCGTTTTATCATACAAGCTTTTGAAATTGAGTTTTATTTTATATTCAGTATAAAACATCATGTATATCGTTATGCTGTTGTCTGAAAGAAATATTTTGACACATTTTTCTTGTTTATATACACCTTTATTTCCACACCAATATCAATTTAAGAATTAAGGTGGCGTTATTTGGGCAGCTTGACTTATATAAATTAGTAGTTTAGATGTCTTTTACCTATAGGACTAACTCTTAATTCAATACATTTAACTATCACATGAAGAAGTTGGTTCTTAGTTGAGGCAAATAACATTTTCTGGCAAATATGCCAAATTCTGCAGGAGGAACGATCCCCAATGTACCTTCTTTCAATTTGCAACCTGGTGAGAGAAGTTAATGTGCTTGTACGAGAGCAGTACTTTGCGAGCTGCAAGTTTTGAGAGTTGAATGAAACGGGAACATTTGGATTCATAATGTATTAAAACGTACTGTTGCAAATAACAGTATCATCATGCCACTTTAAAGCGTAAGGTTGCTGAATCAAAAGATTGCGCGAGGAAACCTCGAAAATTAAGCGTTGCCACAGTTACATTATGTTAGTCCAATCAGATACCATGGATAGGTTTGAAAGTCTTTGGGACGAACGCGGCAAGACATCTTATATTTGAGTGTATAGGAAGAGACGATCGCCTGTAATCCATGTGGTTAGGTTTATACAACAGAAATTCCCAGATACTCATTTGGATAGCAGGCTGAGTGGACTTGGACTGGTCTGGGCACAACAGAAGCGAGAGAAATTCTTCTGCCGCTGGAGTTCAGTATAGTCACGAGGCTATCACCTGGTTCCAGCAAACAAGCTCTTTCTTCTGCGTTATTTCGCATATTTTTATTGAATTTTAAATGTTCCTACATTCTCTAAATACAATCCATGTGGAGTTCTTAAGAAAACACAAACTTAGTTTATGGTAAGAATCCGATAGTTGGGGAGCAAGGCAAACTACATCCCATTCTTGCACCTGATAATCAAAGGCATGCAAATGTTTACTTTTTAAAATGGGATAATACCATGATGTCATGATGTACTACTGGTAGACTCCTCTGTTCTACTGAAGGGAAGTCTGCCATCCTGAATTGCGTTTTTTGTAGCTTTTCCCGGTCATTTAGGCGAACACTAGGATGAATATTTCCAGTTTCTTAATTCGTTCCGTTGGTTCTGACTCAGAGTCGAAATGCCAGGCGAGGTGGATTGTGCAATGTGCAGTGTGACTGTTACTTGCGCTTTCAAAACATTTCTTCCCTGCGCCTGGTATGGAAACGACCCTTCCTAGGGCTCGAGCTTTCTGTAGGAAGAGGCTCCGCCAGTGTTGTGGTGTTCTATCTGAAAACATTGTTAGGGACAACGTTTATGTCCGTGTCTCTCCGCCCCTGGATCGTGGCCGCCCGATGTCTTACTCACCTCCTACCTTCCTCCAGGAGGTACCTCTTTTGGGGGCGTAGACATAAACGGCCAGCCATTGAGCAAGGCTGAAATACCAATATCTGCTGAAGTAGTTTATGATATTATTTTAAACAGTTTATATCTTCCGCCCTCTCTATGGGAAGTAACCCTTGGTGAGGAAGGAATTGAGTCGGAAGCAGCTATCTGTGCGGGTCTGGGAAGGTTGCGCAGTGGACAAGGAAATCACGTGCAGATTTTAACCAATAAGCGCAATGTGAAGTCGAAAGTCTTGCGTGTTTTGTTGTCGTGGGTTGATGTGTGATTTTCGTTTTCTTTCAGTGTGTGCTTTTGTTTCTGCTTTCAAATATTACATAGAAGTAAAACATGGAGTAAGAAACATGTAAACATGTAATTGTGAAAAACAAGCATGTGATATGGCATAAAAAGTGTACCAGTTCTTTAGGAAAGAGGCAGCCGACCCCACAGCACGTGGCCAGCAGCACAGCTAACGGTTACCAAGTGCCAGGAACTCATGGCTGAAGCCTGCGCTATTGGCGTGAAAACTGTGCAAAAATTGCTAAAGATGCAAAATCATCAGTACACGATAGTGGTTCTGTTCTTTTTAGATCACCAGACATATCGTATGCGCAAAGTGATAGCTGATCTAGATGGCTTTAATAAAGGTGTTCTACGTAACTTGATATTTGCATTTATAAGGACGGGGAGTTTTCTACTGCACATGTACTAGCAATTAAAATGAAGAATTCAATTGGGTTTAAAGGGGGCAAACATTCTATGCTGCGCATTTTGAATGACATGGGCTTTAAATATAGGCGGTGTAACGATGGGAAAAATTTTCTTTTGGAAAGAGGTGACATAGTAGCTGCTAGAGTTCTGTTTTTGAGAGCCGTGCATGAAATTAGAGAGGTTGGCACATCTAATATTTAATATTTAATTTACATGAAATGTGGGCGAATCAAAACCACACAAAGAAGATGTGCTGGACAAGTGAAGATTTCTCCGTTGGCGTCAAAGTTCCAATTGGTAACGGGGTGGTGCGGCTTATTGTTTGTCATGCTAGTTCCGTAAAAACGGGGTTTGTTTCTACACCTAAGTTAATTCTTACAACAAAATCGACTGCTAAGGAGTATCATTCTGCAATGACATACTTTCTGTTCAGAAAATGGTTTTGAGGAGCAAGTATTGTCCCATATCGTCCCTAATTCTGTCACTGTTATGGACAATGCCGGCATCCATTCCTTTCAATTAGATAAAGAACCTTGTAAAAACACCAGGAAGACGGATATTATTGCATGGTTGTCCAGCAAGAACATTCCGCATTCTGTAACATAGACACGAGTGGAATTATTGCAGCTGGAAAAAAGGAACAAGTCATGTTGCAAAACTTATGAAATTAACATTACCGCCAGGACCATGGTCATCAGATAGTAAGACTTCCACTTTATTACTGCTATTATAATTTCAGAGAGTTCATTTGGTCAGGAGTACGGCATTATTCTGCCGACAAAAATAAAACTTTCAAAATTGCTGAATTGAAAAACTTACATACGATGCAGTTGACAGCGTGGAAAATTGATAAGACAAAACGAAGATTTTCAGCGAGTGTTGATTAGAGACAGCTGATTGAATCGGTCATCGTCAGCCTTAATGAGTCGGAGTCAGAGAACGACGAAAAGTGACGATAGCGAGTAAACTCTTTTTAAATATTTTGCAACATAATGCTACATTTTTTCATAGCTAATTATCTTAGTACGATTTCTTTCCTTTCTCAATCAAATAGCATGCTTCAAGGACACGGAGCACCTCCGCTAAACACATAGCTATCTCTCTCTGCGCAGTAGCCAGGTAAAGACCCGCTGCTCCAAAATCTAGAAAACTTGAGCAACATTGCTATTAATATGGAAGTGATCAAAATGTATTGCTCTTCTCGTAGAAATCATAATGACAGTTTTTTTCGTATAATTTATTGTTGCAGACATTTTAAGAATGTCATAAAGAGTTGATACCTTTAGTATTGTGCTCGAATCATTACTTTAGTTCTTTGTCAGTACAAATATGTGATGACCCTTAAACTGCTTAAGTTTTCCTCTAATACAAATCTTCAGTTCACACTTTTTAATAGTATTTAAATCTCGTTTTTTACTACTGAGGCACCACAGCGGTGGACATTGATGATACATTCGACGAAATGATAAAACTGGGAAAGGTTTTCATTTAAAAAGTTCAGCATACCTCCCCTGGATTTGCCATTTATGAGGACTGAGGAAAATCTGGAAAAAACCTCAGTCAGGGAGGATATTGAGTCCTTGAACTTTCGCTCACGAGTCTGTTACTTATGGCGGCCTTCTGTTCACTGAATCATATTTTTGTGTTAATTATTGCTTATTTTCTGAAATTACACGCGCTTTTAAGTTTATTTTCTTGCAATATGGCTAATATTTAGAATAATGATCAGCGCAGGTATGAAATCTATCCTACTTTGGCCAAGATATTAACAGCAGTTCTAAAAGCAAGTATTAACAGATAGTGATATGTTTGGAAAATTATTTTCACATAAGTTATTTAACAACTACAAAATAAAAGTCCTAATTGGCATTAAAAAGCATTAAGCTTCTTAAGTGGTTTTGGAACATTACCAAACTTATTTTTTTAAGCTTATTTTTGCTTGCCTTCCACAACATTTGCAGAATTTAGTATTCTGGTGCCTGAGAATTCTGTGAATGATTAATGTAGCTAGATATTTTGTTACCTGTTCAATTTGTCAGTAGAATATTGCTGTTCTTAGAACCGGCTATTAAAGATAAGCACAATTTTTCTTTTCCTGAACGTCAAGAAGGCTATTTCTAATCAATACGGTTACCTGCACTGTAGTTAGGACGCCCTAAGGGAATCTAATATCTATATACAAATAGTTCCGCTATCGGCTTAGCAAATGTTCCCGCGAATTATTACAGATTGCATCTTACGAGCTTCTCAATTCTGGCAAAGGAATTGCAAATGCTATTCAAAAGAGGATATGATATATTAAAAGCCATAGATGAGACGACACATTCATTGCAAGAACGAAATTAAAGAACAAGAAAAAAGGAATGCAGACTGATTCAAAGGACATTTTTATATTTTTTGGGACAAATTGTTGTTTTATTTTTTATAACGTACACTTCACAGCGATGGCACATACGAGCTTCATCCCTTTTACTCAATTTCAGCTCACATCACAGAGTGAAATACAAAAGCAAAAGTTGTTAAATCTGTGCGCGGATTACAGTCTTCCAGCCACGAGAACTTGCTTGCAGGGGGGAATGCTCAATATGGTAGAGTGCAAAGGGAGGGTATATACAGAGGGTGCCAAAAAACGTATACACACTTCAAGCAAAGCAAAACTGTGTTAACATAACAAAACTGAATTCACTCAAACAGAAAATGATGAACACTGATCATCTGAGACATTTACGTTTACAACAGTTGCTCAAAATGTCCATCATTGACGTCGATACACTTCCAAACTACGTTGAACTACTGATTGAGCAACGTTTGCGAAAGTGTCCTCAGCGATTGCAGCACGTGCCGTTTAAATTTCTTCCCAAAGTGCTGCCAGCTGGTTTTCTACGGTATACAACATCCTTAAGAGTTCTCCATAGGTAGAAGTCCAACGGCGTTAGATCCGGAGAACGCGGTGGAAACTCAACCAGGCCTCTTCGTCGTATCCAGTGCCTTGGATAGTGCCTTGGATCCAGTGCGCGAGACTTGTTGCTGTGCGAGGTCTTACAGATTTGTGAACATCTCATATGGTACCATGAATTTCGAATTTGTCTCCAATGCGCACAATTGTTACTATTGTTGGCGGTTCTGTTCTGTACACCCGTCTCCATTGCCTTTGAACTTCAACAACATTTTCGGTTTTCCAATACCATTTTGCTTTCCGCTGTTCAACGATAATCTTGACTCCATTTTGCTGTAGCAACGCTAGCATAACATAGTGTGAGTCACATCTGTTTACAGAACATCATACGATAATGGTGCCTTCATTTGTTCACTATTTATTTACCTGTCACGTAACAACGCTATCATAATGTATGTGACTCACATTATACTACATATTACTGTTGTTTTTCGGTACAACTTTGAAATATATTAAATAGATAACTACTGTGAAAGTGTATATACATTTTATTGGCACCCTCGGTATATACGTTTACGTATATACGTTTAGAACATACATGACGTCAGTATTAATTGGTTTTTGATCGTTAGAAACACCTAGCGGTAAAATATTATGTATAAAATTTGTAGTTAAGCCCGGGTGGTTAATAGTAAATTTTATTCAGATGTGTGATGCGGAATCTAGAGAGAAACAACTGGCAGCTCCCCTTCTGAGGGCAACAGGGCGGGAAATGCTTTTCACGTGTTCTATACTCTAGGCATGTCCGAACCCGAGCTCTTTAGTATCTCTTATAGCGCCAAAGTTGCGTAAGCAACACATTCTTCTTACGGACGTTCTCCTGGTTGAAAGACTGCAGGTCTAGATGCTCTAGTTTAAGCACTGTCATTTTGGTACAACTCAGAGATACTGGTATGCACCCGTCCTAATCTATTATTTATAAGCTCATTTTGCTATTATATTTAAATACTTGGTACCAATAGCAATCTTTTCTTGAAACCATGAAGGAATAAAGTTACGACAAATTATTACATACTCTCAACGTATTTTCATTTTAATGTTATTTAACTACACAGTTGATAAAACAATTTTAACAAAGAGATGACTCTACTACATATTACTTTTAACTTTATATAGCAATAAATGGTTTACCTATTTATTATAAAATTTAAATTATTTGCAAAGTAATAAATATTGTTTAAATAATAACTGATAACGTACATTTAGAAATACACATGATAAGAATTAAAGCAATGCTAATAATTAAATTAAAATAATATCATTTGGCGAGTATTCAACATGTGTCTGAGCTTCGAAATGTATTTGTTCCTATAGCTGTTACAAGAATCCAAGCAGATAATGGAAGTACTTTAAATCAATCTGAAGTTAGCTGTAGAAACGCAAGGCGCAGTTTCGATTTCGGCTTAGAATCAGCTGCCTGCTTAATATTTCTAAAACGAAATTTCAATTGCACCAAACAATAAATGTAACACACACAAGCATGCGATATATACTATATTCGTTTTTTAAAGTCGCAATGAAGTTTACGTGGAAATAGGAAGACTTTTTATACTTATATTCCCAAAGGAAGAGAAAATTCTACATAATTTTTTGCGATGTCGCTAGTGAAAAACGTATACGTAGGTTATTTATTTTACACGCTGCATTATAGAATAAACTAATTCCCATGTGACTTCATCAGTGTATTCCTAGAACAAGGTGCTTCAAGTACTGCTAATGGCTACATTATAAACAAGGTGAGGAAAAATATGCACGAAGAATTTACGAGTAGAAAAGGGGTCGAAAAACAGGCAACTCAAAAACAGGAACAAATAGTCTCGATTACTTCGTGTGTAGCTGCAGGAATTAACTCCAAACTACAATGATCAAGAAGGTTCAAAACACAACTTTTTTTTTTGTCAAATTAAGAACATTTCTTTAATGGATCTAATGCCGTAATTAACTGAAATTAAAGTATAGCAATCGGTCATATAAAATGGTACTGTTGGCACTCCAGAACTTACCGCGGATCGATATTTACTCGTTAATTTCGTAGCTATTTTCACGTGAGCGCGGTGACGTCATCTGGGACGTAATTCTATTGGTTACCACATTACCACAAGCCTTGTATAAAACGCTCGAGAGGTTATTACTTTAGGTCGACCCAAGCACTTTGTTTCTTTCTTCTGAGGTCGCGTAGTGGCAGGCCGTAGGTAAGAAGTTCCTAGGAGAAGAAACTGCTTGGATTAATCTTTAGAAAATGAAAGTGGAATTTCTTGCTTACTATGGTAATCCAGGTTTGATGTCTTTTTGTAGCTTGGTTTTGTTTTATTTATAAGGTAAATTGGTTTTGTTTTATTTATAAGGTAAATTGGCAGTAAGAATATTGCCTAATTCTAGAGAAATGTTATGTCATCAAAATTGTTACTGGGCTTTGCTGTGACAAAAAATTACTGCTACAGTTATTCAACAGCTCCGGTCTTACATGCTATTTATTTAATGCCATTACAAATTGTTTGATGTGCAATACAAAAAAGTTAATTTTGTTCAAATTATTACAATAAAGGATATTTACATTTCTAAATTCTTATTTTCTTTTAGCAATCATACAACAATGCGTTTCCAAGGATCCTTTATGCCTTTCAGCAAGATGCATTAGGTACGCTATGATGTTCGGAGTCAAGGAGTGGGAATAATTAAAAGAGAATATTTAATACTTGTTATACCACTATCACCTCACTAGGTTCTTCAATAATTACTTATCTACTACAACTTGTCAGTAGATCGCTGATATAAGAAGAGGACGGTTGAAAGTTATGTAATCCCTTTAAAAGTAGTTTTATTCACTCCACTAAAGTATTAACCCTCGCTAAGAACCGCCCGCGTTGCTACAAATCTTACCTATTGTAGGTCTCAAAACGACTTGCAACTTCCAGAAAGACTTGTGCAGAAGGACAGTGCATGATTTACGACTAGACTGAGGTGCTAATGACTGCATCTCTACCATTGACAATGGTATACATTTGATTGGTTATGAACACGTCACATCACAACGTACCTATGACGTTGATGCCTATAACTTCGTATTGAAACCTCTTAGATCATTCGTCTCCACTCACAAAATACGTAAGTATCAAGCCCCCTTTCTACTCGCAAATTCTTCATGAATATTTTTCCGCATCTGCCATACACATTTAGAAAAATAGTAGAAATAGTTAACGGCTGAGACTCATATATGGAAATGTGGAAGGGAAATAGTAGCTATAAACAGGGGTTTGGAGTGGCAGAAGGAAATATTTCTCTGGTCTCTGCTTGGGATATATTATATCAAAATATCAGTTACATTATAGGAGAGAAGTGAAACATGAAATCAGTTAGAAGAAATTTTAAATCAATAGAGTAAATGCCTTCATCTTATTTAGAGGAAATTGTTTAATTGTCTATCATTGCGAGTAATTATTTAACATGCCGATAGGAAGACAGGATATGGAGCAACCTAGAAAATGAAGCAAACATCAGTTTACATAGCTTGGCAAGTCTCTTGTGCTTAAGGAAATAAAAGGAGGAAGTAAAATTTTACAAAACAGCAGCATAGGCGAAAAAATTTACAACAATAGCCTAATCTATCTTTAGTTGTATATAATTAAATTGGAATTCAAACTCTGACAATGCAGAGACTGGGTTTGAGGAAATCGAAAGTGAATCTCGGCAAAATTACGTGTGTGACTACTATTGATGACAAAGAGCATTACAATATCCTCATAGTTGCTCGCAAGAAGCTACAATACACTCCAAAACATTCAATTATTACAGCTGATTTTCTTAAAAGCATGGGTGCTAAAGAAAACGATAATATTTTGTTAATACCCCTATGTTTGACATTGATGTAGAGGCAATAAAACATTTAACAGGTGCACAAGGGAAACAGTAAAAATTCTGTAGTAAACTGAAGACAGGATTTGAATTTATGAGGTGTCTTTTTAAATCTGCTAACAACTGCGTTCAAATTTAAGTAATTTAAGAAAGAACTGGCAAGAAATAAACACAGTAAACACGAAAGAGGCGGACATGCTCCAACGAGACTCCTGACGCTGATTTATTTGTTGGTACGTACTCTACATTTGTCGGCAATATATTTGACCTTTGGAGAAGTTAAATGAGCTACGACCCAATCTCAAAGCTGATACTAACTAGAAGTTTGAATTTCTCACTCACTCTCATTAACATTTTTTACATTTTGTCGTTTTCAGTAGATTTTCTTTTTATAGCAAAATGTCATAGGTAGCTCATTATGGCTGTCGTATTGTCAACCAAAAGGTTGCATGTAATCTATGCTAAAAATCTATCGGCAATCCATTCATGATCAATTCAAGCCACTATCAGCAAGACATCCATGGGGAACTACAGTAGTTTCAGTATTATCAAGAGACTAGTTCTTATTCGAATGCCATTATGTGTGTGCATAGGCTGGGCGTTAATGAGCTGTGCTACAGATATTGTGTAAGGATCATGCGCGAGCAATATGAGATGGGGAATCTGTGTATGCTTGTGCAAATTTCAAAGTTATGCCATTAAGTTTCTAAGCGATCATTAAATCACTGACAAACGAAAATGCTATCACACAAAAACGGACGAATATGTCTCTTTGAACGTATATGATATGGTATAAGTTTTAAGTGAAAGTTTATCAATGTTATCGAGTTCGAGTCTCTATAATTATTTTGTACAGATTATATGAACATGGATTAGGCCTCAAGGCCTGTTTCGGCCTCATTTTATCTGTATCGGATGTTAAGGACACCTTCGATCTATGATTATATAACATAGCTATTTTTGGATATTTTTTATTTCATATATTTACGGACGCTCTTTAACATCTCAGGTCATCAGCGTCCCATTCAATTCAGGGCATGAAACGGCCGACAAATTTTGCTCAGAGGCCTCTCTTTCAGACTTGAGGTTCTTTTTCGTGCCGTAAATGTACCACACGGGACCCGCGGCTTTACTTACCTTCCGAAGGAATCCATACTTAGGATTTTTACACGAAAAAATCCATCGATCCTGGCTGGGGTTGAACCCGCGATCTTGGGCTTAGAAAGCAAGTATGGTTACCACTACACCACCAGGACCGACTGGCATTTTGTTAGACCTATTCTATGTAGATAGATTATTAGGTAGTAACTGCATTGTTTTACTTTATTGTTAATTGCAAATATGTTCAGTTATTTCTTGGTTATTTTCTTATCCGGTTTTGTGCATCTTAATAGTGACCCAAAAATCTGATTTTCGCATTTCAGGATTCACTGCCAGTACCGGAACCGCCATATATTTATACAACTTTAATTTTGTATCTGCGGTGTTCATTTAATTAATTAATTTTATATATCTTTGTCTACATTAAAAGAGATGTAGCAAACCAAATAAGAGGACTGGAAAAACAAGTGACAACACTGTCCCCTAACTGTTAACGAACAAGTTCGGACATTGTTGTTCTCAGCATGTCTAGAAGTGTGACATTGCTGTTCTCAGCGTCACTATTGCACTGCCTGTAAATATGAAGCTGTCGAGTAATGGGTAAATTCGGATCGTCCTAAAGTGAAGTTTTCTAAATGTGAATTGTGTGGATGTATTAAACTTGAGATGGCACTTGGTAGGAACGTGAGAGAATGAATGTCATGTAAGTCTGTGAGAGGCCTGGGTAATGAAACTTTAACATATCGAACGGTGGTCCGTAGTGTGCTAGATTTTTAATAAGGATGCAGTAGGACTCTCCTTCTCAATCATCATCAAAAACGGCTTAGCTATGGAAGCACAGTGCCTTCCAGAAGTGTGACAGCGGGTGATAAATGTGGCAAGGGATAACATTAAAGGAATGTAAATGTCTTCAGGTTCTAGAATAAATAGTTTACTACTTATGAATATGTTTCTTTCCCGCCCGCGCAATTTATAGTTTGTACTTGATCAAAACAATTATTTTCTAAAATGATTTTTATTCCTCTGGTTATTTTCCCTGGAATGGCATAATCAGTTTTGAAGTTGAGACCTTAAGTTTATTTAATTCCAATATATTTTGAAATTTACATTCTGAATATAGTACTATGACAATGTCGTCTGCCTAAGCTAAGGTATTAAAATGTGTGTCTCCTATTCCAATCCCAGTTGGTGCTTTTTCCTTCCATCTACTTAGGATTTCGTCCAAAAGATATTAAAAAGAATAGAATATAATGCACATCCTGATAAATTATGATATTATCAGCCATGCAATTAGATAAGTCCATCCTAGAGCTTTTAGCGTTATAGTGTCTTCCTATGCACTTTACTAAATGATTATGGTAACCATATTTTTTGATTGTTTGTTTTCTACATCTATGAATGCAAAAGAATATTTAGGTATTGATAAACCAGGCAATTTCAGTTTTTCTTATGTCAGATTTCTAGATGAACATTTGGCAGAAAATGCTAAAGTTATCTAAACATAGTACAAAGTAATTTGATGCAAAATTATTAATTACATGAATTTATTTTAAACCTTCTATTGTAGGCATTAGTCATGCCCATTTATTTAAGATATGCTTTTTTAAACTGCCACAAATGCTGTATTTTGTACGAAAGGGAACCTTTGGGTCCATTAGAATGTTTATCGTAATTAGCAGTCTAACTGAAAGAAATATATTTTGGCATGTGCACAGATTTGAATAACAACTTTTAAGATAAAGACTAAATTAAAAATAATTTTTGGGAGAACAAGAAAGTCTATTACAAAGAAACACATTATAAAACAGAGTACTCGTTTCTTTTTAGATAAAATGTGTCTGAATCATTAAAAAAACTTTTACAGAAAAAAGATATAGAAAGTAAATTGTGAAAATATTTTCACTACCAAATTCGTTGCTTGTGGACAGCTGTGCAAGCTAATTTTTTTTTGGAGAATCTGAGGGCTTGCACATTATTAAAATGAATATGATTGCAACACAAATGACCAAACTGTACTCTTCTTAAACGAATAAAGCCAACTAAATGTCGTTTTGTGCCAATTATTGAAATTTAGATTTCTTCAAAGACACCCTAGCACGTGCTGGCGGTAGAAATCCGAGTTGGAAATGCAAATAAGGAATGCAAATTTGAATGCAGGTTCATAGTAACAAGATAAAATACACGGCCATGATGTGTTAGCAAGATGAAAACTATGAAATTAAACACGGAACAAATAATTTTTAGCATTGCAAGAAGGAAAACATGATATTAAAAAGTGTTAAACTGATTTTTAAGAAGAAACTAAAAAGAAAATGTGTGCAAATATAAATATTCAAAGGAAATACGCTGATGATATGAAAACAAAAACTTAAGATTCTGCAAAATGAAGTTCTTTAAATTAAAATAAAAGTATTTCATAGGATAAAATCTTAATCACGGACTTAAAAAATCTGAAAAGAATGTGCTTGTCAAAGACACAGTACTATTAACATTTTTTTCATTGCAAAATTTAATACTATTTATTTTCATGGTATATAATAGTACCGAGTGCGCACGTACAAAGAACTTACGATTAGAATGGGGCTTGGTACTAAGTATTTTGAGAGTGGGAATGAACGGTCTCATACGTTTCAGTACAGAACTACAGGCATCAATACGAATCCTTGTACATTGCAATGGCGAGTGTTCATAGCCAGTCAAATGTAAAACAATGTAATTGGCGGAGATTTAGTCATTAGCAGGCTACCTCAATTCAAGCACAAGCTAAGCGCTGTAACTCACTATACAAGTCGCCTTTTGAGAACTACAATAAAAATTAATTTCAATTACTTACTTACGGAATGCCATCGACTGAAATAATGCTCAGTGTTTTACGAACAAAATGTTAAGCTATTGTGTTTTCAACCTCTTGAGCATCCATAAACCCATTTGTAGCTTTGGAATTAACAACTACAGTACCGCAATGAAGCGCCCGAGACAGTTAGTTCTTATTTTTAAGACACTTATTTTTCGATTTCCTTTCTACTCAGAAACTCTTTGTATCCGCACTCTGTAAACAAATATTGTACTGTTGTAATTTTGTATCGGTAGTAAAATAAAAAGTATTGCAGAGGCTCTATTCAAATTAAACGATGGGCGGAAGCAATTAATTCTTTCCTAGCACACTTAAAACTTAACTCAACTGTGTATTTGATAAGATGATTAAATGTTGCTAATCACTACCAATGTATCTTCAATCTAAAGATTTTAACTGCAGATCATATTTTTGTTGGACGGTGTTTCTTCTAAACATCGCCCATTAAAACCCCAAACATGCGCTAACTTTCCTGGTTTCTCTATAAAGTTGTCCTAGAATCAAATACGTTTTATCAGGAGTTAAAGTGAACAATAAGTGCCAATAATATCAGTGGTGCTTACAGAAAATTTCTAAAACTTACAGACTTACAGCTAATTTCAAACACTTCCTAAGGAAAAGGAAAGACTGTGCTCATTGGAGGTGAAATGGCCCCAGTTGCCTTAGATGTTTTTTCCAAGCTTCTCAATTGATTGCTTTTAATGGCGTTTCACTTCCCATGCTAACATCTTCGAAGCAATTAATGAATCGATGGTGCAATAAACCTGGAGTCTATATTTAAGTTTATTTAATTTAAAGACGGTCTTTAATATTTTTATCATTAGCGTTCCGTTCTTATTAGGGTGTGAAACGGCCCAAAAATTTGCTCATAGACCTTTTCTTTCAGAGTCTGGAGTCCGTAGGTGCCTCGAGTTAAAATGGCCATCATTGTTCATGTCATTTTGGTGTGGAAAAATATGGAATTATTCCCCTAATATATTTGTTTCTAATAGGAATGAACCCACTAATTAATAGACAGTACCATAGCCACCGTATAATACAGATTTATGACAGAATATAAAAAGATCACCGGCAAAGAATGTTCTAAGGCGTAAGCAATTGTCTTGAGATAATGGAATTTTTAACTTCAAAACCAAACTTAATAACGTCATTAAATATAAATATAAATGCAATAGTGTCAAAATACATATAAAAGGAGGGTCTTTAAACGAAACAGAACATGACAAATATATACCCCAATAGTATATTTTATTTATTTTTTGTTGTGCACATTTTTAAAACTAAAAATCATTTTATGTTATAAATAAATTGTGATTAAAGCTGTGCTGATTGAACATTTTGTGAGAATATAGAGTCCCATAAGAAAATGTAGCAGGTTGCTATTTTATTAGATTTTGGTTTTTTAATTACAAAAAATTAGTCATTTAAACACTTATGTTGTGTTTGAACTTTAGAAAGACAACATTTATTGACAGATTACAAATCTTCGAACGATGGATTGAAACTTTTGAGGCCTTTATCTCGCGAAGTTCTCTTGTTATTTTGTTCATTTATTTATTTTTTGAATGGTGTTTAACGTCGGTTTACTACAGAGGCACCACAGGCGGTGGACACTGATTATACATGAGATGAAATGATAAATTAGGAACTTTTTTTTTTGAGGTAGGAAATGTTTCAGGCAGGAAACGTTCCAGGCCTAAGTTTAGGGTACCTGCCCGGCATTTGCCATTTATGAGGACTGAGGAAATTTTGGAAAAATCCTCAATCAGGAAGGGCGGTCCTGGTAGGATTCGAACCCCCAGACGTCCCGCTCACGAGCCCGTGCCTTAACGACCTCAGCCATCCGTGGTGGTTTCTTTTGTTTAGTAAAGATAGAAGATAACCATGCACATTGTAACACTGTTGACATGGAACGTCAACAGTGAGAAGTAAACTTCATAATCTTAATAGGCCGGGTTTCAAATTTTGCCTTTCCTCTGCAGCTAATGTTTGAAAAATGTTTCTGCCAATTGCTGAACATTGAGCATACATTAGAACTTTGAAAAGTTATTAATTGCAGTTATCATTTTATGTAGATTTAGATACTTTTACTTGGATTAGCAGCACTAAATTCTTCATATATTATCAACAGCTATTTCAACAAAGACAACAAGTAAACATCGTCATTGATAATGTAAACATTGTATGTTATTTCACTGCAGCCTAGAGTAGGAACATTTTTCTTTGTACTGATGAAGTCAAAATCTTTCTTGGCACAACATTTTTCTTTATTTCAATTTATAAAACTTAAATTTACTTAACATGGATTTTATTTGTATAAAATCAACTTCAATACATGTGGCACTAGATGACATGCCTATCTCATTTTTTAAGAAATGTGATTCAAGAGTGTTCTCTGCCTGTGATCTTCATATTTAGTTACAGTAGCGCACATAGCTTTAGATTTAATTGTAGAATTGTTAAGGTCATAAAAGAGTAAAAAGTATACTCTAAAATAGATCCTTCAAGGTTCTCATGATTCGCCTACTTCTGTGAAGTGCAGACAAGATTTTTTTAATGACTTTACAATAGATTAGTTTAGCCAAAGACTGGTATTTAGTAATACTATCCAATTCAGGAATTAGTACACATACATAAGAAACAACCAAGTTAAGAAGTTGTGACCCTTTTATTTCTCTTTACATATATGTAATATGTAATGGGAATTTGTTTAAATAAGTAATTGACAAATATTCATGTATTCATTACTACATATTAGTATTATGTTATACAATTTTATTACCACCCTCATGAAATCTGTGCACATTTCTTAGCTACTTTTGTCTCACATTTTTAATAAAATTTTAAATTATATATATTTGTGTATGATCTTAAATTTAAAAGTTTCTTATCTCTTATATACATGTACCTTATCGTACTTTGGTAATAGTAAATCTTATCTTCATAATTTGTTCTCCTCACATTCCACGATAAAATGGAAAATATTAGCAAATTCACCACACACTGGATATTTTATTTTTATATATTTTTCTTTTATCCCACTTAAGTATTTCACTCCAGATATTACATCATGCTACCTCTTCTCTTTTTACATTATCACAGATTTCAATATGTTATCTCTCCCCAATCATTTTAATTTTTGTATAGTTCTATGTATTTTTAATCATTAGTATTCGCCCATAATTCATGTTTTAATATGCTCCACTCTCATTTCAAAATGCAGAAAACAGCACAGTGGAAAAAGAAATGCTACGATTATATGTTAAATAGGAACGGCACTTTAAGGTTGTGGCTCATTTAGGAAAATACATATGCTTGTTATGGTTCTCGCGTCGTCAAGGTGGTTTATATATACATGGCCTAAAGGGAAAAGATGAATTCGATATCTACGTGGATGCCACGTTACTCGCGCTGTTTCATGTAATGGCTTTTCAATATAGAAAATATGATACTGCATAACACGATCGATAATCAACGCCTTTGCACACATCCGCCAAGCCTACAAATCACACATGATAATATGTACGCTCTGCGGACTCTGGCATCAGGTAAGAAATGGGAGTTCATCCACTGTCATCTACACACAGGCTTAAGGCGATTTTGCTTTCTGTGCTATGCAATCCATTACAACATAGGTATTTTCGCAGTGGCGCAGTTCACTGATCCTATTTAATGATGACAACCTGCAAAAACACCTGTTCACCTCGCTTGGCTATGTCAAACATGGGAATTGTGCACAGCAGTTCAGTTCTCAAGCTAATATAGACTTTAGTATTTCTACACATTTTCTTTTCGTCTGGAAATGTTGAATTTAAAAGCATGAGCAAATAAACTCCAAATCAACCGTAAAACGTCAAATTCAGTTTAAATAAATGAATACAAAAATTTTGGAGAAAGTTAAGAACGAAATAAAAATTCATCTCTTAATTACCATTCATAATGAAAAAAAGAATACTATACCAAGATAGGTTCGGCTCCTTTTATGTAATAAGGGAAGAAAAAGTTGCTTGCCATTTTGGCATTCCATAAACCATTTATTTCTAACTTTTTATATTCCTATATTTCTCATGTGATTGTATTAAATTGACGGGAAAAAAAGGTATTCGGTACCTCAGCCATAATAGGAGTCGTTTGTGCCTACGCTTTTAAAGGGCATACCGTGAAATGAGGAATACGTTGGCGGCCAGGAGCCAGGGGCGGTGAAGTAAGGACGTAGACGAGGATTCTAATATTCAAAATGACACCGGCGAAGCTCCCCCCAAAGGAATCAAGCTCCTAAAAGGGGTGCTTCCTTACCAAAACGCCAGGACCGAAGTCTTCTCAAAGCGCGAATCCATTGTCATCCGCATACAGCTCTCTGCAATCCCACTGCATTAAAATCTAATTGTAATAATGTATAGGTAAAAATTGACAGAAAATGCGGTGCGGGTTCAAACCCAGCGGTCGTTAAATGGGAAATGTGGCGGACGAAGCGGCGCCATCGCATGCTTTCTACGGGTACTCCGGTATCCCCTTCTATTCGTTCCACAGTAGCCCCATTACCATCTCATTCTCAGCTTCACCTTCTACATTCAGCGTAAATGTACTTTGCCGATTCTCGGTGTGAGCGTTACAAATGTGTCCGGAATTCCAATGCCTGGCTGGCAAATGAGTTAGCATTAGAGCTCACTCTGTTCGTGTTTGTAAGATTGAAATTTATATCTGTGACTTAACAGGACTGAGCGAATTAAACAGACTTTCCTGCCACAAACAAGCATCAGGAAGTAGGATAAATTAACGTTTTAACGATGTGGTAATCGAGATTACCAGACATTTGTACAATTGTTATTCATAATTCCTGTATATAAATTGGCGATTGCAGAAAGTTAACTTTGTGATTCGTTACGAAAGTTGTTCAGAATTAAAAAAAAAAAAATGTTTACCACATCAAAAGTAATTCTCTATAAAATAAAAAGTATGTACACTATATCAGTGATCCTTGTGATGAAATGCTCTTTTTAGCTTCATAAAAATGATGAACAACTTTCCTGTTTATTGCAAATGTATGGTGTACGGGGTGTTCCAAAAAGTAATGAATACATAACGATTACAATTGCTTTCCACCACTGTGTACGACATATTTCATATAATTAATCATCCTAATAGCCATAGTATCACAATGCTCTCCTATTATACTGTGCAGAAGTGTTTCGATGTTTTCACAAAGTTTGTCTAGACTGCGAGAATAGGTATAAACCACTATTCTTTTAGTATCCCTCACAAAAAGGAATCACACAACAAATCAGGACTTAGTGAAAAATACGGCAGATTTTTTATCAGTGTTTAGCACTAGTTTTACTACTGAGTTACCACAGGCGGTGGACACTGATGATACATGAAATGATAAATTGAGTAAGTTTATTTTTTAAGGAAGGAAATTTTCCAGGCCCATTATCTATTCACTCTTAAAGTGATTCTAAAGTCAACAACATAACGTATCCTTCCGCAATTCGCGCCAGGAATACTGTCCAGTTATCAGAAACACGTGGCAAGTATAAGCGACGTAATGACAAGAGACAGGTGAATTCTGAGGTTAGGTTGACTACCTCCTTTACTGCGAGTGCCGGATACTTTTCGCAGAACTTTGAATACAGGTGTAAATCAATTGTTTTCTCGCCACTAGTTAAAGACTTGCCCGGTTTATGGTTTACATAACATGTCTTCGTAGAAACAGCAGCACCTGTTAGTAGTGTCAGCTATGATAACAAGGCGCTTGCTTTGTTTAAATAACCGCTGAATCAGGCGAATTGCATCTTGGGAGTAGTAACGAATCAATTTGCAACTTCGAAATTCAACTTCATTAAGTCAGCAGCAATTAAATTCAATTAATTTTTGTGCACAGTAGATGTTATTTACTGACCCAATCCTCAAATTTAGATTGCTAACTGCACTACTTTCTTTGCGTCCATTGCTACTGTCTTGTACTTGACTGCACAGTCATGTTAATGATGTCACGTATCGTCACGTGACATTATTTTGATTGGGATCACTCTAAGAGCGAGTAGAGAGTAAGTTTGGAGTACCTCCCCGGCATTTGCCATTGATGTGGACTGAAGAAAACCTTTAGTTAGGAAGGGTAGTTCTGGAGGGAATCCAACTCCAGACCTTCCACTCACATGTCGGTAAAGATATGAAAGTGCCTGTTTGTTTAGAAATAGTCGACCGGGAAACAACTGCTGAGTGGATGCTCGTTCCCATGACCAGTATTGGAGGTCGCCCCATGTTCACTTGCTTGTGCATATCAAGGTTATTCAGCACACAAAATGTGTCCAAATCCCCCTGAAAATTATCCCTTGCACACTTCTGATGTGAAGCTAATTCCATTTCTGTGTGCATCCTCAATGAAATCCCAACGATGCCGTGTGAAGACAAAGTGGCCCATACTGTCACTTTCGCTGAATGTAATAGTCTCTGTGCATGTTCATCTGTTTCTTCCCAGTCAAGAAAACGAACATCTTACCTACTTATACATCACTCAGTAGCACATGTACATTTTTTAATTATAATGTTAACATGTTAACACTGGATGTCCGTACCGGTAATTTTGTCCGGTGACCATTATGTAAGCCTTGCAAATCATGCATACTTTATTTTTATGCACTGTTTCATTACTTTTGATGAATTTTATCAATTACAGTTCCTTTAAGAAAGCTAAACTTTATCAAATACAGTGGAACTCGGATAATTTGAACGTTTATAATTAAAAATCGTGGTTATTTCGAAGATTTTACTTGGTCCCTTGAATTTTGTATTAAAGCAATGTAAAAAAAAAAAAAAAAAAAAAAAACGTGCGTGTATCATTTTAATTCAAATTTGTTTTTTTTCAGAAATGTCAGTTATAAATTAGTCTAAACACCGAATTTACTAAACTTCCTCTATATGTGTTTCTATAAAAGAGGTAATAGCTCCGAGGTTGTTTTATCAGGACGCAGTCCTAGGGGCTGGATTGTGGATTTCTCACAGCCGCTGGCTTTCCCCAACAAATATCCGCTGTTATCACGTGCGCGTTTAGTTTTCCCTTGGGCTTCCTGCTGTTCAGTATGTTGCACTTCAGTCTTTTAGTAAATCGAGATTACAGTTTAAGACTTTTGATGAAAATGTCACCGTCAGTTCGAAAAGTCGAAAAGGGTTTGAGGAAAAAATAGGAAATCCCAAAAGAGTACGGGATACCACCAAACACATTGTCAACTTATCCAAGGAATAAGGAGAGCATTTTAAGCCGTGCCTCGAGTGAAAATAGAAAGAGCAGAAAAAGAGTGAGACAACCGGAAATTTCTGAAGTCGATCAGTGCGTGTCAAAGTGGGTTAAGGAAGCACAGACAAAAACGTTCCTTTATGAATTTCCATTGTTCCCGCGAAAGTTGAAAGCATTTTCTGAAAGTTTAGGTAAACGTGAGTTCAAGGTTGGTTAGATGATTTTAAATATATAAAATGCTTCGCCTTTAAATCGGTGAGTGGTGAAAGTACAAGTAACAACATGCAACAAATTCTTGGAAAGAGAATGTTTTGCAAATGTATGAAGGAACGCCGGCAGGAGACATTTTCAACGTTGATGAAATAGGATCGTTCTTTAAATGTACACCGGATAAAACTTCAGTTTTTAAGGGAGAACGTTGTAGTGGGGGAAAGCGAAACAAGGAAAGAGTCGCGTTAATAGTAAGGACTAACATGGATGGAAGTGACAAGCTATCTTTGCTTGTGATAAGAAAATCTGCGAACCACAGATGTTTTAAAATGTCAAATAAAAACCAGCAGAGTACAGAGCAAAGAAAAAGCTTAGATGTCTGCAGAAAATTTTGAAGATTGACTAGACAAAATATTCAGTAAAAATTCACTTATTTATTGACAACTGTACTTCTCATTAACTCTGGCCTTCATATGGACATTGTAAAGTTACCTTCCCTCCCCCCGGATATTACTTTCGTTGTGCAACTGATTGATAGGGTATCATTAAACATCAAGAATTTTTTATCCTTATCGTACAAAACATTTTGTCAGGCTTTTTATGGACAAAAAACCAAAACTTCAAGAGCTGCATGGTTTCAAACTACCGATAAAACGATAGTGAATTGTTTCCTAAATTCACGGTTTATAAAGAAAAAATGAGCAGGCTGAGTCCTTAGATGATGAAAGTAAGGGCGTCACATTTGATAGTCACGTGGCACTGTGTGGGGAGATTCAGTTCAAGACATTTTAGCAGAGGTTTTGGGCAAAAAAGGTGGGAGTCGTCTGATGAACAGGTAGAGGGACAACTTGAAGCTGAAGAAATGCCGATTACCTCATCGTCGGAAGCTCTTCATCATCTGCGTGAATATCACGGTACATTGAGGGACAAGTTAACGTCGGTAATTATTTTTCAATCACTAAACGTACTTGAAGGATTTGAAAACATTAAAAAGAATGAATTCTGCAATACAATAAGATATTTCAAGCTTCTTTACAAACTTACAATTCATTTTAATGTGTAAGATAAAAAGTACTATCACTGTATATTCCCTTGAGTATTATTTTCCTCAATATAAAAATAAATTATGTAAAATTGTGTTTAAATATACGGATTTTCTAGCTTTAATTGCGAATAAACATCATAATATACCCACTTTAGACGTAACTTCCTGAATTAGACTTTTTTAATATTTGGAACTTTTCCCCAGCTCCTTCAGCTTCGAATAATCCAAGTTCTAGTATATATTTATAATATTAGAAACATTTCTACTTTTATAGACCTGCAGCGAGTCATTTTGAGTGTCACGTGTAAATTTCAACAATGTATTTGTTACACGCTACTCTTAGATTTTAGTTTATTGTTATAGTCGTATATTCTGGACTGCATGTTATTTAGTGCGAGAACAGTTCTTTCTACAGTTTGGCAGCATATTGCTATCTGAAGTTGACCTTTCTCATCATGTGGACATCTGATGAATCACTTTAATAGTTTACGTGAATAATGAGTCGATCTGAAAGACCTTTTGTTTTTGTTGAGCTTTTTACTATTTGACAATAAAGTCACAAGACACAGTAAAGACAATTTGTCACCAATCCGTGATTTTTGGCAGAAGTTCGTTTCCAATTCCTTATGTCTTACAGTGGAGCAGTTAATTCTCTTTCAAAATTCGGGTTTGTCTAATTACCAATCCGCAGGGGAGAGAGAGAGAATGAGTGAGTGTGTGTACACATTTATATACACATACAGGGCTTGAAGGAGTACCCAATGTGACATTGTTAGTTTTTTCATATGTGGATATGTCGAGATGTGAATGCGAACTTTGTCATCTTACATTGATTTCTGTGTTTTATTACGTACCGTTTAATAGCGCGTTTGAAGACGTACATACCGACTGTACTTTGAGAGTCATTTAAGGCAGATGAAAGTGAATAACATAGAGAAGTAATTTACTTCAAGAAACTGCATCATTACCTGGTTGCCCTATAGTGCCACAAGACTGTGCGTCTGCAACCAGTACGATACTAATAGATCTAATTAACTTTTTAGTTGTAATACACAATGCATATGTCAGCACTAGAAAGATTGAAAATGTTCTGCGAATGCTAATTTCCTTCATTCCACCTTTCGGTTGCTGTATTGCGTTGTTGGCATCATTTAATATCCACAATTCCAGTAACTTGAACAAGTTTTATTATTAAACCGAATGTTTGTTTATATTCGATTTGTAACTATTGGTTGCAGATGTACAGGCTTACAGTACAATAGAAAAACCTAGTAGTAAACTGAATTCTTGAAATAAGTTATATCTCTTAATCATTAACCTTCAACTATCTTGCATGGCCCTCAAAACATTGTCGTTGCCAGTTTATATCTAAAGCAATTCCATAACAACTCTGAAATTTCGCACTAGGCTAGTCAATGAGCCTTCAACCACCGGAAAAAAATGTACGCATGCGCTCGAAATGTTACACCTAGATCCTATTACGCAAGGGAGTATTCTTAGCGCGCGCAGCGAAAAGTGTTTTAACAGCAATCTTCTATGATGAATGCTTAAATGATCATTTTTCATATTTAACTGTCATTTTCCAATTAAATAGTTGTTTATTTCGCGGCTAAAATGTGTTGATGTTTAAATAAAGTTTGTAATACAAGCAACAAGTTGCACATAAGAAAGGTCAATGGGTGTTGTGGAAATACGCTAGCAATACTTTCCGCCTTAATTTTGCGTTTGGTTGGTAATAGTTACCTCTTATTTTTTTTACCAGCAGCCTACCTTCTACCTGAGTAAGAGCAATGGGGCTGGAAATATTGTGTTTTACTGTACGTTAATAGAAAATGGACTTTAAGGCATTATAAACAATTGCATCTGGCTCCTAAAATAAGAAGAAAGAAAGAAATATTACGAAACTGAAAAAAGACACTACTAATCCATAAATTGACAATTATGGACTTAATTCGTTTAATTTTATATAATTATAATTCCTATTTTAGTATGAGCTCTTAAGTTTCCAAGCAAAAAATATTTGTAGTACATTTTAAAAGTGTAGGCATTATTTAAACTAATATAGCTAATATACAACCTGAAGAATTACTTGAATTTAGTAACCGAAAAAGGAAATTAGAAAATGTCCACTTCAAAATATTTTCATCTTAAGAAAAATCAAAATAGAGCTGTTTAACTGACGAAGTTTACAGTTTGTTTCAGTTTTGCACATAAACCACACACACACACACACACACACAAAAAAAATTGAAGCAAACTTTAAATGAGAACATGATATGCTTTAAATAACTATGAAACAATGATGATCACAACGTTTAACACTAGTCACTTATTTCTACGGTAAATTACAAGCCCCTCTACCAAAATTTCCACCCAAAATTACCATATCTATAAGTATGTATAACTTTGAGGGCAGAAAAATATCTTTCCAAGTCTACAGCTATCACTAGAGCATATTTTGTTCTTAAACATGAAACTGTTACTCCGATCCACTCCCCACGAAAATATAATTATGTTTACTTTGTACGCCTAATCTTAATATTTTATATATTGTAATAAGTAATATTACAGACTTAACAAACTCACAGGACTAATTGCTCATGTGGACTAGCTCACTATATGAGAAATCAATGAGCTCGCCGCTTGCACTGAATGGGACATAAGTGGGTTAATTCATTCATTCAATAAGTAATGTCGACATCATGTATGTATAAATGTGCAATTCGATGTAACTGTAACATCTGAATTGTGTTAGGTCGACAAAAGAGAGAACTCCCAGGTGTTTTGTTACGGAAGCTTGGAAAAGCCAACAAAAGGAACATATAAAATCTTTACAATAGGAAGAATGAACCCGAGAGTCGATTATTTTCCTACTTTAAAACACCCTATTGCAGGATTAATAAACTGAAGGATTTTTAAAATATTTGGTTCTTTGGCCTCAACCGGCTGTTGCACTGTTAGCCCTTTAAAATAGTCAAATATGAGCCAATGCCGACAAAATATTTTAAAACTTTCAAAAAATAAGCGAATGACAGGTGTAGTACGTGAATTTGAACCAGTCAATGGAGAATGTATGTTTGAACTTTTAAAGATAGGCACGAAGATAGCTCATGCTTTTGTGACTCCGATGGCATCTTTGAAACCAGATATTTTTATTTGAATTTAATATACAAGGAAGAGTTTGCTCGGCTGAGGCACTCAGTTGCAGCGAGATATATGCAGTTCAAGTTAGTTTTCAGTTAAGTTCGACGCAGAAGCAATAAGTACTACACGCCGCAAAACTCATTTTTCACTTCACTCGAATCACTTCACTTCACTCACTTCGGCAAATCGTCAGTTCTCATTCGCCAGTTCGACACGCGGCAAAACACATGCAGTTCGCAGTACTAATAAGTGCGATTTTCAGTTTCATGCGACGCGGCACTCATCCGTAAGTTTCACACGCGGCAACCAAGTGTATATTCAACGTAGCCAAGTCTATCATATGCAAAACACCAGAGGACGCGAGGGAATTACGACATAATAAAATATTAATATATATTACGTCGCATCGCGTGCTGATTTACAATATCTCCCAACCCTCCTAAGTATGACTTCCTTCGGAAGAGAAGTAAACCCATGAGTTCCGTGTCATATATTTACGGCATGTAAAAGAACCTCAAGCCTGAGGGAAGAGGCCTCTAAGCAAAATTTATTGGCCATTTTACTCCCTGAATTGAATGGGACACTGATGACCTGAGATGTTAAAGAGCGTCCGTAAATAAACAAATCAACAACCGGCGTTTTACAGACTATCTCGTAAACTGTCACCTGCATCGTATTGATTTCGGCCCTGTTGACTGCTCTGTGTCTCTGGATTGTTCTGACTCGTGTTGCACTGTGCACACAATGAATAACCTGGGTTCAAATACTCGTCCATGAAAGTAATCTTTTTGTTTAGTTTCTGACAAGGAAGAGAGAAATAATGCTTATTGTGTGATATTTAATGTAAAAATCCTAATTATGCAAATTTCAATTAAATAAAAAATTACTAAAATAATCTGCTTTATTGAACATAATCAAATAAATGCAAATAACAGTACATTAATGTGCAATGATAACCATAAGGCATTGAATGATATTTTACACTTTGTAGAACAAGCAGTGGTGCCTCAGTAGTAGAAACGGGCGTTAAATACCATTAAAATACTCTTTGTAGATATTCTTAGATGCAAAATAAATACAAAAAATAGGAGTATTTCTGGAGCAATATGTACACGGTAGATAAAAGTAAAATCCTTTCTAGGACAATGTGGTGAATGCGACGTGGTCACCTGAGAGTACGTGCATTTCCCACCGACTGTAAAATGCAGGTTTGTTTAATCACAGGATGAGAACACTCGCCCAGCATATATATATATATACTAGCTATTCAGCTTGCAAGACCATACTTGGAAGACAGATATCACAACAGAAGATATAACCATCTAAGAGATACCTAAGTGGAGTTGTTGCAGATTATATCCACGGCCAAAATACACAAACCAAATCCATGTGCTATAAATGCAACAAATTGATTCAAGTTGGGCGCATAGAGACATTTGTTGCAATTACTTTTAACCCCTGTAAAATGTATTACACTTATATTTGTAATATTTTAATGAAAAATATTTAATAATACAATTTTAATAAAAATAAGAATAATGTTAGGAATAATCTTCTTAACAATTAATCACCCTTTATTGTAATTTTATATAGGGTATCCCAGCACTTAAAGGTGAGAAATACGTCTGAGTAATCCAGGGTTATCCCTTGACAACTTATAATTACATAACTCTAAATTTTATTGCAATTAAGCGGGCCATATTATAATTAATTTGAATCAAAATATATGTAGTTAAATCTGCTACTAACAATGGAAATAAAGCTTCAAAGTCTTAGAGATAAACACATTTTATTAATGCCCGTTTTTAACTTAGCGCTTGCATGAAAATGGCATTAACATGCTTTTGTCTAGCGGTAAAGGTGCGTGGCCTAACTGGCTAAGCTGTATATCTCCTTAACAGCGCGTGGTGTTAATAGCGACGTTATTGCGAAGTAAAATGCTTTGTGGAAGACTGGTTGGAAACAGTCTAAGCTTAGCAGACCTGTGTCTAACAGTGACTTAATATTACACATTGGTGTTCATGAAACATTAACAGTATATATTACCATTCATTTCGTTTCTGTCTCCTGCCAAAGTATATTTTATTTTATTACCCACCCACAGAAAAACTTGCCAACCATTTGTGCCAATATCAAACTGAGAAAGTAAATGCAGAATTAATCTCCATTAATAGCTGCCCCCGCTCAAAGCCAAATAGTATACCATGCAACACCGATAAAATTGCTTTAACCATAACATCAAGTTTCTTGGTGACGTAAATTAGAAGGCCACGCAGATAGGAACGAAATAAGCCCACCCCATATAATCTCGATAAATGGCCGGGACGAGGGCAGAATTCGACTTTCATAATTCCAAACGAGAAACCGGTCTAGTCCGGAGGCTATTTCCCCACATCAGCATTGTCTCGCCCACTTAACATTCCCTCGTCCCGACTCATTTCTCTACCTATATTCATGCTGTACTTTACCATGTCATGTCACCCACTGGCATGTCTGCGACAATCACTCATGCTCAGCTGCTCAGATGCAGAGTAATAGATAGTCAGCACATAATGTTTCATGCTTTCTAAAATCTTAAAACCTATGCAGAAGCTTGTTTATATGTTGACATGCTCATAGCGTTAGTGATATTTTGTGTCGTGCATTTATCATCTAACACTGAACACTTGTGCGAGAGCTAATGAAAGTCTACTTACATAATAATCAAGCGATTTCAATGAATAGAAGTAAATAAATGCTACAAACTTACTCATTTATTGGCCAAGTTTGTTTATATACTAATTGCCTAGCTATACCAACTTTGCCCCCAAAAATTTTGAAATTATGAGAATGTCTTCAAGTTCTCAATATGAAATTATCAATATCACGAACAATAGGTGCAAAATCTCTTTACAAATTTGGTTTTTCTTACTAAACACTAGTAGGGATATCAAGAAACAAGTAAGAATTTACAGTGTGTTGTCGTTTTTACTGTTTTCCTTTGTACTTAAATAAAAGTTCGTTTTTTTTAATAGTGTTTAACGCCCGTTTTTATACTGAGGTATCACAGGCGATGGACACTGATGATACACGAGATGAAATGATAAAAGGAAAACTATTTATTTTAAGGAAGAAAACGTTCCAGGCCTAAGTTTGGGGTACCTTTGCCATTTACGAGAAATGAGGAAATCGTGGGAAACCCTCAGTCACGGAGGACAGTTCTGGTGGGAATCAAACCCCAGAGTCCGCGTCTTAACGACCTCTGCCACGCGTGGCGGTTCAAAGTTGGTGAAATCCAGTTCCTCAAATATTGTTTATTCTGTATAACACGGTCTCGTCAGGGAAATTGAAAAACAAATGGTACTGCATATATTGTAGATTCAGTACCAACCAGAGAGCTAATATCTAGAAAGAATATGCTGAAAAAAAGATAAAATTTAGCAGTGGATCTCACTCAGAATCACGGTGAAATATGTGTGTTATAAATAGATTATTTCACAATACGGAAGAACTTGGTTTGGCAAAGATGTTAACAATGGCTGAGTGTACGTCTTGTATTAACAATCATGTTGATGGCAAAAGGAAGAAAAAACTGAAAATTCGAAATAAAACATTTAACTGCAATGTTAACTGTTGAAGAAACCGAGACCTTGAATCTTGATATAAAGATGGGGGTATATGTGTAAAATTGATTTTTATGCTGTATATTTTCTAGCATTTAGAAAGGAGCTGTTCTAAAACAACAAGCAAGTTCAATATCTGAATAAAATAGATAGAGGCGTTAAATACGTATGTTTTTCAGATGTAGCATCCATGCCTGTAATGTTCAAAGTCCCACAGAAAAATCTGCTGTAGCTTTTTGAGCGCGAGCTTAAAACTGATCGGAAAAGACAGAACAGCATTGTCTTTTAAATGAATCACATTTAAAGTAACTTAGAACTATGTATATATAATATAAAACAAAAAGAAAAATAAAGTAACACTATTAACAATGTAACAAATTAAAAGTAATAATAAAAGTAGAAAAGGATAAAACACTTAGATAAAGTCACACTTGAAATTGCTATATTTCGAACTCGTTGAGTTCTTCAATGGCAAGAAGATAGTCTACTTTTCTACTTTTATTATTACTGTTAATTTATATATATATAAACTAAGTATGGAAAAAATATTCTATTCTGGAAAACAGATTTCAATTTTTTATTTCGATGCTCTTTTTTGTTCTAAGTCACTTTAATGAATATTTAAATGCGAGTATTTTAAAAGGTATAAAAGACAACACTGCTCGATTTTTCCGATCAGTTTTAAGTTCCTGTTCAAAAAATCTACTGAAGATACAATCTAGAGGAATTTCAGAGCAAAACTTCTTAGCTATATGCTAAAATCGTGATTCTTTTTCGAAAATGTACTCTTAACTGAGCATTCGTTTAGATTCCGCAGAAAAGAATAAACAAATGTCGAATTGTGTTCTCCCCTCAACCACTTGCAGAGTGATGACTTATACACCGTACTTATAATTTCACCAGCTTCATCATTTATTTACCACAAATATGGCCATTTGTATAAACTCTTAAATGTTATTTCACACTCAAGCTTCGGGTAGCATTATACAGAATATGTTATTTATTTACATTGATAGTTCAAAAAACGCATTCCTTGCACAGCAATTCATTCCCGGCTTGTAATGAATCATGTGATTAATGCATCGCGCACGTAGCTGTCTACATGGAAATATACACTAATGGGAATTCTTTATCTCATGTACACGCAAGTAATTTATAAATGTATAAAACCTTCATGTGCCGAAGGAAAGCTGTATATAGTTATATTATATATTAAATGTGATTTTTTTCACACAAGCGTTATATTAGGCTAAGGTTTGGAATCAAGAGTTAGAAGAAAAGGCGGATTGAACAGCATTGGCAAGGTAAGCCGAATATCCGCTGTTCGAGTTCCAAGCGTGACCCCGAATTTGAACCATCTCTGACTCAAATCTTAGCTTAACACACACTTGCGTGAGAAAATCACATTCAATATAAATTATACTAAATAAAGTGGTTAACTAAGAGACGTTTAGGGATAAAATCTCGGTAACGAGACAAACTTTGGAGGTCTCCAGGTTACACCTATATAAACTCAAGACGGAAGAGATTCGTGGTTGTGCGCGGTACAATCGTAAAAAAGTTCCAGTCGAATGTTTTCTATCAGGTTCTTGAATAAATGGCAAAAACGTATAGAAAATTTTTTCATTTCAATATTTCACTAAGTGAATACGCAGTATTTACTTCCAGAAAGAGAAATTACAGTTTTAAATGTTTAAAATTTGTTTGCAGTCTTTATCACCGATTCTAAAGGTACTGCGGCGATTTTACGACACAATTAACATAGCTCAAAAGTGGCTTTACTCGCTTCTTAATGATATTTTCAATATTTAGATTATTCTCTTCTGGCTAATTATACTTTGGTAACTTTTATAAGCAGTAAGCTGTTCAGAATTTAGTAACTAGATAGGTACGATACGCATTTTAGTTAACCTAAGGTATTTCAGTGTCAAGTCACAGCATACTTGATGGCTGTGGACTTCCAAAACAGGCGATACATGTCGGACCTCGACACAAAACTTGCCATATAAATAAAATTTATACCCACGCTATCGTTTGCGACATATCTCATCTTAGAACTTTTATGAAATCAGTCAACAGCATGGCAACATTCTTGTGTCCAACATCCATCTTTAGGTAAACTGGTTTAACCTGCAATGAATGCTAACATGTTTAATTACTTCTTATAATTTATTTATTACCCTCGTTGATTATGTTTAGTCAGTTGGGTCCAGAGAAATTAGCCATCGAAATACTTCAGCATGAAGTTCATCAACCCCTCAATAATCCTTTTGACGGAACAAGTTCTTTAACGCCTACCTTTAAAACCAGCTTGACGAATCAGAGAGTACAACAGAAGCTATTAAACTTAATTATGTAAATTATTATTTTAATAAATTGACTAAACATTAATTTTTATTATTTATCTTCGTGTTTTTACACGGCGGAAATTGAATATGGCATGTAGAAATGTTCAAACTTTTTTTTCATTACGTCACCGTTTTCTGTGGCAGAGCGGCTGAAATTAATTTCGATTTTAGAATACTAGAAATATATGACTAATTTAAGGCCTCTCAGAAAGCTTACTTTTTAAAAACTACGTTTTATTACACTTAATAGTTTAATTGAATGAAACATATAGCTGCAAATCGTAAAGATGCTAAAAATGAAACTGATCAGCGATAAATTTAAAATTTAATGCTGTTACAATCTTTTCTGTTCTAGGTTGAACTGTGGACATAGATACACCAACTTCACCTCCAACAAGGTTGAGTGGCGTTCTACCAATTTTTACTTATGCTTTATTCATGGGATCATTAAAACTCAATGACGATTCCCTAGCTTTTGAGGACTATGGTTGTAGTCATAATAATGCTAATTATGATCACTAGATATTCCCGCTTTCTTTGTAGTCAGTATTTGTTAAAACTTCGCTCTTTGCACAGTGATAACTAGAAATCAGAAAAAGTGTTACTGATAGTCAATAATGTGACATATACTATGTCCGCATTTACAAACAGAGATGTAGGATACGCCTATCAAACTATACACAGTGACTGGGAGTATAGTTAATTCAGAAGTTAATGCAACATTGGAGAATAAGATTACTTTCGTTCTGCTTCCTGCAGAATGCTGGAGCAGAAATCAAATAATATTGACGTATAACAGAAGTGCGTTTCTTAGTGAAGAGTAAATGTATTTTCTATAAGTTTTTCCTGATGACGTGCAATATTAGGAAGCAAATATACGGTAATAAATATGAACCGGCTTGTATAGAAAAGGCTAGATGAAACAGGAATCCCCACACAGTTTAGTCAATCACTGGTTTTGAAGATGCATGTGGAGCTTTTATCGCAACGGATATTCCGCTTAGCAAACTATAGAATGATAAACTGCATGGAATTTTACAAACATACCCTTTAAAGCAAATCCCAGGCCATTCGGCATTGCAGAAGACACACATTTAACGTACTGTACTGAGAACTGAGTTTGAAAACGAGAACGATTGGGTTTTAATGGACGAAACCACAGATTTCGTACAGCGTCAAGTTTCCAATATGGATGTAGGTAAGTGGAATGCAGAAAGTGCCAAAATGCCCTTCATTTAACAAGCAAAAAAATAGTTATTGTTAATTACTTTTCACCAGAGCTATAAATATACTTTGGCCATTTTATATGAAGTATACAAATGTGATATTATTTGCTGCAATTTATATGGTAAAATTAGCAAAGTATCTTTAAAAAAAATCAGTACCCCAATAAGATACGCATAATGATCTTCAATATGCCTGCCATGGGGAGGCTGAGGAGGTTAAAACAATTTAATGACATCGACAGATTTATAGTTAATGATAAAAAAGTGTTTCTTATGCCACCACACCGTCTTTCCAAATTCAAAAACATAGTACTTCTCCCTCCATCTCCAGTTGTTAACACAAAGCATGCAAGAGGCAGGAATAATGCAATTTTCCATTAGCGAGTAATTTCTTATGAATCAACTGTACTACTTCAGACATGGAATAACATACTACTGATAAACATCATTGTCACTGTATGCACTATGATCTGTTTGTCGCATTGCTGACCTTTTTCCGAAGTCTAGTTAATAACCAATTTTAAGAAAATTACATTTATAGGCAAATAGCTCTAAATGTGAGTATCAATAGCAAAACAACAAATTGATTTTTTAAAATATACAAATATAACTTCCTAAAGTTTTTGGAAATCCCTAATACGTTAAAACTAAAACGTTACTATTTTTGCTGACAATTTTATATTTTATTGGTCGAAAAGCAGTATTAGGTAGAAGCGTTAAATACTCACAATTTTTCAAATGTATTTTATTTTCATTCATGAATTTAATTTATGGTGGTGTTATTAGATATGAATTTGTTACATCTACTAGCATACTCGAAGCGACGTACACAACTGGTGATAATCGAGCGTCAAATTATAACATGTTTACACGATTAAATGTTTGAGTGAATACTACGTTTAGTCACACAGGACATAAATACAGAAATATTAGAAATAGAAAACAAAGCGGTTGTATAAAATGGGGCTGGAGGCGACAATCAGACTTGTTATGAATTCAGTCGTGAATTATTGTCTTCCTCCACAAAAAGATAGCGTAAAGCAGCCTAGAACAGCATACCCAAGGCATTACATGTTTCTTTTCAAAAAGGAGACAAAATATGTGGGATAACGCTCTGGAAGGAGCAATAAGCCACCAGGGCCCTATTCCATATGTGTGGTTTACTCTCACATATTACAAGTGTATTAGTATTAAGCCGTTGTAAAGTATGGACTTGTAACTTTCTGTTCCACGATAGAATGTAGAGCACTTTATTTTTTAATAGTGTTTAACGCCCGTTTTTACTACTGAAGCATCAAGGCGGTGACACTGATGATACATGATATAAAATGATAAATGGAAAAGAAATTATTTAAGGAAGGAAGCGTTCCAGGCCTAAGTTTAGGGTACCTTTGCCATTTATGAGGAATGAGGAAAGCCTGGAAAATCCTCAATCAGAGAGGACGGTCCTGGCGGGATTCGAACCCCAGACCTCCCGCTTACAAGTCCGCGCCTTAACGACCTCGGCCACACGTGGCGATGTACAGCACCTTTAAGGTATTAGTAAAACATTACCGATGAAGTAATATAGGGTCAAGATGGAGGAACAGCTGTTTCCCACATGCTGCCATACCTTAAATTAGAGTATGTGCAACACTTAGTAAATAATTCGTAGTTTTTAATGTACAGAGCGGAATAATGTCATTCCTGCTAAATGGGTCTGCTATTTTTTTCTCAGAAATATTACAACTTACGTATTTTATTATGCAGTTGTTAATATACAAGCGTAATAATCTACTTTGAGACGACGATCGCATACCGCTACATGGCAGTATACATTCCCGTCGTAAAGGGTAGCAAAAAAATCGCCCTTCCCGATTGCGCTGAGTCATTTATTTTATTGATCCGAGCATTAATATTTATATAAGTTTGTTTATATTGTTTGACAGTCACAATTTTATTAAAAGTAAAAGAATTAGGAAAATGGTGCCAAAAGAGATAATTTTAAAAGAGAATCAAAAATCGAAAAAGTATTGTAGCATGCAGGAAGAATATTAAAATTTTACTAAGATGCTGGACTGAAATATGCATTTGAAACAAGAAATACAATATCAGTCATAGGCCGTACCTTAATTGTATGTTAATTTAATATACTAAAATATTAAATTAAAATTTGTACTACATATTCCTACCCTCGTCATTATCATTATTTCGTCAATACTTCACATATTTAGGTCAACTGTTTCCAACAATTATTAAAATATATTAAAACTTGCACTAGCATTTATATTCCTACACAGATAACTGTATACTGTAAGTTACAAGTGCATGACTAATACTAATACTTATGTGGAACAAAAACGAACATTCACTTGTACACTTATTAAGTATGATGTTGTAAATACAAGTGTAGCAGAAACATTTGTGGAACAGAATTTTACTAATAACTACAAGTTACAAGTCAATATACTTGTAATATTTAAACCATATTTTTGTGGAACAAGGCCCAGTGTCGTCGAGAGTGCAGAATGTACGCGGTACACTGAAGGAAACAGGCCATTTGCAAAACATAGGCAACAGATGGTATTACTGTGCTATTCGCCATACAAAAGAGTCACTGTATTCTTCTCCTCAGTGGCACATCCTGCTGCGTTACTATTAGAAACAGCTCCTTCAAAAACAAAACAAAAGAATGTTTGTTACATGGAGTGCAAGATTTAGAATAAGGAAGGGAAAAAATGATAATGTGTTTGTGCCACAGCAAAACATATAAAATATCTATGAGAAAATTAAGATTTGTATTGTGTTAGAAACTTTGTACAAGATTATATATGAGAAGTTTGATGCATAAATTATTTGGCAGGTTGATAGCGGTTAAACTTTAGTTCAGAAAACTCTGGCGTCTTCTGTTCTTGTTCAAGAATCTCCTATATACCAATACAAATACTGTGCACACATTTCATAACTGAATAAATTATACCATGCGCATTTAAAACGGCATTTTACAGAGTATCAACTACAGAGCTTCTAGAATATTTCCTTTCCGCTCGCGCAGGATTTTGCGTCTGAGCAGCTGAACATGCCACAGCCAACACGATCATTTTGGTGGAACTACGCCTTTTCTCAAAAAAACACAAGCTGTGAGTCGATTAACCCCTTCAGTTTCCGAGGAAAGAAACCATTCACAATAACGCCACAGGTGCTACGGGACCATCTTGCCGGAGACAATGGACACGTTTACACTTGTAAGGTTTGAGATATAACAATTTTGTTGCTATATACGCACAAGAAATTGACATCCTAATTTTTCTTAAATTCGGTAGTGATTTTGTTGGCGGATATTCAAGATTTATTCCAATTTCGTTTAATTTGTCTTCCGATAGTAATGTACGTCTTCGCCTGTGTTTCTTGATTTGAAATGAACTAGTAGTATCACATTTATTCACAGGATCACAAATTGCAGTTTTGGAAGGAGACAATTGCCGAGAGAACTTCGAAATAAGTCTTCACGAATGCGACGAGCCGATTCGTATTTACATATAATAATAATGAGGAAAAAAAATACGTTGCTCTAACGTCTTCGCGAATAATGTAGGCTGATGACTGCTCGGAAGTTCAAGGACAGACAGGCAGGCAAGCGGCTGTGAGGGGAGGGGAGCCAAGGCCAGCAAAACACCGTATGAGCGGTGAGGACATATTCTGGAAGTCCCATAGAGCACTTGCCTAAGGAGTAACTTTCAATTACAATTATCTTCATACATTTAACAAAATAGCTGTTTTCAGTTGCTTATCTGCGATAGCTTATACAGATTGTCGCAAATATATGTTAAAAAAACTCTTGTGCTGAAGATATCGTATACCAACATTTGGAGCATAAGCACCTCAGGAAAATATTCCATTAAGTGTGGAAAAAAGTTTTACTTATGTACTGCTTACTAATACACGTGTTTATCATTTAAGACATCAGTTTTTTTTTTTTTACGAAACTTAATTCTTTGTATTTAAATATAAGTAAATGGCAGTAAAATAAAATATTAATTATCATAGTAAATTAATACAACACAACTTTATTAAAATCTTGTATAAAATTAGATCTAGAAGTTTATTTTCTAAAGATTTTACTACAATTTGGTAATGAAGTGGGTCATCCAATTATCTGATGACCGTCCAGGCAACAGGGGACTACATTGGCCAATGTCATCGCTGGGCTGCACGAGTCGGAGCAGGCGGGAGAGGTTTACCGAACTTGCTACTTTTGGTCTTGAGTCTCATGCCACTCAGTTAATGTGGTTTGAACAGTGAAAGAAATGAGTAAAATGCGGTGACGACTAACTGGCAGATATTATCGTAGATTCAATTATTCTATTCTATACTACAACAAATGTTTTTTTTTTTTTTTTTTTTTTTTTTTATTTTATGATTCGTATGTTCGTACCGAGTCCGCTTGTGCTGTCAGGAAATTGAAGAAACATTCCTATGTGATTGATTCCAAGTCGCAATGCGATTCATAAAATAGTAGTATTCATACACTTTAGACGAGTTTAAGAGAAACATTCGTCAAGAGATCAATTTATTTTCTCAAAGAGAACTAAGAAGGGTAGTGGACAATTCATAAGCAGATATCCTGAATTTGCGAAAAACGAAAGAAAACAATTCCAGCAGCTACTTGCGTAACATGGGTGAGTACATAACTTTTTAAATGGAATTTATTAGATTGTCACTTCAGTGTATGGCTGTTGTGTAGCGTAGATCTAAATATTTTATAATATACACTTTAATGAGTCAACTGCAGTTATTCACCATCATTTTGTGACAAATATCTTCCGGCAAACGTACCTCCAGTATCTGCTTGTGTTTTGCATCGCAATTTTTACATCTAATATTAGTTTTGGAGGCACTGTGAACAGCCTTTATGTCGCGAGACTAACCACACGCAAATGGTATTTTTTCTTCCTAAAGTCTCATGTTCTGGTTTTATTTAGAAACTGCCTCCCTAATGTGTCCTCTAAAGCTTTCGCTATGGATAAATGAGATCTTTTCTAGGTTTTGAGAATGTTGTTCTACTAATGGTTGACTAATATTCTGTTCATGTACAAAAAGTAGCTTCCAACATATTCCGGTATGACAATAAAATTTGGAACAATTTTTAAACTCCATGTGTGAAGATTGCAGAATCTATAAGAAGTTAATGTATCCGTTTCAGTTCTTCATGAGCGTAATTTAGCTGGGGACTCTAATTTGAACAACACTTGGTACGCTAAATTATTAATGTTAATAACTGAGCGATAAAGACCTTTCCAAAAATTATTTTCTTTTATCTCTTATGAAATCAAACAGCGATTGGATGACGTTTGTAGAAAATTTTCTCTTCATATTTATCCATGATGGAATGAGTTAAACAGTATCACCCAGAACCGCCACGGGTGGCCGAGGTCGTTAAGGCGCGGACTCTTGAGAGGGAGGTCTGGGGTTCGAATCCCGCAAGGACCGCCCTTCCTAACTGAGGTTTTTTACAGGTTTTCCTCAGCCCTCATAACTGGCAAATGCCGGGGAGGTACCCTAAACTTAGGCCTAAAACGTTTTCTTCCATAAAAAAAAATTCTTTCCCAATGTATCACTTCATGTCATGTATCAACAGTGTTCACCGCCTGTGGTGCCTCAGTAGTAAAAACGGTGGCTAAAATTCAAAGCAGCATATGCAAGATTAGAGGCTTTCTGTTTCTTTAGTATTTTGAATCATTCACGATAAACCTCCCATGATAAAAATCTGTGCAAGGTGGGTACCCAGATTTCTTTATGCATTTTAGAAGAGGCATGTATGACCTATTTCTGCAATTTTAGAGTTCTGCCAAGGCAATCAGAAATTTTCATAGAGTATGAAATCTCTTCCCAAAAGGGAAGCCATTAGGTGGGGCAAAACACCGCCGAACATTTTCAAAGTCACTTAGGCCAACAAAATCGTGGCTGCAGACGTTTAGGATTGTCACGTTAATACTCTTGATTGCCTTTATGGAAAGAAATGCCACTTGAATGCAGAGTATTATGCACACTGTTACAAAAACTGGACGATGTCATATAGGAGAAGAAATGAGAAATGCTGTGTCATCTTTTCTCCTCTTTCATAACAATGCTATGGCTACTGTTGCATTGAATGACTGTATTTTCCGGCAGGTTGAACTTTACAGTCAGTGCCCAGAAATATTATCTCTTCTCTAAACTGAAGAAGGGACAAATATTAAATATGAATTGAAGTAAATGGGAAATATATTGATAAATGACAGACGCTGTATAGCATTTCAGCTAGTATATTCATGTGTATATGTTGACATTGGCCATTTACTTGTGCCTCTTTTTTGTGGTTTAGGCACGAGCCATTGTGTCAATGGAATCTACATCTCCTTTGGTAGAGTTATAATAAAGATTGATATAATATAGGTCAAATATTGATGGCCTTTTTTCCTGAAACTATAATTTTATCTAGCCAACTGCATATTTATGTTACTTTGATAATAAGCGCGAAGAATGAGGTGTATCAAAATTTGCTCAGGAAAACAACATTGTTACGTCTCTGCAATCTTTCTCAATATATGTTTAATGCTAATAAATATAGGGTGTGGAGCGAGATTACAACATTTATATATTTATTTTTATTTATTAACTAGGAACCCTCAGATATTCTTAATAATATGATACATAGGGTATATTCTGCTCAAACTTTGAGGTACAAAAGTAACAACTGCAAAGCTGGATGATTACCATGTATCTCGTTTCAGTGTGTTACTATTTAGGCTACACTATACACTCGGAACTCGGTGGAATGGAACGAGGCTATTAAGTATATCTCGCAGTTTACCCGTTTTCTTTTCTAATGTTTCAGCTTCTATAACAATGTAAAGTTGACAGTATAACGTTACTTTAGGTTTTTCATTGGTGCTATAATAGACAAAGATAACAGCAGTTCCGTTGTTTGTTATCTTTAGCTCCTCTATAATACCCTTTCTGTTAGTATGAACTCAGTAAAAAGATATTCGCAAACTCAAACCTGGGTTAGAATTGACCCGTTTTTAATTATGGTATATATTTTTGTGGGTTCCGGTGCTCTATCGACAACTTGAAGAGATGGACTCTTGGTTGGTTGTCCTTTCAAATTATATTTCTCAATTGGTCCAGTTAACATCCTTATTAAAATGCCATTTTTTTAAAGATTTTTCTTTGATAAACTTTAAAAGTAGATTGAAAACATACATTTTCTATGTAACACTGTGCGATCCATCTTGAATATAACTGTCAAGGGTTAATATAGTCCCCCCCCCCAAAAAAAATTCCCCTAGCCAAGGAAATATCTCGCCATCTTGGCTAAGTCAAAGCAAAGAAGTTATAAAAGTTCAAATATGCTGTCAAACACATTGCTCAAAATATATGGTTCAGCGTAACATATTCGTTATGATTGCTGTAATTAAAAGTTTAATTATTAATTTTAATTAAAATTAAAATAACAATACAATTAATTTCAATTTTTGGTTTTCTTTGTCATTTCATCATTGGAATGCATGCATTTTGTATTCATGTCTACTGTACGGAAATCGTAAAATGAATTAGAAGTACTTGTTTTCCTGTACAGTTATTTTTTAAATGGTGTTTAACTCCCGTGTTTTAAATAGTGAGATATCGCATGCGGTGCACATTGATGATACCTGTGAAATGACTAACTGGAAAAGGGTCTTCTTTTTTAAGGAAGGAAGCGTTTCAGCCTAAGTTTAAGGTACCTTCCCGGCATTTGCCATTTATGAGGACAGAGAAATATCTGAAAAAAAAAACTGTCAGGGAGGACGGTCCTGGTGAGACCGAACCCCAGACATCCCATTGACGGTCCGCGCCTTAACAACCTCAGCTATGACCGGTAGATGTCAACTACAAAATCAAACATCTCTTTTGATCTTGTTGACCCTCATTATACATTTAGTTCTGTAACTCAAAACGCATCTTCATATCCCTTAAGTTTTGTCTTCGTTTAAACCATTGAAGTTAACCAGAACCTTCTGCATTATTTAGCTCATATTTCAAACTCCCTATTAAATTAGCATCTGAAAGCTTTACAACATATTTAATAAGAAAGGCTTTTATCAATTTAATGATTTGTGTTAATAATGTGCTGTGTCCATAACACAGCGAGATTGCGCACACTAAAGAAAGAAATACAGGAACTTTCCCATTGTAAGCAATCAATAAAGTAATAAAATCAACATTGATTTGAGTAAGAAAATGCCAGAAGAGAAAATAAAAGACAACAACTAAAATTCAATTTAATATTGAGGGCAATTTAATACTAAGTGCCGTGAAACATCTAGGATGGGCAGGTTCTGTCCTCAAAATTATTTTATAAAAAGTCATAGCTTAAAATTTATAATTAAAAAACGTGCAAATAAACAGTTTATTATATTAGTGGCATGCAAGCTCATTAAAATGTAATTGTTGAACATACAAATTCAATACAATTGGAATTTACTGGTACTTTACTTTCTTGTAGTTTTATCAGCAATGGCTACAAAAAGGGGCCGCGATTTAAATATCGTCATTTCACATACCTCAAATTTATGGCTTTATGTAAAAATAATTATCCAGTATTTAGAGAATTATTGAAGCTAATACAATAAATATTTATCAAACTTAAATTTGGAATGCTCTTTTACATGAAATTTTAGCTTCGTAGTGATTTCCATAAAAGAATATTAAATAAAATGATATATTAATAAAATATTTTGTCACATGGCTTCGAAGTATGGTGCGATTCAGTGAAGTGTAACACAAATGTCTTCTGCCTTTGAAGAACACAAGCGGCTCGAAATATTGCGCTATTGTGCGATTATTTCAGGTATTATTCATTTCTACTTCTCTAGCAGTTGTTAAATTAGATTTGTTCTTCATTGCGAGTTGCTTTACTTTAAATTTTTGCTATTTATATACAGAAGTATATACAATTTATGAAAAGGAATTTCGTGCACACCTTTTCATCTGTAGTAAATAGGGAGGGATATTAAAGCATATATATAGTTTTAAAAACAAATTAAATACTGAGGGAATAAATCAATTTCTCATATAGGAAATGAAGTTCTAAAAGGTGGGTAAGAGGTGACCCAATTGATATATATTGCAGATTTAGAGTAATAATTATAATGAAGAAAGAAAAATGTAGAGGAGAGAGAGAGAGAGAGAGAGAGAGAGAGAGAGAGAGAGAGAGACTAAGATAATCTGTACACGCTTTATTAGTAATTTGCCCTTCCACTTTCTCACTTTAACTATCAGAGCCCAAAATATGTTAAATATTGTTTCGAAAATGTATGATATTTTAACCTTTCTCATGGGTTTTATAATAGATATATGTTCGCAATGAAATAAAAGTTCATACTCTGAACGTTTTATCCCATTAAAGAACTTACAGATACAAACATATAAAAATGTTGTTACATTTCACAAGTACACGTTGAGAAATTTCAGCTGACAGATTGCAAATTGCCTTTCTCTTTAATTATTCGGTTGGTGTTGTATTTTGGCGCTCCTCTTGAGCACAGGATGAACAAGGTAACAGACACACAACTTGTAATAAGGCATTACATAAGTAACAAAATTCAGCCAAAACTGAATGGAGAGATTTATTAGGAAACGCTTTGTCACGTCAAATCCCACATCTTTTAAGGATTTTTCATAATGAAAACAAAAGAGCTTTGTGACCATTGTCTTGCCGTCATTTATAACATTTTGAAGTTTATCTTTCTTTTGCATATCAACCGAAAGAGAATATTGTAAATACACAAACAGCTGTGATATTATATATTAATTATATAGTAATATTAGTACCGAAATACCACGACTCTATTTTTTGAAGTACTGGGCAAGTTACCATAATAACATAGCTTTTATAAACAAATGAAGTGCTGTGTGAAAGTGTTATTTCAAATAATTTATAAGAGAAGTGAGATAACACTGAAAATATTATTGACATCGTCTAGCACAACGGCAGCCGTAATGACGTTTTATTTTCATTAATTTTTTTCTTTCAAGATGTATCATTTGAACAGTTTGAGCGTTTTCTAAAAAAAGTATTTCCCTTTTATTACAAAGAACGTAACTAAAGAGAAACTCAATATATCACATTTATGAAAGGCTACGTTAAAAAGAATAAACATGGAAACAATTGTGTACAAATTGAGGAAAAGGAATGTAGGTCCTAAAATTTCGGTTTATCAAATTATTTGCTTACGCAAGGAAATGCATAAACCGCTTGCTTTATTTTGCACACATTTTTTGTATTTTCTTATGAAAATATCCATTATCCTTCTTAAAATTAAATTTATCTCTTGACGGATGCTATTCTTTAGTTCGTCTAAAGTGTGAGATAGTACTAATTTATGAACAGCATAACGACTTTGAACTAGGTCTGCTACGAACTTTTCTTGAAGTAATCTCCTAGCAGCACGAGAGGGTTCGGTACGAATATACAAATCATAAATAAACACTCGTTATGGAACATAATAGAATTAGGCTTATCATTTGCAATTAAGTATTCGTAGCATAATTTATCCTGGGAACAGATACATGTGGTTTCTTTCACCATCCAATGAACACTGAGAGGCGCAAGACTCAAGGCCAACGTAGCAGTTCGTTAAACCTCTACGCTCCGACATTTGCATAGGTCATAATATAATTTGATGAATCGATATGTGTAGTTTCTATACAAAGAATAATTTTGCAGTTTCGAGTAAACTACTTGCCTACCTCGAAAGTTTACATGTGATTGCACGAAATATTTTTCATACAAAATGTGCAAAAAAAAAGAAAAAAAAAGGTCGAATCAACATTATAAAATATATGAGAGTAAGCAAGCATACGCTCTCATATCTCCTGACAAACTGCTATTTAGCAAGTTGGGCAATATTCTTTCCTTTTACTGCGCAATTAATTAGTAAGTAGAGGCATATCATATTCTGGAACTTCGCGAAATTCTTTACGGAAATCTACGGAATTTTAAAATATACTACATATCGCAATATGAATGATGTTTTCTGGTCTTTAGAGGAACACTGTAATAGTAAGTATATACGATATTGTAAAAGAAAATAAAAACGCTTCAACCATATTTTGACTGTTTTTTTCACTGTGTTGCATTAACTTAGGTTTTTTCTTAAAAAGATAATACTCTAATTTATTTTGTCTAAATGTAACAGTAGTTATAATACATTTAACTTATGTGAAACTCATAAATAAAAAGTAAAGGATAATTATGATAATGATTAAAGTACGAATTTTACTTATTGAAATCACAAACTCGGCATAAGCAAGGTACAGAAAACATTGTTTCCTTAGTTTAACTTTACGCAGCCACCCAACTTTCTAGTTCTAATATATATTTACTGTGACCTCCTTTGGCAGAAACGAAAACAAGACATGCATTAGACGAGCAGAATCAGTTTGTGGTGTACTGCTATTATTTCTTTTTTTTTTTTTTTAACTCAAACATCATGCAGCACTCGTAAAGCTTTGCTAAGCGTTTGTGGTTTTTATTAGTAGTTGCTTTCACAATTTCGTTACAACAATTCTCTACTGAACTAAAATTAGATGGCTTCCTGACCAAGTCAACCGTTTTCCGATGTTATCACAAATCTATATCTCTACTCGTTCGGGTGGAAACATCAGTAATATATATGAACGGCTACCTGTATTCAAATAAATTCAATTATTAAAATATTTTATGATAGAAAAATATAATTTAAAGCATGGCGGTGCGTTACCCTGAAAAATTCAGCGATTGATTTCATAGTTTTTTGTAAGCCAGCCCGTTAATATAAACTGTTTACTTGTCACTCTCTGTGCATCTGAACTATGTAAACTATTGGACGCATATTGCATTTTTGCTTAAATTTTCGTTATTAGTTGTTTCCTTCTGGCAGAACAATATTGATTCAATAAGCTATCTTAAAGTCGCAGATTTTGACTTCACTCTAGTATGAACTCTTCTTCCCGTTATACACATCCCTCGTCTATAAACAGACGCTTCTTCATTAGCTTCGTGCACGTCATAAATATCTTATTTAATGAAGAAAAATGAAGATGCCGGGCACTAGGTGCGGGCCTATTACGGACGACGTAATGTGGTGGCGCCGAATTGTGTTTTGGCATCATGTGATACAGAAAAGGTTTTCTTAATTTCAAACCTTCTTTTATCCGTGTTTCAAAGTTGAGAGTATATGACGATCTGATTTAATTATTCTTATTTGATTTTCCAGTAAATCAACGCAAAACAACATCTGCATTCTCAAAAGATATTTGTGTCGAAATTTTACACATTGGCGTTTTGTCTCCTGCCACAATACTGGGACGAAAAACTTCACACGTTTCATTCTCAAAACTCCGTGCAGCAATGTTTCTTCTGGAATCTTCTGCTGACTGAGGTGTAACGGGATCAAGTAGCTAAAGGATTATTAAATCTCCTCCAATTATTAATAATGCTTCATTCAGCTCTAAAATTTGCAGCTTCTGTAATAAATGGACTATTGCAGACAGATCAACATGCACAGTAGATTTATTCAGAAGCGTTTACAGGCTTTCTCCCTTTAAAACAAAATTTACACTTTTGTTTTAATTGCAAATATCACGTCATCTTAACCCCCAGGTACAAAACTGATCCTGACATCAGAGAAAGCAAACCAATTATTCATAGGCATAAAGAGGTTGATGCTACACCAGCTAATGAATGTGAACTCTAGAGCTTGTGTTACAATAACAGGGGAGCGATAGCAGAAATAATACTTTTTTTTTTAAATGACGCAATTGTTTTGAACACCGCTGCACCTAATATAAAAAAGAAATGAAGCGGATTTTGAAAAATATATCTGAACTATTTATATTATATTATTATATACTTTACAACTCAAAATTATTATTCTTTATAAATGATACCAACATTTCACACTTGGAGAATTAATCTTGAAGAAAAAAAATAGTTTATAGTTTTATAATGAGACATTGGCTTCATTGTAGTAAACAATTAAACATAAAACGAATATCTTTTATTCATTATTCATTTACTAAGAGATTAGTATTACATTCAATGTACTGTATATTACTAATGATTTTCACGGAAAAGGGGAGATAGAATTGCCGAAGTAAGGTAGTGGTTTTATTTTAATATTCATAATTTTTACTGAAAGCATAAACTGGTACTGTATTTAAATGTAATATAATAAGCATTAACCTGCGATATAAGAAATGTTGAAAATGATGCCCCTGAATACATTTTCAGCATTTGTAGGAAATTCTATATTTCATCCAACTTTTTTTTCCCCGTAAGAATATGGCAGTTAAAAACAGGTTTCTTGTCATTGAGAGTTCCTGTCTCTCGAAGCTTGTGAACAAGTTGAACAGTTTCTCCACCTGGAACACGATTGCCGGGATATTTTCTTGCCAATCCCTTTACCATCTCTCTGCAAAAATTTGCTTTCACATTTGTACGGTACGTAAATCTCGTTCAAGATTATTTATGTAACCAAGGAAAAACAATTAGCACACAATTTACACGCAATGAAAGTACCGAGTAACACATGAACTTACATACACTCACTGATAAAGCCTTCCTCAGACAAACTGCAAGCTGCTATCTGCACATGCATTACTTAACGACAGGCTTCTGTCATTACGCATACGCTCTCTGCCAGTCCGTAACTTAAATAACTGCACAGTATTAGTTATTGTTTCAATCGTGTACATTATTTGCAACGTGATTGGAGTTAACAATAGAGAAATGAACCACATGAAAAAGTTTAGAACATAATGGGGAAGAAATAAGAGCATGTCTTGTACTGGAGAGAGTTATTGACAACTTTTGATAGTGTTTATGTTCAATGAGGCTTGAGGCAACAAGAGTTATATAACTGTGTCTCCCCTAAAGAACGTATTCAGTGTTAATCCTTTGGTGCCATTAACCATGGCCTTTTTCGATCATAATTTACGAATGTATTCCTGTTACCATTAAGCACCAAAGATCGTGACAACACAGAACGCTTAATATTCATGCAAGAGCAAGTTTGGTTTCATTCTTACATTTTGATTTGTACAATTAATAAAGAAGTTATCATGAAATGCAATGTTTTAACGTCATTAGGAGTAGCTAAGAATATAGCATAAAATATTATAATAAGACCGAAATAACCTTTAAAGGACAAGGGCCTCCTACTAGTGTAGGGGTGGCTCTAGCTATCTCATATAGTGAGTCAAATCATACATTTACTTACTCTGTAAGCTAATAATAATAATAAGCTAAGGTTCCTTCCTTTCTGGGCTTCTGAATATTAAAAGAAATAAACTTAAAAGCAATCGATGATTTCATAACTGATTACTGTTCCCGTCAGAACAGCAATGTGTTAACTACCAAAGAGTCCCAATCAAAATGGCCACCGGCAGGTTTCTAACGCGTTAAAGTCAAAGACTGTTACTCGCTTGCAACTCTAAGCCAGTATGAGAACCTCAATATATATAATGTGGCATGTGAAATTCAGAAAAATTTCTTTTTTATATGTGTAATATGGTTGAATTTAGATGCTCTTTACCACTGTGTGTTTATGTACATAGAAAGACCGCTTATCATTTCCAAGATGGTTTGGAGAAACCTTCCTGGTTTAGCTACTAGTGAAGGAACATGTTCCACCATGGACGCTAAATTGGATTAGCATCAACCATACAGTGTAGATGACCTTGAACTCTGCCAAGCGATATAAAAAGTAGCAGATTTCTGCATTACAGTCATAAACTTTAACTTTAACTTCCTCTGACGTCATGTAACGCAGTCATGCTTATGCTGAGATCCTATTTCTTAAGAAATTGTTTCATATCCAGTTTATGTAGCTCAAGCGCATAAGATTTTGATTAAAGAAACGTTGGATAATGTAGACTAGAGTAGAAAAATTTCCTTAAAAACACAGTTTAATCTCTTCCATGATATGGACGTGTATAGATGTCCAAATTTAAATAGGCCGCAGCGATATAGAATGTATAGTCTTCCTGCACATGCATCTATACTAATAAGTTTAAAACCTTCATATCTTTAACGAAACGATTTTTATATATTATACAATACAATTCAAGCTTACCTCTAAAAGTTGCAATGTGTTATGTTACATTTGAAAGCATGGGTACAAGGGCGCATCACAGTGATTTCCTAGAGTATTTCCCTTTTCAGCACAGCATACACTTTAAAAATGAATGCAACTTTTTGGCTAGGGAAATGTTTTACTGTTAATCTAAAGGTCACAGGTTTGTTGCATTTTCTAGCGCTATGTGTACAGACATCTGAAATGTAAACTGTTGATAACTCGATATGCAAGTATTGGTTTGTGTGGGTTTAGAGCTCTCCAAATAATCAAACAGTTGTATATATCGATGTCTAACAAGTGAGAAAAAAATCTATTTGCGTCATTTTACAACTTTTGTAAAAAAGGATATACCTGCAATATATGACCAATTAAATTAGCCGCACCCATATGCATTTTATATTTCTGTGTAGTATCAGGTTTGAAAATGGTCATATTAGTGTGGGCATCCATTTTGTATATAGGTATATCAACCATCATAATTTTGGTATTACAATTTGATAATGCGTTGACCACCGTTCTATCTTGACAAGCAATGTATGCATGCCAATGGTGGGAGCTGATGCACATACAATTCCCCTCTCTTTAATGCCTGTGTGTTTTCATCCTTTGGCAACCCAATACGATGTGAACATACTATTTCGTGATTCCGTTACAGAAGGATATGAATAACTAAGTTATCAAACGCACAGTTCTACCCTGATCAAGAACAAATCATATCAGTTGTATCACTCTGTAGCCAGACAACTGCATTTATTTGTCAGTGTAAATGCAGTTATTGTAGACATAACCATATCCTGTTTCACTTTCACAAATATCAAAACTTTATGCTAAATTTAGCCCCATTGATTTTCATATATGGCTTCCAACCTAATATCCGTCTTATTTCCATCCCAATGCACTCTAGACTCAATTTTTCTTAGCTTAAGTTATTTTGGTGGTTTGAAGAGCTAATAAATTTAGCCAGTCTAAGCAGTCCCTTTTAGGAAAGGAGGCGACAGAAACACGAGAAATGGGATGAATGCTTTGAGCTAGGTATGCAGCATTGAAGGTCCGATATACGCAATAAACATTCTGAATTTCAAAACACACAGAGGGGACGATGTTTCACTTAGTAAGCATTACGAGTAAAATAAAAGTACAGGATAATAGAAAAGGAGCGCGTATTCAATTTAAGAATGAAATGTAATTTATACAAATCTTCCCCATATTTTAACAGTTTTCAAGATTTTGTAAATGACATCACTGTTACTTAATTGAACCAATGTGTCATGCATGAAATATTGTTTATTTCTTTTTATCTCATAAAGGGAATATTAATATTTTGTACAACACACAAAAAATGCGTTTCGAGCCGATATAAATACGCATCTCTGTTTATTGCATATCTGGACGCAGTCACAGAGGGCGATTTAAATGGCCATCCGGTATTAAATCGGTTAAATTCACAAAATAATTGGTAATGATCCATCGGAAAAAGAGCCACTATCCAGAAAATTCCCCCATAAGAGAAACAACACGTATGGTGCGCCACGAGACCGAGAGAGAAAATGAGTGGAAACATTTTTCATGAAAAAAGTAATGCCTATTGGTACATCAATATCATCTTTCAACCGTTTTTGAAGAGTTGACTGAGAGGCAACGAAGTATTGCATCTTTTCAACATAATTTCACCCACACTCAAACAAAGAACGATATCATATAAAAAGTTATTAAACGTTTCAGAACAGAATCATTCGCGTCGGTTAATAATATTAAACTTGGGAAGCACTTAAGGCTCCCATTTACATTAGACACCCACAAGCGCAATGTTCACGAGGAGGAAATTATTTTAACAAAAAATAACTCCAGTGAGTGATCAAATTGTTAAGCGATGTCAAAGTGTGCAGAAAAGAACGGCGGGCTAAAGTAAATTGGGCAAATACATAACTAGCGTGACGCGTGACCGATAGATATTTGTACACATGTGAGAATCGTCGCACGTTCAGACACACAATGTATGTATAGCTATGAAATTTTTATTTCAAGCATCGGTTCATTTTATTGATAGCCAATGTAATGAATTTCCGTTCTTTTACAAAATACTTCCAGATAATGCAACTAATTCTTATTTATTAACAACACATTTCCTAATAAGGAATACATTTTTTTAAAAAAAATCCTTGCACGTTTAAGGGTTTTGTTCATTATTCGTCATTCGTGGACTACTTAGATATTTTAACTCAAAACAAAAAGAACTGAATATGATCTTACTTAAAAAGAGTTGCGTAAGTTTAATGTTTAACATTGAAACAAAAGCAATCATGCCTGACGGTTTTTCAGCCGTTACTTATTGCTTCAACTAGTAGCTTACTGTAGTTTTGGGTGTGGTAAGCAAAAAAATAGGGTGGTCCTCTTGTTTGTGTCGATCATTTATTTATCAACGGTAGCGCGTTAAAATCGGAACCCGCAGTGCGCTAGACCCGTAATTACGTGTAAACCATTTTTTTTGTAACAGAGCTTTGCCCTGCCTACATCACATAATGATGAGAAAGTTCAGTAGCATGCCGGGACAGCACAACTACCCAATCATTAATTACGTCATTCACGTTTTGACAAATTTCACGCTAATCACATGGTTTCCTTAGCTACAACTTCTTGACAAGACGGTGATCTCTTCTAAGACGTATGAATAAGCGGGAAGCACATTCAACGATATCTATTCAATAATTTTTACAACATCCAAGAAAAGGCGGCAACTTTTACATAAATAATTCAAACATTTCTGTCGGGAGAAAACCTCATGTTATACAGAAGAATAACAAGGGATATTTAGCATACTTGGCAGGCTTGCATAGAACTACATTGGATATAAATTGCTATAAATTGCCGTTTTCCTCATGTCTGACATATTCTATTGGGGGAAAAAAATTGAGACCAAGACTGCAGAGGAAGGTGAAAAATAACTTAAGTATCATGTGGAGATGCAGCAGTAATGGACATATTGCAAGAAACTCAAACAACGCTTAAGTGGCTCAGAAACAACAAAATGAGTGAAGAAAGAATCGAGGAAAGTCTTATCAGAGGAAACAAGTAATTTATTTGCACTATTAACAAATTTGTTCACGATTCACAGCTAAAACCGTTCTTTAACTTTTACTTTAACTGCAAAATTTTAAGGAAATACGTTACATAGAAGCAGGTAGAGCACAATTTCTTCTTCTTTCTAAGCGTTTGGTGTTTCAAGGAAGATATGAAGTCTTTAAAGTAATAAAAGGAGTTCAATATGGTATAAAATATATTTCATGTACGCATGGGCGTTTTATACAGAGTGGCCCACAATAAACTGGCCTATTAAATTGTTAACAAAAGTGAGCATTTTACTTATTGCGTCAATTTATGTGTCGATATAGTAGGACTTTTGAGCATCTGTACTGGAATATTTGCGACTACACCAGCTGTAAGAATATGCGATGCTACTATTATTATCCCCAACCCGCTTTCGCATCTGATTTCGATGTACACCACTTTTTCACTAAATATTGTATGCTGCTCTTTGCAGGAACACTAACACCAGGAAATTTTGGGTGCGAAATACTGATGCAATTCTTTGTTGCAAAGAATATATCTTGTACGGCACTGCTGTAAAGTCTTCCTCCCGGCACAGACCGCTTCCTCGATTTGAAATAGGTACCACCCATGGGATTGCGATAACGAGACTTCCTTTTCTTTTCATCTCTACGTCAGTATTTCACTATCTGGTCGCCATGGCCGGGCCAGTATTTCGTAGGTCACTCAGTATTTCCCGGTGCCTATTTATTTTGTCAGGTTTAGGAAAACTTGTCCATAATCCTTACCCTGACAACCAGTTTAAGCTAGCGATCGTACATGGTCTGCTATTCAAAATATGTCCTCACCAATCGCATGCGATTTTGTGTCTCGGTCCAGCCCAGCTCCCTTCCCAATGACGGCCATATGCCTGCATGTCACTAGTCTACATTCGTTCGCGAAGACTTTAGAGCAACATGTGTCTGCGTATCAATGTTATAATAAATATGAATCTGCTCGTCGTGTTCGTGAAGAGTTTATTCCGAAGTTCTCTGGGCAATTACCTCCTTCTAGGCAATTCATGAACTTGAGAACAAATTTGATACTACTGATTCAATTCAAAAAACACAGAATACGTACATTTTTAACAGAAGACAAATTAGAAGAAATTGGAGCAAAGTTTGAACGTTCGCCAACAAAATCACTACCGAAATTAGCAAAAGTTGGGATCTCGGTGTCTTCTATGTATATAGCAAAAAAAAAAAAAAAAAAAAAAAAAAAACGGTTAAATCTTAAAACTTGCACGTGTACACGTGTCCATTGCTTACGACAAGATGATCCCGTAGTGAGTGGTTTCTTTCACCAGTGACTGAATCGACAGCTTGTATTCTTTTCAGAAACGCGTGGTTTCACCAAAATTATTGTGTCGGAGTACAGGCACGTGGCTTATCCAGCTGGCGAGATGCAAAACTCCATGCCAGCGTTTAGAGCATATTCTGATATCCCTGTACTAAACAGGGAACTGTGGCAGTAATGGTATTATTATTATTTCAAGTAGTACAACAACATTCTCGATATCGCAGTTCCAATCAAGGGTCTTGCAATGATTCTGAAAACGGTGTAACTCTATTTACTAGAAACGCTATCAACGTTGAAACGCCGGTAAAAACTGATTCACTAATAATCGAGGAAAACTCTGTAAACAAAGGTCTCTTTAGAAAGCATTGTTTGAGTGTGACTCGAAGTGCAAAAACGATTGCAATAGTAGATCAGCATGTAAACAGTTTAGATTTTCGTTCGCTCACTTGCTTCGATTGGCATGAGTGAAACTTTTCTATTAATTTACGAGCGTAAGTTTTCAAATCATTTTCTTTGACGTTTAAGCTGTTACTATTTTGCAGAGATCTATCACTCCACTAATAAATTGAATTGCGATTTGTCTTCAGATTGTGCTTGTTCTCATGCTCCATGTCAAGTTTTTAATGTTCATTTTACTCTAAAATTGAGCATATAGATAATGGGCTATTATCGAAATATTAGCCTACTCTTTACCCAAGCTAGAATATCGCGCAAGTTCCACGTTTGCTTTTACTTAGCATGTAGCCTAATACAATTGCTTTCACTAAAAATATGTGCAAAAAATATACAATCTATTCCTACAGTCTCCCCGCTAGACCACCAGGATTCAACCTGAGAAAGATACCTGCGTCTGGCCTCGATTGTGCCAAGTTATTAAGTTGATTCTGGCTGTAAGCCCAAGTTCAAAAATAACCTCTCATGAAACAAGGTGCATAATTCACATTTACGATAACTTCCATATCACTTGAAGTCTAGGCAGTGGAGGCTGCTGCGGTTTAGTCTAAAAGAATCTTATAATACGAAGTTTGTCGTATGGGAAGAGTGGGAGGGGGAAGTTACATCAACCGCCGAATATTGTCACTTGAGCTATCTATTTTCCTATCTTTCTGTTTAAAGACTAAAATTATAGTCAGAAATGCTAAGTATGGATAGTAAAATGTTATAATATTAAAAGTAATGACTATGGAAGTATTTTGGCATAAAAATGAAGAGTTTAGCCTTAAATTTCCTCAACAAGGAATAATAGGTAATTTAAAAACAATAAAAAGGGGGGTTTGTTCTCTATAGTGTATTGAAACCAGTTTTACTAGAGGTGTTCGATAAGTCTGTGCAAAAATAAAGAAGAAATAACTTGTAAGGAAACAATCATTTTACTTCTCAACATATTCTCCTTTCAAATCTATATGCTTGTTTCAACAATTTTCTAATTAGTTTATCCCATCCCTAAAATTCGATTTCTTCAGCCCTACAAAATGCTCATTTGTTTAGGTGAAAACTTCATTTGATGTGAATTTCTTTCCTGTTAGCCGTTTTTTCATGTTGAGAAACATGAAGTAGTCCAAGGTAGTCAAATTTGGAGATTAAGTGGAATGAGAAAGAATTTATTAAATAAAAGGAAAGAAAGGGCAATATTAATTAAAAATGGGGAAAACCTTTGAAAAGTGATATACGGAAATAAATAAAGAAGGAATTTGGTATCTCTTATATTTGCATTTTACTGCATTTATTCTCAAATGTCAGATTCACTTTCTGAGTTTAAAATGTCTTTGATGAGTAACAATTTTGAAGTCGCAATCGCAGATTTGTTTGCTGGTACGTTATCGTGATGGAATAGGATATTTTTTCGACACATGAGGACGATTCTTCTTAATCGCCAATTGCCCCAACAACGTAGCGTAATATTCCCCGGTTACGGTTTTGCCCTTTTCCGAAAAAAAAAAAAAAAAAAAAAAAAAAAAAAAAAAAAAATTATTTTCGCGCAAAGGTGCAGGAAGCTTCCCCAGTCATAAAATCTGACCCGGAAATTTCTGTTGCCTGTTGTAATAATATTTTGTAAAAGAGGATTAGTAGAACCGGCTTTCATAATGAGGGTAGAATGGAGAAAGGTCTATGTGCTTATTTTGTCCATTCCCCATTTATAAACAGGAATTATTTTAAAAACTTTCAGCTTATCTGAAAAAGGCTTGTTCTAAACATGTGTTCATAATAGAAATAAGAGAAATAATAAATTCAGAGACGCAAACTTTAAAAACTAATTGAGAGCTATACCTCGTTGCAGGGAGCTTTGTTCCAAGAGAACTGAGTAGATTAATGACTTGATTATGTCAGTGGGAATAAAAAAATGTGTTCATTGGTTCAGTTCGGTAGCTTTTAGATAAGAATTATTTGGTGGCACTGATGATGATGTATAAATCTTAATTAAGGTTTTACTAATTTTGCGACCAGTTATTAGACACTAAGTCTCTAGTGCATGTCGTACTTTAATAAATTATTTATAACTATATTGCTAATTTTAATTATTAGTTCACATATTATGTATTGAAGATTTTCTAATGCTGTAAATAATATTCCATTTTGATTTACTTATTGGTATATATGTATTCCTGCTTGATTCTATTGGACAAATAAGTGTAATTCGTTAAGTTTACTGTGCATTTTTTATAACTTTACCAGAAGTAAATTGTCGGTTCTGGTGGTGTAGTGGTAACCTTACTTGCCTTCTAAACCCAAGATCGCGGGTTCAAACCCGGCCAGGATCAATGGATTTTTTCGGGCATAAAAATCCTAAGTATGGCTTCCTTCGTAAGGGAAGTAAAGCCGTGGGTCCCATTTACGGCACGAAAAAAAACTTCAAGCCTGAAAGAAGAGGCCTCTGAACAAAATTTACTGCCGTTTCATGCCCTGAATTGAACGGGACGCTAATGACCTGAGATGTCCATAAATAAATGAAATGAAATCAAAAACAACAACAAATCAGAAGTAAAAGTTAAGGCAGTATCATATTTATTATATTATTTATAATCCATTTACGTAATATTATATATTTTCTAAAGGAGAAACGGAGCAAGTACAATAATATAGTGATTGGTTAAGTGTCAGCTGGGTTCATCTAAAATAGTTATTATTCTAATGTTTTCTTTTCTAGGACAATTTTAATTCTATTAACTTGAGCTAAATTAGCGTAATAACTGAATGGAATTGTTTTAATTAGTGGACAAATAAATGATAATGAAATAATTGTGAATCTGTTTCCGAAAAACTATTAACCTCACAAGCATCCTGTAAGAATATACATAACTTTTAACCATTACAAAATTTCAAATTCTATATGTTTACTTGGAATGTATTTATTTATTGTGCACTTTAAAATTTATATATGCAGATTTTAATTTTTAAAAAATAATCTATGCAACCAGATTATTAATCCTTAGTTTCAATAATTGCTGCTGCTACTGCTGACGTCTAATGACAAAAAACCTGTCATCTGGTGGGAACTGTTGAAATTACGAGTATACAAGGTTTTGATGAGTTGGGAGCTAGAATCTAGTATGTCTATCAGTTATCTCCCCAATTGTCCTCATTACCTAAGTGGACCCCTTTCCACAACTCGCTAACTCATAAAATTCCCATGTAGTATCGGAAATCGAACGTTTAACCATATAGGCCGCAGCCAACAACGTTAATTACGACACAATCTTTCTACTGACAACACTACTTCTAAACATGACGAAAGGCATTTCTTAAGTTTCTGCTTAATTGTTTTCAGAAGTGTTTCCGCTAGCCATCCGGTGAATACGGAACTAACGATAAACCTGGAATATTGCAAAATTCGCCTTATCTCTTGAAAGTTTCTTCAGCGACCTCAGCTGAAACTAATTTTAGAATTCCAAGACACAAAACAATATTTAAACATTCTAATGGGATATTACATGGGATCGAAAATGTGTGAGGTGTTCCATGGAACCCATTTGTAAACTTTTATATGCTACACGAGATAAATTTACATAAATTTGAGTATAAGTTAGGATAAGTTAAATGCTGCAATATTGACATCCTTTGAATGAACCATTCGCCATAAAAATGGAAAGGACAAAATAAAAATGAGTGCAGATTAGACATTATTGCTTGAAGAAGTGTATAACTGTGTAGATCAAAGACCAATAGTTCATGGCTTATGGAGACTCTATCAACTTGAAGACTCTTTCTGGATAAATATGTTTAAATCGGTCAATGCATCAAAGATGAAGCACGCTACAGATGCTCAAATAAAGTCACCAAGAGAAGAATATTGAAAAGATCCGTGCTATTGTATGGGAGACCGTGGAATGCAAGGGCACGAAAATTGTATGAAAAAGCTGCGTGGTGCGCGAAATGCACCAAAAACGCACGTGAAAGGAAATTTCAGAGTAATGTTTTAGTCTCAAAGTGCAGGACTTTTTCTGTCGATTCCCTATCGAAGAAGACAGATGGGTTCACAATTACACTGCTGAATACAAGTGGCAGTCAGGACAACACGCTGAAGACCGTTTCGTTTGCCGGAAATGATGACCACTTTCTTATTTGCAGCATTGTTGGGCGATTTGAAAGATGAACTAAGGGAAACATTGCCCAGACTTGTCCATAAAAATGTGTTATTTCACGCTGTTCACACATTAACGATCGCGATGATAAAGGTGCACTCAATTGTATTAGAATTTATTTTTATCCACCATATTCCGTGGACTTCTCACTACTTCTTCCTTTTCCCGAAATTAAACATATAACTCGATGGGAAAGGTGTCTTTGAAGTCATCAATGACAATTTTGAAAAGTTCGACAGAAACTATTTTTCTGATGGGATGGAAAACCTATTGAACCAAATGTATAGCCCACGATGGAGGAGAAATAAAATCAATATTTTGCAAAAAAAAAAAAAAAAAAAAAAAAAAACTGTGATATACTAATATAAGAAATGTTTTTCCAAACTACCCTCACATATACGCATGTTATATAAGTAGTGATATTCCTAGCAATACCATTCATAACCAATACTTGGCTATGTAGTAACTTATGAAATTTATTTTAATGGGGATAATGATATTAGGTTCAATTCAGAACAAATAATTTAATACCTTTCCGAAAATATCTAAGTATTTATTTCAAATTCCTAAATTCCTAATTAAAACAATGGGAATATAGAGAAAATAAAATAGTTAAAAAAGCTCCCTAGAACGAAAATTAACCATATAGAAACATTTCAGGGGCTTGGGAAATTTAATTTATAGTTGGAGAAACACGGAATATTGATAAATACTATATTATTGCATACAATAATATACATACTATATTGCTTTCTATGAAAAAACCAAAAGAAACTATAAATCAAATAGTGTAAAAAATTAAATAATAAAAGTGTGTTCCAATAAATGGGTTATCATTATAGCTGCCCCATTGATTAGATTAGAATAATTTGGATATCGTAAAATAAATTAACACACAGAAAATAATAGATTAGAATAATTTGGATATCGTAAAATAAATTAACACACAGAAAATAATAAAGCAATGAAACAATGCAAGTAATAACATAAATCACGTAAATAACGCAAGATATATATAAGTAATTTTAACCTCATTTATTTACAGCTCTATCTCTCTCTCTCTCTCTCTCTCTCTCTATCCCTCTCTCTCCCTCCATCTTTTTCAAGCATTTTAATTGAAGTCAAAATTTTCGACATCCCCAGCTAGCACTTCAATTGCAACAGCTTTATTTCATTAATTTTCCGATAAGTTGCAATAAAATTGTTCACAAGGCATGTCACGTAGTACAGGAAACTTGTAGGTCCCGTTGTTTCCCTACTATGAGTTTCAGAAACCTTCGATACTTAGTTATTCTGGCCAGCACAATTATCATGAAATATAATGACTGACTTTAAGTTTTTCCTAATAACATTTCCAAGGAAGTGACTGATGAAACATTCTGTTTAACAAGATCCAGATTTGCAGATGGCTTCGTCCCATATATACATTGTGCATGTTCTTGATATTATGAACTCAGAAATTATAAGTCCACATTTCCCCCTTACAGTACAGCAGTAGTATAGCATTGCGTGTAAATTTCGGGTTTAGTAATGCTCGCTGTAAGTCCACAGCAATTGCTGTAGCTGTGCCATCTGTGTTGCTTCATCACGTCTAGAGCAGCTTGTTCTTTCGAAGCTGGAGGTGCTCCTGAAGACGTGAAAGTGCTGGTGAATCAGTACCAGAATTCCTAAGTTTATAATTGCAGTATTACGTGTTGTACAGATCGACCGATGGAGGTTGGATATCAATGTTATAAATCCGACTGTAGTAGTCTTCCGTATTGGTGTTTCATTTGGTGTATTTTGCTTCAGTCGTTTTACATAGGCGTCAAATGAATTTTTACAGAGGAACTTGAAGGTATGTTATTTTCTAAAGAAGTTTAGGGACTGGAAAAGACCGTGTATGCTGCTTGACAAAAGATTTCTAATTTTGTTTCCAGGATTATTTTCCCCTTACATTCAAATTGATTTATTGCCGTCACACTCTGATTTCCTAAAACAGAACGAATTCTCTTTTCTCTAATATCTTTCACCCAATGATATTCACTCATTGATATTCTATTGACCATTTGGAATCGAACTATAATGATAATAATAGCATAGTGCTAAAAACTAATTCATTATACTTTCCTCCCATACATTTATTTGTTTTTATACCTCGATTATCGAGCTAGAAAAACAAAGCTCATGGACTCCAGTTTATTATTGGCGGTTACTACAAAACTTTGAAGCAAAAGTAGTTCATAATGAAATTAAACATGGTCAATTATAGATAATTACCGTTAAAAATAAACTGTTATAGCCTGATACATTTAATTGTGCTTATTCCAAGGAGGTTTTCATTTTTATTCCTCTGCATTGATTCGGCTATTTTTCTCAAACTTATTAATGTTAAGTTGTTTATAATAAAATTAAAGGAAAAGATCGTTCTTCTGGAATTATCTTGCTGAATACAACTCGTATGTCGATACTTTACTTTAGGCAATTTAATTTCGCTTTAAGTCCTTGGCATGAGATGCTTATGTCTGGAAACATTTATTAAGAACAATTAAACACAGGAAAAACTATCCGTACTGTTTAGATTACAGAAGATAAGGTAAATGCGACCACAAATTATAGAAAGTGCATTTTACTTAAAGTAATATCAATATTAAAGACAGTTTTAGCGAACTCAGTTAATATTAAGGGTTCTATAAGACCTATAGATTGTAGCTTTGACCTCCGCTTTATCTAACACACAGGATATCCTCTTGATGAAGCGAGAGCTACTTGTACACCGCTTCGTTTGCCATGTCGCTTTTTCTCTACTGACTCCACATTTTCGGTTTAAATCGTAAATAAATGGCGGTGGCTTCAAAACTGAATTTTTTTTTGTCTTAAATGTAGGCAAATGTTTCTGTCTTTGCAGCTCTGCGATATGCTGCCCCTTCTTGTATGAAATGATAAAATAAGACATCATGGCTACGATATTTATAATATTTTTGGAGCATATCTTTACAACTTTTAGAATTCATTTTTAGCCTTCGTGGAATGATTTTCAGGCCAGTTTTCATTCCAAATAAAGCGCCTTGCTAAACCAAGATATCTGACTTAGCAATCTTTCTGGGCTGATTTATTATTATTTTTTTATACTTGAACATTCATGTAAGCCCTGAAGTCATGGGCGTTCTTTGGTGCTTCAGCGGCTATCTTACAAATCTTTTTAATCTCTTCCATATGTTAATAAGTCTTACTGTCCGTTCTTCTTTTTCTGAACAGCTACAACATAGTGTTGTTAAATTTCATTTTTTTGAAACCTTCAGCCCCAAACCAATCTACAGCGCATCTGACTGAGATCCGACTAATCCCTGTTTACCGGGCATTCAAACTTGTTTTTTCAGGATTCCTTGGATTACATTAGTAATATGCTACTTCCATTTTCCCTGTACACGCACTGTTATTTTTCACACTTCCTTTGTTGTACGGATCATTATTATTAAACTTTGTACGCTTGAAAGAGAGCACTGTTCGCAAGGATATTCTTGTACAGTAGAACGAGCTGGTATATTTTCATAAGCAAGCAAATGCGCGGATGACCTGAGATGTTAAAGAGCGTCCACAAATAAATCAAAAAAAATAATCAAGCAAATTTTCAAGAATAGTAGGTATGTGCGTAGCGGAAATAAGATGTGCATAGTGATTCATGAACACCGAACTATGTGCTATATTGTCGGTTGCTTAATGTGTCCAACTAGACATTCATAGCCAAGCGCTTACTTCAATAAACTGATCTTTCCACTGCGATTGTGCAAAGTATTACGTCGCCAGTATTTAATGAGTCCGCCAGCCGGTAACGTGTAAAATATTTCAATGTTTCCATCATTTAATTTCAATGATTGTTAGGGAAGGAGAGGATATTTCGTAATATAGCTCGTGGGCTGGCCGTTTGTGTTTGCGCCCTTAGTAAGAGCATCTCCGGGGGGAATAGGAGATAACGGATGGTGAGAGACGGACGTGGACGGGGTCCCTAACCTTGTTTCCAGCTAAACACCCCGAGGCCGGCGGAGCCCCCTTGAAGGAGTTCCAGCCCCTAAGGAGAGTCGCTTCCATTCCAGAAGCCAGAGCATAAATCTTTCCATAGCATACCGCACCCCCCACCTCGCCCTGGCACTTTCGATCTTATAACAGAACAAACGAAATGAAATTTGGAAGAGCGGAAAATTCGCGGAAAGGAAAGATCCATTCCAGTATTCGCCTAATCTACCAGGGGAAACTACGAAAAACCCAAAGTCAGGCATCAAGGAATTTGAACACGGTACCTCCCGAATCGAGTCCCAAACGTCACCGCCTGATCCACCCCGCTTGCTCTCTCTTCAACGATACATAAATCCTTAACATTTTGGAAGGTAAATATTTAAAATTTTTAAGCCTTCTTCTTGCCCTTAAGTATGCATATCAATACTATACAAGTAAATCCTGAAATTACTGATCCTCTCTCTTTCAGTATTTCAAAGATATATGCCAGCATATTTCTTAGGTACTTCACATTAAGGACGCAATTTCCAATTTTTCCCTCAAAAATCCTGCTTATATTTTATAAGTATCACATAAACGAAACGCTGTTTTATTTTGCATTGAAAACCCTTTTCTATCAAAATAGGTTTGTATATTTTCAGTCGTGCTGGCATCTTCAACGATAGCCTTAGGAGACAGGTGAAGGTAGATGGCGTGTCTGCACGTAAGAGAGACAAGTGAAGGTAGAAGGCGTGTCTGCATTGCGGGAGGAGTCACATCAAGTTGGGAGACAAACAGTGGGAGGCGGACACATGTAGGTTGTCGTGGAGATGGTTGAAGACCAGAAGAAAATACTACAGTAGTAAGAGAGGTTTATATGTTTCCCAAATAAACCACACACATGGACGAATACGTTGGTGCTGTTCAGATAAGAATTGCTCCGCTAAAAATTATTTTAAATATGGACATAAAAACTGTTGCTAGTATTCATAATCACCGTTGTAATGAAAAGCAGATGCTACATATTAAAGTATTTTCATGAGGATTCTGAAATTTATTCTGGAGTATTTAATTTAACCTACAATTACGCGATGCAATCTTTAAAGAACGATGTTTGTATCTGCCCAAACTATTAGCAACTATTATCTGATGTGCACAAAGTTATAAGTAACTTGCATGCCATGTAAGAACAAAGATGAAGTGTTATTAAGTGATCGAAAAATAACAGGATTATTTTCCATTGTGAAAACATTTTACAACATGTGTAAAGCAGATGTAAATTTTAAGATGATGCTACACGCTTTTTAACACAACTATTTAAGTGCGTTTCTTCACAGTGATATTCCAGTAGTGTTTTCATTACTACCAAAAAATATAGAAAATATATGTGTGTGTGTATGTGCGTGTGCGTGTGCGTGTGCGTGTGTGTTGATTGGCGTCTATGTCGCATATTTTTGGTTGAAAGTTCAACCTTTGAAAATAGTAGCAAATTTCCAAGTAATGGAATCAACATGGGGAGGCAACTTGCCAGTTTCATCGGGATCAAGCAGTGGAGTAAACTGTTGGCACGAGCGTGCAAAAGTGCTTAAGACAAAAACTTTATTTCGCATCCCTCACATGTGTCAACTATTGCGTGCCTAGAATGCAAAGAAAGGTGAAATAACAGACTGGCTTATTTCAGACACCTGGGAGAAAATTGTTTTGATTTTCAAATACAATAAATAACATAAGTATATTAGTGCAATAGCATACTTTATTAAGAATAGAAGATAAAACACAGTACTGTTTACCTCTTTAGATTGAGCAGTCTTGGAATAAATAGTAACTGCATATTAATTGAAGTAACCATATTAATGTTGTTATTAAATAAAGGGGGAAGGAAAACCGAATGAAAAACATAAGAAGAGGAAAAAAAACTAAAAATATGTTAAAAACCCGTTTCTATCAATCATTAGTTTAAGACGACTGGGCGGCACACGGTGAATTACGTGCTCATAAACTCTAGTTCGTGGAACAAATTCAAAACACGGATGCAGATCAACGAGAGCAGCCTCGCTTCTCTCTCTAACAGGTACGATGAGTGCCACACATTTTCGATAAAGGACCATTGTAGGAAAACAATGCCTGGAAAGTGAAGGTAAAAAAACACGTTGTTGTCTCTGGGGACACGTGGACAACACTATTGTAATAGGGACTTCCTCTTCCGGGTAAACTGTTCGGACGCCTGGAGTGAGAAAATCAGTCATATCATTCACCTACGTCCACCAGATGAACGGGCCCCGCCGTTCTGACCCAACCAAAGTTCTAGTGATAAAGCAAACTGTGTCAGGCACCATCATCACGCTGTCTAGCGTCCAATGCAGATACAACACTACTGTATATTACGATTCATCCTATTTCAACATAATGTATTTTATAAAGTATTACACACATAATAATTTTTGATCCATGAATAAAAACCTAAATCTCTCCAAGTTTTTATTGTAATACCCAGGTGGCAGCATGATTGCAACGTAATTCCAAAATGGCGACAAAACAAGATAAAAGCTTTTAAAGGGCTCCTCTTACTGGATATGTTGCAGCTGTGGCTGTTTGCACAACTGAATGCTGACTCCAAAAATAGCATATTCCAACAAGACGGGTACCTTCCTATCTGTTCGTACTCGTCTAAACAATGAATTTCCGCTTCGTTAGATTGAGCGTGGGCTACTTAGCTCTGTTTAAATAACCACCCAGGTCTCTTGATCTAAAGCCTTTGGGTACCTTAATCATCACATTTTCGTGCCTCCCAATGCCAACAGCGCTGGTAGAGCTCAGAGAACGCATCACGACGGCTGCGATCACCATTAAGAAGGAAATTACATAAAAAGTGTGGATGTGTGTATTGTAAGACCAGAGAGATCATTTGTAGTATGTGGTGGTAACTTGAGATTTTCCGGTTCTTTTCATTTATCAACCATTATTATATGTGTAAGTTCGAAAATGTAGTCTTTTGAAATCTAATGAATAATTTATAGTAGCCCTGTACTTTCAGGTCTGTCTAAATGGACATCAGGAGGAGTGCAACAACTACCCATTGCACTCTGTGCTGAGTAGAAAAAAACGGTGTCTTGGCAGTGCGACAACATCATGAAGTCGTTTTCGTTGGGCTGTAGCTTACACAGATTTGCAGCTACATTGATATGGATGTTCCACCATGGTACATACTAGAGCAATATCCTACTCAGGTGTACGAGTGGTTTTGATTGTCGATTAGTTTTCATGTGATTTGCTCGCCGGTTCGGGGACTCTTGATCATTATCATCATCTTGTCATCGGGGACTCCGATGACACCACATTCAAACTTAAACTTATTTAAAAGTTAGTGCAAGTGCAAGTGACGGCCAATAAAATAAAAAAAAAAAAAAAATACAAAACAGACAATTAGGGTACGAAAATTTAGTGAAAGCAAAATTGTGAAACCGGTATCTTATTTAAACAGACTCCGTCACTTGAGAGTATTTTAGTCTTAAAAAGGTTCATCACACGTATTTGAATATTGACGTTTAACTATAAGTGCATACTTTGAACCACATACCTGCGAATATTCTATTTCATTTAATCGTATGTCAGTTTACAGTCTGGGAATATGGAAGGGGTTTTTGTATCCTGACGTTTTTAAGTGGAACCAAAATTTTTAAATAGTGCTTAATGCTGATGATACACGATAAATTCATAAGTTTATTATTATTATTATTATTATTATTATTACTATATTTACTTTTGTCTAGAAGGAAGAATTATAAGTCAAAGTTTGAGGTATTTAATCAGCATTCGTAATGGGTGAATACTGAGGAAAGTCTGGAAAAATTCTAATTAACGAAGAATGGTCTTGGCGGGAATCTAAGCTCAGATCTGCCGTGCCTTAGGTATCTCGGCTACATGTGTTGGTCTGTGGTAGGATCCTGATGCTCTTAAATGTACATAAGACTAAATGGTGCAATAGTAAATTAGGGTGCTAGTAGCCCAAAAACAGTGTATACAGAAGGAAAGTGGCGTAAGCACGGTACCCAGGTCCATTAAGACGCTCATCTTTGAAACAATAATTCCTTCGTTTAATTACGAAACATCTGTTTTCAAAAATGTTTCAGTACTGCCAATCACCATTTTTTTCATATCTTTGCAGATGCGTTGTATGCAGAAAATAGAATTCCTTTAGGCATCAAAGAATCCAAACATTTTCATATTCTTTATACCTCACGCGAATGTATCTGAACGTCACGGTTTATTGCATATTGAACTTTTCATTACTTTGTTTGTTTGTTTTTTTTGTACCATAGCAAAAACCGAGGGTGCCAAAAATGTATATATACTTTCACAGTAGATATCTATTTAATATATTTCAAAGGTGGACCGAAAAACAACAATAATGTGCAGTATGATGTTCTGTAACCAGATGTGACTCGATACATTTTGATAGCGTTGCTAGGTGACAGATAAATCAACAATGAATAAATGAAGCCAAGATTATCGTATGATGTTCTGTAAACAGATGTGACTCACATTACGTAATGCTAGAGTTGCTACACAAAATGGAAACAAGATTATCGTTTGAACAGTGGAAAGCAATTTTGAAGTGGTATTGGAAAATCGAGAATGTTGTTCTGAAGTTCAAAGGCAGTGGAAACCTGTGTACAGAACAGAACCGCCAACGCGAGTAACAATTGCACGCATTCGAGACACATTTGAGACTAGTGGTACCGTATGCGATGTTCACAAGGGCAGATCTAGAAGACCTCGCACAGCAACAAACCCCGCACACTGGATCCAAGGCAATGGATATGACGAAGAGGTCTGATTGAGTTTCCACCGCGTTCTCCGGATTTAACTCGGTTGGACTTCTACTTATGGGGAACTCTTAAGGATGTTGTATACCGTAGAAAATCAGCTACACTGGCAGCACTTCGGGAAGAAATTGAAGCGAAATGTGCCGTAATGGCTGAGGACACTTTCGCAAACATTGTTCAATCAATAGTTCCAAGTACTCAGAAGTGTATCGACGCCGATGGTGAGCATTTTGAGCAACTATTGTAACTGTAAAAGTCTAAGATAATTAGTGCTCATCATTTTCTGTTTGTGTGAATTCAGTTTTGTTATGTTAACACAGTTTTTTCTTTTCTTGAAGTGTGTATACATTTTGGCACCCTCTGTATATGAAAAATGATTAGCCTGCGGCATTTATTCATTTTGTAATCCTGTAACAGTCTTTATTCAACCACTTTCTGATATCTATTATAGAGGAGTGGTATTTATTTTTTACAATAGAAATAGACCTTCTTTTAGTGTTTAACATGCAAAGCAAACATTATATAGTGAGGTTATTTGAGTTACGGGCCATCTGAAGTCGGCCGTAACTGGGGAAATGCAGTCGCCGCAACTAGAAAATGGGCGATAGGGTCGCCGTAAGTAAAGCTAGTATGTTTATTCTAGTTTTTATATTTTACTAAAAGTTTAAAATTGTGCTGTATTTAAAACAGAAAATAATAAGCACTAAGTTGTGTTATTAGAGGTGTTGATGCCCCTCAGCGGCAATATATTGCTGGCATCTGCGTACGAAATGCTTGCATTTCATTTTAATTTTCTTTCGTAAGAATACGGGGATGTGGAACATGTTTCTTGTTACTGAGGAATTCTCTCTCTCCTAATTTTAGCAAGTTGGCGAACATTTCTCTACCTAGAACATTATTGCCAGAACATTTTCTTGACCAGTTTTCTGCAAAAATACGTTTTCACATATGCATTGTACATAAAAACCTGTTCAAGGTTATGTATTTGCAGTGACATAACTAAAAACAATTTAAACGCAATAGTACGGAAGTAATACACGAATGAACAGTCACGTGCTAACAAACCTCTCTCAAACCAAATACAAGCTGCTATCTGCACATGAACATGCATTAGGTTGACTTATTTCTCACGGTACATAGCCGCGCTCTGCCGCCCTTAACGTCACTGTATAATGTCTTTCGTATGTTCGTAAGTGTATTTATATATCGAACTCTATTCCTAACTGATGCTCTGCGGAAGATACGTCAACACTTTATACATTTCTACCATGAGTTTTATTTCCATCCATCATTCGTGATGCCACAACACCCGCAGCAGCTTCTGCACAGGCTTCACCGAAGAAGGCCAGGTCGAAAACTGCACACCCCCGCACGTCCGAAATAGCCAGTAATGCTATCAAGAGTCTCAAGGAAAAGGATGGCTCCTCCATTATAATGGTCAATGAGGGAGTCTGCACTACAGAATGATCCAAACTAGTGGGTAATGTGAAAAAGAAAATATGAGAGTTCAGAAAGGTAGAACATGGGACAGTTATGGAATAAATGATCCAGTCGCATTGTGCGCAATATGCAAGGTAAAGAAGCATAGAGTTGGATATCTCTCTTTGAGATTAATAATCACTTGAGGACATTGCATTAGGAATTAATAAGTTTTGATGGCATGAACAATTGGAAAAGTACCGAGATAGCCACAATCCGTCTGAACAAGAAGCAAAATATATGAGCTTTGTCTTAGAGTTACATTTTTGGAGACGAAAGAAATATTTTTGAATAAATGGAACGTCTTTGGAGTAGAAACAAATTATGCTGAGAATGTGTATCAGTCAAAAGAGAGAAAACATTAACAATATAAAAAACATTTTTACTTTAAATGTTGAAAATAGTGCACTGGAGACTTGGCTTTCGCTTCATAAAATAGTTCACTTTATTTGCACCTGGTATCTACTTAGGTGGAGAAATAACGAGGATTGTTTCAGAGAAATGCTCACACTCCGAGTATTTCAAGCACCATTCAGAATTTCAGCAGAGTTCGAAAATACGTGAAAATGCTTTAAGTGAAAACGAACTGTTAAGCCTTATATGCTACCAGTATTAACATTATGTAAAGAGGCAATAATTTCTGATATTTAATCCTTTCTGCACAGGTTTTAATTCCTGCTTTTCGCGCTTTATAGTCGTTAGTGGAAGAAATATATTATCCACCAGTGCTCTAGTGCTTGAACCTCGCCAGTTGTAAACTCTGGTTAATTGAAATGCTGGTGTTATGTGAACACATAAATGAAAACCTACGGACGGAAGGAGTGGCTGATTCACCTGAGCTCATTCAATCTCCCGTGTGGTTCATAACCAGTCGAAATCCAATTACTGAACGATGAAGTCATTGCTTTTCTTGAAACGTCTAGAATTCCGTCCTTCATTTACATCATCTGCACGAATTAAATTTGCAGCAATGCCTGTAGCTTAGATCTGCCGGATTCACTTTCATTTCCTTCCTTCAGAACCAGCGCGCTCCATTAATCATCAACTTCTGACAGCAATGACTCAATTTGTTGAACATCGTCAGATAAGGTACGTTAAACCCGAAAAGTTGTTGCCCGTAGTCTCTGGCAGTCTTTCTACAAGGGCAGCAACCTCTGCTTCTCAATGGGAGCAGCCTCCACCAACATTTCTTTTCCAACGGTTTACATTCCAGATACAGCACCGAAGGAAATTTATCACGCTCCTGTTGTCAGACAGAAACCTCGCATGAACATGCTCAGTGCTAATGTTGCGGCGATTAAATCGCGGACCGGTGAATGCTGCAGTGAGATTGTATCGCTGGTAACAAACGTTACAAGAACCATCAAATTAGCGATACATAAAAGAGTCAAACATGCTACAAAACGTTTTGTTAATTTATTACACTGAAACCTATTTAGCCCAAACTTCTGTTAAATGAATCCTTAAATCAGCTATTTTATTTCCTAGAATTTTGTACGCTTTATTTGTTCTTTTTCTTTTTGCAATTGGATAACACGAATTTGAAATTGCCTAGTTACACTATTCACTTTTTTTTCTTATACCTCTTCCTTATCCAAGCGTTAAAATGGGTCAGAACAGATTTTTCGGAAGAGATTTTTCGAAGACAGGTTTAACTTGAAGGAGAAAAAAATATTTTTATTACATGTACATAGCAAATACTTTTCAAAGCTTATTAAAACATTTTATTAGCATGTCTCACTGCTAAAAACTGCTTGGCCAAGTAGCCTGGTATAAATTTCATTCGGAGCCCGCCTCATCTCAAATGACTAACTATATCTTTATTCTAAGATTGATTTATTTACAATCTATGCTTCATAACTACCAAGCTATTGCTATAAAGATTGCAACAATCAGCGTGGGTTATTAATGACCAATTAGTCAATAGACTGTGTGTCTAGTTTGTCATGATTCTGTACTATAGAAATGTTTGATGTAGTTTGTATATATAAAGGAAGAAAAGAGAGATAAATGACAGATTTTATAGGGCTATATATCCTTTGCAATCGTTATAGCAATTACCCTTCGCAGCCAACTGCACTAAGACCCAGATACAACTTGTCTAGTAGCTTGGTCTGCTCAGGAGAATGCTGTTCATTCTTTGCTGCAAATTTATGTATTTCAAAATCAACGAAAACAACACCAGCTGCATACATTTATATTTTTAGCACAGTGGTCAACAAGAGAGAAGCAGTAAGTTGTAACAAAACCTACATGTAGAAATACTACAAAAACTTTTAAGGATTAAAATTAACGAAAACTCACAGACGCTCCCATACCAATGTACATGCTACTGCTTTATTTACGAAAAGTTTGAGTGTTAAAACGCATAAACATTAGCTCTGCCGAAATTCCAGAATCATCTGTAAAAATGATAAGTAGGAAAGAAACTTCTTCGATACTCTCGCTACCTCAAGTCAGAGTGCCGGTCAATAGACCACAAGCAAAGAAGAATGTGGGGCTAGAGTAGTGTTTAACACCCGTTTTTACTACTGAGGCACACAGGCGGTGAACACTGATATACATGAGATGAAATTATATATTGGGGAAGGAAGGAAACGTTCCAGGCTTAAGTTTACGGTACCTCCCGGCACATGCCATTTATGAGGACTGAGGAAAATCTGGAAAAAACTTTAGTTAAGGAGGATGATCCTGTCGGGATTCGAACCCCAGACCTCCCGCTCTTGAGTTCGCGCCTTAACGACCTGGGCCACCAGTGACTGTGTGCATCAGTTAAGATATTACCATCTGACTATCAAATGATACATTACTATAATGCTATTATTTATTCATTTGTTTGTTTTATTTATGAACGCTCTTTACATCTTAGGTCATCAGCGTCCCATTCAAATCAGGGCGTGAAACGGCCAACAAATGTTTCTCAGAGGCCTCTTCTTTCAGGCTTGAGGTTCTTTTACATGCCGTAAATCTACAACATGCGACTCACCGCTTTACTTCCCTTCCAAAGGAAAACATAATTAGGATTTTTACGCCCGAAAAATTCCATCGATCCTGGCCGGGTTTGAACCCGCAATCTTGGGTTTTAAAAGGCAAGTATGGTTAGCAATACACTACCAGGACCAACTAGAGTCAATCCACATGATCTGGAAGCTCTCAAAGAAAATATTCGCCAATTGACATTCAGTGTTAACAAAAATGAACATTAACAACTTTCCCATAACCTGTTTTGAAGTAGAGAGACTTGTTTGAGAGATAAAGGCCGATACCTCGAGCATCTTGTGTAAGGATGAGTGTAATTTTACTGTTTGCATATAATAAGAAAACGCAGAGAGAGAGAGATAGAGGGAGAGAGAGCAACACAGAGAGAAGTTTAGCCGAAGCTTCCGTTTTACCGGCAACGCTATAATAATGGCAAAGGGCCTTCGGGTATTAACTCGCAAAAAATTCCGTGTAGGTACACATAGCTTATGCTGCTGATGATAGTGCTTAAGTATTCCATCTTAATTTTAACTTGTACTGGTCTACAATGGTACAAAATTACGACCATGCATGCTTAAAAGCAGCCCGGTTAGTACTCGCCAATTCCTTATTTGCCAGATACAATATACAGTTACTTCAACCAATGTTCTGTTTTCTTTGGTTCTAGAGAAGTTAATGTTTCATGCGGGTCGTTTTCTTACAACATAAGCTGCTCCCTTTCTAATCTATTTGCATCTGTCTAAAATAGTTTCCATCGATAGACACACCACTAATAACATGTTGAGTAGAGTAAAATACTTATGTAATTCTTATATGGATGAGTGAATGAAAATAATTAGTTAAGTTTCCCAGAAAATAAGTATGCTATCGAAATTATTTTCCATTTCATTTGGGGCGAGAGCTCTCACGGGTATTGGCCAATCACAGCGACCGCGACGTCATGTATCTCTGTCTTGTGACAGCATCGGCAGAAAGCAGTGTTTCAATACGGCTTGTGATTGGCATAGCGACATCCCGCCGGTCGCCGTCACACGGCTTTCTACATTAAAACTATAAACAATGCCAACACAATAAATTCTAAAGATGCCACCTCTGTATCAGGTAGCTTCCCAATTGTCCTCACGAGGCTAGGTAGACCGCGTTCTAGACATTTCTAACTTAGAAAACGTCTAAGCAGGTGCTGGGCATCGAACTCGCGACCCACCGGACAGCAGCCAGCAACTTTGACAACTAGACCTAGGAGGCGGACTCTCTTTCCCTTAATGTTTACATTTATTACTCTTTTTTATGAACAACATAAAATTACGGAGACTCGAATTCAAAATTTGGGGGAAAAAAAGTCATATATCTCAATTATGCTACAACAGTAACACCGCATGAGATTTCCTCCATATATTACATAAATCTAGCTCTTTTCCCCCTTAAAGGAAAGAAAGCATTTTATTCGGACAACACTATTATAACATTTTTGGAGTAGTGACTACTAATATTATACGGTTTTGGCTGCAAAGAACAAAAGTATGCAATTCCTAACTAGCAATAGTAACCACTGCGAAAGTACTAGTTACACATTGCATAGCATTGTAACTAAATATAAAATATTTAATATGACATTACAAATTCTATATCTCTGTTACTATATTACAAATGCAAAACAGGCTAAAGAATGAAATACTCACTTCTTTGCCTTGTTCTTCCATTATGAAACGTGGATTATTGAATCATTTTTTGTTATAATTTCAAATATAACTGCATCAGCAAGTTTAAATCAAAGTACATTCAATATTTGCAACCCCTTCAAAATAAAACAAAAAATTAACCTTCATGGAAATTAATTTCTTCATAATCACTTGGGAATCTAGGGCAAATATTGCATAATTTTCTCGCACATTTTAGCCCAAAGACTTGTGTTTGCAACTGTCTCAAATATATGGTACCTAATTTGTAAACTGGTGTTTTCTGAAAAAAAAGAGACTTAATTAACAATACCTATAGCGCTGTAGAGAATGAACTTTATGGTATATTACCATAGCTTATTTTTAACTGTAAAGTATCATTTTTGTTATTATTCAAAATAAAAGTGCGACAAAGTAATGAGTTTCCGCTAGTTCTTTATACTAAATAATAGTAATTTGTATGACCATATGTATCTAAAATGTATACAAAATAAAAGTACCCTTATTATTAGCTAACGAAACGCAAATATTTTCAGCAAATTAAAAATTGTAGCAGTTTTAAAATACACACAAGTAAGTACAACTGTCTCATGAGCCTTAAGGTCGTACATGCTAATATCGCTCTTATAACAATCAAAATGGCCATAAACACATACATACATGTATACATGCATACAGATCTACATGCACACAAATATAGAAACACATCGATATACCTACATCATACTTTTCTGTGAGTAATTTTACATACAAATACATAAACATAAACAGAACCCTTACTCTTGAGCCCGATACCACTTACTTACACCCCCTCTCCAACTCCCCCTCTTCACTATAGCCATTAACCTTCTTTGTCGGGTCTTCACTAGAAATATTCCCAAATTGTGTGTGTATTTCGCATGCACCAACATTCCCCGATAGATGTTCAAACTTCTATTGGAACTAAAAAATTGTGGTGGGGCTTCTTAAAATCTCGTTCCCCTGCATTCTGTCAAAATATGCCTATGGGTATTGCTTTCTCCGCACAATGGGCAAATCCTTTCCCCGAGAACATTAACTGTTATATTTCCTTTCCAAGCCCCTAATCTGAGCCATGCGAGACCACTTCTTTCTTCTCTACTACAGATATCTTGACAATTCCCCTCCCCCACACCATATCTATTTGAGTCTGCAGAGATGCTTTTCCTGCGCATTGAGACTCGGTATTTTGCCTAGCTTTATCTCGCAAACGTCAAATTCATATGCATGATTTTATATGAATGTTTTGTATAACGTGATCTCAATTTGCATATAACAGAGGTTGTCAGCCTCTGAAAAAACCGAGTCTACACTCTGTTATGCGCCTTTTCAAACGTGAGATGTCAGACTCTTTCCTACCTGTATAACAACTTCTCCAATTGAATCCACACGGTATCCATTGAGTTTACGTCTGGATTATATAGCGGCCACAAATCTGGGAAAATGAAGCTCGGACAGTTGGCACGTAAGCAATAGCATCTGACAATCGCTGACACTTTGGAGGAGAGCTAATCCCTGTTTGTTGCGCACTCCAAACTTGTGTCTGATCTTCCCAATGAAGTTCAGGAGGTAACGATTGGGGCCGGTCATCTTGAAAGTTTGCTTTTTAGGTTTTCCCTGGTTGCTTAGGCTAATGCTGGGATGGACCTTTCCTTTCTGCGCAATTTTCGCCCTTACATTTCACCTCATTCCGTTCGTTCAATTACAGGCGAAGTTGGCTGGTATATGCGGTGTGACAGTGGCTTGCGCTTTGGAAAGGTTTCTTCCCCGGCATCTAGTATGCAATCGACCCTTCTTAGGAGCCCGATCTCAAGTGCTCGATCTGAAAACACCGTCTATACTGCCTCACCTGCCGTGAATTCTGGCCACCCAGTGTCTCCCGCACCTAATCACGTACTATCGAAAGTTCTCCAATCGGTGCAAAGACATAAACGGCCAGCCGTTGAGCAAGGCTGAAGTTCCGATATTCTCTTCAGTTCCTACAAATCCAGTCGAATCCAATCCAAACTCTTCTTCCACATTTTCTAGTATAAGTAGGACATATGATCTGTTTTTCTGTTTCCTTTTGCAGTTGCGTTAAACGAATCGACGAGATCATACTTGGACATGTACATAGTAACGTAACAACATAAAGAAATTCTATAGGCATAGCTTTAAATTATTTTAGCATGCAATATATTCATATGTGTTGGAAGAATTTTGTTGTAATATTTCGTTCTATACACCGTAATTTTTATGGGGCGTGAAAAAGACGGAACGAAATTGCCATATTAGATTTGAAAGTGCTGTATTTTCAGTTATGCAATTATGAATCTCAAGAGAGCGTTGCACTTTATGGAACAAAAAGGCTTGGAGGTCCGTACATCTTTATTTATTCCCCTAGAGTTTCTGCTTCGATATGGTAAGTGTGTATCTGAAATGAAGTTAAGATCTGTAATTATCTTAAGGTGAAAAAATAATAAAACGAGTTAAACGGATGGAGTGCACAGCATTTGAGAAATAACATTGAAAACGACATGATTTATTCGTTTCGTCAGAATATGTATGAAATTGCAGAGAAGTCAAATTCTGATCATAACTGATGTGCTTTTAAAATCATTAATTGACACAGCATTAAGGAAAACGTTTTACTGTATATGCGCGATAGAGCAAGTAAATATCTGTCGCTTTCGTTTAAATCGTGAAGAAAGCAAAATATAGCAGTTTAAGGCAAAGTGCACAATTCTCATAGCCATATATAAAGAACATCCCAAAGCTGAAATCTAAACTTAAGTTACAAAAATGTATGGCTACAGTTGCCTGAACACCAAGAAACACTCAGACATGTTTAACTCTTAATTCTTAAATTTCTTTCATATCTCATTCCTTATAAAAATGGGCACAGAATACCTTTATCAGCACACAATAAGTGTGTTTTATGTTGAAGGAAATATTACAGAACTACTGAATGAGCAGATTATGAATTTACCATGTGAGGGGGTGGAGCTGCAAGGGCCGCGCAATCTGTGCTCGTGCCTTGACGGCAACACGAGTCCGCACTTTATCAAACTACAAGTTCAATCTGGGGGCCCTGGTTAATAATATTACAAAGAAATCATAACTTAAAAATACATGTACTCATCAGTATCACCCAAGGAAATGTTGGGGCTGCTTACCTTCATTTTCTAAACATTTCTCGCTCGATTAATGAACTTCCTCTTGCAGCATGTTCGAGTTTTTGGTGCTACAATATGGGTAGCTTTGCATATTAACATAACAGAATAAGCGAAGCCAGAAACCAAAATGAGATAGAGATCAATAACTTTGCCATGCACGGTATAAAGAATCAATTTACGGAATCCAACCCTATATAATTACCGGGTTCTAGTACTTTCACATTGAATTTATATGGTTTTAACCTAAGTACTTCTTGGCTGTTCTTACAGAACCGTAGAAAATTCCCCATTGCTGAACAAGACGCCGAAGAGATTTTCTAGGAGAAAATTTCCTGACAATACGAACTGATTCTATACGCATATACGAATAGTAAACAAACACTCTTGAAATAGAATACTTAAGCCTATTATTAGCCATAGCTTTTTTAGCACACTACTGTACATGTACGGTGTCACGGGTCAGTGTATATCTTTTTAAGTGATTCTATTTTGGTCATATTAGGCAGTGGTTCCAGTATTGAAATATTTATTTGGTAATGTGCTGACTCGTGTTTGCCGCATGGCTAGAAATACAGGCTGAGCAGCCTTAATGCAGTGATTTACATTGTTAATGGGACATAAAATACGAAAATTGTAATGAAACTTCCTTCAAAACACTTCTAAATTTACAAAAGAGTAATTGCAATGTTCTAAACACAAGAAAATAATGTTCTAAGTACATCAAGCTTCCATATTTTAAGTGATGTATTTATAAATTTAGTAGATAGCATTGAGGCATTGAAAAGGTTTCGTTCTAGATCTTAATCCTGCCAATATACAAAATGCACACATTTTAAAACATTTCTTTATTCTAAACCAAATTATCTCACATTCATTAATAATATAGCTGTTAGCGTAAGTAAATAAAATAAAGTATTTAGAAGAAAGTGTTTTGTTAAAATATGAAAGCATATCAGCGAGTTAAGGTCTTTCTACTGGAACTAAGTCTTCTTGTATTAAATATGCAAATATCTTGCGTTTTCCAGTATATTTCCAAAATAGGGCCTTCGGCATAATTATTTTGATGTTATTTTTTCAAGAAGTAAAATATTTCAAATCGTATGATTATATAGTACGAACCATTTGAGAAACTCTTAAAAAAATCCTTTCCCAATATATGATTTCATCTCATGTATCATTAGTGTCCATCGTCTGGTGCCTCAGTAGTAAAAACGGGCGTTAAACACTATTAAAAATAAAATAAAGCTTCATAATTATTTAGGTACGTCTAGTGCGATTAAATTACATTGCCAAATTAGCTCGGCATCCCGTTATACAAAACAATCAGCTTGGTGCGTAACCGCCACTTGCCAGAAGTGTCTTTCTGCGCGCACCATCAGGTAGATCCGTGCTTCTTAAATCAAAAAGATCGCGGGTTCAATCCCGGCCAGGACCGACTGATTTTTCTGGGCGTAAAAATCCTAAGTATGGCTTCCTTCGGAAGGGAAGTAAAGCCGTGGGTCCCGTGTCGTACATTTACGGCACGAAAAAGAACTTCAAGCCTGAAGGAAGAGGTCTCTGAGCAAAAATTGTCGGCCGTTAACACGCCCTGAATTGAATGGGACGCTGATGATGAGCGTCCGTAAATAAACCGAACCAACAATCAACCATTAGGTCTTTGTTTCGCCGATAATTCTATAAGTAATACTCCCATCTAAGGAGCTATATATCTCGTTTTCCACTCATAAAATTAGTTCCTGCTGCAGTTTCTCTCGAGAAATGTACTTACTTACATGCTGTCTCGTTAAAGACGTTTATTTTAGTTTTCCGTGCATGCGACGTTTTATTATATGCACTAAGTCTTTTATCTTTTGCATTTACCATCAGGGAACGAATTGTTTATGAGAGATGGAAAGTATAAAAAGAGCACAAAGAATAATGATTAGAGTTTACACAATATTAATAGCTTTCCATTGAAAAATACTGCTAAATGTTTTCTTTGGCTTCCCGCGGTTGTTCTTGCAACATTTTAATTTTATCTGTCAATTAACTCTCACCCAGATCCTAGGCTACATTAGAACGCATGTTTACCTGCTAATAAGGCTTTGGCGTTTACAGCTTTTTTGTTGTAATAATATGTGTGTGAATGAAGCGAGATGGCTCGGTTTTGGGAGTCCATTTTAAGGACAGCTTTACGACACGTATGCGTTAACGTAGTCCGCAGAAGCTCAGAGGCGGTTTGCAGTAAGCTTCCATAAAACAGGGTTCCATATATATGTCCATTATACCTTGAGACAGGAATGTTTAAAGTTAAAAATATAAGCCAGAAAAGAAAGGAAAATTTAAATACATTATTTTTCCGAATTGAAAATGTCCCTAGAAATGTGAATATTTCTCGCAAACGCCTGGATTTCTGTAGTAGTAAGTATATTTTAGTAATAACATTTATAAACATATTACAAATATATTTTATGAATGGGTCATCGACCATGCATGTTTAAGTATGATATACAATTAGAAAGAAAAACAAACATAAAGCTATAATAAACGAATAAAATTTTTAAAATTATAACAACGATATTTACAGATATATGAGCGGAAACTACTTGCATATTACTTATAATTATACTGGTTATTGTGTCCTAACCAGAAAATAAATTGTTTCTGGCTTTGTGCACATTGGCCAGATAAAAGCCAAAGTCAAACATTTAGTGTTATCAGCAAACAGGTCCCCACATGCCAATTGAACTCTAATTGCATTTTTTTTCTGTAAACAGAATTTTCCACAGGTTTTTCCAGTGGGTACACTGGACCTTTCCTCACTCCCTACACAAAATATGCAGATTCTCCTACCAGAAAGACCCGTTATTTTTTTGAGTCTTCCCACCTCCCAGTCTAAAACAGGTCATTCCGATCTTGTCTTCCTCCCTAGAAACAGCATATATATATATTTAACACATTTAAAGGATTTTTGTATCCTTCAGTTCAAAAGGCTCCAAAGTTTCTTAGTTAGAAGCACCTGAAATTATTGTGACCCAAGGAACTGAAACAAACATGTCACAATATAGAGTTCTAAAGTAGACAAATTATTATATTTAAAAATAATGTGTTACAGTATTTAATGCTTGGTGCCAGCAACTGCTGTATATTTTCTATAAAAACAAAACGTTTCAATTATGGGCCTGGTCAATTATAATAATCGCAGAAAATGAACGTCAGAGTTGAATGCCCTCTCGGTATACGTAGGGAAATTTTGTGGAAAATGTTCAGACGATTGCGTTTTAGATTCTTTTCCAAAGAAATTACAAATAAAAGTATGTTCACCTAAAACACGTGTTCTCGAACCCATGTGTAAAGCATGTCATTAGAACTACGAAATTATGCCATCGGTAATATTTGAAACAACACTTTATTTTCCCTAGGATACAAATGACATACATTCATAAAATATTTTTTTTTAACTTTATGGCGTACTATTTTTTGAAAAAAGACGCGTCATTGTTTTAAAACACAAAAGAAATTACCCTCTTAGTTTCAGTAAATGTAAAGTAAATATCTTGCGAGAAAGTCAAAATACGTAGAAATAAAATGGAAAATAAACACATTTTCATAATGCAGAAACTTTTATCGCTCTTAATTGTAGGTGAAAATCTTGAATAAAATGCTACATTATGACACAAGTTGCATACCACCACGGAGGCCGGGGCCCTTAAGGCACAAACTCGAGAGAGAAAGGTCTTGGATTCAATTCCCACTAAGAGCATTCTCCTTGACTGAGGTTTTCTTTAAGTTTCCCTCAGTTTTCATAAATTGAAAATGCCGGGGAGGTGCCCTAAACTTAGGCCTGGAAGATTTAATTTCCTTCCTTAAAATTCCTTTCCCAATTTCTTCTTTCTCATCTCATGTATTATCAGAGGCCACCGTCTGTGATGCCTCAGCAGTAAGTACAGGCATTAAATACTATTACAAACAATTGGTTGCATGAAACTATCACTGTAACAACCAAGCCATTAAATTATTTCATTGTCAAAATGCTGTCATCAACTGAGTATTACGCTAGATAATGTTACGGAAACAATTTATGTGTTATTGAAAACAGAATGAACAATTCATCTGCACAGCAGTTTACACAATTACAGTTAAATTCATTTATGCACTTAATTATCGTACGATTTTTTCGGTATTAATCAACATTCAGTCTTTAGATCACAGGATAAATTTCTGGTAATAAATCCATCTTCGTTGTAAAAAATAATTACTAAATAATCTCCATCGGTACAATGACTTCCTAAGTATAATAAAAGAAAAAATTGACTTCAGAATAACTCATAAGAAAATCTACGTTAACATAAATTTTATTTTATTAATATTCTTTTATAATTTTGGCATATAAAACATAGCGCATGAAACTAGTTTTAAATGTTATACAAAATACTGTATTCGTAAAAATTACAAAACTTTCTTGTATGGTGTAGAACGAAACTATGAAAATTCATGATTTTTGAGTGTGCTTAATTTCCGATCAAGAGCTGAAACACGCAACAATATCACACAAACTCTGCCAAATTCCTGAAAAAAGTTTCATAACATTTAAAGAAATATATTTCAATGCACGAATTGGATTGCATTGTTTAGGTCGGAGGCGGATAATTCAGTACTCCAGCCGTGCTCAATGGCTGGCCATTTGTTTGTACGCTCCCGATCGAAACACCTTTGGAAGGAAGGGACGAGATGAGGGAGACATCGGGTGGCCAAGATCCACGGTCAGTGATGCACTGACGTCGACGGGGTCCCTAACGTGTCTCCAGATAGAACACCCCGACGCAGTGGAGGCTCCCCCCGGTTTCTTCGAGCCCCTTAGAAGGTCCCCTTCCATTCCATAAGCGAGGTAGAAACCTTTCTATAGCGCAAGTCACATCACACCTCGCCCTGACACTTGTGACCCTGTAACAGAAGCAACGGAATTAAATAATATGAAATGAAAGAGCGGAACTTTGGTGGAAAGCAAATATCCATCCTAGCGTTTCCCTTTGCGACCAGGGAAAACCACGGAAAAACCAAAGGACCGTAAGGCAGGCCTCGAATGTTATGAACCCAAGATTTCTCGAACCTACTAAGCGTTACCGCCCGAGCCACCACAATCGCTTCAATTCATGAATAGGGCAAAATATTTTCCGGAAAAAATATATGTCGACCATATGGTTTTCTATGTAAACAGCCTGGGCTGCAATGTAAAATTAAACAGATTTTGATTACAGTTTTTTCACATTAATGTTCTCTTCATTGATCTTATCTTTATAAAAACTTAAAAATATTCTCTGGTTTTTATGTTTAATTTGCACCTCTTAGCTATTGCTATAGTTTCTTTCATGTTTCGCGCTGCAACAGTGGTTTGTATAATGAACTATTAGCTTTGCTTTCCGTGCAGCACATAAATCACTCCCATATATGTATTAATGGCATGTTTCTTTAGTCTTAAGATTTTAGTACATAATAGGTAGGTTCTTCTGTACCGTAATATCCAACACAGACAGCTGCGATGCAACATGTTGCAAACAATGCGCTATAACCTTGCTAGTTTGTGCCATATTCAGTAGTAATGCATCATTCCTCTTTCTCCGCTCCGTTGTAATATCATGGGTTGGTTTTCCAGCTATAAAACCACCATCATTATCTTCATGAATCCACAGTTTCATTTTACTAGTATGTAAATTTTAATGTTCCGAACAGTGCAGTTCTTTCCAGTAAAGAATACCTATAGATCATATATGCAGTTCCTGTCTCCGTATATTGCCCCATACAACTGGAGATATACGTTCAGTAAAACTCCTTACTTATGGCAAATATTCATATGGTGTTCACAGAAAAAATATTGAAAATTTCTAATAAAATACTATTTTCAGTTATTTACTTAACGTCGCTTTGACAGAATTGCTCTTATCGCGACATTTATTGGCCACACCTGAGGTATAAACTAGTTCACTTTTTGCCGGACAGATGGTTTTAGTTTTCCATAGTCGTCTTCTGGTGTCATTTACATGGGTAAGATGCTTTTCAACATCAGGGGCTCGTGGTATGAAATCATCCCCTCTAAATTCATAACAAGAATGTGAATAAAAATGATGCAAGTATAATAATGGTAAATATCATCATACATTTTAGTAGAGAAATAAACTGCACTCTAAAGTGTTTTATATTAAAAAGGAATATTTTGCACGCTGCACAGACAATAAAGAGTGATTCATTGTCTCAAAAAGGTTGCTTTTAGTTCAAAACAACTTTCAAGAGGAGACGTATAATACAAAATTCATTGGTCGAAACAAATCTTTGTAACTTACACAAGTCCAACTGCTTTAAATACCAGCCCATTTTATTACCCTTGTATTGAGCATTTCGCTGAGCCTGGGACTACTATTGTACTTGTTGACAAAAAACATCTATAATTGCGGGAAGCCGCACCACAATGGTGCAGCAGTGTGTAGCTCTAATAGTATTACGACAATAAGATATACGTAAGTGATTCTTTAGCACCGAACAATTATAATGCAATATAAATTATACATAATCCTTTTGTCGGCTCTTACGCTCCGAACGAGACAACAACCAATAAAATGCTTGCTCCAGCAACTGCACAGAGTATGACGTAGGAAGTTAGTTACTGATGCCACCACCAGTAAAGCCGGCTGCAATGGGTAATATTTTATAATTTATACTATCCTCCAGTTTCTGCATCAAAGTAATGACCACCAATTGTATATTATAAAACTAGATTATCGAGCTTCTCGAAGATTTCAACACTGAAATCGATAAGCTTTACTGCATTATTTAAAGCGATAATAAATAAACGCAATAAAAATATATTTTAAATTAAAACTGAATAGCTACACTGCAACTGCGATACCATTGTGTGTACTGCGCATTGTTAGTTAGACAATAATGTTTACATAGCGATTGGCGAAATATTTACGTTTACTGTTTAGAACTGCAGTACCTTCAGATAAATGCAAATGTCCTGGGAAGAGAACCATGCCTCTAAAATAGTGTTTCAAATTAACATTTCTATTTACGAATAACTTAACGTTTTGATAATTTTTGCATGGCATCCCACACATTGTGCTGTTTTGTCCAATCAGTTTAATAACTGTTAATGCCCTCGGAATAGAAAAATAATACGTTGAAATTTGAAGAGAAACATGCACTTTATTTCATTCTAAATACATGACCTTCCGCGCAGCCCGCGATCTATTAATATAATTTAGTTGTAAACTCATTGTACAAAATAATTATTTTTTCACTTCAACTGTTTTGTCTCAATTATTATGATTATTATGATTATTATTATTATTATTATTATTATTTGGTTTATTTACGAACCTCTTTAACATCTAGGTCAATAGCATCCCATTCAATTCAGGCCGTAAAACAGCCGGTAAATTTTGCTCAGAGGTATCAGGTTTGAGGTTCTTTTACGTGCCGTAAATCTACAACTAGGGACCCACGGCTTTACTTCCCTTCCGAAGGAAGCCATATTTATGATTTTTTGCCCGAAAAAAATCCATCGATCCTGACCGGGATTGAACCTGCGACCTTGGGCATGTGCATATAACATTTATATTTTTCTAACATATACACCAGGTTAATGAAGATTAGAGCATAATATATAAAAATGAACAAATATTCCATGCAATACTGTTAATTTTCTTGATGTAAAAATTGATGGTACATCAAATTGGCAATTTCATATTTAAAATATTCAATCGAAGCGTAAATTGCTTCTGGTACGATTTTTACAATTTATTCTGTCAAATAAACTTTTACTATTTATTTGTCTCTATTTCATTTGAACCTTGATCAACGTGCTATAATATGGGACACTGTTTCGAGACAAGAGTTTTAACTACATTTTCTCATTACAGAAGAGGGCTTAAAAATTATTGGTAATCTTAAACCCTGAGACGCATATAGACAGGCCCTTTATAGTTTAAGAAGTATGATCCTTGCTATTACATACTTATTTTATGTAATAATGTCTGTTATATCCAACAAATTCCTTGCACTAAATCAAGAAGAGTAAGCGATTTCACTAGAACAGCAGCAAATTATTTTTTACACTTCTATAAAGGAACACTTGCTAAAAAATGCAACATTTTCTGGTTTAAAGTACTGCAACATATTGCCCAAATATCTTAAATAAGAAAAATCTTTAACTGGCTTCAAATTGATGTTAATTATTATTAATTAATTTATTGATGTATGTAAGACTTATAATTGATTGTTGACAAATTTTTACACATTCGTTGCTATTATATTGTTGTGTACTGGATTATTTTCTTTTCTTTATCTATAGTCAAATAGCTTAAGGTTTGTATATTATTCATATTTCGGATTATTATTATTATGTATATAATTTATGATCATGAAGTCATTGTCTTTATGTATTCTTATTTGTATATATGTTTTGTGAAATGACAACACCATATTAAATGCTTGCACAAAGGTGAACAAAGGTTACAAATACACTCATCATTGTCTGCTGTTCTTTAGTATGTGTAGCTTGTAAATGCATAAATACATAAACAAGGAATTTTATATAAGGATCATTCAAGGTACCAGTAACCAAGGAAAAACTGGAAAATACAACATATGAACCAAGTGTTTCTCTAAAGTTTTCAGCGATTGAAAATGGCTAAGTTATGCAATGCAATATAAACTACCAAGCGAGTTGGCTCAGACGTATCTCTGAGGAGGTATTCGGGAGGTCTTAAATTAAATTTCAGTGCCGGCCTATTTACTCTTTTCTTTTAATAAAACAAAATGTGCAGGATGGCAAGCATGCTACCAAGGCAAACTGGCTAATGCCTCAAGTTTTACATGGCCAGAAACGAATAGATGCCGCGATAAGTTCAATGCAATCAGAACAACTATAAATAACCGGCTAAAAAAGTAAAGAAAAATATAACATACCACCATATCAGCAAGAATAATTAACAATTCTTCAAAAATATGAAGTGGTTATAAAACGTATGTTTTAAACTTGCAACATATTATACAGGCTAGGTAATTTATTCTAAAGTTTAATTTTGATTATTTTCAAACTATTTTGAGTTTTAGTGAGTCAACTACAGGCATTCCAATATTTCAATGTATTGCATTAATGTAGTTGATGATCTATTACAATAAATCAAATATGTATAATTTAATGAGAGTAAAATTAACAAATAATGCCTTATAATGAGCTGATGTACTTCGTGTTTGTAAGATCATTAATTCTTTTATTTCTCTTACGGTTATTCTAAAAAAGTTCAACGCATACAGAAAAACCAATGTAAATAAAAAAAATGCATTTCAAAGTGATATTCCCACACGGATGGAATCCAAATCCACCTTTTGACAAACACATGCCTAGCGTCTGAGCTAAGTCAAAATATTTAATGAGGCCACAGATTGAAGTTTTGTCTAGTGCAAACCCAATGTTCTGAAATCAAGGAATATGAATTATGTGTTGCTAACTGTTTTTGAAAGAGTAAAGTTAAAAAAGTATTCCTACATTAGTAATACGGCCAGTTTTATAAGTATTCGATATTTCTAAATTGCATTTAGCACTTCTTTTACAGAACCGGACAGTTCTACAAAGATAGAGATCAAAACTAGTCTTAAAATTTTTCAATACAATAATTGTTCCTTGCTGATACTTCTGATTTCCATAAAAACATTAAGAAACATGTGCACAGCGCTTCAGATTTGAAATGAAATCATTTAGCTACACATTTAGCATCGATCATTAAATATCACGTTTTAATGAATAACACCGCAAAAACTTCAAAGATTATAGGGGATTCTTAGGCAAGTAATTTCAGATAAGTTACAGAGCATACTTCTATGGGGAAGTTGGTATGTTACATGGGTAAAATAAAACCAAATTATCATCCAGAATGAATTTCGTTGATTAACGTTTTACTTTTATACCTTATATATGAGCATACTCCATAACAAAACAAATAAAAAATTCACTTCTCAGAACCTATTCACTGAAAATCTGTTCTCTCTCTAGACTAAGCTGCATAATACCAAATAAATACATACTACTATTAACTACCGTCACCACCACCACCACCACCACCACCACCACCACCACCACCACCATCACTACTACTACTACCGTACTACTGCTACCGTACTACTGCTACTACTACTACTACCGTACTACTGCTACTACTACTACTACTACCGTACTACTACTACCGTACTACTACTACTACTACTACTACTACTACTACTACTACTACTACCGTACTACTACTACTGTACTACTACCGTACTACTGCTACTACTACTACTACCGTACTACTGCTACTACTACTACTACCGTACTACTGCTACTACTACTACTACCGTACTACTGCTACTACTACTACCGTACTACTGCTACTACCGTACTACTACTACTACTACTACTACCGTACTACTGCTACTACCGTACTACTACTACTACTACTACTACTACTACTGCTACTAGTACTACCGTACTACTGCTACTAGTACTACCGTACTACTACTACTACTACTGCTACCGTACTACTACTACTGCTACCGTACTACTACTACCACCACCGTACTACTACTACTACTACTACTACCACCACCGTACTACTACTACTACTACTACTACCACCACCGTACTACTACTACTACTACTACCACCACCGTACTACTACTACTACTACTACCGTACTACTACTACTACTACTACTACTACTACTACTACCGTACTACTACTACTACTACTACCGTACTACTACTACTACTACTACCGTACTACTACTACTACTACCGTACTACTGCTACCGTACTACTACCACTACTACTACCGTACTACTGCTACCGTACTACTACTACTACTACTACTACTACTACTACTACTACTACTACTACTACCGTACTACTGCTACCGTACTACTGCTACCGTACTACTACTACTACTACCGTACTACTGCTACCGTACTACTACTACTACTACTACCGTACTACTACTACCGTACTACTGCTACCGTACTACTACTACTACCGTACTACTACTACCGTACTACTGCTACCGTACTACTACTACTACTACCGTACTACTACTACTACCGTACTACTACTACTACTACTACTACCGTACTACTACTACCGTACTACTGCTACCGTACTACTACTACTACTACCGTACTACTACTACCGTACTACTGCTACCGTACTACTACTACTACTACCGTACTACTACTACTACTACCGTACTACTACTACTACTACTACTACTACTACTACTACCGTACTACTACTACCGTACTACTGCTACCGTACTACTACTACTACTACCGTACTACTGCTACCGTACTACTACTACTACTACCGTACTACTGCTACCGTACTACTACTACTACTACCGTACTACTACTACCGTACTACTGCTACCGTACTACTACTACTACTACTACCGTACTACTACCGTACTACTACTACTACTACTACTACTACTACTACTACTACTACTACTACTACTACTACTACTACTACTAGTACTACATAATATCAAGTGAGGTGACGCAGGGGGCAATGAATTTGGGAGATCCGGTAATGAAGTCCCTTAAAGTAGACTGTTATGAGTTTGAAGTATTGCTTTTCCCGGAATTTTCCGCTCATTACATACCGTTGGTTCTCTTGCAGGATCGAAAGTTCCAGGTAAGTTGGCGGTGCTCTATACGTTGTAGAAGTGGCCGGCGCTTTGGAACGGTTTCTGTGTTTTTCCGGCGTCTGGTATAGAAGTGGCCCTTCTTATTGGCTCTATCTTCTTGAAGTAGGGATTCTGTATCTGGAAACAATGTTACGGATTCCGTTTACGTTCCCTGGCCGCCTGGTGTCTCGCTGACCTCTTTCCTTCCTTCCGGCCCTTGAGCACGACTCAAGCACAAAATACGATAAATCAGTTAAACGTTGTTTAGTGTTATACCGTCATGTGATTAGTCCAAGAGCTTTTAATAGCACTAAATATTTAAAACTGTGTTGATGAGTTTCTCAAGCAGGTTTAAGGTCTTATAAGGCATATGTTTACCCCATTTCTATTTAACATTTATTTAACAGCATCTTACTCAAACTTATTTATCACCCTAGAGCTTAGTTATTTTTCTTCGTGAACCATAGACATACTATTTCAATTTGCTTGTGCCGCCATGTGTGGCCAAAGTCGTCAAGGCACGGACTCGTGAGCGGGAGGTCTGGGGTTCGAATCCCAGGAGTCGAGGACAGTTCTCCCTGATTGAGGTTTTTTCCAGATTTTCCTCAGTCCTCATGAATGGCAAATGCCGAGAAGGTGCCGTAAACTTAGGCCTGGAAAGTTTCCTTTCTTAAAAAAATGAATATATCATTTCATCTCATGTATCATCAGTGTCCACCGCCTGTGACGCCTCAGTAGTAAAAACGGGCGTTAAACACTTCTAAAAAAATCGCTTGCCCAACACCCCTCTACAGATTTTGAAATGATTGCGGCGACTGGGTATGTAAGAACGATCATTGGAGGAGAAATTCAAAGCACTGTGATTTGAAAATAAGAGAAAATAAAGGGAAGGAAACTTCAGAGTTAATAATTTATTGTTAATAATATTGTAGATTGTCGCATGGTCAAAAGAAGGAAAAATCATCATTATATAAGCTTTGTGATCTCTTCCGATGGTTTACAATTTTTTCAATGACATCATTTTGCAAGATATTTTAAGTTCAGCAACTGCTCAATAATGCTATGTTCATTCTTGAAACTTGTAGCGGTACTGATTCTAGCTTCGTAATGTCATTCGCATCTTTCATGTGCCGCAGAAAGCTATTTAATAAACCAGAGCCGCTCCTTGTGGTCTAGTGGTAAGTGTACTTGCCTTGTAGACCCAAGGTCGCGGGTTCAAACCCGGCCAGGGTCAATGGCTTTAAGTATAACTTTCTTTGGAAGGAAAGTAAGGCCTTTGTTCTCGTGTCGTACATTTAAGGCACGTAAAAGAACCTCAAACTCAGAAGAGGCTTCTGAGCAAAATTTAACTGCCGTTTCAAGCCCTGAATTTAATGCGACGCTAATGATAAGATATGTTAAAAATCATCCTTAATTAAACATAACAAATAACAAAAATAGCTATAAATATATCAACTGCCTTACTTTTATCTTCACAACCCTATATCCTCCGCCGCCTGCCAGCGAGTGCTTTAAGCATAAATTATCAAATACGCATAACAATCCAGTTACATTTTTCGGCGTGTCATTTAAAACTGTAGGGACTCGGAACATAAGACGCACAGGCTAATTGCTGTCTGTAAGTAGTTGTTGCGGTCGCTGTTGGTTATTTTATTAAATGTCTTGTAATATTGCGGGTAAATGATAGACAAACGGTTTTACACAGGGCAAGAAAATTACCAATAGTGCGTAACTGCTTAGTGCTTAATGAGTAGATTATCATGCCAACCCATCATCGAAACAGGGAAAGCCTGCTGTATATCAAAGCGAGGCGTTTTCGAATAACAGGCAGCATGCGATTACAAAAATCGCTAGAAACAAAATTTAGATGTGTGGAAGTTTGAAGCAAGAAGGCAAAAAGAGAAACGGCATGTCGAGGTTATGTTCTGCTACACGTTTCAGTCCTTTCTATTTTTACCAGAAGGAAGTTAACTGTAGGACGGGGGAGGAGGAAGTGCTATTAGTGATAAAATGTTAGAACCGCGTGCCAAACCTTAAAAATTAAAGAAAAACATAGCACCAACTTCTAATTCCGACATGCGCGATATGGCATTTACTTCTATTTATTCAACCACCAAGACACCTCTTAGCTGTTCCTACATGAAACACTACTACGTGCACAGATAAGCAGTTCAGTAAAATACCGAAATGTGAAACACACGTTTTAGCATGAGATGCCGAAGTTGCTGCTTTAGCGTTATCAGTGGCTATACCGAGTAGAACTAGTCGGAGTGATTGGCGCACTAATATATCTCCGTTACCCGCCAAGTTTTGGTAGATTATATGCAGATTGGAAGTAGATATGGATGCACATACGCATAAATCAAGACCAATATTATGAGCTAAAAAGGATCATCTAGGAGAAGTTACATTTTTGCTCCAAAGACCTTCACGGACATTCAGGTTCAACTTAAATTGTGCTTAATTTTAAATCATTATACATTTTAATTAAAACAAAATAATTAAACAATTGATGTTCTTGTGCTAATACTTAAAACATGGGCTCGGCAGCTAGATGTTCTAGGCAGCTTAGTTACTTTATTCGCTTGATCGTTTGCTTTTTCAGATGATTCAACAGTATATAGACATTTAGCTTTATTCTACGAGGGCTATTCAATAATAAATTATTATAGTTATTTTTTATAAAATATCTTTAATTATCTTCATAATTTCACGATTTTTCACAAATCAGCCCTGTTGGATGTAATGTAGTGTTTCTGCTAGTCTTTAAAGGTGTGCTAGAAACCATTTTTTGACAGGTCCTTCGCCTCTGCAGCTTTCACCACTGGTTTTGATGATGGAAAATGCCCACGAAGGTATTTCTTCAATTTGGGGAAAAGTCACACGGGACTTGCATTATAGGATAGATGAGGGACACACTTCTCATTGATTATTGTGAGACAATCAGCAACAATATTTGTGCATGGCCGTGCATCATGGTGTTGCAGCATCCAGCTCGTTGCACGGAAATGTGTCCTTTTGCTTGTGATATGGCTTTGCAGAGTTTTCAGGACATCTCTTTAGTATTGCTTAGTTACAGTTGTGTGTGCAATTACATAATGAAAAATAAGATGACCATAACTTTCCCCGCAAAAGTAACCCCTTTTGCTTGGAGATTTCCACATAGAGCTCTGCTGTTTCCTCTCAGGATCTAAATGACGTAGCCCAGTTTCATCAGTAGTGATCACCTTTGAAAGAAGCTCCGTGTCTTCCTTTAACATCATCTTCAACCACATTCAAAACTGCATGCGATCATCATCTTGATCGGGAATCAGTGCAGAACCCACCTTGTACAAACACGTCTCATATCCAACTTTTCACTTAACAACGTTTGGGTGGCACCCAGAGAAATTTTCAGATTTTCTAAAAGTGTTCTTAATGCTATTTGACGATCCTTTCTCAAAATGACAGCAGTGGTGTTAATGTTTTCTTCTGTTAGAGCACAAACTGCATACACATTCCCTTCAAATAGACCGTCTTCGAACAAACTTTCCATAGGCCTCCTGTTACATTACAGGGTCCTGTTGAAGTTCTGTTGAGACGAAAGCAGAATTTCAGAGCAACATATTCGTTGCATGCCACCTCCATTTTGCTGCAGGCGAACTGCATATACTCCAATTTGCACACCTCTCAAAGGTGGGAACCGGAAACAATAGCATGAAACTAGCACAATATGTACATACACATTAAGCTAACAAAGTGTTGTGACGTTAAATTTTAGCGCTAGAAATTATGCTTGGGAAAAAAGTATAATTCTTTATTGAAAACCCTCGTAAAACACAGAGCATGTAGTGACTAAAGTGTGGCAATACAAACCTTCGTTTATATATCTTAGGCCGAATTTCCTGGTTAGGTAATGAACTGCTCATGTTACTTTTTTCCGCACATTCTTTCTCTCTTTTCTTCCTTTTTTGAGAACTGGTCCAAATTCCACTCCCCAATCATAACATTAAACCAACGACAATTATTAAAAATTAAGATGTAATAACTTCTTTAAATTCATAAACTATGAAATTTTAAACACGTTAAACCTTTTGCTTCACGATTTAGTAGGACAAGAAAATGTGTAATCTTAAATAATTATATTTTGAAATATAAACTCATAAAATATTCATTTTTTAATCTTTTGGTTCACGATCTAGAAGGATGAGAATTTTTTTCATTGTAAATATTGTATTTTGAAATTTATGCCTATAATTATTATGCCTTTTCTAAATTTTAATATATGTTAATTTTCAAACAACAGTAAAGTGAGATATACAATACGGGAGAGTTGGTTTTTAGTACTATTAAATGTTAAGTATTAATTGGCTGTTTAGCATAAGAGGCGGCTATGTCCTGTGCGGCTAATATATCGCATCATCCAATTATCCGATGACAGCCACGGCGGCGGGGGAGTTCATCGGCCAATGAGCCAGCGCTCAAGGTCAGTTGGGCTACATGAACGAGGGCAGGTGGAGTGCTACGTTGGTCTCGAGTATCACGCTACTCAGTGCCGTTTGAAAAGTGAAAGAATAAAACACATACACTAGTTCTAGGATCAAACCTGCTAAGAATACTAAATGACAAATGGTATATCCAATTATTCTGTTCCACAATTTTTATTTATGATTCTACCGAGTTTGTTGGTGTTGCCAGGAGGCTTGAAGAGAAATTCTGTTGGAATCGAGTTCCAAGTCGAAATGCAATTTATAAATCTGTAGTCTGCACATACTTTAAAAAGAACTAAAGGTCACATTCGTCAAAATACCGATTTAATTTTTAAAGAGAATTAAGATTGGTAATGGGCAATTTCATAAGCAGGTGTCAGAATTGTGTGGAAAATGGAGACGGAGAAGTTCCAGCATCCCCTTGCTGCTTTTAATAGTGCTTAACTCCCGATTTTACTGCTGTGGCATTACAGGCGGTGGACACATAATATACGAGATGCAATGAGAAATTGCAAAAGGACTTTTTAAGGAAGAAAACGTTTTAAGAATTTAGAGTACCTCCTCCCCGATCTTTCAGGATGACTGAGGAAAACCTGAAAAAAAAAAAAAAAAGAATCATGGAGAACGAGAATCAAAACCCAGACCTTCCGCTTAACGACCGCGGCCACTCGGGTCGGTATCTCCATGCGTCACATGGATGAATGCGTAACTTATAAGTGGTTAGAATTTATTAGACTACCACTCCAGTATTTCTACCATCGACTCTAGTGTAACCTGAGAGACCGTGAGGGTTACCCTAGCAATTCAGTCCCCTTTTGCAGCTTTAGACATTAGATAATTGGATGACCCAATAGTTTCGAGACTGAAAACAAACAACAAAGTCTATAATCAAGGGGAACGAAATCCTGATATATTTTATTATATTTTCAAACGTGTATTTGGTTATATTAAGAGTTTGTTAATTTTTACGTTAACGTTGATTAATTTGTACCGGTTCAATTACAAGGGTATCGACTAAGTAGCAGTAATCACTGCATGTCTGCACAAGAAATATTATTCACATAAAAACTTTACAGGAATATAATTAGTACTTATCGTGGTGTTCAGAGCTTTTCGTCATAAAAGAACAAACATAAATGAAATCCGACTGAAAATATAAGTATTTAGTGGAAAGAGTAAGAGCCAAAATAGAAAAATGCTGCACTGGGAGTTGTACAGACATATAAGCGAGATGTCGGAGAGAAGATATAGACGTACCACAAGCAATATGATGACCATAAAAATGAAGGAAAAACACTGATATGGTTTCTAAATAAATTTTTCATAACCCTAAATAGGAGTCGGAAATTCGAATTTCAACAGGTTGTAGATGAATTTAGGCAGCGGGGTGTCGGGATTAACAGTTGAGCATCACCTGGTTTGTTTCCGGTTCATGAACAGAATATAAGATGTGATCATAAACAATAATCCTGTTTTAATGAAATTTACTAATAATGGCAAATCGTTTCCATAGAACTTGCGATGCAAGACATAGCATGACCAAAAGAAATTAAAGGGAGAGAGAACGATTAAAAGAGAGAGAGATGTTTATTGTAAGAGGAAATTTTTGTGATCCAACGTTAATTAACTAGTATCCTAGAAAAAAGTTTGATGAAATCGCTTTGTATGCAACATGCAAAAGGCAAACTAATATGGGTAGTGCATTTTTAAGCTACATCAATAGTCGCCTTCACGCATTATAAGTCTTAAAAACAGAATAAAAGCATTTCGCAATCAGATGTGACTACCTTTTCTGTTAAGCTGTACTAATGAGAGTAACCAATTCCACGTTAACTCTTATCGTTTACAAAAATCATCCACATTAAGGGAAAAAAGCACTTCATTCTCAAGGCAAAATTCCGTTTTATTTAAGGCCATCCAAATATCTGATGTCCAACGCGGAGGAGGAGGATTGCATCGGTGGATAAGCCATCGCTTAAGGTCAACCGGGCTACACGGTCGGGGCGAGCGGAGCGTACCAAACAGCTAAGTGGATCTTGAGTCTTAAGCCACGCAATAGTCGTGCTTTGAACAGTGAAAGAAACAACACTGCCTAATTCTATAGTAAGGTGTCCTAAGAATACTATCTGCAAGTACTATGCCTAGTTATTGTATTTCACAACAAGTGATTATTTGACTCGTATGTACGCATTGAGTGTGCTGGTGTAATCAGGAGATTGGGTTGTTCGGAGCGGAGGATAGTTCGGTATTCAACTTAGCTCACGGCTGGTCGTTAGTGACTGGGCATAAATGGGGCACTCCGTGAGGAAGAAGTGAGTTGAAGGAGATACAGGGCAGCCAGAATAAATGGGCGGTAAGAACAGACGTAAAAAGTTTCCAGCTAGAACACTCCATGGCCTTCGGAATCCCCAAGGAGCTAAGAGTCCCTCCGAAGGTGCGCTTCCATACCAGACGTCGGAGCAGAAACATGTACAAAGCGCAACCACCAGCACTTTCAACCCTGTACCAGGACGGTCAAAATGAAATTATATGAAATGGGTGATCGGAAAGCTCGTGGAAAGTAAAGTTCCATCCCAATATTCGCCCAAGCGACAGGGGAAACCACGAAAAAATCCAAGATCAGATGGCCGGTCTCAAAAAAGTTTAACTAGGAACCTCCCGAATGCAAGTCCCAAGCGTTGCCGGCTGAGCTACTCCGCACGGTTGTCAGGAGATTATATGAAGAACATTTACCAGGTGATCGATTTCTAGGTCGTAATTAGTAGTACACATTGTTTTAGACCAACTAAAGCATAGCATCTGTCAAGAGATCAAATTAATTTCTCAAAGAGAATTAAGAAAGGAAATGGGTAATTTCATAAGCAGATACCCAAAATATGTGGGAAATGAGGGCAAACAGTTCCAGCATATCCTTGCTTGACATGGGTGAGTAGATAACATTTAAAGTGCATTATAACGTATTAGATTATTTTCTAGTGTTTCTAATACTGACTCTTTTGTTGCAAAGCCGCCCCGACTCTAGTGTAACCCGACCGGTCGTGAGCGATGGCATATCGACCGATGTAGTCCCGGTCCCTACATCTATCATTAGATAATTGGATAACCCCGTATATTCGGCTGTCCTAAGACTTACGTCACTTATACTGAAAGGCAAGTAGTTTGGCTCTGTCCGTAGAGAGTGATACCCTTAGGTAGTCTCAGGATGGTAGATTCCTGCATTAATATTCATGACAATGTCGGAATGTTCCGATTTTTCTTTGCGATGCTCCATTTACCGGTTTCATTCCATCAACTTTATTTATTAATTTTCTCCTCTCTTCTTCTCATTTATACACTAATTTCATTAAAAAACCTGACGGTCGGAGTCTATATATTGGTAAATTTTTCACTATCTGCTTAGTAACAGTATCGAGCAGCATATTAGCTGCATTGAAAGTGGTAGCAGCGGTAGTGGTGGTGGTGGTGGTAGTAGTAACTAGTAACTAGTAACTAGTAGTACTTAGTTACAACTAAGTAGTAGTAGTAGTAGTAGTAGTAGTAGTAGTAGTAGTAGTAGTAGTAGTAGTAGTAGTAGTAGTAGTAGTGGTGGTGGTGGTGGTGGTGGTGGTGGTGGTGGTGGTGGTGGTGGTAGTAGTAGTAGTAGTAGTAGTAGTAGTAGTAGTAGTAGTAGTAGTAGTAGTAGAATGTGTATCTTTATAAAATACATATTACAAATATATTTTATGCATGGGTCGCAGACCATACACGCTCAAGTATGATATACAATTAGACAGAAAAACAAATAATATACAAAAATAACAATAATAATTATATGAATAACAATAAACAAATTTTAAAATAGGAAGAACGATATTTATAGGAATGGAAACATAATACATTATTTAAAGTTTGACCAGTTTTTTCGTTCTAACTAGAAAATACATTGCTTCTAGCTTTGCGCACATGTTTGTATAAGTTCATGAGGGTGTTACTGTCCGGCCTCAAACCATTGGTTAAATTTCTACGCAGCCAGAACCTCAAGGCCTGGACCCACCAGGTACTGAAACATGAATTGCACTGAAATATTGTCTTACTATTAATGGCTTGCGAAAGACGGTAAGAAGAGGATGATTGCCCTGGACTAGCCGGGTATAAATGGGCAGTGCCGGTATTACTTGGGTATTCGGCTATATGAATCAATAGGGGTAGCGAGTTGCCATGTCAGGAGAGCATAGCACTGCTTTATTTCATACCAGAGATCCTCCCCCTACTGATATAGAACAGAACGTACTGAAAGAGACATAGAAGTAATAGCAAACTGAGTTTAAGCGCACTAAGCAACTTTTAAATTCATTCTGCCCAGACTGAGGTTCTAAACTTATAAATCGATTTAAAACTTTACATAAAAGCAGGTAATATACACGGTAATGCTGTACACTTGTGCACGCCTCAGTACAGTGCAAAATAATGTTTTCGCCACAGCTCTGGTGGAAAACAAACGGCACGATTACTTGGTCACAGCTGTAAACATAACTGATAACGCTCCATTGTATGAGCTTTAAAAACGTTACTAGTGCCGGTAGACCAACCGTTATCATGACGCAAATTTGAATATAAAGTTCCTATTACTATTGCAGAAATTCAGAATTAAAAAAAAATTAAGGAATATGCCCTATATGCAACCGTCAGATCGCTATTTGTCATTTAATCTAGAAAGAGTTATATTATGTTGCAAATTGCAGCAGACACATACGATAGTCATCTTACGGTGTGTTTGTGGCATTTTATTTTACTTTAATTTGAAAACATAATATATACAATAAGAACAAAAGCAATGACAAATACATTACTGTGAAAATACAACACCAATAAAAGTAATAAAAGTACATTTTGAACTAACGAAAAATCCTACGCTTTTAAAAAAATTTTTTTTTTCCTTCTTCAAATAAAAGTAAAATAAGAGCTATATTTAAAACAGCTTTTATGATTCAAAAGACACTTCTGTTTTTCACTTTTCATATACCAGTGATACATATCTTGTTGAACACATTCATAACTATAAACACAACAATAAACCGTGTGTGCCAAAATCCACATCACGGCCACGTGTTCTTTTTTTTTGGGGGGGGGGGTTAATGAAAAACCCGGCCACACTAACACACAAGGATGGAACCACGCACATGCTGTAGGACGTAGAAATTTGAGAACAGCTGTTAATTGTACCCACAGCGATTATCGCACCATACAGCTGATCACACGATGTACCAAAGTTTCCTGCTGCCCACACAATAGGCAGGGGTTAGCATCAAGCATGCGTATACGTTTCTGTATTTCTTCGGTTGGCAAAATATCTTGAGCGATAGTATACAAAACAGATCTGACAGATTGCCTGTGGTGCCTCTGTAGCAAAAACGGGCGTTAAACACTATTCATTCATTTAGATCTGACAGAAGTGGGTAACACTTTGGAGTTCCATAACTGGGAAAAATTAAAATTTAAAGGCACGATGTTCATTATACATATGGATCCAGTAGGCAAAGTATGTAGCAGTTGCTTGTATAACTAAATACTAACAGATTTTAAATTTACATCTAGGGGCCCGTCTAAATAGCACGACTCTTGAAAATAGGTTAATAGATAGATATGCGTGGGATTTAAAAAATCTACAGTATTTTGTTAGAGCTGCACCCAAGCTCCAGTGAAAATATTCTGAACTTGAACCTGCAAAGATCTTATCAAGAAAAGAGAAAGATACTTCAGTCTAATGTTGATTAGAACCCCGTGACCGATAATTTACACCTGGGATATCGAATTATGTCCGTAGAGTCGCGAAACAGCCTGGTTCCATAAACTCTACTAAATAATATACACATTAAGTCACTGGCTAATAACAGCGTCACCTCGCAAGTTCAGAAAGTCTTTCTCCCTCGCTATCGTTCCTAATTTTCCCGCATGCGTTTTTTAAAGCATCCCATGTGCGTTCTCAGAATATCGCTTAGCTTCCCAAACATTCTTCTATATTCTCTCCCCGAGTGATACGTGATTTTAGCTTTATCCTACCAAAAAGGTTAAGCTATTCGTTCTTTGGCAGTTTAGCCCATTTGCAGGCTTCGCAACCATGGACTTTAAATAATTCACGATGTTGCAGGGTCATGATGCCATAATTTTAATGGCTATTAATTTGGAAAGTCCGATGCTACGGAGCATCTAGCACGACTTCCAACACTTTATGTTCTCTACTTTAAATTTCAGTGGATAATGATAGTTTTATCATTGTGGTGAGGGAAAATCCTTTTGTATTACAAGGAAATTTCCGATGCTCAGGAAACTTCATGACACGTCGCTTCTATAATTCGCCTTACAGAGGGTACAATATTTATAAAGGAAGTTTTGGTTTTGCTTTCTTTTGCATTGTGTTCTTTTATGCATTCTTCCTGTCAATGTTTCATTTTATAGATTGACTTTTTTAAAGCACTTGTCTTCTCCTTGCATATTTTTACACAGGCTTCCCAAAACACAATGCAAGGCATGAACCTCTCTCATCTGATTCTACGAGGGAAATTCACAAAACTGATAAGTGTTCACAAAAACTGAAATACACATTTGGAAGTACGTGTATTTATCCATCTTTCCAAAGTGTACGAGAAATGTTGGGCGATCTGAACCTTGTATCTCCTTTTTCCCAATGCCTACCTTAAATGACCAGATAATTTATATTTACATACTGTCACCTGTTTCTCCTTTAGGCAGGAGCTCAACTTTCAACATATGAAATGATATCCCATTATAAAATTATTGGTTAATGCAATTATATTAATTATACTTTATATTAATTAATATATATTGGCTGGTCGGCTGGCTAGCAACGATCCCAGTCGGCCCGTATCATAGTGTTGCAATCCCAGCATATGAAAACGCTAACAAATATACAGTAAATATCCCATCACTTTAAATTACTTTATGGGTTAACTCTACCTATGACAGAGGTGTCTACAAAACTTAATGCCCGAGCTTTAAACACTTGTCAAAAAATAAGACAGCACATCTCACGCAATTCTCGATATTTTCGATCTCTCTCTATCAGACAGTAATCAACCGTATCCTATTAACAAAACAAATATGTATATTGTACGATGTATGATGTACAACCCCAGATAACTTATATAATACTTCGGAAGTAGAGAAGATCAAAGGTGGTCTGTTTAACCAGATGATTAATAGCGTGTGAATATATGAAAACTTTTCCCTAAGCTTAGCTTTAAAACAAAGAAACAGAGCATGATTATGAAATACATATTTTTTCTTAAAGGAAAAAGACCACTACCTTTAAAATAATAAACATCACTACATAGCCAGTGACCAATAGGCTGCGATTAATCACAAAATTGTGTACTCAAATAAAACCTGAAAATTTTCCAACAAAAAATTATCAACTACTAATATTAGAAATTAAACCTTTGATATGTGACCTGCCTACAGGATAAAGCGCAGCATATATATTTTTATTGTTATTTTATGGCTCTTTTATCAGTAAATTCATAAATATAACCGACTTTTGCACATTTAACATTGTTATTATATCTCAAAATTGCAACAAATACTGGGCATTTCATAGTTTCGGCGCCCGATTCACGACAGCTGGCGAGTCGGCATTCTGAATCGTAGCTCTCAGTACAGCGGATGAAAGATCCGCAAAATTGATTCCAGTTATCTTAATTAAAACTACAATGAAAATAGGCGCGTTCTTTATGGCAGGAGATGTTGGAAATGTTGTCAACTACATCCATGTCATTTTGGAAAATTATCATTCACACGCATCAGTCCAGCTTCCGAAATTGAGCCCATTTAAACTTGAAAGTATAGAAGGTCACTGTTGTCCAGGAACTGCAGGCAGCGAATTCTATTATTCAGATGAATTTCTGTATTTGAATGTAACAGAACGTTAATGATAAAGAAATTGCTCCACGCTTAATACTCTTTACTGGAGAATCATGGTTCAATTTACGTGTCATATTTCGATGTAAAATAACAGATACCGAAATTCAGCGTGTAGAAAACCCGAATTTTATATAAGAAATTCCTTTGCATGACCAGAAATCAATGTATGGTGTGCAGATTATTTATGGGGGAATTCTAATGAAAAGGTGTATGGAACATCCCCCACACATTAAAGGACAAAAGAAAAATTTCTGCGCGTTCTTCACATTTACATTTGCATATTTTTTGCCAGCACAAAAGTACTTCGTTAATGCCTATCAGGGGAGAAATCTGTTAGCTAAGTTGACCAGCATATGATACTTTGGAAAGAGTGTGAGGAGACGACTGTAGGCTTATACTCAGGGCAAAGCTAAGCGCTGTGTGGATTTTCTTTAACTAGGAATAGCCATGCTTTTTCATAGTGCTACCATGACCATAACTTTAAAACAAAATCAAATGGAATAGACGTTTTTATAAGATTTGCTTTCCTCTCTGCTATTCACCGCTACGGGTGGCTGAGGTCGTTAAGGCCAGGACTCGTAAGCGAAAGGTTTGGGGTTGGAATCTCGCCAGGACCGTCCTTCCTGACTGAGTTTTTTCCCAGGTTTTTCTCAATCCTCATAAATGGCTAATGCCGGGGAGGTACCCTAAACTTAGGCCTGGAACGTTTCCTTTCTTAAAAAGAAATCCTTTCCCAATATATCATTTCATTTTATGTATCATGCCTGTGGTACCTTTGTAGCAAAAACGGGCGTTCAACACTATTCATTCACTCTCTGCTATATCCACGCTGAAGTGAGTTTCACATATTACGATGCACGCTATATACACGTAAGGTTGTTTCTCTTCTTAAACCCCTCATTTCAGTCACTCAATATTAATGTAATTTCTAAAAAAATTCTTTAACAAACATAATCAGCGTGTTTTCGGTGACTTTTAAAAGCTTCATGTAGTTATAATTGTCATCATTTTATACACATTTATTTTATAACGCCAATGCAGTTAACATAGACAGCCGAGTCGGTCCTAGCGGGGTAGTGGTAATCATACTTGCCTCCTAAACCCAAGATTGCGGGTTCGGTCCCTGCCAGAACCGATGAATTTTTTCGGGCGTAAAAATCCTTCGGAAGGGAAGTAAAGCCGTTGATCCCATGTCGTAGATTTACAGCACGATAAAGAACCTCAAGCCTGGAAAAAGACTGTGAGCAAAATTTGTCGGCCGTTTCACTCTCTGATTTGAATGGGATAAACAGCCGAGATTTCGAAGGCACGGAATCGTAAACGGGAGGTTTATGGATAGAATTCCGCAGAGCAGTTCTTCATAAGTTTTTCCAGTTTTTCCTGTGTCCTGATCAATGGCAAATGCTGGGGAGATACTCAAAATTTAGACCTTGAATGCTTCTTATTCCATTATTCCTTTCATCACATGTATTATCTGTGTCCACCGCCTATCATGCCACGGTAGTAAAACAAGCATTACGTTATATTTAAAGAATAAAAGTAAGTTGCCAATGCAGTCTAAAAGTATTCTAATCGTTAATTAATTGTAATTCTTAGCATGCCCGGCATCATCTCTATTATTTCGCGAAAAAATAGTTGCGAGATTTTGTTCTAGCACTTCACTTTTGCCAGAATGTGATCAGCTGTACTTAACATCTTCATACTGCACCTTTTTCATTGCTTTTCAAGTTACAGTGTGTACTTGTAAACCTAAAAATTGTTTTTCTGTTCTTGTATTGTAATCATGTTAAAACAGAACATGGGCATCTATTTAACTGCCCAAGTACTCATTAGCTATAACGATTTAAAGAAGAGACCCTTAACAAATAGTGCTATGTTTTGCACAGTTGTTATAAATACTCCAGCCTGACAAGTTTTAATACTTAGAGAATTGTTGAAGAACATCAAGGAGAATGCTTAAATTTAAGGATTACAGGTAAAGAAATATAGAAGGTACACAGAAAAATAAAACATATTTAGCATGTAAAATTTTTCCATTTAAAAAAAACTAACAATTAAGTTCACTGTGTCCCATAAAGGTTTAGAAAAATACATTAAATATGGCAAATTTTGAATTATATATGCTAAAATGACAGTTTTGACTATAATATTTAAAGAGAACTTTTTATAAAATATTTTGAAAAAGGATATTATAATAAACTGTTGTACTCGTTTTTATGCATATAGCTTTAAAATCTGATTTATGAATGGGGTTTAAACAAAATGTGAGAATTTTGTAGTGCCGTGTGCTAATGTCCACTTAACTTGTTATATTCTGAAAATAAATTTAACGCATAGAGTGTTTTGTTTGGTTTTTTTGTTTGTTTGTTTGTTTTTTTTTTGTTTCTCCCTTCATAGTGGCCAAATGAAACCTTCCCAGACCAACGATTTCAATGAGTTGATATTACATTGCTGTGGTATTAGCAGGAGTGCCAATGGAAAAAAAAAACATAGGGAACACTAAAAAACGTATGAAGCAGAAACGAAATATTGAATGTATGTGTATTCATAAATGCCAGCATTTGATTTTCATTAGGATGCTTATGATAATTTCTAGAGGAATAAATATTATTCCGTTTCAAACATTAATATTAGTGATTTAACAAGATTGTTGAAATTATTTACTTTATTGATTCCACAGCCTGCTTACTCAACAAAAGAACAAATTTCATGAACATATCTGCAATGTGCATCGCTAAATAGCCAATCCAAGATTATCTAGATTAAGGCTACCTATAAGCAAAAAGCGCTAGAGTATTGAAACATATTAGGATAAAAGGGATATTCTTTGCTAAGTACACGCCCTAAAGAAGCAATTTTCCTCTTCTTACATTGCAGAACCTTTCATGTTTATCATTTTTATTGTCCATATAGGCGTTAAGTCAATCTAGGTTTCAGTGATGCTTTAAGAATGTACTAAGAACCTCAAAGAGGTCATCTCCCATGCAGAGTCCATTTGAAACTCGTTGTGTTGTGAACACGCTTTTTCAGAGCTACAGAAGCAAATGGAACCTAACCATTGTCAAAATTCCATTCCTCTTGTATATTTTGTAGACAGTGCTTGAATGGCAAAAGAAGACGATCCTGATTGTAAGTTAAAGAAGCAGTTTGTACCATTTATAGCGGCAGCTGTTGAAGCCCCAGTCGCTTCAACAAGTTTGAGAGGCTGACTTAAAACTAATCTCTGAAATACACACACATGCTACAGTTGCTCACACGTGCGGCAAAAAGAAATATACGCCTAGCGTTCATACGTCAGCATACAATACACAAATAACACGACAGCCACAAGTCGTGTTAAAAAGCCAACAAACGACTATCTGCAAAAGTAAGAGTTTGATGTAAACGCGTTTCAAGTAAAACGGTCTTTACTGCCCACCCACATTAAAATATAGCTATAATATATATATGCAAGCCCAATCATCATATTTTGGCATTGTGATTAATAATATAAAAGTATATATATATAGCTTTAGTTCAAATGTAAGAATTGTACAAAAGAGAAAGCCTTTGTTGTTTTCCGTTGCAGTAGCTTGGAAAGTCAATAGGGCAATAAAACCATACTATGGAAGAAGGCCATTGTAAAGCCCCTTCTTATTTTTAAAAGTGACAGCTACTGCAGGGTTAATAAACAGAAGGGTATTTAAACCGCTTGAGTCTTTAACCCCGACCGAGTGTGGGACTATTAGCGCTTAATAAATATTTTAAAACATTCGCTATTTTCAAAAACTAGCGAATTGTAGGGGTTGCAGGTGAACTGGAACCGGACAATGGAGAATGTTGTTTGAACTTTTAGAGACAGGCGAGAGGCCTGCGTGAGCCTTGTGGCGTCTCCTAGCCAACGATTTTTGATTTGAGTTTAATATAAAAGCGAGGGAAGCGGTCCTCGGCTGAGACCATCAGTTATAAGTTCGACGATGCTGCGGCAGGCAGAAGTTTTATACGCGGCGAGGCATACAGTTATAAGATATTCAGTCCGACGCAGAAACAGTTCGCAGTAGTAAGGTAGACTTTCAGTTTCACGCAACGGGGTACTCATCTGCAAGTTTCACACGCTAACTAAGTTTATACTCAGCGTAGCCAAGTCTATTATACGAGGGCCATCCAGAAAGTAAGTCCCAATCGCGCCTGGAGATGGAACCACTTGTCGGATAGGAATGCGCATGCGCAGGAGTAGAGAGGAAGTATGTGGGAATAATGCAGTAAAGTTTCAGCCTTGTGACTGCCGTGGTTACCGCACTGTGCTAGGAGAAAATGGCAGCTCTGATATTGTCTCCCGCCAACTGCGAGGTTCGTGCAGTCATCCGAGGTTTGCTCGCTCAAAAGCAAAGTCCAGCAGAGATCCATCGCCAATTGTGTCAAGTGTATGGACACGACATTATGGTAAGACTATGGTGCAGGCAGTTCACTGAAGGACGAACCAATATTCACGACGACCACCATAGTGGCCGACCGTCCCTGGTTTTAGCAAAAGTGTTGGAAAGTGTGCGGTAAGCAATTGAGCAGAACCGGCGCTTCACAATTTCAGAACTCTCTTGTCAATTCCCCAGATGTCTCGCTCCCTTATGCACGAAATTGTCTCCCGGAAGCCTGACACAACTGGCGATGGATCTCTGCTGGATTTTGCTTTTGAGCGTGCAAACCTCGGATGACTGCACGAACTTCGCAGTTGGCGGGAGACAATATCAGAGCACCCATTTTCTCCTAGCACAGCGCGGTAACCACGACCGTCACAAGGCTGAAATTTTACTGCATTATTACCAAATACTTCCTCTCTATTCCTGAGCATGCGCATTCCTATCCGACTAGCGGTGTCACCTCTAGGCGCAATTGGGACTTACTTTCTGGATGCCGTAATATTCAAAATACAAGAGGACCCGAAAGAATTTAGACATAATAAAATACCAATACATATTAAGTTGCATCGGGTGCTTATTTATACTATGAACCCCTTTACCGTTCTGTTCAGTCCCAATCAACAAAATAGCAGATTTACCCTGAGAAATTGTTGCCATTGAAGCGTAGACAAAATCACCGAAGCGACCAATATTCAGTTTATGAAAGCACTCCAATATTGGCATCACAACGTGAGGCCACTCAACTTCAACAACAGATCGCTTCAACATTGATGGCACATACCAAACCATAGCAAATTTTGACGCCCAACGTGGCTGCTATATACCAAACCGCTTCATAATTTGGCTCATCAACGTGGGGCTAACAACAACGGCAATAACAACATCCCGTGATCAAACCGCTTCACTTGGCAGAGATATACAGCTTTCAAAACATTCCAAAATATGTCAATTACAATAATTTACACGAATAAGTCTTATCTTCATTTGCCAAGCACCATTTCAGTTTCTGATTTTTTCGCTATAAGTTTAAAGAACGGGGTGGCTCAGATGGTAACACTTGGGACTCACATTCAAGAGTTCCCGTGTTCAATTACTTTGGAGCCGGCTCCTCAACTAGTTTCTTTCTTTCTTCTTTTTTCCTTGCTTAGGCGATTGATGGGATGAATGTATTCTGTCCATGAATTTTCCACTCTCCCATTTCACATCATTTCATTTCGTTGATTTTGATTGCAGGATCGAAAAGGGCAGGCGAGGCGAGCTGGTGATACACGAGACGTCGTGACAGATTCTCGTGGTCACAATGCAACGCCATGACTCAAGACATTAACTGGTCTCTTGAAACTTGGGCACTTGAATTTGGTTTTTATTTGGGCCAAATTGATTTGGTTAATCCTATGTCACTCTCAGCATTCCTGTCATTAGGAACCACGCGGTTCAGTAAGAATGAGAATGACTGAGCTTGGTCGGATTCAATGAGAATTCTGTAGGTCTAGATGAACAGCGTCAATTCTTCCATTGCTGCAAATAGAATATATATCCGACAGTGAAATACACATTCTATAGAAATGAACCTGTAGGTAATAATGACCTGTTGTTATTCGAAAAAGACAAAACAGCAATCTCTCGGGTAGCAGCTTTGTGTAACATGAACAAATTTCACAGATGAAATTATTTCATGGTGCTGTCAGCAATGCGAAGAAGGTTCATCTGCACGTTCCTTACTTCAGTTCATTTATCCAGCTATCTTTAAAAAACTTAAAAGACAGCACGCGAAGAAGAGAAGAAATGTAGTAATCAATGAATTTCTTTTAGGAATAAAATATCTGAAACAAGATATCCTTAAGAGGTCACCAGCGTTTATGGACTTAGATGCGGGAGATTCGCGGTTGTGGTCAACCAGGGCATAGTAGTTCAGATGAAAGAGCATCGACACGGTAAGTCGAAAATCCGGGATTAAGTTTCGGCCATAATCTCGAATTTTTACTATCTAACTTTAGCATCTAAAATGACTTGCTTGAGAAAATCACACATAACGTTAAAGCAGTACCTCTGCTTAAAGGTTTAATAATTTATCGAATCAATCTGATTAAGGCGGTCACTGTATATCATTGACTTAGAATATTTTTTTCATTTTACTCATTATATATATAATGAAATCATATTCCATTATTATTTATTCTTATACGTGCAAAGTCCTAATTACACCAGGGATTATGATATGTTTAAAAATGTTAACATGTTGCAAAAATGGAGTTCTGGAGTTTGTTTTTCCTTCTTTCTTTTTTTTTTTTTTCTTTTTGAATTGTGTTTTACACCCATTTTTACTACTGAGGTCCCACTGGCTGGTTTTGGAAACTGGGATTGTAATATAAAACAGAAAGTATTGCCTGCACATTCTAAAAATCAAAATTTAAATGACACACAAATCATAAAATACACCGGAAACATATTGGATAGGAAAATTAAACAAAATGTTTTCATAACTGAAAGGGAAATATGAACTTTTCTCTAAACACAGAAAACGCAAACAGATTAATTACTTTCACATGCAGTGCATTCCATGTGAGCCCATCTACAACAAAAGAATGCATTCTATTCACATTTCTCCATGCTTCGATTTTATAAATGTTTCACCACAAACGTGCAAGATGCCGAACTTCGAACTGGGATCAATAAATCTGATCTACCTGATGAAATAAAAAAGTCATATCCTTCTCCTGATTCTAAGTTTCGTTTACCATTTCACTCTTCGTCGGTCCTGGTGGTGTAGTAGTAACCATACTTGCCTCCTAAACCCAAAATCGCGGGTTTAATCCCGGCCAGGATCGATGAATTTTTTCGAGAGTAAAAATCCTAAATTATGCTTCCTTCAGAAGGAAAGTAAAGCCGTGGGTCTCATGTTGTAGATTTACGGCACTGAAAAGAACCTCAAGCCATAAAGAAGAGGTCTCTGAGATAAATTTACCGGCCGGTTCACGCCCTGATTTGAACGAGACGCTGATGACATGAGATGTTAAAGATGACAAATAAACAAAAAAAAAAAAAAAAAACGTTCGCTTTTCTGAGTTTAGGCTTTTGGTTTATTGGGTTGGATTTCCCCCCCCCCCCCTAAGCTGCGGTCCTGTTAGTAGTAGGATAGATGTAATTTCAGGATCAGAACTTCTAGTTTCGGAATTATTGGATTATTTCTTCGTCAAAGGGTGTTAATGTCATCAATCACCTGGATAGAAATGTGCTCAGTGATGCATATTTCATTTACATGAAAGATGAAAGCCAATAAACTACAAATAATGATCGCAACCAGCAGATCATTGGCTGTTCAAGGAATGAACCAATTCTTCTGGAGACTTTGCGTGTCTTCTCGAACAGGGAATTTCTTGATCCTAACAGTTTTAAATGCAGCAACTATATTCTCCTTTACCTAATTCTTACGCTCTTGTAACCCTTGTCTCTAGTTTTGTCCCAGCGAGTAATCTGCGCCAAAAATAGGTTTTAAGTATCTAGCTCTATCCTAAATCTATTTTACAGACATTTTGTAGTACGCTGATGACCTGAGATGTTAAAGAGCGTCCATAAATAAATCAATCAAATAAACATTTTGTAGTGCCTTGCATAGAAAAAGTAAAATTGTAATATAGGAAACCTTATTCCATAATACCATCACTCATACAATAAAACATGCACATGAATAAATGGAATTTAGTTTCGTATTTGATTTTCACCATGCCGATGTTACATACTTATTCGAATAATGTTTTTTATTATGCATAATGCGTAGAAATGTTGAACAAAATGTATTGTTCCAAGTACAGAGCAAGTGTCGACTTCTCAAAAACTTAAGAATTGGTCATTGAGACGTGCTCGGAGTGTAGACTTCCAGTTCGCACACGCCTATTTAGTTTGATAACCCCACTACGCTTAGAAATTGGCTGACTTTCATATAGCATTGATATCTGCGTTTAGCATATGCGGAAATAAAAAATGCGAAGTTCTAAACGGGCTCTGCAATCATGTAGGATATTTCATTCCCGGTAGTAAACCTTCTTTTATAATGTGTTGCGAAAGTTGCAATTTTACTAATAAACAGAATTATTTTGAGCCAAAAAATGGACAAAAACAAAACATGGGATAGAAATAGTGCGATTGAAGCGGATGCTGGAGAATTTCTGTTGGCGAATTGCGGATTATTGAAAGAGAATAGTGTTAGCAGTTTTTTTATTAGTGTTTTTACTACAGAGGTACAACAGGCGGTGGATACTGATGATACATGAAATGAAATGATACATTGGAAAAGGATTTATTATAAGGAAGGAAACGTTCCAGGCCTAAGTTTAGGGTACATCCTCGGCATTTTCCATTTTTAAGAAGGAAAACCTGCAAAAAACCTCGCCCAGGGAGGACGACCCTGGAGGGATTCGAACCCCAGGCCTCCCGCTCACGATTCCGCGTCTTAAAATCCTCGGTACCCAAGGCGGAATTAGAAGTTTTGGAAAGCTTTATTGCCTGTTAGAAGGGTTAGGGCTATGGTATTAAATATATGCATGATATGGAAACATGCATTTCGGGTACCAGATTCAGCCAATAAGCGCGTTCTCACTCATACCTAGCATAAGTTAACTGCTCGCGTACAGTCAGACTAAATACATTTTTATTCGTAATTTGTGCAGAATGTTAATTCTCTTTATACCTTATTTTAGAGAAAGATTCAGTTTAACGCTGTTCTTGCCAGCGGATCGCAATTTACTAATTCCGTTTCGGTGGCAGCCAACTGGCCTGCGCACTAAAGCCGTGTTTGTGAAATATTACTATGGAAAAAAACATTAATTGTAAGTTTTATGAGACACACAACTTACCCATGACAAAAATGTCCCTTTGTATGAAATCGCCCAGCTACCTTTGAAGTGCTGACATTAATAGTCTCATGTCGAGTAGATCTATTTTTAGTTTAATGATCATACTTATGGCACGCTTTAAGAAAACAGGATGAACGTTTTGTTAGTTAGTGTTTAAGGCAATCCTGTAAACGTGAGGTTTGAATACTCATGGCTAAAGTCATGTTATGCCACTCCACAAGATCTAACGCTGTAAAACCGAGAATCATGCTGATCTTAGGTAATTGTGTATAAAACATCCACCAGAACGAATGTGCAGCAACATAAAACAAATTAAAACGACCCGTGTTCCATGTTCACATTTTTATTGATTAAAAATGTGTTAAAAGTGAGATTATTTATTTATTTACTTATGCGTCTGAACCCTTTTAATGTTTATTTTGTAAACACGTATATTTCAGAACTTCCTAATATGAACCTGCGAACACGTTCTATAGACTTACACACAGTATTTAAAAACCATCTTTCGCAGCTACTACATACATTCATGTTTCATTTGACAACTATCTATTCGGCTAAGTATTGATGCAAATGTGGATCTTAGTATTCAGACCTCTAGCAATAAAAGGGCTAAATGCCTTTATTAATCTTATTACTTAAAACACCTTTAATTTAAAAACATCCTGAACCCTAAATAAAAAAATAAAAAAAAATCGCGTTAATAATATTTATCGACAGGCCTTTTCTCGCGTTCCCTATGTTACATTTAAAATGTTTGTTAAAATATCTTATTGGCACTTTGGCAGATTCTAATTTAGTTCGAAGTTACTGAATAAGTAATGTGGATACGGTGCAATGACATTCTTTTAATTTAGAATTGTAATGGTAGAACAATTCTTACATACTAACTAAGCATTACGTTTGAAGAAACGCTTAAACGTTCAACGTGAAAAGCTAATTGGGTATATGATGTTAACAACTTTTCTTGAAAAACGTTTAAATGACCTAACGGTTTACAAATCATAACCGGAAGAAAACGACTTCATATTCCTCGGTGCAAGCCAGGCTGTTGGCCTTCCTCATGGGACGCTTTAAAGAACGCAAATATGATGACAACTAGAACTGAAAAGCAGTTCTGAGGCGTGATTGAAGTTATTACGTATACAGCGTACAGATGGTGCAACTTTCATGGAAAGCAAGCATTATTTACGGATGCAACCTTCAGACTCAGGTCTAGCTATACCTCCTGAAAACATTTAAGTATTAATTTTAAGAGTACCTTGCAGATTCGCAGCTGAAAGTCGATCTCCTTTTCTCACACTCGAGAATGGTCGAATACTTAGAAACATCCAGCAAGAATTAGCTAGAAGATATCTCTTCGTTTAATTCGCATCTACTTCTTAAGAGCACATGTTCTCATAAAAATATTTATTTATTAAAAACACATTAGCAGTATACTTATACTATAGAATGGATGCATGATTTATAATCAACATAACTTAATAAATTTGATATGTAATATAAACATCTTTTGAAACCGTTTCAAAAGCAATTAAAAGTTCCTTTCTTATTGTAAAAAATAGCTCAGAAGGTTTAACTTAAAATTGTTTTACAAGATTTTAATTACTCAATATGAAGTAACGGCCGGATTGGAGCTTACAATGTGTGCGCGTATGGAAATAATTATGAAGAGTTCTGTGTCTGGGTATTTTGCATACACGTCAAGTGGTCAACTATACAATCTTTACTTTGAAAGAGAGAACGATGAGACAAAACAGTTGTAGCTGCAGAGAAGTCGTCCCCCGCTAGTATATCCCGTCTGCGGAAACATTACAGTTTTCAGCTGAGAGCGCTCGTGTGCCGTAATTGCGATCCGCTCGTCTCTCTGCGTAGCGACTCAGCTTGAAGAGTGTACAGTACAGCCTAACCATAAAAAAAATGAACAGCTGTTAAGAAGTTAGTAAAATCTAATAACCAACACCATGATTGAATGTACTATTTCTGTATTAATAAGGTATATACAAGTGCCTTAATCCAGAAGTGGCTGTATGCCTTAAGCAGAGGTCTCAATATCATCTGCACTATCTTTGAACTGCCTTCTTCTGCTGCCTTTCTTTCTCCATCTCATCTTCAACACACTCTTCATACCTATGTTTATTACAACTTCCTCTTCCATAACGTGGTACGACGCCAATAATCTTCCTCGATATGATTAACAGATTGGCAGCATTTCATCCAGTCTTCTTTGCTGATTTCAGACTGTTGCTATTATTAAAAATGGAATAAATGTTCCAATTATTCAAGTGAAATATAATTGTTTGTGCAGTCATTCGTTTCAAAACGGGCAGGCAAATGGAACCAACATTTTTAGATGCTATTTTTTGTTTCACCAAATTCCAACAAATTCGACAGGATTTAGATGATAGCCATAGTATAGTAAATCATGTTCTTTTAAAATACTGTCCATTGTGTATACAGGTTGAGGCTTCTTTGCTAAACCATTTCTAATTAATTCTTTTATAGTTAAATCTGAGTCTGCAGTGAGGTTTTGATTTTTTTTAAAATAGGAAATTATATCAGATTTTCCAGAGGCCACTATTGATACTTTATTTTCTTGTACTTTGTGATACGATATAGGATCTAAAACAACAATGCATACAGATGGCAGATTTGGTATGAGAAGTTGGTTAAACTATTTATTATAATTTTCCCCATTCATTTCATCATGATAATCTACAGAATCATGATGCAACCATATATCAACTCGACCCCTTCGATGAACCCCATTACACCACCAACGTGAACAACAAAATCCCTCTGCCCCAACAATGTTGTTTACATGCTCACCATCATGCTGCCAACACTTGTTTACAGTATGTGTATGAACCCATGTTTCATCTGTATAAACAATTGGCTTCTTTGGTTCCTTTTCATTTTTTTTCAGCGTTCTCAAATATGCTACATGACGGACAACAATGTCAGGCCGCTCCATTAAAATGTGTCTCAAGTTTTTGCATTTCTGGAATCTCAAGCCTTTCAGCATTCTCCAGAATGTATCTTTTTTACCCTCAAATGGTATACTTTCCTTAATAGGATTCAGGAGTTTTCATAACGTTCTGCGCACAATTTATTATGCATAATCGTACATTGCAATTTTCTTTGGATGTGGGTGGATGTTGATGTTACCAGGAGTTGACAATGTTTATCCAGTGAGCTTTGAATTCTCACTATGCTTTGCTATACTATGTACTGTTCTTTCACTTCCCGCCCATTGCCGTTGCTGTCTTTTCGCAACATTCTTTAATGAAATAATAAGATATTTTCTTCTTTGCAAAACTGTAGCATATTGTGTATAATCTGTCTGATTACTAGTGTATGATCTTCGAGTGATGACTTTTTCGGCGGGGTTTCCATTTTCTCTTTTTTTTAATGGTGTTTAACTCCCAGTTTTACTACTGAGGCACCAAAGGCGGTGAACACAGATGATACATGACATGAAATGATATATTGGGGAAAAGTTTTTTTTTTTTTTTCGATACCGACTTGCAGACTGCATGCACTGCACTACTGCATTTCTTTACTTCAGCTATGATGTGCATAGTGCGTCAGAAAAGGGAGACGTATTACAGTATCGTAATCAGGTTGACGCTCGAGATTCCGCTGCCTGCTGTCTGCAATGTTTCTTCAGACAGGTAAAACATTTGAAAGCTTGTTTGTAAATTAGATGGTCGAGTTTAGACACTGCCTTTCTGTGCCCATTTGCAGTACCACTAAGTAATAATGCATGCATAGTTACATTGTTGCGGATTGCTTGGAGCTTCTTGGTATCCATAATTAGAATTGTATTAACATTATATTTTTAACGAAACTTAAAGAAGTATTATTTACAAAATTTATTATGAAAGTCTTCAATCCAGTATGATTTAACATTTTTTCTAGATATAATTCTCCAGTTTAAGATATAAAATGCTATTTGTTCATTGTTTTTATTGTTAATATAACAAATTTTAAGGAGTTATTAATTTCATAACTGATTTAAAATTCATTTACTCATAAAATTGCCCTATTATTTTACTCGAAAAATGAAATTTAGCACGGTACACAAGTTTATACAACAATGTGCAAATGCAGGCGGTTTGAACCCCTTGAGCTTATCACCCCTTTCTCTTTGTCTCTCTCAACGCAAGCAGGCCAGTTTAATGGCGAATCTTTCCATGGTGCCATAAAAATATTTTTACTTCTTTCACCTGCTGGCATATAGGTTGCGCTTGGAATAGCCTCCACTTAACTTCATCGTAAAATGTGTTGACTAAGCTAATGTCTGTGTCATTAGGTTTCTGTATTTAACCCACTTTAATGCTATAATGTTTCCAAAGCTAAAATCATTTATCATATAAGCTAAAAAGAAGTAGAAAGCTGTTTGTCAATATTCAGAATACAATACATGCACTCTTTACTTTGTTTACGTTTTCTGTACCAATTATCATTATACAAATATAAAAACAAAGTCTAAACAAATATTTATCCAACAATAAATAAATGCATAAAGAATAATTTTGGGAGTATAGCGCAAACATTCCGCAAATAAGTTAAGGTTGTCATTCCTTCAAGCACAAGATATAACACTAAATTCACTTGAAAATTGCCTTATAAAATATCCATTTGTTTATTTTGTAACTGAACAAACCATGCAAATAGTGCCAGCAGCATTTCACAAACTCTTGATTTTCTCCTATTCATATGCGCAAATCATATGAAATGCGACACCAAAACTATACAAATTGGTATAAACTTGAAAAAATTATATAAAGAAAATTAAGAAATAGGTATATGATATTTTGACTGTCATTTTTCTTTCAGTTCTTTAGTGTTCTTGTATTAAAGTGATAAAGTTATCCATGTTTGTAAAACTCAATACTTTTGAAGGACATAAATCCGAAAGGACTAACGATAGACATTAACCTTTTTATATTATAGTTGATAATAATGCGTGGGTAATATATAAAATAAATTTTCAGTAAAGACGTTAATTAGTGAATTCATATTTGAATAAATTCCCCATGAATAATAAAAAATGCTCTTTTATATAATAATTCGTTGAAATGTTAAATGGAACACAAGGGCCTTGCTAATTGTTTCCCCGTATGTTGGTGCAAAGCCGAGCGAGAAGTCAGCTGTACTACATTAACTTTAGTGTGCTGACTGTGCGGCCTACAAGACATATATTAGGGCTCTATTTCTAGATATGAAATTATTTTTTTCTATACTCTTATCTTGAAGCACACGTTTGCTTTATTTGTCTTAATAGCCTGCATTTTGTCATGTTTTTATTTTTCTTTGTCTTTATAGGATTTTTTTCAAATACATATAAAATATTTTTTGTAATCTTGAAAATTAATTAATATGATATACTAATCATTTTATTTGACAAGATGTGAGCGTTAAAATGAGTTATTGCCAGATTTCTATTTTAAGGTTTCAATAGCTGTGTCTGTGTATGAAAGAAAGCATTAATAAAATGCAGTAACTTAGGCGAATTTTTGCAAGAAAACTAACAGATCTAGAAAGGTCATATTTCACAAATAATAATAATAATAATAATAATAATAATAATAATAATAATTCCTATTTAAATGTAATATTAAGTTTAAAAATAAGAGCTTAATTGTTCTAATTTATTTCCGTACGATTTTACATAGAATCGTACACAGATACATGTTCGCTAACTGTTTAGCAGGCAATATGGCAGTTAGTAGGTGACTAACATTCAGAGTCAAGTACTATCGCCAAGGAAACAAATGACACTCATCCATTGCTTGGGAAATTCTATCACATCCATTTAGTGTGTTTTAAAAAACAAGACATTACATTTTTTACGGAAATACTTGTATATTAAGTGATTGTTGAGCTATCAATTTATTTTTGATTGCATTTCGAGAATCGGTGCTGAACAATGCCCAGGGACCTGTTACTGCATATCAGAAGCTACAAAGAATCTATGCATGCAGTATATTAGTGCTTACAACACTTCTCACTTTATATTTCTAAGCTCGCTAGAGTGGAAGCGGCAGCACAAAGCACAGCTGCATACATCCCGCCCGCCGCGCACAGGAAATGCGTTTACGTTTTTTAGAACGATACAGAAAATGTTTCCTGTTTGCTGCGGGACAGGCGTTGTTACTTATAAGCACATTTGGATTCACAAGTTTTTTTTTTTTTTTCTCAGCTTCTGAAATGTTCTTGCTTATTGTTTTTTACTTCATCCAATGTTTGCAGACTAGATTTACAGACTCTTGCCTTTTAAACGGTCCCATAATATAACAGACTTGCTCTGAAACACAACGCAATACTGCACACAATTACAGACAATTAGCAACTATGCGCACGCAGCTAGTTACTGCCGACATATGACCTCTACGCGAGCGTGGAAAGATAAAATGTATGCACTGTAGATCAAGATTTGAATAACCATCCACCTGTGCACCTCCTATATGTGTAATTTTTCACAATGGAAATATAATGAATTCATGCTTTGTTTATTTTCCATATCTATTGAAAACGTTAGTTATGTTCCTTTGATCTAGAAATGGGATTATACGGTTAATTTGAAGAAATACTTAAGCTGTGGCAGTTAGCAAGAAACTTAGTTAAAGTAGTTTGAATACTGTGTTTTTAAAACGTGTGTGTTCAATACTTTATCAATGTAGTCTTTCGGTAAAGGTAAGATGCCTTTTATTTTTACCTGAACCTGAAAAGGGTGAATGCATGTTAAACTCAATAACGAACTAATCTGTATTGTCTCATCTCACCGTTTGGAAATCATTTGGCCAATTACGACCTTAAAATAACGCCTTATCGCTATTTGTCTTCTACTTTGTGTAAACTGTAGGGATGTACAGGCAACCCACATACGTTTCAAAAAGGGGTCTATATGTTTCATGACTTATTATGAAATAGCAGCTAGCCTAGACTCTTAAGTGGGATTTAATTACAGCATATTCAAGTTATGATCCACAGTATGAAATGACCGGCATACCATACATTACAAACCCATTGGTCTCTTGTCTGCATTTTCAGTTCTAGCCTCTAGCTATTGGTCTAACTTACCGTAATGCCTACTTTAAAACGAAATACTCATAGAGAACATTAGGCCTAATGTTCGTCTCGAGTCACTACGAATTTAAAGACACACGCTGCACATTGCTGGATGGGAGCCTATTAGTTTTGGTTGCTTTTTGAATAAAATATTTTAAGACTGAACCTCTTCGTATAACTTTTGGCTTATTTATTGTGTAAATATCGTCCGATGAAGACAATCACGTTAATGGTGCTATTTATAAAATTTGTACGTTTAAAAACACTCTAATATATATATTTTAATAATTTTCTTACATAATTCTGTTCTTTATTTACAGCAAACTCCACTTCCAAAATATCGTTGCTAAACCGTTCACGTAATTGAACAAGCACGCGTAACTTTCATATAACTAGACCAGGGATCCTTAAGTAAAAAGTGATTTTTCTGTTGATAACGTATAACTTCGGGACTTGGTATTTACCTGTTAGGTTAATAATTATACTTAAAGTATAAAACGGCTATATTCAAGTGTTTACCTATATTGTCTATTCGAATTAGACAGTGATGTAATTATTTTCTGTTTGTGAAATACTATCTTAAAAAATCGAAGTTCAATATTTTAAGAACACCAACAACAGATTGTTCTCTTTTACTACAGTGAGGCTATTTGAGTTAAGAGTCCGGAAGGGTGCGACTGTGTGCTGGGAGAAGCCAGTCATCAAGGGCGTATAATTTATGTGCAGGTAGCAGCTTGTAGTTTGCGAGATGCTTTGTTTGTGCACGGTTGAGCGTTCGTGTTCTACTCGGTGCTTTCAATGTGTGAATTGTGCTAATTGTTCTTCTTTAGTTATGCCATTACGTAAATACAATCTTGGAGAACGGGATTTTATGTACGATGCATATATGAAAATGGATTTTTAGACAGAAGTGGTAAGGTGATTCGCAAGAAAATGTCCTGTCAGAGAAACTGATCACTAAGTTGTTGTTAAATTACAAGAAACAGGATCTCTTAGAAACAGGAAACATGTTCCCAACCGCCATGTTCTTACAGAAGAAACGTTAGATAAAATTCAGAAATTTCCTACGTAAATAAAGGTAGTGTATTGCCGCTGAGGGGCATTAATTTTAACATAATTTATAACACAGGTTAGTGCTAAGTAACATCAGTTTTAAATACAGTATAATTGGGCACTCTTAGTAAAAATATAAATACTAAATAAAGTTACAACCTTTACGCGCATCGACTATTATCTCCCATTTTCCGATTGTTGCAACTATACTTCCTCAGTAATTGTCGGTCCTGGTGGTATAGTGGTAACCATACTTGCCTCCTAAACCCAAGATCGCGGGTTCGAACCCGGCCAGGACCGATGACTTTTTCGGGCGTAAAAATCCTAAGTATGGCTTCCTTCGGAAGGGAACTAAAGTCGTGGGTCCCGTGTCGACATTTACGGCACGATAAAGAACCTCAAGTCTGAAAAAAGAGGCCTCGGAGCAAAATTTGTCTGCCGTTTCACGCTCTGAATTGAATGGGACGTCGAGATGTTAAAGAGCGTCCGTAAATAAACCAAATAAAAAAAAATTCCTCAGTAAGCAGTCGCACTTAGGCGGCCCTAACTAAAATAACCCCACAGCATTTCTCTTAGTGTGTGTGTGATTGACTGAAGCCAGCTAATTTCTTTGACAGCAATTGAATTAAACTAGAATTTGGTAATTTAAATACGCTAACGATTTCCGGTGAACCTCATTATGTAATAATCTTTAGTTGAATTGAGTATCAGAAGTGAACGCAAAAACAAAAGATAGTTAAAAAAGTAATCAGAAAGTCCTTTGCCTTCCGAATTGGGGGTGATACTGAGAAAATCTGCTGCAGATTACAGTGATCTATTTCAAGATATTAAGACACTTTGTCTCTTCGGAAAGAAGAGGCTATATACTGTTAGACTTTAAATTTTCACTAAAACACATTTCACATACTTAGCAAGGATTATCTTTGCAGTTGAAGCTACTGGGTTGTCTTTGAACGAATAAATTCATTTTTTAGAAACGACGAAAAGCAGAATGGTCAACGTTCCAGGTATTGTTGGGGCGAAAGTGAGCGGGACATTGAAGAAAAGTTGGTATACAAATCAAGTTTAAAATAGCTTTGTGTGGCAGCGCACATTTTGTCAGGAAAAACATATCAATCATACTGTGACATCCCTACCAACATTTATTTTGTCTAGTGGTTGCGGTCCACGTAGACGTTAATTTTCTTGTTTTAGCTAAGTCATGGTTTTACTACTATTGTCTATTTAGAAAAAGTTCTGATAATCTAATGCGAAGAAGTTATGGAAAGCATGTTACATTTCTTTAACCACTACAGTATTATTGAAATCATTAACTATTATTATTTTACATGTTTACGAAAATATAAGTTTAAAAGGAAAATATAGAGACAAACCGAGTTCCTATAATTTAGAATTATTTCATTTAAATTGAAGGAAAACTATTACTTTTGACAATTATGCTACGTGTAAATATTTATTCGGGAAAATCCCATTTTGGATTAAGTGGTCATTTGAAGAATTTTAATGCCTATTTAAGACATTTAAAATTAACATTTTAAAAGCCTAAAATCTCGCGGGCTACTTAAAACACTAGAACCTTTCATTTGGCATAACAGAAGAAAAAATTTACGATGCGCTGGTAGAGTAAAATAAATTATAAGTAACAAAACCTCATTTGGTCGCATTCACTGAGAATTCGTTTACCGAAGAAAGATTTTAAAATATAATGATTTTGTCTATCATATTTAACTGTTAATAATATTTGTTGCCTATCGTGTAAAATTACAAATGAAAGCGTGACTTTTACTACTAACTTAGATTCGTTATGCCTTTTCATTTGGCGCTATGGCCCGGGGCGAGCCTTGGCCTGATCCATAATGTTTCGATTCAAAATTAAATATAAAATATGCTACATATGACGGCATTGAAACCCATTTATCAAGATTGGGTTCCCTCCCTTTAATGCTAGTTTAAGTTTCTGCCTTGGAAGTGTCATGGAAGGGGAAAAACCCCAGGATATGGACATAGAAAGATAGTTTTACAATATGGGGGAAGAATGGTCAACAATTTCAACGTGATTTGTTAAACAATAATACCTGTAAAAATAATACACACTTCGAATAAATTTTAATTTTGTAAATAGCAAAGTTACACTACTTATAAATCGGCAATATCTCTTGCAGAAAGATACAAACTCTCAAAATATTGCACTAAAATACAATAAATTGACTAAAATATTTGAAACAACATTGCATGGACACAAGCATTTAATAACTCCCCCACTTAAACAATAAAAGCAGAAGAGTTTGAATTCTGCCCAAAATGAAAATGAAATTTCATTTCATTATCTTGAAATTACAAGTTCCCTACTCATTAAGAGCATTAAAAAGGCAACTTTACCCAATATAATTAAGTACATGTTACTACATTACAATAAATCTTTAAGATATATGGAACGTGAATTACAGAGAAGCTTCCGAGCCTAGCAACTTTAAAGAGAAGAATGAAAGAAGTATACCCACGCTGTCCCGTAAACGACTTTCTCTGTGGAAGGAAGGCAGAGCTTCCATTACCTTCCTTTCAGAATGGTTACATAATAGCAAAGTAGAACTTTCCATAAACGAGGAACTAATCCATCCTGACGTGGTCAGATGAACAGGATAAGTAAGGGAGAAGTGAAGGAGTCACAGAGAAAGAAATGAGTGCAAAAACGACACAAATGTTAAATAAAACAAAATATGAATATACGGATTTTGAAAAATTATATAGGTACATCGTTTAACCGCCTCTGTTCCTGTAATGGAATGTTTAAATCTAAATAATTATTTACAGAAATGTAATGCGTTAATGGCAATAACTTATCAAGATGTCGCCTGGCTGATTGGGTTTATGTTTGACATATAAACAACGAAAAACGTACGCGTATTTAACACAAAGTTTGAACCAGTTCCGACAGTGCCGTTCGTTTATCATCACTCACGACACTTAAGCAACTTTAACTTCTACATGAGTTTACTTAGAACATGAGGTTTACCAATCGTGCTGTCATAAATTGAAAACCATCTCCTCCTTGATGTTAGAACACTAAATACAGTATGTTGTGTCTAAACGAATACTTGTGCATACGCGAGGCGTTACTCGATCCCACGATACAGCGATTGCTCACTGCTCGCCTTAGCAATTTCGGCAAGGCAATCAGTTAATCACAGTCCTTGTCCATACGTAGGAATATGTAGGTAAAAAGCTCCTGTGTGGGTCTTAGAGAGGCGGCAGGTCTTCTTGCTTTCGGAGAAGAAAACTCAGCCAACAGTGCTGTAACTGTAAGGAGCGCTTTATCCTTCTTTTACTCCTTTGGTTCATTATTTTAATTTCTTACAGATGTTACTACTGCTTTTGAGAAGGAAAACATATCCATGGCACACATACACATAAAAGGTAGAAAATATGTAGAGAATACGCGAGAAATTTTACAAAAAATATAAATAAAATTAATTTTTAATGACATATCTCGTTAACACTAATGATAAATATTATACTTCAAAGATATATATCATAATTTGCATCATATCCATAAGCATTTGTCTATTTATCAATTTTATTGTACATAAACTATATTTTCAATTGTGTAAAATAATATACAGTCTTATTCTTTAAACACAGAAATATTGCGTAATTTGATCATTTCCATTAATAGGGCAACAAGTTCTTCCCACTTTTTCTTACTTATGTTTAAATATGAATAAGATATAAAATTAAACTAAATTATATTTGTAATTCTATGTAAGTGGTTGAATAAAAATAAATATTGATCTCATAGTGAAAGAATGTCAAACCCTAATAAGATATAAATACATTTTTATATGGCGATTTTTTTTTAATCGTCGAAGCAAATCAGCATTTTAAGTTTCTCATTGCAAAAGTGTTATTATCAAATGCAAAAATGGATAGAGTTACCTAATTAACCTGGGATCCGTTTTAATTTAGGTATGATATAATAGCTTTTTTGTGAAAAGCATAATGAATCTATTTTCCCAAAACTACACAGAAAATAAACATGGAGGAAATTGAAATTATAGTTAATGAAAACCAGAATTTATAAAATGAACATAAAACCAGTTAAGTATTTTACCTGTGAGTTATTAAAGATTTGGGGGAGAAGATAAATGAAAATCTAAGATTTATATAGGAAAATATCATTTTTGTTCAAATTTTGATTTACATCTCCGAAAGCCACAGGAATCATAAATTTCTTTGCAAATGTGTGCAAATGTTTTAATGCATAGAAACTGTAAACCAGCTAAACAACACCAATTGGAGGCAGTCTTTGAAAGGTATATGTCTGTTTTATGGAAGTTGGAGTTCTTGAAAAGCCAAATGCTTTTAGTATACCCCAATTTAGCCGCTCTAGCTCTATTATTTATTATACCTTAAACTTATTGTACAGTGTGAAACAATGCATTTTCGATTATACAGTGTGAACAAAGACAGTTTTTACATCCGAATGGTAGCTTTAGGGTATCGCGCTAGTGTATACCGACTACAACAACGCTATTGGCGATTTATGATATTTTTTATATGTATATATTACGCACATATAATTTTAAATCTTATGACAATTATTTTAATGATTTCCATGTGTACGCGTATTACCTATTCTAATATAAATGCGATTTATATGGGTGGTAAGTAGTCAAGTTGGGAGGTAAAAAGTAATCAGATGTTTCAAATAAAAAGAATTCGTGTTCAAGATTACACATGGTCTCAAAACAGCAGCCGAATTTCCAAAGTTCTAGTTATTAACTACCCGCAAATGTTTGGAAAACGTAATGCTATAAATATTCAGAATGGCTAGTGTGTCTTCAGCGTATTCATGGTCTGAAGTCTAATATTAACTCGTGTATTTTAGCGGCACTTATTTTGATAATGGTCCGTTTTTACTACTGTGATATCAATGATGTACTTTGATAATACAGTAAGTGAACTAATAAGTTGGTAAAGAAGCGTTCTATGCCTAAGTCCGTGGACATCTCCCAGCATTTGTCTGTCATTGATTACTGAGGAAACCTGGAGAAAAAAAAAAAAAAAAAACGATCATGGAGGACGTCCTTACGGCATTCGAAACGCTGATCTTCCCTTCGAGACCTCGGTCACTTGTGTTGGTACAATGTCTGTTTAAAATAGCTTCAGCATTTTTCATATAAATGTCTCGCTATCAATTGTTAGCCTTGAGTTCTGTACTTTACACCAAGGAGATCATTATATGCATCATTTTTTTTGATTGATTTATTTATGGACGCTCTTTAACATCTCAGGTCATCAGCGTCCCATTCAACTCAGGGCGTGAAACGGCCGACAAATTTTGCTCAGAGGCCTCTCTTTCAGGCTTGATGTTCTTTTTCATGCCGTAAATGTACGACACGGGACCCACGGCTTTACTTCCCTTCCGAAGGAAGTCTTAGGATTTTTACGCCCGAAAAAATCCATCGGTCCTGGCCAGGTTCGAACCCGCGATCTTGGGTTTAGGAGGCAAGTATGTAACCACTACACCACCAGGACCGACATATATGCATCATAAAAACTATACAAGCACAAATAATCCAATCTGTAGAACTTCAGCAATTCACATAATAGCACAACAAAACAGGTATTTGCTGCTCTTAAAATACGTTCGTTTGTATTTCAACCGCAATTTACTTCTGTTCCAGTACACTGCAAACAAATTGTTTTTCCACGCTTCTCAAAACGCAAACCTAGTGACTATGACCAATGTCATTACGTCTTTCACGAGGATTTTAAAGAGTTCGTTAGTTTTTCGCAACACACTTAAAATCTGGTAAAAGCGTACAGTCCTATATATCCGAGTATCCTCTGTGTGGTCCTCTTCTCGGATGATAGTGTAAAGATGTGACTTTAAATTTTAAAAATACATTGCATTTTTTAACGAGTGAGCCCCGCTTCCACAAATCAATATCTTAGTGACAACACATGGAATGACGATAATGCGTATGAGTAATATCATACAGAATTTGTCATTAACTGGTTCGGTAGCACTACAAGCCTTGTGAGTCTACAGTATTTTTTGAGTAGTACTTAACGCCCGTTTTTACTACTGAGGCACCACAGGTGGTGGACACTGGTGATACATGAAATGAAATGGTATATTGGGAAAGGATTTTTTAAGAAAGGAAACATTCCAGGCCTAATTTTAGGGTAACTCCCCGGCATTTGCCAGTTATGATTGAAGAAAACCTGGGGTAAAACCCGTCAGGGAGGACAGTCCTGGCGGAATTCGAACCCAGACCTCTCGCTCACGACTCCGCACCTTAACGATCTCGGCCACCTGTGGCGGTGAATCTACAGCAGATAAAATGGGAATAGGTACATAAAACACAGAGTGATGGGTTATTTTTCATATTCAAGCACAAATATAGTCAATAACATGCTAATGGCATGTAGTAATTATTTAGAAGAGCTGCATCACGAAATCAACAAATTTATATATATTTGAAATGGAATTAACACAGCAATTTTCGGAAAACTACTTATGTAGAGAAAGCTAACCTAAACATACCACAATACTCAAGAAATTCATAGAATTAACTCGTTATTCTCCAGGCTATAACGACCAAACTTGCCTGATTCATCCCAACAACATCGCTGCACACTTGGTTGACAAAAACTTCCCTCAAAAAGGAATATCAGTTAACAAAAGTAGTTCGGCTAATGCACAATTCTTCCTGCAATAATTCCTGGCGAGCAAAAACAGGGACAAAACTGAAAATTTGGAGGAAAGTTATTTTTGCTCTCTCAAAAATCTTCCAGAAAGAGTATATTTATAAAACACTATTTCACCTTCCTATTTCTGGTATATTTTGAATAATAAGCATCACAACGAAAAGCTAAGGGTTTCCTTATTCAATTCAAGCATATTTTCACAAATTGGACAATTTTTTTGATACTTCATTACACCATGACGTATAAGATACTGTATTATATCGTCACGACTTCAGTTAACGCTTTCAAAGAAGCAAAACTTGCACCCCGAAGAACATGCACACACCTTAGCTCCACGGAAATCACCACTAGCCGATTAACGAAGAAAAGAGCTAGGAACGCCAGAAATAAAAACTGCTAGTACCAATCACCACCCAGAAAATAATTATGGAAATTACTATTAAACCCAGCACCATTTAAAACACTCAACACTCTAGCTAGGCTGATATATAAATAACGAATGTCGAAAACCAACATTATCAAATCACCTTTTTATCCTGAGTTTCAGTAACCCAAAAATAATTAATCACTCAGCAATCATAGTACATCCACATTAATTAAAAATTTTCTTCTAAATAATTTCCTGACAGTTTCAGCAATTTGAAGCAGTATATAATATTTAGAGGTTTAGTTTGTATTACTGCACCTGTGGGAATTTGACTGCGTTGCTCTCGGGGTTTTCTAGCTCTTCTTCATTATTTTTTTAATTTATACAGTGGAAAAAAAAACATGGAAAGCATAGAATGTAAATGTTCATATTTCATTGCTAATCATTTCCTTTGAATATTTATTTTACTAGCAAATTTCCAAATCCTTGTAGATACCAAACGTATCACAATGGTTAGTTATTCACAATCTATTGTCCATAATACTCGTATTTACTTTTGTAAGACAGTGCAAAATCATGCAAATCATGCAAAAAGACATGCAATACATGTGTTTTAAGAGGTTTTTTTTCATTTGTAGTGCAATCATCTTATTTTTTTGTTGGTTTTTTTCGCATTGGGTTCTCGTTTAACAAATAAAGAAAGAAAGCTAAGATTTTCACTAAGCATTTGCATTAATGTGACAACTTATCTACCCGTCAAATTGTGAAGAAGCGTGATCTATTTCAAATGTGTACTAAATTTATGTTCATCCTGTTGTCCAAATCTTAACTCATGGACTATTTCGCCAGGAGTCAACTGCAAAAGGCAGTTTCACAGGAATTCCTGATGATAATCATTTAAAACAACGCCTTTTTAAATGTTGGGAGCTCTTGTTCAAAAACAAATATATTCTACTGTTGTGCAATGGAGAAGTAGCCTACAAATATCACATAATACATTATTTTTAATTTTGATAATTTGAAATATACTTTATTAATTTTAATTACAGGTATACAATTCTTGTATTTTGGAGCATATGACTATTTACATTAACCTGCCTGATATTTTAAGTGAGCCTCGGGTTAACGCAATTTAAACGTTCTCTTAATCTATAAAGTCTATTCAGTTCAACAGTACATTAGTTATAAAAACGTTATATATTTCCGAAGATAAAGCCCTTAAAATTTTGGGTCACTATGTACATAATGAGTTAATGTTTTATCGAGTTTGTACATAGGTAAGTGGTATTTGTACGCATATACGTTTAGCATGTGTATTTATGAAAAAAAAAATCAACAATGCAGATAATCTACTGATGTTAGTAATTTAATACAGACCTGTGGATTTCGTGGTAGCTAATTTCCTGTTATATATAGTTAAGTGGAATTGGCAAATATTTCATTACATATTCGGTTTTTTGTACATTATGCACTGAAGTGGTCTAGTAATCAAAGAATCATAAAATGTTAAATGCTCCCGTTTGCCTTAAAATATTTCAAAATCATCTACAACACCATTAAAATAGTATTCTACGTTGGGGGTGAAAACTAGAACTCCGACAACTGTTGACCTCAGACATAGTCGATTATTTACCATGACACTTATGAAGACTGGCAGATGTAGACAAACTTGCTGCTTTTATTATTATTTTTTCTTTCTTCCCCTTCGTCTTGCTACTCCACTCCACTTCACACGATCGGCACTTGTGCAGTTTACACCCGTTAAACTTTCACCTTTGCAAATGCACGATATCAATGAACTGCACCTGATGAAAGTCACGGCAGTCGTAGGATTTCCGCGTAAGGTAAGCCAGCAATCGCCCGACTGCAACCAGACCTAGACACCGTACGACTGAGTGAAGTTAACTAACCGACTGGCAGAGTCAAGAGGCCCGTTCTAAACCCTCCCCACTCCATTCAAGCCATGCAAGATTCTGCAGTGCACGCCGACTTCCACGGCCATCCTCCGTCACGACATAGGTCTCGTTACTCTCGGTGGGATTACATACAACCTGATCTATAATGCACTATTCCTAGGAAGTGATACTGCCAATAAGTGTGGGAGGAACATCAACGTTCAAATAAGAGCGGCTTGTTTGTGATTATGGATCTGCAATACTATCAACTGTCAAAGGAGTTACCGAATAGTCATATTAACCATTTATACTACTGAAACTTAACACTTGTATCATTAAAGTTGTAAAAAGGTCATCAAACGTGGCAACATAACACCTTAGGACAGCCTGACACCAAACACTGCGGTCTACCACTACGATTCAGGTGCACCTGGGCTCACTAGCGTTTGGACATGACTTTTTCTGCCATCTTTCTGAGAACGCACATGCCAGATACTACTATTTAATTGATTTAAAATTCTGAAAATGCTGATAACCGACATGTGACTAAAAGCTGTAGCACAAAGTACAATAAAATCACGTTTTACAAACTTCACTTTAAAGTGAATAACGTGAAAAAATACGACAGTTAATGTGTAATTTTCCACTTTTCCTGCATTAATGACGAACAGTATGCAAAAAATATCTTGTTAGCCAACCACAGCATAAACAAGAGTCGAAACATAAGCACACGTGTGGCCGAGGTCTTTAAGACACGGAATCGTGAGCGGGAGATCTGGAGTTAGATTCCCACCAGGACAGTTTCCCTTGACTGAGGGTTTTCCCAGGTTTTCCTTAGTCCTCATAAATGGCAAATGCAGGGGAAATATCCAAATTCAGGCCTGGAAGCTTTCCTTCATTAAAAAAAATTCTTTCCCAATTTATCGTTTCATCGCATGTATCAATTGAGCCCACCGCATGTGTTGTCTCAGTAGAAAAATCGGGCGTTAAGCACTACTAAAGCACACACGAAATTTGCCCATTTAAAAAATCCAGTCTTTGTCACAATCCTACGTTCGCAATGGAGGATTATGTTGATGAAGAGTTGCTTTTGGACTCATCCGCTGTAGGTGGTCTATTATAACTAACACTCGCTACTGTCGCTACAATTTCTATATTCTACGTTGATCTTTCTAACGTCACCCACCGCTCCAAAGATTACTTTACCAAGTGATAATACCTAAGTAATTAGAACACAATAAAAGTATTTTCAGTTTCATACTTCTAATAATTGAATCAAAGGCATGCCCAAAACCGGATATTCTGCAGTTTCCATGCCGCAATTTTCCAATTTTTAAACTATGTTTAATAAGACAGATAAATTTCGCATATATCATATCATTAAATACTATTTATAATTCAAAATACAGCTTGGCTTTAACACAAATTTACAAACTACCGTTTTCTTCGTTTATTTATTCATGCATGTAACTTAACTATATAGTGGGGGCAGGAGAGGTTTGATGAACCGCCACGTTGGCCTTGAACCCACGTGAAAGAAATAAAATTTAATTTTGTTTTATTTACGGGCGCTCTTTAACATCCCAGGTCATCAGCGTCCCATTCAAACAGGGCGTGAAACGGCGGGCAAATTTTGCTCAGAGGCCTCTTCTTTCAGGCTTGAGGTTCTTTTTTTCGTGCCGTAAATGTAAGTCACGGGCCCACAGCTTTACTTCTCTTCCGAAGGAAGCCATTACTTAGGATTTTTACGCCCGAAAAAATCCATGAGTCCGGGCGGGGAACGAACCAGGGATCTTGGATTTAGAAGGCAAGTATGGTTACCCCTACACCACCAGGACCGACATGAGTGAAATGAGTGTCAAATTATGTCTGTTTCGAATACCAAACCAAACCAAATTATTCTATTCTCTTTCATAACGAATGTTATGGTTAGTATGTACGTACTGAACCCACTCGTGCTCTAAGGAGATAATTTGAAGAGAAATTCCCAAATGATTAAATTCCAAATTGTAATGCGAGTCATAAATCAGTAGCATCTATTCACTCTAGACCAACTAAACTATAACATCCGTCAATATATAAATTTATTTTCTCAAACAAAATTAAGAAGGGCCATGAGTATTTTTATTGGGAGGTGCTAGAAAATGCAGCATGTCCTGGACAGGGTTAAATATATAGTGCATTAGAACATATTACACTGTCACTTTAGTCTCTACCACTTACTCTTGTTGTGTTGCTTCGCCAATGAAGTCCCGGCCACAGTGTCGGTAATCAGATTATTTGATAAACCGATATAATAACCTTCTGTTTAAATACTTTACGTCAATCTCTGTAAAACGTATATGCTGTTCTTGAAATGAAATGTATCAAACCTTTTTAATTTGGAAAAAGTAATTCACGGTACTGAAAATATAGAAATACCACCAAAGTTTGGGTCGGTCCTGGTAGTCTAGAGGTATCCATACTTGCCTCGTAAAGATCGCGGGTTCAATCCCAGCCAGGGTCGATGAATCTGTTCATCTGAAGTTTGACTTCCTTTGGAAGGGAAGTAAAGCCGTGTCGAGATTTACGGCACGAAAAAGAACCTCAAGTCAGAAGAATAGGCCTCTTAGCAAAATTTACCTCGAATGGGATGCTGGTGAACCGAGATGTTAAAGAGTGTCCGTAAATGAAATAAATCATCATCAATCAAATTGACCAGGACTGTAGTTAAATCCGGGCGTCGGAGACGACCCACCTAATATATCTACCTGCTCTTACACCACACGGAAACTGCATACCAAAATGTATTTCCTGATTTAGGGTCACCTCTACACCAAGGCTTTTCTATCTCTTCTGGCGAACATTGTGAATTTTTAAACTTATAAATTAATTTTCCAAATTTAGTTGATATTTTGGAACAGATGATACATTCTGTGTGATGTATTCCTCTAAGCTTCTTCCCAGTGATTCCAACCCTGTTTTGACGTAGCCTCACTTCTGCTGGAGGACCTTAATTCGACTGATAAGTTGTTATTCGGCATTAATTATGAAGTGAAATTCGAAAATATATACTATGTTAGAACCATGAGTGAGCAGACCCTTACTGTGGACGCTGGTGAGTTAAAGCGGCAAACGCAGCTACAACAGTAAGGCCATCGACTATATAAATACAAAATCATTCAAAGTACTTCATGCTATTTGCCAAACTCTACCTACGATTTTCTGGAAGCCTGTGATATCACTTGCGAAACACAATGTGCAAAGAGCACGGAGAAAACTTCAGCCTGTTCTGGTGATTCTGATTTTAGGCTTGTAATATATTACAAGCCTAAAATCATGGCGAAATTTCGTCCTTTTCAATGAAAAAAATTTATTCATTTTGTGAACACTAAGCCCAATTTAACTTATTTTTGTGAAAGGAATGCCCACATACATGGATAAGTAATTACGGACAAGTGTGCTTAATGCAATATGCCCTGTATTTCAGCATACGTTGCAATTGACCTTAAAAATGCTATCAGGAATGCTGTGATCAAACCATAGGAGTTATAAGTTGCGCATTCCATCTTGTTCAAGCATGGCGGCGCAAAACACAATATGCTGGAGTATCAAAAAGTTCAAACAAGACTGTGAGATTGGCCAATGGCTCAGGTTAATTTTTGGAATAGATGATTAAGGTAAGCAAACGAGATACGAGATTATATTAAGTTTTCTTGTAATTTCCATAATGATTATGAAATAGGCTATTTATGCAATTAACACATAAACATTGAACATTAGTAGCTATTAATAATAATAATAATAATAATAATAAAACTAACATTAACTGCATCTATGAAAACATTGAACTATATCACAATAATTGTATGATTAATTATTGGAAATGAAAACATTACAACACAAACAAATAAAATGTCATATACTGCAATTTATGCAATTTACTCTTCAATAATATAGGTACAATCATTGAATGTACCACAAGTTACGCTTTTTGTGGTCATATCAAATGAAAGCTATTTATAATAGGAAAAAAAAAAAGAGCCCATGCGTTGTAGTCACTTTGGTGTCCGTGTGCGAGTCCCAGCTCTAAGCTACCGATTCGATATAACAAAGACGTGACGTCACTCGAAGCAGAAACCATGCGCTGACATTAAATGTGTGCGTTGAGGTAGTTGTTCACTTAAATTCAGAAGAAGTTGAGAATTTGTTCTCGTTGAAACTGGCCGAGGTTCAACCGAAGGATTTCAGAATTCTCGAATTTGCATCTCGGAGAATGCATTTTTCCTTCTTGCTATACGGGTAGCAGAGACTGCTTGCACTTTGCCCAAAATGAATGGTTTAGAATAATTTAAAATCATTTTAATATTAATTTTCAGCTCAATCACCTGTCATTGCACACATTTGTTAAACAACTTCTAGACCTACAAACTGAAACATGCAGAGCAATCATAGAAATAAACAAAACGTAAATATATTTTTTAAAAAACTTAGGAAAAAGACTAGAACTGCATCGAGCTAGGGAAATATTTGGTTTACAACATGCTAAATATGCATCGAACCTCAATTTTTTTATTCGTTTATTTATGGACGCTCTTTAACATCTCAGGTCATCAGCGTCCCATTCAACTCAGGGCGTGAAACGGCCGACAAATTTTGCTCAGAGGCCTCTCTTTCAGGTTTGAGGTTCTTTTTCGAGCCCTAAATGTCCGACACGGGACCCACGGCTTTAATTCCCTTCCGAAGGAAGCCATACTTAGGATTTTTACGCCCGAAAAAATCCATCGGTCCTGGCCAGGTTCGAACCCGCGATCTTGGGTTTAGGAGGCCAGATATGGTAACCACTACACCACCAGGACCGACTGGAACTTCAATGGCATTCATAATTAGGTAATAAGTTTTGGTAATTATAAAATTATTACAGACAAGTATCCATCCTGTTAAATGAGCTTTAATCCCTTGTAGACTCTCATTGACATGCTTTGTTTTACTGACGAGCTAATACTGTAAATGTTTTAGAGAGTATAATGTTTATTACTTAGATTGTATCTTCATTTATAGTTTTTGTATATTACCTAAAATAAGACATTAACAGCGTACTTAAATTTCACAAGCATATTACACGCACGTGTGCAATATCCGGGTATGAAAATACACCCCTCGAATAACAGTGTACAATTTACGGATAGGAGTACTGCGACTGCTGAAAATGTGTGCTTTCTCCGGACTTTTGTTCCCTGGGATTGGAAAGATTAGCGAGAGGGGCGGGGCCATAGTGATAGTTAAGTGAGGATGTGTGGAGAGGAGCAATCCAACGAATACTTCCGCATTGGTCGTTCCATCGTCAATAGCGCTACGCTTGAGCAAGAAGTTGCACCGTCCGTTACGCAGCGGACCATTATCCGTTTTCTAACCAAAGAGAAAGCCAAAAAGACCGAAATTTTGTTCAGACAGTTTGAAGAGTTTTCACAAACCAAAGTTATGACTTGCACAAGAAGTTCCTCAGTGGTCGGGATGCAGTGGTAAAGAAAGAGAGAGAGAGAGACAGAGAGAGAGAGAGACAGAGAGAGAGGCCGCGCAAGTCCACGGAAGAAATTTATCTACGATGAATTTCAGGTCGTTTGCAAACTTGTGGAAGGTGATCGACACCTAAGGGTGCTCGAAATAACTTCCGAGGTGGGCATAAGTTGTGGAAGTACACACACATTCTTTCTGAAGAACTACGATGATGATTTGGTTTATTCACGGACGCTCTTTAACATCTCAGGTCATCAGCGTTCCATTCAATTCAGGGCGTGAAACGGATGACAAATATTGCTCAGAGACCTCTTCTTTCAGGCTTCAGGTTCTTTTACGTGCCGTAAATGTACGACACGGGACTCGCGGCTTTACTTCCCTTCCGAAGGAAGCCATACTTAGGATTTTTACGCCCGAAAAAATCCATCGATCCTGGTCGGGTTTGAACCCGCGATCTTGGGTTTAGTGGTTACCACTACACCACCAGGACCGACTGAAGAACTACTATTTCGGAAAGTTCCGCAGGGGGATCACACGTCTCCTCACTAATAAACAGAAAAATGATGGAAAGGACGTCATTTATAGGCTTCTGGATCGGTTTGAGGAAGGTGAGCAATCTCTGTGATGAGATACTGGTACACCACTACACCCCGAAAAAAGGGAGGAGAGTATAGAGTGGAGGAAGATGGTGCTCTGGTCAATGTCAAAGCTGGCCTGTCAGCCGAAAAAGTACTTGCAACCGCGTTTTGGAACTCAAAGGCGTACTGTTAATCTATTTCCTTCACGAACGAAGGACTGTGAATGTAGCGTGTAACTACAAACTGCTGCATGACGTGAGGTCCACCTATCCAAACAAAAGACGCCAAAGCCTGGAGCAATCAAGGAAAATTCATTGGGTAACCTCTAGAACATCCTCCTTACAGTCCCGATGTATCCCCTTGAGATTACAACATGTTCGGGGCCATTGAAGGAGACTTTAGGAGGGAAAAAAATCAGCGACGACGCAGAGGTTGTACGCAGTTGGCTATTGACGCGTCCATCCTCTTTCTTTGATGAGAGAATAAAGAAACTACCCTTTCAATGGGGAAAATGCATTTCTACTGAAAAGTAATATAGTTTGTTTTGTAATTGTATATGGTAAGAATGCATTTATTTTTAAAAAAATTGGTTTATATTTGACTTTTGTACAAACAAACGGGATTACGGGTAATATTATTCTGAAATGCAAAATATTTTTAAAAACTGAAAATTGAGAAATGTTTATTTTGTGGCCAATTATAGTTTGTGCCAATATGCTGTGTTTAAAAAAAGTTATTTTTCTTTCTTCACCAAACAAAATGAACACCAAATTCACATGATAAAGATGTCTGGGAAGTTTTATAATTCCAGAGTAACATGTATTGTATACAATTTCTCTCAAAGTAGCTTTTAATGCTACGGATTGTGTATTTACGAATGTAGATAGAAGAGTTTTAAATTTAGTTAGGAGCATATTTACCTGTAAGTTGTAATGCGATCTACAAATTTACAGGGAATTTTAATTCGGAACAACATTCGCTCGTTAACAGTTGCCTAATGATGCACGGTTTTACGCGATTTTATAGTGATTGTAATACACAAGTTGGCAATGACCTCACCTTTCTTTTTAAATGTGTCACTCTGCGTCCGGTGCATCATACTTATCCTTCTAGTGTGCTAATAGTCAGAGACCATTAGCTCAGTATTCTGGGCCCTGCCATACCTTGCACGGGGTGAAAAGTCGTGTGGAAAAATAATATCTCTTACGTTTAACAAATAAACATTATTACTTGGGAGCAAATATTGGTACATTGCGAGTACCTCATTAAGAAACAGAAAACTAGGTTCAGCTATTATTTTTAAATACAGTACTTGAAATTACAGACACTCTTTAGGCTGACTCAATACCTTTATATGATGATTTCAAATACTGGTTTTCTTCAGCACTTAATATTAAAAAAGTGTGTTATAGTTCAAGATTTTGAAAAGCACATGAAGATACTTCATCTACTATTTCAGATAACATTAAAATAAGAGTTATTTTTATTACCCTTAAATTCCATTTCCACTGCGGTTAACCAAGGTATTAGTAAGAAAGGGATTGAAATGGTACGCAATGAATGAGGGGCTTCAGTGCTTCAGCTTTGCACAAGAGCTGCTGTTTGTGCCTACGCCCTCAGTGGGGAACATCTCAAGGAGGAAAGGATAAAGCGAGGGCGGCGCTGGGCGCCCAGGCGTTGAGACAAACATGATAACATTGTTTCTACACCCCGTTCATTCTTAGAATAGGTTATAATGTACATTTTAACTACGTGAAATCATAATGAAAATGCTAATAAACTCTCATTAACCCTTTTATTTATTATTCAATAATACCACTTAACACGAAATACTTTTTAAATATAAATATAAATAACAAAGAATACAACGATCACATGATATTCTACTCACAAAAATGGTAAGGCTTTATGTAGTGGTGAGAAAACAATAGTTATAAACTAATTTAACAAATTTGCCGAAGGGTATTCAAGCTCGTAATAAAAGACATCAATATTACTTCTGAATTGACAGGCGTTTCTCATTATACTCTTGATTCTGCACGTGAAGAAGTTTTGAAAACAAGAAAAATATAAATTTGATTTTATCTAACGGTAACAGCAACGATTTTATAAACTTTTGTGGGGCTAAAAGTATGGGAACTGACTACTACATGCTGAATCCCACAGGGAAGATATAGAGTAAAGTGAAAGGTTGCGTTGCTGAAAATAGCAAAACTTTCAAACTGCGGCAAGTTGGGGGAGAAAAGCTTGGTCCTGGCCAATGCTAAGTGGAAAAAGTGCATTGAGTTGCGATAGTAAAAGGCAAGAATTTTTGGGAAATAGACGGCCTTTGAGACACTATTGTCGACCGACTAGTAATCACATCAAGTTGCAGTGAGAGTGACGAATGAGGATTATTAGGCAGTTTCACTAAGTAACCTCTTCAATTATTAAATTATGAGTATTATAATTTTTATAAAACAAGTATAATTTTTTTCTTGCTGCTCATTTGGCGTAACTCACGGTATATAGTAATAAGTTAACTTGTATATCATTTGTTCATTACTTATTTTTGGTCTGGTGTGTGCAGAACCTGATTATGGAGGATGGATACAGTTTTTGTTTACAATAGCATCCATTCTAAGAATGGATATAGATAAAAATACCGTTGCTAGAGGAGCCTCTCTTCAATGGAGTTCGAACCCCTCTGAAGGGTTGCTTCCATAGCAGACGCCGGGAATAGAAACTTTTCTAAACCGCAAGCCAAGTCACCGCGCACAGCACCAGCCCACATGTCCGGCATTTTAGATTCTGTGACAGAACCATGGAAATAATATGAAATAGAATGAGAGCGGAATATTTGTAGAAAGGAACGATCCAGGAATTTGGAAAAGAAAAGTTACTTTTCTAACCCACGGTGCTTCATAGTTCGTTGTACATGTGTATCAGTTGTACTCTATTCATTTTCTGTAACAGATACAAGGTCATGCTCTATTAGCACCGTGAAATAAGTTATAGGCTAGTGTTAGTGCCGATTTTATACCAAGAGGCGTACTTGTGGCCCAGGTTGTATATTTAACCATACTATAATACACTGAATAAAGAAAGAAGAGAAATATTGTTTATCTAAACGTATATCTCTGCTATTCATACATTAGTTAATGTTTTAATTTAAATGTTTAGTATTGAAAACACACTTCCTTTCATAACACTTTCGTTGTTATCCTAACTTGTAAAACACATATACAAGTAGCATACTCTTACAAACACATTTTGAAAAGAATCGCAATACACTTCTAAGGAATATCCAATAGTGCCATAAAATATTCCTAAATACAGTTGTAAACAGTCTCTTTCAAGAATTTATTATTTGTCCCACATTTCTAAGGCATTCATAATTTCGCATATTGGGAGAAGCTGATTTTATTTGCTTCATCACCGCCACGGGTGGCCGAGGTCGTTAAGGCATGGACTCGTGAGCGGGAGATCTGCGGTTCGAATCCCGCCAGGACCGTCCTCCCTGACTGGGGTTTTTTCCAGGTTTTCCTCAGTCTTCATAACTGGCAAATGCCGGGGAGGTACCTAAACTTAAGCCTGGAACGCTTCCTTCCTTAAAAAAAAAAATATCCTTTCCCAATATATCATTTCATCTCATGTATCATCAGTGTCCACCGCCTGTGGTGCCTCTGTAGTAAAAACGGGCGTTAAACACTACTAAAAAAAAAAAAAAATTGCTTCATCCGATGACTATTGTTTTGGATTCTCCTTTGGCCGTATCCCATATTCTCGGCATACTCAAAAAAAAAAAAAAAAAAAAAAAAAAATCAGTAGGAATTAAATCAGGGATGTGTGCTGTTCATAAGTTTGGTGGGGTAAAGTTAAAACAGAATCGCCTGAAGGTAATGGATGAAAAACACAGTATATTCCCATCAAAACAACAAATGTGTCTTAGGTGATGAAACTACGGCTGGTCTTCTCTGTGTGGAATGTAGAAATTTCTGTTCTTTCTCATTTAAGCACCTATTTCAAAATAACTTATGAAAAAGTAGTATTTAACCTTACGGAAGAAGGAAACTCTCTCTTTCTCTCAAATAACATTTATAACAGCTGCATTCTAGAACTCTTATTATTTTAACTGAGATTTGGATTAGGAGAGACAGAAGAGGACTTTTCGTACTTCAGACTGCTCAAGGGCTGGCCGTTTGTGACCCCTCCAGTAGGGAGGGATAAAATTAGGAATATATCGGACGACCAGACTCCAGAAGCAAGGCAAGAACGTAGAAGGAGTCCCTTACATATTTCCAATTAGAAATCCTACGTCAGCGGAGCCCTCTTCAAGGAATTTCAGCACCTCAGAAGGGCCACTTTCCAAACCAGACGGCAAAATCTTTTAAAAACATTAGCCACCGCCACTTCGCACACAGCACCAGCCCGTCATACCTGGCACTTTCGATCTTGCAACAGAACCAACAAAAGAAAATGCGATGATATGGGAGAGCGGAACATTGGCGGACAGAAAATATTCATCCCAACTATCTCCTAAGCGACCATTAAAAAAAAAATAAATAAAAAAAAAAATACTACGGAAACTACCACAGATCTAAAAGAAGGAGAACAAATCAAATGAGTGGGAATAAATTAGAGATGAGTAAAGTGGGCCACTGATCCTGTCCTATAACGTAACAGCACGCCGAGACCTTAAGGACTGCCCTTTGCGATCCTAAAGCATTAGAGCCTGGACATCCCAGTAAGAGCGAACTTTGACAGAACTTAAGGACAGGCACGCGAGCCCTTCATGTCTTGCCAAACTTTATCTGTGAAATTCAAACTTTTCAACATTTTCTGATGAAGTGTATGTGACAGTGATAAAGCTAATGCATATTATATTATTCAAAATAAATATTTCACATTAGAAAATGAGTTAATTGCAATTTTCTACTTAACGTAAATAAATGTGAATCAGAAATATACAATTTATATGTAATATTTATACTACAATATCTCACTAGAATTATAATAATGTTACTATTGTTTATTGTGTTTATATCGTAATATTATTCTGTATGGAATTATTTAAGATGTAATTAAGAACATTATGGAACTGAATGAATAGTATAGGTGATTAAGATACGCAAATACATATTATATAATGTGTTTTCTTGTGATTCCCTATCTTCATAATAATTATGAAATATTTTGTTTATATGAATGCACATAAAACTTGCAAATGCAATAATAATAATAATAATAATAATAATAATAATAATAATAATAATAATAATAATAATTAAACAATCTTAAAAAGTAGCATTAACCTCATTTACGAAAACTGTTGAAATTCATCACAATAATTGCGTACGTAATTAATTAAAGGAAAAACATTGTAAAAAACAAACAATTTATTAATATAAAATGTGTGTGTTTCCTGTAGAACATACGCAGTTCTTCAATGCTTACTGTAAGACACCGCTGCACAGAACGCAAGCTAAACAGTGAAGACCACAATTACTAATTACGTCATATGTTGTACCTATGAGGTAGGGAGCCGCTTAAACCCGAGCAGTACACATCTCCAGAATGAATGCAGAGCTCTTTGGCGTCGCATATGAAGTTTGTGGGAAAAACTAGTGTCTTTTTTTGTAACTACATTTTACTCACATATTAGTTAGCATCAGCATACAGTGTATCGATTGACAACTAAACAGATTATGAGAAGATTGTACCCGTCTCAGAAGAAAATTAACGACCAGAGTGAAGAAAAATGAAGCATCGCAGTAGAATGGATTAAGTTTGATCATTATTTCCTAACAGATGCCCAAATATTGGCTTTTCGGTTACGTGCTATTCCTTATTTCGCAATTAGCTGGATTCATGTAGGCAGCTTTTGTTTCAGCTCTATTTAATAGAGGCGATGAATAGACTTCTGAAAACATCCATGTAAAATCAGGCGGAAATTTAGAACTATTAACCTCACATTTTTAAAATTTAAACATAATTTGTACTGCTTCAACATATAAAGACCAATGCTTTTTGTGAAATATGATATTCCTATATTTTATTAAATTTTTCTTTTTAATAAGACATAATTCTCGAATACTTCAAAATGTAAATCTAACAACAACTCATTTCATAGCCCATATCTTGCTGACCACAATGATTTGTGAAGTAAAGTAATTAATTTATATGATTAGAAAAATGTTTTAATGTATATTTGAACAATTTCCCCACAAATGCAAATTATCAAGATAATTCATGTAGTTTTTTGATTTGTATTTCTAAGGTGAACGAGTATAGAAAAAAGCATTTTATACATAAAAGTGTCCATTTATCATACTTATCTTTCATGCTAATAAAGTAAACACACAGCCAGCACCCTAGTTTCAAAGTAGAACGGTTGACTGCTAACTAAACCCCTCAAGGCTTAGGTAGACGCAACCACGAAGACGGACATATTCCCAGTGAATTTAACTAAATTATTTTTAAGGTATTATTTTATGGAACATCAAAACAATATGCACCCGCTCTTTGTCTCACACAGGGACAGCGAGAGAGAGGGGGGGGGGGGAGAGCAATCAGCGGATATGTTTTTTACAGTTTTTCTTGGGGATGTCCGATTTATGTCTTTAATATTATATTAAATATGGCAAAAATAATTTTACAGATTATGTACTATCAGCTATATAAACTTTTTAAAGATCTATAATTAGTATTTTCGGAATTATATCCTCGAAATAGTTGATTTTCACAAATATATTACTAATTTATCGCCTTAAGTAATATTTAACCGATAAAAAACAACTTTCTTCAGATAGTTTTATACCTCTTAACTCTCTTTTTCAAAGAAACAATCACCGTTATACATCTTTTGTAATTTCGAATTTTGTAATTTATACCGATCCCATTAGAAAGAACGGCTCAAAAGAATATTTGTTTTAAATTTTGCGGAATGTGTAATTGCTGACAGAAATAATTGATGCCAGGCAGCATAAACAAAAAGTTCCGTTCTTTTGCTTGTCATAATGTTAATTGAAGCAAATTGTGTGAAGGTTTACATTTCAACGCTGTTCCAATTATGCAGCTATTTAGTGAGCTAATGACTGTTTAGTGGTTAATCTGAATGAACAACTTGTAGAAGGATGAAATGGGCGCGCTGGAGACCAAGGCGATATGTTCTGCAAGTGGCCACCAAGGTCAGCAGATTTAAATGTGATTTCGTTCTATAGGGTTCCATAAACATATGATCTATGCATGTACGCCTATTACCTGAAGAGTTGCTGCTTTGTATCACTGTTATCATTCAGTCCATCGCAGAGACATCTTGGAGCGCATGTGGCGTGATTGGGTATATCGTCTTGATGACACACGAAGCACACATTGAGTGTTTGTTAGGTAAACACCAAACTTTTTGATTTTCTTTTTTAATGTCACTAGTTTCATGTGAATATAACTACCGAGAGCGATAATAGGAGAATTTTTGTGGACCCCACGAACACTTTTGTTTTACAAGGCGGTACTGATTTGCAAATTTCCTTGGTGTGCAATTTCATATGGATTGATACATAGCGTACGAAACAATTTAAACTGCCACGAGCAATACCGTTTCAACCAAATACATTTACGGCTGTGCATATATTCAACTGACTAAATTTTCTAATGCTGTATTGTTGTATGTAGATTACGTATTTGAATTTGTAATATGTCGATCGGGCAACTTACTATTGTACTGAATTATTCAACGAGAAGAGGTCGGTGCACATATGGTTAGTGCCACAGTGAAGTTATTAAATTCATTTTTAGCTCCACCCCCATCATTTCTTAAGCGTTCAAGCCTTGTTTGGATGTGTTACGATATGCAGTCAGTACTTGAGGTACTTCCAGCACTGGCGACTACAACGCCTTGCCCTCCATTTTGGGTTCTTAATATCACAATCGCTTAAACGAGCGATCACATCACTTGGGCACGGCACGCACAAACTCAGAGTCTGAAATTATTACTGGAGGAAGTTTAGGTGATGCAATTACAGTTCAACATCAAAAGGGGAAATGCATGCTAGATAAACGTATACAAAGGTATGTCACACGCTCGTTATATTTTAATGAGAAATTAAATATCAACCATTTTGTTCAAAAAATAAAGGAAATTAATATAATAACGTTTTAAAACAATTCCTCAGTACTTTAAAATTGCTGATTTACCACTCACTCCTTTCTTTAATGTATTCACTCATATGTTTACAATTATACATTTGCTGCGTTATTAAACTATAGATACAATCTTTATGGCGTTTTGTATTTTGGATATTATTTAATGAGTATTTTTAGTCACATTTATTATACCAATGGGAATCCACATAAAGAATCTTGTTAAACAAAAAACGATTCCAAAAATAACTCGGGTATTTATTTGTTCAAACAGCAGAGATTTTCTTGAATCAACAATATTCTTAATTATAGTAGGTTCATGCTTTGTTATACAAATTAAGTTGAACTCTATTACAATAAATGCAGATAACATGCACTTCAGATCACTGTATTTTTTTTAGTTTGGAAACGGCTTCATAATTATTTCAAGATATACTTTTATAAATACTTTCTTTTCATTTCAACCGATTTTGGAATTGAACACTGCAAAGCAATGATTCATGAACAGTTTTAACCTGACACGGGAGCTCCAACAACCAAATGATGAGTTTGCTGTTAGTTACTCGATATAACATTTTATTTTGTATATGTATCATTATTTGTCACTATCAGAAAGTGCTAGAATGCAACAAAAATTAATCATATCCTATATAGTACTTTCTGCGTAAAAATGTATATTACATATTGCAATCTTGATATACCTGCCCTTAAGATGTGTTGAAACAGTTACAGAGAAACAAAACAGTTTCGCTAGTTTTAAGTTGTGTAGTTTAATATACCACTTATCAATAGCCAAACTTGTCCTGCCTCATAAAAAGGAATTTGATGAAAATTACATTTAGCACTTTTTGATGTTTTGCCCCTGACATTCCATAATTACAAAGATATAAATGGACGGGCATTTCATAAAGCACTTTAATGTAATGAATCATTAATCGTAGTTTACATATAAGCAGTTACTAGACATACTATTCCTTGCCCATTGTGACTCATAAGCATTACCTCAGTTCATATGACCAGAGTCAACATCATTTTGTTCGACTGTAAAGAATGATTAGCAGCTAATAACATACTTTGTTTCATTATAGTTTTTATACTACTCTTTATGGACTATCTATTCAGATGTATTCAACTTTTATATATATATATATATATATATATATATATATATAAGCTAGTTCGCACTCATTGCTTTTGGGGTATCAGTAGGGGTAGGGGGAGAAAAAAAGTACAACTCTTTAATCCGTGCGATTCGTGTTACTTTTCTATGAGCGAACCTCCACTCGTTTACCGCACCGTGGAGGGGGTAGTAAGCCTGCTTGCTTACTTGTTGACCTTGCTTACTGTCGCAGTCGTAGCGCAGCTATTGCCAGGTGTGTGTTGTGTTGTTCCCTTCTTAATTCGATAGTATAGTTAGTGTATTATGCCTCGTGTGTTTACAACGGCACCGTGTGTCTACATGTATGATTCATATGTGTTAATTTAATGGTGAAAGAATCATCGGATGAATTTTTTTTTTTTTTGCATACATATGCGAATGCCATATTATCCCCCTTTTTCAGAGAATTAACGGACAGGGCCATATATTTTTGTACTAATACAAAATATTAATTTTAATATTTATGTAAAATATAACATTTCTAGGTTTAATGATTTCTTGCAGGAGTTCGACAAATTTGGGGTATTTTACTAAAATTGCCCTTTCATAGATACCAAGCTCTCCAATCTCAATAAATGGAAATCTGCACAATACCTAATTTAAAATGTCACACTTTGCCGAACCTAAAGTATGTAAAATATAGTCATTATTAAGCTAGATTTTACCACCACTGGTCGCCGAGGTCGTTAAGGCGCATACTCGTTAGCGGGAGGTCTGAGGTTCGAGTCCCGCCATGACCGTCCTCCCTGAGTCAGGTTTTTATTTTTAAGGTTTTCCTCAGTTCTCATAAATGGCAAATGCCGGGGAGGCACCCTAAACTTAAGCCTGAAAAGTTTTCCTCCTTTAAAATAAATCCTTTCCCAATATATCATTTCATCTCATGTATCATCAGTGCCCACGCCTATAGTACGTCTGTAGTAAAAACGGGTGTTAAACACTATTTATTCATTCATTCATTAAGCAAGATTATAAGAATATTTAATACCCATTTGTACGATTTTCTCACAAAATTAAAAATAAAAAATATAAAGTGGACAATTAATAAGGCAAGCATATATATTTCAGATTTGAGCTCCAACTGAAACGAATATAGAAATAAAACAAATTCATACCTAGAAGTAGAGTGCTTACATCAGCCTTGCGCGACGAAGAGTTATCACACAGGCAGCACTCTCAAGCCAAAGTAGCACAGTTGACTTCTTGATCAGCCCTGCATGAATATATTATATGGACGAAATTAGCAAGACCATTTTGTTTCAAATATAATTTCTTGAGCTTGTTTTTTTTTTTTTTTTTTTTTTGGAAGTCCCTTCTGGCAGTACTTGAGAGAAATAATATGAGAGAGAGCAATATTTTTCTTTTTACTGTTTTACGTAGGGAAGTTAGTCAAGTGTGAATTAACTGATTCATATTCCTGTTAAATTTTTATATTAAATATGCATTTTTAAAGAATGCGCGAAATGACATATAGCATCAACATTTTTACATGTCCATCATTTGTTTTTTTAATTTATGTAGCTTGGAATTGTTAATTTTCATAAATATACAATACACTTATCCCACTAAAATAAGACAACTTATGACCTTAAATAAAACGGCTTTTACATAATAACTCATACCTGTTGATCAAATTTATTCGGTACCTCCAAGATCGCCGGTTCAAACCCGGCCAGGATCAATGGATTTTTTCGGGCGTACAAATTCCAAGTACGGCTTCCTTCGGAAGGAAAGTAAAGCCATGGGTGGCGCGTCGTAGATTTATGGCACGTAAAGAACCTCAAGCCTGAAAGAAGAGGCCTCTGAGCAAAATTTGTTGGCGTTTCACGCTCTGAATTGAATGGGACGCTGATGGTTTCAAATGATGAAGAGACTCCGTAAATAAAACAAATTAACAAAATTTATTCGGACTTTAATGCGAATCGGTTTGAGCGGATGACACAATAGCTAGTCAGCGCACCTTGCCTTGAAAGTTGTCGGCTTCGAGAGCAGCCGAGTTTTCAAAGGACTAACAAACTGATTTAGAAATACGACGTAGCAATAAGCTTTCTCTTTCTCTCCCACTTCCTTCAAGGCAAATTCCCAAAACTAGATCAAATGATAATACTAATAGAAATTCGTTTTGCAATAGTGATGTCATTCATTTTAAATGACACGCGTTAAAGCCCGAAAAAAAAAAAGTGATCATCCAGTAAATGCTTTAAGGTGATACTAATTATAATGGTTCCTTGTGCCCCGGTGATAGCGGTTTTGGGAAGTTCACACTGACGTTAGCTCTATACCATGGGCACCCTCATATTCCCAAAATATCCATTAACGTCTAATAAATATGACATTTAGGAGCAATGCCTACGATACATGTTGTCATGGAATTTAAATTGGTGACCGGCAAATTTCGAAAATGATTAACCACATACGTGTCACTAGGAAAAAAATGGACACAGTTAATAAATATTTTCAGATTTTGAACTTAAAAGAATATTTATAAATGACACGTTTATGTTGCACAATAATAGTTACCCGTAAAGGCGTAAATACTAAATACATGTATTTATACATTCTATAAAACAATTTAAATACACTGAATATGAATACTTATTGAATAAACTGAAAGCTATGTCTCTTGGTATAAGAATGAAAATAATTAACTGTAACACGATAGGACATATTAATAATTGGTATACAATATTTCCATATATGAAAAAAAGACGATAAATTACGCTAGCGTAGCAGGTTCCAAATGACGCACGAAACAATATGACGCAAACTATACCAAGTCTGTAGAAAAGAAATACATCCATAATAGTACAAAAGTAAAGGGTATATACATTTTAACCTTAAAAAAGGATATTTTGTAATGCACAGATATTATAAAATTAAAGTCGGTAGAAGTGATATTCTTTAAACAACTGCAGTATAAAGGATTATAGTTCAGATATGATATACTACAATGCTTCAAGAATGGCACATGCATAACATTACTGAAAAAAAAAAAAAAACAGAAGGCCGAAAAACTAAATAAAGAATCCGCAGTACATAACTTTCAAGACAAATACTAAAATGCAATTCACATAGGGGGAGAAATAAATGACCAAAAGATTGGTATCCAACATGGCACAAGTAAGTTAACCTAATTCTCTTTGATAGTGATGAAAAACCATCTCGTCCTGTGAGAATAATTTATATACCCAATGTTTTCCTTGCTATTTTGCCTCCATTGTTCATTTACAAACTTAATTCTTTCATTTTCTACACTACATTAAAAAAATTACAAGTGAGCCAGTGTTTCATTATTTGATTTAAATCACTTGTTCATCTATAGTTTTTTTTTTTTTTTTAAAGTCATGAACATGCCATGTTGGTTATTAAAGGTTCCGCGAGGTTGAATAAAATTAATGAATGGTGGCTCCATTGAACGAAAGCCTGCTGGTACCAAAGGTTTCCTACAAGAAGTCTTTTCGAGACGAGTATTTGTTAAAATTACTTGTCTACATTGTAACGTGAAAACTGAATTTCTCCCATCTAAACTTAAGTTGGAAAAAATCCGTACTTTATGTATATCTAATCCAGTTTACTGAGCGGATGACATTAAATGTAAACTTTCAGCAGTGAATCTGCTTGTATTATATATTTACTTTTTACTTTTAGTTTTCCACATTTGGATCCAGATTATGAGAAGCACTAAGTTAGGCAGAAACTGTGTTTTTTTTATAAAAATGACGCCGCATTTAAGTTGAACTATATTTAAATATGGAGCCGGTTTCTAAAAGTCTATTCTATGCCCCCCACATGCGCGCACGCAGGCACACGTGCCCTAAACGATAAATATTAATTCACGACACGGCGCCATGAGTCCATCAATGGTCCTTCGGAATCGGAAGATTCATGCTTAGGGTAAGCGAGAATAGTAAACAAAGTCGATCGTGCTTGGATCTACTAATTAGCAAACAGACATTAGCGCTGGATTTAATGGAAGTCTGTGCACAATGTAAGAGCACCTTTCTCAAAGGCACAGCTAACCATTTCGCATGTGCTAATCGAATTCTTCGGGGGCCACCGAGTGAAGATATTGCATTTTTTGTCAAATATATATATATAGTTTTTGCTCTTAAAATGAATTTGAACCCCAGAGAACCTCCCTGAGAAGTTTTGTAATCTATGCCTTTTGGAACATTTCTTTCAGAAGTAATTTTTAAATAAATTTCCTCCTCTTAGCCTTTAGCTTTTAGGCATCCAAAGCTTTAAACATATTTTCTCGGTTTAGCCCAATCTTCTTCCAAATTTTAAGTACATGCCCGAAACGTTTTGGAGACATTCTATAGACCTTACATCATAAACGTTAGCATGTATTTTCTGTAAAAAATAGAATTTAAAAATTAGTACAGACAGTTACTTATATTTCCAAGATTTAAAAGTTTCTAATACCAACACTCATTATAAAACCCCATGCTAAGACAATATTTAAGTCACCAATATTCAGAACACCCTGACAAAGCTTTGCCCAAAATTTTAATTTTTAAAGGAGGAAATAGGTTTTTAGCAATAGTTTTGAATTTCCAAACATTTGAATAAATGTTTAAAACAATTAGTGAACTTTTGACCAATTAAGGCATAAGTTTGTATAGGCAACACCAAAATCCTGTAAAATATGTGTGCAAAATTAAAATATCTATGTTGAAGACTCAAACTGTCAAAATTTCACTCCGGTGTCCCCCCTTAAAGAGTATTGAACAATTATGTTTCAAACGAGTCAGGAATCCACAAGGGTTCAAATTGTACGGTATGAGTCGTTTCAGGTTTATGAACTTCACCAGAGGGGACAAACCCCGGTCTGCTCGATGGAAAACAAACATTGAGCCACCTGTGCATGCCTAACCTCATTTATTATGCGAAGTTATTAGTCGAAAAGTTGTATAGGAGGCCGGTATCACGCTAGCGGTTCTAACGAACCTGAGGCGTAGTGACCAGGCAAGCGATGATGCAAGCCACCTACCTGTTCGCAAGTAATTAAACTGCAAGCTTATTTCTGCCCAAGGGGTGTAAAACTCCAATTCTGTGCTTCTACACGGAGTACACAAACAGACCTGCTTCTAGCGAGTGTCTACCAATGAACCATGGTCCTTTAAAAAGCATTACAGCCCTAAGGGAAACAGTGGTTGCAAAACTCAAACTCCGATTACCATATCGCATTTGTGCGTTAAAGTGTGATATACATGAGATCCTGTTATTAAAAAAGTTAAATGTATGCTGTACCTGCTAGTGGTTGCAAAACCCACCGAGCAAGAATTTCGTCAAATCAAACTAAGGGCGTGGGTAAACTGCGGAAAGCTGAATATAAATACTGTCTACAATTTTGTGTAAACTATTTAGGTAAATGATATGTAAATCACACCAAGTATGAACGGCATTGTTGACAGGAATTTCCAAGTCTACAACAATTGTACCAGGTTCAAAAACAATGTTCATATACCTATATTTGTTTCTAGCAATTCAAACTCTTTTGAATATGTTGAATCATTCTAGTCTTACAATAACCAAAATATCATAGGTATATTACAATCAATGAATGTGACTTAGATAGTAAACTACTGCTACCAAAATGTTGTGCAGTACATAAATATTTGACTTAAGTTTGCATATAAATATAAAGCTCAAGGAGAAGTAGAACCCTGCCTAAACTAAAGGGAGAGTGAGTGAAGTCATTATTACAGCACGATATGAACAGCTCAGAGTACAAATCCCACGCACCCGCCCTTAGACATAGACGGTGCATTATTAATACTACTTCCCTTCTCTTCACCACATGGTCGTAGACCCAAGATAGTATGTTCAATGCCGGTCAGGGTTTATGAATATTTTCCGGCGTAAAAATCCTAAGTAGGACTTCCTTTGGTAGGGAAGTAAAGCCACGGGTCCCATGTCGTAGATTTAAGGCACGATAAACCTTAAAGTGGAAGCCTCTGAGCAAAATTTACCGGCCGTTTTACGCCCTGAATTGAATGGGACGATGATGACCTGAGAAGTTAAAGTGTGTGGATAAATAATTCAAATCAACAGCAATTTAAGTAATTTGCATTCACTGTCTTACTTCTTATCCCTCCTGCTATGCGCTGCTTGTCGTTGGTACAACCAAGGCGCACTACATTATGCCGCCATTTTCTCCTTCTTGGTTTGATTTAGTTATAAGAGCCGACGCACCTTTTCGGGGTGGTGGGTGAGTTAACAGCTTTCAACGCATACACTTCATCTCCTAACAATGTTTATATTTACTCTCCTGTTATTTTATGTAAGTTTAAAACTTATGCTTGTTTAGCGTATCAGTATGCAAATTTCACCTGCAGCAATATATGCTCCTCTTTTATAGTTTGTAAATTCATGTTTTCCAATGCAATAACCGGCTCATACCCAACGCCTTTGTTGGTTATAAATACAACTAACATCACTTACAGACATTAAGTCTAAAGATGCTGCATTTTCAGTGATTGTCGCATGTCTGTACCATTTTCAACCGCCTTGAATGTTGTGTTTCACTTCGGGAAATACAATTACAATTTTCCGTAGCTGCAAGCATTTTAACGTTGTACGACTTCACTCTATTGCACTTCCAAAATGTTTCGCCGTTCTTTGACACGAACTTCTTCCTACAATAGTGACATAATTGTACACATTTTAAAGACTTTTGTAAAATAATACCTGAAGCTTTTGATTTTAATTTAAATGTATGTTCTTATTGAAGTCAATTTTTTAAGAAATCCAGACAAACATGTCTTATGTTCATTGTTCAATTTCTTAATATAAACTGTTTTACAATTGAGCAAACCATATTACAATTACTATTTATCCACACAACAGAAGTAGATGGTACATTTTGGACACATTCATATAGATAACTGTAACACTGTGTTAATATTTTGTTGAATATCCTTTTGATTTGATTACTGCCTCGATTCTTTGTGGCATTGAGTCCACCAAACAATGGAGATCTTTTGGTGTTATCACTCTAAACGACGATTGGATGATCACCTCTAGCAGCTCCCTCTTGTTACTGGGATTCCGTGACACCAAATCTTTCAGCTTTGACCAGAAGTTTTCAATTGGTTTGAGGTCAGGACTGTTCCCTGCCTAAGGGAGGAAAGTAACATAATGATCACTGAACCATTTCTGATTGATTTGAGCGGTACGACACTTTGCTTCATCCTGCAGGAAGATGCACTACTGACTGTCACCTCTAACACGAATAGTAGGCAGCAGTTTTAAGTCTAAGAACACTTTTTGGCATTAATGTTGTCCTCTAACACTGCTAGGCGCCCGACATCATGCCTTGCCATACGACTCCATACCACGACGCTGACAGGATACTTCATAGTGGCTGTGCAGCACTCAAATAACATGTCCTCATCTGTTCGACTATGCACAAACGTGATGCCATTTTTTCCAAAATGTTAAACTTCGTTTCATTGTTCCAAATGATTTTACCCCCGCCTTTTTACGTCCAATCTCTGTAGTGTGCTAAAGTCCACTCCGCACACCTTTGCCTTTGCATTTGGTGGAGATAATATTTCCTTCTTGGGATCCTCGCTCATAGACCATTTTCGCAGTTTTTGTATGATTTTTCGGTCAGAGACTTGTAGCCCAGAAGTTCTCAATATGACATTTATATCCTTTGCTGTACGTCAACGATCTTGTAGAGAAAGGCGACAGTCTTGAGAAATTAGTTTTATTTTTCTGCCATTTCTTGAACACATTCTTGTGCTGCCAGGTACTTTGTTCCGATTGCAAACATTCCCAGTGCCTGATTTTAGCTGTTTCTTCATAGAAATAGCCTTCTTCATGAAGTGTTACTGCTTTATTCCCTTTACTTGGTGACCAATTATTTTTGTCTTAGGAGCCATTATTTGAAATTACAAGATGACTGTTCAACTCACTCTGAAGATGTTCAATTCACAAAAGTTAATTGCCAACAGCTATACAGTAATGGAAATCACACTTGACTTAGGTACTGAGAGAATACAACATGGAACACAAGAGGTCTGTTGGCTCAAAATACAATAATTGCACAACAATTATGTTGCTGCTGCACTAAGATGGAATTTTTGAAGTTACCAAACGATACAAATTAAACTTGTTTCTAATATCTATTATTGTAGTACGTATCACCTTTCTTAAAGATAATAAATATGGCATAGAAACATCATAGATAAAACAAAAACACCATCTATTGATTTATGATTTGTTTTATTTTCGGACGCTCTGTAACATCTCAGATCATCAGCGTCCCATTCAATTCAAGGCGTGAAACGCCAGATCAATTTTGCTCACAGGCCTCTTCTTTCAGGCTTGAGGTTCTTTTTCGTGACTTAAATGTACGACATGGGACCCACGGCTTTACTTCCCTTTTGAAGGAAGCTACTCTTAGGATTTTTACGCCCGAAAAAAATCCATCGGTCCTGGCCAGGATTGAACCCGCGATCTTGGATTTAGAAGGCAAGTGTAGTTACCACTACACCACCAGGACCGGCTCGGTTGATTTAGCACAACACAATCTTTGTATATCTTGTAAGTTTTAAAAAGGATAAAAAATTGTACGAAAAGTGTCAAGAATTAATGCCACTACTGTATAACTGTAGCCATCCTGCACTATTAAAACGTTTCCTGTTCCTCAAGCACATTTCTGCAGGCAAGCAGGCATTATACCAATTGTGAATAACAATGTAGCGAGCAAAAGGAGGCATTCAACATGAGGTGTAGCCTACAGGTGGGATAGATTGGAACTACGACAGAACTTAAATAACAAAATGTAACATTTTAGAGCAATTTACATATACAGGAATTATCATGCTTGCAAAATCTTTCTGGCAGAGTTTACACATGCAGTTATCCGGCATCGTTTTTTTTTTTTTTTTTTTTTTTTTTTTTTTTTTTTTTTGCAGAAACATCCGCGACAAACTAATGCACAAATGCTTGACATGCCGGAAGCCGGTTTGCTTGAAATGAAATTTACTTACTTAGTTTTTCCTTCCGTCTTGAAATGTGCACTAATGTATCTAATGACCGAGCAGGGTGGCTCAGGCGGTGACGCTTGGGGATCGCACTCGGGGGGTCTCGGTTTCAAATCCCTTTAGGCCATCCTGACCTTGGGTTTTTTCGTGGTTTCCCCATGTTGCATAGGTAAATGCTAAGGGGGAACTTTATTTTCCACGAATACTCCGTTCTCCATTTATCATTTCATTGGTTTTGTTACAGAGTCTAAGGTGCCAGGGCAAGGTGGGCTGGCGCGGTGTGATTGTGGTTTGCGCTTTGGAAAGGTTTTTGCCTCGGCGCATGGTATGGAGGCGGACCTTCTGATGCCGCCAGGTGTCTTCCACACTTCATCTCAACTCTCCATTTGGAGGGTAAGCACAAACGACCAGTCGTGAGCAAGCCTAAAGTACGTACCTAAGTTCCCTTCCCTGCCTGAAATAATTCAATCCAATGTATCATATAATTGCTATTTCTTTGAAGATCCCGAGCCACGTATTCCTCTCAAGCAGCATTATCGAGGCATTGGAAATCAAAGGGTTATACAACATATGCAAAGATAGTGAACAAACATAAAATACTGACAAGACCCTCAGAACCTTAATGACTTTTAAAAGCTTATTCCTAGATGGATAATTACTTATTGCCTTGACTGTGAGAAAGAATCAAAGTTGTTCTTCATTTCTTTACGTGTATTATATTATCTATAATATATTATCTTTTTCCCGTTGTTTCTATTACAAAACCGGGATATCCAAAATCCATAAATGATAGTTAAAATATATTTACATGCATTTCTGCCGTACTTGCGTTTCATTAGCTCACAGGAATATCGCTTCGTTTACGTTACATGAGGACAAGCTCTGTTGTGTGCTTATAATCGTTTTGAGAATAATACATTATATTATCTTTAATACACAGATGTATCTCATGCAGATTCAAATCATTGTAACGTTACATTCAAACTTAGGCAGATTTTCATTTGAATTTACATACTTTATATAGATATTTTGTTAATTTTTTGCATTCACTAGCTCTTCAAATGATACAGATTTGAATTATTTAATTTTTATTGTGCTCCAATTTGACTTTGATTTACTTAATAATTTTACCCATTATCAGGACAAACAAGGAGTTATGGCGATACGTTTTTTTAAATCTAAGTAATGGTCCTTTTTTTATTTAACTAAATAATGATTTGAAATATTTTCCTGTCGTTTAATGTATTTTATTGTATTAATATTGGAGTGATACCTGCATGACACAATTTTTATAGGTTTAATCTAAGTCACACATACTTCATTTGCTTAGCAAAGCTGAGTGAAAGCGTGTTCCACAATGAGTTCGGCCCGTTGCGCAATGGGCAAAGTACACAAAAGCAACACATCATTATGAATTAAAAACGGCCTATTTACACAGAAAATGCTAACCATTTGCTACTATACAAACATCCTTGCGTCTAGTCACATTTTTTATTAACATGTTGGAACTCTGTTTTCAAAATATTGACTTTTTCTTCTATTTTTTTTCAGTTCATCTAATGCACGGGAGAAAAACAGCAGGGAAAGTGAATTTAATATATTTAATTTTGGTTTGTAAGTTTTCCACATTTGTAATATAGTAGTGTGTTGTGAAAGTTTTGACAGCGATTTTTACGACCATGTTCAAATCGAACACAGAGATTATCACGTTAGAATATGACGTCTTTGATTAAAAAAAAAAAATGCCTCATACTGTGAACCGCCAGATTTGAATTTATCCACTATTTACTGTTAGCAAAAATTCCTAAAAAATTTACGCCAATGATTAGATAATACACATGTAAATAAATTATTTGTTCTGCACTACCTCTATGAACCTGCAACACTCAATGCAGTGAAACTGAACACTACACGTGATAGCTTTGCGTTGCATTGCAACGACCGATTAGGTCAGTTCTATAAAATGTCCGGACTCATTGCAGGCCGTGAGCAGATCGTACTGACGTGAATGCAGCAAGCAACCTACTACCGACAAGCACTGAGCACCAAGGGTTGCCAAGTAAATGCAAGCAAAGTACGTCTTAAAAATGCTGAAATGTCTTCCAAGTCATTTTTCTAGAACTCATATTTTACTAGCTGAAAGCAAGGCAATATTTTAGGCTGATTTCCAAACCCTTCCTTAATTAGCAGCTGAAGGTTCATAAATCACGCAAGATATTTAGTAAAAATTTAAGTGTTATATACGATATTTGTTTAAAAGTGACTGATTGAGTTATTCACTATGAAAGTAATCATAGCAAAAATTAAACGTTTTTTCTGCTATAAAACTGAAAATTATATTTATTTAAGAACTGGAACTATTTTGCGACATTTAAGGTGCACGTTGAGTATTTGTAGGCTGTACACACGTGTCATTGTATTTGTTTATTTAGCGTTAAAATACAATTGATGTACAGTGAATTGACATTTCTCTATAACACTATATATTCTTTTTATTATAGGAAATTTATCTATGGAAACGATTTATAACAAGTATCTTCTATGTACGAAAAGCATTGGTGATAAATAAATATATAATATCATGCCCCAATTTTTCAATTACTATAAATATACTCGATTTGATTAAGGGTTCCTATATTCAAGTAACACCGTGAGTAATAAAGGTCCCTACCTATCCAACGCTTGCTGCTTATGTGTGCAATGCGACAGCGGCTAGCGCTTTGGAAAGTTTCTCACTCAAGGTTATATGACGTCATCGGGGAGGGAGAAAACCTGTTGTTGTAAACCAAGCTCTTCACTCGTCAGGGGAGGAGGGAATTTGTAAAGTATGTTAATGCTATGGTGTCGCCCCTTTGTAAATCTGTCTAAAACTGCACGCCAAGCTTGTGATGTCACCAAACAAGTTAAGACTTACACAGGATATCTGACGATATGGTGTTGGACAGGTGTGAACAAGATGGAACATGTGGAGAAAAGTTACGTTGGAAATTAGGTGCAGGCGAGTCCGTATTTGTAACCGCGCATAACAGGCAATAAAGTTATTCTGCAACTTCTACTGTATTCTCATTTATATTGCTCCGTTTATAATAAAACTATACTTATGTGTAATTTGTAATAGCCTTATTTGTGTCGCATTCTACTTTTAGCTAATTTTATTCCTCTCCATCCTCTTTCACCATATAAGCGATATGAAAGTTGTTCACCATGAAGTACAACAGTTCGATATCAGTTTTAAAGTTTTGTTTAATTATTTCAGAGTCTACGTATAAATTCAGTTATAAAAATTTTTTGAACGGTGTTTAATGCCCGTTTTTTACTACTGAGGCACCACAGGTGGTGAATACTAAAGATTCATGAGGTGAAATGATAAACTTGGGAAAGGTTTTTTTAAGGAAGGAAACGTTCCAGGTCTAAGTTCAGCGTACCTCCTCGGCATTTGCCATTTATGAAAACAGCAGAAAACTGGCAAAACCTCGGTCACAGAGGACGGTCCTGGCGGGATTGCAACCCCAGACCTCCCGCTCACGAGTCCGCGCCTTAACGACCTCGGCCACCCGTAGCGGTGGCTATATATTATGTGCCACAATGAAATATTACATGAAAATTTGTGTTTATATCACGACAATTTAGCCGAAATACCAGAGGACATTTTATTTATTTAATATGTACATATAATAGCAAACTACAAAAGTACACAAAATAAAGTGAACTAAAATGGTCGGTAGTGGGTTAGGTTATTTGTGGAAGCCATGGTGGGAAATTTTGAACTAAATGGGATCAAGGAGAATGTTCGAACGGAAGTGTCTGTTGGCAAAGCTGTGAACTAAGCATGAGATGAATTAATAAATGGGGGAATTTGAACTACAATGGTGGCAGAAAGACTGAGAACTAAACAGGATTAAGGATAATGGTGAGCGGGAGGAAGGAAAACTGTGAACCAAACATGGGTTGAATTACAAAATGGCGCTAAAGTCGGGAATTTTAACTATAATAATGGTAGCAAAACGGTGAACTAAACATGAGTTGAATTCAAAAATGCTGGAAACTTGAACTACAACAGTGCCAGTAAAACTGTGAAGTAAACGGGATTAAGGAAAAGTGTGAACGGAAGTGCCTACTGGCAAATATGTGAACTAAACGTTAAGGAGGTCACACACAGAGATTAAAAATTACCGATTGCAAACTGGTGGTGAACTAAAATGATGAAAAAACTGGGACCAAAATATAATTACACAGCGATTAAAAATACTAATTATAAGATAGTGATAATTTGAAACGCAACAGTGGTGATAAATCTATGGATTAAATATACACGGTGAGTATGTGGTAACGGGAATTAAAATATATATACGACGGTGCTGAAAAACACAAATTCACCTGAAAGTACGCTTGCCCTTGAAAGTATGGTTGTCCCTGAATGTATACTTCCCCTGAAAATATGCTTATTTCTGAAAGTATTCTTGCTCCTGAAGGTAGCCTTGCCCCTGAAAGTATACTTACCTCTGGATGTATACTTGCTTCCTGAATGTATACTTTCCCCTGAAAATAAGCTTGCCCATCAACGTATGCTCGCCCCTGAAAGAACGCTGCTCCTGAAAATATATTGCCTTCGGAATGTATACTTTCCCCTGAAAATATGTTTGTCCATGAATGAATACTTCTCCCTGAAAATATGCTTGCTCCTGAAAGTTTACTTGTCCCTGAAAGTATGCTTGACCTAAATATATACTTGTCCCTGAAAAAAGTATATATGCTCCTAGAATGCATACTTACCCCTTTAAGTATGCCTACCCCTTGAATGTTTACTTGCCCTTGAAAAAGAATTTATGCTCCCTGAATGTATACTTGCCCCTGATAGTATACTTGTGCACTGAATGAATACACATATTAAAATAATTTGTATAATTTATGTCATTATATGCATAGTGAGTAAAAAAAATGTCCTTATCCGATCTTTGGCGTAGAAATGTCTACCATACACTTGCCCCTGAAAAAGTATGTATGTCCACTGAATGTATACTCACTCCACTAGACACACTCCGCAAAAATCTTAGCCTAGGTCTGGGCACTTACTACTACCGTGTCGCCATTCTGGTACACAATAGGAGTTTGTATAAAGGAAAGCTGTTGATATTCAGTGAACGCATTATTTCTGGTAATACTGTAGTTAAAGGATTCGCTAACGCAGACAATTGAACTTGCTCATTCCTGTTATCATGCCAAATTCTTTGTGAAGTGCGCATTAGATTTTATATTGTTATTTACGTATTGTGGAATTCGCAGAGTTTACAATATATGCTAGAACACAAAATGTTTATTTTTGATTACGTGCAAAAATAGCACAGGTACTGTAGGAGAGTACTTTCTGCTAAATTTTTTCAGGTTAACATCTTAATCGGGAAGTGTAGTTTTCAATTTGGTGAACAAAATTTGAACCAAGTGCGTTTTCATTCATAAGAAGCCGGGAAAGAAAAAAAAGGGGGGGGGAATTTTGACAGAAGAGAAGGTTTATGATGAAAGATATCGATTAGAAACTTTTCCGAAAAAGTCTGTAACATGATTAACAAGGCAAGTTGATACATCTGTTTGCAGTGCGAATAAAGTCACTCAGCTGCTGCCTCTTCATCCATATTTGAAATGGAAATAGTGTAAGTGCTGAAATAAACACGAGGCAGACAGATTACAATATTCGGGAATATGAATTGCAGCAAGTATCTCCAAATCTTTTCAGAAGGATTCAGGCATGTATCTCAGTGGAATAAACGCATATCATGCATCTACTATAACGTTAAATACAATATTAATTACCATTTACTACTAATAAACAGTGAAAGAAACAAAAATCCGCGCTACGAGTTCCAACAGCGCAATATGATTTCCCTCGACAGGTAGTGAGACCGTTAGACAGTAGCTTCCCATCGGAAGAATCAATTTCCAATTGCTTATTTTGTTCATTTGGTTTATATACGGACGCTCTTTTAACATCTCAGGTCATCAGCGTCCCATTCAATTCAGGGCGTGAAATGACCGATAATTTTGTTCAGAGGCCTCTTCTTACAGGTTTGAGGTTCTATTACATGCCGTAAATGTACGACACGGGACCCACGGCTTTACTTCCCTTCCGAAGGAAGCCATACTTAAGATGTTTAACCCCGAAAAAATTCATCGATCTTGGCCAGGATTGAATCCGTGATTTTGGGTCTACGAGGCAAGTATGATTACCACTACACCACCAGGACCGACTGCAATTACATAGCTTAATGCGAATTCTTTATATGCTTTTCATGTTTAGTGGCATAACTTGTTGCATCTTTATAAGCATCTAATACCAATCACAAAACAGAATGGATGAACTGATTTTCAGGAATTCTAAAACGAGTTCTGCACCTTGCAGTCAGCGGCAACCTAAGACGAAGGTTAAAATTCTATAGTGAGGAATGCAAATGAAACCCACCACAGTACCGTTAGAATTTGTTAAATAATAATAAAAAAACTGGGGGTTAATATTTTATTTTCCCCGATCAAATACGCGGAAGCGGTTACCACACTCCGCCACTGTAATCATCCCATACAGTAAAAACTGTTTGTTATCCGTATCCCATAGTAGTTTTTTTTTTAATCAAACCCACAAAATAAATGCTAACTAGGTTTTGTATAAATTAAACTTGTTGCACTATCCCTCTCTCGTCCCCTCAGGGGCCCAATTTTTTGGGTACGGGGCGTAGCGACCCCGAGGCACCCGAGCTGCTCCCATAGGTCCGCGCTCAGCGCGTTTGACTCCTTTTTAGTTTGTCTCCATTTTACTTTTTACTTTTAAACCTCCCCGCTTTTAGTCTGAAGGATGCCCCCGTGTTTGACACGGTTCACAGGTGACTGGGTAATGGCATGACTCCCAGCACTGGGTCATCATGTAGGGCAAGAGCGTATCCCCTGGTAAAGGCCAGGCCCGGGGAGGGGCCATTACACGCGCTGTAAGCTTCCTGAAGGCGATTGGGTCCCTTTGTCTATACCCAGGAAGGTGTGACCCTGAGGTTACTTGTTCCAGGCCAGGGCAACTAACCTAAGCCGGGGTGGCGCCCAGGAAGCAGCCTGCCATCGGAGACAGGTGTAATGGTGGAGGATGAATGCGCTATGGTACATGAAAATAATTTTCATATGAAACGAAAAACAGTGGATGTAAAGGAAGTGACCGAGCAGCCCTTTGCTCGTTTCTTGGTAATTAGTCGTACGGAGGATGTGCCTGCTCCTTCAAAACCACCGAGTCCCACGCGATTAAAAAAAGGACGTCTTATTTGTCCTGGACCGTCCAAAAAGTAAGGTGGTTAAATGTTTTATTATTTTATATAATTTTAACAATGGCTATCCTTTCGTGGAATGTGTGTGGTCTCCGTAGCAGAAGACCTGACCTTGAGTTAATTTTACGTTCTACTGACCCTCTGCTTGTGTGTCTCCAAGAGACCAAGATTCGCCCAGGTGATTCTTTTCATTTACGCGGTTACTCTTCGGTGAGGTTTGATCTCCCTCCCGCAGATGGCACTCCCGCTCACGGCGGAGTTCTAATTTTAATTAAAGATGACGTGTACAGTACTTCACTACAGCTCCAGACTCCTTTGCAAGCTGCTGCAGCTACAGTTCACTTTTCCGGACTTAGTTTTTCTATCTGCACTGTTTATTTGCCTCCTTCCGGCACTATCGCCATAGTTGATCTGGACGATCTTCTGTCTCAGGTACCACCCCCTGTCCTACTTTTGGGAGATTTTAATGCACACCATCGCCTGTGGGGTTCCAACACGGAGTGTGCCAGGGGCAGCATGTCGGCAGAATTTCTCGACCGTCACCATCTCATTCTGCTCAACACTGGTCAACCTACTTTTCTTTCTGACAGCACTCACAGCTTTTCACACTTGGACTTATCCATTTGTTCTGCCTCACTTGCTGTACATTTCATTTGGAACGTCATCTCTGATTTATATTCCAGTGACCACTTTCCGTGTCAGATCCATGTACTCTCTTCAAACGCACATTCACAGCGCGCCCCAAAATGGCTCATTGAAAAAGCCAATTGGCCTCTCTATAGATCTTTGGCCGAATTTTCAGGATGTGAACTTCCATCTATCGACATCGCGATCGAGCACCTCCGTACGGTCATCATAACAGCCGCAGATAAGGCTATTCCCCGGTCGTCTTGTCACCCCAGAAGCTTACCGGTTCCCTGGTGGACCGATGAATGCCGGGATGCATTGCGTGCACGCCGAGGTGCTCTCCGAGTTTTTCGTCACCACCCTACTTCAGCAAATATGATTTGCTACAAACAACTTCGCGCCAAATGCCGCCGAGTCATTAAGGATAGCAAAAAGGCTTCTTGGATTTCTTTTACCTCTTCTTTTAACCGCACAACGCCTTCATCCGTAGTTTGGGAACGGCTACGCCGCGTTGCTGGCAAACCAAGGTTTACACCTATACCCGGTCTTAGGATTTTAAATCGAGTGCCCACTACTCCGACTGACGTCGCCAATGTTTTAGGGCGAACCTTCGCTGATGTTTCGAGCTCCGCCAATTACCCGACTACATTTCGCGCATTAAGGGAGCAGGTTGAGAGAAAAGGTTTCTCATTTGCCTCCGACCATCAGGAGAGCTACAACGTTCCTTTTACCGCCAGGGAACTGGAGCATGCCCTTTCCACCTCTCGACATTGCGCACCGGGGCCAGATGACATTCATGTTGCTATGTTGCAGCATTTATCAGCAGAAGGCAAAGTTTTTTATTACGAAATTTTAATTATATTTTGTGTCACGGCACATTTCCCAGCGCTTGGCGATTGGCCACCGTCATTCCTATACCTAAGCCTGGAAAGGACCCACATCTTCCTTCCAGTTACCGTCCGATTTCCCTCACCAGCTGCGTTTGCAAGGTGATGGAACGCATGATTAACGGACGGCTCATGTGGTGGTTAGAGTCGAGGCAATTATTAACGAACGCCCAGTGTGGTTTCAGGCGTCATCGTTCCTCAGTCGACCACCTTGTGTCTTTAACTACCCATGTAATGGACGGTTTTGTGCGCAAGTGCCAAACGGTTGCTGTGTTTTTCGATTTAGAGAAAGCGTACGATACCTGCTGGAGAGGCGGTATCCTCCGAACCTTACAGGATTGTAACATACGTGGGCGTATGTCTCCTTTTTATTCAGGAATTTATGAACGACCGGGTTTTTAATGTTCGCGTGGGATCAGTTTTATCATCTAATTTTATTCAAGAGAATGGTGTACCTCAGGGCTCGGTACTTAGTTGCACACTGTTTGCCATTGCGATTAACTCTATCACCGAGTGTTTACCACCGGGAATAAAATCGTCATTATTTGTGGACGATTTTGCTATCTATCTTTCCTCTCGGAGAACCTGTCTCTTGGAACGCCGCCTCCAATGCTGTCTCGACCGCCTTCACGCTTGGAGTGTTTCTCACGGGTTCCGTTTCTCCGCAGAGAAGACCGTCTGCATGAACTTCTGGCGCCACAAGGAGTATCCTCCACCTTCGCTCCATCTTGGCCCAGACGCACTCTCTTTCGCGGACGAAGTTAGGTTCCTTGGCTTGGTGTTCGATAGGAAATTATGCTGGTCGTCGCATATAGCGCAACTCAGAGGCAAATGTGAACGTTCTCTTTGTATTTTACGTGTTTTAAGTGGCACATCTTGGGGAGCTGACCGGACTATACTATTACGTTTTTACCGCTCTCTTATCAGGTCCAAATTGGATTATGGCAGTGTTGTTTATGGCTCTGCGCGGCCTTCTGTTCTGCGCCGCCTGAACTCGATTCATCACCGGGGTATCCGTGTCGCCATTGGGGCATTCCCCACCAGTCCTGTGCTGAGTTTATGTGCGGAGTCTGGAGAACCTCCGTTGTTTTATCGTAGGGATGTTTTACTAGCTGCGTACGGTTGTCGCTTAGCTGCGCAACCTCTTCATCCCACGAATGGGCTGTTTTTTAATGTGTCTTTTGATCGTTTTTATGCTGCCCGGTCTTTTACTCCTAAGCTCCCTGGCTTTCGTTTTCGGGAGATTTTACGGACGTTGGACATTGAGTTACCTGCTTTTTTCTTAGCCGTGGAAACTTCTTCTCCCCCCTGGATTTTAGCAGAGGCCCCCGTTCATCTCGGGCTTAAGTCCTGTCCGAAATCATCGACCGCAGCACATATTATTCGTTGTTCTTTTAGCGAGATCAAATCCTCTTTTAATGGCTGGAATTTTATCTATACCGACGGCTCTAAATGTGACACAGGTGTAGGATGTGCTTTTGTTTTTAATGGGGTTAGTTTTACGTATGGTCTTGACGTTGCAACATCTATTTTTATGGCGGAGCTTTATGCTATCTTTCGGGCGGTTTTATTTATTTATGATCAGGGGCTAGGGAACAGTGTTATATGTTCCGACTCTTTGAGTGCCATTTTAAGTTTTAGAAATCTGTACAACCTCCACCCCCTTGTACAGATGGTCTAGAATGTAGTTTTAACCCTTTACGACGCTGGCGTCAGGGTAACACTGCTATGGGTGCCTGGGCACGTCGGACTCAAAGGTAATGAGGCCGCAGATGTTGCAGCTAAATCCGCTCTTTAGACCCTGCTGAGCACGAGCAACGTTTTTATTTTGGCGATTTTAACCATTTATTACGTAGTGGCATTCTCTCGCGCTGGCGCGATGAGTGGGATTTAACACTCGCCAATAAGCTTCGGGAATGTAAATCATCCCCTTTTAACTGGTCAACTTCTTCTCGCGCGGTTCGTCGCGAAGAAGTAATTTTAGCTCGTCTTAGAATTGGGCATTGCCGTTTTAGTCACTCTTACCTTTTTAATGGTCAACCCGCTCCAGCTTGCCCCCACTGTGACCACCCCTTTACAGTGCGTCACATTTTAATTGAATGCCATCATCTGGCAGCTTTTAGACATAGCCTAGGTTTGCCCTCCTCTATTGAGGAATTACTTGCAGATGATGTGGTTCCTGTTGAGCGAGTGCTCCGTTTTATCCGTGTTTGTGGTTTTTGGAGCAAGGTGTGAGGTGTTCTCTTTTTATCCGTGACGGCATTTTTAGACGCTTTTAAGACTGTGGTTGTTTCAGCATTTGATGCATCGTTTTTAGTACCAGTCTTTAATTGAGTTGTTATATATAGCCCTTGTTATTGTTTTGGGGTTTTATTGTTACCAGATTAGACTTTTACAATACTGGTTTATTTTCAGGTTTTGCTGATGTGTTTTACTACCAGTTTTTATATCTTCTAGTGTTGATGTTTATAGGGTTTTATTGACCCTTTTTAGACCATTATAGGACTGATGTTTTCGCGATTGCGGCTATTTTAATACCAGTCCTTTGTTGACCATTACACCCACTTGTTATTTGTTATGGGTTTTTATTTTGTTGCACAACGTGCTACTAAGACTTGATTTGTGTTCACTATTTATATTTTAGTTCTGACGCAGTTTTTTAGTATGTTTGGGTGCTAATGACCTTAGCTGTTGTGCGCCCCTTAAACAACAATCATCATCATCCCTCTCTCGTAGAAAATACTTTGATGAAACAAAAATTAAAATATTAATTAAATGACGATATCCACATATTTAAATAGATGTATGCAAATAAATTATTTCTATACTAAAAATTCAAGTTGTAGAGACAGAATTTGGCACAAAAATATAATTGAGAATGCGTGATAGTAAATTAACAGCGAATGAGCATTTGTACACTGCCGTTCATAAGTATTGCCGAACGAAATTATATTCTTTTCCGAGGACTTAGAAACAAATGAATAAATAACAAAAATCACATATCGCTGAACGGCATTTATCATCTGCTCTACGATACATTGTCATCTAAAACGTATAGGACATAGTGGTATATAAGATTAATGTTTATATAACATGAGTAGTGTTTACTTGGCATTTTAGAACATCGCTATGGAGCAGTTTCAACAAATGAATTAACATGTTGTTTGTTACCATCATGTTATAATTTTAACGAGTTACCATTGCATTAACACGAACCACGAAACCGGTGTCAAAACCTTGAAACTATTAAATATGCTTTAATGCACTTCGATGACCTTTTGTTTGCCTATTATTATTGATAAACATGCGCATGAAATGAACGTTAAAAGGAGCACAGACGCAAAATTTTCCTAATTTTAAAAGTAGTCAATTGTAGAGTTACGAAGCACAAAGAAATGACGAATGTAGTTAGTCTGGTATTCTTTATATCGAATACAGCTATTGTCACTGTTATGGTTAATTTTTGGAATTTGGTTCGTAATCCAAACTTAAAACAAGAAAGTGCTTTCTACATAGGCCCGTCATTTTTTCTATTTATTTGCGTGTCTTGGTGTGCGCTCTATTACATCTGCATTGCGCTTTTTTTAATAGTGTTTAACGGCCGTTTTAACTGAGGCATCACAGGCGGTGGACACGGATGATACATGAAATGAAATGATAAAAGTAGAAAAGGATTTTCTTAAGGAAGGAGGCGGTCAAGGCCTAACTTTAGGGCACCTCTCAGGTATTTTCCAATTATGAGAATTGGAGAAAACATGGAAAAATTTCAGTGAGGGCAGACGGTCCTGTTACGAATAAAGCCCCAGACCTCCCTCCCACAAGTTTGCGCCTTAACGACCTCGGCCACACTTGGCAGTGTGCCAGGGTATTGAACTCTTTCAGGATATAGTTAAGGCGTTAAAAGTTGAGGTAAACTGGACACCCATTTTGTACTGAGCTCTGAAGAGGGAACTGTTCGTTATTGTACTATACAGTATAAGGAGATACAATTATGTGCTGATCCAGGCCATCTAACAACATTCTTACTTTGGAAGTCCGAATCGCCGATTATTTGAATAGTGATACAAAAGTTTGCCTTGCGAATAAGATACATTTCGGTTCTGTTACTTCTAGGAAATTAAATTATACAATCAAATACGGTCAGAATACCAAGAAAATTGTACAGTGAAAAAAGTTATTCAAATTTGCAGTATTCCTGTAACAACGGGAATGTTATGCATCTTTCTCCTTTTGATGCAAGTGCTGCGTAAATATTTCTAATAATGGTGAAAACATTAGACTCTGAAATGCTGGGTTTGTCCCCAACCATTAAATGAAAATAACCAGTGGCATAAATCCTTAACACAACCTACACAGAAGAGAGGCATGTTTATGTTTAGCATATTCTAACCTCTATTGTATTTCACTCATAACCTTATGACAATTGCATTTAACATTTTTTTTACCTTCATAAAGGTGATTTTTTTACTATAAAAATTTTAAAGTCATTGTATCTTACAGGTCATCCTCTGCCAGAACCAAAATTTAAAAGTTCCAAATATAGAATGTCAATATCTTCATGGGGATATTCGGCTGCTAATTTTCAACTGTTCACAATTTTATTGTTATACATTTAACTCAACAGAAAGATGGTGTTAATTTAACACGAGGTTTAAGTTGTTAAGTTAACATTTGTTGATGAAACAATTTTTTTGTTAATTTAAATTTAAAATAGTATAGCTGCTTGTTAACTTTTAACATCTTGATGAAACCGGCTGTATGTCTTTTGTTTCTAAGCAAAGTCCTCGTAAGACGATCATATTTGAAGTCAACAACAACTTCGACTCGGCAATAATAATGAACGCCATAGTATATGTTAAAGTGATGTGAATGTCGCACACTTAAATTTGAGCACTATTTCTTCATCAAGGAAACGAATGCGGATACCTCTTTTCCATTCTGAACATATAACTTTATTATTCGCCCACGGAATAAGCAAACATCATGCTCTAAATGACCGTATTTAGGTTACTAAGTTTTCTTGCGATAGCTCGCTATAGGACGAAGTACGATTGATGATTACTGAGTGATATTTCTATAGAGCATACATAAAAAGACCCAGTATCAGTGCTGTATATAAAAACTTTAAGTTAAATAAACATCGTGAACTAAAAATTGAGATACGTGTACAAATTGGAAGTACAGTATATTGAAGCAAGTAATACAAAATATTCGAAGGTGATGATCGTGTATAGAAAACATAAACTCACATAAACCACACCCATAAGGGCATGATGTCATAGACGTTCTCTGTACTCAACAGAAGCTGAACTAAATTAAGGTCAAATAAAAATAAAATGTTAATATTCCGAAACCAACTAAAAAATAAACCCTATTAATAAAAGTAGGAGTACTTTAATGTTACATACAATTATTACAGCCGAAAAAAATTAGCATGTCTGCGCGAAATCTCGAGATTGCAGCAGAGCGAACACTTCCGCGATTCAAGTATAGTCTGCTCGTCAACTGGCTACCCAGTTAGGATAAATAACATGGTTGGGTGTTCCCGGCAGTTTTTCTCATTCTGAAAAGGCGAATTCCAAATAATCTTATGCGCCGATGGACTCAGACTATCTTGTGTCATCATTGGTTTGTCTAATTTATAGTTTCAACGGCTTGTAGTTCATATGGCACTTCAAACGCTTGTAAAATGTTACATTAGATTTCTGCTTATATTACTGAAACGTTCAAAAGACATCGGTTACATCTCCACAACGTGGATAAATTTCATTAGTTCCGAATATCCACAAATTTTTACCAACAGTTCACGACTTTACAAGGCAGAAGGGTGAAAAGTTTGTATGAAGCCCTGTCAGCTGAGGATGGCACTAGGTTTTTGAGATAGAGCTAAAGAATGAAGGAGAAAGAAAGTGAATGTGAAAAAAGATCGGCATAAAGGGATATTACAAGATATCCTAAGTATTTCACCATAAATGCCACTCTACCGCAACGGGGCTCGAACAGGGTCAAACCTGTGCTCTAAGTCAACTGAGCAATCGCAAAGAACAGAGTAGAATCCACTCTCAGCCTTCTGCATGAACCCTACCACTCTGATTATTCCATAAAACATGTAGGCAAGTAGATTGTACGTCAAATTTAGCCCAACTTAGCATGGTTCACTTTAATTGGTTTCGTTTCAAACAACCAGCAAACTCACAACAACACATAAATTAATGATAATGAATTGCGCGATGTTTCAGATTCCGAAGCATTTATCTGGAGGAATCCGTTTCTCTCGTGAAGGTGCATCATTCCTTTAAACCTGCAAGCAAACCACATTAGCTCATAACTAATTGTGGCGTGAACACTTACGGCGTTTTTCTTTCCGTACTATAATTCGTGAATATCAAATGTACAATTTTAGCTCCAAGGCCTCCATCCATAAAATTCACCTCCGAGTTGTAATTTATAGAAAGCTAAATGTGTTCACAATTATCAATTCATCGCCATGACATAACTGTAGACTCTTAATAAAGGTTATTCTAAGTTATAACGGTGAGGAGATCCTTTCTTGTTTTCTACTGCATCCGGCCTAAGTATGTGTTCGACCATAGTATTTAATTCATTTAAATTACACCACGCATTTTGTTTGCAACATGGACTCCGCTGTTTTTCACATTGTTTAATTTCTGCCTACAAAATGGAACAGAACATGTATATTCACGTTAATGATATACGTCCAGGTTTGTCGATGAGCAATTTATTGCAGATCAACATATTTATGACTCAGATACAAGCACAGAAAATTATACATTACAGGAAGACCACTGGGATTACAAATAGTCTACATGTAACAGAATACGTATAAATAATAAGTGCAGCTTATTGACTTGATTTATTTCTTGAATAAATTTAGTTTTAAAGTTTATTGCAAGTATCAACTGCCGAAAATTAATGGCTAATGACGGGGGCTAAGAGAAGAAAGCAAAGATAATTTCAAGTATCTAATGATATATTTCAGTTTCTTTTCGGCCTCCTGTTGCAAGAAGTTCCTTTAAACTGGAATGGCTACCCGGAATTATAGCGATTACAAAAGTATTCAAAAAATGTTACAGATATGTCTCTTGTTCATTTATTAATAGCATTCTAGAAGTAACTGTACGATTGGGCATTTTTATTTATTATATAAAACTATTTTTCACATAGAAAGTCAATGAGTAGAAATTTTATATTTACACTATTAAAATAATTCTCAAAAGTTGAATATCGTTAGATTTAGTGAAATTAAATCTCTTTATATTTATTTGTGTATTAAGAGATACTATAATGAACGGCAGATTTCATATATATATGCATACACCCATATAAAGGTACCTATATACTTATCACATATATAAGTCACCAAATACTATACTAAAGTAAACTACTATCTTCTTGACATTAAAAGGTATTTTGCAGCTTAAAACCTTAAGCTCCATGGGGCAAATTTAAAAGAATTGTCTTTAGTTCCCATTCTTACACACTTTACTGTATATTAAATACATTTTAAAATGCATTTTTACGTTAAATATACCGTGATCTCATTCTGCTATTACAAAAAAAAAAAAAAAAAAAAAAAAAAAAAAAAAAAAGGAGATTGTATGCACTAATGAAAAAGTTGAACTTCAATGGACACGCGATTCCCAGTAAGACTTGAGTTGTAGTTAAGCTGACACAACAATTAAACTTGTTCAGTCATTGATTTGGATTATTTACGGATTCTCTTTAACATCTCAGGTCATCAGCATCTCTTTCAATTCAGGGTGTGAAATAACCGATAAGTTTTGCTCATAGGCCTCTTCTTTCAGGCTTGGGGTTCTTTTACATGTCGTAAATCTAGGACATGGGACCCACGGCTTTACTTCCCGAAGGGGAAGTAATTTTTAGAATTTTTACGCAAGAAAAAATGTATCGATTCTGGCCGGGATTGAGCCCACCCTCTTGAGTCTGCTCAGTCGTGTTTATCATGCCAACGGCTTCAGTTGCACTTCTTTAGAAAGTGCTTGTTAGATATTCTACTGGGTATTGTAAAGTGCACTAAGTGAGACATACACTGGAACAAATAACACCCTCTATTAAATTCTACTAAAACAACATCTGGAATGCTCTTTTCTTGTGAATTATATTTTAGCAGTGGAAAACGGTTCTGTGCAATGCACTGCATTATGTTTTGTCCTCTTGTGGTAACGATATGCCTCCTTTTTCTGTAAAAAGGTGAACCAGCTACAGGGTGTGAACATTGTTACCACCCTTCTACAGTGCGTCACATTTAACTTCAGTGCCATCATCTAGCAGGTTTTAGACTGTCCCTGGATTTGCCCAAGCCCTTGCAGGTGATGTTGCTGTTGAGCGGGAGTTTCATTTTATCCATGTTTGCTGTTTTAGGAGCATGGTGCGATTTTATATCCTTTTATACATGGCGGCTTTTTTAGACCATTTCAAGACAGTTGTATTTATTGCTGACATGTTATAGTACCGGTATTTTGTTCATTGTTGAAATTTTGCCCCTGTTATTTATTATGGGGTTTTGTGCCCTTTTAACCATAATCATAATAATACTTATTCTGTTAAGGAACCGGTGTCATACTCTATATTTAAATAAAGTGTACGATTACGTTGTTATAAAGTTCAATTTGGGAACGAGGACTTCTTAAATATCTTTATTTATTATTATTTGAACTGCACTGATTTTTGGCCAACATTGGGTGCTTACTGATTCCGCGAATGGATGTTATCAGGGGCGAAGGAAGAAACGTTCTGTACTTGAGCCTTGCTGACGACTGGCCCTTTGTGCCTACGCCCCAACAGAGGAAGAAAGGATGAAGTGAGAGACACCGGATATTAAGTATCTAGGGGCGGTGGCTGCGCCCTAGTTTGTTTTCACATAGAACACCCCGAAGCCGGTGGAGTTGTTCGAATAAATGAATTGTGTTTAAGGCCCGTTTTCGCTACAGAGGCACCACAGGCGATGGGCACTGTTGATACATGAGATGAAATGATATATTGGGAAAGGGTTTATTTTTAAGGAAGGAATCGTTCCAGGCCTAAGTTTAGAGTACCTCCCCGGCATTTGCCATTTATGAGGACTGAGGAAAACCTGGGAAAAAAAACTGTCAGGGAGGACGGTCCTGATGGGATTCGAACCCCAAACCTCCCGCTCACAAGTCCGCGCCTTAATGACCTCGGCCACCGGTGGCGGTGAGTTGTTCGAGACCCTTAGAAGGTCCAGTTCCATTCCAGACGCCGGGGCAGAAACCTTTCCAAAGCGCAAGCCACCATCACACCGCGCCAGCCCACCTGCAGTAGTTCTTTCAACTCTGTAACAGAACGAGCGAAATGAAATGAAACTGTATGAAATGGAAGAGCGGAACATTTCTGAAATGTGAATATCCATCCCAGCATTTGCCTAAGTGACTAGGGGAAAACACGAAGAACCCACGTCAAAATGGCCGACCCAAAGGTAAAATGAACCCGGGACATCCCGAATGTTAGTCTCAGCGTTACCGCCTGAGCCATCCCACTCACCACTCATTTCGTGAAAATACTGTTCAGTTCACTTTCTATCGGATAGATGGCTTCAGTTATTACGCTGCTCTCCTGTTCCATTTCGTTTCTTGTCTTTAGCAGTAAAACGGTCCTTAACAGATTGCGGCATAGAACAATATATTTCTACATTTTTCTTCGCTATAATAGAAAACAATCATCAAGTTGACGTGCTTTTTTCATAAACATCTTCGAAAATAATAAAAAACTCAAATAAAATATACATGATACCGACACTTGACGAGAGTGGCTATAGATAGATATTTGAAAGTCTTTTCGAGAAACATTTTTAAAAATCTGAAGAACAGTGAGATATAGGCAAATTTGTAATAACAATTCGTTACGCGCCCCTCAATGTTCGTAAATACGTATGTATAAATATGTATAAATGTATATATATTACACACAATGATGATCGGAAACATATAAATAAAAATATATTTTTTGTATCATAAAGGAAACATATCATCTGGACTACTTGAAACAGAACATTTTAGTGATCTATTGTACCAGATGAAGGATGATTAATGATTATTTTGCCGAATGGGTTCAAGAAACTTTATAGCCTAAGCTTCCCAGTCATTCACCTGAAGAACTAAGGAAGACATTTTTTGCTGAACCAGAAGTCGATCCCATGGCCCGACGCGTAGGAAGCGCAAACGCTACCGCTGGATTATGGCTGTGGCCGTAACAGAACAAAAATACGAGGACGGAAGAAAAAATTGCGTTTTAAGTCTTTATTGCAGTATGTTATATGTAGTAATGAATTATACTTGTGTGTCTATACAGTTTATGTTCCCGTTTTTTCTTTAGCAATATTGCTACGCCCACGGATGCTGCTTGAATTCCACTCCATTACATGATGATGCAATCTTCCATTTTCTTATAGCCGATGCTCTTCTTTTTGCGCAATGTACATGTATCCCTAGTAGCCCCTTATCGCAATTCCTCGCTTTTTTATTTATTTTGGTTGTGTGGTATCAACTGCGCGGACAGTGATGTTACCGGAACAATGCTCTATTTAAATCCTCATTTCTTCTTATCGGAAGTAGATACAGATTAAAATAATGCATTTATATGAATTTTTTTCTAACCTCCTGCAAAACGTTACGGTTCTCTTGTGTATGCATATTTAGTTAAATATGCAAATGGTGACCATTGAAGAACAACTATCTCTAAATCTAATTGCCGCACAGTCACAGAAGTATAAACATAACTCTTATATAAGCCTCCATTAGAATCGCAAACAGACGTTGCCTCTGATGATCTCTGCTGGCTGCTTTCACATTTTAGAAAGGACAAAAGTAGGTGCGCTTCCTTTCAATATGCCGTCTTTTAAAAAGGGATTTTAACGGCATAATGTAAAGAGAGTTTGGTTACTCTTGTGATGCATATAATTACTTCAACCACGGTGCCTTAAATACGCTAACACTTATGCTATTTACGAATAATGATAAATTAAATAATAAATGCTGACATGTGAAATATGGAATAATTCTGATAGCTGCACAGCCTTCTTCAAAGGCGAAGAGACAGTTTCTAATTCGTATAAATTGCATTTTAAAATTAGAATACTTATTTTAATAACGATTAAATGAAAATATTTTAATAGTGGTATAATTCCTGGTATAAACTATGCAATTAAATCTCCTTTCCATTTAGCGAACACTGCGATATATTACATTCTGCTTGTCTCTCGTATTCAATAATTCAATGTATTAATATGGTTCATGGGGAGAAAAACGATCAACAATGTTAATTTTCTTCATAATAAAAGAGAAATTTCGTTAAAATCCCCTTTAAACAAAAAATAAAATGCTAACAACAATAATAAAACATTTCATTCCGTCACCCAAACAGGCTCACTGTTGTTATTTAGAAAAAAAAATAATCTTGCACATGAGCACAGTATGAAAGGATATCAAAACTGCACACACAGCATTTAAGGATATTAAAAATAACAATAGAAAATTAAAGAACAATCATAATTTTTGACATCCTCACGGTAATCGAAAATTGGCCCAGAACTATTTGCTTGTCGTTGCTTGTAACTTAGAAAACAGAGGTGGCGTTTGCAACTACTAATTCGGAGATCCTAGCTTCGAATTCCGAACAGACTAAGGTTATTCCGTAGTTTTTCCTTATCCTGAGAAGGTAAATGGCACATAACTTTAGGGCGCCAAGGACTTCGAAGTCATTTGCGCCATCATTAATTAATTTCATTCATAAGTACAGACTTACAGCTATAGAATTCAGTCCATATCTACAGACGTCGCAAGAACATCAATGCAGTCAAATTGACAATAAATAAAACACTTAAACAAGTTCACTTGAAGGAGATGCTACTGTAATCGACTTAGGATCACTAGTCGCTGATTTGAAGGAGCGAATGAATGAATGAATGAATGAATGAATGAATGAATGAATAGTGTTTAACGCACGTTTTTGCTACAGAGGCACCATAGGCGATGAACACTGATGATACATGAGATGAAATGATATATTGGGAGAGGATTTATTTTTAAGGAAGGAATCGTTCCAAGCCTAAGTTTAGGGTACCTCTCCGGCATTTGCCATTTATGAGGACTGGGGAAAACCTGGAAAAAACCTCAGTCAGGAAGGACGATCCTGGCGGGATTCGAACCCCAGACCTCTCGCTCACTAGTCCGCACCTTAACGACCTCGGCCACCCGTGGCGGTTTGAAGGAGCGATGCTTCCTGTTGCCTAGAGAGTAATGTCATTTTCCCCCATAGTGTGCTACGGTATAGAGCTCCGACATCTCAGAGCTCTGTACCGGCTAAATTTTAAAATTAACTGATTTAAGTAGTTTTCACATTAATTCGTTCCTTCTGGCAAGATAGCTCAAAGTATCCAGGGCCAGCCGCGGCGAACACTGCGCCTTCTACCACCATTTCACCAGTAGAGATGAGAAAAGCGATTCCACAGTCCTGCCCTATACAGCAGCGCCGTAACCATAAGGATTGCCCGTTGCATAGTTTACCCTTAAAGCTCCAGGAGACCTGGATCTCCAGTCCCGAGATAGTCCCGAGCGGCAGCGAAGAAAAGCGCAGGTAGTGTCACTTCCACATATATAGGCAGATAATAAATTACTGGGTGTTAGTTCAGATGGTTAGAGGGTCGTGCTGTAAATTAGAAGTCAGTAGGTTGTAATACTCATGGTCCAAAGTTTTTTTTTTTTTTTTTTTTTTTTCCTGCTGGAGTTAAAGGAGATTTACCACCATTACAACGATTTACTCGCTAATATTTACGATTTTTTTTCCTGCTGCAGTCAAAGGAAATTTGCCACATCACAATAATTTACCCGCCTACTTAGTACCATACAACCCCCTATCAATTTATATTTATGAAAAGGAGGCGAGCGAAGGCCATCAGGCTGTAGCTCACCGCAGGAAGACCCTGGGTTCACTCGTTTCTAGGATTTACCTGAAGTTAGGTCAAGGTTAGTGTATGTGTATATATAAATCAGTTGCGAATTCCAATAAGACAACGAAGTGATAAAATAAAATAGAAATATACCTGAAAAGTCAGTTTTGTAACAAGAAACAACATTGCTGCCAGAAAGTTACGGAGAACAACGCATAGGTTACGTTACGTTTAACAACAACAACAAATGCATGCAATATTTACACTTGGTTGTGGCTCCAGTTCCGGTGTTCGGGACTGAGGGGTTCGGCACTGTTTCCTGTCGCTCGGAACTGGAGCGCTATGTCCCCTCGAAATTTAAGGGCAAGTATTGGAAACCTCGGCCATTAGATTTTGTTAATTTGGATTATTTTCGGACAATCTTTAGTATCTCAGGTTATCAGTGTCCCATCCAATTCAGGGCATGAAAGCGCCGATCAATTTTGTTCAGAGTCCTCTTTCATCAGGCTTGAGGTTCATTTACATGGAACCCACGAATTTACTTCCCTACCGAAGAAATCCATACTAAGGATTTTTACGCCCGGAAAAATCCATCGATCCTGGCCAGGAATGAACCTGCGATATTGAGTCACCAATACACCACCAGGACCGACAGCACGGACAGCCGGATAAACGCGTACTTTGCCAGGATCGAAGGACAGGCACGTGAGCCCATCATTAAGGCCCGGATGACTCGTTAAAAGCAAAATTTGCTAGCCCGTTGTGCGTTACTACCCATCTTCTGTACAAGTTTTAAATTTTCAATATTTTCTAGTGAATTGTGACAGTAAGGATACAAGTGCATATTATTAAAAATTAATATTTTACGTTAGAAAAGCAGTTAATTGCAAATGTTACTTAACGCAACGAATGTGTATCAGAAATATAAAATTTATATATAGTATTTATAGAAATAAATTTAACTTGAATTGTTATTATATTATTAATGTTTAATGAATCCTTAGCGTAGCATTATTGCGTAAGTAATTCTTTAAAATGTGATTAAGAACACTATGGAAATGAGCGAAAAATAGATGATAAAGAAAAGCAACTATTACGTAATGTTATACGTTTTCTTGTAATTCCCTCTCTCCATAAGTGTTACGGAATATGTTGTTTGTGTGGAATACATATAAACATTGCATACGTAGTAGTAGTAGTAGTAGTAGTAGTAATAATAATAATAATAATAATAATAATAATAATAATAATAATAATAATAATAAAACATTGATATATCATAAGTGTTGCTTACGTCACATTTTGTACTCAAGTTAGAGATCCGCTAATGCTCAAACCCAGCCATGGGAGGCCCTCGGTCGATAAGGCATGGACTCATGAGCGGGAGCTTGACTCGCGCCAGGAACTTCCTCCCTGACTGAGTTTTTTTTTTTTTCAGGTTTTCTTCAGTCTTCATAAATGGCAAATGCCGGGGAGATATCCTACATTTAGGCCTGGAACGCTTTCCTCCTTTAAAATCTGCTTTCCCAAATTAACATTTCTTTCACGTATCACCATTGTCCACCACTTTTGGTGCCTCACTAATTAAAAAAACAAAACTCAAGCCCGGCCCGTACACAACTCTTACTTATATTTCTGAGGCAGTGCAAGCTATTTGTTCACACCCGATTGCGGTTTCTATCGTGTACACGTAAGGGATGAATTAAAACAATCAATACTAAATGATAAGCAAGATAAATTACCACTGTAGGTAGAACTTACTTAAAATTGCATTACTGCCTTAACATCTTCCTTTCTCGAGTGTTTGTAAGCCGTCAGGGGCTTTAGTCAACCCAGTGATCTTTGCATCCTTCATTTTCACCTTGCGACCGCACAGGTACAGGGCAGAAATGCATGTGATCAGCACACCGGCATCCTGGCAGTTTCCATCTCACGGCTTTATAGACAGGGGGACGCTGCCTCTCTATTAGGAACCTTCTCAATTGTCATCACGGGATTTTGTGAATCGAGTCCCAAACTTCCCTAACTTAGAACATGTCTAAGTAGGTACCGGGAACCGAACCCCAGCTGCTGCTGAGTCAGCAACCTAACCACTTAGCCAAGGAGGTGGCCCACTGCAGAGCTTGAACTTTCGAGCGTGTATTGCAGAGACTGTTTGTAAATATTTCTCTATATGTTCTTTTTTGAGCTGTTTTCATTAACATCAATTGCTACCAACCCATGCACATGTTACAATATGTTGTTAGTTGTAAATTAAAACCACAATTATTGGTTTTATTATTTTCTCACAAATTATATTTACATTTATTTCGATCTCAATACACAAAATGCGAAACGCTAGTAGGAGACGGTACCCTGTACGGTTGCACTAGACAAATCACTGAAATTACTGATATGTTCTCAAAAAAAAAAAAATACAGGTATTATAATAAAAATGTTGCAGTACATCAGAATAGCATTTCCATACATTTTAACTCTTCTCATTTTTATGCATTCTTCCAGTGAAGGGTAATGGTTTTCATGAATAATTAGTATGTAAAGTTAAATATATTTTTATTGCCACCTCATAAATTCAATTTAAAAATTGTTTTAGAAAGAAACTTTATAAATATGTAAAACGTACATAAGGGTAACTGTTGAAAATTTCAGATTTCAACATATGATAATTGCAAGGAAAATGTTTCTTATATGCCAAAAAGACGTACATTTTTGAAGTCGAGCGTTGAAAACATACATCAAGCTTGTTGATACAATTCAGAAGCACGTGAAGTGTAATTGAATGCAAACTTTCATCATCGGTTGTTTTATTATTAGACGCTTTCTCATTTTTAGATTTTAGTCTTTTGTAATTTCACCTTCCTTCGTGACCAGACGCTCCGTCTGTCAACTACTGCGGACATATTCAGTTGAGAAGGGAAGTTTTCTTCTTGACGACCCACGTCTATCTCCCCCGTTTTAAGCACCTATTACTGAGTAGTGGCGCGAATGTAATAAAAATATATGGTTTCTACTGAAGACCTCTGTAATAAAACTAGCAAAGGCGGCAGTGGTGAATCAAGGTTGCTAAGTGCTAACATCACATAAATCTTTTAAGACAGTTCCTATAAAAACGTTGAAAAAGGCTGGATTTTTTTACATGAGGATTTTCTGTATTGTGAGAACCAGTTCCACAAACTGCATCATACTAGTTGTTGAAAAAAAATTAGAAAGAAGAATTAGCAGAAATAATACAATCCAATTACTGAATTCTATAGCATTTTATTAAAATTTTTTTTACGTTTAGTGTGCGTACAACACAAATACGACTGTTTTAATTTTCAGGAAATAATTGATTGTTCTGTAGGCTATTGATATGTTTGAAATTAAATATTTCCTGTTCAGCACGAGAATGTATTGTTTCTGTACATACGGCTAAGCTTTCTGCTTTCGGTTTGATTTTACATAAAAGTAATGGCAGTACGTGAGAACAGATATAAAACTTTGAGAGAGGTGCACAACCTCGCATCGCCCCGAAGGCTGTCGCACGTCCGCGACCTGGTCCAGTTATTAGAACGGAGATATATCATAATTATATCTGCGACACCTGACGCGTTATTTCTCTTGGAATCTCTTAATGCGAAAGCTTGGGTAGCAGTCCACCGTTTCACGAAGCGGAAGATTTGCTTTAAGTGAACATGTTACTTTTAACACCTATGACTTGCTCTACATAAATGATAGATGATGGCGACGTAAGGCTGTACAAAATAACCGTTGTGCCTGCTTAGCATATCACAACCACGCTATCTCATTATTATTTAAATCAGTCGCATCTCCATAGCATGCTGATAATAGATTCTTAATTAGCTACCTACGACAATTCTGCTGCTGAGATATTTTACTGAAAATAAATTATGAACATCTGATTATTTTAATTTTAAGTCCGCTAAAAGAAAAAAATAAGCCGCAACGCCTCTGCGTTGTCATTCCAACATTTTTAGATTCTAAATAGTTGACATACTATATTACTATTCACGGAATAACAAAAACTTCTAAAAAGCACAAAACTCATAAAAAAAACCGTAAAACTAAACACTAAAACAACGAGTTTTCGAACTTGGTTCTTGGACACGTGCTGAGAATAAACTCAGCATGCCAAGTTCGAAATATCGTGTGGTTTTAGTGTTTAATTTTACGGTTTTTAGTATGAACTTTAATGTGAACTTTTTATATTGCATATATATTATTTTAAAACACTTTCAGTTTTTAGCATCACGTGCCTCCAATTATTCAGGAAAAAAGAGCGAAGTTACGGAAATTATTCCTTAAATGAGTCGGCTCTCCTAGGTAACTAATACTCTCAGTTTTCAAATATAAACGTTCGTCTAGCCATCTTTGATTCTGCTGAATGAAAGACGGGCACTGCATATAGTCAATTTAAGTCAATAATTTACGAGTTAAGTTTTGTGAAGGCGAGAAAATAAATAGTATAACTATATCTTTAATAAAGATTACACAGTCTGTTGCAGCAATGACGCAATTCAACAAGAATACAATAACCAAAATTCGCAAGGAAGTAAGCTAGTAGAAGAAAAGGAATATCAAATTAAAATACCAAAATTAAAGTGCACACCAGTTCCATATAAATAAAATGGAATGATATTGATAGATCTGTTATTAAAGAGCAGTTCCATAATTATTACAGAATAAACAAAGAGTGAGATCAACTTCAATGGCTCGAGAAAAATATTGAGAAAAAAATAAGTTTTACGGTGTGCTTTAAAAAATGTAAAAATAAACAGCATGTTCTAATCAAATGAATGTACGATGATATTCTGGCAAAACGAGCAGCTTATTTTCGATTCATGAAGAGAAACGAGAGGAAGCATAAAGCGCCTGTGGTATATGTTGAGGTAGATATGTGGTTTGGTTTGTTTAAATTGTTTACGTTTATGTATTACAGTTAGTTGCCCTGTTCCGAACGACATACTTTAAGGTCGTGCTCCAGTTTACATATAAGGCTGACTGTACACTTCAATTCTTGTTAACAGTGTTTACGAGCGCTACAACAGAGCTATCTCTCCGTCCTATTCCCAGTTTTGCTGAGTAAACTTAAGGCAGTATGAATTGAATTTATCGGAGTCTATGACATCATACCATTCAAGTAACAATGCACTTAATGATTATTGCCCAATTTATTAATAAAAATCAATTGCACAGTGTGCAATATTTACTGGTGTGTAAATAGCCAGGTCGAGTCCGCGCAAGTAGAGCAGTGCCGTGGTGTTGCACAATGCCGTGATAATACAGAGTTCTGATATGTCAAGTATATTTTTCCAATATTTATAATGAAGCTAATATTAGTTGTCACGTGTATTTCACTTTTAACATAAGGGAACCAAAAAATGGATTTACTTTTTAAAGTTCGTTCCTTTAGTAAAATTTAAATTATATTCTGTAAAGGAGCGGTTTCAATAATCACATTTTCAGCATCCTGTCTTGATTCCAGAAATTAAATATTTCAATTAAGTGATGATAATTCTTTAACATTACGTTAGATTGCAACTACAGATCACGCTACTGAACCTTTTGAAACAGGGAAGTTGATTTTTGAGTGAAAAATGGAGACTGACTACATCCCATTCTTTCTGGGTGCTTTATTTGATAAAAATAAGGCTGAATGTCAAGGTACGGAAGAATAGAGGTAAAATTATCTACCATACTCCTTTACGAGATCGAAAAGAGGGAAATGGCCATGTTGGGCTCTGCTGGCAGGCAAGAAACGGAAGGAGAGATTAGGTAAATTTCTGATAAGAGTGAAATAGCTCAGGTCTGAAAAGGCTGATAACTGGAGACGGGGGGAACAACCTGATCGAATCCTGCTGTGTGTGTGATTCCTAACATCATTTACTGCATTTTTATTTTTATATGTATTTTTTACATCTTAAAATTATTTTTTCTCTTTCATTGTATTTATTTAATTTATTTTATTGTTAAGTATATGTTTGTTTTAAAGTTTATTTTGAAATATCTAATCTAATAACTTGTATCAAATCAATCTAATCTAATAACTTGTATCAAATCAAATACATCTGGTGTATTATGGAATCACTTACGGCGTGCTTCTGTTAATTGTTTTTTTGGTAACACTGAAATAAGCACAGCACACCATCGAGACCACCGCCATACCAGCACCACCACTTCAAAATCAAAAGGCATTTGATCATTTTTGTTTTATGATTAATTCCTGCAAAATAAGACCTGGCTGCTGCAGCAAATCTGTTTTGGTCAACTTTCTTCCGCACCAAACCCAAAAATTATAGCATTTACTTTGACCAACTCTTCAAAAGCCCAAGAGTTATTAACTATTTAAGATATCCTATTAATATTTTGGCCAACATGGGACATTAAAAGATTTTCCCAGTTCTAATTTTTTTTAAATTAATCGTACATTTCAGGGAATACTTTATAGCACGAAACATAGATCTGTGGAAAAGCAATCCTTCCATCTCTTACCTCATATTTGCAGGTTGTGTGTTTATTTTGAATAATGATAAATTGGAATAACGCCAAATTTTGACTTACATTATTTTACTACCTCGGTGATGCGAGAGTTTATTTTCTGTATGACTAGGACTTCTGGTAACGATCTAAAATGTATTAAGACGTTGACAGTGATGAAGGTGGTGCCGCTGCCCGTCCTTGGAACAACGCAGCATGAGATCTCCACCCACTGCCAAAGTGTGTGGGCTATCTTGGACACAGCTTTAGCACACTTGCAGCACAGGAGAAGAACGTCGGATGCCCATGGGTGTTATGAGTTTCATACAAAGCCCTCTAGTTGGGGCCCGTGTGGCATTTACTGGGTACCAATTCAGCGCTATCCTACAAGCAAAGTGGAATAACTGATTCCTGAGACCTGAACTGCGTTTTAACAGTATGCGATGTTTTGCCAATTGGAAGAATCGCATCAGTTTTGAAGTATGCAGCCTAATGCCTACCATTATGACTAGCTCCAAACACTCCAGCTGTTTAAATTTAGTTTCAGAATACAGCCTTTGTAAATAATTAGCACCAAACTAAAAGTACATACCACCGGTGTATTTTTAGCACACCAGAACTCAACTATAACTTGCACAAGTGTGTTTGTTTTTCAGTTTATAGTGGCATCAGAATCCCGACGTGTATAATGTCATTAGACAGCAGATCTGCCAGAAGTGCTTAACAGTAGCAGTTTGATAAGAGTTTCTGTATTACTTTTCAAATTTTTAAAGTAATTTAGTTACTAGCCATATCAACTATATGATTCTTTGAGTGAGCGGTTTTAATACGTCCAAAATGATTAGCATGCAACATTAGTGATAAGAAAAACAGTAGAACTGATTATACCGGTTCATTATTATTTTCAAAATTTAGTAGTACATATCATATAAATAAAACATTCTACTCTATTTTGATTTCACTTTGAGATAAAACAAATAGTATCACTGATTACCTATTTCAATCATCAACGTGGCAAGTTTTCTTTCTAAGCATACACATGTTTTGCTTAAAAAACTCGGCATCACATATACATTTAATTTTTGTTTAGAAAGAAAACTAACATCTTGATTAATGAAATGAGAAACCAATGGACTACGTGCATCACAGCCACGGGTGGCCGAGGTCGTTAAGGCGCGGACTCGTGAGAGGGAGGTCTGGGGTTCGAGTCCCTCCAGGACCGTCCTCCCTGACTGAGGTTTTTTCCCGGGTTTTCCTCAGTCCTCAGAACTGGCAAATGTCGGGGAGGTACCCTAAACTTAGGCCTGGGACGTTTGCTTCCTTAAAAATAAAAATTTTCCCAATATATCATCAGTGTTCACCGCCTGTTGTGCCTCAGTAGTAAAAACGGGTGTTAAACACCATTAAAAAAAAAAAAAAAAAACTACGTGCATTATCATAAAGTGGAACCTGAATAGAATATGACATTTTATTTATACTGGCACAGTAAGGCTGCAAGCTCTTCTCTTCTACTTAGCCAGTGTTAAAAATTACATATATTGACAAAATGTAGGTTAAATTTCAGGTAGGAATAAGTTAAGCTAGTGAGTCTTGTACAAAAGAACATCAATGTAATCACCAAATATTTGGTATAATATGAAAATACATAAAGCTATTTGAGGTAAATGAATTAATTCTATAAAAAATGAGATTAGTTAAAAGCTTAACACAGCGAGTAAAACACACTTTTAAATCAATATTTGTTTTATATTATTTAGGAAAAAATAAATAATATTATTATTTAGAATTACCGAAGTATTTACTCAGGCTAAAAGTATATAATAAAATACAAATTATATCGATTTATAATCTGTATTCCAAAAGTAAATTGAATTAAAGAAATAGGAAATGATCCATTAACAACAGCTCGTGTAATTTTGTGCTAAAAATTATATCTTCCATCAAATCCTAAACTCACTCTGCATCAGGTACCAGGTTCTGGTAATAGAGATAGTGTACGGCGAAGAATACAAAGATGTCCTGTGGCAGAATATAATAAGTAAATAATTTTTACTCTCAGATCCGATGCTTAACTTATAATATACGGATAGATTATGAAAGTGGGAAGCCAATTAAATCGGAGTAGCAGTGTATAGAGTTTGGTGTAACAATTAATAAAATGTCGAGTAAGTCTCTCGGGTAGTCTTAACCAGGAAAGCCACTCAAAACAAGCAGGCTTTGGAACATGTGCAGACACACGCATTGTGTTCACGTGGGAGCATTTGTTCTACTTAGTATAGAAATTAGTTAACAGTACATTGCAGTAGTCATAGTGTGGCATCGCGCAAGATGTTATGGTATTAATTTCATTTCGTCAGTAAAGAAATATTCATTACCCAAAATAGCAAACAGCGAATAAGAATAAGAGTTTCTGGTATTACAAATACCTAACAGCAAAATACCTTATGGTGGGGCTAACACAGTATGCAAACCCGTGCTCTCATTCAAAGATCAATGGGTATTTTGCTTATTGTTGACATGTACTTTGTGAATAGAAGGATTATCTTGAATGAACTGTTTCATTTTACTTTCCATACAAAAAATCGCTCCACATAACTTTAACTGTAAAGTAAATTATAAAATGAAACGAAAACCAAGAAGTATGAATGGACATACATTTTAAATAAAGTACATAACGGATAGTTTCTATTTCCAGGTTTGACTCTCTCTGGATACGCACTGAATGTTCTCCAGTCTTTAAAATGTGAATACCACACAAGAAATTTTCACAACTTTGACGCTAATTAATAGGCATCGGAATTCTTAAGCATATGGCATCCAGGTACACTCAAACACAGGTGAGTCAAGGCCCGGCAGTTAAACAATAACTGGTGAGTTGCAGGGTAAGGGCAGAGGGTGGTTTGTAGCTCATGACATCTCCCACCCGTTGTTTACAATCCAGTAACAACATAACTTCATTTAGCTTTATTCTGGTTTTAGTGCTTAGAAATTACGGTGCCTACTATTACAAGAATTTTGTTTTTCAACGTTAAGTTTGTAGATGCATGATATAATGCAAAAATATAAGAAATAAAACATGTCACCATCCCATCCGATAAAATTGGGAACTGCTAAGAAATAAAACAATGAGACGATGATAGTTTTTCTTAAAGGGACGGAGGAAATATCTTCCTATTTATCTTCGCGAGAGAGTGACAAACATTAAATCAATAAATTAAAATAAAAAATAAGGAAACACAATTGCTCCCCTCTTGCTCTTTTATTTTCCTCTGCTTCCCCCTTCCTATATCTATCTTCTTTTGCCTTGTGTTTCTTCTAATTTGTTTCCTGTGAGTATCACTCTATTGAAAACCCAGAAGAAGATCCCCGGTTATCTTATTCTTCCTTCTGCTTTTTTATTGTTCTTTCAGTTTCTAAGGAATAAAAAGGAAAGGATGTTCATTTAAAGTATAATATTTTTCCGGTTTTGTTAGTAGCCTTATCCGGCGCCGCTATTTGCAAACAGGTATTATAGTTAAAATAAGTTAATGGCTTGTTCACTTTAATGAGATTTATTATGTAAACAACTAAAATCCGAGCAGCGAGCTGTTTTAATCATCATTAAAGCAAATTTAAACGTGACCTCAGGAACATTTATATCAAGTATACTGTTCCTCAATGTATGGATCCATTTTTGGCCGTTCTGGGAATCGACAAACGGTGAGGCTTCTATGGGTAAACGCTTTAGCGTCACAACGTCACGTTACAGTTATGACTGCCGGCCTAGAGAAGTTAAACACACCGAATCATATTTTTTCTTTTAATGCACATCGCATGCTTTTGCAGTCAGCGTTACCTGAAACTGATATTAATACCCTTAAGTGCCAATTTTTCATGGGGAATGATAATCGCTCGTCTCGTAAAAGGTATTACTGTAAAGCATTGCAAAGGAAATCCACATCGCAGTATTGCGCATATAGGGAGAAAAGGAGGGGAAAAAAAAACAGAATGTTCCACGTCACATAGTGGAGCACTCATACAATTAAATTTTATATTCGTATATCGTTTAAGTAAACACCAAAATCCCAATAGCATTAGAAGTAAATTTTCTATAACAAGAGAGCCTTCTTCTAAACAGCATCTCTTTGCCATATATGTTTTCCTTTTAATTGTATAGAGTGAGGGCTTATCTATGAAACGTGAGCTCTACGGGGAGTTCATGGGCCGCAGATCATATATACTTGGGCGGCCGGCAACAAGAGTTTGCGGTAGAATTCGAGATACTAGTGACTGAGGTTATTTGAGTTACGGGGCGGCAGAGCGCGGCTGCGTACTGATAGAAGCTCGTCCTCAAGGCTCTATAATGCATATTTAAGTAGCAGCTGGAAAACTGTCAGTGAGTGGTTGTGCGTTCGTGTGCTACTCGGTGCCTCATTGTGTGTAACTTATGTGCTAATTGTTCTAAATGCATGTATATAAATAAATACAGTCTGCAAGAATTAGTTGTTACATACGTACACGAGAAAACGGATTTTTGCACAGAAATGGTAAGACGGTTCTCAAAAAATCGTGGCAATCTTGTTCCAGGTATAGGAACTGTTCGCCAACTTCTTAAAAAAGTTATGAGAGACTGGGTCTATCAATGACAAGAACTTATTCCGAACTGCCGTATTCTTACAAAAGAAAAACTAGAGTTTCCTGTGCAAATTCTGGCAATGAATTACCGCTGAGGGGCATCGTTTTCAACATTTCTTATAACACAAGTTAATACTAATATTACCAGTTTTAAATACAGTAAAATTTAACGCTTTCAATAAAAATAAAAATACTGCTATGCGCGGCGAGTCTATCTCCCCTTTTCCGGTCGGGCCGGTTGCACTTCTCAAACAGGCGGCTGTAACTCATATAGCGAGCGTCACGGTACCATTTATTTGTGCTTGTAAAGTTATGTACCTATAAGAACATATGCCAGTTAGGCTTAAGTACTGACTAAAATTATTTAAAATATATTAACATTCTGAGAAAGGAACTTTCTAAGAAGTACACATGGACAAATTAAATGTAGAAGTAACAGAACGTTATACGAATTGTTTGGATAACCAAATATAATAACTTTTATTGAGAAAAGTAGATTAGAATGGTCGAGACACGCAGAGTGTGTGACAGAAATCAGCCTACCTAAACGCGCATTCATTATTTGGATATTCAGGGGTTGCAAGGGAGAATAAAGAATTTGTTTGGTTTATTTATGTACGCTCTTGAACATCTACGGTCATGAGCGACCCATTCAATTCAGGGCGTGAAACAGTTAATAAAGTTTGCTCAGAGGCCTATTCTTTCCGATTTGAGGTTCTTTTTCGTGCCGAAAATCTACGACATGGAACCCACGGCCTTTCTTCCCTTCCAAAGAAACCCTTGCTTACGATTTTTACGCCCGAAAAAGCCATCAACCCTGGCCGGGATTGAACCCGCGATCTTGGGTCCACGATGCAAATTTGGTTACCACTGTACCACCAGGACCAACAATTTGCAAGAAGAAGAGGAAGACTAGACCCACATGATTTCAAGCTGTTTTGGACGATCTGAGGGAAGCTGGTGTGAGAATTTTTTTAATAGTGTTTAACGCCCGTTTAAACTACTGAGGCATCGCAGGCGGTGGACACTGGTGATACCTGAAATGAAATGATAAATTGGGAAAGGATTTTTTAAAGAAAGTAAGCGTTCTAAATCTAAGTTTTTTGGTACCTCCCCGGCATTTGTCATTTATGAGGATGGTGGGAATCGAACCCCAGACCTCTCGCTCATGATTCCACGCCTTAAGCACCTCGGTCACCTGTGGCGGTTTGTGAGAAGATGGAGACAGCGAGCACAAGATGGAAATGAGTGGTTTCAATTAATTGAGAAGGCTCAGGACCTTCATGAATTATAGAGCCTGTGATGAATAAATGAAAGCCTATACCTACACAAAGATATGATAGTAATGCCTACATTTATTTTGCACACATTTCTGACATCTGCTTGAAAAATAACCCATTTCTCTTCTTGCATCCCTTTTAGGATTTGAATTAATATCTTGACGAATGTAATTTTTCAGTTTGTCAAAGGTGTGTAATTTATCTTAATGTTCTTCAGAGATAATAATCACAGGGGTTTAGGTCTTGGGATCCAGAGGGCCATATATTGTTACTGGTAGCTCTATGACCCAATACTATAAAAGTTGTCAATGTAAATGTAATCAAGCTTCATCAGAAAGCAGATTGAGGTTAGGATTCGTTTCTTTGGCTTGCACTTGACTAAAAATTCATTTGCGAAATCTGCTCCTGACTATAGAAGCCAGTACATTTAAACCTTTATTACCGTAATTTCATAGGTTTTTAACCTCAGTAGAGATCAGATTACATTTTAGTAAAGAAGAAGTCGGGTTAATACTTCCTAACCCAGAAGCCTTGAAGACTTCTACCTCCACGATTCTATGTGACCAAACCTGTTTCTTGTATAAGGTTTAGGCGAACTGATCACTTAACTTTTCTTAGGGAGCTCCTTCATTAGACTACTAATCTCAAGGAGGAGATTGTATCTCCTAATAGCGAATGCTTTATCAGATTGTATCTCCTATTAGCGTGTGCTTTATTTTAAGTAACTTTGTAGGCATTCACGTGGATTCTTCACTGAAAAGGGTCGTGTGTTGAGGTGAGGTGAAGTTAATATTTCTGCATTCTCTGCCGGCTCGTGACGAGTGGCACAGCAAATAAATCGTGGAGATAGCATCCTTTCAGTTACGAGTGGGAGCAGTAGTGATTTTTGTTGCGAAAGAAGATAAAGTTGTACGTTTTGTGTGTATAAATGAGCTTCGTTATGTGATTCATTTCAACACTCAAACACATTTTATAATTTAACATGGTGAAGACAGACTGTGAAACAAAGCGGGAGAACACCCTGTAAGAATTTAAGCAAAAAATGTCACATTATTACTAAGATAAAGCTATTTTTACACTTCGCCAGCATGTATTGCAAGAGAGTTGTAGAATTACAGACAGCACATAACTTCTTTTAGGATTGAGAGTTTATAAAAAAAAATGATTAAGTGCAGCAGAAGTATGTATGTCTATTATGGAAGTCTTCAGTTCCCTAAGTCTTTCTCGCAACACTAAGAATGTGAGTTTTAGAACAGAACAGATTATTATTCAAGAACAGATTATTTCAGAATTGAAAAAAAAAAAAAAAATCTACTTAACTCTAGATGAGGGTACTGACCTAAACGAGGCTGCGCAGTTTTCGGTATTTATTACACTCTTCGATCACCTCCTTGATCTAAAGATTAGCATTGCTAACTGCTGACCGGGAGCCCTGGGCTCGATTCCCGGTACCTACTTAGGAAGTTTTATAAGTTAGGGAGATATGAAACGGGGTCCACCCAACCTGTGAGGGCACTTGGGAAACTGCCTGATGGAGAGATGGCAAACTTCGATCTCCAAGCCGCGATATGGCGATCGGCGGGATGCGGTGTGCTGATCACATGCCCTCCCCCTGCAATAACTGCACTTTACCAATGATATCGTATGATGGAGGTAGAGGACGCAGCGGTAGTCGCGGTAGGCTAAGACATTTGGGGCTGCAAACTCATTGAGAAGTATTACATTCATCTCTAGCTTCCGAATTTTTAAATATTTATTTGATGTGGGTTTACTCAAAGATCGATCAAGAAAAAACATTTTCAAGACTGCTGTAATGAGAATAGTAACTAAATCTCAGTTGCTGTACCATCCATCAATGTTAGGCCAAGCAATGGGCTTCTTAAGAAGATTAAGACAACATCTAGTAGAAAATGAACTTCCAGAAAATCAGTGAGTGCTTGTTCATTGTATTAATATTCATCGCAAGGCACTGTTTGCAATGTGTTGAAAATGGCTATTAAAACTGTGGACATAATTAGGGCTTAGTTCTTTCTACATAAAAATTCGAGTATTTCACATTGACATTAATTACCATTATCTATTATATTATAATAAGGTAAGATAACTTAATGGGGGTCTGTATTACACAGGTTTTTTTTTTTTTTTTTTTTTTTCAATTTGATAGTAAATAAGTCTTTTAGAAAAGGGAATTTAATGGACTTATAGAAACATTTTTTGCAGCGTGATTGAATGTTGAAAATTGATCTGAAAACAAATATCATATAATAAACAGAATGAGGCGGAGCAATTCAGGGGGGGGGGGAGGATTCCTCGAAGGGAATCGAAACCGTCCATGTAATCATATATCGGAAAATGCACAGGAACACTGTAGTTAGAGCAATTAGACAAGGATTGATAGGGGCCTAATCTTCATACATTTGAACAACACGCGAATGAAGCCTTCTCCACTTTTCGGGTACAAGAGGGTACACTGGAACGGGTGCGGCAATCCATGACGCGACGTGTGGGTGCGCGTGTTCAGCGACATGGCGGGCACTTTGAATCCCTCCTGTTACATTGCCAGAATGCATTTTATGTCTTGTAACATTGATATCTGCAGTATATTACTTCAATTGTTTCTGCTCATTTCCGGACACATGTAAACTTTTTTGTTCTTTTCCGTATCAGGAATCGCATTCTGAAGTTTGTCCACATTGTTGGGCCTCAGCCTGTATGTATGTGTTATTTTTCAGTTTTGTTTCGTTTAAAACTGTTCATAATGCAGTGAGCGTGAAGTACAACAATGTTTATACGGTTAAGTACAGCATTATACTATGGTTAATAAAACTTTGAAGAGTCAGCGCTATGCCACTGCACTGCGCTATTTGTGTAATGACAGTCAACAAACAACAGCTTCGACTACTCTGCCTTTCTATGAATCAACTCTTTTCACACCTTCAGTGTATGGCTTGCGCATCCATGGGAATGTAGGATATTTAGAAAGACCATGAAGATATCTTGGAGAGTCTTCTCCAGGCAGTATCCGAGGCCCAGAGAGTCTTCTGTGAACACCGTGCCTCGGTGTTTTCACTTTCTATTTTTAAAGTTTTTGGTTTCACGAAATGTATTAACTAAGTTATGAATCATATTAAATCCTAGAATAAGAAAATGCCACTTGAGATAATCTCCTGGTAGCAAGAGCAGATTCCCGCACGGACATGTGAAATGTGAATGCATATTTGTTAAGGAATAAATTAAACAGATTATTGCATTGTATTTGATCTTTCCTAGCAGATTATAAACACATCACATAAAAGTACATATGTTTAAGTGTCCTTTCTCGTTACAGAGACATAGTATATTCCGCTAGCTACTATAGTAAGGCTTCTGCTGGGGTTCCGCCGCTTTAGCGTTTCATAAATTCGCTCGCCCAGTGGGTGCTTTCATATGTGTAAACCTTTCAGCAGAAAAATAATAACGGAAATGCAAAACCAAAGTAAAGTGACAAAATAAATAATACATTTGTAAAGGGGCACACTGAAGTGTTCACATTACGTCAGCGTATTGTAGATGCATAATATTACAAAGGATTGCGGAGAGAGGGGAAGCAAATAAAAATATTAATAGACTGCATCCATTTTTTACGTAAGGCTTTAGCTCTTAATTAGAGAAAATAGTGCAAATATGTGATGAGCTAATATATAGTATGTATTATATTTAAGCTTTCTGCATCAAACAGAACTTTTTTCCTTTTTCTTGTGAGCTTAGGTGCTATCAAACTCCTTACCGCGAGACCTCTTCATTATTTCGATTTTACTGACACAAATAAATCTTACCTTATTAACCGGGTTTTCTCACAATGGAGAATTTTCCACGTCCTCCCATGCGCTTATCTACCCATAAACACGCACAACTGATAATCTTACCTGAAACAAAAGCGTTAAAAGAGAGCATTAGATTTAATAGTATTCTTTTCTGTTGAACAAACTCCTAGCTTATGATTATTAATATAGCTTGAGGAGAATAAGGAAATTTAAAGAAATGCAAGAATGAAAATAAGTAAAATAAATCAAAACAAAATAAAAACATCCCGAAGAAGTCAAAGAAAATTATAAAAATAAAGTGGAAGAGGAAGCAGAATAAACAAAATACAACGTAGTGCAACGTATTAGTTAAATACTTTTCTTCCACATTTTTCTGCAGCTTTGCTTCATTCTGAGAGAAGGAATGATATTGCCACCAAAGGTTTATCAGTTCGTCTGTACTACTGTTAATGCGTTTTCATTTATTCTACTGAAAACAAGGGCGAGTCGACATCAAAAGACAGTTCACGATGTCTGTGTAATGCTAATACAACATTCATCTGTTAAATATGTGACGGGTAAATAATACACATCACTGATGCACACCCACTTTCTTACTTTTATTCTTTTAATCACGTCATTGCAATTTTCAAAGAAAAAAGCATCAACAATGCTCATTTGCTTGTTGTTAACAGGTTAACTTTTTGAAACGAAATAACTCTGAATAGGTTCTGTTCATGTTCCTGAATGAACGTCCCAGTCTTCCATATTTAGGCGAGGTATACCCTTAAGGTATTGACAGATCTGTGAATGTTACCATAACGCAAACTATTTCATTTGTCTTTCATTGTACCTACGGCTTCAATGTTATGCACTGAGATGCAGGAAAAAAAGAACAGATATGCTGAAAACGGAGTATAAACTTGCTCTACAACAAACTGCCATAAATGTCGTTTTATCAGCGATGTGTTAGGAGAAGAGGAATGACTACTTCACTTTAAACATATCCGGTAGCAGGCCCCATTTCTCTTTCGTATTTCTGTACTACTGCACCTGCAGCTTGTTTTTATTCAGTAAATAGACAACACGCTCCCGATGCAGTGACACATTATTAATGCATTTTCAACGCAGCTTCGATTTCTCAAGTAATCCATGTCCTTTATTTTTCGTTCTGTTGTCTTCGAAATTCTCAGACTCTTAAAGGTTGTTTTCTTTATGGGGTTAGTTGCTTTAAACATTTCTGTACGCCAGAATTATATTTGTGTATTTGCTTACTTTCGGAACTTTAAACTTAAGGTAATGTGAGTTATATTGTATATTTAACAATTGAATAATGTTTGCTTGCTCTATCCATCATTGCAAATAGGATAATGTGAAACCGCAAGAAAGAGTTTTCAGGAATATACTAAACATTAAGATTAACAAAAATAAGCTCGCAGCCACGGGTGGCCGAGGTCATTAAGGCGCGGACTGGTGAGCGGGAGATCTAGGACCGTCCTCCCTGACTGAGGTTTTTTACAGGTTTTCCTCAGTCCTCATAACTGGCAAATGCCGGGGAAGTATCCTAAACTTAGGCCTGGAACGCTTACTTCATTTAAAAAAAATCCTTTCCCAATTTACCATTTTATTTCATGTATTATCAGTGTTCAATGTCTGTGGTGCCTCAGTAGTAAAAACGGGCGTTAAACACTAATAAGAGATGGTTCTGTGGCAGGAACCGCGGTTGGCATTGGCCGTCTCTCAAAATAAGAGATTTTTATTTTGGAGTCTGGATGGAAATGTCCATTATGGAAGTTAATGTAATACAACTTGTTCGCTTGCAGAAATGTAATATAATTTTTTGACAAAGAATACAAAATTCATGTGCCAGTTAATCTACCCTTCTTTCCCTATATGTGCAAATAAATTTTAATTAATAGCAAAGAATGCTACTAAGAAAAGTTTAAAGGATGCTTCCATATCTAATTTTCCTTCCCAGAGACAATTGTTCTTTCTTAACATGTTTTGTAATCAAACATTTTTATTCTTAATAGGTAAACAATGTTTTAGAGTACATATACTTTTACTGACTAGTTAGATTCAGTGCATTGGCATTGCATTTTTGCAAGGCAGTTACATAAAATACTCTGCATCGCAAAGCAGTGATTGACTGTACAGAAAAATGGGAAATTATATGAAACTGCTTGCGATTTCTGCAAATGAGTTGCAGAACTGTAAGAGCAAAATGAAACGAAAAATAAAAACAATATCAATTTATAACGAGACATGTGGGCAAAACAACAACAGTAGCTATTATATAAGTGTCCATTAAAGTATTTATTGTATCTCAGATTTCGTTATGAAAATAAAATGCTATCCTAGTTTTATTTATTATCTTCCACAAGAACTGTCATAATATTTTGTAACATACTTTTACTCATCCTCATAATTTTGCTGTCCTTTCTCAAAGTGATCCACTTATGATGCAATGCTTCTGCCCCAACGTTTTTGCAAATTTTCAAAAAAGGCTAACCGCCAGGATGGCCGAGGTTTTTAAGGCGCGGACAAGTGAGAGGGAGATTTGGGTTTCGATTCCTAACAGGACCATTCCCCCCGACTACGGTTTTTTAGGTTTTCCTCAGTCCTCATAAATGACAAATGCCGCGGAGGTGTCCTAAACTTAGGCCTAGAACGCTTCCTTCCTTTAAAATAAATCCTTTGCTATCATTTCATGTATCATCAGTGTCCACCACCTGTGATATCTCGGTAGTTAAAACGGGCGTTAAGCACGTTTAGAAAACCCTTCTAGAAACGATTTGTTGTCAGTCCCTTTAGAATGGCCTCCGCAGCCTTTCCGCTGCTTCCGATTGTGGCAAATGTCTTCTAGGAAGGGGTTTTCTCTATTTGGAGAGAAGAAAAAGGTCACACGGGACTAAATCTGAACTACAGGGAGGGTGAGGAAAGCACTTTTCTTTGTTTTTTGTGAAATATTCAGCACAACATTTGCGATGTGTGGCCATGCATAATTGTAGGACGGCATCCAGCTTGTTGCACGGAACTATGACTATTTGCATGTGGTAGAGTTTTCAGGATATCTCTGAAATATTACCCAGTTACGGCAGTGTGTTAAAGTATGACATACTGGTAAACCATTCCTCGAATATGGAAAAATGAGATGACCATAACTTTCCCAGCAAAAGTATCCACCTTTGCTTTTTTTTGGAGTTGGCGATGATGAAATATACAGCTTTGCTGTTTGCTCTCAGGTTCGAAATGATATTATCAACTTTCATCAATAGAACCTTCGAAAGAAACTTTGCATCTTCCTGTAACATCATCTTCAACTGCAAGCAAACCTGCACGCGAATTTCTTTTGTTCGGTAATCTACAGTCTTGGAAATGATCGTGCACATTTGCAACTTTTCTGTTACCAACGTGAAAGTGGCACCCAGTGAAATTTCCAGAATTTCTGAAAGTGTTGTTAGTATTATAAATCGATCCTATTTCTCAATGACATTAGCGCTGATTAATGTTTTCTTTCGTTAGTGCACAAACTAAGGCACCTTCCCTTGAAATTGATCACTTCCTCCTTTTAATCATTTCAAACTATCTTCGAACTGTACTATAGGTAAGTACAAACTCTCTATGAGTCCTCCTGCAACATTGCATAGGCCTCAGCTGAAGATTTCTTGAGACGAAAGCACACTTTCAGAGCAGCATTTTGTTCCTTGCATGTCATCTTTATTTTGCTGTAGGTGGAACTGAACAGACCTCAATTTGCACACCTCTCTCATAGGCGGAAATCAGAAGTGACAATAATAAAACTGGTAAAATGTGTACATTAAGCTAACAAAACGTTGTAACGTTAGAGTTTATGCCTGTAAAAAATATGATAATTTTATTGAATGGCCCTCGTATTTCCTCCTAAGGTGTCAATGAAAAAATTGACAAGTTTCTTTCAAATCCAACATTGTCAGATTAATTTCTTTTTGCAATGTAAATAATTAGTGTATTTTGAAAGTTGTATTAAATCCCCTTAAGCATTCTGTGAAGGGAGCAACTCAGTTTGTCTGCGGTTCAAATTTGGATCTTTCCCACTTTGTGTACAGAATTTGTCAAAGTTTCGAAATTACATTTGATTCTTTAAAACTCTTGAACTTCGAATATTACGAATTACAGCATAAAACGCAACATTCCTTAAGGCAGCGGTGCCATTCTGTTGTATTATGTCCTCTGCTGAAATTTCGTTTCACGCGTTCTATCTTACCGCTCCTACATCACAACGAAAACGTTAACATTAACGAGGGGACATAAACGTAAAAAGTAACATACCATTCTTCATAGCATTCATGATGCCAATAGAACGCTAATCTGAAAAAAAATATAAAAAATATAAAAAATGACAGTATCGACGATAAATGACGATATATGTGCAATTTATGTTACTACAAAATGCATTAACTGGAGTGTGCGATGTTTGCAATTAACCTATTCTAGCGCGTCCTCTTCGCCCCTGCACTTTTCTTCTGTACTCAGTTAACGCGAATATGAAATCATAAAGAATTTACGTTAGAGTCTAACTTTAATGCTAAAGTTTACGTTAACGCACATCATTGTGAATGGTCGTATTAAATAAGCTGGTCGCAGGATTTTGTGTTCGTGTTGTGTTTGCTTTTATTCCCTTAACACTCATTCACAATTAAAAGCAAACGCAATGCGAACATAAATACTTGGCACCAGCTTATTTAATGTGGCCATTCACAATTATAAGCATTAGCATTAATGTTAGATGCTAACGCGCTAGTTCACAAACTCTAAGCTCTCATGTTCACGTTAACGCGGTTCGAGAAATAAACATTATCGCACTGCGCAGGAACTAAGAACGCGCTAAAATGGATTCATGTGTAGTGTACCGCACACACAAGCTAATAAATACATATAAATAGTTCTTTCACACTGCCCGTGTGTAGGAAAGAAATAATGAAACTGGAAAAAATTGGGCCACGACCAGGATTGAAGTCACAGATCTTCAGCCTTAATATTATCAGATTTATATAATTAATTTACACAAATTAACCCCTATATAGTTGCTAGCTAAACTAGAAGCCTGGATCAAGCATTAGACTTGTCTCTTTAAGAAATAAATCTCTCACAGTAGAGAAAAATCTTAAGGATGTCTGCGGGATGTGTAGAAACAGATGAGAGAGGTAATTGGTTACCTGCATGTAGGACACAGTAGCTCAGTTGGTTAGAGCATCGGCACGGAAGACCGAGTACTCTGGTTTGAATCCCGGCCGTGGCTCGAATTTTTTAAGTCTGATTCTTCCTTTCCAACAAACTAATGCAGTTTTTAGAAATATAAATTGCACTGCTACATCGTTATTAATCATCAAAGCACCTTTTTTATTTTCTTCACGCTCTTAAATATTTTTGTATGGGGTTAGCGTTCTCTTAGCATTATGAATGGTAATCTTATGCTTATATCCTCGAGTTAATTTTAAAGTTATTGTAAACGGACCCACATATTAGAAGTGAAAGTGGTGATACAAAGTAGATAGCAGGTCCTTTAATTGATAAATATACTATTATCAAAGTAAATTATAAAATTCCCTTTTCATATCATGCATATTGCAGTTGCAATTGTTGGAAAATGATATATCTCAGAAAAATCACCTTCTTGTTGACAGAACAATATTTATTTATATCTATGTTAAACTTTGTAATACCGCCACGGGTGGCCGAGGTCGTTAAGGCACGGACTATCGGGTCTAGGGTTCGAATCCCGCCAGGACCGTCCTTCCTGATTGAGGATTTTTCCAGGTTTACCTCAATCCTCATTAATGGCAAAAGCCGGGGAGGTATCCTAAACTTAGGCCTGGAACGTTTCCTTCTTAAATAAATCCTTTCCCAATATATCATTTCATCTCATGTATCATCAGTGTCCACCACCTCAGTAGCAAAAACGGGCGTTAAACACTATCAAAAAAAAAAAAAACAAAACAAAACAAAAAACAGCTTTGTGATGCTGCAATTTTCTCTTAGAAGAATATAAGATATTATGTAGTACCAAACATCTCAATGTTAGTTTATAAATAAATGTTTTGTCTAATGTGAAAACTACTGTATACATTCAGCATTATTTACTGTGATATTTCCTTGAGCTATAATTCCTTGCGTACTATACCTCTGCTTGAACTCTTAGTGGTTGCGCAGCAGTTTGCAGTATTTTACTTATAAACAAAAAATTAAGTGCTTGGAATATTATGTTTCCGCTGTCTCGGTGAAATTGCTGCCGAAATTGATGAATACTGCACAAGAAGCCCATCCGCGAAGAGAGCATGCAGGTTATAGACATGGCAATGTATTCAGCCCGGAGTGTAATGAGATTGTGGAAGACTTGTCGATAAAGAAAAACGTAAGCGGTAGGAGCAACTTTTAATTAATATTCCAGAACTGATTAATCGCCCAGAGCGGCTGTATTAGCCAAGACGTACATTGCCACACTGCTTAACCACTTTGTTCCCATTGCACCATGCGACATACGTCTATCTCTTTCCCTGGCAGTTTTATAACTTCTTTGGAAGGGCCTTTCATCCGGTGAAAACAGAAGATATTTTTAAAATAGTTCCTTTGCCAACTAGCAAAGGTTTCCCATAAAGTCTAGCTTCACTTTTAGTACAATATTAAACCATGCTGCTTCAGAAGTTACGGAAGGGAGCAAAAAGAAGAGATACCGACAGACATATTTACATACATATGCTTCTGTGCGTGTGTGCAGGACCCTATCTAAAGTGTTTTACGATGTTTAGTAGGTTTATTCCTTTAAATATTTGGTAGAGTTGTCAACTGTACATTTCTAATTCCCAAGAACAGTTCTGCTTCTTAATGTCTTATGCAGAAAGAAGTACATTAATTTTAAATATTTAAACCTTCTTTGTCTTCTTGTCTAATGTTAAATAATCACCTGCTGTGGATATTTTACGAGAAATTAACACATTGATTGATTATATAAAAATAATGAAATTTTAAATTTAAAAATACAGCAAAGTGAGTATTTCCGAAATTTTAACTTCGCATTTAAAGACACTTGTGGGGAGAATAGTCTATTGCAATATTACAGAATAAACACAGGTAATTTAAACTATAATGGAAAATTTGTTACTTTGTTCAAATTTTAATGAGTTCAGCATTGCGATTTTTATTTATGATATAAGTGTTAAATAGTGGCCCCCGGCATTAACTCACATACATCCACGTCACAAAATAAAATCACCCTAAACACGTGTATCATATACTAATTTTAATATTTACATATAAATTGTTGTTGATTTGTTTTATTTACGGGCGCTCTGTAATATTTCAGGTTAGCAGCGTCCCATTCAATTTAGGGTGTGAAGCGGCCGAAAAAATTTTGCTGCTCAGAGGCCTCTTTATTCAGGTTTGATGTTCTTTTACATGCCGTAAATGTACGACTTGGGATCCACGGCTTTACTTCCTTTCCGAAGGAAGATATACTTAGAATTTTTACGCCTGAAAAATCCATCGATCCTGGCCTGGATAGAACCCCAGATCTCGGGGTTTAGGAAGCAAGTATGGTTATCAGTGCACCACCAGGACCGACTTTACAAATAAAGAAGTAATTACAAAATTATATTCGGAGATGTTCCTGGATTCAAAGAAATAGTTTGCCTATTCCTCACTAGGAGGAGCACGAAAGAAACGTTACTTAAATTTCTAGATAATATTACCAATATCGTAGGGATGGTAATTGTGGATTTAAACGAATTTTGGGGGTAAACTTACAAATTAGAATTTTGTTTGGCATTATTATTACATTTTAATTAGTATAATACACTTCTGTTTCAAAATGACATTTTCTCGCGCTGAAAGAAACTAATAGTGCGCAAGTTATGTTGCAGGGTGATAAGATCAGGTATTATTTATTTTCCACCAGCCTGACTTGGTATCCTTTCTCAATAAACATTTGAAAAAAAAAATATATGATATCACTGGTTGCACTTTAGGCTGATTTCGAAAACGATCTGATTTATGAAGAATTGAAAAAAGTATGTAATACATTCTAAAGTATGTATTTTGCACCCGCTAAAATAGATTATGCTTCATCATATTAGTCCATATTTTGTAGCACGGAGTGTTGTAAAATACAGTTTCTGTTTTGATTACCTTATAATAAAGAACTATGTTTGTTTATTACGAGCTGTTTGAAAATACATTTCGGGGGGGGGGCAAGGAGAACAAACACACATGATGAAACAAGAACTAATTCGCATATTGGTTATGTCTTATGACATAGCAAATTCTAAAATAAGAAGACTTGTTAAAACAGACACGCGCTCGGATGTCAGCAATACTAGTGTTCGTCGGTCCTGCTGGTCTACTTGCCCAGGGTCGATAGAAATTTCGGACATTAAAATACTAAGTAAGGCTTCTTTCAGAAGGGAAATAAGACCGTGGATCCTGTGGCACATGAGGAAATTGGAAAGAAGGGCCCTATGAGCAAAGTTTATTGGCCGTTTCACACCCTGAATTGAATGGAATGCCGATGACCTGAAATGTTAAGAGCGTCCACAAATAATCACAATGAATTAAATTTAAAAATATAAAATAATAGTGTTCTTTTAGACCTGGATGGTTCAAGAGGTAACGCTTGGATACCGCCACGGGTGGTCGAGGTCATTAAGGCGCGGATTCCTGAGCGGGAGGTCGGGCTTAATTCCCAGCAGATCTTGACTGAGATTTTTCCATGTTTTCCTCAGTCCTCAGAAAAAAAAATAAAAAACTTCCCCAATTGATCAATTCTTCTCATGTAGCATCAGTGTCAGGCATCAAACAATATTCAGAAAAATAACGCTTGGGGACTCGCATTTGGGAGCCCTTGGGTTCGAGTCTATTGGAACCGGCCATTCTAGCCGGTTTTTTCTCTGGTCCCTTAGAATACATAGTTTCTTTCACGAATTTTCCGCCTCCTATTTCATATCATTCTATTCCGTTGGCTCTGTTATAAGGTCGAAAGTGTCAGGCTAGGTGGGCTGGTGCCGTGTGTGGTGTAAGGGTGGTTTGCGCATTGCAAATGTTTACGCGCCGGCGATTGGTATGGAAGGGGCCCTTCTGAAGAGCTTGAATTCCTTGGAAGGGGGCTCCACTGTAATCGGGGTGTTCTACCTGGAGACAACGTTAGGGATATCATCTATGTCTGTGCGTCACCACACGTGAACCCTGGTTGCCCTGAATCTTCATTTTATCATATCTTCCTCCAAGAGGTACCCTCACGGGGGACGTAGGCACTGTCGTCCAGCCCTTGAGCATGTTTATCGACATATCTTCCTCCGAACTTACAATCCATTCCAATCGGTTGCAATGCAATATGCGTTAAGATGAATTGAGAGACTGATACAAAGAAGTTAACTGGAGTTGTGGTTTGGTTTGAAAAATGAAATCTTTTCATTAGTGTTTAATTAATTTAAATTATTCTTTATTATTACGATAGGGACATTTGTACCTATTTATGCTCTAAGGGAGATAGGTAGTACTTAGCAGTCGAGGACAAGGCAATAGAGTCCGAAACTAGTTAACTCTACTTAACACAGGAATTGCACATTACACTTATTTCACTCCTATATTCTAGTAAAAAAAAAAATACAGATATTTGTTTTATGTTATCTTGATGTTACATGACTTAATATCAGTGAATGCGTCGATTTTAATTGTTGCTTTGTAACTATTGGGAAAAAACAGCTAAAATTGTTTATATAGAGAAAACCGTGTGTTGTTAAACCATTTTTTTACTAATTTCCTTTCCGTCGTCAACAGCAACCCTCTTACTTTCCTAAAAGCAGCATCATAATAATATACTTGCACTATAATGGGAGTGGAAACATATTTTGCTTAGATATTTGTATTAATTACTTTACTGTAAAGATAATTTCATATACCACTACAGAACTGTATAAACCATGTTGTACCATGAAGACCAGGATATATACTGGAAGTTGTACTATCATGATGTGGACACTATTGTTAATTGCAATTCTTGCATCTAAAATTCATCCAGATAGCCCATTATTATACATGTTTTACGGGATATTAGATGACATTTACAAGTTTCAGAAAATTTTAGAAACCAGAAAACGAACCATACTGCCAACTAAGTCATGCAATTGGGCATCCCCGTTTGTGCCTCTCTTTGTTGTCAGCGCACCTTTGAGAGGTAGCACACGGCGCAACATGAATAAAAACACAGACCAGTATGTCTGCATGTAGATTTCTGGCCCTGGGGCTTGCGTGCACTTATGTGGTGACTTTCTCCATTGCCCCAGGTTAAAAGTGACGTCCAACATTACGTATAAGGAATGGTTCCTTGATTCATGTCACAAAAGTGGTACATTCACCCTCGGTGCGAATCCTGCAGCTAGAGGTTCTGAACAGGTGTTTGTTGGATACTCTCTGTCTAAACAGGTATTAAAACATACTCTTTAGATTTTTAAACAAAATCGGTCCTTACAATGCCTGAAAAAAATAGCAAGGAATTAAAAGCTTGCAGACAGAGTTATTCTTGCAATAGCAATGGGTTATCGCATACGACGACTTTGTTGTACTTCTGCTTGCAGGATAAATGCTCAGGTTAAACTTTTACATTTTTATAAATCGCAATTAATGTACACATTAGAGTAATTACTAGAGGACTTAATTAAAAAGTAATATGAAGCATTACTACAGGAATCAACCTAGTATGAAATAACTGTTAACCTACTTTATGGTTATTTTCTGTTACGGTGCCGAACAGGATGTGCACACACTCATAATTGTCAGTCCTTATGAAATGTTTAATGAACGATACTATGATGGAGAAAATGTGGAAGAGATGTCCTCCAAGCTAGAAGATAGAATTTACATATTTAATACACAGACGGTCTAGTGGTCAGATTGCTGACTTCGACTTCTGGGGTCCCGTGTGCGATTCCCCAATCTACCAAGGGGATTTTTCCTTTCATAGCAACTATGGTCTGGGTAGCGTAAGTACCCTTAGGTTTAATCATCATTCTGGCGTACCATATCACCACCGTCATTTTGACTGGGGACAACGTAATGGTCATCCCAGCCTTAAAAACGTTACAATTCCGCCACGACAGGGGAATGAATGAATAGTGTTTAACGCCCGTTTTTGCTACAGAGGCACCACAGGCGATGGACACTGGTGATACATGAAATGAAAGTACATATTGGGAAAGGATTTATTTTTAAGGAAGGAAACGTTCCAGGCCTAAGATTAGGGTACCTCCCCGGCATTTGCCATTTATGAGGATTGAGGAAAACCTGGAAAAAACCTCAGTCAGGGAGGACGGTCCTGGCGGGATTAGAACCCCAGACCTCCCGCTCATGAGTCTGCGATTTAACGACCTCGGCCACCCGTGAGAACAGTGGGCAGTAATTGGAAATATATATAGTGTAATGTAATTATATCATCTATCTAGAAATTATATCGCAATTTTCTGAGATCACTGCCTTTAATTTCCATATAAATTTACAGTACACAATTTAAATGTCCATATATAGTCTAATTTGTTATGAGAAAACTTAATGCGTCTTCATTTGAAGGTGGGTCATATGTCCTTTTTGAAGTTGGTTGTTAAAATATATTAAAATTATAGTGGAGATAGAATTTCATTAAGTGGCCACAAAAACCATTTAGTGTACCCCTAAGGGCATGAGGTCGACTATACACAAGTCAGCAACATTGTCTGGCAGAAAGCAATAGTAAACTGAAACGAGTACATTCTATCCACAGGCGAGTTGGCTCAGGCGGTAGCGTTTTAGACTCGCAATCAATAGATCCCCGATTCATTTTTCGTTGAGCCGCCCATGCTGACCTTGGCTTTTTTCGTGGTTTCCTAAATCACTTAGGCGAAAACTGGGATTGATATTTACATTTCAAGAATTTTCCGCTATCCCATTCGTTGACATTTTATTCCGTTGATTCTGTTACAGAGTCAAAAATGCCAGGGCGAAGCTGACGCGCTTTGAGAAGGTTTCTGTCCCAGCGACTGGGGGGCTCCGCTGAGAGTTCTGCAAGGCGGTGCAGCCACGCCCATGGACCCTTCGCCCGGTGTTTCCCTGATACATCCCTTCCTCCCGTAGGTGCCCCCACTGGAGGAGTAGACACAAAGAGCGAACAGTAAGCAAGGCCCAAACAATCTAATTCAATCCAACAGTTTGCTCATTTCATTGCTTTCTTCAGCCGGACTTGTTACTTTCCGTATTGAATGGAAGTTGCATTCCCTTGCTTGCTTGTCTAAGCAATATTTTTCTATATCGTCCATAATTATTGAATCTGAATTCTAAATAGTTTATGAAGAAGACACATTACTTGTTAGATTAAATTACCGTACATGGGGAACGTTTTATTTACACGATGATTCATTTAAAACTGGAGACATTTTGGAAAAGGGCATTTAAACGATGTGGGAAATGTGATAGTTGTGTTGATTTTTTTAATTTATTGACGCTCTTTAACATCTCAGGTCATCAGCGTCCCATTCAAATCAGTGCATGAAACGGCCGACAAATTTTGCTCAGAGGACTCTTCTTTCAAGCTTGAGGTTCTTTTTCGTGCCGTAAATGTACGACACGGGACCCACGGCTTTACTTCCCTTCCGAAGGAAGCCATACTTAGGATTTTTACGCCCGAAAATATCCATCGATCCTGGCCGGATTTGAACCCGCGATTTTGGATTTAGAAGGCAAGTATGGTTACCACAGTTTTGTTGATGTCACCACCGTTAGAGTGCTAATTTTATCTTTTTTATTCGCTAATTTTTGCCAATAAATAAATATGCTACCCTCACTGCTACACCATTTATTCCATATTAAGGTTAATTCAGAGAATGTGGCGTAAAGTTCCAGAAAAAACAATGACCCGACTCTAGAAGCTCGTTTAAAATGCTCAATTATCGCGTATCGTGTATCCCTGTGAGAACAACTCACGCAAAAGTTAGGGCCTTTGGTAATAAATGTGTAATGTTTGTATATCACAGAATGACAGGTAGCAAAACCAAGGTCATGTAGTGTTACTACTATATATGAGTTGCAGGAGCCAGATGAGCAGAAAGCAGTTCGCCACTGCACATAGTTCTGGGCTCTCGGTGTGCGACTGCCTGACATTTTAATCACGTGATTCACAGACGAGGTCTGGTTGCACCTGATTGGAATGTGAGAAATATCTATGCATTTCGACAGCGCATGGCCCACATGCTAGTCATGAATTGTTCTACTCTACAGAAGTTTGGAGTTTGGTGTATAGTTTAAGTAAGTCCATTTCTTCGCAAATAGTAAATAAAAACATTTAGAAACGCATTTTATGGAATTCATTTTGTAGTTGGACGACCTGCATTAGCTGAAGGTTGTTTTCTACAACTTGTCAAAAATCAGCCGAATCTCTCGCTTGATCAGACATCTGACGATTGGCTAATTACTAAGTATTTGCGGCCACCCAAATCATGCGGCCTTCGGTCCCCAGGCTAGGAGCAATGAGTACGGATGTGTCTACAGGAAGAAAGTGGGTTTTAGTATCTATTATGAGGTTGAGCACTTTTCTCAGCGATATTTTCTTTTTTTTTATAAAGTATCTGAATGCTTGCAGCTTCATCGAATGGAAATGGAACACATTTTTATACTACAATCGCAACTGATAGCTTAATTAAGGTATCACAGAAAGTAATTAAGTAATATGTGATCACTGATAGATATTTTACAGTTGGATTCAATACCAATGAAACTGTTTATTTGTGAGGTCATTGAAAAATACAGACACAACATGATGAAATGAAATGAAATAGCTAAACGCTCTAATTGAAAAATGCCTTTATCCTACTATGATTACTATGATTGGATTTTAATTTGTAAGGGCAGAGGAGGAAATTTCGATACATCAGCTGGGATGAAGGGCTGGCCGTATGTCCCTACATTTACAATGGGGGCACCTCTAGGAGAAAGGGATGTGGTGAAAGAAAGACCGGGCGGCCAGGATACACGGGAAGTGAGGAAGTTTCCACATACAGTACCCCGACAAAACTGAGTCTCCTCCAAGGAATTCGAGCTCCTCAGAAGGGTCGCTTCCACACAAACGCTGAAGCAGAAACATTTCCAATGCGCAAGCCTCCGCCACACCACACCAGCTCACCTTGCTTGTTACATTCGAACCTGCAACAGATCTAACGGAATGAAATGAGGTGAAATAAGACTAGGAAAAACTAGAAAAAACTACGGTCGGGATAGAAGACTCCAAGGAATTTGAACCCTGAACCTCCCGAATGTGAGTCTCAAGCGTCACCACCTGAGCCACCCTGCTTGGCATGTAGCTGGAGATAAATGTGAAGTTTGGCGCATTAAATAATTCTTAAACATAACCTTGTGTTACAAGAATAGAGCAGCAGTTAGTAACATTGTCTATATTCATATCTACATAAAAGTAAGCGCTTTGGATGGGAAACTGTGTCAATACAAGTTCGCATGCAGAATGAACAAACTAGTCAGTTTTAACTGCAACCTGCCAGCAAAAACCGGGCCTAAAGTAAATAAATAAAGTGACGAAATCAGTTTTCTTTAACTGAGAAACTAATTGTATAAATATATATAAAAGAAAATTATCCTCGCAAATTATTTGATGTCGGTCCTGGTGGTGTAGTGGTTACCATACTAGCCTTCTACACCCAAGATCGCGGGTTTTAACCCGGCCAGGACCGAAGGATTTTTTCGGGGCGTAAAAATCCTAAGTATGACTTCCTTCGGAAGGGAAGTAAAGCCGTGGGTCCCGTGTCGTACATTTACGGCACGAAAAAGAACCTCAAGCCTGAAAGAGAGGCCTCCGAGCAAAATTTGTCGGCCGTTTCACGCCCTTAGTTGAATGGGACGCTGATGACCTGTGATGTTAAAGAGCGTCCTTAAATAAATCAATCAAAAAAAATTATTTGATTTTGTTTTCCAAAAGCATCAGCAATATTTTAGCTATGAATATATGTACGTTCCTTATATCCTTGTTAGTTTTTAGAAGAATGTGTGCTAAATAAGGTTATGTAGTCCATCATTATCAAATAATGGTTTCTGAAAAATATTAAAACAATGTAATTAGAGAACATCATTTCTTGATCGGCAGATTCTCCTTAGTGTTAAAATACATCAGTCATTTTCTTTCAATGGCTGCCAGTGCAGAGAGGCAAACGGTTGTACAAGCGCTAATATTTACGATTCCTTTAGTAAGTAAATTTCTGCTTATAAATCCATACATATTTTATGAAAATACCATGTGTTGTACGTATTCTTAAATAGAATTTAATCTATATTCAAAATCTAATAAGTTTATCAGCTACCTATATTAGGACCTCAATATCTCGTTAAATTAACATTAATATTTTAATTCTTTTTTTTAATTTTAATGAGTACTTTGAGATCGCAAAAATGTTACCTAAAAGGAGAGGCTTGTAGGCAGAGCAGAACAGCAACAGCACAAGGTTATACAAAAAAAATTGGTGTTGCATGATAGGGCTCCAACATGCATAAAAAATAGGACGTTTAAATGAATGGCAAGAATGTGTACAGTGTTCCAATTTTAGTCGTTATGCCTATTAAGTCAAAACAGTTAGAACGCAGTCTTTCGTTACGTTTGGCTGCCTTCGAAAGGGAAGTAAAGCCGTGGTCCCGTGTCCTACATTTACGGCACGTAAACGAACCTCAAGCCTGAAAGAAGAGGCCTCTGAGGGACCATTTCAATCTGAATTGAAGGAGTCGCTAATGACCGGAAATGTTAAAGAGCGTCCTTAAATAAAGCAAATGAATCTTTAATTATTCTACCGCATTACATTTAGTAACCCTCATTTTCAAGAAGCAATTTAGTAGGCAAGATGATTGCATATTTCTTGCAGCCTCACTTAGAAATTGCTACGAGATAGTTCAAAACTATAAAGCATAAATGGGTCGGTTCTGGTGTCTAATGGTAACCATACTTGTCTCGTAGACTCAAGATCGTGGGTTCAATCCTGGCCAGGGTCCATGGATTTATTTCGGGCGTAAAAATCCTATTTAAGGCTTCCTTAGTAAAGGAAGTAAAGCTGTGGGTCCCGTGTCGTAGATTTACGGCACGAAAAAGAACCTCAAGCCTGAAAGAAGAGGCCTTTGAGCAAAATTTGTTGACTGTTTCACGTTCTGAATTGAATGCGACGATGATTGAAATATTAAAGGGCGTTCGTAAATAAAATAAAATCTCAAAAAAAGAAAACAAAGGGGGAGGGTGACGTTCCGAATGACTACTAGAACAAGCTCCATAATATTTTCAAGGAGCTAATTAATGAATAAACCTAGCTCCATTTTGCATATATACTATTGAACATTCAGTTACATCCATGCTTTTTTTTTTAAGGGTTAACAAAGTCATCACGGCTGATGCACACTTTTGCGCACAGGGTCTGAAATAGGCATGATTAAAAATGGTTCCATGACTTCACATTTAAGCACCAACACTGTGCGTTTACACAACAGAAACGGAACAAAGGCATACAACATCCCCTCAAAAAAAACTACTGCTCACATGCACAAATATGCTTTAAAATCGTTCAATTCATCTGCGATTATGAATTTTGAGATCATGAGACACCTTCCACAGAGGAAAACGACAAAGTTAATTTACGGTTTGCTTTTTAAAATGTACGAAATAAAATGGGAAAATTTCATAAAATTCGTCATTCCACCACTAATAGAGGTGACTCTTCTAGTACTACAACACAGACGCAGTCGATGCTTCTGCTTCCTTCATGAAAATTCTAGATATATCTGAAATTATAGAACTTCAAATAACAAACAAGAAGAGATCTTTATGTTTCAGAGGAAAAATCAATTGTTTGTTTCATGTTTGAAAACGGAAAGTCAGGTAAAGAAGCAAAATAAACATTCATCAAAACAAACACTCAACAGAAAGATGATCTGAGATCCGGGATCTAGTAGTACACAAAATGTTCATATAGAGCTGGATTTATTTCATTTTAAGAAGAAAGAATTCACATTTATATAACATCTTATGCGAAATTTATCCTAGATACGTCCACAGAGTGCACAGGATACATACAGTGTTGATAATGTGACGATAATTACGTTATTACATTTGTTTGATTTAAAACTTTGTCAGTTCATTATGTATTCTTTGAATTTGGGTAGATGTTTTTTTTTTTTGTTGCTTAATTTAAACACGAAACATAAAAAATTAAAAAAATAAAAAAATAAAAAATATAATGGCACTATTTGGAACTGGTTGTAACATGATTCATTTGCTTTTCGCTTCAAATATCTCAAATGTTAGCAGCGAACACCTGTGACAGCTTCAAAACTAAACAATTTCCTGTTCTCCCACGACAAATTTGTGGGTATATTTAATTAAAAATCTTGATTCAGGAACAACTAATTATAAGCAAATTCGTTCTGAAAATGATTTATTTGGTGCAAGCACGCTAGAAATGGGCATATTATTAAACATATTATGAGTTCAACTGGTGAACAATTTATATGTTTTTCGCAATTAGGGCAGTTGAAATAATCTTGTTTAAACTACATGCATCTCATTTCTGGATAACTTTTCAGTTTTAATGTCAGGTTATATATGCCTGTATATCAATAAACAAAGTAAGTTGTTTAAAAATGTACATTAAATGTACCGAAACACGTTATACATAACAGATTTAAATAGTAAACAAATTAAAGGAGAATTGAAAAAAATACCTAACTGAACAAGTTAAACGGTCTCTGCAACAAAGAGTGTCCAAAAAAAAAAAAATAAACAGGAAGGAGCAACGACTGCTAATACATGAGGCAGATGAGATGACGATGAATACATTCCTGTAGTTCTGAGGAAAATGAAATTATTGCCAACGATAGAAAGAGATTCTGCACTACTTAAATCAGCAAGCCGACTATGGAATTCAAAAAAATCATTGTGGATACATTGTAGCCCTTTTTGCGGCTCAGTAGACCACGTAATCTGTTACACAATCAGCTGCAAAACCGAAGGGTACAAGTTCAAATATTGCTCACGTTAGGTGTCCCGGATGGGGTTTTAACCTTTTCCTCACCCTAGGCGAATGAATGCCCAGTTAGCTTGCACCTAATAGACTCTGGGTGCGTTTGTATCGTCTTTAATTCATTCCATTCATCGCCTCCAAGATGTTGAAGAACTGCAGAAATAGTGTAAGATTCTCTTATTTGCAGTGAACTGTTACATAAATGAGCAAATATATTCTTCAGTAATGAAGTACATGCGGGTAATTGTTATTGAGATTAAATATAGATGGTGCCATAAATATATAAACACCTCAAGCAAAGAAAAACTGTGTTAACATAACAAAACTGAATTCACACTAACAGAAAATGCGGGGCACTAATCTTTAGTGCTCATCATTTTCCTTTATAGTTACAACAGTTGCTCAAAATGCCCACCATCGGCGACGATACACTTCTGAGTATGTTGAACTACCACTTGAGCAACGTTTGCGAAAGTGTGCTCAGCGAATGCAGCACATGCCATTTAAATTTCTTCCCGAAGTGTAGCTGTTTTCTACGGTATGCAACATCCTTAAGAGCTCCCCACAGGTAGAAGTTTAACGGAGTTAGATTCGGAGAACGGTTCTGTTCTATTCACACGTCTTCATTGCCTTTGAACTTCAACGACATTCTCGGTTTTCCAATACCACTTCACAATTGCTTTCCGCTGTTCAAACGATAATCTTGACTCCATTTTGTTGTAGCAACGCTAGCATAACGTAATGTGAGTCGCATCTGTTTACAGAATATCATACGACAATCTTGGCTTCATTTGTTCATTGTTGATTACCTGTCACGTAGCAACGCTATCATAATGTATGTGAATTACATCACACTACACATTACTGTTGCTTTTGGGGCAACTTGAAATATATTAAATAGATATCTACTGTGAAAGTTTACATACACTTTTTGGCACCCTCGGTACACACACACACACACACACACACACACACACACACACACACAAACACACAAACACGTTTGTAAGACAACCATGCCAAAGATTGGGATTTGTTATATTCGAATGAAAGCCTTGAATGTGTTGCAATATTTTATTTGTTCTGTCACTTTAGCACAATATATGTTGTATAATTAAGAAAGGATATGTTTAATTGCATACTGTGCAGATATATAAATGTTTATTTAATAAAGTGTGCATATTTCATAGCTCTAGCTCACTAAAATTGGAATTTACATTCAATATATATACTTTAACGAATTCGGTCATTTGTCGTGTAAACTTATTAGAAATATAAACTACTGAATTCTTCACTTAAACGCTTATGCAGCACGAGAATGAAATTGCAGATGTTGCGAGCGTGCCTCTTATTTGCCATCTTCGCTGCACACGATGCTTGTGATGGTGTTGATGAAAAATAAGGTGATAGTGGCCTTCTGATTGGAGAGGGAAACCTTCGGTTGATAGGAGATTTATCTTAACTGGTCATTATCTTAAGAATATCAGGATGAGGGCAAGGATGAAATGGTAAGTTAAATTTAAGCCAATTTGGGTGCTGTTAAAAACGTTCTTATCCACTCCGCTGCATTCGATGAAAGGTGTTGGGTGCTTGTAATGTGGCTGGTGAAAAAGATTTAGGTTGGAGGAGCTTTCGGTTGATAACGGATTCAACCAGATAAATGAACCATTTGTATGATAGATACATGGAGGTGTAGGTACGTGGTTGATGGAAAGTAAGGATGCGGCGATCTCTCGGTTAGTACATGGTTTATCAGTTAGGGTGAGCTGTTTGAAGGTAATGAATAAGGATGAAATCGCCGGTTGAATCTAAGACATCATGGGCTCTATTGCGGGCGTATGTTATTCATCTGAGCATAACTGCTGCAGGGAAATGATAGGTACATACTTGTGATGGTGTGATTAATGATATGATAAGTAAATAACACCCTTTCGGTTGGTAAGTGCATAGCAATTGAACTTGTGTGTATCCAATCATGTACATGTCAGCACAAAATGTTAGAATGGGCATTGATTTCTTTTACAATTGAATTTTTGTATTTACGTACTCATTTTATGTAATAATTTACAGTAAAGGGGGAAATTTACTGGTTTCGAAATTTATATTCATTAATATTGATTCAGCTGCACTGATGTTATCCCCACCTCTGTTGCATACTAGTCACCGAAATTTGAAGTTTCAAGTACCCAGTTCACTTTCTGTCGTACAGATCATCTCAGTATCACAGCAGCCTTTCTATGTTGATAGTTGAAATTAACTTGCTATACCATCTAGCTTCTTCTTCGGTTTGTACAAAGACAATATCCGATCTGGCATTTGCAAAACTGTGACAGAAGGGAACCTAGTCATTAGTTTGTCACGGACTAAACGTGTAACTTCCTGAATAAGAGCCTCAATATTGCCCCGGCTAACTTGCAGAATATCAATACTTATAAATTATATTAATTATTTGTAAGACCTAAACTAAGTATGTAAATAATAATAATAATAATAATAATAATAATAATAATAATAATAATAATTTGTTTATTGCTCTTACCAATACTATGGTTAGTATGTATGAGAAGAAAAACATATTAAACGCCTTGGTAGTTTCAGGTTCTCTCTAGATGGCAGCACACGCTATTTAGCAGGAGAACCAAAAAGAGCTAAGGAGTTTTGTATCACTCTGTAATTGCGGTCACGGCGGTTTTGCTCATGGCTTTGTGGTTTTCATGTGTTCAGGTCAAGAAGTTAGATGTATCCACCATTGCTCATCTTTACATACGATTAATGCGACAGGTTATTACCTTCAGAATCAAGGATAAACACATGTTAACTTTTATATGCTGTCTTACTTTTATAACTCATTACTCTTAGACTTTCCTAGGGAACTATGCAAAATACTTATTTATATATCTGTATGCAGAAAGATCATAGCTCTAACATCCGCGTAAAATAAAAACAAATGTATTAAGTAAGTTTTTCTTTACTAGTTTTTAATGTTTGCCTTGACTGCAACGATATTATCCCATCACATCTCACGTGAATTCTGAACAACTAGGTATACTTTCTATGGCCTAGGTTGTCTAGTCCTCTTGTGGCGCTACTTATATTATTTTTATTATATTATTCTAATTATAAAGATTTCGGAGTTTCGCGATAAGGTAGTCGGTCCAGGTGGCGTAGTGGTAACCATACTTGCCTCCTGAACCCAAGATCGCGGGTTCAATCCCGATCAGGGTCGATGGACTTGTTAGGACGTAAAAATCCAAATATGACTTCCTCGGAAGGGAAGTAAAGCCTCGGATTCCATTTTGTAGATTTGCGGCACGGAAAAGAACCTCAAGCCTGAAAGAATGAGCAAAATTTACCGAACGTTTCACGCCCTGAATTGAATGGGACTCTGACGACATGAGATTTAAAGAGCGTCCGTAAATAAAACAATTCAACAAAATCGGCAAAGAAATACATCCTGAATGGCCTTATCCTTGAGGCAACTTACTCACTTTTTTCTGAATTGTGGTTTCTTATTGGCATAATATACCTGTGATTAAACCTATTTAAATCTTACATTAAGTCTTACTTAAATAATTATTGCTTCGGGTAATAAAAGAGAATTATTAGCAGACTTTTACATGATGGGCATGTTAGTGAAATACTCCTCAGCAGTGACTGCTCATTTAAAGTCAACTTCTGTAATACACGACTAATATTGAGAAAATGCAGATTTTCTTGTTTACGAATGCATGCAAAAACCTTCAAACATAAATTTATTGACTCTGGTTCTCCATATAGGAAATAATGTTTGTTGATAAAATTATGACAGACAAAGCACAATATGTGCTATTTGTGTTGACATGGCTGCATTTTTCAAACAAACCTTCTTAGGAAGACACAAGTGACTGTGACCACCAGGGGTTGTCAGCAGGGCGGAATTCTTTCTTACTTTGAGTCTCGCAGTGGATGACCTTGTGGATATGAGTGGGAAAGGGTAGTTTCTACCAGGTTATGCGGATATATGACCTTGGTGTTCATGCGGAAAATTCTTCACACACACAGATATAATGAACAGCTGACTGGAAAAAATAAATAACTGATGCACAAAGCATGGTCTAAGTTTGTAAAATTTGACAAGTAATCACGAGCTAGCCTGCTTATGCATTACGGAAAACTTCAGAAGTGCTCCTTTCAGTTTCAGTAGAAGGTCTGTTTGATCTACCCCTTCTAGAGGTATTTCTTAAAGTGGAGGCTACATTTGCAGATTATAGACGAATTCACATAGACAATTGCAGGAGTTGTGGCACAGACCCTGAGCCAGAAGTCTGTATTGGAAATGAGATCAGATCTCATGACAACACAGTATAGTTTTGACACATCTCTCAGGTTTCATTTAGTATTGCGAGAGAACTACTTAGAGGGGCAGACAGTGAAAAGCTTTGAGAACCATCTTATATGGTTTAGAGGTAGCTCACGTATAAAGATCCAGTCCGGGGCTGGGATATATAACAAAACTTAGCCTCAGCCTTAAAAAATGTTGTACTTTTTTTTTTTCAAGCGGAAATACTTGCCATTCTGACTTGCGCTGACAGAGAAATTGAGGAAGGCTATAAAAACAAGCTCATCCTCCCATTCTCAGTTATGCGGTTCTTAAAGCACTTGACTCTTACCAATTTAAATCTAAGTTATACTTGGAATGTCCTCAAATCCTGATGACACCGTTACAGGACGACTCTATAGTTTACAATGATGCCTATTCTTCAGGCATAGAAGGGAATAATAAAGCAAATAAATTGGTTAAGAAGAGAGGCCCTTTATTGGACCTGAACCTCTTTGTGGAATTGGCCAAGTATTTTGAAAATCCGCAGTCAAATCATAGGCCACGGAAGATACAACGGAAGAAATTGTATACATATAGCTTATCAAATCTTGGCGAAGTTCTAGTCAAGGACCTCTTAGCTCTCACTAGTTCATCTCTACATTTGGAGAGAAAGAAATTAAGGAAAGCGATTTCAATAATTACTGGACAAAGACCGTTTAGGAAATATCTGCACACCGTAAGAATCTTTCATGTAAACCCGATTTATAAATTATAGTAAAAATATGTTGAAACGCTATAAGCATACTTGAGTATGAGATACTGAAGAGCAAGTCCAACTTCTTGGAGCTTCATCACTGGGAAGTGCTAACGATTCTTCCATAGGAGGTACTGGAGATTTGGGTTAGAATTTGTATGAAAGATAATGAATAGCACAATGAGTCTTCGGGTGACGTGCGAGGACTTTGACTTTCAATAATACCCGTTCCTACTACCATCACTATCACCACCACTCATTTGTGCAACTCTTTTCGTAAAACATTGGCAAGTACAATTCAAAATATTAATGTGATTATAAATTTATAACAAAATAATCTTACCGCGCTGCGTGCATTTGCAAAAAATCGGTCAGTAAAACATAGGCAAAATATCCAGTTAAGTATACTATAAACGGTAAACATATTAATAACAAAGAAATTATTTTTAAATACGTACTTATTTTAATTTAGTGTAACATAGTAGAAATATAAATAATTACATTACTTTTAATAGTATTACTACATTATTAACTATGCACAAATCTCTCAGCGTTAAATACGCTTATTATGGGTCTAAACTGATTCTAAATAGTAATAAAATATTGCTGTAAGATGGGATTTTCATTTTTTCTATAATAAGCCTAAGTACTTTAACTTTTGGGTAATAATTTGTCAAAGACTTTGGTGCAACAGTGTAGTGGTGCATGATTTATTATTACAACTGAAGATATCCTTACTGTTATGTATTTTACGAATATGTTACATATGAAAATAGATGCAACATTATTTAGGATATCGCCTAAGTCAGTCACCTGATGAAATGGAAGGTGATTGCTATTCCTGATAATAGAATGAGGAAAATCTCAGAAAACCTTAGTAAGTTTTGTCGGTCGGAAAATCTGAACGTCGGATTCTCCCTGACACGCGAGTTCCAAGCGTTACCGCCTGAACCAATCCGCTTGGTGCAATATAATGCACACACATACAAACACTCCAAATTGTAATTATATGACCATTATTGCCTAGAGTTAAGCATCAATGTTAATCACAATATCAGTTTCCCTTCAATATATGTGTTTACCAAGCTGCATATTGTAACATTGTGCATGCCTCATCAGAAAAATTGCTGAAATAGTGGCGAGACTTAGTGACGATCTAGTAAACACACAGACAACACAGAAAGCAGAGCTGTGTTGGACTGGCCACCAATTAGATTATTTTGTTGCCAGCGAAAGAAATAAACCATATGGCGTTTAATTTGACAGCAATATTCACATTATAGCTTTAAGATCATAGCTTTATAACCATATATGTATGCTGGAGTTCCAAAAAGTGTGTGCTCCTAATTCTTTTAAAAGCCTAGGGAAATGTGAACAGTATTAGGCGTTGGTTGCATTCCATTTACATCCTTTACTTTAACAGAAATGAGCTAAAAACAATCACTTACATATAGTTAAACAGGAAAGAAATTCTGAAAATAATATCAGCAATATATGATCATTAATAACCATATTATTACAAATTAATTTGTTTTATAAGAAGATTCGATTTTTCGTAATAGCTTGTTAAATATTTTTAAAGGTATTACAATATATTTCGCATTTTCATATTAGCGTTCTAACGTTTTCTTATAATGTTGATTAACACCATCAACATTATAATAAAAGGATAATATTAATTTCCGCAACTAAAAATACACCACTTAAGATAGGCAAATGCTTAGATGTTATCAGCCTGCTAACAGCATGCAGCAACAACATGCATTTAGTTAATTAGAACACAAGAGTTATTGTCGGGGTTAGGATTTATAAGTAATAAAATGCTTTAACATGCACATGCATATAGGCTATCAAATTATGCAGTAAATATTAACTAAAATTTTATAAAATTGTGAAAAATGTTCCAAAGAATAAGTGGAGTTTATTAAATGTCCATTCTATTAAAAACTACAAATATAAATTTATTATTTTTCAACGAACAAAAAATAAACCATAATGTTTGTATTAATACGATTAGACCATTTGTGTACTATTTTTTATGGAAATAAGGGGTTAGGGACCCCTCAATACTCAATAAAACTACACTCAACATCACAAAAATTAATGAGAACCACTCCAAACCTACCCATATCTTGTGATATAAAATGCATAATTGCTCTACTTCACTGCAACTGCAACTGCGAAGTTTCCTCTATAACAGTTGAGACGTTCTGTCACATGTTAAGACTTTCGGACAGATGGGATTAACCCCTCCTATTGGCCTGGACGCATACTGTACACAATTTTATTATTTCATTACCAGCAACGCACTCTGAGGATTCAATAAAAGCAGCGCTATCAGAGTCTAACACACTTACACATTTCTCAATGCTTCAATGTTAATTGAACAATATTCTACTGCCTCTTAGCCACATTCCTCCGTGTAGTTAAGATTGGTTTAATTATTATCTGACAAGAATAATTCTGAAGCCAAAAATTATGGAGTAATCCTCAAATATATATGTAAAATATGTAATATACCATGAAATATGAACAATATGGGGAATAAAAGTACTTTCTAGCATTCCCAAAATCCTTATTCTTCATTAAGTCTATCTGATTCTCACTCACAATGCTATAGTTTTTATAATAAAATATTCTAAACAAATTAAAAGCACTGCAAAGGGTACCAGAATGGCAATACCAATATTTTTATGGCTCGGTTAGAGGAGTAATTCCTTATGTGAGAACCTTTTGTGCTATTATTGTGGTTAAGATATATTGATGATATATTCATGCTTTGGACTCATGGTTCTGATCTCTAGATCAGTTCCTTGCCAATCTTAATTCCAAGTGTTCAATTAATTTCACTTCTTCTGCCTCTCCCAATGCTGCTACGTTCTTAGATAATTACACACACACAATATTCCTTTTTCTTTTCAAGGCCGTGACTACTATTTTTGTAATAATAGTAATAATAATAATAATAATAATAATAATAATAATAATAATCTCTCGGTACGTATGTTAAAAACCTAGCTCAAAAGTTTCAAGAACAAAAATATCCTACCTAACTTTATAATCCCGTATCCAGAACAAACCATAAATTTCTAATAACAAACATTAACCTTATTACCATTATGCATTCGTCTTTAAGTTATTTTTTCAAAATTTTACCCCCTTTATCTTTAGAAAACCCCCTAATCTTAAAAGTATATTTTGGCGTAACCTATCTTCAAATTGCCCCGTCCGGTTGCAGGCTCATATCCTTGCCCACGCCCTAATGCAAAATCTGTACGCTAATGATAGCATGTCATTCGTTCCGCAGCCCCAAGAATTTAAGGTTACTTCAGTTTCTAGTTGTGCTTCTAAAAATGTCGTATATATGTTAGCTCGTAAGGTTTGCAAAACATTTTATATTAGTTTGATTTCTACCGTTGTTTTGTTTCGTAAGAATAGTAATAGTCTTTCTGTTAAAACCAAGTCTCCCTTCTGATTGCTTAACATGTCCTGCCTGTCCCATTATAAATATTTTGATAATGCCTTTAATTTAACAGTTATTCTGCATTACCGACTCATGTCCCTGAAAGTTTCATCAGAGATAGAGGGATAGCAGCTATATATTTTGCATAAAGCACGTACACCGTCGGGTTTAAAACTAGTGTTAATGTTCCATTTTCTACCTTGTTATTGTTTTATTTTTTCAATTATTAATACATTTCAGGTTATAATTTTACCCTTTCTTGCCTTTTTATTCATGCTGCTTGTTTTATCTGTTTCCACGCATTACAATCAAAATTCAATATTTCCTTTTACCACTTCCACTTGTCTTCTGACTTTGAAGAAGAGCACAAGCGGTTGTAAATATAGCTATATTTGTATTATTATTATTATTATTATTATTATTATTATTATTATTATTTCATTTATTTATGCATCTCTAGTTCTTGTTATTTTGGTACAATGTTCCACGAATTTCTTTATTTTTTATTTTACATTCCAATCCTACCCCTGGTTATTACACTTAGCTTGACCAATACTAAACAATGAAAGTAATATGAAAATGTTTGCAATTTAGGTTATATTTTCCTTTGGTACTTGCCAATAGCCATAGGTATTCGAGACGATAAATATAATGCAGAAATAACAAAAAAATGAGTCCGCAGCTTGTTCACGTCTCTCCTCTGCATAAAAAAGATCAACCAAGCAACTTGAACAATGCACGAGCTACATATTATGTAATTAATATCGTAATTAATGCAACGCTTGTAGCTTACTTCTTCATGTTTATTGATTTTCTTTTCAGAAGAATTATTATGATCTATGCCGTATCTTTATAGTGGTTTTCTGTAATGTGATCCCAATAAACATTTAATTTTTAACAGTGAGATATAAGCTTCTTTCCTTTATATTGCCAACAGATCCGATAAAATATCCTGCCATTAAAAAATAAATAACGGAAACCGTAAACAGATAACAAACAAACGATGGTATATACTTTTTCTCCGTAGCGTCATAGCATATAGTGAACAAATAGCAATATAGAATTTTCAACAAATGCCTTAAAACGTCTCTCACCCTCAAACATAAGCTGTGTATTTTTTCGTTGAGGAATATACATCCACGTTAAATCATTAACTAAAACGGAAGATAAATGCCGAAAAAATTCTCCATCATCAGCATTTATCAGAAAATCGCAGCTAAACACGGAAAATATAATAGGGCGGCGATGGATTACATCAAATTAACTGCATATTTATACAGCATAATTGAATGGAGAATAATAGCTTGTATCCGTAGAGAATATTAAAACCTACCTTTTTTATAACAAGAAGTTAAATTGGGCTGAGTTTTTTTTTTTTTTTTTTTTTCCCCAAAACTCTCCCGCTACTCTCACATAAGCAGTTGAAAGTGTAAGCGAAACAAAACTATTTTCATAGTTGCGCACAGTTTGTCAGAAAAAAACACTATTTTCATCTATTTGTAATTCACAGAGGCTTAACTTAGATCTCAGTTTAATGATCATGAGGCTGCCTGCTTGGCTCGAAAGTATTGTGCACAACTAATATGACTAGCAAAAACTAAAAGCTGCAGATTAGTCAATCCATATGAATTAGACTTCAAGAAGTCCTATAAATTAGTCTTGAAAATAAATTATATATGACGGATAAGTCATAAGTAAAGGCAATATTTTTTCCGCGAACTAGAGACAACGCGAAAATGTAAGATACACAATAGAAAGTGCATTAAATGTACTTTCTATTGAAGTCACTAGATGATGTATGTGAGCAGAGCTATGTGTCTCAGCACTCCCCGAAGTTCAGCTGGTGAGCGACTGGTCAGGAATTGAGGTCCCAAAGAGTGAACAACGTGCGTGTGTGAAAATAGCAATTCTCCGCGGCAGGAATGCACGAGAATGCCAAATACTACTGGTAGCACTGGGTGCACGTGCCCTGCCCTATCGAACAGTGGTGAGATGGACAGAGACCTTCAAATGGAGCAGAGTGTCGACTGTCGATCTGCTGTGCAGTGGGTGTCCTCTGTCCATGGACAAGGATGTACGGGGTGCTTTTGCGATGATAGACGCTGGACACTTATGGAATTAAAAGAACAAACAGGTATCCCGATAAAAAACAATGCATTGCATTTTACGGGAGAACATGAACAAGTGGAAAATGTGTGCAAAGTGAGTGCCACATCATTTAAGTGAGGTACAGAAGTGGACTCGCTACGAGGCATGCCGCATCAATCTGGCGAGATTTCAGGAAGGAGATGCCAAGTAAAATCGCATCATTGCAATTGATGAAACGTTGGCAAGGGCGTATGAACCAGAGCTCAAGTGACACCCCAGTGAATGTCACTCTAGGTCACCACGCAAACACAAGTTTCGCCAAACTGCTTCACCAACAAAAGTCATGTTCATTCTGAAGTATGACAGTCAAGGTGTCTTGTGTGTCATCCAGTGTGTCAGAGAACCACTGTGAATGACCAGTATTATTTTGTGTGTAACAATTGTGCTGTGCCCTACACTAAAAACAGCCAAAACTTTTGAACAACGCCATTATTCGCCACGATAACGCAACAAACTCACACAGGTGTGAGTGTCTTTTACAGCGGTGGGGATGAAATGTTCTTCCATACCCACCTTTTTCACCCAATCTCATTCCCTGTTATTATGATCTCATCCCCAAAGTGGAGCAGCCATTGCATGGGAAACATTTTGCTAACAAAGCGGATATTTTGACAGCTTTTGACGTTAGCCCCTCACAAGCAGTATATGGCATTCAGCGCCTTCCCCATCGCTGGTAAGAACCGCCGATATACTTGGAGGCTACTTTGAAGGCTGCAAAAAACCGTGGATTACCTTGGAGACCCATCCTGTGACTGATTTGCAACCCTGTGTAAGTACGTGTAGTTATGTAACTTTTGCTCATGGAATAATAAATCAATCCTGCCAGGTAGACTGTGTTTTGACTCTTTCCTATGAGGTCTGCCTAAATCCAACCTTCCGTTGGTGGTACCGCTCGGCAGTAAATGTCATATACTTTCAATCGTATATCTTAGATTTCTTGTGTTGTCCCTTCTTCGAGAAAAAAAAAGTTACCATGCCTCATATAAAGAGAGTTTACCCTTTAAGTATAAAAGTATTAGTATTAAGTAAAAGTGTTTTTTTTTTTTTTTTTTTTGTAAAACATTAGGTAACACGTGTTTAAAAAGACTATCAATAAAAGATTCACAGAGCAACAATCTATTCTCACTTAGTAACTTGTTTTCAAAAGTTAGCACATGTTTGTTCCAATTTGCGTTAAGCGTAATAAATATCAGCGTCAAATACTGCTTTCAAACTTATATATCTTTATGCGTTCTAAAAATCTAGTAAGCAATTGCTTACTATAATAAGCAATTGTATAATAAAATGGACATTGTAAATTGTACAAACATTGTCCTGTCCTCCACTTTATTTTTTGTTCACTCGGCACATCTTTTTAGACTGACAGTTTTCAGCATCTTGTATTCTGTAGCCTCTGCTGGTGTTGATGTGTTTCTCCTTTTTCTGGAATTGTGACCGTTAAATTTCACCATATGCTCATCTAAGTATCGTGTTTTAATAGCCCCAGTGCTGCCTTGAAATTCTTATTCAGGCGATTCATCACTTTACAGCCTGTCTTCTTTTTCATTAGTTGAAAAGGCAAATACTTACGAATATCCTCAAATCTTTGAATTGTCATTATTTATGATATACATAGAATACGGACCAGCAGACGAATTGCTCCTTAGAGTAGCAAGAACGAGATAACATATTTAATAAATTTGTTCTCAGAAAATCTTCACTTCTTTCTTCTCTACATTGAGTGCAATTACTTTTGCTGTGAAAATCTGATATTTCTTGGGATTAGGTGGCGTAATTCTGAAAAATTAGTTACTGCCATAAAGGCGTTGTATTCAGCGCATTTTCCTGTTCATCTGTAATAAGTATCGTTATGTTACCAAAAGCGCGGTCTTTATCACAAATATTTTCGACTGATATGATACACCCCAAACAAAGGGAGGAAGATCACAACTACAACTACATGAAGATTTTCCTGTTTACTTACATTCAGTCAGCCTCGTTACCTGTATTTCTATTGCCATTCTCTTCGGTCCTTGAAGATACTCACAACTCTTTGGCAGGGACGTTTGCTCTGTTTTTTTTTTCTGGGTGGTGGATGACGATAGTTACGCCATCTTCGACGTCTTATGAAAACTCCTTGTCTTCTTCATGTAAAAAGATATCATCTTCAAAATTACTATTACATGTCTAAAAACACCTCAGAATTCTTTGCCAGTGATAAAAGAATTTGCGTTTTCTCGTTGAAAGATTAGAAGGTGATTTATGTAATTAGCCATCGAAATATGTCAACTTATATCAAAGAGTAAATACAAATCAAAACAAACAAAAACAATAACGCAAATACATAACACAAATAAATTTAAATTAAATAACAACGTAAATATATACTCCCCAAAAATATATAATTTGATTGTCAAGTTTTTGCAATTCTGCGAAGAAAGCTTTATTACCTTTATAGCATACAGGGGCACTGGTGTCCCAAATAATAATTTGGCAATTACAACGAGTCAAAAATATTTTATGTATCGATATTATAATTGCAATGAATAATATAAACCAACTTTCAATGGAAAAAAATCTTACAAGAGACAAAATAAATCCTCCACCTACAGATTGCAACTTTAAGATAATGAATGCTAAAATTAAATATTTTATATTGTGATGGTCATTGTTGACAAAATGGATAAACAAAATATGAAGCAGCAACATTATATACCATGTGTACATTGATTTCAAAGATATTTTTAATTCTCTTGGCTATTAGATAAAAAGCGTTTTTGTGACAAATATGGCCCTTATGTTTCAAAGGGTTAAGAAATATTTGATTATGTAAAGATAGATTGGGAAATGCAGCGAATTTTGAAGTATTGGTTTAGGATGCAACAGATGTCGGACTATTAATTGTTTAATGAATGTTTAACACTTCAGGGGTGTGGGGTAAGGGATTTCTATTGGGTAAATAAAAGTTGGGGAAGAGTTAACAAGGAATGGAATGGAATGGTGATGTATGGTTAAAAAGAGGTGAATTGGAGGGAGTTTTTTGGAAACAGATTTGAGTAAGGTTTGAGGATATAGACGGGCAAATATTATTTTATACAGTGGGGGAAAGAGGTCACTAATGTTTAAAAAGGACATAAAAGGGGGATGTTAAATGAGATAAAATACATTAGTAAAGCATAAGAAAGAGCGGATGGCATGGTTTAAAGAGTTTAAAGGGTTGTAGAAATACTTGTGAGCATAGAGTTTGCCCTGTATTTGCAAATTTGGAAAATGTACACCATATTTTGTTTGAAAGTTCAGGAACAAGTGAATGGAGACATGTTATACATGATAAATGATTTAAGTTAAATAAGTGAATCGCAACAAAATAAATGTTGGTAACCAAGGATAAAATAAGAATATTTGTATAGAGTAAGGAACAAGTGGTTATTTTAGTGAGGTACAGATGATCTATGAGTCCGATTGTGTTTGGCTTGTTTAACTGGATGTTAGTGGTATTTTGATTACGTGAGTAAATAAAAGCTTTAAATGAGTATGAATGTAAGCTAGTTTAGGGCAAGGGGTCTACTGTTAATTTGAGTGATTATTGAACTATACAAAATGTTTTAGTTTATGTTATTATAGTGTGTTTTTGTTTATTATGGTTATTTTAGAAGGCTACGGTGGGAAAGAGCTAGGGTGATTTCCAATCCATAATTAATGTATTCAGATGTAGTACAAGAAATCAATACAAGTAGGAGGAATATACGTGTGGAATGTAGAAGGTGTGTCAAAGTCCTCTGGATATCGCAGTAGGAAGCTAATGATGAACTGAGGACCGGAGCTCAGCTAACATTGTATAATATAGCTAGTTATTTTTATTAGTGTTTAACGCCCGTTTTATTACTGAGGCACCAAAGGCAGAGGACACATGCGATGAAATGATAAATTGGGATTTTTCTTAAAGGAAAGAAACGATAATATAGTTAGTGGAATAGTGAAAATTTATATAATAATTATTGGAATATTTTGTATCACAGTGGTTTAAATATTTGCCTAGTACAAAACTTGGGTTACAACCAGGCCATATTGTAATATTTGTCAACTTAATGTTATTTTAACCTTTAAGCGGGTGCGCGCGGCATTCCGTGCCGCGTTTTTATCTTTTGCTTTTTTTTGGGGTGGGGACATGTAGCCTATTAAGGTAGACGGGATTAATAAATAACGGAAATAAAGGTTATCAATGTTATATTCTGAGCTTTGTTTAAAATACTGTTTTATTGCTCTCTCCCTCTGACAAAAAGATGTCAATATAGGTAATATTTATTTTTCATAAATCCCATTCAAATAATTATATTGAATTACTTTTGGAACATGATCGTTGCTAGTTGCGTCCAAGTACGATTTTCCGGGTCAAATGAGAAATTACTTTTACTTGGCAGAAATTTTCCCTAATATTGTAAAAGAATAACTATATTTCACAAATAATTGTTTTCGGCAAGATACGAGGTTTTAAATGAAGGATTGTTCACATTACTGTTTAAAAGGTTTCGGGAGTTATGTCTCTATTAAAAAGAGAATTCTAATAAAATACGGAAACCCGGTGAATTTTTCCATAAAAACGATTAGATCTGAGGATGTACATTTCTCAAATAATTCATGTGTCTAATTTGTAGTAGAAAAATGAGTTAACTATTAAAAAGGTTGTTAATTGTTCTAACTTTCGTATTGATTTCGCATGAACATTGCAATTTACTATTCAAATTAAAAAAACTGAGGGGTGGCTCAAGCAGCAACACTTCGGATTCGCATTCGGGGGGCACCGGGTTCAAATTCCTTGGGGTCGGCCATCCTGATCTTGGATTTTTCGTGCTTTTCCCTGGCCGCCCAGGAGAATGCTGGGATAAATAATTCCTTTCCACAAGTTTTCCGCTCACCCATTTCATCTGTTGGTTCCGTTAAAGTGTTTAAAGTAGCAGGGCGCGGCAGGTTGGTACGGTGTGACAGCGGCTTGCAATTTGGATGTTTCTGCTCCTGCGTCAGGTATTTGAGCGTACCTTCTGAGGTTCTGACGCATTGGCCGGCGTCGGAAACAATGCTAGGGGATTACGACTACATCCCTGCTTAGCCGTCGTGGATCCTGGCCGCCCAGTGTTCCCTCATCACGTCCTTTCCACCAGAGGAGCCGTTACTCGGTGCATAGACACAAACGACAAGGTTTGAGCAAGGCTGAAGCATGGAAATATCCTGCTCAGCTCCTAGCAATACAATCTACAATTCAATCTAGTCCTACCTTATCCCGAAAGTTAGGTTCCTGGATATGCAGGTATGAGAGCAGATGATGAATGGGCACATTTATAATCAATCATGCAGCCGTAATAAGGTACATTTTCTAAATACTTATATTTATATTTTATTTATAAAACGAATTTTGTATTTGCCTAAACCCGCTGTTAAACATTTAATGTGAATGATGATGATATGTTGGGAGTTGTTAGTTGGATGTGTCAAGGCTACAAAACCATCTTCTCTGCTTCCACTCATGTCCATGTTGCTCCATATGAGCGAATGTTTAACCAAAAAACGATGACTAATGGAAAGTAATTATCTTTAAAGCAAACTGCAATGATACCACACTGGCTGACACCGCATGTCATAAGTCCATTATAATACAACTGCAAAGAGAAACAACAGACCGAGCATTGATGATCAGCTAACTATTGTATCTTATGTTACAAAGAGTACGCCACTAATCGACAGTACTGTCTACTAATAAGTGCACGGCAATTTATACACAGAAGTCATCAACGTTCATCTATAAGATTAATTAAAATATTAAACTCTCTCTATCATCAATCTATCTATGAAAACATATTTTAAGGGAATAAGAACTTATTTTTGGCGGTAAAGATTTAATTCGTGCTGACAGTAACCTTTTCGGTCAAACACGTAACTATCAGCATTGCTGCCATTTAATTTTTCGTTTGTACTGGGGGTCACTCCGAACGATTTAAGCACAAGTCATAAAAATATTTTAATATGGTTGTAACTTTTACAGATTTTCAAAGATTTCCTTTTAAGAATTTGCAGTTTTGATCCCTTCAAACAACTTTCAAAATATCTTACATTTCTTTGGGGAGGTCATTCACAGCCTCTATTTAAGTCACAATGACCTGTTCATGTGATGGGGAACGGCGCACACGAAGCTATTTTAGCGAATTCCGAAGGAATATAGCTATTGCGGTTGTAAGTTATATGACTTTTTTTTTTTCGAAACGAAACTCGGCATATATCCATCAATTAACAAACGATTCGTCCAGTTCGTTACCCAGAAAAATTGGACCATTTGGGTTGGGGGTTGACTTAAAATGAAAAAATGTTTTTAAAAAAGTTTAAAATCGTTCTAGCGGCTGCAATTTTTTTTTCACAACGAAACTAGGTATATTTCTTTAAAATTATTTGTTAAAAGTAGTTTACGAAGATTAGGGCAATCGGGCCAATCAATCAATATACCTGAAAAATGACTGGGGATTAAAGAAAAATGTAAAAATCGCTCTAGCGGGCGCCATTTTAATGTTCTTAAAGAAAACTTTGTATATGACATTGAAATAAACAAGAACAATAATTTCTGAAAATCTGTGACATCGGACTATTAGGAGGAGGGGGTTTACGTGAAACCCAAAATTTAAAATCGCTCTAGTTCCATTAATATTTCATTTTCAGTAACAAAACTCCGTATATACCATTTAAAAATAACAAAAATGGTTCTTTAAAATCAGGGAAATCGGATCAAAGAGTGCGGGTTTAACTAAAACTAAATTTTTAAAAATCTCTCTAGCGGCACTAATGTTTGTTTCTTCACAACAAAATTCGGTATATACCATTTAAATAAAATATAAAAAATTAGTTTCTGAAAATTAGAGAAATTGGACTATTAGGATTAGGGGGGTATACTTAAAACCCGAAATTTAAAAAGAGCTGTTAAGTTCAATGTTCTCCGTATTGTTTTAAATAAAAGAACAAATTAATTTAGCATATAAACTGTACTTATAACGATGCATATGTTTAATATTTAACAAAAGCATCGTCGTGAAGATAGCAAAAGTGAAATATTATTCTAATATGCGTTTGAGAATTATATTTGTATGTAAGAGCGCTCTGTATTATCCTTCAGAAAACGTTCGCGTTACATGTTTTTACTACAATAATATTTCAATTAAATTTAAAAGTGAATGAAAATCTATGAAACTTTTGAATGTTTATTGTTGATTGCGTATATTTGCTTAGTGCACTGTAATTATTTTAAACAGTACAATGCATTTGTTTTACATACATATACACAATGTAACTGGGACCTTACTGTTATTTTTCTTTATTTTAGTGAATGTAAAGATGATACCAAGGGCTCAGTTCATAAACATGGTTACATTTAAGAATTTTTAAAAATACCCACACAGTATAGTTTTGTCTTTCAGTGGTAATATATTTCATTTAATTAATAGTATACCATTAATGGCTGTGGTTTAACCTAAATAATAATAATAATAATAATAATAATAATAATAATAATAATAATAATAATAATTCTAAAATGCGGTTTCTCTTTTATGATGCTTATGGATTGCAAGAATTCTAATTCTGTTCCGCTATTATATTACAGTGATGCCATAATTTATTTAATTAATTAATAAGGTCATAATTTGTATTATATTTTTATTTTTAAAATTACTCTACAAGGAGAGGAATTCGTCTAGTTTATGCAAATCCTGCGTGACGGACTTTTTGTTTTATTTTAGGGAAAACAAAATGTCACATTAGGCCAGATCTGGAGAATATGGGCTTTGGAAACCTCTCTTAACATGTTGGTTCTGGCCGCTATGTGTGATAATGAAGCTACTGGTCACCTTCTTTGATCTTCCGTGCTTTGGTGTCCAAGCTTGGTGAAAAATGGAAAACAAATTATTTTACATACAACTCTGCTGCAACAGTTTTTATTTATTTATTTATTTTGAATCCAGGGTGAGTGTTAATGAAGCCGTAATCTTCTTTCCGGCACTTCTGTTTGTTCGCATTTTTGTTGGTGGGTCAATTACAAGAGTACTCTGAATCTCGGCATATGTGCTGTGGAAAATTTTCGTGAGTAATTTCTGCACAACTGCATTTGTTTCTGGTGCCAGGGTTGTAAAACGGCGATCTGCGTGAAGTTCATCTGCAAGAGGCTTCCGACCTCTTTCGAACTCTTCCAATGGTAGCTCTGGATGGTGCAGAGCCATGACACCCACCAAAGACTTATGACACTGCTCTCTATCAGCCCAGGACCGATGGATTTTTTCGGGCGTCAAAATCCTAAGTATGGCTTCCTTCGGAAGGGAAGTAAAGCCTTGGGTCCCGTGTCGTACATTTGCGGCACGAAAAAGAACCTCGAGCCTGAAAGAGAGGCCTCTCAGCAAAATTTGTCGGCCGTTTCACGCCCTGAGTTGAATGGGACACTGATGACCTGAGATGTTAAAGAGCGTCCATAAATAAAGCAATCAAAAAAAATCTCTATCAGCTCCCTTTTGAAGTATAAATCATGGCAAGAAAATGATGTTAGGGCTGCATTGACTTCTGCGGCTTTACTGCGTTTTCAACTGCATTTCCGCAAAAACATTTCTCACATTTTTGCGTACTTAAATGCGTTCATGGCTTTAAAATATCCATCTTTTAAATGAATTCTGCTGCATTGTTGCCTGACTTGTACAGGGTCTTCCGAGTATGAATTGTGGGGTTTCATAAGGTTACTGTGAAGAGGACTGCAAGTAACTCAAGGAGATTCTGAATAACTTTAGTAATTTTCAATATGTGCAACATTAATAGCACGACAGACGTCGTAATTAAGTTCAAGTTTAGTGCACAATACGGTAGAAACGCCTGGAGTAACGCATGGGGTTGTTTCACCGATTCTTTGCTTGAGATTGTCAAGATTCTCAGTTATTTAATTTAAATCCTCAATGTTGACACATACAAGAGAAAAGTCTAATGGAATAAGATAAGAATTCTTGCGAGTCATTATGTAAGGCCCAATGATATCAATCAAATCGATTAACACTTTTTGCACACGATACGAGAAGTGATGCGGCACTCTATTCTTGTTGAAAGATGGTCTGAAACTCAGTGTTGACCAATTCCACTTGTTCCTTTTGAGAAAAAAGAAAGTTCTGTAGCGTGTTCATGTATGCATTAGAGCTAGTGTTGGTTTCAAGGGGGGGGGGATGGACTAAAATTCTTTTTGTGCATTAGGCCGTTTGCCCTTGGTTCATCAGCAGTTATCTGTAGCACGCCAGCAGCGAGTTTAACCTATCACAACTTGTCTTTGGTCTAATTGCATGCGAAAGCTCAATTTTCTTCTGCACGACGTCATGCATAGTAGAAGACCTAAGGTAGACTAAGATATGTAATGAAGTTTCCGAGAACTTCAAACGCAGGACTGTCGGATTCTTTCATGATTTTCTTCTGATGTTCTTAGGTCTTCCTGCTGTTTTTACTTGTTGTACACGACCGGTCTCCTGGAACTGGTTGTATCATCGTCTGTTATTTTTATATGGTGGATTCTTGTGATCTCGTATACCAGAATCAATGATTTTTATTGTTTTTTGATTTTTGATTGTATGATTTTTATTTTTATTTTACCAGCCATAAGACACATGAAGCTTTTTCTTGTACGTAAACAACTTAAACAACACACGGAACATTTCTAACCTCATTGTTTGTATTCAGATTGATTGCTTTTTGTACGGAGATTGCTTTATTTTTCAATACACTTATTTCGGAATATAGCAAGAAGGGTTTAAATTTAACAACAATGATTGTATTATGGTGATGAACGACGTAAAATGTAAACGTGTCTACTCAATCTACAGGATGAACAGAAAGCACATCCCTATTGGAAATTGCTAACAAACGTTGAATACATTAATGTAATATCACGAAACTTAATGAATATTTTCTTCATAGTAGTAAAAAGTGATGTGTGATGACGCATCGCATTACAGTGAAGGAAAGAGATCAGATGGCAGCCCTTTATGAAGTCTGTCGTTCCGTCACACAGGTGCACAATGATAGCGAACAATGTACGAGCCTCGCGATATAGTGGATCCCAAGATCATCAAGAATTGCCATCACAAACTTATGTACCCAGAATCTATGAAGGATACTCGCACAAATGACCGTCCCTCAAAATCTAGGTCAGAGGCAACAGTGCAAATGGTCCGGGGGACATTTACCAGAAGCCCCAAAATGTCAACACGACAGGAAGCTTTTGAAAATGCTCTTACCCTCCTATAAGATCCAACATGTTTTATGGAAGGAGTTAACTTTTCGTCCATGGAAAAGAGCCCTGTGTTCACCGATCGAGTGTGGTGAGATCATTCTAGCTTGGTATAAAAAAATGGCCGTCCCTGAATGGTTTGATCAACCTTTTCCAGGACGTTTGTTGGATCTTCGTGGTCCGCAGAGTGGCAAACACGGTAACCTCTTCCTGTAGGGATGGCTAAAAGGATACAGTTTACAGCACCAAACCAAAACTCTGGATGAACTGGAGTATAGAATTCGCCATGTTCTTCAACGTGCCTTAGGAGTTTCTGCTAAAGTCAGTCGAGACTGTCCCCAAGAGTTTACAGAAATTGGTGAACGATACTAGTGCATATATCGAATATTAATAATGAAGACAACTGCTACCATTTCATACTCCACAACAAAACTTGTTTCACTACAATAAGAAATGTATTAATAATGTCTAGTAGGGAGTTACTTTCCTCCAATCTTCTATTTGAGTTTCTGAATTTAAAGCACTTTCAATCTATTACACATACCAAGTACTCCCAGTAACCTTGCAAAGAACTTTCTAAGAGACCTTCATATAAAGTGACAGGACCCGAAATTTAGATAACTCGCCCTTTCTATATCCATCGATAATTAAAAAGAGCTTACATTTTTACGAGAAAGGTTTATCATAACTAGAATGCAATGTTCTGTTTACTTCTTGGTTTAATCCCTACCCTATACATACCAGCCTAAAAAATCGTCTAATAGATACATTTTAGCATTTTGTTGACTTTCTAAAGCAAATCTAGAAAGCAGGTTACATATTTTAGCTTTCTTTACAGGGCACCATCAAACATTTTTGTATGCATAGACATTTCCGCTAAGGACATTTTTTTATGCAAGATTTGGCACTACACCTCAGTCAAAAGAATTCTCTAACAGGAAAGGTGGTCAGATTGCAGTTATTTTCCCATTAGAAAAATGCAATTCCAAATTCATAGCATAGTAAACAGTGGAAGAGCTAAGATAGAATTATAAAGTTAACAGAAAAAGGTTACAGAATTTACGTAACAAAACTCATTTTGTCCATTGGAAAACATCTGGTATCGCTTTTTGGGCAAAATTCAAGGTATGGAGTTGAGTTGAAAGCATTCTTTAAAATTCTTTAACCTCTTTCCTTGCACGGTTTTAACCATACCATGAAGATGATGTTTATGAACTGGCAGGAAAAAAAAAACTAAAAAATAATACAGAAAGCCTCATTTGGTTATGAAGAAGGAAGAAAGCTAAGCACTAAGCAAGGGTCTAGCAACATCCAAATAGAAGCAGAATGTTTAATTATTTTAGGAAACAGTTTCTTTACAACATTTAGAGGACAGATTCTTTCAGTCTTTATGAAAGCGTCTTCATTTGAAGATAAAGCAAACGACTCATTGTCCAAAAGAGACTAGAGGTTTGTATATCATTCTATTAAATTTTATCTGCTAGAATTAAGTACATACGACGTGTTATCTTCTTCTGTTGTATTTATTTACGATAAACAAACTGAATGTATGAAAAGGAATAAAATTTTTTGTGTTTTACTCAGACCTTAGACCACTTCATTCAAATAAACCTGTGGTTCCCTATACGAATTTTAAAGTCATTGTTACTGCTTTCATTGCGTGTTAAAATGCTCTGTCTTTGTTAACTCAATTTTAATTACGCCTACTTACAAAGTTCCTTACTATCTGCTGTACTATTCTGAAAGATCCTTTTGTTTTGTTTTTTAATAATAATTTGTTGCTAATATTTCCTGATATGTCAACTTTTCGCCTACAGTATGGAAAAATAACTGTTAAGTGAGCTTAAATGGACTTGCTGAAGAAGGTAAGTAAGATTTGCTGAAATCTGAATGTATCACTGACACACGAGAGTTGTTCGCCCCAGTCCTCGTTATTCTTCCTCTCATCTGCCAAATTTATGTTAGTCTGTATTGCTGTGATGTTGACAGCTTACTGTAAGGTTTCTAGAACTCTGTATTAGGGAGAGAATTGACATAAAAGTTCTTAAGTACATAACATCAGCATACAATGTTCATATCGTCTGGGCATTCTACTATAACCGACTTAAAATATTATTTCATTTTAGAAATACATAATTAAAAGGTCTGATCTATAGTAGCCCATATAGAAAGTAATCACATTTGGCCCTGATAAGGAGGCTATACATCAAAAGGAAGTGTAAGAGTCATAATGTGATACACTACAGTAAAATGCTATTAAAGGAAAGTTCATTCATTCTACTTGGTTTAGAACAATTCAAATACAACGCAAGGCACATAATAATATCAAAACAATGAGCTGCATAAAAAAACTGCAGCATTTTATCCTTCTATTCCTTTACGGTTATTTGCTGTGGGATAGTTCGTGCAGTGGGGTTATTTGAGATACGTGTCTTCCGCGCACTGGGAAATGCCTAAAATGCATGTCCAGGCAGTAGTTTGTAGTTACACGTGGAAGGCTTTGTTTGTGCATTCATGTTACTCGCTGCTTTCATTTTGTGTAAAGTGTGTGCTAATTTCTCTTCGTTAGTTATGCCACTACATAAATATAGTCTTAAAAAGGGCTTTATCCAAGACACAAACGGATTCATGCAGGGAAGTGATAAAGCGACTCGCAAGAGAATATCCGGGCAATCATGTTCCACGTAGAAAAGCTGTTCGTTAAAAAGTTACAAGAAATTGAATCTCTCGATAACAAGAAACATGTTTTGAACTTGCATGTTCTTACAGAAGAAGCGTTAGATAAAATTCAGAAACTTCCTAAGCAGATGCCATTATTTTCAACATTTATTATAACACAGGTTAGTGTTTATTATCAGTTTAAAATCATGTTGTGCTTCCTGTAAAACAAAATGAGCGGCGACGCATATCTACCTTTTCCAGTTGCAACGACTGCACTTCCTAGTAAGCAGTTGCTCTCAGGAGTTTTGTAACTCCCTTAACGTCAGTGTATTTCAGCAATACACAAGCTAATAACACGTTAGTAATACTAACATGCGATTCAAATTCGAAAAATATTAAACACAATTGGATCTAAAATTATAGGGCTTAATTTTGAGATCATCGGGAATACTGTGGGAAAGCATTTGTATGAATTACAGAAGACAACACGGGGCTTTAACTTAGCATTGCTATTAAAATAAAGAGCATGGCAGGTTTTAAAATGCAAAATAAAATTAAATATGAAGATTAAAAAAATAACTTAAGAAGGTAAAGCAAAGCACGTCTAAAGTTTTGTGATCAAAATACTGGTACTAATAAGGCTAAAAAATTAAATACGATGTGTGGCATAATTGACACAAAATAATGAGATATACACAAATGGAGCTTGATGATCTCGGTGCTGAGATTCTGGAGCAAAAATGATACAGAGGAGCGACAAAACTTTAATGATAGAAGTTCCTGAGACTAGGTAGCTTTAATGGACTTTCTACTGACTAGGAAGAAGGGCCAACGCCTTAACCGCCCCTGGTGCCTCAGTAGTAAAAAGGGCGTTAAACACTACTCAAAAAAGCACCTTAACATTAGAAGGTTGACAGTGAAGACTAACAGATGGATTTCAATTTGTTCCTTTCGTTATTTTAAAGTACTTATAATGAAAATAAAAGATGCAATTGGTCAAATAAGTGCACATTTGGCTGTTTTAATTGTTTATGCATTTAACTCTATATTTGCGGCATTTGCGCATTCATTTTATAAAAACGGAGGTGGGCAGTTTTGAAATTTAGTGTACAATTTTTTCAGAGTATCTACAAAATAATTATATTTTGCGAATAACTATACGGGCTTGTGCCTGGAATGTGGGCCTTCAAGCAGGGGATACAACTAATTGTTTAGCTTTTTGCAGGAAAACATTTCTGACCGTGCAATAGAAAGAAAGTCAGGGAGGAGAAAAAGACTTTCCCATCAGTTATAGAAACGTTTATATGTTTCATCACTCTTTCCCTTGAAATATGGTAAAATTGTTGACCATTCATTATGTCCTCAGCTTTATTTCACATTTATAAAGCATAAAATGCAGTGCTCAATGGGTTACAGGTTGCAAGACTATGTCTTAGAATCCGGAAAAATGTAGATATCTATACGTTTGACTGTGCTAAAGCTTATAATATTAGGCACTTAACATAATTGTTTAAATAGTTATTTCCTTAAGTAAGTTAACCTTATTTATATATCTTGCAATGTAGCTACAAGGCTATACAGGAGCAGGATTTTATTCATCCATTAAGAAGCATGTTATCGTCAGTTGCCAAAATCCAACTGATAATTAAAGTAGACAACCACGCATGAATATTTCTTGGGGAATACTTCTATTTTGAAAAGTTCTTAGACGGTTTGTTTGAGCAATTTAATTAATTTTACGATTTTCTCTTCCGTGAGGACAATTCCTGTTCACCAGAATTTAGTGAATGAACTACTTGTTCGTGAAATGTATCTTTAGGACAGACATCTCACATAATTATTCTGGTATATTTTACGCAATTTATCACCTTAAAACAAAAATGTCTAGTATGTGCATCATATACATTTTAATAGTAATATTTTAAAATTTATCTGTCATATGCTTGCATATATATCTTAGGTCCCTTTAGCTAAGAATAGGAGCTGAGCAAAACACATAGGCATCACAAAACGCAAGTGTATATTCAAAATATGGAAACATTAAACCTTTTGGTAAAAATACTGGAAACATCGAGGAGGACATTGAAGATGATATACAGTACAGTTGTTAGATCCATTATGATGTACGGGGCCAAAATTTGGGGACGGGAAAATACCGAAGAACCTCTCATCTTTAATGAAAGTTTAAATTTAAAAATAAGAACAATTAAGTCTTGGTTAACAATAATATGAGGAGAGCAAGCACCTCTTTGAACAGTGTGTTTAAGGAACCAAATAAGGGAAGGGAGGAGTACGTTGAGCATTAAAAATAAGGAAAGGCTTAGAACAAATTGGACTAGGGTATATTTTGTTAAGGGGACAGAGTATTACGCGTAATAACTGGAAGATAGTTAACAGAAGTTTGTAAAATATAAATAGTCAAGACTCCATGCACAGAAAATGTGTCGCTTAACCTGCAGGCTGAAATAGGTCAGGTGTAGGAGAGTAGGCATTATTTAAATGTCTGCGGGAGGGAAGAAAGAATTGGTCTCGTATGGTTCACATTAGGGACTTCGAAAGAAAATAAAATAATTAATGCCCACCCTGCGGAGAAAGCGATATCTAGAGGCTTATTCTGGCAGAATGCAGGGAAAGAGAGCTTTTAAGAAATGAGCCTTTATCAGCACAATTTCTGAGTTCCAACAGAAATTTGAACATCTTCCTGGAAGTATTAGTGCATGAGAGATACACACATAAATCGGTAATATTTCTAGCAAAGACCCGACAAAGAAGTTTAATGGCTATAGAGAAGAGAGGGGAGTTAGTGTATGTTACGGGAAGGGAGCTCAGGGTTAAGAGTTCTTCGCATGTTTGTATATATGTATATGAAACTATTCATAGTAAGTGTGTGATATAAGTATATTGGTGTGTCCGTATGTATGTGTGTGTGTGTGTGTGTGTGTGTGTGTGTATGTATGTATGTAGGTATGTATTTATACGAAAGTATCAAAGGAATTAATGTTATCGTTCTTGGGTATAATATATTTTGATTGTTAAAAGTCGGTATTAACATATAAGACGTAAGGTCCATGCGCTAGTTAAAATTAAATTCGTGTACTTGTAAACCTGCTTCAATAAAAGTATATACTACTACTATTACTATTATTATTATTATTATTATTATTACTACTACTACTACTACTACTACTACTACTACTAGGACTAGGACTACTACTACTACTGCTACTACTATTACTACTACTACTAGGACTAGGACTAGGACTAGGACTAGGACTACGACTACTACTACGACTACGACTACGACTACGACCACTACTACTACTACTACTACTACTACTACTACTACTACTACTACTACTACTGCTGCTACTACTACTAGGACTAGGACTAGGACTAGGACTACGACTACTACTACTACTACTACTACGACTACGACTACGACTACGACCACTACTACTACTACTACTACTACTACTACTACTACTACTACTAGGACTAGGACTACTACGACTACTACTACTACTACGACTACGACTACGACTACGACTACGACTACGACTACGACTACGACTACGACTACGACTACGACTACTACTACTACTACTACTACTACTACTACTACTACTACTACTACTGCTGCTGCTGCTGCTGCTGCTGCTGCTGCTGCTGCTGCTACACTAATCTTTTAGGTCATCCGACCTCTAATGATGTAAATGCTCAAGTAGTTGTGAAGACTGCTTTGTATATTTTGTGAGTGAATACTGTACAAAGCATGCTTCATATCAGTGAAGTAAGACAATGTCTGGGTGAACAATGAGAAGGGATAACTTTAACGCTTAAAACTAAGCTGTAAGAAAAACCCCTATGTGCCTTTTGGGACTAGAATGCGGGATTATTCTTTGAAACCCTGGGAGAATCAGAATTAAAAAGGAGTTAAGAATACGAGCGAAGAAGCTGCGGAGGAATAGGAAACGGAAAACCTGTGGTTAAATATCTAAAGTTTGCTCAACTTCATACACATTCATTTACGGAGTGATGGAATGGACCAGAAATTCCATGCTCGGCGATTAGGATCGAGCCCACATCATACAGTCGGAAGGTAACTTATGTCTTTTGTGTATATTTTATGTATATCCTCTAACGCTAGCTAACAGTTAAGCACACTTGGTGCAATCCTGACATGAATACCTGCATGCCCGCATTTATTTGCAAGTTTGTGGTCCTTGAACAGGAATAATTACTTATATAATTACCCAAGAAGTACTGAAACATTCGCATTCACTTAGCAGTAAAACCACTATAGGCACATATTTAATATTCATAGCTTACCACAACTCCAGATGAAAACTTCTTTATGATCTAATGTTCAAGATACGCAAGGAAACGCCTACGTATGAAATTAGGACGTAAACACTTCAGCATGCAACTGGTGCTCAGAGACTCGGATGAACTAATTACGCTAATTTTGATCCACAAATGATTTAGACAGCTTCCATTATGTAAATTCATATGTAGCCCTTTAAATTTACGAGAACATGCAAAACGTGTATAAATAGGAGTGGTAAAATTCATGGGATTGTTTATGGACATGCATATTAAGAAAATTACACGTGTTTAAATTTATAAGAGGAATAACGAAGAAAAGGAATGGAATAGTAGACTGGATGTCCAAGCAACTAAGCCTTCGACCAGGTCAAACTATTTGATCTCTTTTTATACAAGATATTGCAAGTTCCACTTCATGAAGTACTGTAGTCATTAGCCTGTCATCGCTAGATATATAAAGTTCATATACTAAAAATGTCCAAGTATGCGCCTATGCAGGGAACCTTTATTGAATGCTTTACTGTATACAGGCACATGCTTCTTAAACTACAGGCAATATGTAATTAACTTCACCGTTCTGGATAGAGCACGAAGTGTCCACTTATTAACTACAGGACGTGCGTTCGACTCCCGGTGCTAATAGGTTCACTGGATGAAGATTGTCCTATTGTTTTAGTAGCCCTGAAAATATCGGAAATCATTTGCTAGCAACCAAATCTCTGTCATTCAAGCTAAACGCTTTAAAAAGATTTAGAGAAAAGACAAAAAGAAAATACAACATATCGCTAGCAACTTTTGTTAATAATTTACGAAAACAGTTTTGAGAGGAATTCAGCTGTGAAGAAAATGAACTCAGAAATGTTCACCTGTTCTTTTTCAATAAGCTTGCAAGTTAAAATAGGTAGTGTTTGGATGAAAATGCTAATTAATATTGAACTTATGATCAGTTTACTGTTCATAGAAGTATTAATAATGGAAAACATTTAAATCTATTTAAATGGTTTCTTATAACTCATAGCGTTGAGGTACTCTTTGGATGTATCTGAAATTATAACTCAGTTTACTAATATAATTGCATTGTCGGAATCAGTCAATTAAATAAGATAATTCATGACGTAATGCTGAGTAGAAACGAGACAAAGCGCCTTTACAGTAGCTCGTAATTTCAGTCGAAAGCTAACGGTGTTGTGTGTACTTTGTGGCGTACAAAATGGAGAAGAAATTAGAACTTTATAGATATTATGGGGAAGTTGAAACATTAATATGATTCAATTTCTATTAAGAATTAAGATGGGTGATTTGTATGGATTGCTCTATTGGTACGAATTGGTGAATTGGTACGAACTTAGGAGAAATTTTTGGAAAATTCAGCGTTGCTCAAGTGTCTACGCCTTCAGAAGGAAGACATGGTGTGAGGGAAACAAAGGCGGCGAGAATCCTCAGTCGGTAAGGCACAGGCGTAGAGAGGGTCCCTAACAATATTTTGCCCCGACGCCCCTCCATAGTACGATCCCCTCAGAAAGGCCGCTTCCAAATGACTGAGCGCAAGTCACCGTCACACAGCACCAACCCACTTCGCCCTGGTACTTTCGATCCTATACGAGAGCGCAAACTTGTAGAAAGAAGAGATTGATTCCAGCAATCGCCTAGAGACAAGGGGAAACAACAAAAAACCGAAGGTCGACATCAAAATTTTGAATCCGGTATCTCCTGCATGCGAGTCCCAAACGTTACCGCTTGAATCATTCCACTCGATCGGATAGCTCTAAATAAGGCGCTTAATATTACTATATATATAAATACATTTTAATTGGAAATATGTTTCAAGAACACTGTGAAGATTTCAAAGTAAATACTGTACAGTTGGCAAGCTTATATCAATAAAATTTATGTTATTCACAGTATTAGACGTAAAATGCTATTTGAGAATTATTTTCTAAAAATAATGGTTTTGCCATTGAAATAAACATAAAAATAAAATAATTTTGTAAAATTTTAGTTGAATTTCAAAGATTTAGTTTACTAAAAGATATTTAGTTTTATTTAACAAAGTATTAGAGCATTGTACTACCACTTACAGCTAAGGTTGGGAGGAAACATGACATGGGCATTTAAATTAAGAAAGGGACTAGAAAAACAGGGCTGGATAGCGGTCAGGGAAATAAAAAGAAGAATACGGATAAACATCAGACAATCGCCCAATACAGGAACATGGTTTTGGTAGAAGTACAATCGAGGCTAAAATCGGAATTGGGGATGAAATACATAAAAACAGGGGCCAAACGTACTAGCCAGGGGCATGGCAGATGATTAAGGTCACTGACGAAAATGGTTGAGAATTTGCCCCACCTGTGAGGAGGGAGCATCATGGATACATATATTGGCCAAATGTAAAGGTACGGAAGAATGGATGAAAAGTATGTAATACGACTTTTTGCAGGATCGAACAGAGCTGGTCTCTGTTAGCATGCATGGAAAAAGATCAATTTCTGATGTAAGTGAGACAGCTTAGATCTGATAAGTCTAATGTTATACAATATCTTGTATTAAACTAAACAGACATATGAACCCGCGTCTTTCGTACTTTTATTGTAACGGTGCAGTGGAATAAACACATCCCCACTACTGTTTAGCAGTGTTACTTGCGGCAATCTAACTTTAAAAATGGCAAGCATTTCGAGATCCCATAACATATTTATTATACAGGGCGAGAAATTTACTTCTTATACTTTAAAAATTAGTTAAAATACAATGTTTTTTTTTAATTTTGTTTAATTCACCGTAAGTGATTTTCCTGTAGCATAATTTTTATTTCAGTATACGAATGGAGGCATGTACATTCGTATTACAGAGGAGTAAAAGCGTTTCCACTCTGCATATTAATATTTCCTCTACAGTTTCCAAATGTCAAAAGCGGATGATACCGTCATTTTGAAGGGGCTGAGGAAAAACACGATCTTGTTGAGTTTATATATGAAATGCTCATTACAAAAATCGTCAAAGAACTGCGGGTGTCAAAAAGAAGCTTCTGCAGGTGTCGTCACTTTAGGTTCATCTTCAAAGGATAAAATGCGGGAGCGGTTTTCTAGATCTTTTACGGTCGTGTGGGCGAACCTTGATCCGGTCGGAGTACCGTCATCTTTATCGAAGAGTGAGACGCAATGACTTTTTAAAGCAGCGATCCAATTGCAGCTTGACTTGACAGCAAGTGAGGTAACCCGATATTTTTCATGAGATGGTATTTTCAGTAAGTCCTCGCTTTTCAGGGCTCATCAGTTAAACATGTTACATCCTGACTGATTAATCTATTAAAGGTAACAACGGGCACCTATTTAGGAATGAGGAATATCTTAGTAATTTTGTAGTATGGATACTTTTTTGCACGCTTCAGCGACATTAAGCTGCTTTCTCTTCTCTATATACGCCTAGATGGTAATCTGATAGCCCAATAGAACAAAAGGCATATAAAAATAAACAGTGCGTAAATCTGTCTTAAGGGGGCTCCGGAAGAATAAAATTATGAAATCTAAAATGTTGACTATTTTATATATATGGAAAAAAATATACTTTCTATAAAAATGTATAATTTATGCAGTTTTCTATCGGATGAGTGCGTTAAAATGTAACAGAAAACGTTCTGCACCCGTCTACCTGGGCTTGGAACTGTCAAAATACCGAGAAATGTAATTTTAAAACTACGCGCTCATAAATGAGTCATCTCTTCAACTCAAATTTCTTCGAATTGTAAGTTCTACTCGTTACAGCACGCTACACAAGCCACTGCAGCAGCTATATTATGTGGCATGTATTAAAGACTCTCTTCTTGTATGTGTGTTCTGTTCGTTTAGGTCTGTGGCGCAGTGTCGAATGATGTCGTGGTTAAGAGCACAGCTTTGCCTCTAGACATGAAGCGCCTTTTTTTTTTTAATAAACCTTTGTAACATATTATGACATATTAGTTTCGTAATATTGTTTACCACACACAGCAAGCACGTTAACATATTATATATTATAATATTTCCTTCAGTACTTGTTCTATCTAAATACAATATGCTGTACACACTATCCCTGCATGTGCACGAAGGACAAAAGATGCTTACGGACACAAATTCAAGAATCCTGGTATGTTGCAGTCTCTCGTTCACACTACTGTAGAAATCTGACATCGTCTATGCCCCGAAGATTGAGGGCAGTTATACATCTGAGGGTTCAAACACGATATAAAATTTTTGTTTATTTCTGTGTTTTTTTACTTTAGAAGATAAATGTTTCTGTTCCTGCATTTATTTAGTTATTTGCAAAGAATGCGTTAGTTTTTTATTACGTTTTTGTGTGTGCATAGGTAATGTCATAAAACTTAAATGATACGTTAAAAGTAGACCTTTTAATTATGAAGAATTCTTGAGTAGTACTTCGTTTCCTGTAATAGTAGATTCTGGCGTCCTCGTTAAGATTTTGTTTCTTCTTTAGTATTAAAGACATAAAGCCTGCTTATTATTTTGCCGGTGAATAGTCCACAATGAGATCGCTCAATCGAGATTAATAAACCGCTGCATTTCAGGAATTAAGATCTAGGTAATGTACTTTAGACCAGAAAAGAAGTTTAGTCATTATTCATGAACAGTATCGGCTTCAAATTCCATTTTATTCTTTAAAGAACTGTATAGAAGAGCAATAAGCACTGCTCTTTTTGCACATACAAGAGAGATGTACATTGTTACGTTTGTTCTTTGCTGATATTAATACATCAATTTCCCGGCAAAATACAACAATAAAATGAATCATCTTTCTTTTTGTTTTCCCCCCATTTGATCATCTAACCCTGTCGAGCAATTGTTTGGGATATAACAGGCAGAGCCCAACTTTTATTCTGATTACCAAGGGCCAAGCAAAGTGCAACTGCTAAAACGAGTGATCGTACAGCATTGAGATTTCGTAGCGAACAAACTACTTACGTGGCAAACACTTTGGGATTGAATGAGACATTTCCAAGATACATAAGAACAAAAAATGCTTCCTAGTATTAATCGCAATAAATTGAGTAAATACAATTGGCTAACTATGGTTTGTAATCCATATACAATGAAAGTAAATTGATGAAATTAGTAGGATTTCGATGAAAGTAACACAAATATCTCATAAAACTCTAGACGTAGTCCACATTTTTGTCTTCAGGATAATAGAATACCCACAGTGTCCCTTTATAATAGAGATCAAACGCTAGATCACTTGCTACATGTGCTCAATAAAGCAAAAAGAGAGAGGATCACTTAAAGCATTTCAATGCTGGAAAAACAAGTTCAAACTAATAACAAACCACATATTGTACTTATAAACACAACAAAATTGGAATTTAAGAAATGTAAATTGGTAGTTATTGATTTTAATAATCAATTGTACAGACTGAACTTGTATTTTAAAATGATATTCACAATGCATTTCATCAAAGAAGTACTGGGACTTGCGTGGTTTTGTCACCAGTTTCACAGCAGCTGGAGGGTCGGCATACAGAGTGGTAACTCCCAGCGAAGCATATATAATACTCAGGGAACTACTTCAATCTCTCGCAATTAGAACTACTACGTTTACAATGATAATAAGCACGCAATTTATGATAGGATAGGTTGGAAATGTTTTCCTGCTATATCCACATATTTTTGGCATCAATTTAGAAAACTGTCCTTACTCATCTTCTGAAATTGATTCAGTCCTTGCCTGACACTTCTTTCAATTCTCATAATGTGTAGGGGTTTGTTCAATATACTTGATTTTATAACTTTCCCCAAATATGCTTCAGTAGTAAAGAATATTACGCGTGAACCAATTACTCTATCAATAACGTTTCGTAACATTCCATTACAGAATACAGAAATCAGTGTTCGAGCGAGATAGTAGTAGGAACAAAACTGAAGGGACTTTCACCACAACTATTTTCCCTCTCTTTACAAAACTTCCAGAATGAGCAGATTTATAAAACGTGCACTTAACCTCCTTCTTTAGCATATTTTGAATAATATGTCCCACCGAGAAAAGTTGCAGGCTCCTTATTCAGTTCAAGCTTAAATCAACAAATTGGGCAATCCATATTTCCTAAATTACACCATAACGTACAAAATACTTTACTATTTCGTCACGACAATGCGCTTTCAAAGTACATCATCTTAGCTTCAAAAATTGACCGACAAAGAAAAGAGGTAGGAAACTTAGGAATAAAAAATCTGCTACCAGCAATTGCTGTACAGAGAACATTTATGGGTACATTATCAATAGAACATCAATTTAAAATAAACCCCATTATCAATTACAAATCTCTCAATACTCCAACAATGCCTCATACATAAAAATAAAATGTTGAAATTCAACCTGATAAAACTCATACTTTCAACCTAAATTTCAGTTGCCGAAAAATAAGCACGTATAAAATAATTCAGCAAACAGTAGAATGAGCTCAATGAAAAGAATTTCATACAGTAAGTGGAGTATCTCTTCTAAATAATTGCCCAAGTTGATTTTAACCTGTTTTACAATGTTTACCGTACACTCTAGCCAAATACTGAAATATAGTCAAATATATTCATGAGGGAAGGAGAAGACAATCCCTAAAACACGTTCATCTACTTTCTCGAAAGAGAGCATTCGGTGCACAAAGTACGGAGATAATGTCTGGTATTAAGCTTCTCATTTATGCCGAAAAAAAATAGCGGTACAGTGTCATATGTATATTGATGGCTGTGATTTCATCAGTTAATTGACTTTACAGCTTAAAATATCAGTCATTACTGTCATAAAATGTGTTTCCCAACTAGAGGACTTGGGTGAATGAAATGGACGTAAGAGGGGAATGATAACCCGTTTTTGACATTAACAGAAGCTGAAAACAATTGCTCCACTTCATTTATTTATTCATTTCAACAATTTATTCATTTCATTGTGCTACTAGTATGTAATCTCAGCGGCTTTAAAAATCAAACATTTACAGCAAGTAAATATTTTCCTTTCGGGCCACCATGATAGCGCCACTTGCAATTACGCCAAAATTGCTTTAGATCCATAAAGTGTTTGCGCCAGTAACTTAAACTCATAATGCAATATTTTCGTTTTAGGTTGGAACCACGTTACGATGTTAAAGCACAATTTTCCGTCTTACTTTCACAGACTGGACTATCACACGAATATGCTCGCGGCGTGGTTAAAAATTTAACTACAGGTTGACAAAATTGTGCTGGTTAAATTTTTTTAAAAACTTTTTAAATTTTTAAAAATTGTGCTGATGGTCATGTAAGGGATCCGTTTAAATACTTAACGTACTTCACAAAAGCAATACAAGAAACCTGGCCTTATCCGTATTTTTAATGTAATTTTCAACCTTATATTCTTTGTTTACTACTTTTCTTCTTTTATGGGTCTGCAGATACAAAACATTAATTTTCAAATCCGTCTACCTTTGAATATTTTTTAGAATTGAAATTATTTTGAAAATGCCTGGGTGTGCGCAGCAAATAAAACGTTGAATTTACTACCACATGCCTCACATGCGGTTGTTGTGTGAAAGACTCCAGACAACTGCTCATCCCATATTGTAGGATTGAATATTTTTTTGGTTTGTTTATTTAAGGACGCTTTTTAACATCTCAGGTCATCCGCATCCTAATCTATTAAGGGCGTGAAACGGCCGACAAATTTTGCTCAGAGGCCTCTTCTTTCCGGCTTGAGGTTCTTTAATGTGCCGTAAATGTACGACACGGAACCCAGGGCTTTACTTCCCTTCCGAAGGATTACGATTTTTATGCTCGAAAAAAATCCATCGATCCTGGCCGGATTCGAACCCGCGATTTTGGGTTTAGAAGGCAAAGGATTGAATATGGCCTCGTTAGATATATAATAATGAACAAAGTAGTCGCTGATGTTGCATTTCTGGGCATAACGGCTTATTATCAGGCACATCAAAAACAATCAAGTACTTCCTCTGGAGATAAATACGACAAATCAAAACAACGTTTAAGCCACTTACCAGCGACAGAGAGTTGTGTTGGAACATACTAGATAGGTCAATACTTTGTAGTTTGCGGCACAATACTGGCCCAGGTAAAACCGACAACCCATGAATTGAGTTGTCTCATTCCACGTTGACTTAATTGATTCATGTATAGCAACTTCGAAATGTGAAACTATTTTCTTTGACTTTGACTCTAAACATTCGCACTTTTTCTTTATGAATCGAAATACCACGGAACAGATATCCATGTTCTTATTGGTAGTAAACAAAAAACTGCTGGAAATCAATGTCCATTGTGAAGGAAATGCAATGCAAATAACGGTGTAAAATATTTCGCGCAGTATCTGAAAGTTCCATCTAAGTAAAACGCTTCTACTTTCCAAAAATATTGCCAACTGTTTTCTCCTACGAAAATAATTACATTGCTCCCGCGGTCATTCCGTAGCACAAAGTAGAGGACATTGGTTGCAGCTTCGTGAACTTCAAGTAAGGTTGTTGGTAGTTTCGGCATATGTTCTCTGTTGATTGTAAAATACAATTCACTATAAAAAAATTTCGGCATTCTCAGTAAATATTTTGGATAATACAATCTTGGTTTTTCACTTGTCATTAATCTTTTTTCCTTTTTGACGTATAAGATCTCCTTGATTTCTCTGGTGATTATGACCGGCTATAGTTTTCATATCCACCTGTAAGGTTATTATTTTGACAGGACAATTCTTCACAATGTACAACGCCAACGTACACGTCCATCTATATATGTGTACACTTTGCGAAACTTGAAACCATCTCTTACAAGTAAGTATTTTCCTCTATCACTGCCTCCTTGAACCACCTGCATGACAACCTTCTCTAGTCTGCCTCACTGTTTTTGTCCCAAAACTCAATGAGCATACTACTCAATGCAAATACGCCACCTGGAATCGTACACTAGTAGATAGATGAGCCTGTCTTGTTTATGTCCCACAACTCAATGAGCCTACTGCTCAATGCAAACACGCCACCTGGAATCGTACACTAGTAGATAGATGAGTTGTAACCAGATTTCGAATTTCACAAAAACAAAAAATATTAGTCCAAATGTCGTTGACGCAAACCCATTACTCTTCTATATAACCGTACTTCTCAATATCAACCATACAAGAAATCTGGCGCAAAACAATGTACCCGGGCGTTTATGACCAAGTTTTTAGCGGCATGGCTAAGGCAATAACTCTCGTTCAAATTCCTTGGGGCTGGCCATCCTGACTTTGGATTTTTTCGTGGTTTCCCCTGGTCGCTTAAGCGAGTGCTGGAATAGATCTTTACTTTCCACGAATTTCCCGTTCTCTTATTTCATTCCACTGATTTGGTTACGGGATAGACGAGGAATAACGCGAGTTGTGTGGCATGTAACAGTGGCTTGCGCTTTGGAAAAGTTTCCGTTCCCGGTGTCTGGCGTGAAAGCGGTTCTTCTTTGGAGTGGATGGTGGGGTCCACCGTCGGAGTGATCTATAAGTAAACATATTCTGTCTTCTAGCTCAAGAATTGCCCGTTTGTGCCTGCGTCCCAAGTATTGGAACCTATCGGGCGGCCAGAATATACAGGCAGTGAGGGAAGTACGTAATATTGTTTCCAGAACAATCCCACGACAGATGAGCCCCGCATAGAGTTCGAGCCTCTCAGAAGGTCTGCTTTCGCGGAGCAGGAATCTTGACAAAGTGTGAGCCACCGTGACACCGCACCAGCCCACCTGGCCCTAGCACTTTCGACCCTGTAACAGAACCAACGGAATGATATATAAAATGGTAGAGCGGAAAATTCGTGGAACATAAAGACCAATTCCAGCATTTGCCTAAACGACAGGCGGAAACCACGAATAAAACCAAGGTCTGGATGGGTGAACCAAGGATCATCCCGAATGCGAATCCCAAGCGTTACTGTCTAGCCACCTCGCTTGGTCTGTGTCAAGTGTTAACCTACAAACAAACCCCGGAAGAAATATTTTTATTTTTGAATGGTGTTTAACGCCTGTTTTTACTACAGAGGCACCCTAGACAGTGGACACTGATGACACATGAAATAAAATGGTAAATTGGGAAAGGATTCTTTTCTTTTAAAGGAAGGAAGCGTGGCCTTAGTTTAGGGTACCCTCGGCATTTGCCATTTATGAGGACTCAGGAAAACCTGGAAAGAACTCAAGTCAGGAAGGAAGGTTTTTTTGGCAATCGAACCCCAGAACTCCCACTCACGAGTCCGCGCCTTAACGATCTCGGCCACCCGTGGCAGTCCCGCAAGAGAATGAAATAATCACATTTTACTTTTTTTTTTTTTTTTTTTTTTTGTTGCTTAAAGAAGAACTTTTTAAGCGTTTAAATTCAAATGGTGATTTGTTGCTACCAGGAATCGAATTCGGGCCTAAAGCACAGAAATTGCAGCCTGATGTGCACATGTTAAGTTAGATAAAAGAACAGTTTAGAAAATGTTCAATATACGACAACCATTCCCAAATTACTTTCATCTATTTTTAAAATGTCCATAAATTGTGATGGATTTTCTTTCTTTGTTTACTTCACTGTCACTTTCGAGTTCAGTGCCTCTCATAAGTCAGACCACATCAAACTGTGAAAGATAATTTTATTATGCATGACATATGTGAGCCATATAATCTGGAACCTTCAAAATCTTCAAAGCTAAACCTGTCAACAGCCTTTAAGCACTCTGCCTATAATTTGCACGTGCCTGGGGTCTAAACTTAGTACCTTACTGATTTATATTTAAAAAATTTATGGTTATGTAAATTTTTAATGCTTACTCCTCTTGCTAATAAACCGCTTGACGGCTTTAACTATTCGTGAAGTAAAAGAGCGGGATCAAAATAAACGCAAACAGACGAGTCGGTAGTCTCGGACGGATGTTTACGTTTGCTGATGAAATAAACTTCCATCGCCACGTATCCCCCGACTGCAATCTCAAGAGAATTGCATTTGGACAATGAACTGCAGTCAGTCGTCAGTTTTCTTTCACACTCTCATTAAATTCAAACACGGCCTTCGGCTAAAAATGCTGTGCTAGATTTAGACCACTAGACAAACACCTTTCTAATATAGATCTTTCAACAAGCGACTACACAGAACCACTTTATTTTTAATACATCGTAACGGATATAATGGATGGAAGTAAAAGGTTAGTCGGAATAATTTATTTAGATTTCTGATGAACGTTCTGTTTAAATACAGAAAGAAAGTCTAATCCTATCATAATATGTCATATATAGTTATTGAAAATGAAATAGCGCCAATAAGATATGAGGAGCGGTTGAACACGTTTTGTATGTCTTATCTATCAGATTGGTGTGGGGAATGACATTTATAACGTCACAGAATCAAAGAGTTACCTTTATGCTTCGTTATTTGCTACGGTTGAATGTGTATCATCTAGAAGTACTGTCGAAAATCAAATACATGTGTATTTTAACGGCGAGGTCGATTATGATGAAGAGAAGTGCTGGTTCTTTATAAAGAAGTTTATAACTTCAACAGCATCATGAAACAAGTGACTCGACATAGAACAACCGATTAATGCATCGTTAAAGAAAATGCAAGTAATTGAAATATTATTTTGTTAGCTGAAATAAAAAATGTAAAATATTTTGATTATCTAGGGGTTACTCATAGTATGCTTTCTTAAATAGTGTGTAACGCCTCTTTTACTACTGAGTCAATACAGGCGATGGACACTGGTGATACATGAGATGAAATGATAATATTGCGAAATAATTTTTTTAAAGGAAGGAAACGTTCCAGGCCTAAGTTTATCTCCCCGGCATTTGCCTTTTATGAGGACTGAGGAAAACCTGGAAAATGCCTCAGTCAGGGAGGACGGTCCTGGAGGGATTCGAACCCCACACCTCCCGCTCACGAGTGCGTGCCTTAACGACCTCGACCACTCCTGGCGGTGTTAGTATAAATGAAAGATGCATTAAACACATAGACACTGCGTCATCAAATGTCAAAGGTTTTGCGTACGTTGTCATGAAGCCTATGTTCCTATTACTATTATAAAAACGTGTATAGCGCTATGGTGAGCTCAGTCATATTCTATGCGTATGAGTGAAACAGGACAGCCTGAATAAAGTTCAAAATGAGTTTTAGCAGTAGAGAGGATTACAGCCAGCTATGGGGGTTTTCGGGAATTTTGACGCATTTAAGACACTGTTCATTGCAAAATTAGAATAATTAAGTACTGGTTATGCATTATAGATGGTATGCTTACAAGGTAAAGTTCTTCGTGTTACCAATACCAAGTTAGCAATTTGGGATGAAAGATAATGGGCTGCGAGAATTAAGAGGAGTTGGAAGGCTCTATTTTACCAATGTTAAATTAGCTAAGTTTTATGTTCATGCTGTGACAGAACTACTAGAGCTACCACATCGAAACTTAGAACTCTTATTTTGACACATTTTATTTGTGTACCGAAGCAAATTGATACAATTGGAACAAGAATTTAAACATTTTTATTTCAAGCCTATTTTTGGTGAAATGTTCTATAAAAACTTCCCTAAATCCTAGGTTATGACTTTTCTCTTAACTCTACATCAGTAGCTTTAATTTAATGCCCCAAAACCCCACTGAAATGTTTAAGGCAATTGATGCAGTTTTTTTCTTTTTCTTTTTTTTCCCCATTTTAGATGTAGTGTGTTTCCCCCTCTACATGTACGAAAATATAGTTTTGGATAAAATTACGATCAAATAAAAAAATGTTAAAAACTCCCTCGTGGCTCTAACCAAATGCATGTCTGCGCCATAGTCAAAATATATTCAGAATGCTAAGGTAAGAACAGTCAACAGCAAAAGCAAAATTTTCTCTAGCGAATAGTAAAACCCAGAACGTTTTCTAGCTCAATTGATTCTAAAACTACATAATTTTGAAGCACGTGGTTTCAAAATACAATCTATACATATACATTTTTAAATATTAAAAACAAGCACTTCTAGGCACAATAAAAGCTGTATCACTTAATTAAGAAAAGTCAGAAATTTATTGTAATAAATGTTGAAAAATGTTGAAAATTTAAATTTTTACCTTCTAAATCCCGTTAAAAGAAGTGTACAGAACTTTGGGATGCGATGGATTTGAGAAAATGAACCCGTTTCCAAAATTAATTGGGTCTAGCGTGGATTAGATTGGGGGTATTAAAGGAGATTAAAAAACAGACGAGCCTAGGAAGAGTATATATATTTTTGACGGACAAAGAAAATTGATAACACGTCCTAAAGGACTGCTAAGGGACTGAACAATGGAGACTGACTACGCTGGGAGCTAAGTTTGGTAAGTCGAATAGAGACAGGTTAGCGTTTTGGGATCTGTTTGCAGGAAGAAAACTGGCAAAAACTGGGCTCTTCTCTGAAAAGTGCGAGGAACTAGATACTGAAGCGCTTTGTTGGAATGAATGGTCTCTGAATCTGAATATGTTTGCCTGCGTGTGTGTGTGTGTGTGTGTGTGTGTGTGCGCGCGCGAGCGTTTTGATAAGAGTTGTAAATAACCTTAAGTAGATTATTATTCTGCACACGTCTGTGTAATACATTGAATGTACGGTCAAAATATCTATGCAAAGTATAATGCACAAATATGTAAAGAATGCGCAATAAATACATTTTGACTATAGTTACTCAAGAATTTACATTCGAATGGTTATATTGCGATAATGTATGTTATACAGTAATAAATTAAAGAGCCCAAAATAGAGATTAATTGGAGAGTTCTCATTAGTAGACATGCGAAAGATTGAAAAAATTTCGAACATTTTTCGACATTTTCCCTTGAAAACAATAATTTTCATTTTCTTTTCCGAAAAGGTTCATATACAATGGCAATACACAGATCCACGCACACTAACTTACGAACAGTATTTATGTATAATGGTAAAAATGAAATAGTGATGCGAAAGATTGGAAAAATTACAATTACAATTCCGTTTCAAAGTTTCATATCCAATACGAAAACACAAATGTTCATTCGGATAGACTAACTTGTGAAATCTCTTTAAATATAAATGGTAAAAATATTATATACATGCGAACGATTAAAAAAATTCGAACAATTTTGGATGTTTACTTCTGAGGGCACGAGTTAATCATTTTCTTTTCTGATAATAACACTAGCAAAGAACAAATATACAAAATTGCGTCTAATACTCTATAAGAGAACCGTTTGACGTTCCGCAGGTGAGTGCTCTTTCGTGTTGGCGTGCCCGCCCAGAGCGTCCTTAATATGCTGCGCTGGTCTATTGAATTAATTAGTTTATAGGTTTATTGATTTATTTTTCTGAAAAATTAATTGGCACTTAGCAAACATTCGTAAGACACACATTCCCTTTCTGAAACATACGCATCGTTTCAGAATGTAAGAAAATTACAGTGACGTTATATAAGTTACGGGCCGGCAGAGAGTGACTGCGTACTGAAACTAGTTAGCTGACAAGGCCGTATAAGCCATGTGCTGGTAGACGCTTGTACTTAGTTTGAGCGGAGATTTGTCAGGAGCTGTGCGTTCGCTTGTTACTCGCTGCTTTTATTGTGTGTAAACTGTGTGGCAATTGTATTCCTTTGTTATGCCAATTCATAAATATAGTCTTTAAGAATGAGTTTTACATATACTTCTGTGAAAACATATTTTTGCAGGTAAGTGGTAAGGCCATACATATAGAGAATCAGTTCGTCAACTTGTCATGATATCTCTCAACGACAAGAAACGTGTTCTAAATCGCCGTGTTCTTAAGGAAGAAATGTTAAATGAAAAACAGAAATTTCTGACGCAGATACCGCAGATGCATTACTGCTGAGGGGACTCATTTTCAACACATGTTAGTGCTTCTTATTATTATACATTATCATTTTATGTTTTCAGTAAAAATGTAAACTATTAACTTTACGGACGGTGACTCTATCTACCCTTTTCCGATTGAAGCAGCTGCACTTAGGCGCCCGTAACTCAAATAACGCCACTGTACCAGAATATTTATTTTGCTTTAATGAAAATAGGAATATGGATGAATGCTTTCAAATGAATAATTTGAAGTGTTATATAATGTGATTTTTCATTATAGCAATGTTTTTATTATTATTTATTTAAATATTTTGTAAAGAGTGTAGCACTGTAGAGCAAGACATTTATGAATAAATAGAAATTTATGCAAAATTGTTTCCAATTTCTCAAGTGTGAAAGGATTTGTCATGCACACCCTGTGTTCCATTCTTTACACTTTGGTGCAGTTCATGGAGATAGAAAACATAAAATTTTCACAAAAGTGCATGCTCCTGAGAATCAGGATAGCAACATCTTTCAATGAAAACCTCAATAATTATGTTTAGTCAAGTCATTTATTTAGTGCACGGACTGTACTGTACTATTCTTCAGTCACTCTAATTTCATTTCTTTGCTGAAAATTCTCGTTCGGACACAGGGATACAGTAGAACGCGTCGCTCTTAGGTGACAAAACAATATTTAAATCTCTTTTGGTACAATTGTATTGTGGGTAAAGCGAGGTTATTTGAGTACTCTATTACACAAAAGCTTTCATCTACGATTCGTTACTATCAGTACGTAAAGTACGGAAACGATTTAGGGAAACTTTCTTGACGATAGGATTCTATTTCCTTCAACGATGGGTAGGTAAGTGAATACAATTTAAAACACTAAACAGAGTAAAACATACTCACAGAGGGAGCAAATATTTTTTTTTTTTTTCTTTTCCTCATTCTAGAAAAACTAAAATATGAACACTGGTCCGCTCCGAAGGAAACTGTAACGCATAAGAGTTGGCGGGTGCCAAAAATGCTTAGAAAACAATATGGACAATTATAGTGTTTTGTTAAGAAATTGAATGACATTCCGCTAATAAATATAAGGACCTCATGACTAGCAACTGATAGCGTCCTTGCCGAACGCGCTAGTGTTTCGCGTCTTGACCATCGGATATCCCTACAGACAGAGCAGAGATATTTGCATACGAGACAAAAATTATTTTCCATTTCCTGTAGACTGCAACAACATGGAATGTGTTCCATTGATTTGCTTGCTATGGGAATCCAATCACTTGAATACAATTGCAGGACATTACTAGGATTGCAGAAGCTCTACAGAAGTGCTGAAACCCCCCAAACGCATTGCTTTTGGTTACCCTAGTGCAACAAAACTGCTTTCACTGCGCAATGCCCTTTTGCAACAACACTAAGCATTTGCTTATAAATATCATGGAGAGCAATAAAAACTGTGTGTAGACAGTGTCAAGATTTTAACGTCACTTAATAATAGCGGTTTCATTGAACATAAATCAGATATTGCGCATAATGGCATCATAAGTTGGTGCTAACTCCGGGGGGGGGGGGAATTTTCTAAACAATGAAATATATTGAACTGAGGACAACATTAGTAATGCGGGAGCTTTGGTACAGCATCCTTAGCCAAAAGGAGTAATGGTTCATATTTGTTCACTGCGCAATGCTGTAATAAAAATTAGCTGTAATAATTAGCTGTAAAAATTAGTTATCTGTAATAAAAAGTTTGTCTAATTAAGATTATCAGCAGGAGTAGAATGTAATTTTCAATGTACTACTATTTAAATCGGTTTCTCTTATACTGTCCCAATCAAGAAGTAGACAAGACAAAGACAGCTAAATGTTTATTATTATTGCAATATAATAAATTGCAGCGCAATACTTTGTTTATGAAGAAACATTTCCGGAAATAATTCTGGCTTATCTGAACATTAAATTTTGTTATTTCTCAATTTACTACTCCGTACAGGAAAAATATGCTTGATAAGAAGAAAATGTATAAAGAAAAAAGAGCAAAAGACGCAGAAACTTTTATCCGCTGCATTATTTTCCCGTTAATTGCTGACTCCCCTGATTTAGGTGTCTTGATTAATAGAGACAAAATGCTCAGAATTTAAACGCTTAGCGAAAGCATAAAAAAATAGGATCTTAAAACACCAATAGTTGGTAGCTGTGAGGCTAATTATGTAAGACCATTTAAAGATATCAGTTAAATTTTAATAATGCCTAACATTTTTGGCATGCTGTTATGTGATATAAAAGTAATAATGACCTGATGCTGAATGTTACAATATTAAACATTTTGGGTATGTATAAGACAAAACAAGTTTTAAATAATAACACATGTTTTAATATGATAACATTTATAAAAAAAATTACACACAAATGAACTCATGTTTTTCAAACAGTAATATTTGTTGTACTAATTGCAAACGTTCCTTTAAATATCGACACAAATTCTGACCCCTATTAAAGAAGAAAAGAAAAAATCTGCTACTGCGTTACTGAGTGGAGCCTATTTGAAATCTCGTAATTAACAGTTACATCTTCTCTGCTGAGCATTTCCCTAAACTTTTGTTCTTACTAGGTCGGGAGTGGTATATTACCGCTTAGCTGCTCGAGTGGTTAGGGTTGTAAGCTGAAGACTGGGAGGTTACGAGTTCAATCCCCAGCCTCATGAGCAGAAAGTCGTGAGATGGGAACTTGCTGAAAGCTGTTTGGTTACTGAAGCCGCGTGACGGAGGTAGTGGACACAGCAGTCCTCGCGACCAGTCTTGGCCGTGAACATGGTGAACAATACTGCACTAATCATTTGCTCTGGGGCGCTGAACGGGTTTATGTCAAGGCCGCATTCTAACACCCAAATCAGCTTTTCGGGCTCGGGCCTTACTCTCTAAAATTGCAAATTTTATTATAATTATATTATAATTAATGTTAAACAGACAGAAACGTACGTTAATTCATATCAACCCCCATTGTGATACGGTGTATAATAGTAATATTATTATTATTACTATTATTATTATTATTATTATTTGTTCATAAATAATAAAATGTTATAAAGATGAGCTAGGGTGATAAACTTTACGTTAGTCGGTTTCGGTTCAAATCGGGCACAGGCGAGCTTAAAATGTTTGACCCATGCAGACCCTTAACTTGTTCATGTGTACTTAGATTTACTGCACTATCACTTACAATATCTTCATTAATATAAACAAGAGAAATGCATTTTATTTGAGTTTAGTGAATGTTTCAGGCATTGTAGCTCAATGAAATAATTGGAATTTACACTTTCTTCATTTCTACACCCGGAATAGAAGCAGCATCATGTTCTGAAAACTCATTGATAACTTCCTGGGACAACGCTCTTAAAAGCACAAATAACGTACTTCTTCCTTCTCATTAGAGTTAGCTGTGGGTGAAGGAAGGTGAAGTGCGAGTTCTCACAATTCCTGGACTTCGAAAGAGGCTTCGGGAAAAGATGTTTCAGTATCAGAAGTCAAAACATTGACACTAGCAATAGTGCATCTTTTCAGTAACATGAAATTTATGTGCGAAATGGATAAAGTGGCACATTGCTGGTCAGAGCATTTGCAAACTGTTGCCTTTTTTTTTTTTTTTTTAACCATATGTGGTACTCCGTCTTTTGGAAGAAACAGGGCACTATTATACCGTGTTCTCTAAATCAGGGCTGTAGTAAACAATTAAACAATCATATGTGTTGTTTTATGCTATGTCCATTTTCAGTTCTTGAAAACAGTACGGAAATGGAAATTTATTAAATATGACACCACATCAAAACGAATATCTTGAAAATTACTTACATTGTGAATAATTATTCCTGCACACATAAACAATAAAGCTTTAAATAAAGCATGTATCAATAAATGAAAAAAAAGCCAAATCAAAAATGCGATTGTAAAGTTTTTTTTTATTTGTTTGTCAGTAGTGAGTAGTGGGGCTTGCAAATGTTTGAAAGGGGAATTGAAACAAAATGGAAATGAAAACGACTTACTCGCTTCTGAAAGGGTAAAAGATGGAAATACTTAAGTATGATGATGCAATAAGACGACAAATTTTACTTTTAGGTTCAGCACAATTGAAAAAAAAATGAATGAATAATGATATAGAATGGCATTTCGAATTTTACATTTCTAAAAATATGAAAAACCAAATATCGTAAAGGTAAACAGTGTTCACGAACAATGATAGCATAACAACTTCATCTTGTTTTCACAGTTTTAGCGTCATTTAGAAAACAATTACAGGAATTGTTGTAAATAGCGACCGCCGACATCCCTATAGAGATAACACCGGCGCATAAATGAGTCCCGCACTCTTTCAAATCCTGCAGTACCACGAGTTTCATTATCGACAGCCAATATCCTCACCAGCAAATCTTCGTCAGAGGCGTTTCGAACGCCAGACACATAGTTTTTTTTTTTTTTTTTTTTTTTTTTTTTTAATGGGCGCTATTTAACATCTCAGGTCATCAGCGTCCCATTCAATTCAGGGCGTGAAACGGCCGACAAATTTTGCTCAGCGGCCTCTTTTTTCAGGCTTGAGATTCTTTATCGTGCCGTAAATGTACGACATGGGACCCACAGCTTTACTTCCCTTTCGAAGGAAACCATACTTAGGATTTTTATTCCCCGAAAAAATCCATCGATCCTGGCCGGGTTTGAGCCCGCGATCTTGGGTTTAGAAGGCAAGTATGGTTACCACTACACCACCAGGACCGACACACTTAAAGTGCTCTCATACAAAGAAATCTATGGGGATGATGATAGGGGATTGCGGTGAACAGATTACTGGACCTCCTCTTCCAATCCAACGGCCAGAGAATTTTTTCAGACACTGTCGAACGTTCCCATAAAAATGGGGCGGACCCCCTCATGCTGGAACATATTTGATGTTATATTCTTAGAGAGGAATCTTCCAGGAATACAGGAAAAATCAAAAACTGGAGATACATTTGCCCATTTAGCCGCATAAGAAGAAGATGGGGTCCAATCAAATGCCCAGCAACTATCCCAGCTCAAATGTTCACACTGAACCTGTGCTGACTATGTGTCTCCACAAGAGCATGTGGATTTTCGTGACTGTTTCTGTGGTTGAGCAAATGCCCATCTTGATGAAAGTAGCTTCGTCGGTGAACAGCACTGAGGAAAGAGGTGTGGATTTTCACCACGATGATATCTAAACTGTAACCATGGATTAAAGTCCACTGGTTTCAAGGCCTGCGTCTTCAAAGGGGAAAATGGTTAGAACCGTTCCTCCTGCGACTCGCCAAACACTAATGCTGTTTATATCCATGACACGTACGATTGCACGAGTACTTGAGAAGGTTGAGCCTGCAGTTAGTCGAGAACTTCTTATTCGAAACCTGGAATGCTTTGGGTTCGATTTACTCCAGCATTCAGTCCAGGAACCAACAGGGATCCTGTACTCATAGAGGCAGGTGGATACACTGAAAGGTGCTACGAGGATGTCATAAGCCTGGATATCTTTCCCGTTACAACTGCGCAGTTATAGGCTGCACCTGTTCAAGCTTTACCGCACGTTAAATGCATATCGACAAACTACAAATGAATAAGCATGTTTAATTGCACGTAGAATTTGTAAACGACTCGCTTGAATGGTATAGAAAATGTACGGGTGACCAACAGCTCATACTTGGCAAGTGTACGGGTTAATGAAATAAGAAACTAGTTCGCATTCGAAAGCTTTGCTTCCCTCTAACCTGTTTCTTTAACAATTAATACATTAATAGGCCATCACTACCGCTCGTACGCTAATACTGCATGCAGAGCACTTTTAAAATTTTATCGGGATAGTGTTGAAGTTTCTTCTTGTCAATTTGACTATCCTACTACAGGCTGGGATTTAGTATTCAGCAATTTCTGGTTGAATTTTTTTTTACTTCCTTTCTTAGTTGACTTTCTTATTTTGGAAATGAAAAATGAGTAGAAAGTTGTAGTATCTATCAGTATCAATACATTTTCAAGTCACATACTATTGTATCTAAAGTGATTAAGCAGTTAAGACTGGACGTATTCTCGGTAGGCCTTAAAGGAATAATTTGAAATTACGAGAACTTAAGAAATAAAAGAAAAATAAATAATACAAACAATGTACTGGCTCTAACTGCCTATTTCTACTTAGAAGTCATGTACTTTGCCAACTGAGCTAAATAGACAACAAGGAATGATTAGCTTGCATAGTCACAAATGCTATTTGGTGTTATCAGTGCAGTACGTACCTTAGCCAGAAGCAAATAATAATCCCTGACTATGAACCCAAGGATTCTCCAATAAGGGGGCATAAACGAACATTTTGTACAATAAATCTGAGTTATGAGTTTTTTTAATTGGAAGTATCTCTATCATCTGAGATATAAATTACACATTATCTTCAAATTCTGAGTTCGCAGACCATAAGTTCCATATCTCAAAACCTTTTTCTCTGATCCCTCTGCATTTCTTCAAATTTGTTAGTTCGGAACTTGAAACACTCTGTATATGTAACAAATGGAGAAAGACAACGTAAAAATCGTAACGCCTCACCCCCCTGTAATACTGACTTTATCAATGATGTCGTAAGAAGGAGACAAACAAAGTAGGAGCCACTGCGGTAAACCAAGGCTCACCCCCGAGCTGCAGCGCTCATTGGGAAGAACCCTTTGAGATTACCAGCCCAGCGATATTATTCATGTAATCTATTTAGCCCTGATTCAATGAATTATTTAATATGACGTGGCATTACGAAGACTAATCTTAATCAACAAATTTGTGTTGGTACAAGACAGTGAAAAGAGACGGTCGTGTTTTTTGCTTGCGGTGTTCGGTAATGGAAGGTTGTGCGTAAGTTTATTGTGCATCTGAGGGAAGAAATAAAAGTGGAATTCGACAGGGTCATTGTAAAGCATCTAGGAAATATTATTGTTGGAGTGCAAGAGCGTGTGACTTCTATTGAAGCAAAACTTGATTACCTGAAGAATCAATCTCGCAGGAACAATATATGACTAACGGTTTGGTGGATAAGGGGGGAAGCTGGGAGATTAACGGAGGAACTAATACGGAGGAGGAAAGTTGCCTGAATTACAGTGATGCTTCAGAAATATGATGTAGAAAGGGAAACCATACAGGACTACAGAAGGCCAATAGTCTGTAAATTGTCCCAATATAAGCTCAAAGCTGCCATTCCTCGAGACGCCAGATATCTTCGGGGCACTGGGATAAGAATTGCGGAGGACTTAGAGAGGAGAGAGACTTCCTGAACCTGTGTGAGGCCAGGTTGCCAGGGTTGCTATGCTGTGCTGAGGTTCGACAAGCTCATTATTAATGGGCGAGTCTGGGGTAGACAGGAACTGGAGAGTATGGAGGTACCCAGGGAGCAAGGGAGACCGAGCGAATGGAAATTGAACACAGGACGGCGGAGTGACAGGAGCATGCAGCAGGATTTTCCCCCCAGTGAGATCAGGCAGAAACCAGCAGCAGGTATTGGAAAGGAGGTGCAAAAGGGGGGGGGGGGCAGCAAGGAATTCGCCACAGGAAGGGTCGGCGGGGCCTGAACCTCGGGTACTTACATTCCACCACAAGGCAGACAATGAAACACGGTACAGCGGCCGGCGGCGATAAAATTGCAGCGGCAACATAATAGGTCCCTTCCGCCACTCATTAGGTAGAGACACAGAATATCGAGGGAGTCGAGAAATAATTGGGCAGAGATAGATTCTTGGCACCCTTCACCCGCTTACATATTGTATATTAAATAGAGACTTGTGTAAAAACAGGGAAGAAATTGAACTGAGTGGCTGTCACAGTTTTAGTAATGGGAAACAAATGAGGAATGATAGAGGGAGATGGTCCTGGGGAGCTTCAGTTTCATTCAGATATGAGTTGAAATAGGCAATATAAAATGTAGATTTAACATTAGCAGGGGTAATTGATATATATATTTGGCTCTGGAGGGAGCAGTTATGATTGTTATTGAACCATTTAATCATCAGCAGCGCCAATATTTGCGAACAGGCAATGTTTAGTAATCTTGTAGAAGCGTTGATGCTGGTGCAGGTGTAGGAGAGCTTCAAAATCCGATATTGTCATTCTCGGGGATTTTAACGCTAGGATATTAGGGGAAAATGCGTCACTTGTTGGAGGCGGGGATGAGGAGGAAGAACTATGCGGAGGTCACCGAAATAGCAAAGACCAAATGTTGAATGTGGAAGGGAGGCAGGTGTTTGCTTTCTGTGATGAGTTCTCGTTAGAAATCGTTAATAGGAAGTATGGGCGTGACGTGGAAGGAGAACTCACGTTCAAAAATGCAAATGGTAGGAACGTTACAGATTTTATATTGATAAGTTACAATTTAATAGGAAGAATTAGGGGATTTTGGGTGGGGGGACCGTATTGAATCGCACCACTGTCCGATCGTTCTTGACCTGGATATTGAAACTAAAATTGATCTGCTTAGAGCCGGGGAGGGGGTAGGGGAAAAGGGATGGCGATATATAGATATAGGCGGAAGCCAGAACAGACGGAACATTTCTTTAATAATTGGAAGTCGTGGCTTAAGGAAAAGGTATAATGAAACCGTAGAAAGTCAAGCGAAAATAATAAGTAAAGTTGCTATTAATTTAAGATTCCAAATTAAGAATAAGGAAAAGCAATCGAATGGATAGTACGGTCACAAAGTAGAGGCGCAAAGAAACTAACAGAAGATGCTTTGAGAAACTTCTAAAGAGAAGGGAATGAACACCCGCGGAGGGTCATCGCTAAAAGAAGGAAAGAGCATAAACAATTTGTGAAGGAGAAGCGTAAGCATTGGCGAGTCAGAAAGATCGAAAAAATCGAGAAAATGTGGGGCGGGGAGATAGATTTAAGACAAGGCAGGTGATCAACAAGCTACGGGCTAGACGACAGACGGGCAATGATTCACCAGAACATTGGTTGGCATACTTAGGTAAAGTGCTGGGAGGAGGGAATATGGGAGCGAACAGCACTCTGATGGGAAGTAAGGTAGGGATGACTAGAGATACCTATGCTAGACGCAGGTATTTCAGCAGGAAAGATTACTTGGGCAATCAAAAGTCCAAAATGTGGTAAAGCTCGCGAGCATTAGTGAGTTTGAGTTGGTGATGCTATAATTCTTTTAGAAAGTGTTTAATGATGGGAATTCCCGCATCTTTTGGGGCAAGGGAATCATTAATATCATTTAAAATGGTAAGAGAACGATGGAGGGTCCGAACTATTATGGGGGGGGGGGGCATTTTGTTACCAGTTATGGAAAAAATACACTTTACAGTACCATAACATAGAATAAAAGCATGGGAGACAAAATTTGGTAAATTATCAAAATTTCAACTTCGTTTTCGCGAAGACAAGGTACGACAAACAATGCATTTATTCTAGACACCCTAAAAGTAAAGCAAGTGTCAATCAACTGCAGTTTGATTCTGTCGATCGTCAGGCACCGTGGTTCAAATTGCTGGTAAAGGGGATGTCGGAGAAAACGAGCTCTACAGGCGATGTGTGTGTGTGTGCGCGCGCGTTTTAATAGTGTTTAACGCCCGTTTTTACTACTGAGGTACCACAGGCGGTGAACACTGATAATACATGAAATGAAATGATGAATTGGGAAAGGATTTTTTTAAGGGAAGGAAACGTTTCAGGCCTAAGTTTAGAGTATTTCCCCGGCATTTGACGTTTATGAGGACTGAGGAAAATCTGGAAAAAACCTCAGTCAGGGAGGATGGTCCTGATGGGATTCCAACCCCAGACCTCCTGCTCACGAGTCCGGGCTTTAACAACCTTGGCCACTCGTGACAGCTCAGGCGATATATAGAAATGTGGAATTCTACATAATATACGACAAAGTTAGATTATCGGATAGTTTCGTGAGCGGGAGGGGACTGAGGCAAGCAATCTCTTTATAGCTTACATTACTGATGTGATGTTACTAGAGGGTATGGAGGCACAGCATTAGCAGGTAAGTAGGTGCCAACGCTTTGCACGCGGATGATATGGTGCTGTGTTCTACGACGATTTACGGCCTACAGAGATGACTAGGCAGACTTCGAACTTACTGCGAAGAGTGTTTAGTTTCCCTTAAGTGAATAAGACAAAAACAACGACTTTTGAAAACGCATGGGTTACTGGTAAGGCAGAGGCGTGGACTTATTTGGGGCACACGCTGGACAATGTGAACACTTTGGTATACTTGGGCATTATTTTTAATATGAACGGAAGGTAGGCTAAGCACATTTACTTGACAAAGCAAAAAGGAGTGAAAGCAGTAGAAAATCTCCTGTTATGTAGCAGAATCTCAGACATGCCTATAAGTGTACTGGAAACCGCCTATTAGGAAGTAGTAAGGTCTACAATGACATATGGGGCAGAAACTTGGGAATGGGGACAAAATGCGAACCTATATTCAGTGAGGACATGTTTTATTAAAGGAATTTTGGGACTGAGGAGGGGCACAGCTAACTGAAGAACTATATGGGAATATGGGACTTTCAGGAGACCATAGAGTGTAAAATCAGGGTAGTGAAGTACTAGTTGTGTATTATTCTTGAAAACCAAACTTTAATTAGGGCATTGTTTTATCATGAACAGCTGGGGGTGTGAGGGAAACATGGCAAAGATCTTGACATTATGAAAGGGACTAGAAGGCTGGGCTCCGTTTGGGTTGGGAGTCAGAGGAATAGAAAAAGCGCATGGGGGAGGGTTAGAAACCGTTTGAGGGATATGGATAGACAGCAGACAATTGCGCAACGCAGGGAAATGATCTCCCTGAATTACAATCGGGGTTAAAATCTGAATTGGGATATGGAGCAATACATCAAAACAAGGGCCAAACTCACCATACAGGGGCTCGCGTGGCTCAGACTGAGGGTATGGCGAATGAATAATATTGCTGACGAGTATGAACAGAGAATTTGCCCCTTATGCGGATATGGTAATCATGTATACATATTCTGGCTGAATGTAAATTACTGAAGAACGGAGGGAAAAGTATCTACCGCACTTCTTTTCAGGATCGAACAGAGGAAGATAGTCATGTTAGGCTTTGATGACAGGCAAAGAAGGGGAGGAGTAAATGTCTAATGAAGTGAGACAGCTCAGGTCTGAAAAGGATGATAAACGGGGAGGAGGTTAGGGGCAACAAATTGAATGAATCCAGCTGTGTGTCATTCATAATGAGAATTTTTCATATTTCATACGTATTTTTAATATTGTTAAAATTTTCTTCTAATATTTTTTCAAATATCCGTTGGATTCGTGCGTCTGTTGAAGCTGTTTTGTATTGTATTGGTACCACTGGAATAAAAAAAAATATTACTACTGCCGCTGCCGCAGCTACTACTACTACTACTACTACTACTACTACTACTACTACTACTACTACTACCACTACTACTACTACTACTACTTAACACTACTACTACTACTACTACTACTACTACTACTATTACTACTTAACACTACTACTACTACTACTACTACTACTACTACTACTTAATACTACTACTATTATTAACACTACTACTACTACTACTACTACTACTACTACTGCTGCTGCTGCTGCTGCAACAATTACTACTACTGCTACCATCACTACTACTACCACCACCACTACTACTACTACAACTACTACTACTGTAACAACAATTACTACTACCATCACTACTACTACTACTACAATTACTACTACTGTAACAACAATTACTACTACCATCACTACTACTACTACTACTACTACAACAACAATTACTACTACTGTAACAACAATTACTACTACCATCACTACTACTACTAATACGACAACAATTACTACTACTGCTACTGACACTACTACTACTGCAACAACAATTACTACTACCACCACCATCACTACTACTACCACTACTACTACTACTACTACTACTGTAGCAACAATTACTACTACCAGCACTACTACTACCACTGCTACTACTACTACTACTACTACTGTAACAACAATTACTACTACCATCACTACTACTACTACTGACACTACTACTACTGCAACAACAATTACTACTACCACCACCATCACTACTACTAATACCACTACCACTACTACTACTACTACTACTACTACTACTACTACTTCTGCTGCTGCTGCTAACACTACTAATCCACAATGACTTCCCAACAAATATTATTTTTACAGATATCAATGTTTTGCAGCGGTATTAATAAGGGGGGGTGTGGCGTCGGCTGGTCGTTCGGTCGTGCCGTTGAGGAAAATGATGAACGCTCCGCTGCTATGAAGTATCGTTCACCATGTCATAACTAATGCTCCGGCGCATGAGAATCAATTATTTGTTTATAGTTTTTTTGAGTGGATCTCAGAGTTTATATTTGTTTTTTAGTTTTTGGAACGTATGCGTTACCAGCGAGACAGGATGGGAACGGGGAACACACTCTCCTTCACTTCAAGACACATGTAAATTCTTTTTGAGAATTGTTTATTCACAGTTGCAGAGACGATGAACCTCTTTTATTAACATAAGTTATAATTTCTAGCCAGGAGAAAATCTCGGACTGTTTGAGCTATAAGGGAGCTAACTTCCTGAACTGCCCCAAAATTCATCAAAACTGATTAAAATTCGTCACACTGTCGACAACTGCGTAACTGCCCCAAGATTCTTCACACACTGCTTGGGAAATACTACGGAACTGATCAAGGACTGCGTCGAGATTCTTCAAAAACTGCCTAACTAGAGCTGCCTGGCTCTCCTTCAAAACTGCGTAACTAGAGCTCCAAGATTCTTCACAAGATTGGCTTTCTTCAAAAACTGCAGGGCTTTTCTGCTTTCCCCTAACTTTTATTAATTTCACAGTCGGTCAATCTCATGTGCGTCCTTTTAATTTTGAGTTCAAATTCTCATAGCGTCTGTTTAGGTTCTACTCCTAGGTTGGCTACATGAGAATCACGTGGTTCCCGGTTCGTTCCCTATAGGCTGCTATTTGGCGCCGATTTCTGTTAAGAATCCTCCTACTAACGAACTCCTGGGCTTGTTTTTCTCATTTCTCCCCTCAAATCTCCCCTTCAAGTAGTATTCGGGTCAGAACCATGTCCCGTTAGCTTTTGTTCTAGTTGCATCTCTTCAAGGTCTTCTGCTACAATATCACCCCTAGCTTAGCTGTATGTTAGGGGATTGTAATTTTTATGACTTACTATTCTTTGTATAGCGGACGGAGGGGGACTTATATGATTTTGCAGAGTGACTGCACAAAATGTGTGTGTCATATTCTCAGAGGCTTTTGCTTTAATTTCTATTGATAATGTCTTATTAATGTTTTAGGATTCATCAAATTAAACATACAATTTTATATTCTCCCTAATCTCTGGAGCTAGGAAATACTGCTCCAGTTTTAAAAACTGAAAACATTTTAAACTGATTTTTTTCACAGGAACCGCGATCACTTTAAAATCAATCCCCAGGGATATGAGACCAGATGCAATGTGTGCCATTTATTAAACAAACCCACATGATTTACACCTGCAGGGAATTAAATATGGCAGGAATTTTGAACCTAAGTTGTATAACCATTGATATAGTACCTAGAATTAATGAGAATAAACTTCAGTAGATTTTTGAATAAATTTAGAGCAATTAAGGAGCCGTGGTGTAGTTAAAATATGTGGTTATATATAATATGTGGTATTTAATAACAAAATTCAATACATTTAATAACTGCAGTTTTTCATTAATATATATATAGCATTTAAGAATAAAATTCGACAAGCTACATAGTTGTAGATTCAATAAAATATATATGCGTATATTATGTAGCATTTAAATATAAAACTCGAGATTTGTAGCTTTAATTTCATTAAAGATATAGTATTTTTCTGGTTGATGACTTTGATGCTTTATGATACAAAGGGAATTTGCTTATCTACGGTTTTTGAATAGAGTTTAATAAATGTTATTGTAATTACCATTTGCTAACAATGTTTTGACTGAGCTCTTGCTCCAGTAGTTTTTCCGAGTTTGTATTACCTATTAATATTTGTTGAATAAATTGAATTGAATTGAACATTACTTTACAATGAATAAAAAGGTTGGGAGGGGTTGTAAATCCGTTATTGTAAATTATCAGGACTCCATTTTTACCAACGTAAGTATACACCATGTAAACCCAATACTTTCATAAAACAATTCCTTAAGGTTGTTAGGCTTACAAGTCTGCCTATGTGGTGGACGAATTTACGTTACTTTTTTTAATAGTGTTTTGCCCTCGTTGTAATTAATGAGGTATCACAGGCGGTGTACACCGTGATACATGACATGACAGGAATTCTTAAGGAAGGTTCCAGGCCTAAGTTTAGGGTACCTCCTCGGCATTTGCCATTTAAGAGAACTGAAGAAAACCTGGAAAAAACCTCAGTCAGCGAGAACGGTTTTGGTAGGAATCAAACCCCAGAACTCCCGTTCGCAAACCGCCGCCTTAACGACTTCGGCCACTCGTGGTGGTTTCTATGTTACTGCTGGGAAGGGAGTCTTTACATATGTATTGATAGGGAATGGTAAGCCCAGGATATACATCCTCTACAAGTTAAATATTATTATTATTATTATTATTATTATTATTATTATTATTAAGAAGTAAATGGACATAGTACCAAATAAAGTAACTTCTGTTGGACCGACTGAGTCAATGAATGCTTCGACCAAGCGTGGAACAATACTTAAGGGGACTGGGTAGTGAAAATATTCAACATTTTGTAATTTCTTATACTGTCCTTTCTTCCTTCTTTGTGGTATTAAGAACTATACCCTTAACTTTTAGTGCTGAATTTCAATTGAAAATGTGTCTAAAAGCATTAGGTCTGCGCCCTTTAAATCGTGGCTACGCCCTCTTTTGCTTCAGCAGAGTTTCAGAAGTTTCACCAGAGCCCCTGAAACTTTAACAGCAGGCAGAATTTATGAACGCGCCCTAATAGAAAGAGGATATTTTTGTCTTTCTGTTGGTACCATTGCCAATCTTCCAGTTTCTAGCAGTTTGTTGATAATAATTAAACTGGAGTGTATAGCAGATGTACACAAAAGAATGGGATCAAGGCTTCACAAATAGGTACAGGATTTTCAAGGAAAGAATTTGGAAGATGGGAAGGGTATTGGAGGTTTAAATAAATAATCTGGAATATTATTATGGGAAAGCCACTGGAGAAAATATAAATTATTTGACAGAAATGAGGAAAGTCATTTTGATTATATATTGACATAAACAGTCAACAGATGACAAGCCATCCCATGGATTATATTCCAAAGAATGATGGTGCAAATATAACACTGAGCAAAGGGTAGCAGTAGTAGTAATGAACGTTTTATTGCACGTTTTAGGATACACTGAAATAAAACTGTCGCATTGGCCTTACGGCCGTACATGCTAATGTCCTTATAACAATCATACATACATACACACATACCTACATACACACAAATCTACATGCATACATACAAATATACAAACACTTTGATACATTTACGTTTTCTATTAATAATTTTATATACAAATACATAGACATGAATGGAACCCTTACTCTTGAGCCTCCTTCCATTTACTCAAACCCTCTCTAGCTACAGACATCAAGGACCTCTAGAGGCCATAATGAATGAAACAAAATCTATCTACAGAGACTTACCACAGCCCGGTCTGCTGGGTAAGTGTATGCATGGGAATACCCAAATGACATGTGAATAACATTTGGACCAAAATTAAAAGGGGGGGGGGTTGTGTGCCACAACACATTTAAAATTGGCGTCTTAGAGACTGCGTTAACTTTTAATTTGGACAATATGGGAAGAGCTCAATTTCTGAAGCAACTCAGTATTGAACCACGCATGAATAACTTCGTGGGCTGGAAGCAATAGACGAATAGCGAATCAAAGTTGCAGGTGGTCAGGCTGAACAGATGACGGAAAGGCCAGAAAGAACAGAAGGGCCATCACAAAGGGGGGAGAAGCAAGACAAGCCGGATGCTCATTATGCAGTCAGTAACTTCTGAGTACTTTTAATGTAGGTTTATTTGATTCTTAAACTTTAAACTCGTTGTTAGATGTTAACATTCTAAAAACTTTTGCTGCGCTTATCCCAGAAGCTACCATAGACATTTTAAAGATTGTACCATTGTTAAAGCTAGGACATCGTATATGTTTTATATATGTTTTACTTAATACTCATAAAACAGTTTAATATGATGAAATTACGGTCCATTTTTTATACTTTTTCAAATATTTCTGGAGAACAAACCGAGTAAATCAAACTCTTTAAAATTACTTTAATAGTTAAATAAAGACATTGCTAACAGCGGTAAAAATCCATGGGCTTTTCTCTAGTGATTAACGCTTCTGAAAATTGCCAATTGTACTCAGGCAAGGTAGGAGCTACCCAGTCCCCTTAATATTATTGAACTGTCACAAAATACAGGTACATAATACTTCAAACTTTGAAACTATAGCTTAATATGCTTACCAAATCTAATATGTATGCTAACATAGCGTCCTCCTAAACTTTGTTTCCCCATGAACAGAACCTTTGATATTTATTTTCATATCTTTCTTTTGATTGAGTTGGAATTAATTTTTCCATGGCGTTGTTATATTTATTTAATATTTCTTTTGAAAGCTCACAATAAATATCTGAATCTTTCTCGATGATTCTCCCTCCTTCAACTCTTTGTTGGCTGCTTCAAATATTTATTAAATGGCGGGAATTATAGTCCCTGTAATGAGAATAATGTCTGCATACATTTTCAGTATACACTACAATATTTAACAAAAAGAATTGTCATGGTATAAAGCGAAATATTGTACATAATCACTACGAAAATGACTTTACCTAGTCGTTTCACAATTGCAAATGGTTCGGCTGTAAACATCTCACTCGTACCGAAAGGGATCACTTTCTGTAGTACTTACGTAAATATCTATTCCAAAATGAAGTCAGACGGAAAAATCGAGATCAAGGGAACCATTTAGGTTACGGCGTGTTAATTTTTTAACTTTTAGCTCCTTAAGAACTAAAAAACTCAAATAATATAATGCTTTATATATATTTTACAAAAACACGCTAGCTGGGGAATTTAATATAGAAGTCACTACGAATAACTACAATGTCGATGTTCTAACCATTGAGCTTTCCCTATTAACTACAATTAAAATCGAATTGATATTTCGCTTTTCTCAGTTTCGAAATGTGAAATCATACATGCGAGATCCGGTAGCGAGGTATACAGAATGATGGCAGTGAATGTTTTGATCAGTTTTTCAATTTAAATAAATCCATTACTTCATATGAAAATAAAGCAGAGCCAAGTCAAAAAAAAAATAAAAAACGGTATGATGTTAATTTTGTGAAAATGAATTCATATGAAAATAAAGCAGAGCCAAGTCAAAAAAAAAAAAAAAAAAAAAACGGTATGATGTTAATTTTGTGAAAATGAAGAACCATATGCAGATATTTTGAAGATGGCTTTATTTCACTTTGCAATATCTTTCCTCTAATACAAATAATGGGATCAAAAAAAATAATAATAAGATTTGCATATATTCATAAAATATCTTGTTTTAGTAACAAGAAATTGTTAAAACTTCACATCTAGATAGAAGTATGCAGGAGACTGCAAAGTGATACCAATGATAAAGTTGCTGTAGGGAATGTGTTAGTAAGAGTAAGGGGTGTGGGGATTTTAAGATTTCAATATATGATAACCCGACACACCAATGAATTGTTTACGTAAAAAGTAATGTTTACAAAGGATATGTATTACAATTCATTTTATTTGAATTAAAATCCCTTATTAAACATGCAGCATTTTTCACTTGGCTCACCAATGAAACTCTGTCATTTGGCAGTATTTCTAAAATAAAATTTCCAGACAAATATAAATTAGTATAAGTCCCTTCGGCGGAAGGAAACCTCTTTCTTCAAGTTGCAACCGAAAGCCTTTCCGTTTTTACAATGAGCCTTACTTTCCAATCTTAAAATGCCACTACAGATGTACAGGTTGGTATTGGCCTCGCAACTTCCATCCACAATCATAAAAAATATTTATAATTTTACAATCGCATTTGTGGCACCGTAAGGATGTAAACAAACCTAGTGATTCCGAAGTGAAGACGGAATATGGACAAGGAAAGTTTGCAAGATTAACCGAAGAAACATGTCGCAGCGGGTTCGTAATATTACTGAATCTTGCGTGTAATTATGCAGATGAGCATAAAATGTTCGAAGATTACACGTGACTTCTTCCTGATATTACAACATTAGATTTCTGTCATTTAAATGAATTCTGACACTTAGCGTACATGTCATCTTTAGTAATTGTGAAAAGGTGTCATAAATCAAACCTAAAAGAGAGGCGACTCCTCAACATGGCCGCTGATGTTATCGTTTCTCATTACTCAAGCAGCACATGTGTAGGCGGACATCCTTCTGCGCCCCAAATTCTCCCAGGTGATGGATTTGTGATAATTTTTAGTCGGAACGCAGGCAAGGAATTCGCCAGGCATGAATCAAAATGGCTCACTACAAATTTGCATTGCCATTACGTTCACCTATATGATATTGTTAATACACTTGGTGCTTGCAACAACGGTCACTAAATGCTTTAGGAGGGTGGTGCTTTTCTTGCAGCGAAATGGAGTTAGTATTTAAAGTTAACTTTTAGCAATTTAGAAAATGACTTACTTTTTGAATCCTACATTTCTAAAGCAGAAGTTTCTGAAACACTTCTATAGTTGCAGCATTTAGATTAGTTTGTGCATTCCTCTCTTAAGATAAATCAGCTACTATTATCATTACACCTAGTAAATGCTCAATATAGTTTGATTATCTTCCCTATAATATGAAAATGTCGAATAAAAATTGCTAGTAGATAAAATGGTATACATTTGCACAGAGGCATCTAAGATTATCGAGCTCTAGCAAAAGCATAATTTTCTCCAAATTTCTAGTTACTACAGTCTAAAGAGAGTGTACGACAAAAGAACCGCAAATGAGTGTAATATAGAGGCGAAGCGACTGCAAGTCTCACTCTATCCAAAATTAGCATGTGTTAATTTTTTGATGAATTGAAATATTTTTTTGTTTGAACTAGTGCGCGATCGAAGGCTCAGCCTAGCCTTGCACAAGCGTAGTAGCGATATTCCAAGCTGTTCGAGAGAGATGAAGGGTTCTTCCATGGAGTATTCATTACTGCGTAGTTAGCCTTGCTCTCAGCATATTTGATCATGTCTGCTCTCTTCTAGCCTTTTGTAGAACCTGAAGCCCAACAAACAAACCAAGATGCGGACGATATCAATTAAAAATATAGTATTTTGCTTTTTAGTTATAGTAATGTGGAACATTGCAAATGGTTCATTTTAACAGTAAATACAATTTACTGTTACTTATTATGCTTAAATCTCATTCTTAAACTCTTTCCATCGTATTTGAGTTTATGCGGGATTGTGTGATAGGTTGGTAACTCTGCACGCTAGCCATTTATAACTCTTTGCCATTCCACCTCTACGTGATTGCCAAGTACAGCGGAACGGCGTGGTATCAGAGTATTTTTATAGAGAAAAGTTAAAACTTCCATGAAATAACAAGAACTCATTTCAAGTGTAATTGATGTTTATGCACAGAAAAAAGGCGGAGGATTGAGCTTATCAAAAACAATTTAAACATTTTTTTAAATTACATGTAATTTAACTTATCACTTAAATTATCGATAGTCTCAATAATTTTGAACATGAAAATTTTATTATAGCTTAACAGAGACATTTTGGTATATTTAGCATAAAGTAGATTTTAAATTAATTGTTACGTTCCATATCACAGTCTACACTATACAAAAATCCACGTTTTGTCACTGACGTGGATGGCTTGCTCCGGAAAGGAAGTAAAACTCTTGGTCCTGAGTTGTAGATTTACGGCACGTAACAGAACTTCAAACCGAAAAGAAGTGGTCTGTAACAAAGCAAAATTTATCGAGTTTCACGCCCTGAATTTAATGACACGCTAATGACCGATGATGTTAAAAGAGCGTTCATAAATAAAATAAACTTAGTCACTGATGTAATATTTATATATAAGCAGACTAAATGTCAGTTGGTAGCATTAACTTAAAATATTCATCATACTTGAGCTACGGCCCTTTTGTAAAGTAAAAGAAAAGAGTTATGACACACAGTTTTGGCAAAAACGAAAACACGAAATAAAAATGAACAAATTGCAAGAAACATGCCCTATATTTAATTCCTGAAAAGTTACGGTGGGTTTGAGATTTTAGTACATGCTTAAGTTTGACATATTTATACTACAGTTTATTGCCTGTTATATTTAGGATGTCTCTGCATTCATTGCTTTTTTTACATACATACATTACATACATTTTTTTTTCATACATACATACGATAGGTTCGATTTCAGCTGTCAGAGAGGGGGGAATCTGTAGCTGCCAATACGGCGAATATGTTGGCTTTCTCGCGTTGTGCTCTGATTTTCTGCACTTATTTTCATCAGCATCGCCCTCTAATACTGTGTTTCCCAAACTGTGGTTCGCGAACTCCCTTGCAAAATGTCTCTATAATGTGAGATTTTGCATTTTTATATCATTATGATTTTATTACAATTTACTCTTGGAATATCGAACTATTGTTACTGTGGATTATATGAATACTGTTTTTAGTTCTTTTAAATGAGGAGTATGTTTAGATATTTATTGAGAGGAAGGAGAACACTTCGAAGACTTTGATTATGGACATGGAAAGTTCCAGTCCTCAGGTTAGCAAATAAACTCCATAACAAGCTTATTAAACCATTAGCTTTTTCATTCATATATTTGTGTACGTGATCTTTTTCTCCATACGCCAATTTAAAAACAAACCCAGAAACAGGCTTTGTGCAGGAAGTAATGTGAGACTTTTGTTCATGACTTCAAAGTAAGCACACCGTTCTCACTGACTTTCAATTGAAGAGTTGAGTAAATTTATTGGTGGTTAAGAGTGAAGCTTAAAATATAGAAATCACCCAATAACTGTGTAACTTTAATTCGCGAGGGATCCTGCCATTATATAAAATAATTCAATATTATAAAAGAGTATCTTTCAACGTCTGCTTGGGATTAAAGTGTGTGAAATTAAAAAAAAAAAAATAAAAAAATAAATAAAAAAAATAAAAACAGGAAAATATGCTATTGCAATACTTTTTAATTAAACATGCAATGCTTGAATGAAAAATATGTGCATAATCATTTGCACTTATGTCGTTTCAATATTTTAAGCGTTGTTACGCAATTTCTGGAGGAGAATAAGGTAAGCCTATTTACCGTAACTACAGCAAATTTAAGCTAATTTAAGGCTGTTAAACGTGTTTTATATATATATATATATATATATATATATATATATATATCAGGGGGTTCGCTCAACTCACATTTTTATGAATGATTTTGTGAGATGAAAAAGTTTGAGAACAAAACACTAACGACCATTTTTGCTAAAGCTATATTGCTGTTTACCTAATGATGATGGGAATTCTCTAAAAATAGTCTTAAAGTCCGAACTCTGCATATGACGATATTTCTACCGCCAAGGGTGGCCGAGGTCGTTAAGGCGCGGCCTTGTAAGCGGGAGGTCTGGGGTTCGAACCCCGCCAGAATCGTCCTCCCTGACTGAGGTTTTTTCCAGGTTTTCCTCAGTCTTCATAACTGGCAAATGCGGGGAGGTACCCTAAACTTAGGGCTGGTCCTTCCTTAAAAAAAATCCTTTCCCAATTTATCATTTCATTTCATGTTATCATCAGTGTTCACCGCCTATGGTGCCACAGTAGTAAAAACGGGCGTTAAACACCATTAAAAAAAACGACATTTCCTGAACTATTTTGCCCAGAACTCATTTTGTCAATGAGCTAATAATGGTTGAAAACTTTATATGGTCTGCATCGATGGGACCTTGTCTGAACTTCAGTTCAATAAAGGTAGCATGATATGACCTATCATTTTATAAATATTTGCACTGATAGTTTTAAGTTATTGTTTTGTATATGATATAATATTTAAAATATAAAGTCATGGAAAATTAATATCAACGTTTCAAATATGTATAAAACGCTATCAAATTTATCATAACACTCACGAGAAATTAACTGCGTGCAATATAATTTCATTCATACAACATCAGGCTTAAACTCAAATACAAATTTTTTGCAAGAATGCCCGAAAAGCTCTATGGTGCTGGAATTTAATTAATATTAAGCATAATGTCTAAAATATATGAGAGGAATACTATTCATACCAGAACATTGAATTTAACACAATATCTAAACTGAATGTGCTCCGTGCGGTATTTTAAAATTATCATCTTGGAAACAAAACTGGGATTTCATTTTGAAAATTTTACAGTAACATTTATTTTTAATTTTTAAACCACGAAAACTAATAATGATAGCACATACAGATTACTGTGTCACTGTGAATAATGATAATGAAAAAAAATTATGAGGAAACGATGTGAGTTAGCCCCAGAAATTTTCGAAAATAGCATTTGAAGGTACCATTTATCAACAGGAGGTACCAAACAATAAAAGGGAGTGAATTCCCTGAACACCACTCCGCCGCAGTAGATGTTCCAACGCCCAAACACTAAAGGTAGAAGTAAGACAAAATACAGAAGTAATATTTCATGTGACCATTAGGAGCTACACAACAGAGAAACGTCTACAACATATCAATCAGTGACGTAAACAGGGATAGACCAGGCAAAACTTACTACCATACATTATATTTTGTAGAACATAAGAGCAATTAATATTATAATATTATGTTACTTTGTGTGTTCGACTCTATGGTGGATACTCTGGTTTTTCTTTGTTTACTTTATTCGTCATTATAAAAAATTCGTGTTTTTGTATATTAAAATAAAATATAATTAGTATATACTTTTCATCTCAATGAAAGTGTCCAATTACAAAATTAATTTTGGAGTTACCTAGTTTCAGAAGGCTTGTTTTCGTTATTAAAATTATCTTTATAACTCTAGCGCAATTCTACAAGTTTCATAAAATCTGCCAAATATCCACGAGGTGCAGTCCAAAAGTATTGCATTAAGTCCTCAAAATAATTTGAAAAATGTTGTTCATTCCATCGTTCTACTTTGTATGCAGTTATATTGGTTAAACGCAGTTGGCAGACCTCAATCTACAATTTATAATATTTATTGTAACAGCAAATGTTTTAGACACCGCTAAAATGTAGAATGCAGGTCTAATTTTCATGAAAACTGCCTTACTGTAAAGTGAGTTTCAACGCGTCAAACAATTCAAAACTACTAAGCTTGAGGTCACGTGAACAGAAGTGTTTCAGTAGCATAATATGCAATTCAATCAGAAAATTTGTGAAAACTCAAGCTCTATGATGCGGAATTTGGTCTTGGTGAAGATGACATTTCTAACTAATTTACGTAAACTACCTGAGACTGCAGACAACAAATAATACCTTATAATATCTTGTAAAACTTCCCATTAATGTACGAGTTTTCATGCATTAGGATATCTGTTTTCTGTAGGTGCGGAAAGAGTATTGCTTTCCAGATTGAGGGGTGAGGAAAATCACTGGACACACTTTCGTTTATAAAGGTAGCCATCCATCTAATCCATTGATTTTGTTTAATACAAATTCATCCAAAAGTTTACCTTCACATATTACTAATCCTTTAAAATTTCCAATTAGACCCCTTTCCGCTTTTAACAAGAGTTAAAATAGTGTGCTAGAAAGAAAACCATCAGAATATAACCAGGGAAAGTACCTTTAAAATATGGCAGAAGAAAATTACCAATACCGCGATTTATTCTACTTTGAACAAAAGATAGTTAACATGCAAATTGGCACAAAATTAGCTCGTTCAAAATTAACAAAATCAACAACATAACATACAGTCTGAAAATTTAGCTCAGTAGCACATATTAAAAAACCCCTTTAAAGTTTTAAAATATAATTACCTTTCTGGCTAAACACTTTATAAAAATTTCCTTTAAAGGGTTTTAAGGGAGATTTAGTGTTAGCCTGCTTTGACAACAATTTGAAAAATATATTTTATTGCAACAAACAGCTCTAAAATTTTACAATAACATGGATAATACCAAGACCACTGAGTCTGGCTTACAGAGAGAGCTGCGGTCCTGTCAATTTTGAATATTGTCAAAAATCTTGTTGCCCCAATGATTCCTGAGCTCTTTTTGCCAATAGAAAACAGAAGGAGAAGCGACCACACTAGAAACGATTAGGCCACGTTATTTCTCGAAAGGTGTCTAGTCTGTTCCAACCAATAGGAACAAAGCCTTCCAGCGTGAACAAGAGGAAGAGAATGGGAAAGAGGTGGGAATTAGGTAAAAGGTAGACAGGATTATTTGCAAGAACTGCACATATTTTAGACATAGTTGTGCCGTTACCAGTATAGAAATGCCAATTTTAGATTTGTTACATGCATTCATCAATAAGACTACACTGTCACAGTAAACTCTAAGCGTTACTTTTGAACTGTGCATATTAAATGCATGCTTTGAATATCAAAATTTATATAGCAAATCAATTATCACAGATAACTGGACCGACCAATCTTGGAATGGGTAGCTAATTACAAACGTTTGTTCAACATTTTCAAGAAAGCAGCAATATGAATCCCTTTCCCGAATACATGTACATGAAAGAATATATAAGAAAGGTACCAAATCAGCTTAAAGTATATATCTCTCAATTTAAACTGAATACTTTTTGTTAAAAAAGTTTGAAGCTCTTTTTTTGAATGGTGTTTAACGCCCGTTTTAAACTGCTGAGGTATTACAGATAGTGGACACTGATGATACATGAGATGAAATGATAAATTGGGAAAGGTTTTTTTTTTTTTTTTCAAAGGAAGGAAGCGTTATAGGCCTAAGTTTAGGGTACCTGCCCGGCATTTGCCAGTTATGAAGACTGAGGAAAACCTGGAAAGAACCTCAGTCAGGGAGGACGGTCCTGGCGGGATTGGAACCCCAGACCTCCAGCTCATGTTCACTGATAAGTGAGCCCATTCACTTTTGAAGACCGATAAAGAGAGTCATAATATTTAATACTTTTAAACCTTATTTCCCAGCAACTACCGTCACGGGTAGTCGAGGTCATTAAGGCGTGAACTATTGAGTGGGAAGTCTGAGGTTCGAGTCCCACCAGGACCGTCCTCCCTGACTGAGGTTTTTTCCAGGTTTTCCTCGGTCCTCATAAATGGCAAAAGTTGGGAGGTACCCTAAATTTAGGCCTGAAATGTTTCCTTCCTTTAAATAAATTCCTTTTCCTGTTTACGATTTTATTTCATGCATCATCAGTGTCCACCACCTGTTATGCCTCATTAGTTAAACAACGGGTGTTAAGCACTATTAAAAACCGTGGCCTAGTGGTAGCGTTTGCAACTATTAATTCAGGTTCGATTTCCGGGCAGGTCAAGCTATCTATGGAAGATTTCTTTTTAGGAGTGTTTCTTTAACCTGAGAAGGTGAATATCAGATAACTTTAAGGCACCAAGGACCACGAGATCATTTGCGCCATCATTAATTCATTTCATTCATAGCTACAGAGTTACACCTACAGACTTCACGTCCAATCTACAGACGTCGCGCGAAGATCTATGCAGTACAAGTGACAATATATAATGCGTTAAAAAATCATGGTTGGTTAGCTGGAGCCTACAAACTACAAACATTTTTCAGTTTCAACGGTAGAGCACACAAGCTGATTAGTCCTACATTAGGTCGACAACCTCTGCCTCTTACTGGGTTCCAGCCGTACTGTCCAGCTGGAAAGAGTCTCAAATCTGTTCATTTACTTCTCAACAACCACTAGGTAAGTAGGTAATCTTGACTTATTTACGTGCTTTATATTTTCATGAACAAGAAGGCCTACAATGTGTCGAATTAGATTGTGGATCTTTTGAAAACTGTGCAGAACGACGACTTAACGTCAACTATCCTCAGCGATCAAGGCCTGAATTTCTGTTTTATTTGCATATCAATAGAAACTCCTAAACAAGTTATAATTTTTTTCGTGGTCACCCGAGGCTGTATTTTGCACTTTATATCACACAAAACAAATATTTTGTAAAATGAATAAAATCATATTTTCATATATTTACTTAAATGAATATAACTGTTCGACAGTTTATCTCTCAGCCTCTTACATGTCAGTTATTTGGCATCAAGTGATGCGATATATTTTATGTCTTGCAATCTTTCCAAGGAACAGAAACAAGGCTCCTTACATTAGCAATCATTAACATCCTACAGTTTCACACAGGCCAAAATTTAATACCATATAACATTAATCTATTACTCAAAAATGTTTATCAGAGACTTGTAAATTTACGTCTCAATTCTTGCATAGCACGAAGACAATACAACAATACAAACATTCGCTCACTGCAACCAAACTCGTGTTTATTCCTAACGTCATGGTGGCCAGAGGTTTGACTTCAACCTCGGTTGCAGTTACAATTCATGTTGCTGTATTTTATGGTAATGCAGTTAACGGTTAAAGTTCTGGAGCACATTGTAACATTGTCTAAAATGAAAGCCACAGAGAGTGCTTGCAAAAATTTTAGTGGAATTTATGAATATGTTAAGCCAAGATGGAAAAGAGCTCTACTTTCAACCACGTAAGAAAACCATAGAGAAGATCAGCGCTCTCAGGTTACACAACAAACATATCGCTGCAGCATTGCGCTCTTCGAATAGACATTCTCTTCATAGGTGCACAGCTCTATAATCTTCTGCACGACCTTTCATATACTTAGCTTATTGTGTAGACATATGTAGGGTCTTAGCCGACATATTCCTTAGTAAAGCTATTCGCCTCCAATTACTACAAAAGTTCCTCACAAAATAACAGAACATAGACATTCCTGAAGAGGAGAAAATATTATCATAGGTAATACAGTGAGTGGTTTTCATTTAGTCGATAATTTCACGAGCGCTTCTTGTGATGTTGTCACAAAAAATTATTACGAGAGAGTCTGCGATTGCCGATAAATTCACGAAAGTAGTGAGTGAATTTATCTACAAAACTCAGACCCTCGTGTGATATTTATTAGAACTATTTCACGAACAAAAAAAGAATGTAAATATAATTTCCGCAAACTTGGCTTACAATATAGTAATATTGTAAATCAAGTAATATTGCGATAATTGTACCTTTTCAAGTCATCTAATAACAGACTAATGTCGATTGTTAATAATGCCAATAGAGAAGAGCATGGAAATATTTCATGGATAGAATAGGAATAAAAGTAATGTATATTTGAAATTAACTCACGGATTATTTACAATTGCATAATACGTTACACTTACCTATGAATACCTACCTATTCAGAAACCGTGAGAATGAAATAGACGAAAGTCGACTATACAGTCGTTACCTTTAGATTTACTAATACCAAATGATAAAAACAAAACAGAGAAAATATTTTACCATTCTGAACAAAGTGTTTATTAAGATTTATGGTTGCTTAGGCAGATATTGCTACATAATATTTTAGGTGATATCAGACTGTTTGGTTGAATATACGAAAACAATTACTTGAATGAACACATATTAAGTTAGTTAAATGTACAATTACTGGAAACACAGAAAAGTACTCGGTGATGGCGTGCTCAGGAATTATAGCGGAAGTATAGAGTTGGCTACACTAACCACAAGACAAATGCATGTCGCGTGATAAAACGGATTTGATAATTTTTTTCGACAATTTCACTGCGATATCCGGCTGTGATTAGTCAAAATTCAAAAATTTGTTTCGTTTCATAGGTCGATTTTAAGATGACGTCAATAGGTGAATAGTCCGAATGAAATGCAACCATTAGTGTGTTTGCTGAGACTTTGCGGAATAAAATATTTAACAAAATATTAATAAAAGAAAAACGTTGTAGTATTATTTAAATTACTTGCATATCAAGAAAGTTTCCTTTATTTTTGCTTAGAAGTGTCACTTTGTTTTAGCGTTAATTATTCCAACTAGAAATGAATAAATGAACAACGGAACAGTGGAAATATTGCTTCTATTTTAACATAGGATAATGAACGTTATATTTACTCCTATTGCAACCCATGTCATACTAACTAATAATATGAGTTGGACACCAAATAAAGCCAATAAAATTTTAAAAAATTAAAAATTAAATTATGAAATAGGCATCCTTTAAAATTAAAGGTATCCACATGGGCGTTCTAAAAGTTCTCGGTCTGACCAAGAAAACACAAGATTTAAGATAAATGTTTCATTTTATTTTTCAACACAACCACCTTGTAAATCAATAAATTTGGTCTAATGATTTCCAACTATTTTAATACTCTCAGTTAAATAAATTTGTCTTGTCCAACTGTGAAAAATAAGCACTTATCTCAGCCTAACCTCATCATTTGATGTGAATCCCAGGAAACCGTAACTGTGACTTTTCTTGCAGATAGAACCGTTTTTGCTTTCTTAGGTGCACTTTCACCTGTTTTCATCCATTGTTTGTACTGCTCTTCCATCTCTTGGCGTTTTTGCTTTCTTAGGTGCACTTTCACCTGTTTTCATCCATTGTTTGTACTGCTCTTCCATCTCTTGGCTTGTAGTGATGAATCCTGTTTCATCTGTTATGAAACGCTGGAGAAAATCAATGGAATTGTGTTTAAACAAGTCTAAACATTCTTGCGAAATGTTAATTCGAATGCGTTTTTGGTCTATTGTTAACAAACGCAGCCCTCTCCGAACGGAAAGCTTTCTCATACCCAAATTTTCGTGTAAAATGGTGTACACGGCGTATCGAAGCCTTTGTAATGTCAGCCAACTTCAATCGGTGATCACTGCGTACGGCACCGTGAATTTTTTATGACAATGTCATTCGTCATAGCAGATTATGAGCACTTACAGTCATGAATGGATATACGGCCACGCTTAAATTCAGCAGCACACTTTTTAACCTTTGAAAACGAAGAGGAAGAATTCTTTAATCAGGAATATAACTTATTTTGTATTTCTGTTGGGTTAAACCCTTCAAAACAAAGTACCTCATCACAGATCATATTTCAGTTTTTATGTATTTTGTAGAAAATATTTTATCTATTTTGTTTACACGATCGTCACAAACAAGTGACTACACCTATGAATGCGATACTTTACAGTGCGCCATTTAAAGGATGATACTTAACAACTTTCATTGTAATATGGCCATCTTCACGACATCTCTGGGATAGGCCAAGGATTTTTAGAACACCGCTCGTAATGCTGAGGATGGTGAATGCTTGCTTCTGAGTTTCTAACTATTGCTTATTATTACGTTAAGTAGTGCCATGTTATTGCATATAATAAATCAACCAGAAACAGCTACGAATCACGATAATAAGCAGACAATTGCTAATCAGGTGCAATCAATCCATTTCAACAATATTGCAGCGACAGTGAATCATGATTTGTAGAAATTGAACGAGGCTTAAACTGAATTGGTCCATATTCAATGCCTGGTATTGGAAGTAAATGGTATCCGTATATGGATACGGATACTCTGGCTATTGCCATCATGTCCGAAAACGTAATTGCGGAGAGTTTGGCAGTTTGAATGAAACATCGGATGTTTCGTATGTTATATTTTCCTATTAATTGCTTTTTCTTACATATTGTTACAAATGTTTCGGTCATAATATTGCGTATATGTGATTCACCTACAATTAGAATAGCGTAGTTGTACCATACACGCTTAATCCAGGCAGAAAATTCTTTTTCGTACCCTCGACTTTATCTCATTAACCTTTAATTGGTATTAAAAAAAAACAAGTTTGGCATTAAAGCGCGAATCTTAGCATATTTCACTAGAAATTGGGAGGTTATATATCTTAAAATATTCATGTAACAAAGCCAATGTAGCAAATAAATATTAAATTAATTAGTAAGATTTCCATCACTAAGCCATGTATCTACGAAGGAAGGTATCCCTGAGCCTTTCTGACCACAGAGTCTTTTCTTGATTAACAGAACTCTTATCCTGGTATCATAAAGCCGAGGTAAACTGAAGTATGGAATTTCTGTAGCAACGATGCAATATACAGAGCACTCAGTTGCGTAATTAAAAGAATAGACTATGGTACTGAAATGCATCCGAAAGCAAAAACCCAATACAAATACCAAAATGACATTTTAAATTCCAATTTGCATATTATAATATCGGGTCATCCAGTTATCTGACGACCGACGCGTCGGCTGGGACTGCGTTATTGATAAGCTAATCCTCATGGCTGACTACAATCAAAGCGGGCGGGCAACACGAGTGACGGCGGTAGAAACACTAAGAGTTTTTTTTTTTTTTGATTGATTGGTTTATTTATGGACGCTCTTTAACATCTCAGGTCATCAGCGTCCCATTCAACTCAGGGCGTGGAACGGCCGACAAATTTTGCTCACAGGCCTCTCTTTCAGGCTTGAGGTTCTTTTTCGTGCCGTAAATGTACGACACGGGACCCACGGCTTTACTTCCCTTCCGAAGGAAGCCATACTTAGGATTTTTACGCCCGAAAAAATCCATCGGTCCTGGCCGGGTTCGAACCCGCGATCTTGAGTTTAGGAGGCAAGTATGGTAACCACTGCACCACCAGGACCGACAAAACACTAGAGTGATAGTCTAAAAAAGTGTAATGCATTTAAAACATAGGTACTCATCCTTGTTATGCATGGAGTTGCTGGGATTGCCTGCCTTTATTTCTCAAACGTTGCTATTCATTTAGCCATGAAATTATTCATTACCTTCTTAATTGTCTTTGAAAAAACCAAATTATCCATAAGTTCGTCTACAGAGTGCGTATATTATACATCGCATGACTTGGAGCTGGATCACGTGGGAATTTCTCTTCAAATAATCCCCTGGCAGCAAATAATTTCCGAACGAGTTCGGTATGGACATACGATTAGAAACAAACACTCGTTGTAGAACAGAATAATGAGGCCTTATACTCGCCATTTAGTGTCCGTAGCGGACATTACTTTACGATTAGACATGTGTTGTTCCTTTCACTGTTCAAATATACTGACCGAGTGACGCGAGGCTGAAAACCATTGCAGTAGTCTGGTAAACTCTATCCGCCTTCCCGACTTGTGTAACCCGGCTGGCCTGGAACGATGACTTATCGGCGAAAACATTTCCCCGTCGACCATTAGATAACTGGATGACCCGATATAATTTCTAATCTCCTCCGCGAAATTCGTGTAGAACGTTAACAAAAATTCATTTCTAATCTCCAAAAGCGAGTAGAAGTGAAAAAATAGTAAATAAACAATATGAATGGGAGTTTAATTAAAAATAGTAAGAAGCATAAAAATATTTTTCAATACAGCACAAGGAAAAATGCTATAATTTTTTGGTGTTTAATATTTGCAGGAAAAAATGTCGTGTGAAAACTCGTTTCTCTCTCTTACTGCTGCTCTACGTAACAATGTAATATTTACGACAATATCACACAATAGCTACAAGGACACGATTACTTACTTTTTAATTTATAACATCATGCTGAACTTCCTGAATACACAACAGAAAGTTTATGGTTTAGCTTTCAACACATTCAATTGACAGTAAGAACTGAGTTTTTACTTAAAAAAGTTGAATCACAATAATTATATAAACGAGTCATAAAAACAAAACAAATATTCAGTATAAAGACATAAATGACATCTGGGTTAGAGAATAAAATACATGTAGTAGCGTTTATTGTTATTTCTTAAAAACTGACTAATGTTTCGGTTCTAGCAGCATTAGCAAGCCGTGAAAGTTATACTCTTATGATATATATTACATGTGGAATGGAGTCCATAGCGGAGAGATCGGCTCCAAGGAGAGAATTTTTTCACTGACATCAGTGGATCTCTAGTCTGATTTTTTTCCATTTATATGACATAAAGTATGTGCAAATGTGATATCCGTTCCCTTTCAATGTCAGCACCTAAAAATGATAATCGCAAACAAAAGCAAAAATATGCTGTCTCAGCGTCTGGAAAACCCAGCTCATTTCTCTTCCAAGTTTCCGTTTTTGCTGTTTTCTAGGTCATTTGCCTAGTTGTTAAGCGTATTTTTATTCGGAACTTCCGGTTGACCTGTAATTCTTCTAGATTCAGCACTTCCATTAGAACTGAGACAAGATTAACTGATTTGGCAAACTGTGTAGCACCTCTATTATAATAAGATAAATGTCAAATATAAACTGGTAAAAAAAATTACAGATACTCTCAAAAGGTTATGATTCCAAAAGGGCGATGTTATGTTAAATCGTACGGGAAATTGGAACAATTAGCATATATCTTTTACGAGTGTAAAAGATATACAGTGGAATGTTAGTGTGAAATGTGGTCAAATAGTTGTAGGGCAAAGGTTGACCAAGTTACAGTTATTAAAATTTACTTTTATATAGAGGCAGTACTCGGACCCCTTAAAATAGGAATCCAAAACGCGGGTTCGAACCCGGGTAGGACCGATGGATTTTTTCGGGCGTAAAAATCCTAAGTATGGCTTCCTTCGGAAGGGAAGTAAAGCCGTGAGTCCCGTGTCGTACATTTGCGGCACGAAAAAGATCCTCAAGCCTGAAAGAGAGGCCTCTGAGCAAAATTTGTCGGCCGTTTCACGCCCTGAGTTGAATGGGACGCTGATGACCAGAGCTGTTAAAGAGCGTCCTTAAATAAATAAATCAATCAATTAAAATAGGAATAGAAATGTGAGTTTAGCTCATTCGAGCCCATTTTTTTCCAACATGAGTTGTAAAACACGGTAACTAATTACAAGCTTAGTGAAATATATTTTATGCACATCTGAATTACACATTTCCCCACAAAGAAATTTAAAAAATAAAAACAACAAAACTGCATACAATTAAAACAAGTATACTTTTAAATTTTGTGCACCAAGGTAAACAAGTATAGATAAAATAAGTTTAAACCTATGTGTTAATCTAATGAACTTGTGGGCATAGCGGTATTGTAGTGGATTTCTGAGCCCGGAACTTTGTCCCAGTGAAGACGGTGGTGAAATTGATTTATGGTAAGCCAGAACTCCTTAAACTTATAGATACTTAAATGTAGTCTGTAGAGATTAATGAAATGAATTAATGATGGCGCAAATGAACTAGCCGTTACTGACTCTCTAACGCTACCAGGCATTCACGTTCTCAGGGTAAGGAAAAAAACCGGGGAAAAATACCTAGATAGCTTGATCGTACTGGGAATCGAACCAAGGAAATTTGGATTAATAGTTGTAAATGATACACTTAGACCACACAATCGATCTATTGTTGTTGATTTGGTTTACTTACGGACAGCATCCCATTCAACTCATGGCGTGAAACGGCTGATAAATTTTGCTCAGAGGCCTCTTCTTTCAAGCTTGAGGTTATTTTACATGCCGTAAATCTACGATATGCGACCCACGGCTTTGCTTCACTTCTGAAGGAAGTCATACGTAAGATTTTTACCCCCGAAAAAAAAATCCATCGATTCTGGCCGAGATTGAACCCGCGATCTTGGATTTGGGAGGCAAACATGGTTACCGCTAAACCACCATGGCCGACAGAAACAGTCTACATATTTATAAGCAGAGTCCTTACATTTGTCTTGCACGCCGGTAGTTAACACAGTCATCACTCTCAAGTCAAAGTGACACAGTTGACTTTTCGCTGGGCCCCGCACGGTCATACATAGACGCAACTGTAAAGATTTGATGTTCCAAATATAATGTAACACATTATTTTTATATGTTTTGTATTTTGTATATTTTTATGAGACTTGTTCTTGACTTGAATTTATACATATTTTGTCATAGAGACAGCATATTTTGGTTTTTACTGTTTTTATACTATGACGCATTAACATATTGTTATCTATATCGTCACATCTTGTAATATGTAGCATTAGTCTTTTAGGGACTGTGTTCTTTGAAACTGTTGTATTTTACAAATATAGAATATATTTATCATATAATAACTGAAAACCAAGGTACTTAATTGTGCCCGTTTCATAATTATATGTATATTATGGACATTTTTTTACGGAAATAATATTTTTTAAGATTCCTTGGTGTCCAATTTCGAGCGGATTGGCCCAAAAGCGCTTTTAATGCGCCGCTGATACTTCTATTTGTGTCGTCTGAAGCAGAACATATTTTATACAGTCTCAATCTCAGTCGACTCGACTTTTCTCAGCTACGAATCTTAAAATAAATTCATTAATAAATACACAAATGAGCTTGAGTCTGATGGGACTCGATGAACGTGGCACTTGTACTTTCGAGGAGGGGAAAATCTACAAGAGAACCTAAAAAAGTGAAGTTCTCTGAAATGCAAGCTGAACAAGCACCCACTTGTTGGCTAATGCTACGCCGCTAAGATGGACCACTTTTACGTCTTCATAAACGAGCGGTACGGGTTAATACTCTCAGAAATATTGTTAAATTAAAATGTTGATACAAGGGTATTAAAATACAAATAGATGCAATTAATTTCAACATATACCTACACTACATTCTGGTATCTGCGGAGGCTGAAGGAAGGAAAAAAAGAACTTGTTATGCCGGTTTCGAAACTAAAGCACAGATACCAGGATTTTGTCTTTAATAGAGCAGATAGAAATTGATTAAATGATGAAATTAAGCTGCTAAAGATATTTCCTCAAATGCTCGTATAACATTCTTAGAAAATAGCAGTGTAACTAAGAAATAGCGGTTTAAGAAAATAAACAAAACTGTCATTATATTATTATTATTTAAGGAGGCTCTTATTATTGGTCAAAGATGTTGCATTTAATTTAAGCTTGAAAAAGTCGATCAAGTTTGCTCAGAATCCTCTTCTTTCAGCCTTGACGTTCTTTCATGTGGCGTAAATCTACGACATGGGACTAACGACTTTGCTTCCCTTCCGAAGGCAGCCATACTTAGGATTAATAAAACTTGTAATGAACACATACAAATGATACAGTTAGATAGAATAATCAAACACACTCATCAATATAAACACCGAGAGCACCAAAAGGTGAGAAAAAACCGATTTCTCTCTCTCTCTCTCTCTCTCTCTGCGGGTGCGCGCGTGTGGTTTTAGGACAATTTCCTAACTGAAAAACTAAATCTTTACTAAGTATGTAAAGTACATAAGTTGTCTTGTGTTTTATGTTTCCTTAAGCTTACAACCCGAATTTTCATAAGTTATATCAACAATTTGGTCGCATATATTTTATAGACTGTGCTTACAGTTTCTCAAAAAGTTAAAAATAAAGCGGGCAAACAATGAAAAAGTAAAAAAATCAGCTATTTCTCTTTGGCAGTAAAGTTTCACCGATTTCTCTAGAAGATGGAAGATGCAAAGAGAAAGAAGGCAGTAGTGAAAAAAACATTAAATATGCATGGTGTTAATGAACTAGATCGCAATTATTTCAGAAAATTTAAAGGAGCTTTAAGCAAGGCAATTTGAGATAGGAAATCAATAGTGCAGGAAGAAAAACAACAGAACTACATGGTAATCTAGAGTTTAATAGCTGATTGGCCGCGGTTAAAGCAAAAAGTTGATAGAATGTCTTCTAATATGCTTTGCAAGCGAAGGTATTCTGATTTTCTATTTTCCTCATTAGCGTTTTCAACATTTAGTGCTACAAATATGTGTATAACCTCCAATTAATAACTGACAGTACAACACTAAACAACGGTTAACTAATTTATCGTGTTATGTAGCATAGTTATGTAGCATAGTCTAGAGGGAGCTGTCCTTCTGACTGTATGACGATGGTCCTCTAGTGTCATATACCGACCGCGTCAAACATTCGTCCTTTATTGTGGGATATCATTTATAATGGTTGCTTCATTAGTCAGTGACGCTTCTAAAGGATCAGTGCTTCATTAGTCAGTGACGCACTGATCCTTTAGAACCTTAATGACACAACTTAATGATATATTAATTTGTATAACAACACCGAGAGTGCCAATAAAATGTATACACACTTTCACAGTAGATATCTAATTAATATATTTCAAAGTTGGACCGAAAAATAACAGTAATATGTAGTATGGTGTTCTGTAAACAGATGTGACTCACATTACGTTATACTAGCGTAGCTACAACAAAATGGAGTCAAGATTATCGTTTGAACAGCGGAAAGTAATTTTGAAGTGGTACTGGAAAACCGAGAACGATGTTAAAGTTCAAAGGCAATGGAGACGTGTGTACAGAACAGAACCCCCAACGCGAGTAACAACTGCACGCATCCGAGACAAATTTGAGACTGATAAAATAGTGTGCGATGTTCACAAGGGCAGATCTGGGAGACCTCGCACAGCAACAAGCCCCGCGCATGGATCCAAGGCTCTATCTTAGCACTATCCAAGGCACTGGATAGGACGAAGAGGTCCTATTGAGTTTCCACCGCGTTCTCCGGATCTAACTCCATTGGACTTCTACCTATGGGGAACTCTTAAGGATGTTGTATACCGTAGAAAACCAGCTACACTGGCAGCACTTCGGGAAGAAATGTGCTGCAATCGCTCAGAACACTTTCGCAAACGTTGCTCAATCAGTTGTTCAACGTACTCAGAAGTGTATCGACGCCTTGGTGGGCATTTTGAGAAAATGTTGTTAACTGTAAAAGGCTAAGATGATTAGTGCTCATCATTTTCTGTTTGTGTGAATTAAGTTTTGCTATGTTAACACAGTTTTTTCTTTGCTTGAAGTGTGTATACATTTTTTTGGCATCCTCTGTATATCATGCAAAGCAATGTGGGAAAAATATGTTAAACAAAATGCTTTCAGAAATTCTGAAAGGCTTCTAATATAAAATGAAGTAGTGACTTAATTAAAATAGAATCATAACATTACCAAGTCAATACATGTGAAAGAGAGAAAGGGATAACTGTTGAAGATCTGCCACTTTAATGAGAAAAAGAAAAAGAAAAAAAAAAAAGAAATATATGAACCTAAGAATAGTTCTCAGTTCTAATCAGTGTATCACGGTTTTATAAGCTTCCATGTTAAATCTGGTTTTTATGTAATTAGGTTTCAAAATGTGGGTAATAAAGCTGAACTAGTCTCTCTAAACACAATTTTCCATGATCATTGCTTTCTGTCCTGTTGCAGTTTTGCTCAATCGTGAGAAACTTTCGGTGTGGTTTAATTTTGATAAGTTCCTTATCGCTACCACATACGTATTCCATTTCTAATTTGGCACTAGAACCTGGGACGAGCCTTAGCCTGCTGTGACGATCTCTGCTTTCTCTACCTCCGTCTTAGGACTTCATTGATAGAGGGCAGTTCAACGCCCCTCATAACATTGAAGGTCTAAAGGGACTTCAGTAAATAATTAAATGAGTGTGTAAATGAACTTCGAGTTCACAACGCCTAAAGTTAATGTCAAATGGGGTAACCTAGGCCAACAGTCCTAATATGGTCCAATTACTTTGGCCTTTGAGTTTTTCAAAATTGGCATCGTTGTATACACACTGTATGCTGCGAAACACGTGGAAGATTTTGTAGTGATAAACAGGTGACAACCTTTCACAAGATGTTCAGGGATGTATGCTGAGTATTAATATGAGGGACTCGTGGTCTCCAATGGCTCATTACCGGGTAATTTCATTGCTTTCGTTTTGCTTAACTCAAATCAGTTTTGTATCGGTTTACTCGGTTATGATTGTTCCCAAATAAGACACAACTTTTTACTTCTGTGCATGTGTTCAGAGCTTGAACTCCTGTTCAGTTGTTTTTCAGTTTTTGCTTCCTGCAGTACATTACTTTTTAGTACGTTGTTATTGACACTTATTGGATAACTTTACTTACGCAGGATTAGTCGATATGCACCTCGTCTACTGAATGCAATGGAACAGCGGCACAATGACATTATGCACAGCTATTTCCACATTTGCAGCTGTACACAACTGCGAGAATCCGGGTCCTTCACTGTTAGTATGAGAGATACTGTCCATGAGAGGAATGTCAGATACCCGATCTTGAAGACGATATTTTAAATGCAATGTGTGACAACCCTGCAAGCAGTACTCGTCATATTACACGAGAGGTGAACACAAGGCAAGCAAATATTTTGAGGGTCTTGCATGAGCAGAAATTACACCCATATCATCCACAGAGAGTCCAGACATTGCAACCAGTAGACTTTCCATGTTGAGTGCAGTTTGCTAATTGGTTCTTAGAGTGATGTGCAGACAACCAACGTTTTCCTCCTATGATATTGTTTACAGATGAGGCAATGTTTGCTACAGAAAACATGTTCAACAGTCGGAATAACCATATCTGGGAGTTTCAAAGTCCACATGCTTTGGTGAACCGAGCCTACCAACAGGCATTCTCTGTGAATGTGCGGTCTGGCGTCGTTAATGATTCTATGATTGGACCTTATGTACTACCCGACAGACTGAATGGAGTAGTCTACAAAACGTTCCCTCAACATGTCCTCGAAAAATTTCTTGGAAGATGTGCCGCTGATAATTCGCGTTGTATGTGGCTTTAATATGATGGGGCGCCGGCACATTTTGCAGTGAATGTTAAGGAATACCTTGATGAACAATTCGGGCACAGATGGATTGGTCTGATGGTCCTGTTCCATGGCCAACTCGATCACCAGATCTGACACCCACGTAGTTTTTCTTCTGAGGTCATGTGAAGAACCTGGTGTACGAGACACCTGTCGAAACTGCTATAAACCTGGTTGCTAGGGTTGTAGCAGCCAATGACGAAGTGCACCAATATCCTGGGATGCTAGAGCGTGTGCGATAGTTCATGTGGCGTCGTTGTGAAGTTTGTCGTGATCACGGCGACCCACATTTTGAACATTTACTTTAAACAGTGTAACAGTGCCATTTGGGTTTTCTCATGTCATTATTTGCAATGTTTGGTCATCTATTCTTATAAATAAATAATTGCAATTGCCAGGAGGTGATGAGTAGTTAATTAATTGGTGGCGGATCATAATGTAAACACTCTCTACAGCAGTCAAATGTTGTGTTTTGTTTGGAAACAATCATATTCCGAGTAAGCAGATACAAAGATAGTTCAGTTATTACAAAACAAAAACAATGAAGTTATCCGTTAATGACCCACCAGAGACCATGAGTTCCTTGTATCAAAACACTCAGAAAAGATTTCCCAACAACTCATGAAAGTTTGTTGGTAGAATTCATCCAGTATAGCAATATATTTATATAGCATTTGTCTTTTTAATGGACAAAGGTGTGTGCATTTTTAAATCATGTAATAACTGACATTTTTAATCCCATCAAATACTTAAAAAATGTTATGTATATCCCTAGTTTAATAAGTTATTGAATTGTGGGTCATTGCAGTCATAACCTCAATAAATTCACTCTTATACCAGCAGAAAAAATTGAAATCTATAAACCTTGTTTGGAATAAGTGGGAAATTTAAAATCTGCAATTGACGTGGAGCAACGCTGACCGGTATAGTTCAGGTCATCCTCATGTTTACCCATCACGTGTTTACCCACATATATTGTTATAAATTATTTCATTGTCCCAACGAAAGGTGTTTATTTCAAAATATTATTTTTTTCTAAGAACAATGTGGCCAGAAAAAAGGAGTATTTGGGTCATGCAGATATAGTGAATTTAGTAACGAAACCATCTCTAAGGTTCTAGAGAATAAAAGAAGGGCACATCAGTCCATAAAGTTGCAGATACAGACGCATTTAAAGGGACTGCAAACTGGTAAAACTGAGAGACGGTGTTCTCCCTGGATGTAGATAAGGTATATTTGAAGACTGATATAATATTATAATCATACCTTCCTCGACAAAATTTGATGACCAAGAACCGAAAATACTTATAGGAGAGGTATATTTGTATTTCCATATGAGCTGCTTTAATCCAGTTCTAAACGCAAGTTTTCATGCTAATTTTTTTCAACTAAAATAAATGCTCTCCCTTTTAAAATCTTAATTTATAATGTATGTTTCTTGTTGATGGGTAAAACGAACCAATAATATAAACATCAAGAGCTAAGGAAGCAGAAAAAAGGATAAAACACTTAGGTAGGCGCAGATTATCTCTCACTATATTTCGAACTTTTGGAGTTCTTCTAAGACAAGAATATAAGTGAAGGTATTAAAAATAAATATTGAAAATCTAAGATAACGTAATGCATGGAAACAGATTAAACAAGCAACAAGAGTGTGTGAGAGAGAAGGGGAGGAAGAGAGAGGGAGGGAGAGAGAGAGAGAGAGGGGGGAGAAAGAATGAACTTTCAGAGCTATAAGTCGGTAACGCATCAGTGAGTGTCAAATTAAATGCATCATCGAAATCCTCACAGTGGGACAGGGAATTTCGTGCAACCGGCAAAAGAGACTTGGTTTTAACAGAACGTCTATGATTGTTCACACGGAGTGAAACAGCTATAGAAGTTAAACCAATATAAGAAGTTTTGCAAAGCTTACAAGATAACATATATACGAAGTTTTTAGAAGAATAGGTAGCAAATTAAGAAATGAATTCTCTGGATAATTTAGGGCTGCGGAATGAATGACATCGAATAATAAGCGCACAGGTTTTACATTTAGGGTGTTGGCAACGATATGGACTTGCAACGGTACAAGGTAAGTTAGAAGGTGATGGGTTGCGGTGAATTATACTTTTAAGGTTAGGGGATGTTCTAAAAGTAGGGCGGGGCACAAAATCATAAAAATTACTTAAAATTGTATGCATTAATAAAGTATCCTGAAATGCTTTCAAAATAGATCTGATGCTTTCAATTCCAGACACATAAGGAGTAACATGGTTAATGAAGTTTTTATTGCAAGTTTTAGGTTTGAATTGGAAAGTATAGTGCGCGGGGATGATACGGGATTCTAAAAGAGAGAAAGGATATTTTTGATCTTGGAACAATTGAGATAGGTTTATAATACATGTGCTCAGACATGAAAAGTTGTTATAAAGACGATGGTTACAAATTGAAAGAGAAAAAGGAATATATCTTTGGTGTGCAGGGGATGACAGCTATCATAATGAAGATACTGTTGTACATTGGTTGGCTCAATGAGAACGGGCATAAGAACAGTGCCATTTCATAATGAAACATCAATATCTAAGAACGTAGCAGCATAGGGAGAGACAGAAGTGAATTAACTGAACATTTGGAGTTAAGATTAGTAAGGAATTGATCGAGAGATTCTGAGCCAGGGATTCAAAGCACGAATATATCATCAATATATCTTATCTATAATAATGGTACCAGAGCTTCTGAGTTAAGAAATTCCTCCTCTAAGCGAGCCATAAAAAGGTTAGCATTAGACGGTGCCATTCCAGCGCCCATCGCAGTGCCTTCAATTTGTAGGTAAAATTTGTTATTAAAGCTAGACGCATTGCGAGTGAAAACCAGATAGGCAGGATGACAAATGAAATCTCTGGATGGGGCATGAGGAGATACTCGGCAGTCCAATATATGTCTAACGGCTGCTAATCTTTCATGATGCGGAATGTTAGTATAAAGTGAAATCACATCGATAATAGCCAAAAGTATATATAAAAATGCGTCAAAGGATCAACTTTCTTAAGCAAACTCATAAAATGAAAGGATTCTTTAACATGGGATGGCTTAGACGTAACAAGTGGCTGTAATCAAAAATCTACTAGAGCAGAAATGCGTTCGGTGGGAGAATCGAAACTGGCTATTATCGGGCGACTTGGACCGTTCTTTTATGAATTTTAGAGAGAAAACACATTGTAGGAGTACGAGGAGCATTAGTAGTAAGTAGAATGATGTCTTGGGAGCTAAGTCCTTCTGCAGTGCTAGAAGAAAAAGTAATAAACGAAGCTGTACTTTGATTAAACTTGACTGTAGGATCAGAAGACTTCATAATAAGTGATATCTTCAAAAAGGTTATCTAATAATCCTAATGCAATTATTCTTCCGGCCGATAAAGGATCCTTAGCAGTATTACAGGACATTTCCTTTTACAATGCCGAAGCTTACCGGTAGTTGATATGTTTTTCGATTCTCCGTAGTGTATATCATGCCTATTTTAATGGGGCAGTAGACTTAGAAGTAATTAAACAAACTAAGACAGATATGAAACCGATATACTGCAGGGCGAAATTTTTTCGTATTTTGTTCCATCTTCACAGGCAAATTAGCGTATGTCTGATGACATTTTGTGCGATGTGATTACACCACAGTTTAAAGTCCTACGGTTTTCTCATGCCCATTTGGTGAAACATTTTATTTCTAATACTAATTTTTGTTTGCAAATGTAACTCAAAATAGTGGAAATATTTTTCATTCCATCATAACTTTCTTTTGCAAAGTTAAATTTTGCAACTGACTGTGTTTATTTTATTTTATTTTTTTTCGCAAATAGAAATACATATTTTATTTTTCAACATGTCTTTTCGGCTTGAAAATGGAGTGAAATCTTCTTTTTATTGCTATATAACATCTTTTTGCAAAACATAATTTCTTTTTGCACAGTGAAATATTGTAAATTGTTTTTTTTTTTTTTTTTTTTTTCAAATTTTATATTTTGTTTCTAACATTTGCTATTGCATGTTAAAAGTCAATGACGATGTGAAATATTCTTTGATTGGGACAAATATTTTTTTTTTTGTATAGCTTAACATCTTGTTAAAAAGTTAAGTACTGTAACAGTTTTTTTTTTTGTTTTTATTTTTTCAAACCAGCATAATTTATTTAATTTTAGCGCGTTGCGACGTGTATTATTGTGGAGAACAGCAGTACTTTTTCAGTTCTCTGTAGCGTACATAATCTTAATTTCAATGTGGCCAAGCACCTATGGACATTGCAGTTCTAAGTTGTTTTCTTACGCCTATTTCTGTAAAATACTACTAAAATAGAATAAGGCAATTTTTTATCTAAAATTTTATTGTGAGAGATCCCGTTCATAATTGCAGTTGTACGTATACTCCTGTACTTCAAGGTATAACATCTTTATTTCACTTTTTCGCAATAGTAAATCATTGTGTAAAAAACATGTTTTGACTGCAACATAACTTCTTTTTGAAAAGTTAAACGCTGTACCCGATTCAGTTTAATATTTTTCATAAACAGATACGTTTTATTTCATTTTAGTGCGTTGTGGTGTATATTATCGGTGGGATACAAGTTTATTACTTTATTATTTTATTAAAACGTCAATCTCCCGAATGAAAAAAAGTTCGACATAACATTTTTCATTTTCTCAAAATTAAAACTGATTTTTCCCGAACAGCGTTCCGTATACATACGTTTCATTCCTTTTAATTTTAGGTTGACTGGAAAAATGCAGGCATGTATATTTGCTGGATCCATTCTCTGTATAAATGTTATTTTCACGTCACAATCAGATATGGTTTTGTATCGACCGTCTTTGTTACTCTATAAAGAATTTCTTAAAATTAATTCCCTTTAAAAAAATTATTTAAATGGTGTGAGGTAAGTACTGGCACGTATTTTTACTGGCTCGATTCTTCGCAAAACATTTGTTTTCACTTCACAATCAGAAAGGGTTTTGTAACGACCGTTCTAGTTACTCTATACTCTATCAAGTCTTTTTTGAAAAATGAATTCCCTTTTAAAAAGTGTTTTAAATGGTTTACGCCAAATGGTGCCATGTATTTTTGGTGGCACCATTCTCGTAAAAACGGAAGTTTCACTTCACAATCAGATAAGAATTTGTATTGACCGTTCTTGTTACCCTATTTAGGTATTTTGAAAGTGATTTCCCTTTTAAAAGATGCAATGCTGCTTTGGGATAAGTGGTATTATGTATGCGACTTAAGTATTTCCATTTCTCAAAGCAGAATGCATTTTGTGCAGATGTGATTATTGGAATACATAAATGATTTTTAATGGTGTTTATCCCGCGTTTTTACTACTTAGGCATCACAGGCGATGAACACTGATGATACATGAAATGAAGTGACATATTGGGAAACGATTTATTTTAAGGTAAGTTTACGGTAACTTCCAGGCATTTTCTATTTATGAGGACTGAGGGAAACCAGAGAAAAAGCTCAGTCAGGAGGGGCGGTCCTGGCGGAATTCGAACTCCAGACCTCCCGCTAACGAGTCCGTGTCTTAACGACCTCGGCCACCTTTGGCGGTTTATGTACACAATTGTGAATATATATATATGTGTGTGTGTGTGTGTGTGTGTGTGTGCGTGCGTGCGAAATCGTAACAACTACAGCTATTGCATCTACTACGATCCGTGCAGAACAACGTATAGCTGTATCACTAATGTATTGGCTGAATCAGATGGAGAGGTTAAATGCAGTTATAGATCATGTAAAGGTGCCTCCGCGCTTGCATCTTCAGATAGTACGTGCGAGGGAAGTCGCCGCGGCATTCGTGGGTCGTTTAGAGTGTCAATGGATTATTTGGAAGACAGATGTATGGGTGCGTGTGTGAGAGAAATGTAATTATCTCAGGTTATACAAAAAAAAAAATAAAAAAATAAAAACCACACTATGGTATTATTGAAGCAAAAACAGAGAGAAGCAAATAATCGTGTGTGAACATCGTCTGTGGTTTAGATTAACATTATTGTGTAATATTCTTATTTACAATTGAATATATATAATGAATAAAATCATCTCATTTATTTTAAAAAAAATATACTTCTTTCACACATGTGGTGCTTTATTTTATATAAGAAATATCTCTCCTTTACATAACAGCACAGTTTAGTTTTATTGCAGTCCACAGAACGATGACAGAGATCATTAAAACTGCTTACAAAACTACAGGGAGACAGAAATATTTACCCTAATCATATGGTATTGTTGATTGATTTAAAACACTTAATTTCTATTCCAAAATGTATCTTTGAATGAATTATTAATTTACAGTCAGTGATATTATTATATAATTAAATTTTTTTTGCATTAATAAACAGTTTCTTGTTTCTAATAAAATTTTTTATTCATTAAAAGTGATTTGAGTAATGAAAATATTCTTTTTACAAAACCTAACGTATTTGTAAAGTTAAACATCGCATACATGTTTTCGCAAATAGGTGTATCAACATCTTTTTCACAGTTTATTTTTGCAACATATTTCATACCACCATCCAAAAATATTGGAAACAATTATTTACACAATTTAGCATTTTTTTCGTTTAGCGATATTATTATTATTATTATTATTATTATTATTATTGTTGCCATCATCATTATTCTTATTATTTAAATGTAAGTAAGTATTATTTTTACATTTGTTTATTACCTCATTAATGTATTTTACAACCACACATGACTCACATTTTTAGAATTCCACCATTTTGGTGTATTTATATGTATAATCAATATAACAATGTTCCCTACTTATGGATCAGAAAGTATTCTTGCACTATACTTGCCCCTGAAAGTATGCTTGATATTCAATGTATACTTACCCGAGATAGTATGCTTGCCACCCAAATGTAAATTAATATTTTGTATAATCGTAAAATAATCTCCTCCCTGTCCGATATTTGCACATCCCTGAAGGTGGGTAAGGAAGATTGATGTCGCGGAATTTCCTATCAAGGTCGGTAAGAAAGAAAATTACCGTCATTTTGTAATTAATAGCTTGTATAATTATATTTACATTCAATAAAATGTTCCCAACTTAGCTGATCTTTGTCGTGGGATTGCATAACATACCCCTGAAGGTCGGTAAGGAAACTACCTGCAACACTGCTTGGAGTAATACGGCGAAATACACATATTACCAATGATAAAACTTTGTTTAATTGATGACAGGGGTGTAATGAAAATTATTCTTTGGTATTGGTTATAATGTACAAGCAGTAAAGAAGAAAAAAGAGGCAACTTATAAACTCCATTGTTTTGTACCTCCTTGAAGATAAAAAGAGTTCTGAACTATCTGGATGGAGGAGCTTATGAGACACTTTTAAATATTTGGGAAGCTAACCACCATACGCCAAGGACAGAATGTAACCTCGGCATCAATCTAAAAATGTAGGTAATTCGGCAATCAAAATGAACAATGTGTAGCAAGAAATGAGACTCATTGAAACTAAATGAGTTATCTAGTAATGTGTATTTCATGACTAAATATAAATAATCAAAGTGTGCAGATTAATAGACTTATAGCAAGTGCTCATCGTAAACTGACTGGAGAAAATACAATTCAGTGAAATATTGCGTTTATTTCTGTTTTGTTGTTGTTTTTTGTTTTTGTTTTTAAGGAAATATTTGGAACGAGAAACGTCTTACATTCTGAAAGGAATTGGTTCCATGAAACAAAACACCCTTAAGATCTTCATTGTACAATCTATAGCGTTAATGGTTCTATTTTAAATGCCACTTTTTCTCTTCAATTAATCTGAAAGATATTGTTTTTCTTTATTGCTATGCAATATTTCCTTGCACATAACACCTTGTTTAACATACTAACTCAGAGAAATGACTATTATATGAAAGAAAAGAGATTCTCTCTACCGAGTGGGATGGCTCAGGCAATAACTCTTGGTTTTGTATTCCAGAAGTCTTAGGTTCAAAGCCTACGGTCGACTATAGTAGTATCAGCAGAAGCAGTAGTAGTAGAAGTATTAGTAGTAGTAATAGCAGCAGTAGCAGTAGTAGTAGTGATATCGCTTTTTCGCACAAAGGAAAAATTCTTTCCCCGGATACAATAATTATTTTATTCCCTTCTCAAGCGCCCAATCTGAGCCATGTTAGACCACTTCTTACTTCTCTTCTACAGACACCTAAGCAATCCCCCTTCCCCACACCTGACCTAATTGACGGCCGCCTGGTTGAGGTTTTCCGTGGTTTGCCTAAACCAATTTTCAGAAAGAGTAAATGCCTGGTTACTAACTCTCTGCCACGAGTTCACCTTTCATCGCATCATTTTATCTCTAGAGTATCTACATTTTATGTGTGGTGATGTCATGGAGGTGGCTCTAGCATTGTGTTGACCATCTAATGAGGGAGCCTCTAGTGTGTAGTGTACTTATGTGCGTCCTGACTTCATGATAGGCGACTGACCCAGTCATTGGTGTGTAAGTCATACAGGCGAAGAATAAAGCGAAAGAACATATTTTGTTCAGACGATAACAAAAAATGAAGGGCTATTACGTAATTCTTTACAACTCGCATAAACATGCCTGCAAAAACTTTATTTTCATAAAAATGTGGGACGTAAAACATGCTGTGATCTAGCGTTTTCTTCAAAGTTTCCGCATTCACTTTTAATTAAATTTATGAGTTAAAATCTTTCTATATATGGAGTTCATCACCTTGTTTTTTTTTTTTTTTTTTTGAGAAGATTGAAACGGAAACCCTGCAGTGGTCTATGTCCCTTAGATATAGAACTTACATTATTTCAACTAAAGAAAAAATAGCCAGAGCATAAATTAGAGGCGTAATAGTTGTGTCGGTTATTCATTTTGTCCCTATTTCACTTTGCTATTTTGCAATAAGTTACTAGTTTAATAAGTATAATGTGCAAAACGAGTATAAAAAAATAAAGCATTATAAATTGAGAAAACCCTCACAAAATGAGAAACTGATGTCTCAGCTATTAGAAAGCATATATCTGACGTGCGATAGGATAGTATGTGACGGAGGACGAGCTGAGGAATACATTGGGCGTGCTACGTTTCCTCAGATGTTAAGTCCCAGGCGCCGGAAGGTCTGCGATAGGTATCAACCGACGGCAGCGAGGAGACCCCCAAACAGAATCCGTCAGATGCCAGGATCTCTCCGAGGCACTACGCATGCTGAAACAGCACCAGCCCTTCTCGTCTAACACTTCCACCCTGCGATCAGATCTATGGAAAGAAATGAAGGGAAAAATTCGTAAAAGGAAATACCCCAGCATCGGCTAAGTGACCAGAGAAAATTACAAAAAAGACCCAAAGTCAAAATTTGAACCCGGGATCTACTGAATGTGATTTCCAAGCATTACCGCCTGCGTTACCCCATATGTAATAACTATCCCTTTGCGGAATGTGGTCACTAAGCTACTCTCCTATCTACATCTTGAACCAACTGCATTACTTCCAAAGGAGAGCTCAAATTATTCGCGCTTAGTCTGTTGAAAGAAACTAGAACCTGTACTACAGTAGAGAGTAGCAATACTTTTTCTGGAGCTATTCATATCTATTTAAAACAATGAACGGCTTCTCTGCAATTACTTTTGAATTACCATTTACTATAGCAGTTCATAATTAATATGTGTAAGTTCAGTTATATTCACTTCATACTAAACTTTCACATGTATTTGAATCAATATGTATTATGGAATAATTCAATGTTTAAGAACAAAATATTTATACAACATTAAATGTGTATATAATTCTGGCAGTAAAAAGAAAGGCAAAACTGCGGTGTAAGCTTTTTAACAGGAGTAAGTGAAAAGAACCTTACTAGCAGAGGAGGCAAATGTATGATGCAGAATACGAAAATTCAACGTAAATTTATGTATATTTGAAATCGTGGGCCATAAACATGAATGTATGATACAAAACTGCTGCAGACAGTTAAATCCAGGCTGATTGCACCCGTTTTGCAACATTATGCTAAACATGAAAACAAAAAGCATTCATATATTAATATTATTCACAGAAGGAAATGTCGGTCCTGGTGGTGTAGTGGTTACCATACTTGCCTCCTAAACCCAAGATCGTGGGTACGACCGGCCAGGACCGATGCATTTTTTCGGGACGTAAAAATCCTAAGTATGGCTTCCTTAAGAAGGGAAGTAAAGCCGTGGGTCCCGTGTCGTACATTTACGGCACGAAAAAGAATCTCGAGCCTGAAAGAGAGGCCTCTGAGCAAAATCAGTTTCACGCCTTCCAGAATATATCCTCACTCCTCGCTAGGAGTTTCGCATCTCGGCCAAGGCTCTTGCCTATCCTTGAACTTCCAAGCAGTCACCAGTCTACATTCGTTCCCGAAGATGGCAAGACAGCTGACTTTACGGCAATGTATTTTTGCATGTAAATGAAATTATAAATACGAACCACTTGTAGCGTTCATGAGGAATGTAATAAATATTCTAATAAACCTATTTCCTCTTATTCCATTCCATTCTCCTTCCAGAACTACAATTCACGATCTTGTGAATAAATTTGGTACTACTTGTTCAAAGTAAAACAAAGAAACACGTGAACATGCACAAGTTTAACCGAAGACATGTTAGCACAAATCTAAAACGTTCGCAAAAAAAAAATCCACACTACGGAAATTAGCACACGTTGGGCTTCAGTGTCTTCTGCAATACAGCAATAAAAGTGTTAAAACTCAAACCTCACAAGTATGCATGTGTCCATTGTCTACTAGAAGGTGATTCTGCAGTATGTGTGCTTATTGTGATTTCTTTCATGAGTGACTGAAGGGTTAATTGACCCACAACTTGTGTACTTTTCAAACAAGGCGTGATTTCATCAAAATAGTAGTGTGACCACTCACAACACTCGCTACTGGTGGTCTGCAAAACAAACTTGTATACAAGAAACCGCTCTTTAAGATAAGAGAATTGGGTTTTGGTGAGCGATTAGCCCAAGAAGCATTACTGATCCAATATTTTTACGAGCAGACAGTAAATGGAGAAAAGCACCGAAATTACATACTTACCCACATTTTAATCAACAGACGGAAGAAGAAAATTTATATGGGTGGTTCCAACAAGATTTTGTCGCTGCTTATACAGCAGAAGAATCCATGGTTAAAATTAGGGAAGAGTTTGAAGGTAGAATGATTTGTGCTGGTGTATGCTTTTGCCTCCATATTTAACAGCTTGTGATTTTTAATTGTGGGGTAGCTTGAAGGACAAAGTGGACAAATCAAATACACTTTGGAAGAATGCAAGGAAAACATACGAAATTAAATCAGAAATGTTATAATGCTTAAACTATTCGCGGCAATCGGAATATGTGCACCCGGTACAAAGTCTGTTTAGATGAGGGAGGATGACATTTCCAGCATTTGCTTAAAGACAAGATATTAAACAAAGTTTTAAGAAGCGAAAATGGAGTGTAGGAAAGGCCGGCTATTGTATTTCCACCTACCGAGATGTAAAACCCCATACGAGCTGTAAGCACATTTTTTGAAAACTCTGTAGTTGCGTACTTTGGTATTGTTGGAATGAATGCTTATTTGTACACATTTATTGTAGTCAGTGATTGCTTTTAATTACATCTCTTAGGTTATGGAACTATGATCATTAGTAAATTTTCAACTGAGTTAAATGTGTGTGAAAACACCAATAAACAATTACTGTAATAAAATAAAGGTTCACTTGACGGTATCCAAAAAAGTGCACAGCTTTAAACGAGTGTCATATTTCATTTGTCATTCACACAACTTTCACAATCGTAAGTGGATATGCAAGTAAATTCCTAAACATTACAATAAACGGATGAATAAATCACTTAAATGCACAAATCCCAAATATCTAAAAAATACGTAAACGTCGTTTTCGACTGGTCTGGTAGTGCAGGTAATATAGCACCTGGCTACTATGTCCAGGGTCCCGGTTTCAATTACCTGCTGGACACAAGAAAAAAATTTTATTACGAAGGTTCTTTGTCATGGCCTGATTCTGGTGTATGAATGTGAGACTTACTTGTATATGCATATCGGTTATTTAATTACCAGTTTATTTCAGTATTGCCATCAGCCAAATAACTGAAAATGTGTCCAATCATATATGAATGACTAATATATCAGTAATATGAGCATAACTACATGATACCAATAAGAGTAGCAAAGTTAACTAAAATAATACATTAAAATAACTTTCGTAGTTAGCTGTTCTCTTGTGCAATTGCGTAATATAAATACATGTAAGCTAACAAGTCGGTACATTTCCAAATTGCGTCAAAGACGAATAGAAGTTGTTAAAATTCCTTCAGAAAGTGGTAAAGTAAAATCATTTCGTACATTTACTTCTCTTTTTGGACAGTATTTACATTTACCAACATTGATCACAATAGCATGTTTTCTACTTTGACCCTAACATAACTAACAAGAACAATATGCATATGGATAAAATGCAGCTGGAATGTTGAAAGCATGTAAACAAATTCTTTGGTTAGCTGCGCATTCTCCACAAACTAAATAGAATTAGCAATGCCACGTAATTGGCATATCTACATCAAGTTTTGTTTTCCCTGTTCATTTTACTCCTATGCCATATATAATATGAAATCTAGTAGTTGTTTTGTTCAGCAGGAATGTAGCAACTCGCCCTTTGAGTCGGTCCTGATGAATAGTGGTAACCATCCATACTTGCCTACTAAACACAAGATCGCGGGTCCCATCACGGGCCAGGATCGATGGATATTTTCGGGCGTAAACATCCTAAGTATGACTTCCTTCGGAAGGGAAGTAAAACCGTGACCGTAGTACATTTACGACATGATGAAGCACATCTCAATCCCTGATTTGAATATGACGCTGATGACCTGATATGTGAATGAGCGTCCGTAAATAAATCAAAACAAAGAAAAAGAAAACTCGCCCTTTGCGAAATCAAGTGAAATATTATGTACGTATTCCGAAGGATAAAATTTTAAATCTTTAGGCAAATCTTTTGGATTCATAATTTCGTTCTATAGGAGCAAACTCTTGGTCGCAATTATGCTGAATATACGAGTACTTACAAACTGTCATTATTCCCCAGTTAAGCATTGTTAAAATGGGAATTGTAATCACCGTAAATCTCGCTTACTTTAGCTAAAGCCAAACCAGGTTTTCCCATTTATCTATTTTTTAGAATTGAGTCCGAATTACTGTCGAACTTTTCTTTAAAAGGTCTCCTAAGCTTACGACATTGCGAGTATTAGGTAAATTAAATCGATTTCAATATAGAAAACTAAAAGGGAATGGTTATTTGCTGGAAACTGGAAGGAAAATTCGTTTAAATGTGGGAAACGATTTGTTTTATATACTGGGGGAAAAAAAAAAAAAAACTTTGTGTGATAACAAGCTAACGGAGAGAAATATCTTAAAGACCTGTGATTTTTACAATACAAATAAAGCGTTATATAGAGATTGTGGAATATTTACCTAACAGTACTAGTTATAATAGCAGGTAATTTAGTCAAAATGGAAATAACGACTTTGCAAATTATAATGAAACAAGCGGAACATATTTTTTCACATTAATGATGATAATATGTCTTGTTTGAGCTTGCCTCTTATTACGAATGCCGTAGATACAATGCAAGCTACCGGTAGTTCTGTGACTGCGCTTAGGACAGGATTATGTTTGTGAAAAATATGAGTGAAGGGCATACTATTGCGGCACTGACATGTAATGTCTGTAGAAAGAGGTTGGATAGATGACTCAACATTCCACGCACATTTGTATCTGTCCAGTGCCATCAATACCAATATTTCAAGTCAGAAATTGTTGGAAATTACTACCTAGCATTGATAGTTGTGGAGATTTAAAAGAATTGTTTGGATGCCGTCAGCCGGGTGTTACAGAGATACCTCTACACCGTAGTGAAGCGCTGCCGTATGTCACTTGTTATGACAAATTATGTGAGGGTATAATGGGCGGAAAACAGGTATGCAATAAGTTTGCCACTCCGTGCAAGAGCCGCCGCCCATGTACAGGTTCCCAAAGCCTTGTCCCGCTAATGTCAAATAACCGCAGGGAGTGACATTCAAAAGGAAGTAGCCTGGAAGCGCATACAATGGATTAAGCCTGGCAGTCTCTTGGCTGTCCTACTTAACAGCCACCCTCCCAAGCAGTTTTTGCTAATAAAGTGAGATTTAGAGAGGGTATCGTGTATTTGTAATATTTAACATAAGGACTAGGAAAAGATTGAAGGCACGTTCCTGAAGTTCAAAAATGAAAGGTATAACTTATAACACGCTTTATTATCATACCCAGATAGTGCCATAACAGAGTGCGAAACAAAAAATTTATATTTTCAATAGTAGATAGATGTTTGTATATCTCTGTTAATAAAGCATTCAAAGAGTTGGGTTCTTTTCTTCAATAGTGTTTAACGCCCGTTTTTACTACTGAGGCACTACAGGCAGTGGACACTAATGATACATGAGATGAAATGATATATTGAGATAGATTTTTTAAGGAAGGAAACATTGGGGGCCTAAGTTTAGGGTACCTCGCCGGCATTTGCCATTCATGAGGACTGAGGAAAACCTGGAAAAAACCTCAGTCAGGGAGGACGGTCCTGGCGGGATTCGGACTCCAGACCTCCCACTTACTAGTCCGCGTGTTAAAGACCTTAGCCACCCGTGGCGGTAAGAGCTGAGTTCTCTCTGCGTGATTATTTTATTGACACTGTTGATAAGCTGCATACAAACTAACAAGAATATCATGATTAAATATCCCTTTCTGAGTGTTACATATTATTACAGCTAATGAAAAGAGCACAAAATAGTTATGAAACTGCTGTTGCTGAGTTCTTAGACGCAGTTCTTGCAGATAATAAAATTACACAGAAGGTGAGGAGTTGGCAGATGAATTTTTCTGAAGCATTAAACTTTGTAAATACAAGAGTGATTTGATAAAAACTTGTTTCACTAACATCTGTATACTTGGTCATAAAGTTTGCTTTCTAGGTAGCAATATTCTATGACCACGAGTCATTCTGGTGTTAATTCATTGTTTGGCAGTTATTTAAAAACAAACGTTTAGTGAGACAGTAAAAATGGATAATATTGCAATTCATGGTGAGATTAAATTAATTATTTCTAAATGAAAAAGACAGCAAAGGAAGTTCATGAAGGAATTTTGCCTGTATTGGGTGAAATTGTTTTACTTTGAATAAATGAGTTAAAGCGTGGTAGAACAAGCATCAAAGACGCACCACGACCTGGAGCTCCAAAATTAGCTGTGAGGTCAGAAATAGTTGATAAATCTCCACTATATTTTTCATACTGATAGACGAATGATAGTGTGCGAGTTAGCAGAGGTCACCAACATCTCAATTGAGCAGGTTCATTTTATTTTGCATAATGAATTACACATTAAAAATTTGCAAAAGTGGGTGCCGTGCCTGTTCACTAAGGAGCAAAAGCGAAATCCCATGCAAATATTTGAACTGTCTGGAAATGTTTAAGTAGAACACAACCGATTTTACGGCGTTTTGTGACTATTGAGGAAACATGGATTCATTACTGTACACCGACAACGAATCAGGAGTCTAAACAGTGGATGGCAAGGCGAATAGGATCGGAAAAATGCGAAATGCGTTCCATCAGCTGGAAAGGTAGTGGCTTCAGTTTTTTGGAACGCAAAAGCTCTTGACTGTCTACTTGGAGAGGGAGAAAATCATTACCACAGACAGAATACTACGCAACACTATTGGGGAGAATGAAGACAGCGATCACGGAGAAACTCCAGGAATGGCCAAAAAGGTGTTTCACCCTGACAATTCGCCGGTGCATTCAAGCTGGGTCGCTCATGACAAATTGATCGAATGACGATTTAAACTGTTTCTGGCTTCACCCTAGTGGAGGCAGAAGCTCCAATTACCATATATTCCCAAAACATTCCTGACGGGACACAAGATATAAACGAGTAATTTGAGGGTATACAAGAAACCCACTCCCACGAGGGAATCATAAATTTGGAGAGCAATTATATTGAACCAGTTATATTGAACTTGCAGCAATTATATTGAACCTTGAAGGAATACAGTACGTTGCAAGACTAAATTTCTTCTCTTTAGCACCAAACAAAGTTACTTATCGAATCACCCTCGTAAATTTTATTCTATAAAACATTATAGAGGTGTTCTTACTCAAATTATTTTAGTTAAGGTAATATTGCTGCTGAAGACTGAAAGTCCGTAAATGAATATACTTTGAGACGGACATTTCAAAATCAAGAGAAAATTAATATGAAAAAGTTTGGAATACATAGGGGATCCCAAACGATTTCCCACCCTATAAGGATCCTAAATATTTCCACAACTTGATTCATATAGCGTGTCATTACGTTAACTTAAAGTTAACTTATTATGTTCTGGCGCTTTCTGTATTCAGCATTCAATTTCATGAGGAACATTTTTTTTAAGCATTTAACAATTCTTGCGGAATATAAAAGGACATTAAGAAAGGGAAGAAGATGAACAGGGTAGAGGGATGCTGTGATTCGTATTGTGCGAATCCTGGGCACTCACGGACTAGAGGACGGCGGAATAAACTCAGTGGGACAGTTGATTCCGTTTTGACGAAAAATACTTTGAAAGTGAGGACTTCAGTGGTACCGTAGAGATCTGGGTTGCTATCCTCTCAACCGATCGTTACAAAAATTAAACACATTTTTTTATCTTCTTGACTTAATTTTTTTTTCAAACATCCTTCCTCTGGTTTTGCATACATTTCCATTCGATGAAACCATTCTTCGAAATAAAGAACTGGAGTATTTGGGATATTAGTTTTGGATACATTTTCTGCATTAATGAAGATCAACTTGTACGTTTGTTTCTTGACTGCTGATTATAAGTAGAAGTAGCATGGAGTCACAGAGCAATTATGTCAGAGTTGAAGTTCGCAACGAGTACAATTTTCCTGCTTGGTTCAGCTTGAGAACACTGTGCAAGGATATTTTGGAGACTACCGATAATCAAATGGTGTACAATGACCCTACATTTGATAGCCAGCATTTAAAATTCTTCCATTGCTTGTTACCTTCTCTGCATACTGAGTAGTACGGTATTTCATTTCCTGTTCATGATAGTAAATTCGTGTTTCGCAGAATATACAATATCGAACACTGAATTTGACTATTCACGATTCAACCTTTTGTACATTTTTTTTTTTATAAAATTCGCTTTCTTCTGTTTTCTCTCAAATCGCATGTGATCCTCAAAGTACACAGAATCCTTCCTATTCCACCATTATTCAACAAATGTCGGTCATCGACATAAGTGAATCGGTTATTTTCTTCCATCTTTCGACGCACGGCACGATGTTTGCGACAGCTGCCGCTGTGGAAAGGGAACTTTCACGGAACTTGTTACTGTTCAATGTAGGCGCGTCCAGGTTTAAATTCAGGAAACCACAGAAACAAAAGGCGTTGGATAAGTTGCGTTGACATCAGCAATGCTTTAAAGTTCTGATATATAGACATTCAAAAAGTCCACTTCAATAAAATTAATGTTAATCCAATACCGTCTATTTTAAATGTGTATGCCTACTAAACAAAACAAGAGTTTTGCTTCCACTAGCAAATTATGACTTTAAATCATGCTGTATTGATTATGCCGATACTATTACCAAAGCTATTTAAGTAATTGTAATAGAGATCGGTTGCCTATAAGGTTTAACAGACTTGCCTATTCTGCTTGTAGTAACGACGGAACAGTATTCCGTAATCTTACCTACAGTTTTAAGTGGTCTATATAGAAAGGTGCTTTTGAGAAAATTCTAGAAAAAGTTCGTTAGAAAAATAGTTTAAAATGGCATAAAGCTTACGCATATTAATATCAGCATTTGAGTAATTATTTTTAACCCAAACACATTTTCTGTGTGCATAGCAAGCGACTTCATTGTTCGACCCGTTCATGTATTGAAATATTTTTATTATCTAATATTTGAGTTTGAATGGAGTAGACTGATGGGATTGGGAGAGGAATTCGGTACCTTAGCCTACCATGGGCCGCTTATGTTTACGGCGGAGAGGATGGGATGAGGTAATGGAGACACTAGGTGGCCAGGAATTGGGAGTGGTGGTCACAGACATTGTTTCCCGATTGAACGCCCCATATCCAGTGCAGTCTCTCTTTCCAAGGAACCCAAGCCCCTATAAGGGCTGCTCCCACACCAGACGCTAGGGCAGAAACCTTCTCAAAGCGCGAAGCCACCACAGAACTCGCCTGGTACTTTCAACTCTTGCCTCAGAAACTTGCGTTCCTTCCTCACCCGTTGGCTGAAATCCTCTGCAATGCTGATTACCGTACCCCATGATGACAATATGGCCACCTTCAGTTTATAGTGGTTCAATTTGCTCACTATTGGTCTTCCCCCCCACCCTATCTTCCTATTCGGTGTACTCTTTGAATGTCAAAGCCTCTCAGTTCAGTGTCTATTTGGGCTACGCACCGTTTTCGCTCCCCTCCTCTCTTACACCATATACTACAATATTATTACGCGCGATTATCTTTCCAAAGAATGGAGTCAACTTTCCAAGAGCGCAACCCGTTGCATCAGATCTCCCACCTCATCATCCAGTTTCTTCGGGTGGCATTTCTCGAACCCGCGCTGCATCTCCTCCCTCATGTTCAATTAGTTTCTTGACTCTCCATTTGCACTCTCAGGCACCAAGAAACACACCCGTCCCCTTTGCCCGTCAATTAGCTACACCAGGACCCGTGCGACATGGATGAGTAATATTTGTAAAAAACATATTTTGTAAATAAATGCTCTGCTGGATTTTATGGCAAGAGACCAGCAATCCTGTGCTAACCCAGACTGTCATCCACTAATTGCCAGTAAGTGTCAAAATCTCATAATTTAACCGTAATGTTTTCTGGCAAAACAGCTAGTCGAGCGTCAGGTTGAAACTAGTTGAACATCTTGCCTTGATTTCTCGCGTTCAGCTGTCAGAGTTAGGCAAAAAGAACAAATAAAAAGCTATGTTTACCCTTCCACTCAATGGATACGTTTGCCGCCAAAACAGTAGTTTTTCATATCAATCCTGAACTTATAAGGTAATGGACACACGGCGTTATGATTGTAATTAATAGACAACTGCCAGATTGGACACTTAAGTTATCTGCGCATCGTCCATACAAACTATGAATGTGTTGTCCTTATCACTGTGATGCAAACCAAAAGGCGATTTTTCTTTGTTAAACACAAAATTTGTACTTTGCGCGGAACAGGCAAAACTGAAACCTTTTCTATGTACTGTATATGAAAAAGAGCATACGAGCTGTTGATTTCACCTCTCCCTCTGATGTAATGTATATTAACTCGCATAGTATTTATTTTGACATGTCCATGCATGTCCCGTCCCTAATGGTTAGTATGTAGAATAGTTTGCTAGTTTCCCCTTTCCTTATAAATGGATGAAGGTTGCGAAATGAACTTAGAAATAGTATATATTTGAAAATATAATCCGAACACAATCTTTCTCTAAGAGTAGAGTGCACAATATAACAAGCGCTGATTTAGCATGCTAACCCCACCAAATTTCTTTGTCCGCTTTTTATAATGACATATAAAGAGGTAGGAAAAAATGAAAAAACGATGTTGGGAACGGAAAAGAAACAAATATTTAAACACATTCCGTTCGAAAGAACGGAGGGGTGAACAGAAGAAAGGAGTAAAAGGGGGAAAAAAGTCAGAAAATGCTATAAGTTATAACATAGCCGAACAATGGAGAAAAGGAAACAACCAAATATTAAATGGGTATTCAAAGAAGGCAAATACCTACAAGTAAAAGAGAAAATGATGCAAGGAAACAAAAATTGAAATAAATTTAAAAAAGGAAGAAAAACTAGCTAAACATTCTCAAACAGGGAAGAATTAAAACACACAGAAAGAGTGCAAAGAAAAAAAAATTTAGAGAAGTTAAGAACATATAAGATGTTGAAAAATGAGGAAAACTTAGAGAAATAGACGAGGAAATAAGCTGCAATCGGAAAAATATAGACAGAAAACTACAGTGCGGTTATTTGAGTTAAGGTCACCAGAAGACGACTGTGTACAGAAAGAAGCCAGTTGTAAGGGCCACATAATGCATGTTCAGGTGGTAGATTGGTTAGTTATTTGAAGGAGTCTTTCTCAGCGAGTGGTTTTGCGTTCGAGTGTTATTCCGTGCGATCATTGTGTGTAAATAGTGTGCTGATTGTGCTTCGTTAGGCATGCCACTACATAAGAAGAACGGTTTTTATGTACGACACACACGTGAAACGGATTTTTGCAGAGAAGGGTTACGGCGATTCGCAAGAAAATTTCCTGGCAATCGTTTACCAAGTAGAGAAACTACTTGGCAGCTTGTTACAAAGTTATGAGATACATGATCTCTTAATGACAAGATACCTGTTTTTAAAAAAGCCGTATTCGTATGGAAGAAAAGTTATATGATATAAGGAATTTCCTATGGAAATGCCAGCAATTTATTGCCACTGAGGAGTATCATTTTAAATATCTCTTATAATACAATTTAGTGATTATCCGTTTTAAACGCAATTCATTTTATTCTTTCAGCAAACATATAAACACTTAAATAAAAATACATACTAACTTTACACACGACGACTCTTTGTCTCCACGTTTCCGGTTGCGCTGCTGCACTTTGCTGGCGCAGAAACGGCCCTTACTCAAATATCCTTGCTGTAGAAATTGAAGCATTACTAAAAGAGCAATTAAATACTCCAAGCAGAGAGGAAAGGGCAGAAACATAATATATAAAACCAAACAAATGAAAAAAGCGCAAGAAAAAATAAGAACAAAAAGCAAATAAATATTCTATAAATAAATGAGTGATGGGAAGGACGAAGGAAATGTGGCAGGAGAAAATATGTAAAAAGAACGGAAAGAAAGAAAAAATACGTGACCGCACTGAAGCACAAGCTAGCTTATGTTAACCTGTTTTAGCAGGTGATAAACAATAAAAAAAAAGAACTAAAATTCCTGAGATCGTATGTGATAAGTGAATGATGAATCATAGCTTGTTACGACAAAGAGAGATGTCTGGAGTAGGCAGAACCAAAGGCGCCAGGACTTGTGCTGCCCACGTCATTTTCTTGCCTGGAAGTGCTCACTTTCCGGGTCATATCGTTTTCTTTCTGCCCGTCTAACTAATGAGCAAGTGAGAACAGGATAGCAAGTTCATTCACACCAACAGCGAAGGTTTGCCGTTGTCTCGTGCGGCTTTTGGTTACCGCATCAAACAAATAAGGACAGGGATGAAAAAGGAGCAGGCGCGTCATGCAATCGCTTCTCATCATGTTTCAATGTATAGTGTTTTAGAATTTCTTGTAATAATATGACAGGCTGTTTTTACAAAATATGGCAGGAATGATAAATTTTAGGAACACAAAAATTATCTTCAATCGCTCTGAAAAAGTTGTGATCCTGATTTTAAGCGTAGGTCAAAATAACTTGACTAGATAGATCCTCCTCCAGCCGCTGTATAATCAATCTGTATAGGCATAAAAAATCAGATATCCACGTCAGTTCTGGAATTTTATCTAGTTTGAGATCTGTCTGCATTTTATTTTTCACACTTAGAACATTGGGGTTTAGTTGTTTGATATTTTCCAGCACTGAATTAAATGGGACACAAAAGTAAAATTTGGACATTTTGAATGATCAATCTTACAGATTTTATGCACACACATTGTTCTGATTTTATTATATATACAAACTTTTGGGTTAATTTGTCAATAATTCATTATTGTTTTAAAATTTACTCAGTCTTTTTAGTGATTAAAAGCTATTGCTAAAAACCTAACTCTTCCCGTAAACGTTTAAAATTTTTTGCAAAGCTTTGTGAACGTTTTCTAAATATTGTCTTACAATGGCAAAGATTTAATTATGAATGTTGGTAATTAAAAAGTAAAATAAAATTAAAAGTATGCACAATCATGGAAAAGTTAGTAACTAACTGTGTACAATTACTTTTTGAAAATATATTTTTACTTTTACAGAAAACTGCATGCTAACATTTATGAAGCAGGTGTTTCAACATATTGTAGGTATGTACCTGTCTATTGTGGTAATAGAGAGGTTTTTACAGCAGGCAGACATACTAAAGATCAAATGGAGAAAAAAGTGAAGATTTGGATGCTCAAAAAAGTCCGGGGATTTCAAGAGTGCAGGCATTTAAACCTGGTTGATAATGTTCCAAAGGGGAAAAAAAAGGCGTTTGAAATTATTCAGGGAGGTTCTCTGGGGTTCAAAGTAATTTTTAAGAGCAAAAAATGCAGATTTTCACTTCGTGTCCGCCTAAGCCTTAAATATGGAAAGTTCTAAGAATCTCTGCTCTTATAGATATTAATATATTTTTATAATATTTATAATCGGCTGTCATTCGGTGGCAGCACATTACAGTTCCAATTTGGGAAATAGTGAGAATAATTGTAGTGCAATTGCAGTATACAAAAATTAAACTTAACAAAGTAACCAGAAAAAAAAAAAAACTTCTATGTCTTTCACACCCCAGTTTAAGAACAAAATAAACTTTTTGACCCTCATTTATGAGTGTAAATATTTCTATAGATACATTTAATACTTATATTAATTTAGAAACACATCTTTGTGCATCAAATATGTGCGATATTTTCATTTTGAAGTTAAAATATTTAATCCCTAAGAGAGGGAGCGAGAAAGAATCAATAAGCCAAAGCTAGCTAGTTTCTATATGCTCTGAAGATCTTCTGAAAAATATTGCTGCCGATTAAATCTTAGCACACTGAGATAAGAATTACATCTTGAGGTGTTTAAATGCTATTTAGAAAACTAACTAGAGATTTCATCTTACCAATCGCAGGCCACAACGCAGTGATTGTATAATAAGAGGAATTCTTACAACATTTCCCCTCCTCCAATTTTATGGAGTTTTTATTCAAGACGTAGCAGAAAACTGTCCTTTTCTATCTACTTATTTGCATATGAACTAGAGAACGTAAGTACAGGATGGAGCACAAAACTGCAATAAGCTTTAAAGTAGAGGGTGGTTAATTATTATTATTATTATTATTATTATTATTATTATTATTATTAAATAGCAAAAAGACATTACAAACAGGAAGCTATTTGCGAAAGTAAACAAATAGCGAATTATCAAAACGTGCTTGCAAATTGGTTCTTTGAGAAATAACAGTCAAGTGCATTTTTTTCAGGAATAATACAAAACAGTTCACTCGTACATCTATTTAAAGTAATCTAAGATAACACTAACATTTTAAAAAAAAGAGGTTTTTACTGTTCTTGCAATATATCATTCTTTTGCTTGAACATAACTTCATCTCTCTAACAAACATAGAAATATATGCATTTTTTTCTTTTAAAAACTTTCATGTATATAAAGGACACATAATTCCGAAAATTAAAATAAACTCGCACAAGCACATACACACACATGTGCATACCCGTCATAATGCTATACTTACATTTTAAAGAATATTTTGTGAGAAACTTCACTTTTTATACATTAAGACGATTAATTACATAAAAGAAGATTTGTACTTCTTTCTATCTTGAGCCAAAATAACCAAATGGATGCAGCAATGTGTAGATTTCATCTTGTAACTACAGATAGTATCACCCACTCCTCTTTAAAATATTTCATTATAAAGTGCTGAAACTCGTCATTTCTAGGCAGGTGCTAAGTAGTTTTCTATTAACCCTATATTTCCTTGATGCTACCAGAAATAATGTCCTCTTTGGATACCGAAATAGCTTGATTCCAATTCTGGATATTTAATTTCAATATATGAAAAACCAGTCCATCTGTGTAAATCGATTGTCAAAATTCCATTATATGCTGCCTAAAAGCAAAATGACTTTACGTACTGCCCTGATGAGAAAATTTATTTATCTCTCGATGTCTTCCTTGCAGTATTGTCTTCCTATATCATCCAGGTCACCGGTTTTTTTAAATCTAATGTATCTCTTATTAAAACCATGGGGACTGTGAAGTTATTTGCACTGGCTGATGCCGTGGGTAGATCGTAAAACTGGATTTTGATTCTGAGTAATGCATGTGTACATTTTTGACATGTGTAAAAGTATGCATTTCGTTTTGGTCGTGCACAAATATATTAAAGAGATCTTATATTGGAACCTCAAGCAATTGTAAATCTATGCTAACAACATATTTTGTAACTTTTACCTTTCAAAATAAAAGGGTGCATGTGTACTTTAAATTCATGAATACTGAATAACTCATAATAGCCCAAAATGGAAAAACTGCTTCAATTATGTTACACGGTATTTCGGTGTGGTAGTGAATGAATGAATGAATGAATGAATGAATGAACGGTGTTTAACGCCCGTTTTTGCTACAGAGGCACCACAAGCGATGGACGCTGATGATACATGGAAATGAAATGATATGTTGGGAATGGATTTATTTTTTAAGGAAGGAAACGTTCCAGGCCTAAGTTTAGGGTATCTCCCCGACATTTTCCATTTATGAGGACTGAGGAAAACCTGGAAGAAACCTCAGTCAGGAAGGACGGTCCTGGCGATATTCGAACCCAGACCTCCCGCTCACGAGTTCGCGTCTTAACGACCTCGGCCACCCGTGGCGGTGCGTGTGGTAGTGAATGGTCGAGGAGCATTTAACAGTTTAGGCATGATTTATCAAAAAGACTAAAAGACTGTCACCAACAAGTTTCCAGAAATTGAACACACAGTTTTGCAATGTCACAGTAAACCAACTTTTATGAAAAACTTTAGCATTGACTCACTGATCCTATACGAAATTTTGGTTAACGTTTTCTCAGTTTTTGCAAATGAAAAATTATACATTATAAATATATCTTTTTTATCTTACAGTTTTTCTCGATCTAGCTTACCTTGCTGAGTACTACGTTGTCTGGGACCGAGAGGGATGCTGTTTGGTTCAAATTCGTTGGGGCCAGCCATCCTGACCTTGGGAATTTCGTGGTTATCCTGGTGGGCTAGGCGAATGCTGTGATGGTTCATTCTCCTCCAGAAATATTTACCTCAATTTATTTCGTTGGTTTTGTTTCAGGGTCGAACGTGTCAGAAGAGTGGATTGTTACATAGTGCGATATGCGGTATTACAGTGGCTTGCACTTCGGAATTCCCGCTCCGGCGTCTGGTGTGAAGGAGGTCCTTCTGAGAGTTTTAAATTCCTTGGATTTCTAAGTTGATGCCTCTTAGCTGCTGGATCCTGGCCGCCCCTCCCTCCTGGAGGCGCACCCATAAGGAGTGCAGGCACAAACTGCCAGCCCTTGAGTATGGCTTGAATCCGAAAATTTCTCCTCCGTTCTTACGAATGTAATCCGTCTGGTAGAGCAAGAGTTCAAGTGCTTTTCTTGTCCCCCTCTGCATGCGCAAGTGAAAAATAAACTATTATATTAAACCATTTGTCAAGTTAATCTCCATAGCTTCTGCGTTTTTAGATATTTCATTAAATGCATAAAAGGTTTCATAAATAATTAGTACACTAAGAGATAAAACTCCTCCAAAATTATCAGTTATTTACTAATAAGTAATCATTTTTGGAACCTTTATTCTCAAAATGTTACAACTACTTATTTGTCTGAGATCAGTACAGAGTAGTATAAAGCGGAATACATGAGCAAAAGCTGCGTAGTAAGCGAAAATCATAGCAAAGATCCATTTAATATTTATCAATTACATGTTGATTGTGATTTCTGTTACATAAATGCGTGCAATATGAATGCAACAAATGTGGCATGGGTAGTTTAGCACTATTTCAAGACGTCAACTTAGGTTGATAACGTGGCTAAGATTAAGAAGTTAACAAAAGACTGACTGACTTGATAAATTGCTCACCCTGTTTTAGCCTCAGAATGAGTGAACATCTTGTTCCTTACTATAGTGGTGTTACTTAGTGACATAATCGTAAACTTACAGCTATATCCTTCCCTCTTAAAAAGTTACATTCTGTGTGCATTGATTAAGAACACGTTGAAGGCAATAAAGAAAGTTGTGTAATCGAATAACATTTTAATATTCGTTTCATGAAAACACTCTCTCGATTTATACGGTATATTTTCATGTATGTTTGGGCAGTCTGGATGAAACCATGTAATGTTTATTTATTCATCAGTATAAAGAACATTTTCTAATAACATTTATACGAAAAACTGCACATTACAATGTTGACACATACATTGGAAAAGTGCTTTAAAATGTCGTTAGGATTTTATTTATGCTAGAGTTGAATTTATTTTCTACTTTATTTTTAAGGTAAATTCGTATCAATATATAGTTTTTAAAAATGAACAGAAGAGAAATGGTCGATATAAAATGTTCTCTTCACCTTGATACCAATACGTGTGTAGCCTTGATAGTAGTATTCCAACTTTTTATCAAATGAAATACAAACTTTCCATTTTATTATTTTGAAAGTATTAATATAGAAACAAAGGAATCTGAATTTATTTACGTACATAGTATATATTTTATTATTAAACATTTAACACCTTTACATATATTGGAGAGTTACTATATGAAGTACTATACAGGCATTAAGTAATTTAAATGGTGACTAACACGTTTATTAATCAAAGGATCCTACGATATTGTTACAGTCAGTTACCTGTAATTAGATATGTTTACCAAAAGTCTCTTTTATTATTGTTCAATCTCAGAAGTGATATTACTTTGTAAGTGGGACGTGATTTTTCCATGTCCACGTAAAGTAGAAAACGTGCTAAAAATTAAAGCAATAGCACGTTCGAAATTGTCTACTTCAAGCTACAATTAAATACGTTTTATTGCCCTGGTATGCAATTTTTAAAGAAATTTATAGCTCAGACATACTGTTTTAGAAATTTTAGATAAGAAAGGGGGCCGTTTTCATTATGGGGTTGACGGTCGGGCTTAAAAGGAGACCCAATTTCTTGGTACCTGCCAAATACTAATTACAAGCTTATGAATAAGACAAGCGTTCCCCCCCTTTTCGCTACCACTTTAAAATCGTTACTTGTTACAGCAAATTAAATAAAAATCGTTGTATTAACAAAGTATAGAAAACGTATCAAGTTGATGTACAGGGATATAGTTCATTATCGACACCTCTTGAATATCGATGCTATCGAGTGTTAGAAAACCCATTCCTACACATGCAACAACTTTATGTAAGTTTTACTTGTATGGAGATAATAAAAACTGTTTATACAATAAGAATTCGGAAGTGCTTGGTTTCCGAGTTTTTAGCGCCCATTAATACACCCAGTTCTTCATATTATAATAAAATAAATCCTAAAAATATCACCTCCTGTCTGAAAACAGGTTTCATTTTAACGTTTTTGCACCGAAAAGAAGACTTCCACAGAAACATTTTAAAAATATCATGTCTGATTTCTTATCCGACATGCCAGTGATACGCTGATGACCTCAGATGTTAAAGAGCGTCCATAAATAAAAAAATGCCAGTGATTGTTCATTGAGAAGTGCACTTTATGCATGATGACGCTTCTAAACATTTCAGTACCTCTGCCTACCAACACCATAAGTTTCCTAGTGCATGAGTAGATAGAAATGGCTCAATATCCCAGCCTTCACGCTCAAGTGAATTAGTCTACCGAATTTTTACTTGTGAGGCATCTTAAATTATTGATGTATTAGTCTGCAGGGGATGATACGGAAAATTTCCATATTCGCATTATACCAACATTTTGGGATAATATGCGTGGGGTAATGAACAAAACATTAAATTTGTATTCAGGCTGGAGGCGGAATTTTTAATGTTTACTTTAAGAGCTGATTTTGTCATAGATAGATCTTAAAATTTGGGGAACCAAGCATTTCTAGACCAATGTTGATATGAACTATTTTACTGTCTACATAAGAGGAACCCATTCCTCAACATATGCCGTATATTTTTAAAGCTTTCCCTGTATTACCCTACATGGTAAACTAAACAATAATATGCGTTTAAAGTGCTTAAATCTGAAAAAAAAAAAAAACACACACATACTGAAAATATAACGAAATTAAAAAAAATTCTTTCAAAAATGAAATGCCGGTACATAACAACTGACTTAAAAACCCCTGTAACAACTGAAATTTTTCACAAATAATTTCTCTCGATTGCGATCAAAATATAGCCAAAAATGAATAAACACAGCTAATAGCAAAATAAGTAAGCTACAACAAATAATATTTATTCGCTTAGTTATCTCTTTCCAACTCATTATTAGAAAAGCTCATTAAATTCTACATTAGGTATTTACTCACACGGGTGGCCGAAGTTGTTAAGGCGCGGACTCATGAGCGCCTGGGGTTCGTTTCCCACCAGGACCGTCCCCCCTGAATGAGGTTATTCCCAGGTTTTCCCCAGTCCTCATTGATTGAAAAAAAATGCAATTGCTTTATTTTATTTACGGACGCTCTTTAATATCTCAGGTCATCAGCGTCCCATCCAATTCAGAGAGTGAAACAGCAAAGGATTTTGCTCAGAGGTCTGTTCTTCCAGGCAAAGTTTTTTTTCGAGCCGTAAATCTACGACATGGGACCCAAGGCTTTGTTTCCCTTCCGAAGGAAGCCATACTTAGGATTTTTACACCCGAAAAATCCAATGACCCTAGCCGGGATTGAACCCGCGATCTTGGATTTACGAGGCAAGTATGGTTACTACTACACCACCAGGACCGACTAAATGGCAAATACCGGGGAGGTATCCTAAATTTAAGCCTGGATCGCATCCTTCCTTTAAAAAAAAAAAAAACAACGTTTCCAAGTTTATCATTTCATCTCATTTATCATTAGTGTTCACCGCCTGTGCTGCCTCAGTAGTTAACACGAGCGTTAAACACTATTTAAAAAAGTGAGGTATTTGAATTTCGCACCGCCTGAATTGACTGCTTGCTGCGGAAGTGCATTTCCACCCGAAAAAGGGAGAAATTTTATTTGATTTATTTACGGACGCTCTTTAACATCTCAGGTCATCAGCGTCCCATTTAATTCAGGGCGTGAAACGGCCGACAAATTTTGCAAAGAGGCCTCTTCTTTCAGGCTTGAGGTTCTTTTTCGTGCCGTAAATTAACGACACGGAACCCACGGCTTTACTTCCCTTCCGAAGGAAGCCATAATTTACGCCCGAAAAAATCCACCGATCCTGGCCGGGTTAGAACCCGCGATCTTGGGTATAGGAGAGAGAGAGAGAGATAAAAGCCACCCCATAAAGAGAGCATTTTTATTTTGATATTTTTATTTTTAGCATAAAATGCTACTGTATTTAAATACATATTAACTACACTAAGAGATGTTGAAAATTATGCCCCTCAGCGGCAATACATTGTGGGCATTTGCATAGGAAATTCCCGTAATTTACCTTAACTTTTATTCTGTAAGAATACGGCGGTTCGGAACACGTTTCTTGTCATTGAAAGTTTGTCTGTCATAACTTTTAAACAAGTTGTTTCTGGAACACGACTGACAAAATATTTTCTTAAGAATCGCCTTATCTACAAGGATATGTTTTAACATATGTATTGCATTGTATATATCTTCAATACTATATGTAGTGGCATAATTATCGCACAATTTACACCCAATGAAACAGCCGAGTAACACACGAACGCACACCCACACGCTGAAAACCTTACTTAAAAATTAAAAATGGTACCAGTACATGCGACGACTGGCTTCTCCCAGTAAGCAGCCGCGCGCTGCCGATCCGTAGCTCAAATAATGTTGTATAATGGGTTTTAACAGTTATTGCACCTCGTGCATCCGGGCCTGCTAAGTGATCATTAACCCAATGAGCACATTAAAGCAATTAGCAAAATAATGACAGCAATAGTGATTTACCTCCTTAATTTCAGTTTTATTTATTCAGCGAAAGTACCCAGGGTTCGTTGGCGTTCTAGCAGGCAAACAAATGGCGGGACGCGAAATAATTGTTCCTGATTTTGTAAATATTCCGTATGTGAAGTTAAACATCATTTTTATCTATTGTCCCAATTATGAAGGTATTACAAAATAAATTAAGCCATAGGAACAAACAGGGGTATCTGGTGCTATCACTTTTTATTACGCATACTTCTAAAGGTTATTTGATGTGCAAAAATTTGATTTGTTGTACCCCTAGACTGCACTGCTTGTCATTTTGGCAGTATTCCTCGTATCGTCTTTTTATATTAAGTTTCCATTGTGTCTAAGTTTATCCTCAACATAGATGTCACATAAATCTGAATCCAGGAAAATGAAAGATATTTTCAGATTTTAAACAACTGCATCATATATTTTCTATAATAGAACCCAAATGCAATGTGTTAAAATAAAAAAGCTTTATTTAGATGTCGGCGCACCTAGGAGGTAACACTAAAGCTAAAGGCTTATTTTAGTATATTTATCTTTCTAATGTGTATTAAGAAAATTCTTAATCATAGCTAATTGTAATATATTTTATATAATATCCTTTTATCCATATGTTTAGATAGTTCGTACTAAAATTAGTTCATTTAACTCAAAAGTATCAAATTAGATACTGCATTTTGTATTATTCACTGCTAAAATCTTTGTAACACTCCAGTGCTACCAAATTTCATTAATAATATAATTATACCCTAAAGCGAATTAGCTCATCGCATTAGCGAATAAGAGCTACCCTTTGCCCTGTACCCATTCAACTCAGGGCGTGGAACGGCCGACAAATTTTGCTCAGAGGCCTCTCTTTCAGGCTGGAGGTTCTTTTTCGTGCCGTAAATGTACGACACGGGACCCACGGCTTTATTTCCCTTCCGAAGGAAGCCATACTTAGGATTTTTACGCCCCGAAAAAATCCATCTGTCCTAGCCGGGTTCGAACCCGCGATCTTGGATTTAGGAGGCAAGTATGGTAACCACTGCACCACCAGGACCGACGATACTATGTCAGGCTGATGGAAAATCAATAACATCTAATCCCATAATTGCCCATACCCAATTGCATACGAAGAGTAATAAAATTATATTTTTAAACAGTAATTAAACATGATATGAAGAAAATAATAAATAACAGGTTAATTTGTAATTTTATGCATTTAAAAGCCACAAATTACCACCGCTGTCGTAGGTAACGTCATCCACAGATTTTAGGTTATGTTTTTCCCTTTTCTCCTTGTGGTGAAAAAAAAAAAAACAAAAAAAAAACGTGAACTATTTCTTTGAAACAGGGAAATTGTCGAAATGATTGGTATTAATGAAAATTATAATTATTAATGTATTTATAAATATTAAACGCTTGTCTTAAATAGTTATTATATCCGTGTTAAAAGTAATTTTATTTTGTTCTTAGGTTTGTTCAATTCGGCCTTCGACCTCGTTCCTAGACATCCTACTCACAAAATAGAATGCCATCTTTAATATTTGTATCATAAATATTATAAAACATGGCCTCAACTTGCAAAAGTAAACAAGTGTTGCTTTATCAATCGTACAGTAGTTGGTTTTTTTTATTTTTTTCCTACATTTCCTTTATGTCCGTGTGCAACAAACAGAAAAACACTAAATGCTATTTACTCTCTGCAATCTAGATTCAATATAATTTTGTACACATTTTATAAAAATTCAAGACAGTGATATTTTGTAGCCATACATTGTAATTATTCCAGAAACGAAACTTCGTTCACTAATGTGCAACTTAAAATTCAATTTTCAACCTCGAGTTAAACTAGCAGCAAAATATTATTTGATAACATTTATCAGACGCTTTTGGATTGAGCTGAAAGTTTGGGGGAATTATTCTTTATACATAAACTTACTAAAAATAAATGTATACGCTGTTACATCATATAATTACGCCTAACTATAAGAACAAACATTCTTATGAATGTCGTCAAAATCTCTGAAACATGTATTAAATACAATAAAGACAATAAATTTATTTGTTTTATAATTTTTCAGCTTAAAACATTGAAAGGTTGCGATGTTTAAAGCAATGGCATTATACATTTTTATTGTTATAAACGTAGATTTTCAAGGCACAAAAAAGGAAGGAAGGATGGAAGGAAGGAAGGAAGGAAGGAAGGAAGGAAGGAAGGAAGGAAGGAAGGAAGGAACAATGACGGTGTAGTTGAGAGAAAGGCAAGAGCAACAAACAATTCTTGTGCTTTTCTACGGAGCCACGACTTCATTCCAATTTTGCAGGTACCTGAGGTAGGCTCGCTGCAAACAAGTTTCCCTCAAACTGATGGTATCTTCGCTGGCGGTTAGGACGGTTCTCACACAAAGAGGGCAAATAAATCAAGACATCCCAGTTCGCAGAGTTTGCTGCACCTTTGCAAAAGCTTAACACAGGGTAGCCACCATATGGTTAACAGTCATATAAAATACTCGTTGAACCAAAGTAGAAAAGAGTTATTTTCGAATGATGAAAGATGAAATAAGCTCTAAAATATGTATTTTTACCTTTGTAGGTAAATTGTTTATCCTATTGCTAATGTGGAGCATGAACTATGATAGTGTATTTTAGTTTACTCTGTTGAGTTTCAATATTTCTTTGCATTCTTTAGATAACCTGACAGTCATTAATATAAGGAAAGAGAATTGCAAATCTAAGTAAGAAAACTGGGGCTCCTATACCATATACGCAGACGACTAATACGAAATGGTGAAAAGCGCAGTGCTATTTATTATATTTTTCACTTCAATATGAGATTCACATAATATTACAAAGCGTAAAGCAGAACAGAAGAAGTGAGAAATATGAGCACAAATTTATAATTGTAAAATATTTTATATTTTATTTTGGTTTTATAATGTCCATTAAAAATGGCATTGCCTATGGCGTATAATGGTGGTATACAAAACATTTCCAAGGGTATTTGTACTATGGACCGATGTACTGGGTAACGAGCTAGCCTTAAGCGTGCATACTGCCAATACAACGGTGAGCCAGATATTGAAGGAATATTGACGGAAAAGAGAAAGGAAAAGAAAGGAAGTTGTGTTATCGTAATTTAGTATGGCGGTTATTTCAACCCGAAGAAACGGTTTGTTCAGCGAAGAAATGTTGCCAACCTTGCCATATGAGATGTGTTCTACAGAAAATAATTGCAATAGTGAAGGCGTGTGCGATTATCGGTTCCAGCAAGAGAAAGCGGAAGAATTTTGCTACCAAACATTCCGCGGTTTGTGTTTCTGCAACAGAAGAAAAAACGGAGAAAAAATTTGGTGAAAAAGTTGCACAGACAGGGATAAGTTATGAGTGCGAAAAAAAAAAAAAAAAATGAGCTCCGTCCATTGTTACACCTGCTTTGGCCACAGATATTCAAAATGTATCTTATTTTTTTTTAATGGCGTTTAACGCCCGTTTTTACTACTGAGGCACCACAGGCGGAAGAATTATGCTTAAAAGCGGTACTAAGTCAACACGTAAATTGATGCAATAAGTACAATTTCCATTTTTGTTTTAGTTAGGGGGCGTTTTTTGGGGGGGGGGCACTCTCAATTTAACTTACCTAGAAGAGCGTTTATTAGTGAAAATACAAAATAACAGGAATGGGCAGAACCTAAAGCATTTTAAAGAATTGCTCAAAGCATGTGATTGCTCGATTTTGTTCTTTAAATAGGTATTCTTATATTTAATGTCTGTAGACTTTCATGAAACTCAATGAAACCGATTATTGAGCGAAATTACGCATTGTGTACTTATACCAGAGTAATGATGCTCAAAACTGCCGGCATAGACCGGATGGCAGAACATTTTTAACTTAATTTAAGCTTACTTCTTTATTATGAATTTTTCAAATATTATACGCAAAATATTAAATACATATTCATTCTCCTTAAGTTCAAGAGCATCTCGTGCTCATTAAATAATTTCCCCAGCTAAATATTTAAGTTAGCTTAAATTATGTAAGAAACTATCAGTCATAGCAAATGCCGCGTGCCGCATGACACAGCATCATCTTCACTGCAACGCGTTCAAGTAGCGGTCTGCATGAAATTGAATGATTCATTTATTTAAAACCTGTTCCTATCTTTGTAACAGAGTCCATTAATATCTTGCGCAGGCTTTTTTTTTAATGGAAAACTGACATACAAACACTGTTGCTTAATGTAAGTCAACAGTCCAGAAAGTTTGGTTGGTGTGAAGCTCACTTCAGTGTATAACTTAGATTTCAATACTCTTAAGTTTAGCTTTAATGGAATAAATAGATCATTCTTTATAATTCCATAGATGCCGACTATAAAGACTTCTTTAAATAGATCATTCTTTATAATTTCATAGATGTCGACTATAAAGCCTTCTTTAAATAGATCATTCTTTATAATTTCATAGATGTCGACTATAAAGCCTTCTTTACAATAGATCATTCTTTATAATTTCATAGATGCTGACTACAAATACTTCTTTTTGAACGTTTTCAGAAAAGCAACATGTATTCTATATTCATTGTGACATTAAAATCAAGCATTGCATTTCCTTTAGATTATTAACCCGCTTTAGAAGTGCTAATTGTAATATATTTAATTTTTGTTCTACATTCATAAATTTTAAAAGTGTAATCAAAACGTCACCACTAAAAGCTAACCCACATTATTTATTTATTTTTTTTAAATTTATGATCTCAGCACTGTACGGTGGAGAAAGAGGAGCGTGAACTTTAAAACATATTTTAATTAAATATTATGACTTTTATAAGGATTCAGTGCATACCTGGTGTAAAAAGCGAATCAAAAAATGTGCACATAAACCAAAGTTTGTAAAAGAGGAAAGAGGCAGCTAAGTTAATGTTCCAATTAATTTACCCCAATCGGAACTGCAATTTGAGAAACTTATTTTTATGTTTGTTATATTTTATGTAATATTTTACGTATAAAGTTTGCTTTACATTCAAGAAAATATGTTGCATTCCGTCTTAATTGTAAATACTAAATACTTTCAAATCAACAAGTACAAAGAGAAATTATTTTCTCCCATTTTGCTAATAATTTCTTTTACTCCAAAACAGTTTAGTTGAGATGAAAAAAACACAGATTTTATATAGTTTGGAACTGAGGAACGCCGTGGTTCTCGTGTCGTACATTTACGGCACGAAAAAGAACCTCAAGCATGAAAGAAGAGGCCTCTGAGCAAAATGTATCGGCTGTTTTACGACCTGACTGGGACGCTGATGACCTGAGATGTTAAAGAGCGTCCGTAAATAAGTTTAATAAAAAAGAAGAAGAAAAGAAGTGAAGAACTAATGCATTTAATAAGCATTGAAATTGTATTGTATGCTGTGCAGGCATTGTTTATGCTTTAAAGTATGTTCACAAATGTTTTAAATTATGTTAAAATACGAGAAATTCAATACAATTCCAGTATAGCTGTGGAATATATAAATACCTGTAGTGTTCAACAGTTCAGACCACCTCCTTGGTCTAGCGGTTAGCATTGCTGACTGCTGTTGCGAAGGTCCGGGATCGATTTCCGGCTCCTACTTCGGAATTTTTCTAAAGTTACGGAGATGTGGAACGGGGTCCACCCAACCGCGCGAGGACAATTGGGAAACTGCCTGGTGGAAAGGTGGAGCTTTTCAATCACGAAAACCCCATGATAGGCGACCGGCGCAGTGCCGGCATGCTAATTGCATGCCTCCCTACATCACTGAGCTCGTAGGACGGAGGTAGAGGAAGCAGAGGTCGCCGTGGCAAGTCAAGGTGCAACCCGGGCTGTAGCGCCAAATGAGGAGAAATTCTACAATTATCATTTCTTAAAAAATTACATTTATTTTACAGCTTCATCATAACGTAACAACTACTTTTCCATCGTTATATACGAAATTGAAGAAGAGGTTAGTTTCGTCATCTACGATAATTATTGCCGAACACGTTATTTTCAGTTTATGCTCTTGTTCACTATAAAGTGCATCAGATAAGTAAAAGAGTAAAATAAACTATCGTACTGAATCTTATCCAGAAGAATGGCACTTCAATTTCACCAGTTTATCGTTATACTGTTGTCTGGCCAGCACTCACTCATAACGCTCATAGGCAGAGTCACCGTCCAAAAACTGAGAAGACTCTGTGATGATCCAGGTATATGATACAAAGCTATTCACTGTGATCCTGAGGCCACTGGAAATTTCCCAAAATTTATTTTTCCCATCAAACGATGTTGAATAACGTTTGGGACATATGCCATTGTCCATGCTGTTCAGTTTATTGTTAGAACACAAAAAATTCCGTGGTGAAGATGCTCCATTAAATTCATTGGAAACAACAAGGTTATTTTTCTTGAAAATTCTATATTTCATCTCGGAGTGAGCAAAATTACTTACGGTAGGTTTTCTGATATAAATTGTGTATTTTAATAAAAGGGTATATACCCGGATTTTAAAAATACACTAACATGTTGTTTGTTAACATTATGTTTCCTGCGTTTCCAACCTGTCGGTCATGGTGGTGTAGTGGTTACTATACTTACCTTCTACACCCAAGATCGCGGGTTCAAACCCGGCCAGGATCGATGGATTTTATCGGGGCGTAAAAATCCTAAGTATGGCTTCCTTCGGAAGGGAAGTAAAGCCGTGGGTCTCGTGCTGTACATTTACGGCACGAAAAGAGCCTCAAGAGGCCTGAAAAAAGAGGCCTCTGAGCAAAATTTGTAGGCCGTTTTACGCCCTAAATTGAATGGGACGCTGATGATCTGAGATGCTCAAGAGCGTTCGTAAATAAAAAAAATCAACAACAAAGTTTCCAAGCTTTTCCAGAATGATGTTAGTTAACACCTTGTTAAAGTACTCGAGAATTGCGAATGGAACTGGTCCAGAAGGTGGTGTTAGAACGTTAGGGCTTTTGAACGCACTCAGACGCCTATAATAATCATGCCTTGAAATGAGTGTTAAGATGAGTAAAAACAAGTTTTTTCTAAATTTGAAAAGTAGTTTGTTGTCGAGTTATGAACTACAGAGATATAATGGAGGTAGTCAATTTCTTGTCTCTTACTATGATGTTGTGCAACAGAGTTGTTGCCACATTTATTGGACGTTATCTGGAACTTGGTTTGTAATCTAAGACATGTTTCCTAGAGTGATTGCAGGAGTAGGGTGGTAAAATATATTTCCTTATCGGGTGACCTAACAAGGACACAGTTATTCATGATACCGATTACAAACTGACGTCTGAATTGAAAGATGTTAAATATTGCACTATCATATGCTGATAGAGGCTCCCTAGCACCCATAGTCCTGGGTTGGAGTTAGAGTCACTGATTATAATTTGAATATTGATGAAAGAGTGTCCTTTGCTAATGTGATATATGCTGGCTCTATGTCCTCAAGAAAATCTTCATACACACACACACACACACACACACACACACACACAATCTAATGCTCCCAGAACACCAGAAAAAAGATACTATGATAGAAATTATTTATATATTTAGATGTTCCTCTAAATATGAACACTTTATCAAGGTCTTCCTTTTGATGCAATTGCTGCATTGGGGTATCTAAAGCTGGATTTCCATATTGTAGATAGCACACGTAAAAACTGATGAGCCAATCAGTTTGACTTGACTTGTAATTATGCCATAAACTCTATGGTTGTTTATATGTCAGTGTTGATTGGCCTGTATGTCCATGTCTATGAAGTTACGAAATGACCGCCTGCCTCAAAGCACTGACAATTGTTGGCGTTCCATTTTAAAAGCAGTTATCCTTGGATATTCCAATTATCCTTAAAAGGAATGGTTAATTATCCTGTGCATGAAAATGTTCATAATCCTGCTATTACTACCAATAATAAAACACAAGAAATGAAGAACAGTTGAGGGGGTTTTCCGGAAGAAGTGTTCGTAAGAAAGTATGATGAATTTAGATTTTGCAATTAAAGATTTAATGCAAGTTTTTACAATTAAAAACTACATTTAAACTATATGTAAATTCAACTAGTTAATATATATTTAAAAACATTATGTTTTTAAACTGAATATACTACCATATAATTTAATATTAATACTTGCGCATCGATGCTTTTTCCATAAATCTATAATAAATAAGTTCTATTAGAGCAAATAACATGATGTTTTTAATTTTAGATATTATAATTAATCTACACAATTTTTTGTAATAGAATGCAATAAAATCTGGTCATATTTGTTATAATCTCCTGCACACTTATAAGTTTAAAGTTTACTTTAATCAAACAGTCTATCCAGCCATATGCAACTCTCATCGTCCATGTACGTAAACAAGTCACGAACATAATTTTCTTTCACATATTTTACTAATGTCTGATTCAAGGTTTGAAATTCAATATTTTGTAGTTGTTGGATACTGTATTTCTTTTTTCATAGAAGATTTTTTTTGAGTGATTTATTTATGGACGCTCTTTAACATCTCAGGTCTCAGCGTCCCATTCAACTCAGGGCGTGAAACGGCCGACAAATTTTGCTCAGAGGCCTCTCTTTCAGGCTTGAGGTTCTTTTTCGTGCCGTAAATGTACGACACGGGACCCACGGCTTTACTTCCCTTCCGAAGGAAGCCATACTTAGGATTTTTACGCCCGAAAAAAATCCATCGGTCCTGGCCGGGTTCGAACCCGCGTTCTTGGGTGTAGGAGGCAAGTATGGTAACCACTACACCACCAGGACCGAGTTCATAGAAGAAACAGGGTACATGCACTCAAGAATGTTGCGAGCACGTTATAGTATCCCTTGCTGTGTAACACTGCATCTTGAATACACTCCCATTTATGAGTTTAAGAATATTTTACAAGGCTACTTCTCTAGTTATTTATTACAGTCCTCGAACCGCAAATGGCGAGGGACATTCTGCACTCTACTGTAGCTGAGAGATAATTATGCTAAAGCAGTTGGGATAGTTTCCACTTTTTTCAATGTTGCTTTTACTAATACAAAGTTTCTGTCGCACTGTCAAAAAGAATGTCCCGAAAAGGCATAGGGAGTGCAACTTTCACGTGAGACTCTAATCGTGAACATAATGAAGTAATTTTTCCCTGATTCATTATAAACAAAATAACTTTTTTCACGTTGGAAAATTCTACAAACTTTTTGTAAGGTATGCTTTAGAAATGAGGCAACCGAATCACAGTCTTTATTCCGCATTTCCATATAATATTACATAAACGAGTAAACGTCACTATGTTCGGCACTTTAAATGTATACAGATATAGAAAACGTTTATAACGCTGGCTAGTTACATTAAACTTAGGTAGAGGTACATTTTAATTCAACGACAGGATAAGAAGGATTTATTTGGCCCTAAGGATGAAATCTCTTCTCTCAGCCTTCTTCTTGTACAGTATGTCAGTATATTCTACACAAACATCTGTGACCGCCACGGGTGTCCGAGGTCGTTAAGGCACGGACTCGTGAGCGGGAGGTCTGCGGTTCGAATCCCGCCAGGACCGTCCTCCCTGACTGGGGTTTTTTCCAGGTTTTCCTCAGTCTTCATAACTGGCAAATGCCGGGGAGGTACCTAAACTTAGGCCTGGAACGCTTCCTTCCTTAAAAAACAAAAAAAAAAAAAATCCTTTCCCAATGTATCATTTCATCTCATGTATCATCAGTGTCCACCGCCTGTGGTGCCTCAGTAGTAAAAACGGGCGTTAAACACTACTCAAAAAAAAAAAAAAAAAAAACAAACATCTGTTGGTACTTCTCAACTTGTTTTCACATTGCGACAAAAGATATAACAGTTTTTCATTGCTTGAAAACATGCTCACAATGTTATATAATCTTTTAATCTTTAAATCTTTCAATAAGTTTCACAATATGCTTTAAAATACTTGAAATAAATTGCATATTTAATTGTAAGCTTTTGCCAATTTGTTGCAAAGTTTTCTTGAAAACCTTTGAAATAATATCTTCACAATTGAGTTTGGATTCTGAAAGTACCTTAAAGTTGTTTTATTGCTAGAATCATGGCTTTTCCCGATGGTAATCATTTTAAATATTTCTTCATTAAAACCCAGATATTTGTTTACATATTATGCAGACGGTTATCATGACAGTCCTATGTTTTTTTAAAGAAGTCTTTTTCTAATATTTTTCTGTATGAAGATAAGTGTTTGTTATTGACACTTGGAAAAAAAGTTTGAAGAAACTGCATGGAAAATGTCAATCTTAAATTATAAAGGAGATCACATATTTCCCATGTATTATTTCGAAAGATTTTTGGATTTTCAAATTACTTCCTGTTCGATTTATTCTTTACTTTTATGGCACATGACATATTGAAAGCTTGCAATTCTTTAACCTATTCGTTTTGATATAATTCAAATAAGTCCTTTTGTTGGTTTGCTGATACTTTTAGATGACATTTTTTTTTTGGCAAAATACTCTAATTTACAAATTTTCCTAATCTCAACACTAATACTGTTTACATATTTCCCACCATGTGACCTCCTCCTTTAAGCTTCTGTCTTCTTGAAGCTGGCGCTGCAGTATATCCGTTCCTATAATGTCGATTGAATTCAATTTCGCGTTGTGTTCTGTGAAAGCAAACTTATACAAACTATAATGCATATAGATCGCTGCACATTAGTCAACAATCAGTGCTGCCATTCATTCAAATGGTTAAAGCCTTAAAAAAATTGTATTGAATATTTTTTTTTTCAAGTTGGCAGTTCATATAAAACTATTTCTGGAAAACGGGCTCATAGACCTAAGACTCTATCTTTTAGAAAGCCCCTCAATTTCTGAGAATACTGATGATATACTGAATGTGGGTACGTGAACTATTTAGGAGTAAGGACTACCTTTTCTGCTGTTCCTCCCTTTTACTATCCGTAGATATATTCAGGATGCAAGAGTATCACACATCGTTGCAGATTACCATTTAGATGGAGCTAATGAGACAGTGGATGAAATGCTTTAAACACACTACAAGAGCTAGCAAATTATTTCAGATAATAATTACTAATTAATACTTTATTGCTCGAATATATGAATAAATAATACTTGTATATTTTATCATGCAGATTAAATTATACAGCAATAAACTCCGTTCGTTGTATGCCTAATGTAACAGACAACTGTTGTAACTTTAAACATATTAAACATGAACACTTGCACTGGGTTTACGTCCATCTTTAAATATCAAATTGTTTAAAAACTTCCGTAAGCCTCCGATAATAGTTTTAAGAAAAGTAAGAAGAGCTTTTCTACGATAAGAAAATCTACTTTGTACTTTGAATGTAAGAACATTCTGTAAACAAGCAATCTATAATATTTTGTATAACAAACTAGCTCTCTTAAAATAAGTGCAATGCCAAAAATGTTATGGAGATATGGAGATGGAAGTTTTACAGCGATCAAAAAGATAAAACTCATGAAATAAAATAAACTCAGACGGAATATTTGAAAATGAAACATTGCACACAATTTTACAGGATAGAAAAGATAAAGAGTTCATATGAATGGCAAACGTTAATCTGTACAAAACGAGCATAAAATATATTAACCAATAGATTAATTATATTCATAATATCATTTCATGCATCATATGATAATGCAAATTCAATGTAAAAATATAAAGCATATTTTAGTAGGTTTTCATATTTTGTGTGAAATATTTATAGTTCATTCAGTTTCAAATGTCAGGAATATGTAAACCCCATCTTAGCAAACACAATTTTACACAACAAAAGATGAATATGACCTATGCCTAAATATTTGAAAGAAATTGGATTAGTGTATCAGATGTTAAAAACTCCTGAGTAGTGCTGAAATTGGTAAGTTCATGATCTTCTATTGATAAAATTTACACAGCGCATTAAAATAAAGTTAACATATATTAGTACAAGGACCAGACACATTAGATATGTAAATATGTTTTCAGCCATTACAGAAATATAAAGATTCTGAGCAATAACGAATTAATTCGGACTTTTTTAAATGACCAGCAAAACAATTCAACAAATCAATTCTCGATAGCTGGAAAGCAGCTATTATAATGCATGCTGCTAAATAAGTAAGCAGATTAGGAGATCAAATTGTACAGAAATAGCATTCGTTAATATGTAATATAACTTTATTCAAGAAATATAAAAGAAAGGAACGAAAACCGACAATAGTCAATTATTAATATTTAAATAAGCAAACCGTATATATCAATATTCTCGTATATTCATGGGCACATATAAAATTATTAGTGAATTAATGGAAATATTTTCCTTTGAAGAAGAATGTAAGACATATAGATTATCACCACTACTTTTTAATTCGATTGTAGAAAAAGTTTTACAACTATCAGTTCCTTGAAACTAAGGTGTAAATTAGGTGGTAACAACTAAAGTATTTTAGCTATGAATTATATTGTACTATATAAAATACTGAAGAAGAAACCGTAATATTATCAATAGCTTTATTGAAGAAAGAAAAATGAACATCGGCGTTACTTTAAAAAAAAATTAAACAATAGCATTTTAATCATTGAAATCTTCAAATTTAAAATCTCCCTAAAATGTAAATATTTAGTAATACCCTAAAATATAAGATTATAATATATGCTGAAATTTTACGATTAACAAATGCAATTACTCTCTGTGTACACAAGTATATCTCCCATGAAAATGTTTTGTGTCTGTATCAAAGTGCTCTTTTACCATCCAGTTTCAGCTAGCAAAGCGGAAATATGAAATCTCACCAAAAAGAATATAAATAAAATTATAGCTGTCGAAAACTAGCTACAGCGTAATATTTTTTTATCGAATCGGAAAAAATATAATTGAACGTACCAAAAAATAATTACATTTTCTTTTCCTTGAAAAGCATACTATAGCCATTATCAAGAGCGAAACAATGCGTTGGTCAGATACGTGCTGAGAAAAAAAAAAAGACAGTCCCATATAGAAACCCATGTTCCTAAATATAACCCAAGATCACGTGAAGAGATCACGTATGATTTGACCTTAAGAGCTCAGGGGAAAATATGACTGCAGAATAGAACACAATTGATTGAAGGTACTTGTGAACGTGTTCGAACATTTTTTTTTTTAATTCGAAGCTCCATGAAATGCACAGATAAACTCCATTTTGAGTGCCTACATTAGTACTGTCATTTCATGTAGAGATTTGAAAATTTGCGCAGGAAGTTCAAACTTACAGTACGGTAAATGGTTAAAAAATTTTCCTTGGCATCCGTCGTAAAAATGAATACAACTCATGTATGAACACTTTAAACAATCTGAGTATAAGAAAAATGCACTGCTAAAGAACAAAGAGAAGGTAGAAATAACACAATTTAATATATTACTCCTACTTCCTCTCTCATCGCACCGCCACGGGTGGCCGAGGTCGTTAAGGCGGGAGGTCTGGGGTTCGAATCCTGACAGGCCCGTCCTCCCTGACTGAGGTATTTCCCAGGTTTTTCTCGGTCCTCATAATTGGAAAATGTCGGGGAGGTACCCTAAACTTAGGCCTGGAACGTTTCCTTCTTTAAAAATAAATCCTTTCCCAATATATCATTTCATCTCATATATCACCAGCGTTCACCGCCTGTGGTGCCTCTGTAGCAAAAAACGGGCGTTAAACACCATTCATTCATTCATTCTCTCTCATCGTCGAACATTTTGCAGTAATGTGTACTATACATGTATGAAGTGCCTCGGTTATCTGCAGTTCTATTCATCCAAGTTGGAGGACCTTGGGAATGAGTTTAATTGTAAGCTCTGTTCTCGGCCCTTTAAGATACATTTCTGGCAGCCCTGTGACTGGCTATTTCTGTTTCTCTATGGGCAGTGATAACGGCAGAATCCTCTACCATTTGCTTTCTCACAATTCACTGGGTGGCGTAGAGCATATGTCCGTTGATCAATCACGGACAGGCTAAGGATGCAGACTGCTGGGATTATTGTATCGTAATTTTAGAGTGTAATGATGAAAAAATATGGTGAAATGCTGTATATCGTAAAATTTATTCTACAGATTACCTCGATTATATTATTGAAAGGTTACCAAAGCAGGGTTTAGGTTTTTTTTTTATTTAAGGACGTTCTTTAACATCTTTGGTCACTGGGGTACCATTTTATTCAGAGGTGAAACGGCTCATAGTCCTTTTCTTTCGGGTTGGTTTCTTTATGTATCGTAAATCTACAACACGAAACTAACGGCTTTACTTTCCTCCGAATTCAGTCATACTTAGGATTTTTACCCCCTCTAAACCCATCAACCTGGCCGAGTTTGAACCCCGCCACCTTGGGTCTACGAGGCAAATATGGTTACCACTAGACTACCAGTGCCAATGTACAAGCAAAGTACAAGCAAGAGGACATTGCAAATAAAACTAATGCTGTCTTTTTTTTTTTTTTTTTTGGAAGGGAGTAAACATGCATTTTTGAGATAAAAAAAACTTTACACTTTCAATAAAGTCTTTGATATAACGTTCCATGTACACTCTTTTTAACCTCTAAGCTTTTCGCAAAGCTCTTCATTGAATCAAATTTCTAAGTAGACATCAATAGAATTCTGAACAGAAGTGTCCATTGCCTTTTGAAATCATAAAACCAGGCTGTGGGGAAAAAAAAAAAAAAAAAAAAAAAAAAACTTGTATTCAATAAAGCTGTGGTAACTTTGCAATAGTTAAGACAATAGGACATATATTTCATTTTGAAGGTTATAATTTCAACACAAAAACCCAGCGACTCGGGAGGTTCACTCTAATTTGTGTTGGAGTGTTGGAATTTGGCCTACGAATACTCCGTTCAGTCATATTGAAGTTCCATCACTTACTTCCGAATATTACCTACATTAATTTTTATAAACTTTAATTGCTAATTTTGCTATAAATTATTTAGGATTCTTTGTTCTTCAGTACATCCAATTTGATGATCTCATGTCCATCTTCCTGAGCGTATAAATGTGTACAAATTCATTTAGAAATATGTTAGTTGTAATTTCAAAATCTGAATTGCGTTTGGTAGGCACCTAAATGTAGCGTCCGGAGATATCCTTCAAATATTTCCTGTTCTTTTCTTTTATTCTGATGGTTTTCCAACAGGTGTACAAAACGCCTCCAGCAATTTACAAGTTTCAGAACATTAAATTCACTTGAGCCTATATGAAACACTAGGCAGTGATATACTATGCAGTAAATTTCCCTAAATTACCGAGGGAATCTCGTGTTCACACTTAATGAGAAGGTTTCTCATACCGAAAAGTGCTAGGTAGCACTGAGACAAGGCACCTAATCAACATTAAACGTTGAACAATTTGAAGAAATAAAGAGAGCCCGGTGAAGGGGTGGAGAGACGCAGAGATAACAGGCAATTGTATTATACTATGTGTCATTTCCTAGTCTGGAGGCCACTGCAAAATAAATGTACATTTATCAGACTGCGCAAAATGTGTCTAAAACAAATAATTTACTACCTTTATCTAGGAGAGATGTTGCCGCTTTCACCGAACCCACACCCACGGGGTTTTCGGCTCAGCTTTAAAGCGAAGCAATTATGCAAATGAGGGAAAAGGCAGCAAAGGAACTAGGTCACCATCATGTGAGATGCAGATTGTATAGAAACTGCATTCAGTTATCGTTCTCAGCGCAAAATGGATTGCCGATGGCTGAGGAAAACATTAAAAACGACCTGGACACACCTCTTTCTCTCCCTCTCCCCTCTTTCTTGCTTGGCCTAAGCCAACAGCGTGGGCTAAGATACGGAAAGCTGACGTTCAATGAACGATTATATTCCAATGAGATCAGGATTCAGCGGCGCCTAAAAGTTAGTTGACGCTCCCTTTTCAGGCTCAAGCAAAACCCATAAAAATGCCTCACCCAGGCAACCTGTTCCGACGATAATGAAAGAGAGAGATATCAAGCATGATATTAAAAGGGAAAATCCTATGAACGGAGCCATAATATTTATGTGTTTTTTTTTTATTCTCATTATGATCGCCGTCACCATGGCTTTAAAGCTTCCGGTCCAAAATCTGCCTCTCTAGGGCTTTTCTGCAGCACATTATTTCATTTGATTCCTTTTATCCTTTTTCGTGTGGGTTTACACAGATGCTGTTACATTCTCACGATTGTTTTACAAAATATTTCACTGACTCACTTATATTCTAATGCAACCTACCATTATTTATATTCCTAATTTATGTACTTATTAACATAATAGTTATTTATGGTTCAAGTGCTAAAAGAGAAATTGAACTATGCAAACCTTCGAGCAAATTAACGTTCGTATCACACACTATACTTTAAACAAACCTTAATATTTATAAGTAGATTACTAATTATAAACTAATTTATTCTGTCAATCCAAAAACGTTTATTATTTCTCAGAAATAGTTCGCGTATTATTCACTAAGAGGAGCACGAAGATCTCTGTATAATGTAACCGATATTACAGCGGTGGTAATAAATATTTTCAAAACGCATTTTGGCGGAGTTAAATTATAAAGTAAATCATTTTTGCGATTATTATTAGTAAATTTTCTTTTTATATATTATACTAAATAACAGTTTACAAATGGAATTTTATTGCGCTTAGTATGCAATTGGGCATAGGCAATGATTGGATCAGCTGTATATTCTTCCTGCTTGACATAGTTCCAGGATTGCCAACATGGTTACTTATGCAACTAAATCTCAGAATTTAGTGAAATAATAATAATGTAATATTACTAATTGCACCAAGGTCCGATTTAGAATCTACTTAAGGAATTCAAAAATTGAAAATAATACTTTAAAAATGCATCATTTGGATTCACTTAAATACATTAATAACCATCACATTCCGTATGGAACGAAAGTTAGTAACGCTGGTGACGCTGGTGTCTAAAGTCATCCAGCATTCGCTTTGACAGAGTGATAATAATAAATGGAAGAAATCTAAACCAAATAAATTGCCATATTAGAAATATTCTTTATTTATCATACAAATCAACCTTCAGCACGTTTTCTTCTTCTTTTTCTTCTTCTTCTTATTGATTAGTGTTTAACGCCCTTTTGCACTACTATGATACCGCAGGCAATGGACACTGATGATACATGAGATGAAATGATAAATTGGGAATGAAATTTTTAAGGAAGGAAACGTTCCGGTCCTAAGTTTAGGGTACCTCCCCGCCCTTTGCCATTTATAAGGAGTGAGGAAACCCTGGAAAAAACCGCAGTCAGGGAGGACGGTTCAGGCGGGATTCGAATCCCTGGCCTCCCGCTCACCAGTCCGCGCAGTGACGACCTCGGCCACCCGTGGCGGTAGCACGTCTTAAAAAGCTATTTCTATTCTTAGAGCAGCAGTAACTCCTGTTGACGTAAACAGTTTGCGGTTCACAATGCCTTTCATGGTTATCGTTATGTCCATTGTCCTTCAAACTATAATTACTTTCTTACGGTACACTGAAGTATGTTTACATTTCTGTTCACAATTACTAGCATTTTTCAACAATTCCATTGCCGAAATAATGAAAGCGAGAAAACATGTAGAAGTATTTTAGCTATATATCCATTTAGAACTCTTCTCCTTCAAACGCTACAACCTTCTTCTAAAGAAACATTTCATAATTGCATCTTAAATAAATGTTCCTATTGACAAAATATGCTGCTCATACGCAGTAAAAAGTATTTTATTGTTGACGCACATAGCATCTAAAGAAAAGTACAGGATGCTTTGGCTCTCCCAAAGTTCAGCTTGCAACTCCTTAGAAGTGTTACGTAACCAGGAACTGCATTCAAAAACTTAGATCACCTCTGGATAACATTAGAATATCATCACCAAGGAACTATAACGCAAGTACCTCGAGTTTGTTACCCAATTACCAAAGCCAAGATGGATACTCTAATCAAAAGAAACTTTAATTTTGTACCCTGTAGTGGTAGTGAATATATTTTGCCCACATCATTGTATTTTGATCAAATAATCATATTGCTTTTTTGATTTATTAGTTTGTTTATGTTCCTGGAAGACATATGAGAAAATTATATGGTGTAATGAAAGTAATTAGCAGTAGTGTACTTATGACATTTAATATTTTAACTATGCAATATAACAATTATATATCTTTAACATAAAATTAAACAGAATAGGATATCTGGCATAAAATATACTCAGAGAGTATGTGTGTTTGTGTTCTTTTCGTTGTAAAATGAAACAAATGGTTAATTTATACTGATAATAAGCCTGACAGGTCACAATATCTTATAAAACAGTTTCTTTCAGCCTGCAATTTCAGTCAAAATGTTCATTTTAATTCCAAATTCATTTGCAGCCGAAGCAGTTTTTTAATTTATTAAATCCCAATTTAGTTAATTAGTATGTTTTGCACTTTCTTCTACTTTTCTGTACAGACAAATCTTAGTTTTATATGAAAATAACCCAAAATAGTTGCAGATTTTTAAACTGAAGTCGATTTATTCAATTAACTTTTTAATGGTGTTTGACGCCCGTTTTCACATTTGGCTAATGATTATGGGAATGCAAAATTGAGCATAGTGTGGAGAAGATATTCACGCACCTGAGTGCCATTTGTGGTAATGCCGGATTATGGTCGTGTGAGGTGGTGTAATATGCTATCGTTGCATTCATTTAGCGCGAGATGACGGGTCTGCGTTGCTTCAATCAAGTTTTACCAGAAGCTTGTGGATTCCCAAGAGGAAACAATTTGAAGATTTAGCAGTCTTTGGTGACAATGCAATGGGAGTTACACAAACTAAAGAATGGTTTAACCGGTTCAGAGATGTAAGAATGAATGATTTATTTATGGACGCTCTTTAACGGCTCAGGTCGTCAGCGTCCCATTCAACTCAGGGCGTGAAACCGCCGACAAATTTCGCTCAGAGGCCTCTCTTTCAGGCTTGAGGTTCTTTTTCGTGCCGTAAATGTACGACACGGGACCCACGGCTTTACTTCCCTTCCGAAGGAAGCCATACTTAGGATTTTTACGCCCCGAAAAAATCCATCGGACCTGGCCGGGTTCGAACCCACGATCTTGGGCTTAGGAGGCAAGTATGGTAACTACTACACCACCAGGACCGACTCAGAGATGTAAGCAAAGATAGTAACGGCCCTCAACAAGCTGATGCAAATGTTCAAAAAGTGCGCTCTTTGAGGTCCGTTGTTTCAGAAACAGATATGGACGAGTGGGATAGGTACAACTTCTGCAGTATCTGAATTATAAAAGAGGCTATGGAAATGTACTCAAACTGAAGTCGCAAGAGCTAAAACAACTCCGCCTTGAAGTTGCACAGGACATTTTAGAGTTCGCCAATGAGGGGTGTGAGTTGCTTAAGATCGCGATCAGTGGTGGTAAGACGCAGTTGTAGAGTACGAATCTAAAACCAACGTTTTTAGAACATTACACGGAACACGACCGCGGATTTCAAAGTCATTTCAAAACTAGCCTTCCAAAAATACTATCAGTAAGTAGCACGACAAGGGACTGTGTCTGGAGTTACAAAATGCCTACTATCAAACCTATTAGGAATTGGGCTCTCCCAGCCTCACAGCATACTTTTCCTGCTCTAAAAAGGATACTTTTGAAACAAATGTCGAATATACGGTGGTTTCCATGGTTATTCTAACATCAAATATAAATTTTGACATTGTACAGATATTAAATTAAAACACTATCAATAGATATAGTATAACCTAACAACATACACTAGAATAGGATAGAATAGGATAGGATAGGATAGGATAGGATAGGATAGGATAGGATAGGATAATAAGGGACGTTGGAATTTTTGGACACTTCAGCACCCTAATGGACTTTTTGTATGTACGCTTTTCACGACGATATCATCATGGTATCAACATGGCCGCGGGAACTTCCAACAGAGCGCAAATTCCCCGACACGCCACACGGTGCCAGCCCACCTCGGCTGACATTTTTGATATTATGAATTGGAATAAAAATATATGAAACGGAAGAACAGAAAATTTGTGGAATCCATTCCAGCATTCGCCTAAGTGACCCGAGGAAACCATGAAAAATGGAAAATAATTATGGCCGAACCCAGATCCTCTCAGATGCGACTCTAAAGTGCTGACTAAGCCACCCTGTTCGATAATAATACAACTTAAATTAGCCCAAATAAACGCAATGCTCATCATGTTAAAATATTTTGAATACTTTAACTTAATCAATTATAACACGGCTGATTAATCTGGAGCTTACATTAAATCAATAGAAAATCAAAGCTAAGTTTTTTGTTTCGTTCACAGCATGCATCTCATGTTACATAACATTTGTACAAGTAGCATGCATGCTTCCTTTTCATTTCTGAATACTGTAACAGATGGTAGATATATTTTCTCATTTCCTGTACACTAGTGTTATTTAAGCACAGGTGCGATTTATGCTACTTTCCCCTAAGGGGAGCTATCCATCTTTCTTTACTGTTCCCTGTCCATCTTCTGTTAGAGCTTCATATTATGCAATGCTCATTTTGATAGTCTAAAGCCGACTGTACTAGCAGCTTCCGATACATCGCCTCTTTGTCAATTGTTATTTTATTTAAAGATAGGCAAAGTTGAAGTCACATTGTTAGTATATTGCTACAATGTTATTTTAATTCAATTAAAGAAGAATTAATTTATATATTTTTTCCATAATGTATTATTAGCTATTAAGTCATTTAGGGTCATTTTTTCTCACTACACGAAGGCCGAAATGCAAACAATTTAGAGGATATATAGTTTAAATGTATCATATGTAACAAAGTGAAGACAAGTGAAGTATGATAAACTACAACACTAATTAAATGTATAGGTATTAAAAAAATTAAATAACATTGTTTAAACTGGTTCCACGTAATATTTCCATTTTTCTTATTATATTTTGGCATTGAACTTTGAAATATAAGATCAGTTTGTAGATCTGACGTCTACCCGAAACGTTTTAATGAGCCCACTATATTGATTATTGATTTATAGTGCACACTTATGTTTGGGCCAAAAAAAAAAAAAAAATATACAGCTATACAGATATTTCAGTGAGTGAGATATTTATGGTGAATTTGCATAAAAACTATTGCACATCGATGCAATAAAATGAAGTGATAAAATTGTAAAAATGTTACAATAGTTCCACATATTCTTATACCGGGTTGGTCACTGATTCATTAGCTAAGTAGTGGGAGCAAATTTAATATTCTTTCTGTTTCTAAGAGAATTTATTTTTGGTATGAGATAACGAGAATAATTAGAAACAAAGTAAAGGACAGTAGTTTAGTTTTATTATTTATTACTTCTATACGCTGTCCATTGTAAGTAAAAATTGAAGTCAACAAAGGTACATGGCGGAAGTTATCCTGATTGTCTGAATGCTCAAATAAACCCACGACAGCTTTTTCATATTAAATAACATGTTCCACTATTTGTACTAATTAATTTGTTTTTCTTTTCACCCGTAGTATTTTGTTATACATACGAAATTTCTGTAGATGTGTCGTACGTTTCACGCCCTGAATTGAATGGAACGGTGATGATCTGAGAGTTAAAGAGCGTCCGCAAATAAACCAATTAAATAAAGCCTCTTATGTATACGTTTCGACTATTATTATTATTATTATTATTATTATTATTATTATTATTATTATTATTATTATTATAATTATTGTTGTTGTTGCTGTTGATGTTGATACTGCTGGCATTCCCCCGTTCTTTGTACCACTAAGACGAAATGAAAACACAAAACAAAATAGAGAAAATACAAAGGATAGTCCAAAATGGTGAAGGAGCTATTGGTGGTAATTGGACGCGAGTTTTAATATATTTGGAGATTATGATGCTCCACGTTGGTAGGCCAAAGTTCGAAGGAGTTATGGGTGGCGGGAGGAATTGTGATAGAAGTTTGATTATTTGCGATAGAGCTCACCACTCAATAACTCTTCACGTCGATCTTCAGGGATGTCGCTGGTTTATGGGACCTCATCGTGCCGGGTTGAGTGAGGGGAATTACAGGTAGTGTGTTTACCAGAGAAAACACCGTGTTATCTGCCGGTTGACGTCATTTATTCACCAAAAGTGCATACCAGGGCGTTTCTGATCGGACCGCAGTAATAAGACGTTTGGCAGTCACGCGGAGCTGAAATGTTTGACTAACAGTAGCTTTCTGACTGCTGAGATGAAGCGCCGAGCAGAAGTGAAGCTCAAGCGTTGATGTTCCAATGCGTTCTCTAACTTCCGAATGCTGAATACTTGAATAACCAGAGCGCCCCATAAAAAGACTAGAAAGACCAAAAAAGGGCGACTCCACGTCCTTAAATACTCAATAAGGCTCGCTTGGCCACATGATACAGGGACGCTCCATTTTCCCGCCACTATGGATTTAGACATCCTCATAGGCTATCAGTGACTTCATGCAACTCTCACATTATTGGCTAGTCAGATTATCTGAACGTAACCACTTGGCAATTCGTCCAGCGTTCAATTTCAATTTCTACCGTACGTTATAGTTCAATGTCCTTAACGGTAGCATACGTACTAGCAGCGTGCGTCTTTGCTAACATACCTGCTCGAGGGCGAGCAACCCTCATCCCAATCAAAAAAAAGGAAGATTTTACTTCATTGTCTGCCATAACGGACCCTCTGCCGTCCGAGCGAGAATTACGGCTTTTCGCGACATTTTTACAAACTTAGAACCCGTCACTTACAGCTGGCTGAAATAAAATGTTACATATATTCTGATCAATTTCCCACAATTGATGGAGTACCAAAATCTGCATCAGTGGAAATGCAGAAGATTCGATGGACGAAATATAGCTTAGTTTACTGTGAACTAGCGATACCCCACAAAGGTGCTGCCGTATACTTAATTGCACAGATACTCATCGTTTAGGCAGTTAACTGATTTTCAACCTTCTAAATATTTCTTGCACTTGCTCACGATTCAATGAAGAACTAGTGTCCGAACTAACCTTTTCCTCTCTCTCTCTCTCTCTCTCTCTCTCTCTCTCTCTCTCACACACACACACACACACCACTAATGCCTAGGCTGATTTAGCAATTAGATGAGAGGGATTTAAGAATACTACATTTCCATTAATTCATTTTCGCACACAAATATATTTTTATGAATAAAATCTTTGTTTCTATAAATTGAATATTATAATAAGAAAGATATTTACAGAAAATTACTTCCACGGTGTTTTAAAATGTTCTGGAGGTGTGTATTAAAACATTTTAATGCCTTTTTTTTCTAAATTTTGTTGACCATTATTGAGAAGTTTCAACCACATTATTCACAAATTAAGAACTTATAGGTGACAGAGGATTTCTCAGCCGAAATGAATATAAATTTATATCATATTGCGAACTGCAATAAACACAAGATATAAAAGTAACGCAGTGCGGGATGAGAGGGGAAGGAAACAAACCGTAGGAGCCGGTTCCAAGTTCTCTTTCTGGGAGCCTGTCAAACACTCAGACGTGTTGTATCCTCACTTCATTACGGTCCAGTCAGATGCTGCGGTGGATTTCCCGATAACGTCATCACTTCTGAACACACCACAAGCGTTCTTTGCACAAGGCTAATGCTGATACCTCTCCTTCGTTTTCTATTACCCCGTTTGCATACACACTTTAGAGATTAATATAATGATTTTGATATAAGAGCTCCGTGGACACACTGTAGAAGCCGCTGTTGGGCGTGTCTCTCATAACTACGTTGACTGAAGTTTCGGGAGTCCTACCAACAATCAACTACAATCTGACAACATCCCACCTATGTAGAACACCTTTTTTGTTTTTGTGGATTTTCAAGGTGGTCGATCTGTGAACTTTCTAAAACTAGGACATAAATACCAATTTTGAAATTTAAATTGTTAAATATACGACTCATAAAAGAGAATTTTATATATATAAATTTCTTCTTTTTCTTCTTCTGCTTTTTATTATTATTATTACTATTCAAATATATACTCGGAACACAGCGGAAGTTTGGGGTTTGATTCTCAACAGGACCACCCTCCTTGGTTTTATTTCAGGTTTTCCTCAATTTTCATAAATGGCAAATGCCGGGGAGGTACTCTAAACATAGACTGGGACGATTTGTTTAAAAATAATAACAAAAAACCCTTTCACAGTTTCTCATCTGAAGTATCACCAATGTTCACCGCCTGTGATGCCCCAGTAGTTAAAGTGGGGGCTAAACCCAATTAAAAATAATTCGGGACAAGTGCCTATCTGCCAATACTGGAAATAAAACAGGGTGTTTCATTTCCAGTATTCTTAGGAAACTTTTCTGAAAGGGATGAGTTTGGGACTAAGTCCCAGAAGTATGGATGTTCCGTTCAGAAAACTGAGATTACGGTTGAAGACAGTGTGCTGACCATGCAACCTTCCAGCGGCTCTCTTTGTAGATACCACCTATTTGGCAGATCAGTGCTCCTCGGAGTTACAAAGTGGCCCTTAGCCTTAGCTGCATGGAAGCTCAAAGCTAGTTTGGCGTGGTCGGGCCGGTGTTTTGTGAACCACCTAATATAACAATTTTTACCTTATACTATTAATAGACCTATAAGTGGTACTTGCCAATAAGATATAAAGAAATATTTTACACATTTACGGAATTTGAAATATACGTTTCTTAAATTTAAAGCGAAAATTGATATATTACATTTTATCCTAACAAAGAAACGCCTTATATCTTATCTGGTGACTGTAAAGCGTAAAAAGTCGTTTGATTTTGTAGTATATTGTACAATTTACAATAGTGCATCCCATTTCCTTTATTTAAATTCGTCTAAGCATATAGAGATCCATATCGGCCAAAGCCTGGGTCATTCTGAATGCTAAGAGTTTTAAAGACTATGCTTGAGCCTTCAAAAAATGATTTAATTTGCGAAATACAGCGAGTTAGACTGGGTGATTTTGGTGCCTACTCTACCGGCCCCCTACACTCATTGCATCGATAAGGCAACATGGTCACGACTCTATTTCACTTACAGAAGGACGACGAGATTGAAATATGTACATATATTAGGTATACGGTCTTTCGAAATTTCTTCACCAGTATTATAAATGCTCTATGACTGACGTTAAACTTGCATAAGTAATATATACTTATTAACTTGTCCCACTCTCCTGTGCCTTATCTGAACATTTCTTTAATTTTAATATTCGGAATGTGTTAGTTTAAATACTGACAAGTAATGAGTAAAAATAAAAAAATCACATTTTTAGTAAATTTTTGTCTCTTTCAATAGGTCAATCCAAATAGCTGGGATGCTTCTGCAAGATCGATTAATCCCACGAAAGACTACTGGAAGTAGATACGAATGACTCTACGCGTGTATGCAACAACATAAATGTTACAAGCTACTTGACTATAAAGTAAGGGGTCACCGCATTATCCCTGAGGCTTAAGACTTTTGGAATTGTTCGGAACAAAATTTAGAATGATTTAATGGTTATGCAAATCATCTGACAGTTTGGTGCCTCAGATTGAGAATGAGGGTGTGAAAACATTAAGAAAAAATAAATCGCATGAATAATCAAAGACTGATTCTCATATGTGGTAAGAATAAACTGAGCCCCGTTTGCCATAGTAATTCCTACACACGTTTGCCACCATTACTTTCTCCGAGAAGCGGGAAATGCAGCTGGAAACGCATAACACAAAATGCAATTACTAAAATTTTCCAGATTTCTGTTTTAAAGAGAATCCACATGTACATACAGGTTGGAACTTCCGTAAGAAAGGGTGCAATCATATAAATAAACCATGCTGTTCTACATCTCAGAAAGGGCGTGCAACTTAAATTTATTAATTGCAAGAGTACAATTCCAAAAGCTAACCATGCATGTTAATATTCTACACATATTTCAAATTTGTAGAAATACTTCACGGACCATGTAACGTAATAATTAGAGTTCTGCGTTTGAGAAGCTTCAAGCCCTCCAAAACAGTACAACAGTGTATGCAGTATTGCTTGTCGGCAACCCACCTCACTTACATAGCTCTCCTGCAGGGGAGGCTCATTCACTGTAGCTTGAACTGTTTTGATTCACCATGCTCTCCGGTTCTATGGTTGAGGAACGTGTATCTAAAGTGATCAAAGGTAGGGCTCTAGTAATAACGTACATTGTAATAAAACACAGATTTCACAAATATTCAGCTGTCCCATAGCCCTAATAAACAGTTTTATACCAATATGGTACGTTAGATATATATAAATTTAAAAAAAATACTTTATGCTTATATCACAAATACTAGTAAAAATTGAAATAGGTGCTGAACGACAATCATTTAGCACGCAAAATGGTGTGATATAACGAAAATAATGATGTAGTGAATATGTCTTCCTTCTTTCTATTTTAATTAACTTACTGCTACCAGTGTAATTATCTTGCAACTCAGCTAAGATCATATTGCTGAAGGCAAGGCGTATGCGTTCATCGCAAAAGTAGACAACCGGAATGTTGCAAACTGACAGCCCCGGGCCAACAGTCGGTCCAAAGCATAACACGTTGTATGGGAACGCCTTTTGCCATCTTCAGGCGATAATAAAAAGAAATACTTACAGTTCTTTTATGTGTGTGCTAGCATTTCCTTTACACACTGCGTTATTTAAAGGTTAAAATGAGACATTGCGGTGATGTAATAATAAATCTGTACATACAGTGTTAGTTAAAACTTCTGCACCACCTAAATAAAATTTGAAGCATGTGGTTCATTGACATTGAACTCGGTGCAACGGAAACTCAAAAATTATATTACTGATTTTTTTACTTTCGATTTAAACGGAAGTGAAGCTATGTCTACAAGTTTAAATGGAACACTAATATCCTTTTGAAGCAATCTGCAGGTTGGTGAAGAGTTTTAGTTCCATGCCCGTAACTAGCCACAGACGTATTCGTGTCAACTTTGTAAGACACCGCCCTCCTCCTCTCGTTCAACATTCACCAGCTTGCTCAAAATGAGTAGGCGATATGGGAGGGAGAGTGCTGGAAAAGTTGGATATCGGGATGCTCTGAGTGGCGGAGAAGTATTTTACATTCCAATTTTCACCAGCGACCGCCCATCATGTTGTTTTGAATCCGGAAATAAAAATATTCACAATGTCGGGAAATTTAATCATAACCGCATCTCCAGACACCCCCATTCCCCAAGTACTGTCACCAAGAACTCCATAACGAAATGCTACATCTTACAATTCTTAGTCGAAAAAGTCACCGAGTTGTAAGCTTCAGCACCTGAAAGCACGTAAGAGCCCCCAATCCGTCAGAACGTCAGCACATCGTGTAAAATCCTAACGCGCCTCGAAACCACTGTATGTATTAATTTTTTTTTAACGCAGCCCATAAAATTCGTGATTGTGATGTACTTTTACTTCCCTTCTATAAAAAAACCAAGCACTCCATTTCGGGGTTCACATCCATGAACGACAAAATATTCATAATATTGTAGCGTCATTGTTTTATTATTTTATTGGCTGATAATTTGGAAATATGCCTTACTATGGGACTTCCTGAAAGGTTTTCAACGGTTTTCCGCTCTGATTTAAATAATGTTAGGTAGTAAATTGGTACATTTGCTATTACGGAGCTTCCTGCATGGTTTTCAACGAACTTTCAAGATTTGGCGTGGTTAATTTTTATTTCTATTGGTCAGTACTCTATTAGCAATCTGGCCAAAACAAAATCTTTTCAATTTATAAGAATTTCCAAATGCTCAGAAAATGATAGGATGGCGTTTGCTCGTCTGTTTTATAGAAGTATATTTACATAGAACAAGTGGTGTTATGGCCTCTTTTGTATAGTTCTTTTATGCTTCCGTCCTACTAATGACCTGCTTATACAGATTCTTTATTGTTTACTATGTACAATCTTTCAAAGTTAATACACGCACGTACACAGACACTTGCATTTGCCTCTCTTAATGTTTGGTTAATTGACCGATTTTTACCTTCACTTTAACCTGTTGGTCAGTACTGTCTTTAGGTACCAAGTCAGGTTTTAACAAGTACTTAATATGATACGTGCAACTAAAATTAACATAATTACATTACATTATCCACTACATATATACATTTATAGGGTAGTTGGCTAGATATATAAATACCCGTACCAATTTTCAAATAATATTCATTGAGCCTTCCAAAATGTAGCCACACTAGATACTTTGTACAAATTTAGAGTTACTACACAGAGATAACAATGAATGTGTGACGAATAGTAAAACGTTCCTTCTGCTTACTTTGTTTTATCAGTAATGACACAAAAAGTCTTTTCTTTGTTTATATACAGTGAACCCTTTTTATTGAAACGGAAAAGTCTTATTCAAGTAGAAAATATGACTTCCAGTCTGTTAAATATTTTCTGATACCCAATGTCGAGCGAAAGGGAAATAATTCTAATTTTAATAATAGTTGAATATGGAGACAGGCAAAGATTTCATTGAGAGGCGGCTAATTTAGTTAATTATATACATGAGCAGCTTAGCCGATTCCACATACAATAGTGACAAGGATTGTAAGGAAATTTACTTAGCCTGGATGCGTAAAACATTTACACAAATCAGATCGTCGGAAAAGTGCAATTGATGAGAATACTACATTGCATGTTCTCCGTGTGAAGAAAATCCAAAAGTTCATACTAAAAGTTTGGCGTTGGAATAGAATATAGGGTAATATCTTCAATGAAAACCCTGAAAATTCTCAAGCAACATGGTTACGTGATTTAACTTTTACAGGAACTTTCAGAGAATGATGCCGACAGAAGAATTATATTTGTGAATTAATGATGGAAAGCCTCAATAACAATCAAGATTTTTCTTAGAGAAATTCTATTCTCAGATGAAGATACATTATGTCTGACATTATGTCATTATGTCTGTGACTTTTTTTTCAAAAATCACAGTCGTTAATACTGCTCAAGATGTAAATTTGCAATAGATGGAGGAGAACCACATGAAGCACCCACAGAATTTACTGTTTGGGCTGATGGGGATCCTTTCTGCCTGAACGCGAGCACGTACTTGGATTTCTTTGAAATCCTATAGTACTTTACACCACAAAATTGGTTGCAAATCCAATCAACCAATGGTAAACAGGAGAATACATCTTTTTCCAATAAGATGGAACTCCAGCTCACTGTTCGCCATTACTTAGACCGAGTTTTTCCAAAACGATGAATTGGTAAAAGAAGTCGCACAGAGTGACGGGCAAGGACTTTGAACATAATTTTTGATGCAGTAATTTCAGATCAGTATCAGAAGTATCAAATAATGGAAGCAGTGCAAGATATTCCCAAAACTTGTTTAAGCCATTCTTTAAACGGTTTCTATGATCGAATGGCATTTGTCAAACAACTAAGTGAACTCAAAATATACACCTATTATATTATGTCAAAAGGAAGTTAATTTTTTTCAGTGCTTAGCATAAAAATTTGTTTTTGATTAGGATAGTTCACATATTAACTATGGATTGGTTAGTAAGTTTTGTTTGCTTGTTTTTTCCCTCCTTTTATAGGGAAGGAGTATATTATTCTATACACTAGTTTGTTTTCTTGGTATATTAACCCTAATTTGGACTGACGTATATAGTGTTATACTTTTTGAAATGCTCTTAATAAACATTAATCGAAAATGTAGATATTAAAACATAATATTAAGTGCTTAGCGTGTTACACATGCTCGGCTATTTCTTTTTAAGTATTCGCTTTTTACATGGATGAATTACAAATCCATCTCACAGTGCTAAACATGGAAGTCCAGGAACATGAAGTCCTCACCAAAATACAATCGACAATCCACCACTTTTCCACTTCTCTCCCCTTGAGACAAAAACACTTCATTTGATTTTACTTTGGCTTTGGAATGCGACTCAATCCAGTACTTGTTTAGGAAGAAGAAAACTTAGCATATTGAAGTATATGGAGTTCGTTGACTCTGTTCACCACAGTCGCTGGCCGGAAGTTCTTAGCCGGCAATTGCTCCAACATACACCCACCACTTGCGCGAGTGCTTTGCGGTGAAGAATTAAACAATCCGGTATTTGGAATGTTAATTAATTGCATTGCAATAATTTCAGAGATAGTAGAAGGATCTTCAAGTTATGGTTTAGCTTTTCTAAAGGACAGTATGCAGCTGATTAATGAAGCTTTCGTTAGAAATAATACCGCACAATAACGAACGAAAGTTATAGCGCAGTCGTTATGATACTGCGCCAAATAAAAGCGGATCATTGTGTCTCGATTCATTTTTTTTTTTTTTACTTTTACATCTTATGTATAAAAATAATGCATTATAAAATAAAGTGAATAAATAATATACTGCGCAAGATCCCAACCTACGAACTTCGAAACCTCAGTCTGTCTTATCCATTAGGCCAAACCGGCTGATAAATAGCACTGTCTAGACTAAGCTAACAATACGGTAAATCAGTTAACCGTTGTTCAGTGTCGTACTCTTATATGAAAGCAATAAATCTTAAAAACACTAATGATGAGTCACTGAAAATCGGGATTTCCTGGTTTGTGAAGCACTTTTGAGGACAGTCTAAACTAAAGTTTGCCCTCTTTTACACCCACTTATCTGCACCTCATTCCAACGCCTTTATTACAATATAATTCCGTTATTTTTCTTCCTGGACCTCAAATTCCATATCTCCAGTTTCTTGTCTGAGATCTCTCTATAATCACTGCATTTTACCTCTATTCTATAATAATAATAATAA